>JAPFRF010000003.1:124886386-126086386 GCA_029282475.1 Phrynocephalus forsythii | reverse complement strand
TGCATTTATTTCCTGGATTCTTCCCTGCAAAACACAATTGGGGTTTCTTAGTCACTGAGAGATTAAAAACCTCATAATTAAGGTTGTTGGTATTGTTCTCAACGCAAGTTTGCAGAGCTTTAATATCTACTTGAGGGCTACAGATTCAATACAGCTATCCAGTCATGGGAGAAGTTAAACAGATCAGACAAAAATATTGAATTAAAATTTAAAAACGTGAGTATTGTGTTATGTTAAAGACTAACTTGTAGTGAATGTGACCTTTTGTGGACCAAGTCTCCTTCCTCTAACACTGGAATACAGAATATGACTGGTATCTATCCATGCCACCATGAATAACTTCAACAAGCAGTTACTGTCTACACAAGGCCATATACAAAGATACCGGCCATATCGTCTCAGTATAATGTATGCCAAAAGCTCACATTAAAATATGACTGTTTAGTCTTTTGGGGTAGCACAATCCTTTTCTTTTGTATTTTCTCTTTGTATGGCATTGCACTGGATTTGAAGTAGGTAGAATAAGATGCTTTTTGTAGACGTTAGTACATTCCTTCCATATAATAGACTGGGGTCCAAACTTGCAGACCTTGGGTTCTCATATTCAATCTGCTCTTGGGTCATGGACTTCCCATCTGGCTGCTCCCAGAGGGACAGATTAGATGTATCTCCTCAGTTCTCATTCTTAACACTGGCACACCACAGGGCTGTGCTGAGACCTTTATTCTCTGTATACACCTGACTGCACGTCCACTCACCACAGTAATATTATTAAATTTGCAGATGATACAACAGTCGTGGGGGTTGTCTCTGAGGGGGTGGTGAATGAGTGTGCCTACCAGGATGAGGTGGACTGGCTGCTTTTGTAATGCAAAGATAATAATTTAGTCCTTCATGTTAATAAAACCAAGGAACGCATAGTGGCCTACAGGAGACCTAGCTCAGCCCCTAGTTATAAGTGGAGATCAAGTGGAGCAGGTGACCAGTTTTAAGTTCCTGGGGGATTCTTATTAGGGAGGATCTGACCTGGGGCACTTATATTACAGCATTGGTTAAGAGGGCCCACCAAAGATTATATTACCTGAGACGTCTCAGGAAACAGCAACTGAATGAAAAACTCCCAGTGACCTTCTACTGCTGCACTATAGAGAGTATTCTTACTTACTGCACCTGGGTATGGTTTGCCAACTGCAGAGTGGCTGATAGGAAAGCACTCCAGAGGGTTACCACTCTTGCCCAGAGGATTATCGGTTGCCCTCTCCTCTTTCGATGAACTCTACACATCCCAGACATTCCTTCTTTCAGTTATTACCATCTGGCAGATGGTACAGAATAATAAAAACAAGGACAAATAGATTGAAAAATAGCTTTTCTCCCAGAGCTGCAAACATTTTGAATTCTTCTGTATAGTGCAATATAAATGTGACAAGTTTGTGCAATTGGGAATAAAGCGTGAAGAATATAAATGTGAGGGATATGTTTTGTTTTATATGATGTGCACTGGATATGGCATTTAATTTTGTTGTAGGAAAGTACAATGGCAATAAAGTTTACCTATCTATCCATCCATCCATCTATCTATCTATCTGATAGTTGTTGTGAGTTTTTCAGGCTGTTTGGTCGTGTTCTGGAAGTTTTTCTTCCTGACATTTTTCCAGACTCTGTGGCTGGCATCTTCAGAGGGCAAGGAGCTCAGGAAACAGGGAGTTTAGAGAAGAGAGAAACACCTTGTTCCCTGGGCTCCTTGCCCTTTGAAGATGCCAGCCACAGAGTCTGGTGAAGCGTCAGGAAGAAAAACTTCCAGAACACAACCAAACAGCTTGAAAAACAACAATTATCAGATCCCAGCTGTGAAAGCTTTTGAGAATACATTATATCTATCTATCTGTCTATCTATCCATCCAAGTACCATGCCAAACACATGTACATAAATAATACTTTGATGTTAATTTATTAATAAGATATCAGATTGCAAACTAGAGACCTTGCCAAGAAGGAGTGTGTAAGTTCGAAGGAGGGCATTTTTGGCTGCAATAAGTAGCACCTGTTTGTTTTGGTGTATGACTGGAATCACAGGGGGGGGGGGAAGGCTCTTGTTCTTGCTATGATAAACTGTGGACAAGGCTTTGGTTGAATCCAGTATACAGTTTTGGCTGTTCTGACATTTTTTTTTAATGACAGGAAACGAGCAATCCTGAGACTGGGAGAAACCAACACCATGTGGAGGAAGAGAATGCCTGAGCGTAAGTGTCCAGGGCCCCTTGTCCACTCTTGTCCACAGCGAAGCAACACGGTTCCTTTGGGCAAGGTTGTGTGGACGCCAGTGGGTGAGCTTCCTCCTGCCATAGGCAATGTCATGGTGGGGGGAAGCTGGTACCCATTCAGTGGTGGGAAGGGTGCCCTCCAGGAGCTGTTATTGGAGCTGGATGGCATGAGTGGCGGGGGCTGGGGGGGGGGAGGCTGATGTTTTCCCAGACCCTGCCTACGTTTTCTCCCACATGATCTGTAGGAAGTTCACTGTCATTACCTCCCCCAAAATAGGAGGGTACAAGACCCTCCGCACAGGATGGCATGGGCGGCAACAAAGAGAAGAAAAAAAGGAAAATTAAACAGAAAGGTCGCCAAATGCCTCCTTGAAGAGATGTGTTTTCAAGGCTTTTTTAAAGGCAGGCAGGAACACTGCAAGGCGCAAACTCACTAGGTAGCTGATTCCACAGCGTAGGGCCCACCACAGAGAAGGTGCGGTTGCACGTAAGCGATTTCCGCGCCTCTCTGGGCGTGGCCACCCTTTTCTTCTTGCAAAGGGCTCTATTCCTTCATAAGGACTCTTGGTCAGGAGAGACAGCAGCTGTTAAGTGGGGCTGTCATGGAGCAGCCATGCAGCCCCTTCCCCAATTCCTTATGAATCCACCTGAATGATGGTGCCTAGCCAAAGGACTGGGGCATGAGTCTCCATGCATGTTCAGTTGGAAAGTTGGTCTGGGGTTAGAAATACAGAAGCTTCTTGCAAGCATGGCCGTGGCCTTCTCCTGGAAGGTGTGGCGCGTGGAATGTTGCTCGGGTGCAGCCACAGAGAGAAGTGCTTTTGCACAGATGCAGCTGGTGCACCGGCTGCCACCAAAGGTCCGAACACCAACATGCCTGGCTTGCCCTCATCAAGTCTGGACTAGCGTAGTGTACGTGTCCGAGCTTATTCTCCAAAACCTTTCAAATACTGCAAGTGGTGCATTCTGTCATGGCTGGGGTGAGGGCAAAGTGCCTCAGCTTACTGCCTCAGCTCAGCCCGTGCTGGCTTTGTAAGCGCAGATTATGATCTGACTCATGACTTAGCTGAGCTTTCTGTGTTAAGAATTATTTTAATTTAGCATAAAAACAGTGAAAAATACACACATTGTCTTGTTGATTATCCTGTCGTGTTTTATCTCCTTGAACTTGTGCACTGCCTTGAGTTGCCTCTGTGCAATATAACTTTCAACTAAAGTAAGTAGGAAATACCATGATGAAAAGTTGGGGAGAAGGGACACATGTGTTCAAACCTTAAGGAAAGGGAACCAAATGTCAAAAATCCATGCCAATGTGACATCTACTGAAAAGGAGGCCCTCCATCCATTGAGCAACAGAAAGGCAGCTCTTGTCTTTCCAAAGCTGCATATCAAACTTGCCTTCAGGAGACAGGAGAGTGGCTTGTAAAAACAATAAGGCTAGCAACATCAAATGTCCCACAGCTGATTCGTACTACTAGTAACCAGTGAGAAGCAGGATGAAATTTGAAGATGCTCCTGCATCAAAACGTATTCCTCACCGTTCTCTATGGTGTCTTTTAAACACAGGCTTCTACTTTCCGTACATCTTCCCAAGATACCTCATGAAAGGGTTTGTACCCTTTGTGAAACTCCCTCTGCCAAGAATCAACCTGGACCCCTTCCCGCCCCCTTCAGGAAGGCTGCTTTCCCCAAAGACACTGAGGACCACGCAACAGTCGGTCCACAAGTACTTCATCCCCAAGTTTTCCTATGCGGACAGCTACCCTTGAAGGCTGCCTTTGGCAAGACTCTGGAATGGCAAAGGGGTGCACGGACGAGGCAGAGGCTGCCACCACTTCTGCTGCTGCTGCTGCTGCTGCTGTGGTGCAGCAACATGGAGGGGCGGGCAAGATCAGCTGTGCTGGTGCCAAGCGGACTGGTCTCATGGGACCTGATGGCAATCGCGTGCTGCTGCCGGCACATCTGGAAGAAAACGCCAAGTCTAAAAGGAGGACAAAAGAGCAATAAAAGCAAATGGATGTGACCTCTCCTCTCCAGGCCCAAGTCTTGTTTTCAGTTTCCTACCGACCATCAGAAGAGGACTGCAGCTCCTGCCGTGGGTCACCTTTCTAGGAATCTGGGTCCAATGGCAGCCACTGGTGGCACTGGAATGATCCCCCGCGCCCACACCCACCCACCCTGCAAGCGACGCAGGAGTGATGGCCTGGGATGCTGGGCAGCCCCCCCCCATTTGCCCATGGGCTGGCTGGTGGGGGTGATGGTGGGGGTGGGGGTTTGGGGCAGCCCCCCCTCCCTCCCCCCTCCCCGCGGGGCCCGGGCTGAGGGCCTTGACGAACCTGTTGCCCTCCTGCGGCAGTGAGGAAGCGGGGGGGGGGGACATCATGACCCTTGAGTTGTGGGGGGGGGAGCACCTTCTCCTCCGCCCCGCCCCCCCCCGCCCAGATCCGACCAGCTCCTGTCGGGAGCATGAGGCCCGGCGGGAAAAAGAGACCCCGGGATCCTAGGAGTGCCCCCCCTCTCCGCCGGCCTCCCTCCTGCCCTGGGACTTCTCCCCCCCCCAAGCCCACCGGGGGGGGTTCTGAGGCGCTGCTCCTCCAGGCCCCAGCGAGGTGGGGGGGGCTGCTCCCTGCAAGGGCTTCTGCCTGCGACCCCCCTCCCCCTCCGGCCCAGCCCTGAAGGAAAAATAACAGGGGAGGGGGGAAAGGGGTCGCGCCTGCCTCCGTCCCCCCCTCCCCCCACCCCACCATTGGTCGGCCCCGCCCCCGCCCCCGCCCCCGCCCAAACCCGCGAAGAAGGCGCCAAAGCTTGCACAGGCGCAGAAGGCGCCTCCAGCCCTCCTTTCGCTTTCGCTTTCGCTTTCGCTTTCGCTTCCCGCTCCGGACGGCCTTCTCTTCGAGGGGAGAGAGAGGGGAAGGGCAGCCACGTGGGAGGAGGGGCGGGGCCCGGCTCAGGCTCCGCCCTCCTGCTGCCTGATCGCGCGGGAAGCAGGAGGAACAGCGGCGGCGGCGGCAGCGGCAGCGGCGAGCGAGCGATCGGGGCCCCGAGTGGCCCGGCGGGGAGGCGAGCGGCGGCGGCGGCGGCAGGTGCGGGGAGGGGGCGCGGAGGGGGGCCGGTGGGTTTGGTGGTCTCTGCCTTGGCTGCCCGGCGAGGATGGGCCGGAAGAGCGCCTCTAGCGGAGTGAAGAGGGCGCCCCTGAACTCCCCCCCCCGCGCACCCTTCCTTTCTCGCGGGAGGAGGGCCCCCCCATACACCCTAATAAAGCCTCCGCCTCCTCCGTCGGGTCCCCTTTGGGCGACCGGGAAAAGAGGGGGGGGGGGCTTCCGTAGTGCCCTCCCGGGAGATCAAAGCGCCGCCCCGGGGTGGGGGGGGAGGGGCCAGGGAGTCGTGCCCACGAGGGGGGGAAGGCTCTTCCGTCCAGCCCCGCGAGGTAGGACGGTGGCCGGGTGGCCACTTTTCGCCGCCTCCCTGGAGCTGCCGGCGCTTTTGCTGGGAAAAGGGGGGGCTTCGCTCCCCTCCCGTCCGGCCTGCGGGAGGGCAGAGTCGCCCTGGGGAGTCCGGCAGGGGAGCGCCAAGCGGCTGATCAAATGCTTTTGCCAAGCAAGTCCCGCCTGCTGACCCCCCAAAGTTCCCTGGAGGAGGGGGGCTTGTCGGTGGCCTCTTGCGTTTCACCAAGAGTGAAGTGGGTGGGATGCATGGCTGGAAGTTTCCCAGGAGCCCTGCTCTTTCTGCAGGCTGGCAGCTTCTGCACCTTCTGGGGGGTGGTGAGTGGTAGCCATAATAGGCTGCTCCACAAGACCTCTGGAAAATCTCATGACTCATCTGTATTCTGGCACTCTTGCTCCACCAAAGGTGGAGCTTGGAAATGGTTTCCCCCTGATAACTAACCAAGCCAAGAGTCATTATACCTTCAGTCACCGCACCCATGTTACTGTGCAGCAAATCAACATTCACTTTCGTTGCCCAAGCAAGAAACCTGCAAGCTTTGGAAATGCAGTTTGGATCAACACCAACTTGGACGCAAATGTAGCTGTTGTTCTGTGGCAAATTTGGGAAAGATTGGGCTAAGGATTTGTGATTTACAATTTTTTAAAGAAAACTGCCCTCCATTCAGAAACTAGTGACCCTAAAGATCCATAGACTTAAAAGAGCTCATTGAAAAGACCACATGCCTATCTTAAATTATAATGGTTAACCCCACCTCTTCCTTTAAAAAAAATTAGAAGGAATCCAGGCTACAGAGGCTGAATTATTGATCTGAACAAAAGTCTTTCAAATGGGGAAAGCAGCCACTTGGTTGCAGCATGTGTGGAATAGGCTAATCAGCAAGAAGATTCTGAAGTAGATACAGTGCTGCAACTTTGGGTAGAGGAAGCTGGAGGTTATTGAAAGGTCACAGAAACAGTTGGAAAACACATTTTCTTTGAAGAATTAGTCTTGTAGACAAAATAATAGTGTTTTGCTTAAACATCGCCCATAGTGTTTAAAGCACTCTGGATGAATTACAATTTAATTATGCAGGCTACACATTGTCTCCTTCAGTGAGCTGGCTACTTATTTTACCAGCCTTGGAAGGATTGAAGGGTAAGTCAACCTTGAGCTGGCTACTGGAACACATTGGAATCAGAGTCCGGTGATGAGCAGAGTCTGTACTGCAGTTTAACTGCCATGCTACAGAGCTAATAGAGTGATAGTCCTGCAGAAAGGTATATTTTGCTATGTATCTCAAGGGAATTAGCATGCAGATTTCTAAAGTATATTCGAAATATTTCTGCTTTACAAAAGTACAAAGCAGTTGCATTTGCTCCAGTCTTTTTCTCTGCTCTTGCAAAAGTCTTTATTGGGCTTTTCTTGGGCCTTGCCACTCCACAGCCCGTTAAGTGACTTCCAGGTAACCCGGTGGCTGGAGAAAGGGCTTTTCCAGGGTTTTCTCCAGTCCAGGACGCAGGGTAGGCAGGTGTAATCTTGTGGTACAGTTTCTCAAAAATAAGACTAAGTCAGAGAAGCTCAAAAATAAGACTAAGTCAGAGACTCCCAAAAATGAGGCTAAGTCAGACAAAAATGAGAAGTTCTCAGCGCTGAGTTTATTGAGCAAAAGCAAAGTATAAAACAGAGAACTCTACGCGTAAAGGGTCCCCCTCATTTATCGAGAGAGGACCCCGAACACTTTCCAGGGGTTTTTATACATTTTCAGACCCTTCTTCGGACAACCACACCTCCAGGACCACCCATGAACTGTCCATCACTTACTACACCTCCCTCCATACCCACAGATTCATAATCCAAACTTACTTCCTCTTTTTCACTCAGTTCAATTCTCAGCTTGCTGTTACCACTAGACATGGGCACGCCTCGGCGAAATTTCCGTTTCCGTTTCCGTTTTTTGTTTCCGTTACGTAACGGAAATGGTAATGATAATTAAGCCGTCAGAACTCGAACTTGAACCGAAAAAAGAAAAATTTGGCCAGGTTTTTCGTTTTTGTTTGTGGCATCGCGGCGAGTGCGCAACGCGAAGCACAGAAAAAGTTTTTTAAAGTTTTTTTTTTAAAAAAAACCCGGCTCCCGGCCAAAAAAGCAGGCGAAAATATGCCTGCCTGAGGCTTTGCCACCTACCAGAGGGGTGGTTTCTGGTGGTCCCTGGCCTTCCCCCCTTCTTCTCCTGTCCTGGGCTGCTTGCACCAGGCGGGGGGGGGCATCCTTGTCGTCTCGCCATGCCACGCGGTGGGGGGGATCCAAAATGGCGACCGCGATTTTTCTTTTGAAATCATGGTCAAAAAACACACCAAATCACCACAGAAACATGTGAAATTTATTTATTTTAAATGACTGAATTTTAATAGTAGCAGCAGTGGGTTTTTTATAGCAATAAAACGTATTGATTTTATTTTATTTTATTTTTTATTTTTTTAGACCTGTCCATTTGGGCTGGGCATGGGATGGGACCATGCAAATATTTTGAACCATTACATCAATGGCATTGCCAGGTTTTTGACTGACACTTCTGGATGTCTCGGAGGGAATAAAAAGCCGAGGCACCTTCCAGAAATCGCAGTTGGGTGTATGGATGTGGTTGAGGGAGGAGGGCTGGCTGCTGGTACTGGTGTGATCCGATCAAGATTGAGGAGGGAGGCTGGAGGCTTTAGGATTTAAGTTAGGCAGGGAGGGAGGGAATTTAATTTAGAAAATAATTTCTTTGATTCCCTGCAGCTTGGTCTGCTGAAGGGAATAGCAGTTTGTTCTTTATTTCTTCTCTGGCTGTTTGTGAGGATTTTTTTCTGTTATTGGATAAAGGGGGAGGTTCGACTGGGAGTGGGAGGTGTGGATTTATTTTAAAAATATATTATGTGCTACCATTTATTTTCTATTTTCCCAGCTTCAATTTGCTTGCACACACACACATTTGGGGTGCAAGCCAAGAACAGAACCTCTATCCTAAGTGATATCCTAACTGCCCACTCCCCCTTCCACCTGTGCCGCCCCCCGCCTGCAGCCTGCCTGAGGCGCCACCTACGCCCGTTTCGCCGGCCCCCCCGCTTCTCCCTCCTGCTGCTGCACCAGGCGGGGTCCACCCATGCCCCCACCACCGCCCGCATCCCCCGAAATTTATTTATTTTCCGACCACCTAGGGTGCTAAAACACATAGCGCCGGCCCTGATTGTGGGACGCCCCTATGCTGGGAAGTCAAATCGCGCTAAATCGTGGTGGAAACGACAAACGAAACGACAAAATTTTGAAAAATTTCTTGCAGAGAAGCAGAGAGGAAGCAGGCTGTGAGAGGAAGCACATGGCTGTGAGAGGAAGCTCACGGCTGTGAGAGGAAGCAGACGGCCTGAGGGCATAGAGCTTACTTCCTGTCCTTGCAGGAAGTAAGGGGCAGAGTTTTATTTTAAAAAATAGCTGCTCCCAGCATTTTCTATTTTCCCAGTCCTTTTCTTGCAGAAAAGCAGAGAGGAAGCAGGCTGTGAGAGGAAGCACATGGCTGTGAGAGGAAGCACACGGCCAGAAGGCATAGAGCTTAGTTCCTGTCCTTGCAGGAAGTAAGGGGCAGAGTTTTATCTTTAAATAGCTGCTCCCAGCAGCCTCCCAGTCCTTTTCTTGCAGAGAAGCAGAGAGGAAGCAGGCTGTGAGAGGAAGCACACGGCTGTAAGAGGAAGCACATGGCCAGAGGGCATAGAGCTTACTTCCTGTCCTTGCAGGAAGTAAGGGGCAGAGTTTTATCTTTAAATAGCTGCTCCCAGCAGCCTCCCAGTCCTTTTCTTGCAGAGAAGCAGAGAGGAAGCAGGCTGTGAGAGGACGCACACAACTGTAAGAGGAAGCACACGGCCAGAGGGCATAGAGCTTACGTCCTGTCCTTGCAGGAAGTAAGGGGAAGAGTTTTATCTTTAAATAGCTGCTCCTAGCAGCACGCGCCTGACGGCGCATGCAAACAAACAAACAAGAAGTACTAATTTCTTCTGGTTATATTTGAGTTCCCAAGCCAAGCTACTCCTGAGGAGATCCTACACACATTAGCAAGTGCTTTAGCAGCCTCTACACTGTTAGATCTTGAATAAACAACAAAAGAAGTAAATAGTCTTACCAGATTAAAAAAAATAGTGTAAGTTTACATTTTTAGGACCTTGAATACATTTTATTGCGCTCGTTAAAATGGAGTTGGAGGGAGCAGCTGTAGTTACCTGCAGTACTTGTGCCATGTTTGTCATCTTGACAGAGCGTGTGCAGAACTACATTTGCTGCAAGTGCAAGTTGGTTGTGCTATTGGAAGAGAAGGTCCAGCAGCTAGAGGCTCGCATATCGGACCAGCAACATATTAAGGAGCTTGAGCGGTTCTTGGACAGAGAGGAACAGACTATCCAGGTCCAAGAAGAGACAGGGCACACTTCTGAGGATGTAATCACTTCCCCAACCCAGGAGGTAGATGTATGGAGGAATGTGACTCAAAGGAGTAGAAGGCCAAGGGATCGCTCAGAGAGTCTCATATTGCACAATCAATTTGAGGCTCTTTCCCTCATCACACCTCATGAGGCACACACCGAGGAACAATTGGTTCCACCTGAGGATCTCTCCCTCATCACTATTGATGAGATACAAGATCAGGTACATGTAGATCAGCAGGCTGCAGGAGAGGAGCTCCTTGTACTAGGGGATTCTATAATTAGAAATACAGAGGGATGGATTTGTGAGGAGCATGATAACCGTATGGTCACTTGCCTGCCAGGTGCAAAGGTTGCAGACATCACGAGAAATCTAGATAGCTTGTTAGAGAGAACTGGGAAGTAGCCAGTGGTCATGGTACACGTTGTCACCAATGATGTCGGGCCAAGCGGTCAGTCTTGGAAGCCAAATTCAGGTTGTTAGGTAGAAGATTGAAGTCCCGGGCTTTCAAGGTAGCATTTTCAGAAGTGCTACCTGTTCCTCGTGCAGGACCCGCCAGGCAGGCAGAACTCAGTAGCCTCAATGCGTGGATGAGGCGATGGTGTCGAGAGGAGGGCTTTAGATTTGTCAGGAACTGGAGAACATTTTGGGACAAGCCAAACCTGTTCAGGAGGGATGGGTTGCACTTGAATCATGATGGGACCAGATTGCTGGCACTCAACCTCAAAAAGGCAGCAGAGCAGCTTTTAAACTGATAACTGGGGGAAAGCCGACAGGAGCTGAGTGGCAGCCGGTTCGGAACACCTCATCCTCGGGGAACGAGGTTGGAGAGGGTAGAGAATCACATAGTGATGACATAGCAGGCATTAGCACTGGGAGAATAATTGACTATGACAGTTTGTCTACTGAAAATAAAAGCTGTGAGGGGAAAAGAACAAGGCAGCAGCTGTTGTTGCGGGACCCACTGTACAGGTGCTTCTACGCCAATGCTCGAAGCCTCCGAGCAAAGATGGGAGAACTTGAACATTTGGCAGCTACGGATAACATAGATATAATAGCCATAATGGAAACCTGGTGGAATCTGGAGAACCAGTGGGATACAGCAATCCCAGGCTATAAACTCTATAGAAGGGATAGAGAGGGGCGGGTTGGAGGAGGAGTGGCCATCTATGTCAAAGAAGGGGTAAAATCCAGCAGAATGGAGATGGACAGAGGGTCCGACTCCACCATAGAATCACTGTGGGTTAAACTACGAGGTCCCAGGAGTGATGTGATAGTTGGAGTATTCTATCATCCACCAGATCAAAAACTTGAGGGGGACCTTGAAATGAGGAGAGAAATCATGGAGGTGGCTAAGAGGGATAGGATAGTAATCATGGGGGACTTCAATTATCCCCACATTGACTGGGCCAATGCAAGCTCTGGGCAAGAAAGAGAAACTGGGTTTCTCGACTTGCTGAATGACTGTGCCTTAGATCAGTACTGGGAAAAATTGAAAAATTACTTTTTTTGTCATTTTCTAATGGTGGGTGCCTCGGATTTTTTCATGAAAAAGTGTGCCTTTTTGAAAAAACTTTTTCTGTGGCTTGGACCGGGAAAAGCTGGGGGTGGGGGTGGGGGTGGGGAGGGGGAGAATGTGAAAGGGGGTCTGGCAGGGAGGCAAAACGGGGGGGGAGGTGAAAGCAAAGGATGGGAGGGAAGGAGGAGGGGGAGGCACGAGAGCGGCGGCAGCGGCACTCACCGGCTTGGGGCGTCGGGCGTGCCACTCCCCCCACACACACGGGCGGGGTGGGGGGGAACCCGGGGCTCCTGGGCAGGCGGGCCCCGCCTCCTCCTCTGGCGCCGGGGGCGGGAGCCGCGCGCGGGTCTCGCTGCTAGTGCCCCGCTTGCTCCTGCTGCCGCCGCCGCCGTGGGACTCCTCCTTCGCCGGGGAAAGCGAGCGGGGCGCCAGCAGCGAGACCCGCGCGCGGTTCCTGGCCCTGGCGCCCCGCGCGTGGCACCCGCCCGGCCGTGCCGGGAAGCGCCCTCGCAGCACCGACGAGCCGCCGCCTCCTCCTGCTCCTGTTCCTCCTCCTCCTCCCGCCGCCACCGCCGGAGGAGCAGCAGCAGCCACCCCCCTGCAATCGCGCCGCCGCCGCCGCCGCAATCGCCCCCGTCCCGCTGCCGCTGCCAGCACCCCTCCGCAATTGCCCTCGCTGCTGCTCCTTCGGCGGCGGCAGGAGGAGGAGGAGGAACCGGAGCAGGAGGAGGAGGCGGCGGCTCGTCGGTGCCGCGAGGGCGCTTCCCGGCGCGGCCGGGAGGGTGCCGCGCGTGGGTCTCGCTGCTGGGGACGCGCTTGCTCCTGCTCCTGCTGCCGCCACCGCCGTGGGCCTCCTCCTCCACCGGGGAAAGTGAGCGGTGCGCCAGCAGCGGGATCCCGGGGGGAGGAGGAGGAGGATGGGCGCCTCCGCCTCCTCTTCCCCAGAGGAGAGCAACAGACCGAGGAGAGCCCGGTCTTCTGGGCTGCCGCCAACGCCGCCGCGTCCCTCCTGGCGGAGCCCTAGCGGCTGCTGCCAACGCCGCCGGGGCACCAGCGTTTTGGGGCGGAGTCGCCGGCTGGCCGGTCCGGGAGGAGGGGAGGGGAGGGGAGGAGGGAGGCAAAGGCAAAGGCGGCAGCGGTGGCTCCTCCTGCGCTCCTCCAGCCTTCCTCCTCCACCAGCCGCCCGCGGGAGAGAAGAGGAGGAGGAGGAGGGTGGCGGAGGAAAAGGGGAGGAGCCTCCCCGGCCTCCCCAGGCGGCCCAGTGCCGACCGGTCCGCGGACCGGCACCGGTCCGCGGACCGGGGGTTGGGGACCACCGCCTTAGATCAGCTTGTCATGGAGCCCACCCGAGAACAGGCAACTCTGGATCTAATACTGTGTGATACTCAGGACCTGGTTAGGGATGTGAATGTCACTGAGCCTCTGGGGAACTGTAACCATGCTGCAATTTCCTTTGCCATGCATGTCAGAGGAAGAGTGTCAACCAAATCAGACATAAAAACCCTTGATTTTCGAAGGGCAAACTTCCCTCAGATGAGGAAACTAGTTAGAGAGAAATTGAAGGGGAAGGTTAGAACAATCCAATCTCTTCAGAGTGCATGGAGCCTGTTTAAAACAACAATAATCGAGGCCCAGCACAAGTGCATACCACAAAGAAAGAAGAGCTCATTTAAGTCCAAGAGGACACCAGCATGGTTAACAAGTGGAGTTAGAGAGGCTCTAAAGCGCAAGGAGAGGTCTTTCTGTAAATGGAAATCCTCCCCAAATGAGGAAAATAAAAAGGAACACAAACTCTGGCAAAAGAAATGTAAGAAGATGATAAGGGAGGCAAAGAAAGATTTTGAGGAACGCATGGCTAGCAATATAAAGGGTAATAATAAAAGCTTCTTTAAATATGTTAGAAGTAGAAAACCGGCCAGAGAACTAGTTGGCCCTCTGGATGGTGAGGGAGGAAAAGGGGAGGTTAAGGAGGTCTTGGACATTGCAGAGAAATTGAACGACTTCTTTGCGTCTGTCTTCACGACAGAGGACCTTGAGCGGATTCCGCTGCCTGAGCCGCCCCTCTTGACTAAAGAATTAAATCAAATACAGGTTAAAAGAGAGGAGGTTTTTGGACTAATCAATAAATTGAGGATTAACCAGTCACCGGGCCCAGATGGCATCCACCCAATGGTTATTAGGGAACTGAGAAATGAAATTGCAGATCTCTTAATGGTTATATGCAACTTGTCTCTTAAAACGGCCACAGTGCCGGAGGACTGGAGGATGGCAGATGTCACACCAGTTTTTAAAAAAGGAAGGAGGGGGGACCCAGGAAACTACAGGCCAGTTAGCCTTACATCGGTCCCAGGGAAGATGGTGGAAGGCCTCATCCAAGAGAAAATCTTAAAACACATAAAAGAACAAACCTTGCTGAGAGAAAATCAGCATGGCTTCTGTAAGGGTAAATCTTGTCTGACAAACCTTTTAGAATTTTTTGAAAAGGTCAACAGGCACGTGGATTTGGGTGAACCGGTGGATATAGTCTATCTGGATTTTCAAAAGGCTTTTGACACAGTCCCTCACCAAAGGCTGCTGAGAAAATTGCACAGTCAGGGGATAAGAGGACAGGTCCTCTTATGGATTGAGAACTGGTTGAGATCCCGGAAACAAAGAGTAGGTGTCAATGGGAAATTTTCACAATGGAGAGAAGTGAAAAGCGATGTGCCCCAGGGCTCTGTCCTGGGACCGGTGCTTTTCAATCTGTTCATAAATGACCTGGAGACAGGGATAAACAGTGAGGTGGCCAAGTTTGCCAATGACACAAAACTTTTCCGTGTGGTGAAAACCAGAGAAGATTGTGAAGAGCTCCAGAAGGATCTCTCCAAACTGGGGGAATGGGCTGAGAAATGGCAAATGCGTTTTAATGTAACCAAATGTAAAGTAATGCATATTGGGGCAAAAAATCCAAACTTCATCTATCAACTCATGGGCTCTGAGTTATCCGTGACGGATCAGGAAAGAGATCTTGGTGTGTTGGTGGAGAGCTCCATGAAGGTGTCTCCCCAATGTGTGGCAGTGGTGAAGAAGGCCAATTCCATGCTAGGGATTATCAAAAAGGGGATTGAAAAAAAAACAGCCAACAGTATAATGCCATTATACAAAACAATAGTAAGGCCCCACCTGGAGTATTGTGTACAATTCTGGTCACCACATCTCAAGAAAGACATAGTGGAACTGGAAAAGGTGCAGAAGAGAGCGACTAAAATGATTACTGGGCTGGGGCAACTCCCTTATGAAGAAAGGCTAAAACATTTGGGCCTCTTTAGTCTGGAAAAGGAGCTTGAGGTGGGATATGATTGAGACATACAAAATAATGCAGGGTATGAGTAAAGTGGATAGAGGGAAGCTCTTCTCTCTCTCCCAAAATACCAGAATTAGAGGACATACACTCAAATTGAGGGCTGGGCGAGTAAGAACTGACAAAAGAAAATATTTTTTCATCCAGCGCGTTGTAAGTCTATGGAACTCCCTGCCACAGGATGTGGTGATGGCATCTGGCCTGGATGCCTTCAAAAGGGGATTGGACAGATTCCTGGAGGAAAAGTCCATCACAGGTTACAAACCATGATGGAGAAACCAGGGTACTTTAAGGGCCAGATGCAGGGGAGTGGTATCAGGAGACAGATATCTAGTCTCATGCGCTCCCAAACGCATCTGGTGGGGCCGCTGTGAGATACAGGAAGCTGGACTAGATGGGCCTTTGGCCTGATCCAGCATGGCTCTTCTTATGTTCTTATGAAAAAAAGGAAACAACCCAAAACGGACCCGTTCCCACAAACAAAAAATCGAAACGTCATTTTTTCTGGTCGTGCCCATGTCTAGTTACCACACCTGTTTCCGTTTAGCTTCTGTCTGAGCATCAACAGGAAAACCACAGTGTCTCTTGCTGCAGAACACACTTTCCTCTGTTATGTACCTTAGCACTTATAATCACAAGATAGCTTTTACATTTGCTATTGACTATGTGTTATATCAATAAGCTCATTAGCAGGCATAGTTATATATTTGCGTTTCTCACACAGGCCCTGTGGTTCTCTGGGTACCTCAACTGCCTGGTGTTGGCTTTTCATTGACAGTGTGGATCTGCCCTCCTGAAGCTGGATGCAGGACGACAGGGCATCTCCTGGAATGGCAGAGCCTTGTGTACCCGGTGGGGAGGGCCAGGGCTCGTGCCACCTGCGCAGGATTGGCAGGCGAGCTCCAGTTCACAGCGTGACTGATGTGATCCAGTAAGTATCTAGTGTGGTCTTGGCCCTGTCCAACGCTCTGTCCTGTAAACTGCAATCTGTGCCACAGGCAGAGGCACCGAGCTGCAAGGGACGTTGGACCAGAGGTTGGGGGGGGGCTCCCCAGCCTTCCGGGCTCCCACATCTTCTGGACAGCTTCTCTTTGCCATTACCAGAGGTGTGCAAGTTTCCCTCTGTCGCTCCCTAGGAATCTTGGGAGATGTCGTTTATTAAGTACAGGTCTGCTACACCTCTGATCCATGGTAGGATACCATAGGCCTTTTTAAAGCTAGGCATTCAGGCCTGGCCTGTTGCTCAGGGAAATATGTATTCTTATGCATTTATTTATGAATGAGGTCCTGTACCCATGAGTGGTGCAGCACGACCCTGGGAGCTTCACATCAAATAAACTGTCCTAATAAAATAATGTAATAAAACCATACAACAAGCAATCCGCATGAAGACTAAAGAAGCCGGAGCAAAAATAAAGCTTAACAAAAGTAAATCAGAGAAGTACGGACAATAACTCTGCATTAGAGATCCTAGTGCAGTTATTCTCAACTGTTTCTGGTCACAACAATAAGCACACAATGAAAGAAATATAGGCCAAACCAGGAATCACCCCCACCCCAGCCATAAAAGAGAAGTTACCAACCTGCAAACCTCAGGGGGTCCTACCTGAAGGACCTTGTGTCTCACAACACCTCATTTTAAAACCTGTCTAGTTGTTTTCAGCTAGAGAAGCAGCCCATTAAAAATGGGAATGTAAAAGGGACTGAAAGAAGCCTGCAATAGGAACTCTGGGCTCAGGATTTCCTGCTGCCAATGTTTGGGTGAGAAATTTATCCCCATCTTAAGTTTCTAGCCCAACAGAGTAGGGATTGAAAGTAACAGGAATACCGGGTCCACTGCCTGCAGGCAGAGGCACTGCAAAATGCAATGAGCAGTCTGGGTCTCAAAGACAGGAAAGAGATTTATTTGGTTGACAACCAGAGAAATCTCACTTGATGCAAAACAAGTGAGAAGTCCACCGAACAAAGGAAATGCAGTATATTTTATAGACTCACAATCACTCTTCTTTCCCCCCGCCCGTCCGAATTTACGTCATACACATCTGTTACATACATCAAACATTAATTGACATCTTTGGCAATTTATTTTGTATTCCTGACACCAATTAAATGTATTCTTTGGGTCCGTAATTGCCATGTTTGATCTAACTTACACAGGCTGGGAGTGGCTGTCCTTGGTATCATTTTTGCCAGGGAGGCGCTCCAGGTGAGCTCACAAAGAGAGAAACAGAGATAAGATTTTCTTGGCTGGCTACATGTTAATTAACTGTGTGTAAGATAAATTGGCCTCTATACAGCTACAACTTAATTGACGTCCTTGGATTCATTGTGCTTGCTCAGAGACATTCCAGATCTACAACGGATGTCTCTCTTTTTAGTGGTCTGCCTTGCCGGAAGGCTTTGACCAAAGTGACCAAAGTTTGTTTGCAGGAATCAAAGTTCGCCTTGTGGGATTGTCAATGCCTGGGGGTTACTAAAACAGCTACAGATGCTTGATCAATACCCTTCACTCCCCCCTGAACGAGTTTTGGGAATTTACGGCAGTAAATTACCCAGAGGCTGTTCCTCTCGGCTCCTGTTATAGGCTTGCAAGGGACAAATAAACACATCAAAGGTGCAAAAGAGCGAATATTGCTTGATTTTCCCTTCACACCATTCCCTTGGGGATCAGGGCCCAGGGAGTGACCCTTCATTTTCCTGACAAGTGTTAGGCAGTTCTGCCGTGAGAACGTTTCCAATCCCTTTTCCCGAAAAGGGCTTGCTGACATATTTCCCAAAAAATGAATTATCACAAAATGAATTGTGGCATCTTATGGTAGGGGACGCACTGAATAAGTGTATGACAAAGAAATACCCCTTAATTCACTAGGGCACTTTCCATAGTCAAATTGCCAAGTTAACAGATAAAGTTTGGCAATATCTGGGATTTAAAAAGTCCCTCTGGTCAGACCCACAGACTGCAATGGATGGATGCGTTCCACGGACCACAGCATTGTAATTTCCCCTTTTGGAGAATTGTCATGTGGTCGCAGCAGCTTCTAAGGTAGTCTCCTAGGGCATGTTATTTGCCTCTCAGGGATATCAAATTCTCAACGTTTAAAGGGGCTGACACAAGAAAGTTTGGGAACATTGTGATAAACTTAGAAGGTTTGCAACCTCGGGCTCATTGCCTGATGTATCATGCCTTAATATGTGGCAATCTGGCTGAAAAGCCTTGAAGTCTCTTATGCAAATCAAATACTCATGAGGAGAAATGTTATAGTAGGCCTACAATTCTCCTGTGCTTGCCCGAGTGAAAATATGGGCAAGGCTGTGTTGCCAGCATACCTTTTCGGCTGACAAAATGGCTTTAGACTGACGAATCAGTTCGCCTTGAAATATGGTAGTCCATACTGTCATTCTTCATACAGAATACATAAACATTGGCACCCGGTTTCATAAAAGATCAATAACATGGTGTGCACCCCTCTTGGATGTGTGGTATGCATAAAACCCAAATTATAGCAGGCTTTACAGAATTACCTAGTTGTTTTTGCATACAGGATAGCCCAGATGATAGACATTAGCAATGATACTAGATAAGGGTTGCATATGTAGTGTAAAGGCTAAAAGAGCCATAAATCACACGTAGATGGTGCTTAGAAAAACCCATTTTGAGCAATAAACAATAATAAATAGTTAATTTCTCATGGTAAAGTCATGAATGAGCCGTTGAAATCTGGTCAGAAATATCTCCGTGGCTGACAGTTTACACACACGCACAAAAAATCTGCCCTGTAAACATGAGGCAAAGATTAGTTCATCAGTGTCTTTGGTGAAGAAAATAATGTAGATAGCTACTTTATAAAGCCAGTGTCCTTTGGCGTAAAGTCTCGTAAACATCCATGGGGTGCCAAAATTGCATAGAAAGTCAAGTTATAGTCTCTTGCACTTAATGCTTGTGGGTAAAAGTCTTGCCCACACTGGTCGCCATGACTGTGAGTGCCTTTTACCTTCTCCCTTCCATCTGGAACAAAAGGGGTGCACATGTTTTCACCTAGGGCTTGGCTGTAACAGGACATATGATTACCATAAACAAAACAGCTAACATTCCTGGTCTTCTGGGCATTATAAACAGAATGGCTAGTGTCCTTTATACTCTTGGCATCTCCCATAGTCTGCATTTCTAGTGGCAGTGTGACTACCATACAAATTATAAAGGCAAGAGGTGCCACGATCCATACCCCGACCGGTGCTTCTTAAAACATATTGACAATAAAACAATGACAACAAACAATAACATAAATAGTAATAATCAGTGTCTCTCTGCAAGGCTTCAAAGGCTGCAGAATATTCTCAATTGTCGAGACCAGGCAACAGGATGATATAATTTTGGCTCTATAGGCGACAGTGCGCCAAGAAGTGCCAATTTGTCCTGGTGTGTGTGTTGGGGGCTGAGATGCTTGCGTCGCTCAAGAAGAAAATGTGTAGACAGCCACAAGTGTACAGTCTGTGCCAAGGGCTTAAAAACAGTGATGATTTCACCAGATTCAAAAACAGCCACTTCTCTGTTCTGACGAAGAGGGTATAAAGGGGTTAAGTTGCAGATCTGTTGATCGTACTTCAAAATAAAAGTCAGTGGCTGTTTCAGACCCACTCTCTCCCCCCATAAACAAACAGAAAAGAAGAAAAAGAGGCAGGAAGACAGGATTTTAATCTGTCAACCTGAGTTGAAAGTGAATCAGCAGGCTGCTTCGGGACCCTCCGAAGCGTCAAACGCACGCTGTCATCTGGGGAAGGATGGGCAAGGATGCGATGACCACAGATCTAATTCGCGTCGATTCCCTCTGTCCTGGTCGATGCTGGCTGAAGGTCGTCACTGGTCTGGTCCTCCTCTGGTCTGGTTCACTGCGGCCAAAGGTGCCGATGTCGCTGGCCCGAGACGCCCGCGTTGGATAAAATCATGGGGTGAAGTCATCGCGACGATGGCGGTTGGGCAGCAGGACGGCAGAAAGGGGGTGGTTTCCACTGGAGCCTCATCGCACGCTGGCTTTAACCTCTCCGTCTGGTGGTGCCCGACGCTGCGTGGTGACGGGGGTGGCGGCGGCGAGGGGCCTCACAGAGGGGTCCTCAGCTTGGCATCCACGAGCAGTGCCGTCAGCCTTCCAAACCACAGCGCCTCCTCAACCTGGAAATGATGAATGGGTAGGCTCCTTCCTCAGGACGGAAAGGGGTTCCTCCAGGGTTTATCTGTGTTAAAAAAAAGACAGACACACACACAAACACACACAAATACAGACAAAAACGGCCAAGCAATCTGCAGATCATGGCCTTGTTCTCCAGGTGTGATAGTTCTAGATGCAGTACACTGTGTGCAGATTTCAATGGCACAGTGTAGCGCAGTCTATTTGAGAGTCTCGAGAAGGAAGAAAAAAATGTCGCAAAAGGCAAACGTCCTGCAGAATAGGGTATTCCATTTTGTAAAACAAGCATATGAATGAAGGGGGGGTGGCCAAATGTTCGGAAACGTCGTTTGGTCATAATACACATGTGCACTTCAGTAGTTTTCAAAAAGTTGAACTTGAAACAATGTGTCACTATAACAAAGTAATAATGTGCACTACAGAGCTGTTCTTTAAAAATAGGGAATCTCGCCCTTTACATGGAGTTTCATGCGCAGAGAGAAGAAAAGATTTAAAGTCCGCTTGAAAAGACTCCATTTTCCTTCAGAGGAACTCAGAAACCAGGTGTGGATTAAAGCTGCAACAACCTGCTATTTACATTTTAATAGTTGAGGCGAGCCTTTTACCGCCCAGGGCAAAAAAGATATTCTCCTGTAGTGAATTAGTAGTAAAGAGTCATTGAAATAACAAGTCAATCCACCATCCCTGTATCTGTTGATCTCCCAAAAACCTAATTAAGAAACTTGCGTATTGTGCTGAAAAAGCAAGCTGCCCTAAGTTCCCGTTTGGAAGCCTGCTTTAAATGCAACGCTTTTGGTTTGACATGTGCATTTCTTCAAGGGCAAAAAAATGTGTGCAAGGAAAGCTTACAAATAAGGGGGGCGTCGATTTGGCGTCACATCCTAAAAAAAAAAAAATGTCAGTTTTCTCCTCTGTCCCTTTTCTTTCTGAAGCCAAAGAGGGAAGCTTATTTTTCGGCAACAAGATTCATGCTTCCTATTCCTTACACGAGATTTGAGTTTGCTTCCGAGGGCTGAATTAACTAAACAATAGACCCTCTCTCTCTCTCTCTCTTTCTGGGGACAAAAATGCCGTAAGCCTGCTCGAAGCCTCCTCCCTTCTTTTAAGGTGGCACGGAAAATTATGTTGGTTTCTGTAGCTGGAAAGGGGGACCTTCTATTCATTGTCCACGAAGGTTACTGGCTTGGGGCTTTTAGGGTCAGTTTATTTTCCTTCGCTATGCATTCATTTTGTTGGTGTGTTCAATATAAGTTTTGCGTCCAAGCTCTGTCAAGTGGCTTGGGAAATCGTTCTAAAAACAAAAATCAACACATTGCTTTATCATCCCATCCAGGGGCTTGAAAATCGTAACTTGATGTGTAAAATTTCTCCCTCTCTTTCTCCACCCTCATATCCACGGGGAGGCAGATTATTTATGGGTATTATTTAATTCCTTTTGAAGTACATGGAATCACAGTTCGTATTTTCCACTCTTACTATTGTTGTGGTGGAGGCAGGGCTGAATAGTTAGCTCTTTAAAAAAAATCCTGCTTACTTTAAGGCAATAGTTTGCTCTAGGGTAAAAAAAATATTTACTAGAACCTTTTCCCACTGTTCCTCTGTCCTTAAAAGGGTAGACTCGCGCAGTTTTTGGCGCTTTTTCTGTTAGTGTTTCAAAAAGTTCTGATTTGAATATTTGTTGGCAGGGAAACGACATCTTTCGTTTGTTCCTGAGAATCTCCCTGTGTTTGAAATTAAATTGCCGTGTTTCTATCGAATGTTCCTAGTCGCTGTTGGAGGGGGGGGGGGAAGGCGTTTATTCTACTCCCTATATGAGATCTGGATGTGGCCAGCCTCCAGAGTTGGCATGGTCCCCTATACAAATTCCCTGCTTCTGATTATTTGGAGCTCAGAAATAACATCTCTGCCAATCTCCTCATGTTGTGCATAGTGAGCATTAGTTCTTTTTAAGGCTTCTGTATTCAAGCATTTGGGCATTGGCGTAACGGGATGGAAGTACCTTCTGAACGCTTGAAAAATGGAATTCAGGGTGGCGCGCCCTGGGCTCCCGTCTAGTGCTGTCTGTTCCCTCCGTTCTCCTTCCTCTCCTCCAGTTTTCTCAATATCGTTCCTGTCCATTCCTGTCTCCGTCTTCTCACCCCACTCTGCTGCACTTTTTCTGTCCATTTTCTAACTATTTCTCCTCATCTTTCTTTCATCTATTCATTTCTTTTGCTCATTTCTCGGGTCCCTTCCTCTGGTTTTGGGGCTACATTCTCCCTCTTCGTTCCTTTAGCGGGTAGAAAAAGTTCGGACTGCCAGAAATCTTGGGGGTTGGAGAGGGGATTTCTGCCCTGTTCTGGGGCACACGGGGTGGAGGAGGCTGTCTTGGGGTTTTTTCTGGTGTAGTTGGTAAGGAGTGATGCAGAATTGCTTGGTTCTTATTCAGAGGCAGCTTACTGCCCGATGTTTTAAACTGCTTGCTGCTTCTTTAAGGCATAAAATTGGCTTGAAAAGAGGGGGGGGGGTTCCTGGATGTTTTTCACCTCCTAAGTTCTACGCACGGGACTTGATGTTTTAAGAAATGTTAGGCTCAAATGCCCTATGATGTTTTCATCTGAAAATGTCCCTTCAGCTGATAAATTTCGTTGTGTAACAAGCCAGCCTAATTTACACAAAATATATGGGATGTTGCTTTGTCCTGAGTACCCAAAAATATTCTTCTCAGTGTCCATACTTCCCCTGGTGTTATCAAAATTGCTGGCGGGGTCTTCTATTTGGTGGAGTTTTTTAGTCTCTATATTAATTAACTAATCACGTCCTTGTAAATTCACACGCCTCTTGCTAGCAGGTCATAATTGGTCTGTCCTCCTCGAGGGCTAGAATCTTAATTTGGGATGGTAAAGTCCTGCCTTTTCTTAGTCAGAGGGGTTCTTCTTAAAGTTTACATCCGTTCCATTTAATACCAAAGTCATTACTTCTGGTGGCAGAATTCCAATGTTGCCACAGTGCACATCAAAAAGGGGTGCATAAGCTGCATTAATTTATCCCCTTTGTTTTTAAAGGTCTAACTGTGTGCCTATGATTTCTCCCACACAAGTATCAAACAGACTCGCACCTTAGACAATTAAACGCACATCATACACGCAAACGTGATTCTGGCGTGACCCAAGTAGGTCTCCCTGGCTTGGGACGTGCACGCCCGGACACGCTTTGCCAAGGGGTTTTTTTGCTAAATGACCCCGGCCCAATCAGCAACCATTCACTGAGTCCGTTATGATCACACAAATCTCCCACATTTCCCGCTTCCCCACTTAACTGCGATCCCCTGTCTAAGGATAAATCTTTTTAACTTCTCTAAAATCAAACGGAGATGATGACGATGCCCCGTCGGTTGTGTGGGGCAAAGGTTGCCAGGCTTTGCCACCGCTTAGACGCAGAGAATGGCCATTTCTCTGTTGTTACGTAGGGTATTGGGGTGCAGCCTCTTACCCTTAAAAACACACATAAACATACATGAAGCTTCTTTTACACAAAATTCAAAAGTGGAATCACCATCCCACATACTCACACATTTATATATCTTTAAACTTTCTCAGGATGCTAGAGCGGCACTCTGCCCCTCCTGTTTCAAACACTTAGGGGGCGAACTCTAGGGCTACTGGGCAACAAAAACCCTTTCCACCCTTAGGGGATTTCGGGGTCTCTCAACCCATCCCATCCCCTGGTTCTTGGGATGCTAGGGACGCATTCGTCCCTTCTCGTCTCCGTACCCCCCGGGGGCTGGCTGTTAGAATTCGCAATCCTCTCCACTCCGCAGAGCTGCTGGACTCGAACCTGTGCCACCCCCGCAACCGGTTGCTTATCTTACCATTTCTCATGCGCAGTCTTCCCCAGTTCTTCCCCTCCCCCGCCGGCCGGTATCCGTTTCCTCTCAGGTAGTGGTGCTCCATCCAGTGCTGAGAGAACGATTCTCCTCGCAAGTGGGAGGCGTCCAGACTGGAATCGGTCTGCAATCAGCACGGACTCCCCACCGTCACCTCAGCCAGACTTTTGCAGGCCTCTAGCTGCGACTATGTCCCATCTGGGGAAAGGAACAGGAATACCGGGTCCACTGCCTGCAGGCAGAGGCACTGCAAAATGCAATGAGCAGTCTGGGTCTCAAAGACAGGAAAGAGATTTATTTGGTTGACAACCAGAGAAATCTCACTTGATGCAAAACAAGTGAGAAGTCCACCGAACAAAGGAAATGCAGTATATTTTATAGACTCACAATCACTCTTCTTTCCCCCCGCCCGTCCGAATTTACGTCATACACATCTGTTACATACATCAAACATTAATTGACATCTTTGGCAATTTATTTTGTATTCCTGACACCAATTAAATGTATTCTTTGGGTCCGTAATTGCCATGTTTGATCTAACTTACACAGGCTGGGAGTGGCTGTCCTTGGTATCATTTTTGCCAGGGAGGCACTCCAGGTGAGCTCACAAAGAGAGAAACAGAGATAAGATTTTCTTGGCTGGCTACATGTTAATTAACTGTGTGTAAGATAAATTGGCCTCTATACAGCTACAACTTAATTGACGTCCTTGGATTCATTGCGCTTGTTCAGAGACATTCCAGATCTACAACGGATGTCTCTCTTTTTAGTGGTCTGCCTTGCCGGAAGGCTTTGACCAAAGTGACCAAAGTTTGTTTGCAGGAATCAAAGTTCGCCTTGTGGGATTGTCAATGCCTGGGGGTTACTAAAACAGCTACAGATGCTTGATCAATACCCTTCAGGATGAGGTCACCAGTCACACAGGACTCTCTGTCACGTTGGACTTGAGTCGCACTGGTCACTGGACTTGGACCTGACGCAGTCTCCCCCACCCCCAGGAGTCAGCCTCAACTTGCAACCCGGAACCCACCCACCCCAATTCCTTTGTTTGGAGGAAACAGCTTTTTAAAACTGACTCGGGACTTGGGGTCTAGAGCCAAAGAACTTGCAAGCATCCCTGCAGTAGACTAATCATTCACTGCTGCTTTAAATCCCTGTGCTGTGCTGCTTGCGATTTATTTTAATTCATAAACTGTTGCACATAGAGATGGGCACGAACTGCCAAACCGGTGGTTCGTTCTTGTTCGTCCTTTGGCCAAACAGATGTTCAGAGTTTCCAAAATCTGCCGTTTCCAAAATCCTCCGGCGGGCGGGCGGGCGGGCAGCCCCTTTCAGGCAGTGCCCCGGCTTCCCTGACCCGCCTCCTCCGGGCACTGCCCCTGAGCGGCTGCCTTCCAAAGGGCTGGGAAGCTCCAAACACCTGTTTGGCTGAATACACAAATACAATGGTACCTTGTATAAAGGAATTAATTCATTCCAAATAAAATTCTGTTAAGCAAATTTTCTTTTATACAAATTTCCCATAGGAATGCATTGAAAATAGAGTAATACCTAATCACAACCATTTTTACGTTGTACGGATCCGCCCCATAGGCGATTCTGTTAAGCAAATTTCCCCTATCTCTGGAATTTTTTATGTTGCACAGATTTTATATTATACAAACTGTTTGTTATACGAGGGTCCACTGTAGGTGGTTTGTGCCCACCAAAGACTTTGTCTCTTATGAGATAACAGGAACATAACATGTTATAATAAAAAAAAACTGTACAATGTGATCCAAGGGGCAGAGACTCAACTTGCCTTCCTCCAAGTGGAAAGGGAGTCTCATAGGATTTATTTGTTTCCGAGGTTTTATTTTGTCAAGATATGTAAAAGTTGATAAAACATATATTATGTATATTTAACAGAATGTGTAAAGTGAATTGTAAAATGGAGGCAGTTAGATTCTGCAGTGTCATGATGTTAATCCACAAGTGTTAGAGACTAGTAATCACAGGCATGTTAAGTGATGAAGTGCAGGTGGAACTGATTGTAACATCATGATTTGTAATGGATAGATCAGATTGCATCAGATTGTTAATTAGTGATTGCATCAGATCTTATGAGTGCTGAATAGTATAAAAGGCACTAGCTTGTCATTTGTAACTTGGGGACTGTTATGGTGAGAACAGTTTACCCCACACTCTGTTTGTCAGTTTGCTATATTGTATATAATGCTTGGTTGTTATGCTGTGTATATTTTGATGTATATATGAATATATGAGTTTTTACTCTATTCATTGTCATTGTCTTTCTGTTAGACTAACTCTGCAAACCCTTTATATCAATACTAACATTTTATCTACGTTACTGCTGCACTGCTCTGTGTCAAGCACAAGTAAATATTATTATTATATATTTGTTGCCCCCTTAATCTGCTGACAGGGTTATGGGCCCAGCTGGTTCAGCAGCCTGATGGGTTTTGTTGTACCTGTATAGATAAAGTGTGTGTTGTGTAAAGTTGAGTTTTTGCAGAGGAAACAGGTTGGAACTGGAACGGAGACAAAGCAGAGCTGCAAAAGATATCTCTCAGAGGCTTGGAATGCGAGCGGAGGAGAAAAGCAGCTGATAAGGACAAGCCAAGCAAAACAGAGTGTGATTTAAACTGGAAGCTGTGGAGGCTGAGGAAATATTTGCCGGAAAAAGCTGAAAAAAAAGTGTTGCAGATAACGGCAGATAAGGAGCCGGCACTATTAGCGAGAATGGCAAGTATAAATTTATCTTCAATGCCTCTTGTAAAGCTCTCTGACAGTAATTACCTGAATTGGTGTCTGGAAATGAAGCATTTCTTGATCTTCCATGAGCTCTATCAGTATGCAGCTAAACAGCTTGATGAGGAAGCTGATGAGGAAGATTTGAAGGATGAAAAAGCCTTGGCGATTATAATGTTGTCCTTGGAGGAATCGCAATTTGTTTATGTGAAGGAAGCAAAAACGGCTCATGAGGCTTGGTCGTTTCTCAGAGCAGCTCACATCAAAGACACAGCTGGGAGTAAGGTATCTCTAATGAAAAAATTGTTCCGGTCAAGGCAAAGCCCAGGTGAAACTATTTCTGATTATATAAGGAAAGTAAATGGTATATTTCAGCAGTTGTCTGAAGTGGGCATAAATCATGAAGAGGAGTATAAATGCATTGTTATATTGTCAAGCCTGGATGAGTCATATGACAATTTAGTAATGGGATTAGAAGCTATGAAGAGTGATGATTTGTCTATCTCATATATCCAGTCAAGACTCCAGCAGGAAGAATCAAGAAGGAATGATTCTAAAGTAAATAAAAAGCCTGCTCAAGTTTCTGAAGAAACAATACAAGTAATTAGAAGATGCTATAATTGTGGGAGTGACCAACATGTTTTTCGTTACTGTGATAAGGTAAACAAGCGGCAAAAGCAAAAAAGAGTTGCAGGCACAAGCTGGAAGAGTGAAGGTCAACAGCTGTCTGTAATTAATGATAATGAACAAAAGTGCTCAAGACAGGAATTATTTATTGTAGATTCAGGGGCCAGTATTCATTGTGTAAACAAGAAATGTTTGTTTGAGAAACTAACTTTGTTTAATTCTAGAAATGTAACCTTGGCAGACGGGACTCAGGCAAAAGTCTGTGGTGAAGGTAATATATTTTTCAAACCTCTCAAATGTGCATTTGATAAGGTCCTGTATATACCGTCTTTAAAGAATAATTTGAGTGTGCCTATGCTTGTAAAACAAGGTTTTCATGTACAGTTCAGTGAGAATAGTTGCAAGATTGTAAAGAATGGAAAAACAATAGCAACTGGGTGGCTCCAAAACAATTTGTTTATGATAAGAACTTCTGAGAAAGTTTTGAATATGGTTGAAAATAAGCCTCTACATGACAAATGCATACATCTGATGCATAGAAGATTAGGGCACCTAAGTTTTGAAAACATTAGGAAAACTCTGCAACATGTGGAACATGGGTCAGTGCAAAGTTGTAGAAAATTTTTAGATTGCCATGTTTGTAAAGGCACAAAGGTGAAGTCTGTACCCATATCAAAAAAGAGTTTGAGAAAGTCACATCAACCTCTACAGCTGGTACATATTGATGTGATTGGACCCATGGTGAATTCATTTGGTGGTGCCAGGTTCTGTCTTGTGATAACAGATGATTATTCACGTTATTCTTGGGTTTACATAATAAAGCACAAAAGTGAAGTGAGTGCTGTATTTAGGAAATGGTTTCAAATGGCAGAAAGACAGTACAAGCAGAAAAGTTTAGCTGTACAAAGTGACAGCGGCGGTGAATTTTTAGCAAAGCAGTTTGTTGACTATTTAGAAAAGAAAGGGGTGAAACATAGATTGACAAACCCTTCTGCTTCTGCTGAGCATGGATTAGCTGAGAGGAAGAATGGAATTCTTCAAAATATCATGAATGCAATGTTGGCAGATGCAAAACTTCCCAAAGGTTACTGGGCTGAGGCAATGAAATATGCAAATTATGTGTCTAATAGAGTGTGGAGTTCAGCTGTGAATGAAGTTCCATATACTCTAATGCATGGAAAGAAAGCTACAATCAAATATCTCCATTTATTTGGCTCTGAAGCCTGGGTATTAATTCCAAAAAGGTATAGACACAAAAATAGTCCAAAGTCAAGAAAGCTTATGTTTATTGGTGTTCAGCCTGCAGCAAAATCCTGGCGTTTTTGTGACAGTCATGGAAAAGTTTATATAAGCAGGTCTGCAACATTTTGTGAACAGAAAAATTGGGAAGCTCTACATGCTAATAATGAAGTATTTTTGCCAAGCATTTGTCCCCACACTGAGGTTGAAGAGGTTGCCAGTGATGGAGGGGAGTCTACAGCATTACATGATGGAAAAGTGAAAGATGAGATTATCAGTGATGGAGGGGAGTCTACATCATTTCATGATGAAAAAGAGGAAGATGAGGAGCCAGTGTTGATCAGAAAATCTACAAGATCCAACAAAGGAGTGCCACCTGAAAGGTTTGTTGTGAATAATGTATCCCATGAGCCACAGAATTTTGAAGATGTGCTGCTGATGCCTGGAGAAGAAAGGAAGCAGTGGATGATGGACCATGGACAAAGAGCATATGTCTCTGAAAGAACGGCAAGTGGATGCACCAGTGGATGGCGCCAGAGTGTAAAGGACATTTTGCAAGAGAAATAGGTTGCTTGTATACAAAAGGTTTTTTGATAGTATTTGTTGATGAAGCATTGGAAAGGTATAAAGCATGTTTTGAAATATCTTAAAGGAACAATGCATGAAAAGTTGAAAATATCCATATGTGATAATCTTGATTTGATTAGCTATGCAGATGCTGACTGGGGTTCAAGTCCAGAAAGGAGGTCAATGTCTGGATATGCCATATTTTTTAGGTAACTCACTAATTATATGGAAGGCCCGAAGACAAAGGTACATTTCGTGTTCTTCTACAGAAGCTGAGTATGGGGCTGTGAGTAATTTGTGTTGTGAGTTAACCTGGGTAGTACAATTGTTAAAGGATGTAAATGTGAATGTAAAACTACCAGTCAAAGTATATAATGATTCTTTTTCGTGTATCCAATTAACACAGAATCAGAAGGTCGGATCCAGAAGCAAGCACATTGGGATCCGTTACCAGAATGTGAAGGACTGCATAGAACAACATTTGATTGTATTGGAATATTGTACAAGTGTTGATAATTATGCTGACATATTTACAAAGCCTTTGTGTAAAGATAAACATGTATGTTTTAAGAAAAGGCTAGGAGTTGAAATCTGTTAAATATAGGAGGGGTGTCAAGATATGTAAAAGTTGATAAAACATATGTTATGTATATTTAACAGAATGTGTAAAGTGAATTGTAAAATGGAGGCAGTTAGATTCTGCAGTGTCATGATGTTAATCCACAAGTGTTAGAGACTAGTAATCACAGGCATGTTAAGTGATGAAGTGCAGGTGGAACTGATTGTAACATCATGATTTGTAATGGATAGATCAGATTGCATCAGATTGTTAATTAGTGATTGCATCAGATCTTATGAGTGCTGAATAGTATAAAAGGCACTAGCTTGTCATTTGTAACTTGGGGACTGATATGGTGAGAACAGTTTACCCCACACTCTGTCAGTTTGCTATATTGTATATAATGCTTGGTTGTTATGCCGTGTATATTTTGATGTATATATGAATATATGAGTTTTTACTCTATTCATTGTCATTGTCTTTCTGTTAGACTAACTCTGCAACCCTTTATATCAATACTGACATTTTATCTACGTTACTGCTGCACTGCTCTGTGTCAAGCACAAGTAAATATTATTATTATATATTTGTTGCCCCCTTAATCTGCTGACATATTTTTGGCCCTGAAATAATGTTTTTCTCTCTCCAAAGTCTTCTGAAGACAATAACGCTGATTGGCAAGAACAGGGCGGTGGTGGACTGCTTCCTCAGTTGTGCCACAGCGGGAGGGAATTACATATCCCGGATCCATGCCCGTGTGATCCGAACCAGTGAGGCGTATGAACTCGTGGACTCCAGCCTGCGCGGGGTGTACGTCAACGATGTCCGGATCAGTGGTGAGTGGCCTCCACTCTGCTTCCAGGGATGGGGGGGGTGACCCCTGGCTGGGAGGAGGAGGGGATTGGCATTGGTGGAACCTCAGGTGGAAAAGTAGCCAGGTTTCCCAAGTGCCCCAAGATTTGTCTTTTCCCTTTCTTCCTTCGCCTTCCTCTCTCTCCTCCCCCCCCCTTTTAAAAAAATTTGCCAGCGGGGCTGAGGTTGGGCAAAGGCCGCTGAGAAGGAGATCTCAGGTTTAATCCTTGGGCCTGGGTCTCATTGCTTTCTCTTGGGAAAGGGCCAAGAGAAAAGGTTTCTGAAAATGTTGTCCTGGAAATTGGAGGCAGATGATTTGTTTGACTCAGAAACGGGCTCTGTTCTTGATGAAAGCTGTTTTTCTTCTTCTGTGGCTTGCCAATTGTATTTGTAATTCTTGGAGGACCATCTTTATCTTAGGCTCTGGGGCTCTGAATCTGTTAACCCAAGGCAGCCGCTGGCCCTTTTGGCTGTGTGTGTGTGCGTGCAGTTACTTAAGAGGGACACAGACATCCTTGTCTCATCTTGGCTGGTGCTCTTACTAATTTTTCTGATACATTGTTTCCCAAGTGACACTACTAGGTGTTAAAAGTTCCCACCAGCCTAGGATGTCATTGCCATTTGTAGCCTTTGACTGTCCTTGCTGGAGAGGTTTCATTTAATGATGTATTTGTATAAATTATTCGTATGCACCTTTTCTCCCCTTAATGAGACTGAGGGCAGATCCCAACAAGTAAAATAAGAAATTTGAAAGCACTAACATTTTTATCTGGACTTTCAGAAGGCTTTTGACAAGGTCCGGCACCAAAGGCTCTTGAATAAACTTGCCCGACATGGAATTAAGAGACAGGTCTTGTCCTGGATCAGCAACTGGTTAAAGGACAGGAAACAGAGGGTAGCACTAAATGGACACTTCTTGAAGTGGAGGGAGGTTGAGAGTGTGGTCCTCCAAGGTTCAGTCCTGGGAACCCTGCTTTTCAACCTCTTCATAAATGATCTAGAAGTAGGCGTAAATAGCAAGGTAGCCAAATTTGCTGACAGCACCAAATTATACAGGGTAGTAAAAACAGAGAGAGTTTGTGAGGCAAACCAGTGGCAAAGGAGCTTCAACATTAGTAAGTGCAGAGTGATGCACACTGGGGCAAAAAAACCCAATTACATTTATAAACTGATGGGGTCTGAACTCTCTGCAACAAACCAGGAAAGGGACCTTGGTGTCCTGGTGGATAGCTCAATGAAGGTGTCAACCTAGTATGCCACAGCAGTGAAAAAAGCAAACTCAATGCTAGGGGATCATTAGGAAAGATATAGAAAATAAGTCATTTTGTCATTTTGTCTCTGGAACATCTTCCTTACCATCTGAGGCTGCAACTGCTGGGCCTCTTCACTCTTGAACGATGGTGCCTAAGAGGTAACCTGATGGAAGTTTATAAAATCATACACAGTGTGGACAAAGTAGATAAGGAAAAACTGTTTTCCCTAGTGCACAACCCTAAAACTAGGGGGCACTCCATGAAACTTTTGGGTGCTAGATCTCAAGCAAATAAGAGAAAATACTTTTTCACCCAGAGGATCACTGGTCCATGGAACTCCCTGCCAGAAGAAGTGGTGACAGCTGTCAGCCTTGACAGCTTTAAGAAAGGATTGGACAAGTTCATGGAGAACAAGGGTATTAATGGCTATCATGATGGATGCCTAAGGACAGCCTCTGGGTTGGAGAGATAGGCAGGCTATCTCTCAATGCCATCTGCAGGGAATCGTAAGCAGGTGAAGACATCTGTGTGGGGATACCTGGAAGCAAATGGTGAGCCACTGCTGTGTGAGACAGAATGCTGGACTGGATGGCCTGTGATGGCCTGTTCCGGCACGGCAGTTCTTATGTTCTTCTGTATATTGAGTTTAAAACAGTTAAGTAAAGAACAAGTAATGTGGGTCGGGAAGTGCTAAGGACCCCCATGCTTTTGTGATGGTGCTCCTGCAGCATCTTTTATACTTGGGCACAATTTCAGTTCTCAGTCCCAGCTGGCATTGACTCTTTCAGGCACTTAGTAGACAGGTGGGCCAGCTCTTAGGTAAGTTCCGTCAATTGTGTGGGTCTTCCCCGGCTGCTCCCTCAGAATGGGAGTGATGGTGAGACTGAATAGGCACCAGGGCATCTTTTTTTGCAGGGTCAGAGATTGTTCTGGTAGGAGCCCCCTGAGTCATCTGGAACCTGAGTCATGGCAACTGGACTTCTTTTCTTGTGAGAACAAAATGTTTCACTGCTCATCCAAGCAGCTTTGTTAGACTAAGAAAGCTGCTTGGATGAGCAGTGGAACGTTTCAGTCTAACAAGAAAAGAAGTCCAGTTGCCATGACTCAGCTTCCAGATAGACTCACCTGGAGGACTGAGAATCTTCACAGATGTACCCTGTGGATGAAAGACAGGTGTGCGTGCGAAAGAGATTGTTCAGAGTGGGAGAGGCAGGCTTTTGGCAGACTGTGGTGGGCATGGTTGGCACAGCGCCAGGATTTGTACACCACCCCCACCCCCGCTCAAATGGCTGTGGCAGGAGAGACCGGGCCAAGCCCCTGCTCCCCCATCCCACTGGACAAGGAGTTGGCATACTTGGGCCCCTTTGGCGTGGCCAGCCTGGGTCCGTTGGCTTCTCGTCAAGTTCCCCTGACTCATCTGTTTTTGGGAAGGGGAGCTTGTGTTGAAATAGAATTATGTGGGTTGGGTTGACAAGGCCCTTTGAGACGATCTTTTACAACCTCCTTCACGCACAGGCAAAGTCGTCTTGCAGGAAGGAGACACCGTTACGTTTGGCCACCCAGACGGGAAGAGTGTGCTCCCAGGAACCCGCATCCGGCAGCCGAACTCCCCTTTTTACTTCCTGGTAGGATTTCTCCAACCCACCCACCCACCCCTTGGGGCCTTTTGGTTTCAGCCCCTGCCCCCACGGCAGCCGGTCTGCTTCTCTGCCCTCTGGGCCTATCCAGGCGGCAGGGCAGCCCTCGGTCTTGGCTGCCATTCTTGGCCCTGGGGGGATCCTCTTAACCTTCCCTCTTCTGTTCCCTGTTCAGTTTGAGCGCTGCCATTGCCTCTCTGCTCAGACACAACATCTGGATGGAGGCGGAAGAGCGTTCTCCCAAGAGGTAAAGCCAACCAGCGCCTCTCCTGCTTGAGACCTTTGCGTTCTCTTAAGGATGCCAGCGAGTGGCTGCAGGGGGTGGCGTGGGGTGGGGTGGGGCAGAGGCCCAGGGGGCGAACGGAGTGAAGGGCACCCTTGGATTTTTCTTCCCCTGTGACAAGTTCCTACTTCCCTGAGATGCAAAATGTTTCTCTTTTGCTTTGCCCGGGACAGCAAGGACTGTTGCCGCCGATGACGTGGCACTGGGTGTCATGGTACTTCCGTGGCTAAATATGCAGCAAAGGATTAAGAGAGGCCAGGTGTAGGTGGGCTTGTTTCTCTCACACTGCCCACACCCTGTGTCCAGAATTAGGGACGGGGGGTAGGGAGGGTTACCTCCATTGCACCCGGGTGGGAGAGGTAGTGCTTCTGGGGTGGGCCTGTGGCCTCCTTCTTGCAAGTGGCGCCCAGTCCCTCTCCAGAAAGAACAGTGGTCATGCTGAAAAGCCTGAAAATCTTTAAACAAAAAGGAAGGAAAACCAAGAGTTCTGGACGCTTCTAGCGCTGATCTCTTGATCTCCTTTTGTCACACAGCCTCCTGCGTTGGCACCTGGTGAAGCGTCCCAGCTGGTCAGGTGGAGGAGTCTGGGATTTAGGAGCAACGTGGCTCCTTCGCAGGCAGCTGCCGCGCTGCCCGGGGCACATCGGGTCTTCCTGCCTCTTGCCGATGTCCCTTGGGCTCCACCGCTGACCCCGGCAGCCGGCTCTTCTGGTGCGGCCTCAGAGGCTCCTGGTGCGGCCAGCTGGAACAGCCTCACTGCAGGATCCTTCCCTCCCTTTGGAGGTGCTGCGAGCCCGGCTTCCTCTCAGCGGCTCCGCTCCACTTCCCCAGACTACCCAGTCCTTGGCGAAGGTTCGCTTCTTGCCCCCGGGTCTTGCCCCCAAAGAAGGGCCCTGGAGAAGCCCCCTTTCCCTTGGCTTCAGAAAGGGCCGCCATCAAGAGGTTCCGAGTCGCCAAGTGGTGACAGTGAGATGGAGTCAGGAGGAGGGCCAGGCCCAGACGAGCCGTTTCCTCAGGAGGAAGGTGGCCAGAGGAGCCCTGGGGCAGGTGGCCCTGGAGCAGCCAGTCCTGCCCACATGCCTCCACCATCACCCTGCCCTGTCTGCGTGGAAGAATCGGCCGCAGGTGACTCAGAGGAGGACTCTTGGCGTGAGAGACCCAAGAGTCCCACTGGGCGGCTGAAGGACTCGCCGCAGGGCTCAGGCCTCCTCCTCCTCCTCCCTTCCAAGGACAGGGCCCTTCTTGGCCCCGAGTTCTCTGTGTCCAGCCAAGAAGAACTTGTTCCTGATCCTCAGGACTCAGAGGTGAACAACACAGAGGTGGCAGTTCCCCAGAGCCCAGAAGGAGCTGCTGAACGTAAGCCTCGCAGTCTGCTTGAGAGGCAGGGCGTGGAAGTGGTGGGCGGTGCTGAGCAAGAGGCCATGGGGAGGACGGAGGAGGGGAGCCCTCCAGGAGAGCAAGAAGGGAGCTTCACGGAGCAGGCAGTGCCTGGAGCTGATGGGGCGGAAAATGCAGCAGACCGGGTCACAGCGGAAATGGGGGCCGCCCTCCTCTCTGGAACAGAGGGAAACCCTCGGAAGAAGGGATCCAGTGGAGCGGTCGGGGACTCTCCTTCCCTCCAAGAGCCACCAGAGAGCCAGTCTTTCCCAGGCTTGGTGAGGCTGGGCAGATCAGATCCTGAACCAGCTGGGGCCATTTCCCCACTGCACGGCCTGCCCAGCAGCTCTCCAAAAGGCAGCAGGGACTGTGAAATGAGCTCAGGAGAGGGTGCCTCTGGTAGCGAAGGTGACATGGAAAGGGAGCCTGGCCCAGGAGACACGGACAGCCTTGGGTCAGGGAGGGGCTCTGGGAATCGAGAAGCTGCTGGTGTCGCTTTTGTAGAAGCCCCGGCTGCGGAATTGGGGACTGGCTCTGTATGTGGGAAGGAAACAGGGTTGGATCTCCTGGTCTCGGAGTCTTCAGGAAGAGGCAATTCAAGTGGAGAGCTAGACGGTTTTGATGCCCTGAACACGCACACGGCGTCGCCTGGGTTTTCCCCAATGGATGTCCCAGACCAAGAGCATTCCATGGAGGAGTCATTCCAAAAGGAGAAGAGGAATCCACCAGAGCTCTGTGGGAAGGCCTGCCTTCAGGAGCTCTTCCAGGACCTTCTAACCAGGAGCACGTTCTTCCGACTGTACCCAGCCCAGATATGCCGCTTCTTTGGGAAGGAGCGATTCCCAAACAGCCCCTTGAACAGCCGGGAAGTCCAGCTGAAGGCTGTTCTCATGGATCCCTCTCTTATATCCATGAAATCCCCATTGGAGAAGAAAAAGGGGAGGAGGCGACCGAGGTTGAGAGGAGACTGGAGTGTTCACACCCCGGCTGGGCCAACGACCGGGAGGTGGCTGATTCTGCCCTTGAGGTTGGCGTAGAGGAAGAGGAAGATGATTGTTGCCTGAGTGTGGCTTCCAGGCTTCCTGAATCACCTGAAGGACAGCCTGCCTGGGAAAGGGGCAGTGAGGAGGAAGGCCAGGAGGCCGCAGTGCAGGAGCACCTGCCAGGCAAAGAGGGCTCGGAGGAAGAGGAGGAGGCCGGGAAAGGAGGCACCACAGCGGCCGCTGGCAGAGTCATGGGGGGCCAGCGACAAGAAGCCAGGAAAGACCACAGGCAGAGGGGGACACGTCCCCTTTCACAGCAGGAGGGCTGCACCCAGCCCCCCGCCAAAGATTCCCCCTCCAGCTGCCGTGGAGAGGGGGCCATCTGTCCCTTGGAGGGCACGGCCGGCTGGCCGGTGAAACAACTTGCTCCTTTCCAGGATGATTTTAGCCAGGGAGGAATCCCCAACTCCGGTGGCCCTTCTTGCCCACAGGCACAGTGTCCTCCTCAGAGGCGCAAAAAGGACATCGGAGGGAAACTGGGACCCGAAAACGGCCATCTTGTGGCCCATCCCGCTGGCCCTGAGCATGAAGGAGATCTGCAGGACGAAGGAAGAGGGACAGTGATGGCCGGAGATGGCGATGGAGGGAAGGCCGGGGATTCCTTGGAGAACGCCAAGGGAGGCTGCGAGGAGAGTCCTTCCCAGGTGGGAAGAGGGGAGGATTTCCTTGTGCAGCACCCTGGACCTTCCTCCAGGGGTTCTGCACACCTGACATACCGGCCAGCGTCTCCCCCACCTGTGGATCAGCTGGAACCAGACTGTGGCCTCCCTGAGCCTGAAGGCCTGGAAGATCACTTGGATCACTGGTTGGATCCACGAGGAGATGAGGTTGGGAAGCCCCTGCTTTGGCCCCAGGCCTCCCTCGGGGAAGGCAGAGCTGCTTCTGAGGAAGCCTGCGAGCCCCCCGCGGCCGTTGACCATTTCAGCCCTCCCAGACCAGAGCAAGGTAGTAAAGAAATAACCTCCAAGGAAGAAGATGCAGGATCTGAGCCACTTCCTGAAGGGCCCCAGTCGGAGGAGGAAGAATCCAGACCTCCAGGAGACACCCTGAGCATTGTCTTGGGGAGCCCCGGAGTGGCGGAAGAAGAGGCTGCAGGCAACTGTCCGAGGGAGCTGCCGGCAGACGCGGATGAGACCCCAGAGTCCTATCGCAGTGGCCAACTCAGCTTGCCCTTCAAAGAAGTCTCTGGAGCTGAAGAGGAAGATGCCGCTGACAGGGGCAAGGTCCAGGGCGCTCCGGCCCATGGCAGCTGGGGCCATGGTGGCGGGATGGCTGAGAACAGCGACGCCTCTGGCAGCTTGGCAGAGAGATCCACTGTCCAAACTCCATGTGGTCCATCTGCCCAGGAGAGCAGCGCTGGGGCCCAGGAGGGCCAAGAGACAGCAGACATGGACTTGGAGCAGCACAACAGGCCGCGGGACAAATTGTGCAAGGATGAGGCAGTGGCTGAACCTCAGCACCCCCGCCCAGAGGTGGCAGCGGGTGAGAATTCACCTCCTCCCAGGAGAAGTGGAGCAGAGGGAGAAGAAGTTGGCAGTCGGTATGAGGAAAAAGGGGACCTTACGCCTGCAACGTTGATCCACTCTGCTGCTGAATCTCCTTTCCTGGCAGAAACTGGTGCCAGGTGCGATCTAAAGGCACACCCTTCAGCCAGCGCTGGTGAGTTGCAAGAGAATGCTGCCGATTCAGGTCTTGAACCAGACGTTGGGCTTGTGGAAGGCAGATCCTCTAGCCGGCCAGGAGAGGGGAGGTCGCTTGTGCCCTTTGAAGCTGGAGGCAGAGATCAGGGGCCCCTGGGCAGCACAATGCCAGCTGGTTTTGGGGCTGAGGACGAGGAAGGTGCCCCGGAGACGGAAGGGCAGAGACCGGCATGCCTGTGCCCAGAAGTGGAAACAGGGCAGAGGGACGGAGGCAAAGCCCAGAGTGAAGAGGGTTCGGATGCCTCCTCTGTCGAGTTTAGTGAGGAGGAGAAGGAGGATGGCTGGGACTACCCGAGAGGGTTCTTGCAGGAGGAGGAAGAGGAGGTGGTGGTGGTGGCGGCGGAAGGTGCCTGCTCCACGAAAAGAGCCCTGGCTGACAGGGCTGAGTGCCAGATTTCAGATCTAGGAGAGGACTCGCGGGCTCCGAAGAGGCCCCGCCTGCAGGATCCTCTTCCAGGGGGCCGAGTGGCCCCTGACCTTCCAGCCTTCGCCATGGCCATTCCTCCTCTTGAGGGTAGAGATCGTAACCAGGTGGACGGAACAGAGGAGAGGTTCCCGGAGGAGAGCAGCGGCCATGTCGCTCGGCGCCTGCACTCAGCCGAGCAGAGAAAGAGAGACCTGGTGGCCCAGATGGTGAGAAATTATTTCAAGGAGACCTTGGGATCCAATGGCCCAGTGAAGGGAAGGGAAAAAGCAACTCTCCCGCTGCTGCCTGCGGAAGTGGCCAAGGAGACGGGGAGCCAGTCTGCAGGGGTGCCAGAGGGAGAGCGGGGGGAGACGTGCCGGGAGGAGCCCCCGCCCCCTGAGGGCCAGGGGAGCCCTTTCCAGCTCCAGCCCTCTTCCTCCGATGGGCGTCCTTGTTCTGCGGGCGCCCCCTCCTGTGGGTCAGGCTGCCTGCCTCGAGAGCAAGGCGGAGGATCAGAAGGCCACAGCCCGGAGAGCATTTGGGAAGCCTTCTTCTCTGAAGAGGTGGAGGAGGAGGGACCCTTGCAGGCGAAGGTATGTCCTGCAATGAAAAGCCCTCTGCCTGGCGCATCCCCAGGCCCGGATCCTGCACAGGAGCCCCGGGAGGAGAACCTGGACGGCTTCTTCTCTGACCTGTCCAACAGCTCTGTCGGGGTTGCTCACGGCGGACCTTCCTCCCACGAGCGAGGTGGGTCTCCTTGGGGAAGAGGGAGCAGCAGCCTCCTTGAAGGGGCTCCCGGCACAGCTGCTGAGGTCGGCACGGACCCGGAACCTTCCAGTGGAGCCTTAGGGGCGCCCTTGGAGAGACTGCCATCGTCTCAGGAGAGCGTCTGGACCCTCACGGAGAACGCTCGGCCTGAGCATCGTGGCTCCGTCACCCCAGGCAGATGTGACGCCCTCGGCCTTCAGCGAGGGGATGGCGTGTTGGACGGGCGTGATGTCGGCGACGAAGCTTCGAGCGTCGTGGACTCCGGACCTCGTGAACTGCCGTGGACGGATTCCATAGTGGGAGAAAAGGAACCGGCTGGGACCAGCCTGAGTCGGATGCCGACGGAAGGGGCAGCTTTTTCCCAGAGAACCCCCGCGGAGCCTTCTTGCCAAGGTAGAGGTGAGCAGAGGGCACCTGGGCAAGAGAACCCTGTGTGCCCCACGCAGGGGCTGGGGACATCCTGCGGCCACCACTGACCTGGGGCCAGCCTCCAGGTGGGGGGATCAAGGGGGCTTGGCCTCCTCTTGGCAGCCTCTCTTGGGGCTGGGGTGGGGGTCCTGTTGGCGTGGCCCAAAGGGGTCTGTTCTCACAGAAGGGTTAACACTCACGAGGCAGGAGGGCCTCCGTGGCTTTTTAGCCCTTGCGTCTTTAGCTCTTGTTCTGTGACATAAAAAAAGGAGGCAGGGTTCCCTCCCACCATTTTTGTTTGTTTAAGAAGTATCTCAGTAAAATACTAATAGCAAAATGCTTGATTCCACAGAGACGGATTGTGAGTCCTGCAGCCACCAGCCCAGGGCCACCCCTCCACGGGACCCCAGCGCCATCCTTCCCATGTGGCCAAGGGCCGGGTCTTTTGGTGGGGCATTGAAAAGAGAGCCCCCTTATGAAGGCCATGGCCAGCCAGCGGGCAGTCCCTCCAGAGAGGTGTCTATTCCCCCTGTTTCTGGCCAGGAGATCTCACCCACCATGGGGAAGGTGCAGGAGGGACCCTCCCCTCCCAAGAAGGCCTCGGCCTCCAGCCTGGCTCAAGCCCAGCCTTCCCAGCTGATGAGTGGACCGTGTTTTCTCAGCTCCCCTCCAGTGGGAGATGGCCATGCAAAGGTCGAGGATGATGAGAGAAGGGAGAGGCAGCAGAGCAAGGAAGGGGGACGCTCCCTCTCCCCTCTGCCCTCTTCGAACACCCGTGGACCCGTGGCCGAGGACGCAGGAGAAGGGGATTGGCGAAATGACCTTTGTCAATGGAGCCCTCGGGCCAGATCGGATGGTCAATGGGAGCCCAACTGTGCCTCTCGGGGAATTCCAGAGGAGGGCCGGACCTCTGGCCCCACTGCTGCCTCTGACGGGTTTGGGAGCCAGGCACTTCCTTGGAGCTCTCTAGAACCTAAGAACGGGGGCCTTGCCTCAGCATGGAGGCCATCGGCCGAGGCCCCTGCCCTCTCTCCTGTTTTCAAAGAAGAGAGGAGCTGGGAGGATCCTCAGGAGCGGCCGGCCAGCCTCCCCTCCTGCACAACGTCTCCCATGGCTTGTTCACCAGCGGTCACCACCAGCTCCCCGGAGCCCCTCCTTCCAGGACCCTTAGCCGCCCAGTGGACGGAAAGATTGGCCAGCCCGGTGGGCGCTGGAATTGGCGACCAACCGATCCTTGTTCGTCCGCCACCGCCAGAGGAGGAGGAGGAGGCAGAAGCGGCACAGCAGTTGGCCTGTGAGCCTGTGGACTCCGACGGGGAGGACATGGTTGGCCCTGCTTCTCGGGGACCCAAGGAAGAAGGCGTGTCCCTGCTGAGGGGCCATCCCTCGGCTCAGTCCCAGAGAGATTTCTGGCCAGGGGCAAACGGATCCGAGAGCAGCCCTGGGATCGGCTGGGCCTCCTCCGAGCAGGACGTGACGTTCCAGTTACGGGAGTGCCAGTCTGTCCTGGCAGAGATCTCGCAGGCCTTAGGCGGGGCAGAAGGCATCGATAGCGTCCACGTGGAGAAGTGGAGGTGAAATCTTTCTCCCCTGCGGGTGGGCCGGCTCCAGCCGGTTGCGCCTCCGGTGGGGTCCTAGGCTGGGAGGAGGCCCAGCGGGACTTCCTCTTTCTTGCCCTCGGCCCCTCCCGTTGTGGCACAAACTCTGGCACGTGCCTGCGCCTGTCCCCGTCCCTTCCCTACGGGAGAGCCAAGGCCTCCCTCCTGAAAGCCCCCTTTGGGGAAGAGGCTGTCAGCATTTTCCTGAGCAAACTGGTACCTGCTGGCCTGCGCCTTTCCCCAACCTTGGCGGGTTGCTCAGCCTGCGCAAGCGTTCTGCTGCGGCGTGCTTGCTCGTAAAAGATTTTGGCAAGCACCCTTGGGTGTTAATCAAGAGAGTTCTGTTGGTTGTCCCTCTTGGGCCCTCCAGAGGAGCAGGGACTCGGGCTTCCTGTTGGCCCGTTTGGAGCCTGCCGCCTAGCCTTCTGGAGGGCCCCCTTGCTGGGTGACGTCCCTGGCGAGAGGGAGGAGGCAAGAGGGGTGGGGAATGTTCTGGCCATAAGGTGGCATTCCCCTCCCCCCCCAGCCGCCTGTCCGTACAGCAGCCTGTCCTGCTCTCCGTGGTTTTGGGTGAGGGCAGGAGGGAGGCGTGGCAGGGTGGCTTGGGTGGGATTGCACGTGGCCGACCGACTGGCAGCTCTGTTTCTTCTCCTCCCTCCCAGGGACCAGGTGGCCGCCCTCCAAAAGGCAACCAAGATGCCCCAGACCTACATCGCGGTGGTGGGGAACACGGGGGCCGGCAAGAGCAGCTTGCTGAACGCCCTGCTGGATGAGGAGGGGGTGCTGCCCACCTCGGCCATGAGGGGCTGCACGGCCGTGGTGGTGGAGATCTCCAGAGCGGACGGGGGCAGCCCCTACGAGGCAGAGGTGGAGTTCCTCTCTCAACAGGTGGGTGGCTCCAGAGCTCGGAGGGGGAAGCGCGCAGGGGGGGGGGAGAAATCTGCTGCTGCCCTTGTGCAACCTCTTCTGCAGTGCCCCTTTCACAAGGGTGTGGGGGCAGCTGGTTGCAGGGGGCTTGGGCGTGGTGGTGGTGGTGGGGGAGAGGCCCCGGATTCGTAGCGCAGAGATGAAGAGAGCCTGCCTTCTTTGGTCCCCCTGCTGCCTTCAGCGCTCAGGTTCAGCTGGCAGAGGGACTCCCGGCACGGGAGGGACGGACGGACAGTCAGCTCTTCCTTCTCCAACAACCCCCCCCCCGCCCCTTCTCTCTTGCTGGCTTCTCCCTCCAGGAGTGGGACAAGGAGCTCCAGGCCCTGCTGGAAGAATGAGGGACAAAGACCACTTGAAGAAGCGATGCCCAGATCTCAAGACGGAAGCCGGGGCGGCTTACTGCCGAGTCAAAGCCATCTATGGGAGGGTCGATGAGCTGGAGAGGCTGGGGGACGCCCAGGAAGTGACGCGGCACCTGGGCACCGTCAAGCGCATCTCGGCCGAGACGGCAAGTGAAACGGGGCCGGTCAGAAAGAAGGTGGAGGTGGCCAGCAGCGGGCACGGCAGGGATCCAGGAAACAGATCCAGTCTTCTCCTGAAGCCACTCCTGCTCCTGCTGCTGCTGCCGCCTGGAAAACATGTCTCCTCCCAGAACCCCTTAGGCCTGAGCCCCCTGTTCCTGAACAATAAAGGGGCTTTGGGAATATTTATTTATTTATTTATTTTAGAGTATTTTTACCCCACCTTTCTCCTTGGAAAAGGACCCAAGGCAGCTTACAGTCATGAGGGATAATATACAGTCCAGTACAATTAAGACATGTTCAAGTATTTGAGAACAAGGAATTGAGGGACATCTTACAGCATTAATAGACAAACATTACATTAAAGCAACACAGTTATAAGTAGTCATAAACACAAAGTCTACGTGAACCCATAGATTCATTTAAAATACACATGGTAGTCCCTCATTCAGGGAAAGCTTGCCTGAAGAGGAAGGTCCTTGCCAGTTTCCAGAAGGACAACAGAGATGAGGCAGTCCTGGCCTCTAGTGGGAGGGAGTTCCAGAGTCTGGGCACAGCAGCTGAGAAGGCCCTTTCATGGGCTCCCATGAGATGTACCTGTGAGGGTGGCGGGATGGAGAGAAGGGCCTCTCCTGATGACCATAAAACCCCAATTGGTTCATAATGTGAGATTTGAACTTGGAGGTAGCCTGGACCCAGGCCGTACTGTGCCTTGTAGGTCAAGGAGTCAGAATAGAAAGAAAAATGTGGGGGCAAAGTGGAAACAGGAGAGAATTGTTTTCCTGTGGGTGGGGGAAGGTCATCCCAGCCCTGGGCTGATCCTTACGCTCTCCTGCATAGGCAGGCCAGGGTTCACCCGCTTGTTAGGATCCAGGGCCCCCAGGGGTGATGCTATTCTTCTCCCAGTTTGGCTTGTGCCCTTCCGGTCCCAGGGATAAAGCCACATGCAAAGTGTGCTGTTTATATACCCACCCCACCCCACCCCACAGCGCTCAAAGCACTCTCTGAGCAGTTTACAGTTTAATGATGCAGGCTACACATTGCACCCCCCACCCCTGCCCCCAGCATGATGGGGGACTCGGTTTACCAGCCTCAGGAGGAGAGAAGGCTGAGTCAACCATGAGCTGGCTACCTGGAATTGAACCCTGGGTAGTGAGCAGATTTTTGGCTGCAGCACAGCACTGGAACCCCTGCGCCACTCGGCGTAAAAACAATTTGGAGTGTAGTTTCTCTTGTTACAAACGTCTGTTAGGCCCAGACTGTGAACAGATAATGTGACGGGGGCAAGTATCCAAGCAGGCCACCCTAATTGTAATTAATTGCCTACCGCATGGCCTGTGTTGCTGAGGAACTCGGCACACAGCATCTAGGCCAGGGGTCCTCAACCTAAGGCCCCAGGGCCGGATGCGGCTCCCCAAGGTCCTGAATCCGGCCCCTGGGACCAATTGCAACCCCCCCCCATCTACCCCATTTTGTGAGCAAGCCGGCCTCCGCAGCTGCTTTTGGATTGTGATCCGGCCCCCGGTGGTGTCTGGGTGGTGGTGGACCGGCCCGCTGTTTGAAAACTTTGAGGACCCCTGATCTAGGCCAACTCCAAAAGAGGTCTGTGCCCGTCGGGAGGAGGAGGAGGAGGAGGCAGTGTGGGCCAGTGGTAACCACCATTGCCCTCCTTAATGGCTGTTATTCCAAGGGCTGGCCTGAGGCAACTCAACCTTCCCAGGTTCCACATGTATTTGCCGAAAGCACAGGGTGTTGTGGTGGCTGCTGTGCGATCTCGCTGATGCTATTCTGTCCCACCTTCCCCCGACCTGCCTCTCTACTTCCCTCTCCCCCTCCCCCAGTACAAAGCCCTCAATGTGCAGCAGGTGCACTAATAGCACACATTCTCCAAGTCCTTTTGGAGAAGGCGTGGTGGCTCCAGCTGCTTCCTCCCTTGCACGTGCCTTGCCCTGCCATCCGCTCACCTTGCCATGCTTTGAGATTGGGCCTGACAAACTTATTCCTATAAGAAACTGACCAAGTGTTGTTGTTGTCCAAGGTTTTCGTCCCACGTTCCTCATTTGTGCCACGGGGGGAAAAAAACGAAGCCGCGTTTTCTTCTTTCTTCCTAGGCAGCCGTCTTCCGCACAGAAATAGAGAAATTCATTGATTCTCAGACGGATAATTTGCGTGAGATGAAAGGTGGGGAATTCTGGCCCATCGTGAAATGCGTGAGGATCTGCCTGGCTCATTCGGAAGTGTTGAAAACGGGGGCTGTGCTGGTGGATTTGCCCGGCATCCGGGACTCCAACACTGCCAGGGACAGAGCCGCCAAAGAGGTAGGGCTGCGGCTCGGATCGGCAGCCGGACGGGGAAGGAGCCTCTGTCTTCCCCTCGGGGACGTGGCCTCCTCCTCCTCCTCCTCCTCCTCCCTCCGGCCTGTGCCCTCAGCTAGTTCTCAGCCGGAGGGCTCTTCCTCCCCCTGAGGCCCAGAGGCCCTTTCTTTCCTAGCACAGTCGGGGCAAACGTCTGTCCTGCGCGGGCAGCTCGGTTTCACTGGAGTGCAACTGTTCCTTCCTCCTCCTCCTCCTCCTCCTCCTCCTCCTCCTCCTCCAGTACTTAAAGGACTGCAATGCCGTGTGGATCGTGGCCAGCATCACCCGGGCGGTGGATGACAAAACAGCCAAGGAGATGCTGGGGGCAAACCTGCGGAGGCAGCTGCTGATGGACGGCCACTACCGGAGCCTGGCATTTGTTTGCACCAAGACGGACAGCTTCAACATTACCGATATCGTCAGGTAAAGGCAGGAGGCGAGGTGGGGCACGTGGGGGGGGGGTGATGGTGGCCAGGCAAGGGGCAGCCAAGGCAACGGAGCATCTCTGTTTCATTGGCCAGCTAGAAGGAGGGCGAAACAGGGTGGGTTTTTTGTTTTTGGCAGTCCACAGGATTGAATTCTGATTTGGGAAGAGTCTTGGGGGGCATCCTAGCAGAGAGTGGCCCTAAAGCAGTGCTTGGGGAGGACCCCAAGTAAAGTAATCCGCCCCCTCCCAATGCCATTCTTGCCTATCTAGCCGTTTTCCCACAGTGCCGCTCCAAGCAGGTCTACTCGGGCGTAAGACCTAGTCCTGCAGCGTTCTAGGCTGCAGGTGACAGTTCAGTTTGAGGCCTTCTTGGTTTCCTGGGATTTGGAACAGCTGTGGGTCTGTGGCCTCTGATCCCTGGCTGGAGGTCACTCACCTCGGAAGAAGACGGCAGAGGATGCATCAGGCCTGTCCTTGGGTTGGCTGGACATGTAATAATAATAATAATAATACCTTTATTGTCAATGTACAACATGTGCACAATGAAATTGGCTGAGTCTCCCATGCCCACCCCCACCACCATCCCGCCCCCATCTCACTGGCAACCACTCAGTCTTACTGCACCCTGTGTACTTGACACAGAATGCGCCAGCCCACAGGTCAGTTCTTCTATACTTGTCCTGGGATTATTTCCCATTCAGCAGTCTGACAGCCCATGGATAAAAACTGTTCTTCAGTCAGCGGCAGGCTATCTACGATATCTTCTGCCTGATGGTAACAAGGTAAAAAAGTGCTGACCGGGGTGTGAGTCATCCAGAATTTTTCCGACCTCCTGAGGCAGAAGCGATGTTGTCCAGTGCACTCAGGGGACAGCCCATGATATACTGAGCTGTGCTTACCACCCTCTGTAGTGTCTTCCTGTCAGCAGCTGTCAATCCAGCATACCAAACGGTAATGCAATATGTGAGGATGCTTTCAACTGTGGACCGGTAGAAGGAGATAATCAGTTGTTGCTTCACTTTGTTCTTACGCAAGACCCTAAGGAAATGCAGTCTCTGCTGGGCCTTCCTGACTACTTTGGTTGTATTAATTCCCCAGGATAGATCCTCACTGAGGTAAACTCCCAGAAATTTAAAGGAAGAAACTCTCTCCACACACACACCCTGGATGTACAATGGGGCTAGTTCCTCTCTCTTCCTCCGGAAGTCCAGCACCATCTCCTTTGTCTTGGTAATATTTAGATGCAAGTTGTTTTCTAGGCACCATGTGGCCACCAGTGGTGGTGTACTGGAAGTGGGGAGTGTGCCTCCAACCGGGAGGGGCCTGACCAGACCCAGATGTGTATTGAGAAGGAAGCAGTACCCTTATGCTAACCCCCAACAAAATGGGCAGGGGGGGAGAGGAAAGCAGGGAATAAGAATGCCTGCAGCCACGGCCCCACCACCCCAGTCTTTTCTTCATAGTGAGGCACCTTCTTCTGTTCCTCCCCTCTGTCCCACTGTTTGATGAAGCTTTTTCACTATTGTTGTACGGTTAATTGTTTTCCAACATTTTAACTTGATGCCCAGAAGCATCCTAATTAGAGATGAGCACAAACTGTGGTTTGGCACAGTTTGATGGATCTGGCCTACAGGTGTTGTGCAGGTGGGTGCCTGCAGGAGGAGTCGAGGTAGGGAAGCCAGGGTGGCTGTGCAAAACCCGTGGGGCTGATCCACTGAACTGAGCTGAACCATGGATCATGTCCATCTCTGGCTTTAACCATCTGCATTTGTTTAAGGAAAATTGCGTTTCTTGTTGCAGTAAATTACTGCCCTCGAATGAGGCACTGGTGGCAATTCCAAATTTATGTCTCCTTGTGCCGTTGGGCGCATGTGCGGGGACCCAACCAACACCTGGTTAATGAACAGCCATTTGCTGCCAACCCTTGCATGCTTTCCCTTATGGAGGTATACATTGGCAGCAGGAATTCACACGACCCCTAAAATCTGATGGCAACTTAAATGCAGATCCCCCAACGTGGTTCTTGTTCTGCTTTCTGTGTTCCCACCTCCTGCACTCTGATTCTATTGCTTCTGTCTGCGGTGAGGGGAGAGAGAGAAAAATGCAGGCTCACCTCCGCGTGCCGTCGGCAGCAGCTAATTGTTCCAGGCCTTTAGGATTCCTGTCTGTTAAAGGGGGACCCAACAAAAACAAACAAAAAGCGGAGGAGGGCCAGGCATGCAATGCTTTAAAACAGCAACAAGAAACAGCAACAAGGATTTTACCTCCTCGAGACCAGGTACTTATAAAATGCACTGGGGCACACTTAAATGGGCGTGGTTGTACTTTTTTTTTAAGTCCGCTGCTGGTGGGAAAACAATTTTATGCTCCGCAGCTATGAGCATTTTGCAGCGGATTTTAGGGGTCATGTGAAAGCAGCCTCAGTTGCAACCATTCCTTAACCATTTTGTAACTTGCCTTAAATCTCAACATTGGGAGCAAGGCAGGACACAAACAAATAGAGAAAGAAGAAAAATGCAGATCTTGGAAAATATTCAGTGGCCTGAACCTTGTAGGGACCTGAAGTTGCAAGATCGGATTCAACCCATAGAAGATGAACTGCGCGAGCTGGAACGTCAGAGGATGCAAGCAGAAGTGGAAAAGCGAAGCCTTTATGAGCAGCTGTACCAGGAGGTTTGTAAATTCAGTGATTAAAGGCAGGCCCCAACCCCTCCGCCCACCATATGTTGTGTTCTGTGTTGTTTGGACTGCACGTTGTAGAGGGAACCTGCTGTCTCATGAATCAGGAAAAATGTCTTGACGGTTAGAGTAGTATGACTAAATGACTGGGTGGTGGTGGTGGTTATGAATTCTCCAATGTATTCTGGAGGCATTCAGGAGAAATTTAGACAACCACCTCTTTTGATTTGGATTCCCGCATTGAGTGAACGCTTGGATTCAGTTTCCCTGTAGACCTCTTCCTACTTCTTTACTCCAAGAGGGAAAACACAGTCAGGAGTTTGGAGGAGCTGGGCAGGGCCGTTAATGACAGGACCTTTTGGAGGTCATTAAGTCAGAAATGAGGAGTGCCTTTTTTAATTTGGAAAGAATCCAGGCTGCAGGGGCTGAATTATTGACTTTCAAAAGTGGTCTTTCAAATGGTAAAAATAATGACTCTGTTATAAATTGAGCATGAGGGATGTGGACTTGTAAGCACTTGTTAAAAAACACCCTTTCAGGTCAAGCTCAGCACCAAAGCTGTGGGGTCCTCCACCTTTGCTGCAGATGTTGGACGAGGAGGGGGTCTTTCCAATAGGATCCTTTGGCCAGGCTAGGTTGACATCTTGAAAGAGTTCTGATGCCACACTCTTGCTGCCCCTGCCCACACATAATGCAGTTTTCTGTCTTGCTCAGGGGTCACGGAGGCCACATCCAACCAGCCTCCAGGGGCAGCATGACCTTTTGGAGAAGGAGTTCAAAGTAAGTGTCTTCTTCAGCTGCAACAGTCCATTTCTCCTGCTCTGAGACCTCACTTCGTTGCTGAAATCAGCACCCGAGCTCTGTGTGTTTTGCTTTCTCTTTGAGGCTGTGTGTGTCCTTCTGTTCTCAGTCCCCCCACCCCTCGATTTTTCTCCTTGTTTAGATTAGTGACTTGCAGAGACAGAAAGATGCAAAGCTGCGTGCCATTAGTCTGATCTGTGTTCAGGCCCGGAATACATTTTCCAAGAAGCAGATTCTGATGGATTTCAGCGCTGGCCTAGAGGTAGGAACTGCACGCCTTGGAAGGAGGAAGCGGTCCACGGAGGGGATGGGTGGCCTCAGGTCGGACATTCTTTGGGTCTTCTTGTCTTAGGAGATGAAGAGGAAGGCGGCGGAGCCTGAGTGCGAGGAGGACAGCGATGAGGATCCAGAGGAGGGCAGGGACTTGGGCAGCTCCGACTCAGCTGGCCTTGGGGACACCAAGTCCCCACCCGGGCAGCTCCAGGTTTTCACTGTCAGCTCCACGGAATACCTCAAACTCGGAGGGAAGCTGCTCCGCGATGGCCAGCCTCAAGTCTTCCATGATGCCAAGGACACAGGTGTGTTCAGCGCCTGAGAAGCAGGTGAAAAAGCACAACTGCAGGGCAGGAGGTCACCCCAGGGTCTGCCCCAAGCCCAGAATCAGCCAGGAGATTTCTACACCTCCCAGGGCTTCCTTAGACTGAGCAGAGACAGTGAACAATTGCAATCTTAGCTGGTGGGGGAGAAAAGTACAGTATGTTTATTCTCGGAACTGCATTGATCAGGAGGCTGGGCTCAGTGCCCTTAGAGGCCCCTTGCAATTCCATGGCTCTAGGATTCTATGCTGGTTCTTAAGCCACGAGAAGGAAACGTAAACAGAGTCCTTCCTAGCAGCACGAGTAAAAGTGATGGGTCATAGTTTCTTCTATTCCTTATGATCCCTGGGATTGGACAAGGCCGATGGTGCATGTTTTGGAAATGGTTCCTGGCCAGCTGCTCTTGCGAACACAGGCTAAAAGGCAGGTGCAGAAAGGAAGCCCGTTTCTCTTAAAAATGCAAAACAGAGAAGCTAAAGTCAGGAGTGAAAACATCTTCCTGAGTGCCTGAGAGCAGAAGAGTTCCATAGCACAGCGCTGGATTTGTGGCCCTAAGCCAGAGGAGCAGTCGCTCTGTGAACCGGCGGGCTGACCTCTTGGTGCTTGAAGGGCAGCTTCTGCTTCAAAGCAGTCAGGAGCTGCTACCAATACTGATGAAGCAGGAGGTAGCCAGGGTGAAGGCCATGGGTTGAAGGAAATGGAATGAAATTGGGTTACAGGTTTTTATAAGAAGTACCTAAGGGAAGAGAATGGTTGGCCATGACCGGATTCTTCCAGACCTCTGGATCTCTTCAGGGTCTGCTCTTGAGTTGGATCTGGGGAAGAGATGATTTTCTAGGAACTCTAATCTGACATCCCGCCAAAATCATAAGAACATAAGAAGAGCCATGCTGGATCAGGCCAAAGGCCCATCTAGTCCAGCTTCCTGTATCTCACAGCGGCCCCACCAGATGCGTTTGGGAGCGCATGAGACTAGATATCTGTCTCCTGATACCACTCCCCTGCATCTGGCCCTTGAAGTACCCTGGTTTAAAGCCTAGAGATTACACATCTCCATCATGGTTTGTAACCCGTGATGGACTTTTCCTCTAGGAATCTGTCCAATCCCCTTTTGAAGGCATCCAGGCCAGATGCCATCACCACATCCTGTGGCAGGGAGTTCCATAGACTTACAACGCGCTGGGTGAAAAAATATTTTCTTTTGTCAGTTCTTACTCTCCCAGCACTCAATTTGAGTGTATGTCCCCTAGTTCTGGTATTTTGAGAGAGGGAGAAGAGCTTCCCTCTATCCACTTTACTCATACCCTGCATTATTTTGTATGTCTCAATCATATCCCCCTCAAGCGCCTTTTTCCAGACTGAAGAGGCCCAATTGTTTTAGCCTTTCTTCATAAGGGAGGTGCCCCAGCCCAGTAATCATTTTAGTCGCTCTCTTCTGCACCTTTTCCAGTTCCACTATGTCTTTCTTGAGATGCGGTGACCAGAATTGTACACAATACTCCAGGTGGGGCCTTACTATTGTTTTGTATAACGGCATTATAATGTTGGCTGTTTTATTTTCAATCCCCTTTTTGATAATCCCTAGCATGGAATTGGCCTTCTTCACTGCTGCCACACATTGGGGAGACACCTTCATGGAGCTGTCCACCAACACACCAAGATCTCTTTCCTGATCCGTCACGGATAACTCAGAGCCCATGAGTTGATAGATGAAGTTTGGATTTTTTGCCCCAATATGCATTACTTTACATTTGGTTACATTAAAACGCATTTGCCATTTCTCAGCCCACTCCCCCAGTTTGGAGAGATCCTTCTGGAGCTCTTCACAATCTTCTCTGGTTTTTACCACATGGAAAAGTTTTGTGTCATCTGCAAACTTGGCCACCACACTGTTTATCCTTTTCTCCAGGTCATTTATGAACAGATTGAAAAGCACCGGTCCCAGGACCGAGCCCTGGGGCACACCGCTTTTCACTTCTCTCCATTGTGAAAATTTCCCATTGACACCTACTCTTTGTTTCCGGGATCTCAACCAGTTCTCAATCCATAAGAGGACCTGCCCTCTTATCCCCTGACTATGCAATTTTCTCAGCAGCCTTTGGTGAGGGACTGTGTCAAAAGCCTTTTGAAAATCCAGATAGACTATATCCACCGGTTCACCCAAATCCACGTGCTTGTTGACCTTTTCAAAAAATTCTAAAAGGTTTGTAAGACAAGATTTACCCTTACAGAAGCCATGCTGATTTTCTCTCAGCAAGGTTTGTTCTTTTATGCGTTTTAAGATTTTCTCTTGGATGAGGCCTTCCACCATCTTCCTGGGACAGATGTAAGGCTAACCGGCCTGTAGTTTCCTGGGTCCCCCTCCTTCTTTTTTAAAAATTGGTGTGACATCCGCTATCCTCCAGTCCTCCGGCACTGTGGCCGTTTGAAGAGACAAGTTGCATATTACCGTTAAGAGATCTGCAATTTCATTTCTCAGTTCCCTAATAACCCTTGGGTGGATGCCATCTGGGCCCGGTGACTTGTTAATCCTCAATTTATCAATTAGTCCTAAAACCTCCTCTCTTTTAACCTGTATTTGATTTAATTCTTTAGTCAAGAGGGGCGGCTCAGGCAGCGGAATCCGCTCAAGGTCCTCTGTCGTGAAGACAGACGCAAAGAACTCGTTCAATTTCTCTGCAATGTCCAAGTCCTCCTTAACCTCCCCTTTTCCTCCCTCACCATCCAGAGGGCCAACTGGTTCTCTGGCAGGTTTTCTACTTCTAACATATTTAAAGAAGCTTTTATTATTACCTTTTATATTGCTAGCCATGCGTTCCTCAAAGTCTTTCTTTGCCTCCCTTATCATCTTTTTACATTTCTTTTGCCAGAGTTTGTGTTCCTTTTTATTTTCCTCATTTGGGGAGGATTTCCATTTACAGAAGGACCTCTCCTTGTGCTTTAGAGCCTCTCTAACTCCACTCGTTAAGCATGCCGGTGTCCTCTTGGACTTAAATGAGCTCTTCTTTCTTTGTGGTATGCACTTGTGCTGGGCCTCTATTATTGTTGTTTTAAAACAGGAGCAAATCCAGGAGCAACTTGTTCCTTTCCATCTAGAGATCCCAGCTCTGAAGAAGTTTGCCATTGACACCGCCTTGAAGCACAGCATGGTCGCCACAGAAAAGGTGGTCAGAGACGTGGCTTGTGTCCTGAGCCAGATGGTCAACTATCTGACGAGCCAAAGAGCTGAGGTCAGTCACCCGGGAGGGGTTGCAGTGGCTTCTTCCCGGTTAATTTTAAAAAACTTAATTTCTAGCCGCGGCGTTCTGAAAGGGAGTTGGTAAGCGCTCCCCTGCTGGAGGCATTCAAGAGAAAACGGGACAGCCCTCGGCCAGTTTTGCTTTGCTTTGGTTTTCCTGTGCGGGGGGGGGGGGTTGGATTGGTTGGCCTTAGAGGCCCCTCCCAGCTCCATCCTTCTAGGATGCTAAAAAGTGGTCCTCATCATGCAAGCAGAAGGACATGCCAGGGACTTTCGTCTGGGATCTGTGCCATTTTCACCTGAGGAGAATCCAAACCCAGCAACCACCTTTTTTATCCCAGCCCCAAATCTGAGATGCTGCTGTTTGTTGCCAGCAGCCTTCCTCTCAAAGCAGGTGGGAGATTTGGACCCCTGACTTTCTCTGCCCATGCTCTGCGACATCATTGCATTCCGAGAATATGGGCTGGAGCAGCTGGGCATCCAAACCAGTCACCAAAGGTCACCGTGGAGGAAACAGAAGCCTCCATGTCTAAAAGAAATGACTGGACCTAAAGAAAAGGGCAGAATGCAAAATAAGAGGCTGGAAAGGCAAAGGTTCCATCCAAGGATCTTCAGGCAAGCACAACTTTCAGAAACAGGCATCAAGGATTAAGAAATGGGGTTGTTTTCTGCTAAGATCCCTCTCAGCCCCTATAAGCCAAGGCTCTCTAGGCGTCCATCCTGCCTCACCTTCCCACCTTTCCCTCCTGAACGGGCTGCCCCCTTGGTGGTTGAGCTCTTTGGAAGCTCCCGGCTTGGTGGTGTGTTTTGTGGGAACCCCTGGCCCCAAAGGGCCCTTGCTGGCGGTTGCTGTGCTCTGGCTTGGCCGCTCCTCACTTCCTCGGGGTCTGCCTGCTGGCTTTTGTGCTCCAGGACTCCTCCCACCAGGCCCAGATCCAGGAGACGGTGCAGCAGGCCTTGCAGGGCAGCCTCGCTCTCCTCCAGGAACCCGTCCGTCACAGCCTGGGCCAGATCCAGCACTGCTTCGGGGTCCAGATCCGGGACAGCCTACGGAAGGGGGCGGCCGAGGCCAAGATGCTGTGCGAGGCCATCGTCAGGAGCTGGGGCTCGCCGGTAAGCAGGCTTCCCTTCCTGTCCACCTATCTTGCTCTTCTTTTAAATCTGCCTGGGGGGGGTGGAGGGTTCTTGCCTGGACCCCATGGGCCCCGGGCTGAGCCACGCCCCCCTTCTTCTGTTCCTCTCCATTTAGGGTGTGCCTCTCGGCTCTCCCCACCCTCATTGTCCTGGGTTTCCTCGGCCTTGTGGAGCAAAGGGGCTGTCCTGCCAGTGCCCCCTCCCACCTTCCCCTCCCTGGGTATCCCTCGCATTCCTTTCTGGCCTTCCCTGGTGGGAGGAGGCCTTGATGGGACGGACCCTCCCCTCTTCCCCTCTCTCCCCCCCCTCCCCTCACAGCCTTACCCTCTGCAACATGCCATCTACCGGGCAGCGTGCTGTCGCCACGGGGTCTACACCTCTCCCGCTCTCAAGAACCAGCATGTGGATTTCAATAGGAGGCTAGCGGAACCCATACTTAGGGCCGTCGCTGTGACATGGAATCAGGTTTTCAGGTACATCCTGCTCGAAAGTCAGAAGACATCGAGTCTGCTTGCGCAGGGAGGAACGGGTGCAGCTCTTTGGGTTGGCCTTAGAACCTTTGGGGTGGTTCGTCAGGGGATACTGTATTTGATTAGTATGATGTATATTTTTACATAATATTTTTACAGTTTTTACCTTTTGCCGTTCACCTCCCAGAGTTCCCTATGGGAAAGTCAGGTGGTCTGTAGATGGCAATAATAAAACCCCAGAAGCATATTTGATGGGTTTGTGGTGCTGTTAGCATATGATCTACTGTAGCTTTGCCCTCAGAGAAGTGGGTTGGCTTGGCATGTCCGAGGGGCAGCATCGGAGGGAAGGCTTTGCTGACTGCCCGCCAAGCCAGGCTGTGAAACGAGGCCAAGTACAGCCACGCTTCGTGATGGGGTTGCAAAAATCAACAGTTCAAACACTGGGTCGGCTGATTTGCATTACCCACAAGGTAGGAGAAAAAGAGAACAGCCACCAGGAAAGGGCTTACTTAACGATTTATTCTGCAGATTAAAGGAGAACCCAGGAGTTAATATACAAACAGCGTGTCTTACATTTTACAGACGTTTGCTACCTTTTCTATATCCTGCTCGCCAATGTATCCCTGACCTTGTCTAGCATATTTATTTATTTATTTATTTGTTTATTTATTTATTTATTTATTTATTTATTTATTTATTTATTTACAATGAGAGCTTCTATACCGCCCATCTTCCTAATGGAACTCTGGGCAGTGTACAGGGGCTGAACCAGGTCAGCCTAGTAATACAAACAAACAGACAATACAATACAGACAATTTAAAACAAAAGTATGCACCTCAGCGTAAAACAACAATAACTAATTAAACAGATGGCGGGAAAAAAAGGAATAGCACTAAACTAGGTCACCAAAGGCCTCGCGAAAGAGCAGGGTCTTTAAAGCTCTGCGAAAGGCCAGCAGGGACTCTGCAAGGTGCACTTCGCTTGGAAGATGGTTCCAAAGAGTCGGGCCAACCACAGAAAAGGCCCGGTTACGAGTGAAAGTTTTCCGGGCCTCTTTAGGGGTGGCAACACGAAGCGAGTGCGCCCGCGACGTCCGTGTTGGTTGAGCCGAGGTTGATCGCTGGGCGATCCGCTCCGCCAGGTAGTCCGGTCCCAAGCCATGGAAGGTTTTATAAACTAAAACCAAGACCTTGAATCTGATCCGGGCTGCAACGGGTAGCCAGTGCAGGCGGGCCAGAACTGGGGTGATGTGGTCATAACGGTGCACACCCGCCACCAGCCTGGCTGCCACATTCTGCACCCGCTGCAGGCACCGGAGGAGAGTCAAGGGTAACCCCATGTAAAGAGTGTTACAGTAGTCAATCCTTGAAATCACCAGGGCTTGCACAACAGTTCTCAGGGAGTCGCCGTCTAGGTATGGGTGGATCTGGGCGATTTGACGGAGGTGGAAGAATGCGGTTCTTGTCACGGTGGCCACCTGGGCCCCCAAGGTGAGCGTGGGGTCCAGGACCACGCCCAGATTCCTAACACTGTCCGCCAGCTGGAGGGAAACTCCCTCTAAGCTGGGGAGAGGGCCTCCATACCCAGACAGGGAAGTCCCGAAGAACTTCCATCTTCTCGGGGTTGAGTTTGAGCCTGTTGGCCCTGGTCCATGCCATGACCGCCTCCAGCCACTGGTCGAGGGTCTGGACAGCTTCATCTGCAGAGGTGGAAAAGGAGAGATAGAGCTGCGTGTCATCAGCATACTGATGGCAGCAGACTCCAAATCTCCTAATGACCCCAGCCAGCGGTCTCACATAGATGTTAAACAGCATGGGGGAGAGAGACGAGCCCTGCGGAACCCCATAAGGGAGTGTCCATGGGGCCGACAACTCGCCCCCATGCTGCATATACTGGGGACGGCCCTCCAAGAAGGACCAGAGCCATGCTGCGATATATCCAGTAAGATACCGGACCCTCTATTTTGATCTAAAAAGGCCTTGCCAGACTAGGATTGGTGAGGTCCCAAACCACCCGGAAAAGTTCTGACTGGCGGTTTGCAGCCTCACCAATTCTCAGGCAGTAGTATGATGTTTTGGCCTCCCTGATCGCACGACTCTAGCGCCTAGTCTGGACAACAACTGCTGCCTTATGAAATGCCGTCCGGTCCTTCCTCCAGCTGCTCTCCAGCCTCCTCTGCTCCTGCTTCATCACTCTAAGCTCCGCCGTAAACCACAGTGAAGGTCGAGCTCGGCATCGGAGGAGGTGCTTGGGGGCGATCCGGTTGATGGTGCGGGAAGCTGAATCAAACCATTGGTCAACTGCTGCCTTGGCCAGATCGTCAGCCAAACTGCCAGGAAGCTCCCTGAAGGCTTCCCGGAACCGATGGGGGTCCAGGAGCCTCCGGGGGCAGGCCCAAACAAGTGGCCGAAGGTCCCCGCCCATCTTCCCGTAGGAACTCTGGGTGGTTAACGATAGGCTGAAAATTCAGCCAGGTAATACAATAACATGAGACAAACACAGACAAACTTAAAAACATGATGCACCCTTGGCAAAGACTTCTAATCTGACTATCAACTGAACAGATGGCGGCGGGGGGGGGGGACTAAACTAGGCCACCAAAGGCCTCGCGAAAGAGCAAGGTTTTTACCGCTCTGCGGAAGGCCATCAGGGACTCTGCAGAGTGCACTTCGCTAGGTAGATGGTTCCAGAGGGATGGGCCGGCCACCGAGAAGGCCCGGTTCCGGGTGGATGTTTTCCAGGCCTCTCTAGGGGTGGCCACCCGAAGCGAGTGCGCCCGCGACTGCCGGGTTGGACGGGTCGAGGTGGATCGCTGGACGATACGCTCTGACAGGTAGTCCGGTCCCAAGCCACGGAGGGTTTTATAAACTAAAACTAGAGCTAACCTACTGTGCCTTTTACCCTCCCTGACTTCCACCTTAGTTGTCGTCTGTCCTCGTGCCTGTGTTGGGGCATCTCTGTCTTTGCTGTCTCCTGTAGAACCTTTTAATGTGGCGAGTTGATGCAAAGAGATACTCGTTACACCAGGCACCAGCGTGACAGAACACAGGTGTTTCTTAACTGGCGGAGTGCTGATCCAGGTGGGCCCCGGGCGGGGGGGCGGGGGTAGCAAAGCCCCGGAGGCAGAGGGAGCAGGACCCAGCGAGGAACACGGGTTGTAGGAACTGAGTCCCTTCGGGAAAGCACCCCCGTTGGCTGACTCCCCGGGCGTCTCCCTTCCCTCGCGCAGCTTTCGGTTGGAAGAGTTGATGGAGGACTTTGGCCGGCGTGTCGTGGAGAAGCTGAACTCTTTCTTTAAGGACCTTAAAAGGAAACTGAAGAGACAGAGGAGGACGGTGGAGGCAATCCACACGGTTCATGTGCAGCAGATGGAGGCGGCTCGGGCAAGGGTGAGTTGGGTCGCTGGCCTGGTTGCCCTGTGGGTCTCCGTGGGGCCTGTCGCCTGCCTGGAGGTCCCCTGCCTTGGCTAAGAGCGCACCCAGTGGTGTGGCCTTGGCAACGACAGAGGTCGCCTCCCACGGGAAAGGGATGCCCAGAGTCCCCAGCAGCCGTAAAGCCTTCTTCTCCCCCTTCCCAGTGGCTCAGCTTCGCTGTGGACCTGAGGGCTTACGTCACCCGTGAGCAGCGAAAGATCTCCCGCCTCCTGACCCCAGAAATCAAGGCCCGCATGGAACCCGCTTATGCAGGTAACGCCCGACGGCTCTGGAGCCTGTTTCCTGGAGCCCCCACCACACCCCACTCCCTTGGGGACCTGCCCCGCAGCCCTCCGCAGCCCCCCCCAGCACCCTTTGCCACCGCCCCCCCCCCAGCACCCTCTCGATGGCTTGCAGGGAGCTTTCTGGAAATAATCCCAAAAGAGTGACTTGCCTCCACCATAGAATCACTGTGGGTTAAACTAGCAGGTCCAAAGAGTGATGTGATAGTTGGAGTATTCTATCGTCCACCAGATCAAAAACTTGAGGGGGACCTTGAAATGAGGAGAGAAATCATGGAGGTGGGGGAAAGCCGACAGGAACTGTGTGGCATCCGGTTCGGAACACCTCATCCTCGGGGAATGAGGTTGGAGAGGGTAGAGAATCACATAGAGATGACATAGCAAGTATTAACACTGGCAGAATAGCAGAATGTGACAGTTCGTCTACTGAAAATAAAAGCTGTGGGGGGAGAAGAACAAGGCAGCAGCTGTTGCGGGACCCACTGTACAAGTGCTTCTACGCCAATGCTCGAAGCCTCAGAGCAAAGATGGGAGAACTTGAACATCTGGCAGCTAGGGATAACATTGATATAATAGCCATAACAGAAACCTGGTGGAATGTGGAGAACCAGTGGGACACAGCAATCCCAGGCTATAAACTCTATAGAAGGGATAGAGAGGGGCGGGTTGGAGGAGGAGTGGCCATCTATGTCAAAGAAGGCATAAAATCCAGCAGAATGGAGATTGACAGAGGGTCTGACTCCGCCATAGAATCACTGTGGGTTAAACTACCAGGTCCAAAGAGTGATGTGATCGTTGGAGTATTCTATCGTCCACCAGATCAAAAACTTGAGGGGGACCTTGAAATGAGGAGAGAAATCATGGAGGTGGCTAAGAGGGATAGGATAGTAATCATGGGGGACTTTAATTATCCCCACATTGACTGGGCCAATGCGAGCTCCGGGCAAGAAAGAGAAACTGGGTTTCTCGACTTGCTGAATGACTGTGCCTTAGAGCAACTTGTCATGGAGCCCACCCGAGAACAGGCAACTCTAGATCTAATATTGTGTGATACTCAGGACCTCGTCAGGGATGTGAATGTCACTGAGCCTCTGGGGAACAGTGACCATGCTGCAATTACCTTTGCCATGCATGTCGGAGGAAGAGTGTCAACCAAATCAGACATAAAAACCCTTGATTTTCGAAGGGCAAACTTCCCTCAGATGAGGAAACTAGAAATGTAAAAAGATGATAAGGGAGGCAAAGAAAGACTTTGAGGAACGCATGGCTAGCAATATAAAGGGTAATAATAAAAGCTTCTTTAAATATGTTAGAAGTAGAAAACCTGCCAGAGAACCAATTGGGCCTCTGGATGGTGAGAGAGGAAAAGGGGAGGTTAAGGAGGACTTGGACATTGCAGAGAAATTGAACGAGTTCTTTGCGTCTGTCTTCACGACAGAGGACCTTGAGCGGATTCCGCTGCCTGAGCCGCCCCTCTTGACTAAAGAATTAAATCAAATACAGGTTAAAAGAGAGGAGGTTTTAGGACTAATTGATAAATTGAGGATTAACAAGTCACCGGGCCCAGATGGCATCCACCCAAGGGTTATTAGGGAACTGAGAAATGAAATTGCAGATCTCTTAACGGTAATATGCAACTTGTCTCTTCAAACGGCCACAGTGCCGGAGGACTGGAGGATAGCGGATGTCACACCAATTTTTAAAAAGGAAGGAGGGGGACCCAGGAAACTACAGGCCGGTTAGCCTTACATCTGTCCCAGGAAGATGGTGGAAGGCCTCATCCAAGAGAAAATCTTAAAACACATAAAAGAACAAACCTTGCTGAGAGAAAATCAGCATGGCTTCTGTAAGGGTAAATCTTGTCTTACAAACCTTTTAGAATTTTTGAAAAGGTCAACAGGCACGTGGATTTGGGTGAACCGGTGGATATAGTCTATCTGGATTTTCAAAAGGCTTTTGACACAGTCCCTCACCAAAGGCTGCTGAGAAAATTGCATAGTCAGGGGATAAGAGGGCAGGTCCTCTTATGGATTGAGAACTGGTTGAGATCCCGGAAACAAAGAGTAGGTGTCAATGGGAAATTTTCACAATGGAGAGAAGTGAAAGCGGTGTGCCCCAGGGCTCGGTCCTGGGACGGGTGCTTTTCAATCTGTTCATAAATGACCTGGAGACAGGGATAAACAGTGAGGTGGCCAAGTTTGCAGATGACACAAAACTTTTCCGTGTGGTAAAAACCAGAGAAGATTGTGAAGAGCTCCAGAAGGATCTCTCCAAACTGGGGAGTGGGCTGAGAAATGGCAAATGCGTTTTAATGTAACCAAATGTAAAGTAATGCATATTGGGGCAAAAATCCAAACTTCATCTATCAACTCATGGGCTCTGAGTTATCCGTGACGGATCAGGAAAGAGATCTTGGTGTGTTGGTGGACAGCTCCATGAAGGTGTCTCCCCAATGTGTGGCAGCAGTGAAGAAGGCCAATTCCATGCTAGGGATTATCAAAAGGGGATTGAAAATAAAAAGGCCAACATTATAATGCCGTTATACAAAAACAATAGTAAGGCCCCACCTGGAGTATTGTGTACAATTCTGGTCACCGCATCTCAAGAAAGACATAGTGGAACTGGAAAAGGTGCAGAAGAGAGCGACTAAAATGATTACTGGGCTGGGGCACCTCCCTTATGAAGAAAGGCTAAAACAATTGGGCCTCTTTAGTCTGGAAAAAGGCGCTTGAGGGGGATATGATTGAGACATACAAAATAATGCAGGGTATGAGTAAAGTGGATAGAGGGAAGCTCTTCTCCCTCTCTCAAAATACCAGAACTAGGGGACATACACTCAAATTGAGTGCTGGGAGAGTAAGAACTGACAAAAGAAAATATTTTTCACCCAGCGTTGTAAGTCTATGGAACTCCCTGCCACAGGATGTGGTGATGGCATCTGGCCTGGATGCCTTCAAAAGGGGATTGGACAGATTCCTAGAGGAAAAGTCCATCATGGGTTACAAACCATGATGGAGATGTGTAATCTCTAGGCTTTAAACCAGGGTACTTCAAGGGCCAGATGCAGGGGGGAGTGGTATCAGGAGACAGATATCTAGTCTCATGCGCTCCCAAACGCATCTGGTGGGGCTGCTGTGAGATACAGGAAGCTGGACTAGATGGGCCTTTGGCCTGATCCAGCATGGCTCTTCTTATGTTCTTATGTTCTTATGAGGTGGCTAAGAGGGATAGGATAGTAATCATGGGGGACTTTAATTATCCCCACATTGACTGGGCCAATGCGAGCTCTGGGCAAGAAAGAGAAACTGGGTTTCTCGACTTGCCGAATGACTGTGCCTTAGAGCAACTTGTCATGGAGCCCACCCGAGAACAGGCAACTCTAGATCTAATATTGTGTGATACTCAGGACCTCGTCAGGGATGTGAATGTCACTGAGCCTCTGGGAACAGTGACCATGCTGCAATTACCTTTGCCATGCATGTCGGAGGAAGAGTGTCAACCAAATCAGACATAAAAACCCTTGATTTTGAAGGGCAAACTTCCCTCAGATGAGGAAACTAGTTAGAGAGAAACTGAAGGGAGGGTTAGAAGAATCCAATCTCTTCAGAGTGCATGGAGTCTGTTTAAAACAACAATAATAGAGGCCCAGCACGTGCATACCACAAAGAAAGAAGAGCTCATTTAAGTCCAAGAGGACACCGGCATGGTTAACGAGTGGAGTTAGAGAGGCTCTAAAGCACAAGGAGAGGTCCTTCTGTAAATGGAAATCCTCCCCAAACGAGGAAAATAAAAAGGAACACAAACTCTGGCAAAAGAAATGTAAAAAGATGATAAGGGAGGCAAAGAAAGACTTTGAGGAACGAATGGCTAGCAATATAAAGGGTAATAATAAAAGCTTCTTTAAATATGTTAGAAGTAGAAAACCTGCCAGAGAACCAATTGGGCCTCTGGATGGTGAAGGAGGAAAAGGGGAGGTTAAGGAGGACTTGGACATTGCAGAGAAATTGAACGAGTTCTTTGCGTCTGTCTTCACGACAGAGGACCTTGAGCGGATTCCGCTGCCTGAGCCACCCCTCTTGACTAAAGAATTAAATCAAATACAGGTTAAAAGAGAGGAGGTTTTAGGACTAATTGATAAATTGAGGATTAACAAGTCACGGGCCCAGATGGCATCCACCCAAGGGTTATTAGGGAACTGAGAAATGAAATTGCAGATCTCTTAACGGTAATATGCAACTTGTCTCTTCAAACGGCCACAGTGCCGGAGGACTGGAGGATAGCGGATGTCACACCAATTTTAAAAAAGGAAGGAGGGGGGACCCAGGAAACTACAGGCAGTTAGCCTTACATCTGTCCCAGGGAAGATGGTGGAAGGCCTCATCCAAGAGAAAATCTTAAAACACATAAAAGAACAAACCTTGCTGAGAGAAAATCAGCATGGTTTCTGTAAGGGTAAATCTTGTCTTACAAACCTTTAGAATTTTTTGAAAAGGTCAACAGGCACGTGGATTTGGGTGAACCGGTGGATATAGTCTATCTGGATTTTCAAAAGGCTTTTGACACAGTCCCTCACCAAAGGCTGCTGAGAAAATTGCATAGTCAGGGGATAAGAGGGCAGGTCCTCTTATGGATTGAGAACTGGTTGAGATCCCGGAAACAAAGAGTAGGTGTCAATGGGAAATTTTCACAATGGAGAGAAGTGAAAAGCGGTGTGCCCCAGGGCTCGGTCCTGGGACGGGTGCTTTTCAATCTGTTCATAAATGACCTGGAGACAGGGATAAACAGTGAGGTGGCCAAGTTTGCAGATGACACAAAACTTTTCCGTGTGGTAAAAACCAGAGAAGATTGTGAAGAGCTCCAGAAGGATCTCTCCAAACTGGGGAGTGGGCTGAGAAATGGCAAATGCGTTTTAATGTAACCAAATGTAAAGTAATGCATATTGGGGCAAAAATCCAAACTTCATCTATCAACTCATGGGCTCTGAGTTATCCGTGACGGATCAGGAAAGAGATCTTGGTGTGTTGGTGGACAGCTCCATGAAGGTGTCTCCCCAATGTGTGGCAGCAGTGAAGAATGCCAATTCCATGCTAGGGATTATCAAAAGGGGATTGAAAATAAAAAGGCCAACATTATAATGCCGTTATACAAAACAATAGTAAGGCCCCACCTGGAGTATTGTGTACAATTCTGGTCACCGCATCTCAAGAAAGACATAGTGGAACTGGAAAAGGTGCAGAAGAGAGCGACTAAAATGATTACTGGGCTGGGGCACCTCCCTTATGAAGAAAGGCTAAAACAATTGGGCCTCTTTAGTCTGGAAAAAGGCGCTTGAGGGGGATATGATTGAGACATACAAAATAATGCAGGGTATGAGTAAAGTGGATAGAGGGAAGCTCTTCTCCCTCTCTCAAAATACCAGAACTAGGGACATACACTCAAATTGAGTGCTGGGAGAGTAAGAACTGACAAAAGAAAATATTTTTTTCACCCAGCGTTGTAAGTCTATGGAACTCCCTGCCACAGGATGTGGTGATGGCATCTGGCCTGGATGCCTTCAAAAGGGGATTGGACAGATTCCTAGAGGAAAAGTCCATCATGGGTTACAAACCATGATGGAGATGTGTAATCTCTAGGCTTTAAACCAGGGTACTTCAAGGGCCAGATGCAGGGGAGTGGTATCAGGAGACAGATATCTAGTCTCATGCGCTCCCAAACGCATCTGGTGGGGCTGCTGTGAGATACAGGAAGCTGGACTAGATGGGCCTTTGGCCTGATCCAGCATGGCTCTTCTTATGTTCTTATGTTCTTATGAGGTGGCTAAGAGGGATAGGATAGTAATCATGGGGGACTTTAATTATCCCCACATTGACTGGGCCAATGCGAGCTCTGGGCAAGAAAGAGAAACTGGGTTTCTCGACTTGCCGAATGACTGTGCCTTAGAGCAACTTGTCATGGAGCCCACCCGAGAACAGGCAACTCTAGATCTAATATTGTGTGATACTCAGGACCTCGTCAGGGATGTGAATGTCACTGAGCCTCTGGGGAACAGTGACCATGCTGCAATTACCTTTGCCATGCATGTCGGAGGAAGAGTGTCAACCAAATCAGACATAAAAACCCTTGATTTTCGAAGGGCAAACTTCCCTCAGATGAGGAAACTAGTTAGAGAGAAACTGAAGGGGAGGGTTAGAAGAATCCAATCTCTTCAGAGTGCATGGAGTCTGTTTAAAACAACAATAATAGAGGCCCAGCACGTGCATACCACAAAGAAAGAAGAGCTCATTTAAGTCCAAGAGGACACCGGCATGGTTAACGAGTGGAGTTAGAGAGGCTCTAAAGCACAAGGAGAGGTCCTTCTGTAAATGGAAATCCTCCCCAAACGAGGAAAATAAAAGGAACACAAACTCTGGCAAAAGAAATGTAAAAAGATGATAAGGGAGGCAAAGAAAGACTTTGAGGAACGAATGGCTAGCAATATAAAGGGTAATAATAAAAGCTTCTTTAAATATGTTAGAAGTAGAAAACCTGCCAGAGAACCAATTGGGCCTCTGGATGGTGAAGGAGGAAAAGGGGAGGTTAAGGAGGACTTGGACATTGCAGAGAAATTGAACGAAGTTCTTTGCGTCTGTCTTCACGACAGAGGACCTTGAGCGGATTCCGCTGCCTGAGCACCCCTCTTGACTAAAGAATTAAATCAAATACAGGTTAAAAGAGAGGAGGTTTTAGGACTAATTGATAAATTGAGGATTAACAAGTCACCGCCCAGATGGCATCCACCCAAGGGTTATTAGGGAACTGAGAAATGAAATTGCAGATCTCTTAACGGTAATATGCAACTTGTCTCTTCAAACGGCCACAGTGCCGGAGGACTGGAGGATAGCGGATGTCACACCAATTTTTAAAAAAGGAAGGAGGGGGACCCAGGAAACTACAGGCAGTTAGCCTTACATCTGTCCCAGGAAGATGGTGGAAGGCCTCATCCAAGAGAAAATCTTAAAACACATAAAAGAACAAACCTTGCTGAGAGAAAATCAGCATGGTTTCTGTAAGGGTAAATCTTGTCTTACAAACCTTTTAGAATTTTTGAAAAGGTCAACAGGCACGTGGATTTGGGTGAACCGGTGGATATAGTCTATCTGGATTTTCAAAAGGCTTTTGACACAGTCCCTCACCAAAGGCTGCTGAGAAAATTGCATAGTCAGGGGATAAGAGGGCAGGTCCTCTTATGGATTGAGAACTGGTTGAGATCCCGGAAACAAAGAGTAGGTGTCAATGGGAAATTTTCACAATGGGAGAAGTGAAAGCGGTGTGCCCCAGGGCCCCCTGGGACCGGTGCTTTTCAATCTGTTCATAAATGACCTGGAGACAGGGATAAACAGTGAGGTGGCCAAGTTTGCAGATGACACAAAACTTTTCCGTGTGGTAAAAACCAGAGAAGATTGTGAAGAGCTCCAGAAGGATCTCTCCAAACTGGGGAGTGGGCTGAGAAATGGCAAATGCGTTTTAATGTAACCAAATGTAAAGTAATGCATATTGGGGCAAAAATCCAAACTTCATCTATCAACTCATGGGCTCTGAGTTATCCGTGACGGATCAGGAAAGAGATCTTGGTGTGTTGGTGGACAACTCCATGAAGGTGTCTCCCCAATGTGTGGCAGCAGTGAAGAAGGCCAATTCCATGCTAGGGATTATCAAAAAGGGGATTGAAAATAAAACAGCCAACATTATAATGCCGTTATACAAAACAATAGTAAGGCCCCACCTGGAGTATTGTGTACAATTCTGGTCACCGCATCTCAAGAAAGACATAGTGGAACTGGAAAAGGTGCAGAAGAGAGCGACTAAAATGATTACTGGGCTGGGGCACCTCCCTTATGAAGAAAGGCTAAAACAATTGGGCCTCTTTAGTCTGGAAAAAAGGCACTTGAGGGGGGATATGATTGAGACGTACAAAATAATGCAGGGTATGAGTAAAGTGGATAGAGGGAAGCTCTTCTCCCTCTCTCAAAATACCAGAACTAGGGGACATACACTCAAATTGAGTGCTGGGAGAGTAAGAACTGACAAAAGAAAATATTTTTTCACCCAGCGCGTTGTAAGTCTATGGAACTCCCTGCCACAGGATGTGGTGATGGCATCTGGCCTGGATGCCTTCAAAAGGGGATTGGACAGATTCCTAGAGGAAAAGTCCATCACGGGTTACAAACCATGATGGAGATATGTAATCTCTAGGCTTAAAACCAGGGTATTTCAAGGGCCAGATGCAGGGGAGTGGTATCAGGAGACAGATATCTAGTCTCATGCGCTCCCAAACGCATCTGGTGGGGCCGCTGTGAGATACAGGAAGCTGGACTAGATGGGCCTTTGGCCTGATCCAGCATGGCTCTTCTTATGTTCTTATGTTCCCTCCGGTCTGCAGCGCCCCCCTGTGTTGCCAGGGTTTCCCTGAGTCCTGCTCCACCCACCACGGGGGCAGCTGTGGGGCAAATTGTCCCTTTGCCGCTGTTCTTTCTTGCAGCGCCTTGTCTTCTTCCCATTGTCCTCCCTTTCCACTGCCCTCTCTGTCTTTCCTGCGCTGGACCTGCCTCGCCTTCACTCACTCCTTTTAGTAACTCCAGGAGGTCACCTCCGGCTGTGGGTCATGCCCTTCGTCCCCTCTCCACCCCCAGGAGGGCAATGCCCTCTGCAGTCCCTCTGACCTGGGGGTGGGGGGTGGGGGTGTCTTCCCTGTTGCCTCCCAGAAGGCTCTTGCTGTCATAACAACACTGAGCAGCGCGTCTGGTTCTTGGCGAGCCTCTGCCCGGGCCGGCCTTCCACCCCCCCCCAGTGGCCTTGAGGCTCTGCCGCAGCCTCTCGGTGCCCTCAGGGCCCTGGTTGTGCTGCTGCCCAAGCCTTGCGGAAGAAACGTGGCCAGCGGGAGCTCTGAGCTCCCCTTCTGTTGTGGCCACCGCGTGGCTGCCGAAGGGCCTTGTAGAGGCCTCGGTGGGGTGGCGCCCGGCGGCATTCCTCCGCTCACGAGGCCTCCACCACTTGGTGTGGCCTGGCAAGCCGCCTTCTTTGGCGCAGGCTCCTCAGCCTGAGGTGAGGGTGCGCGTTGTGCCCCAGAAGGGGATCTGGGGCGCCTTGTCTCTGCCAGAGGCAAAAGGGTGCTGGGAGCAGGCCGCTCGTTCGCCTCTGGAAAGCACCGTCTGCCGAGGGGCTTGGCTCCCCCGCCTTGGGCCAGGACGCTGCTTTTGCTGCTGCTGCTGCTGCTCCTCCTCCTCCTCCTGCAGGGAAGCCCCCACCTCTCTTTGGTCCCTTGGGCCAAGCAGGACCGGGCTGCTCCTGCACTCCGCAGGTGGCGGGTCTTGGAAGGGAGCTCTGCTCTTGCTTCAGGGCTGTGTCCGTCAGACCGTGATGGCTCTTGCCTTCAGGTCACTCGGCAGCTGGCACCTTCTCAGCTCAGAGCGGTCCCTTCCTCGTGGAGGGGCCCCGTGGCCCCAGGGGTCCTTCCTTAGCCCTCGTTTTCCCCTGCTGGGCGCCCGGTCCCAGTCATCTGCTCTCTTAGAGTGGCTTTGCCTTCTGCTCTGGTTGGCCACCGCCCACCCGCCCGCCTGCAGTCTTGCAAAGTCACAGAGGCCACAAGGAAGCAGCACAGCTGGCTTGGTTCATAGCTGCAGTTCTTCCGCCCACCCTCGCCTCTCCCTCCAGGAAGGGCACTCGTCTGGCAGCAGAAATGCAGCTCATGCACAGGGCAGGTCCTGGCCAAAGGCTCACTCTAGCACAGGCATGTCCAAACGTCAGCCCTCCAGATGTTTTGGATCGCAACTCCCACAGTCCTTTGCCACTGGCTATCTAAGCTTAGAATTCTGAGAGTTGTGGCCCAAAACATCAGGTGGGCTGAAGTTTGGACGTGCCTGCTCTAGCACGTTCTGGGCATGGCTGTGTCCACAGGAGCAACACCCGTACGAATGTGGCTGCAGAGGCGACCACCCAAAGAATCCCTGCTGCTGGCAAGCCACTGGCCCTCCGAAGACTCACCCGCCTGTGATGGAGCTGCCCAGGAGCAGCACCTGGGCTCCCCCCCTCCCTCCCCCTGCCGTGTTGTTTGGGGTCCTCCTGCCCGTTGATGGCAGGCCTCAGTCAGGCCCCCTCCCCCAAGGGGAGCAGGTGAGGACCAGGGTGGAAGGAGACCCTCACCTTAACCCTAACCCTAAACCTCCAGCCTGGGCTCCTGGCTTTCCCGTTCTTTCTGATGAGCACCCTGTAGCATCCTTCAGAACGGCAGCCATGCTTTTGAAGCTGAGCTGAGAGCAAAGAACAACGTGTCCCTTTTAAGTTCTTATGGGGACGTGTCCTCTCCAGGCTTAAAACCCGGGTCCTCCAAAGGGCCGGATGCAGGGGAGTGGCCTCAGGAGACAGAGCTCGGCCGTAGTCTCTTGCGCTCCTAGAGGCCTCTGGCGGGGCCACCAAACGAGATGCAGGAAGCTGGACTAGATGGGCTTCCCTTGGCCTGATCCAGCACGAGGGCTCTTATGTTCTTAGGCTCTTAGGTTCCAAGTGTGACCTTTCTGGGTAGCAGCTAGTGGTGTCTTGCTGTGTCTCTTGCCAAGGAGGATGGCCCCCCTCTCTGTGTGTGTGTGTGTGTGTGTGCTGGGTCAGAGGGTGGGTGGTGCTGGTGCTGGTGCTGGTGTTGGGGGTAACTCCCGGCAGCCGAAGAGCATGGCTTTGCCAGGCAGCCTGCCCAGGTTAAAGAAAGAACACCTTGTTGGTTGGGCACCAGAGACCCGGGAGGGCATGGCCAGGGAAGGACAAGGCTACCGGAGGGCACGCCCTGACCTGTGAAATGGTGCTGCAGCTTGTGCCCAGATGCGTGGCAAGGGCTATTTCGAGCACATGAAGGCAAGGATGGAGTCCCACATCCACAGGGAGAAGGAGGCCATCTTTGATGCTGCCGTGACGAAGACCCAGGACCAGCTGGACCGCCTGCAGGTGAGACTTCCCGGCCCCTTCGTTCTGTGCGCTCCCTCCTGGCTGGCCTCTCTGGCTCCAGGCACCCTGGCTGGGCACCTCCCAGCACACTCCCTCCCCCGGGACAACGCCTGCTCTGACTCTGCCGCTCCAGAAATGGGGGCACAAGGGGTGGGTGGGCCGGCTGCCCTGCTCTTTCCTCTCTTCGGCTTCATGGCTACACAAAAGCCTCTTTCAGTTTGAAAGGCAGTCCAAGGAGGTAGCTTCGCCTGCTCGTGGAAGGACAATCAACAGGGTCTGGCCTCCAGTGGGAGAGGAGTTCCAGAGTCTGGGAGCAGCCCTCTCCTGGGTCCCTCCCAAACATGTCTGTGGCTCTCAGGGAGGCCCAGCCACAGAGAGAGAGAGATATATATATCTGGGACATGATACTGCCTCCCATGTGCTACTAAATGGATGCTGGGGGGGTGTCCCTCTTTCAGCCTGAGGAGCTCACATCCTTTCACAGGGCTTCCCGGGATGGAGGTGCCTTCCAGTGTAGGGGGTGGGGCCCCTTGCAGAGGACCACAGGCACAGGGGTGGGGGATTTGCTGTCCCCTGGGAGCTGCTGCTGCTGCTACTGCTGCTGCTGCTTTAGGGGGGGGGGAGTACACCAGAAAGGTTGGGAAAACCCAAGGGTGGTGAGGATTCCTCTCAAGCCCCTGTTTCTCAAACGGATTGTGTCTGGATTGTAAGAGCCTCGTGGCGCAGTGGTTAAATGCCTGTACTGCAGGTAAAACTGTGCTCACGACCTGCGGTTCAATCCCAGATAGCGGGCTCATGGTTGACTCAGCCTTCCATCCTTCCGAGGTCAGTAAAATGAGTACCCAGCTTGCTTTTGGGGGGGGGTGTAGCCTGCATTACTGTCATTAAAAAAAACTGTAAACCACCCAGAGACTTCTTGAACTGGCATGGGGCGGTATATAAGCAGAACACTTTGCTTTTGCTTTGCTGTCTTTCCTTTCTGTAAGCCGCCTTGGGTCCTTTTCCAAGGAGAAAAGTGGCGTAACAATACTCAAAAATCAAAATAAATAAATACCGTATTTATCGGCGTATAACACGCACTCCCCCCCCCTGAAAATAGGGGGCAAATCATGTATGCGTGTTATACGCTGATATAATGTTAAGAAGCCATGTTTTTACAGTATTAACAAGTACAGTGGTACCTCGTATAACAGAGGGTTTGTTTAACAAAAAATCCTCCGTACAATGGGGGGGGAAATCCCCCCTCCCCCCCCCCCGCGGCCATCTCCGCCCACCACCTGCGGCCGCCCGGGAAGAGGACGGGAGGCGGTCAGGGAAAGAGGGGAGGGGAGGGGAGGGGAGGGGCGGCAGGCATGGAGGGGGGCAAGCCGGGGAGAGGTGCCCTTACCTGGCACCTGCGCGGGGGTCCTCCACTTGCCGCCGCCGTGGATGCTGGGGTTCCTCCCAGCAGGGCGGGCCACCGGTGCGCCCTCCTGCCTGCTGGGCGCCTCCGGGGCTCGGCAAGAGGCGAGCGGGGGTGGGCGGTGGTGGGGAAGAGGGTGGGATTTCCGCAGCTCAGGAGCCAGCGCGTTCACGGGCCGACCGAGAGCTTTCTTATGGACTCCGCTTGAGGAGCGGCTTATCGGGCGTCTCTCTCTCTCTCTCTCTCTCTCTCTCTCTCCCCCCCTCCCCGTTCCCCGCCCCGTGCTCTCCGCTGCGGTCGCTCGGGTCCGGCCAAGGTGAGAGGAGGCCTCACCCTGTGGGGCTGGCGCTTGGTGGCCGGGAGAGGCGAGCGAACGTGAGGGACCCCCGGGAACCCTTCTGGAGACCGGAGGGGGGGTCGTTTTCTCTCCGCGGGAGGGCGCCCTTTGAAGAGGCAGCGGCTCCGTTGCCCTCCACCCTCGGTTTCCTTTCTCCCTCACTTCCCCAGAGGGAGGGGTGGGTGCGTGTGTGGGTGGGTGGGGTGTCCCTCGAGCCTTTTGCCTGTGCACGTCAGAATAGGGGCCAGAGGCGGGTCAGGGATGCTGAGGCGAGATCCCGGCGCAACTTTCGCCCGCTTCCCCTCCCTTGGTTTTTGCTGCCTTGCTCTTCCCGTCGCCTCCTTCTCTTGCGTTTCATTTCTTTTTCTTTTTTGGTTTGGCCAAAGGTCGAACCCGCAAGTTCCGAGAAGCCTTTTCCCAAAGAGCCTCGGGTGAAGAACGACCTTGAGGTCACGCCACGGGGTGTTGTTGGGTTAGGGTTAGGGTTAGGGTTAGGGTTGCTTCAAAGAACTTTGCTTCAAAGTTCTTTATTTGAAATTTAATCTTTTTCCCTGAAATTTCCCTCTTAAAATGAAGGTGCGTGTTATACGCCTGTGCGTGTTATACGCCGATAAATACAGGTAAATGTGGGGATCCCCAGGTGCCTGGATGGGGACCCCATGAGGCCTGGATTTGGGCCCAGGGCCGCCCTCTTGGCTTGCCTCCTTTGCCCTTGCTGGGAAGGTGCTCTTGGCGCCCATGTGTCCCTAGGTGTGTCTCTGGCTGGGGGGGGAGGGATGGGTGTGGGGGGGGAGGGAGGGGAATGAGCCCCTGCGCTGACGGTGGCATGTTTTGTCCCAGCAAAAAATCCAGGCGAGGCTCCAGAGCTTTGTCCGGGAGCTGAACCGGTCCCTCCAGATGCAGTTTGAGGCCGTGCTGACGCCTGTCCAGAAGAACGCCGAGATCCTCCCAGGCGAGTCCCAGGGTCTGCGCTCCCGCAGGGCTCGGCTCTTGGCTACCCCGCTCCAGGGTTTTTGGAGCCTAAAAAGCAGACTGGGGGAGGGGGTGAGGGCGGAGGGATGGGTGTGTGTGTCTGGTCAGGGAGGCACTTCTGGGGCTTGGTGGTGTTTCCCATTACTTGTGGTTTGGGGGAAATGAAAGGTGGGAGCAGCCCCTGGTCTGCATCCTATTAAAAGGGCCATCAAGGGTCTGGGCAGGGAGAGGGTTCAAAGGGAGGAATCTGCCTGGTCCTCATCCTTACGGAAGAAAATGGCCCTGGGAATAATTGGAGGCTGCCTCCCTGTTAGACCCGTAGTAGTGGCTTCCCTTGCAAGGGCATCCACTGGAAGGCTGGCTGGCCGCGGGAAGGATCATCCCCTCCCCCCCCCCAGGGCACGCTCTGACCGGCGGGAGATGGGGGCTGCGGTCTGAGCTGAATGTTTCCCCCTCTAGCACTGATGGCCATCTGTGCCAAAATGGACAAGATCTGCCAGCGCTCTTGTGTGGATTATCTTCTTCCCAGCCCCACCAGGACAGCCGAGGACGACTCCCTCGCTGTGGGGAGAGACCTTCCAAAAGTTCTGGATCCCGTCAGCTTCGTGCCCCCGTTCATGGAGCTCTGGATCGGAGCCACCTGCCTTCCTCCCGTTGCCTCTCTCCAGGTAAGCATGAGCTTCACACAAAGGGATGGTGGGGTGGTGGAAGGAGATGCACGTCCAGCCCCACATCTCAGGAGGAGGATAGCAGGAGGAGCAGAACAACACTTTGGATCAAAGCTAGAATCCTTCTAAGACCGGACAGGCCAACAAGACCATTGCTCTCGCAGGGCCTCGGTCGACTTCCAGAAAAAGTCTTTTTTTCTTTTCTTTTGCCTACACAAAAGCACTAACAAAGCCACACAGAGTGCTCCCCCCCCCAACCCCAGCAGGGTAGGAATCCTCTCTTACAGGTTTCCCACTCAAGGGGACCGTGTGATGATTCCAGAGTTAATATCATTGCATCTTTTGTCTCTAAATATCACTGTGTTCAAGGGAAGCTACAGTAATACCTTGGTTTACAAGCACAATCTATTCCGGAAATATGCTTGTAAATCAAAACACTTGTCTATGAAAGCAAATTTCCCCATAAGAAATAATGGAAACTCAGATGAATCATTCTGACGTCCCATGGACTACATATTGTATGCACGAAATGCCAAAAGCCACAAAATATGTTGGCTAGAAGTCCTCGTCCACACCATGGTTTAGATGAGGAATCTGCTCTGCTTGGGACAGACAACTGGATTTTATTTTGTATTTTTAATGTGACAATTTGTAGTCATATACATACTTGACTAACTAACCTTTTACTAGAGATGGTTTGAAAAATAAGCAAGGGTGTTGAAAACAAATAAAAAAATAAAACAAATCCCTAGCATGCACTTGCCTTTGAAAACGTTCCTGGCTGGTGCAAAGGGAGACCACCATTCCTCTCTCCCCCCTCTGCTTTGGAGGCTGTCAGAGAGGGAACATTCCAGACAATCACCCACAATCCAGCGGAGGGGGGGGGGAGACACCACTGGCTCACCTGCGATCATGTTACCTTCTGCAGTGCTTGTATATCAAGACATTGCTTGTTGATCAAAGCAAAATTTAGAGGATATGTTTGCTTGTCCTGCAAAACGTTCTTAAACCAAGGTATTAATGTATCTCGTTTAGGCTTGCTATGATAATGAAGCTAGTATATTTTTTTCCTCAGCTGATGTGGGGTGCAGCAGACACGCCCCCTTGTCAGAGCCTTCTACAGGCAGCCATGCCAAATAAAGTCTGCCCACCCCCCACCCACCCCCCCGCCACCAGCCTTGCTGCCTTAAGTGGTGGACGAGGAGAAGCTTTCATCGGGGGGAAGGGGATTGTTTTGGTGTGCTGCAGATCCTTCTCTCTGCTGCTCTCCAAAGGCTCCAAGCAGGCCTTCCCTGCTTCTCCTGGGCACTCCTCTACCCCCCCCGCCCCCTGCCCCAGGTTTCGGTTGCCCTCCTGGCAGCAGCGGCAGCGGCAGCAACACAGCAAGGGCTTGTCCGGATCCTGTCTCTGTGCGTCCTGAGTCTCCATTCTCTCTAAGGGTGACCTTTCTTTCTCTTTTGTGTGCGAAGGCATCCCTGCGGGAACTCACTTTGACCCTGGCGGGTAAGTCGCCCTGAGCTCCCGGCCACTCCTTGCCCCGTGTGCCCCTCCCTCGGCCCCTTAATTGTGGTGGAGGGGTTTTTAAGAGCGGGCACCTCGGTCCGCCTCGCAGCTGGTGTCCTTCTGGGAAGCCTAGCAAAGGGCTGCTTTCTAGCAGAAATGGGTCCCTTCCTGGAACAGACTTCAGTCTCACCCGGGGTGGGGGGGGGAGCTCCCCCTGCTTGCTTGCCTGGCACTCCTGATGCTGCCACGGCAACCTTCTGAGCGTGGATGTGGATCCCCAGCTTGTCCACAACCTCTCCTCCAGACACGCACAGCCTCCGGCAGGCCTTTTGGGAGGGCTGGTCCCCCCCCCCAAAAAAAGTTTCCCCTTCCTGACAAGGGAGGGAAGAGTTAGCCAGAGACCTCCAGCGAGGGCTCCTCCTCCGTTTTGGGAGCGGCGAATAAAGAGGCTTTTTGTGCCTGTGGATCTTTCCATGCCTGCTGTTGACGGCCTGGAGAAACACTTTTCCCTGCCCGGTGCTAGGGAGAGATGAGGGTTTTTTTTGGGGGGGGGAGATGTGGCTTCTGATTTGGGGGGGGGCTCCGCTTGCGATGCTTCCCCCTTTCTCTTTCTGCACAGACGCCACCCCTCTGGCTCTTTCCCTGAGGGACATTCGCCACGGCCAGTGCTGCCTCCCGTTGGGGTGCTTGATCTTGTACCTTTCCTCGGAAGCAGCCGATGAAATTTACTCCCGGCATGGAGTGCCCAGGCCTCCCTCGGGTCAGCAGGAGAAGAACGGGCCTTCGGGGTGGGGGGGGGTGGGGGGCTTGTGGGGTGGGGACGGGGGTGGGGATGGGGGGGGAATCTGTGGGTGGTGTCCTCCATTGTGCCTCCAGCTGCATGGAGTGGCTGCGGCCCCCTCAGCTGCTATCCTGCGGGGAGCTCTTTGGGGAGCCAAGCCAGCCCACCGGTGCTCTGCTCTCCTCTCCTCTGCTCTCTCTTCTCGGAGTCAGGTGGGAAGAAGGCAGGGAGGGTGGAGGGTAGAGGATCCTTGGGGGGGGGCAGGGGGTTGACCCTTCCTTGCTTCATGTCTTCTCGTGTTTACGCTGAGCTACATCAAAGTGTTGGAAGGAGACGGTGGAGCCTGGGTGGGTGGTGCTCTCAACCCAGAAGCAGACCTGACACAGAGGGGCAGCTTCTCCTTCCCCTGCTGTCATGGACAGCAAGGGAGGGCACGCAAGGCAGGGTGGACAAAGGCACCCCAGTGGAGGGCAGAAGGGGGCCGGCCTGCCCAGCCCAGGAGGACGGGCAATTGTGTCCCAGGAGGTTGCAGATATCTGGCGGTGGAGAGGCCGACGGTGCTGTCGGAGAAAGAGAAGGGGCTGCCCTTCAAGCTGAGACAGGGAACAGGGAAGGAAAGGGCGCCAAGGATTCCGTTGCATGAGTTTCACCGCAGGGTCAACTGGGGCAGCAACGACGGCCAAGAGGCTTGCGCGACACCAGGAAGAGCGGCAGGTTGCCCAGAGCGTAAGCTTCCCTTGGCTGCAGCCCACGTTTTCAGGCTTGGTGATTGGAGCCTTCGTGGGCTGGTGGATCGTCGGGAAAAGAGTGGAGCCAGCAGGGTGGGAGACCTTGCCCCCCCCAGCCCGTTCACCCGCCAGATGACAGACACTGGGAAGGCCTCCAGCTTGCTCCCACCATCGGCTTGCTCCCACCCCAACCCCCACCCGGCCTCGACTTGTGTGCCTGGGCTGACGCTGGATCTCCTTCCTCTGGAGGAGGGAGTCCAAGAGCCACAAATGCAGAGGACAAAGCAAGTGTCGGGGGCCCTAAAATGCTCCCCACCGCCGCCACTGACTGTGGCTTGTGGTCTCCACCCTCCCCGTGGCAGCTCCCTGCTTCTTGGGTCTGGCCCAAGGGCTGGAGCTCGCGCTCTGCTCCTCTCTGTGCCCGGCAGCCGGAGTTACCCCTTGGTTTCTCCTCCCCAGGCTGGTGCGACCCAGAGGCCCTGGTCATCGTGGACAAAGCCCAGAAGGGGAGGCTGCTTTCCAAAGTGGTGGAGTTCATCTGGTCCAGCTGCGAGGAGGATGCACCCTGGCTCCAGAGGCTCAGCCTGACACAAGGGAGGGAACGGCTGGAACGGCTGGGGTTGGACTGTGCCGCCCAGGTGAGCTGCCTTGCCAGAGCCTGGCCGTAGCGATGGCCACATTGCCCTCCCCTCGCGTCAGCCCAGCGTGCCACCAGGAGCGCGAGATCCTTTCGGTGCAGAACATGCTGTCCTGTCCTGGGAGGTGGGTGGGTGGGAACCGTTGCCTCTTCCGGTTGTGCCCCTGGAGCCCTGCAGAGGCTGGGCCACAATGTTTTGCAGGAGCAGTGGCGCCCCTGCCCTGTGCCAGTCCTTTCCTGGCCGTTGGCACTTGGGTCCTCACAAAGCAGAGCGAACCCTTGTTTTCTCCTCCAGCAGCAACCCAAGTCTGGTGCTGGAGAGGAGGCCCCCCCTGCCGCTTCCTCTCCTCCCCCCCTCCCAGAGGCCCCCCCTGCCATGCCACAGCCCCCATCTCCTCCAGGAGACCAGCAGCAGCAGCCGTGCCGCAGAAAGAGAGCCGGAGAGGGCGCCCTTGATTTGCAGCTGGAAAAGAAGCCCAAGGGTGAAGCTTCAGCACCCTGGACGGGACCTGCTCCTCTGCTTCGGTAACGGGTTGAGTTCCTCAGCTCCGGGAGTTTGGAATTTGGGTCAGGAGAGGCTGTCTCTTTGCCGACACCTCCAGGATGATTCTGAACCCCGAGACCACTGTGGAGGGTCGCAGGGCGTTCCCTTGGAGAGGGCAGCCGCGAGCGGAGCCGAGGACGGTGCTTGGCTGGGTGGGAGGCTTTGGAGTTGGGAGGGGGGCAGGCCTTCGCGGGGGGGGGAGTTGGAACCACACTGCTTCCCAGGGCAGGGCCACGTGGAGCACGTGGCAAAAGGTGTGATGTCTCTCTGCCTGGCTCTTTCCAGCTGCCCCAGGACCACAGAGGACGGACGGGAGCCCCGTGTCAGAGCCCCTGTGGCCCGCCTGTGGCCCACCCTGGAGGCCGGCGGCCAGAAGATGAATGCCCTTCCAGGAGCCCCTCTGTGCCACGTACGTCCCGAGTGCTTGTGAGCCGTCACATGGAAGGCCGGCAGCGCCACCCTTGTGGTGGTGGCCCCCGGGGCTCAGTTGGGCTTTATGGCAGGAAGGAGGCGGAACCTGGAACTGAGCGGCATCCCAGGCCCATGAAGTGGGCGGCAGCCCCTGGGAGCTCCCGCAGAGGGCCGCCTGCTGCTCTTTCGGGCGCTTCCTTCTTGGGCTGGGGGGGGGGCGCGCAGTCGAAGTTACAACGGGACTGAAGAGTCCCATCTGCGATCCCATTCTCTCTCTCTCTCTGTGTGTGTGTGTACCCTTTGGGGGCCTGGGGTATTTGTGCGTGTGTGTGTGGGGGGGGTATCTTTGAATCTACCACCGGAAGCATGGCCCAGCCCCCCCCCATGGTGGTCTGTTTCTTGCTCTGTCTCCCCAAGGCGTCCCTGAGGCTCGAGGAGGACCAGCTCACCATTCCTGGGTCTGCAGGTGAGGAGGCAGGCGTCCCCTGGGGAGCTTGCAAACAGGGCAGGGCGGAGGGGGGTGGGGTGGGGTGGGGGGAGAAGGGGGAGCATTGGAGAGCCCGCTTCTTGGCCCTTCGGTCCTGAAAAAATTACCTGTCTTCTGGATCCAGGCTTTTTAGGCGATTTGAAGCAGAAGGAAAGCCAAGGTCAGCATATGCTGCTTCTCCCCTGCCCCAAAGAGCACTTAAAGCACTCTCTGGGTGTCTTGCAGTTTGTTTATTTATTACACATTGCCCCCCCCATACACACACACACGCACAGACACCCAGCAAGGTGGGTCCTCATTTTACCGACCTCGGAAGGATGGAAGGCTGAGTCCGCCATGAGCCTGCTGCTACCTGGGATTGAACCCCCAGGTCGTGAGCCCAGTTTTAGCTGCCGGACAGGTGTTTAATCATTGCGCCCCCCCCATGGCTCAGTCTAACATGTGCCTTCCACAGTCTGCCCATTTTTTCCCCATTAAAAAACTGCAGGTCACGATTGCCCGACACAGTTAATTCAGTAGGCGTCTGTTCGGGTCAAAGTATGTGGCCAAACACAAACCCTCTGCCAGGCCAAGGCGACCATGAGAAATGTCTTTTGTTGTGGGATGGACAGGCCCTGAAGCTCTCAGGGGGAAGGGGGCTTCGGAATAGGCAAGTCCCTACCTGGAAGGGCTGCTGGATTGACTCTGGCAGTTTGGTTCATTTCTTGCACATGTCAGATAAAAATATATATGCCGAAAATGGCTGTTGAGTTTTATCGGGTGAAAGCTGAGAGGATATGACATCCCCCTCCATGTAAATTTCCAAACTTAAACATTTTGGGGCAAATTACATTGAAAAGTATAGCATCAGGTGTAACAAAGAGCGTCTCTAGTAATACACTCTTTTTAAGTGTAATCACCCCCAGTCTTGGTTGGCTTGCAATACAGCTACACAAACCAGACACAATCCGATTTAAGCCAGTTGTAATCGAGTCAGTTCCAGCCTGCTTGGTCAGATCCAGAAGGCACCCAGGGAAGGTTTAAACCTGCAGCTCCCCTGGTGGATCGTGGCCAGTTGGCTGGACCTCTCTCAGAGTAAGAGAGCTGAGCAGAGGCGGAGCAGACAGAGGGCAGGTGGTCTTGCCTGGAGGGTCTGGACGTGAGTGTGGAGCCAAGGCCCCCCACGTGAGGCTTCCACGTTCCTACCTAGAAGGCCCTAGAAGATGGTGTGGGCCCCAGGCTGTCCAAAGGGATCTCATTGCCCCCATAGGAGCCTTCTTGGCTTTTAAGGTGTTTTTTTCTTGCAGAGGCCCTTCTCTTGGCTCCGGCCCACACACTCAGGGCACGCAGGGGGAGGGGTTCTTGGTGGCTGCACCCGGGCTTTGGGACTCCCCCCCCCCCGGGAGCCAGGTCGGGCCACCTCCCTCCCTCCCTGTGGCCCTTCTGTCGCCGGGCAAAGGCTTCCCTCTTCAGGCAGGCCTTGAAGTTATTGGAAGAATGCTGGTGTTTAACTTACAGGTTTTATTTTATTTATTTGTTTAAACGTACACCCTGCCTATTTAGTGGACAAGCTGCTACTCTCGGCAGCTTTCAGGGGGAAAAACCAAATATATATATAACATTTTTAAAAAAAAATCATATTTAAACAAAAAGCCCTTTGGCAACCCAGGGACCAACACAGACCACAAAATTAATGTTTACAGAGAGGTGAGGTTTGTGAAGGCCTTCAGTACACCGTGCTTTCCTGCTGCTCATGACAGGTGCTTGGCGTATCCAAGCTACGGAGGGCATTTGGGAGCAGAGTCTTGGTCCCAAAGCAGCTGCTCCAGAGGAGGAGGAAGAGGAGGAGGAGAGCGTCAAAGTTGAGAAGAGGGAGACCGGCCCTGCAGGCTGCTCCTGGCTGGCCCCCTGACACCTGCCAGCACACGAGGACTCAGGAGCGGCTGGGGATACCCGGGACAGACGGACGCATGCACGCACACACCACCAGAGCGATCCCCAGGATGTCCTCCGTTTTCTGCAGAGCCAGACATCCTGGCTGGACTCAATGCTGCCTTTGGAGCCTCACCAGGTGGGGTGAGAAGCTGCTGGCACCACCCTCTGGCTGTGCGCCTGCTGTGGTGCCTCAGAACCTGCTGCTGGCGGATCCTCTGGGATTGTCCTTGGGCTGGTCCGCCTGCCCTTTGTGGCTGCCTCCAGGTGTGAAGTCAGGAAAGCCTTTGCCCTCCAGCCGTGGCGGATAATAGAGCCTGGTACCTCCGGCTGGGTCTCCTTGATGGGGAGGCATTTCCAGGAGGGAACATGGAGGGAGGCCCTTGGCCTGTTTGTTTTTCCTCCCTCTGGCTTTTGAGTGGTGATCTTGATCAGCTCCTGTTTGTGGGCCATTTTCCCGTCAGTGTTGGGTGGGGTGGAGTTTGCCCTCAGCTGGCGATGGTTTGAAGCTGTCGCCACCGCCTGCGATTCAGCAGCGACCGCTTGGGCCGCGTTGGCCACGGGTGCCCCTACCGTTCTGCTTCTGCTCAGCCTCTTGGTTTGTCTCTTTCCCCAGTCCTTCATCCATTTTCCTAGTTGAATATAATTTAACCATGTTAAATCACTGGGTTGCAAAATATTTTTTTATATCCTGTATTGTTTTAATCTTGAGCATCCAATCCTTTAGTCTAGCTATTTTCTTAATTTTAAATAACTCCAAATAATGCTTCAAGTTGTCTGGAAAGCTTTCCAAGTCAGTAACTAAAGCCAGTGGGGATCCCTTCGGAGACAAGATTTTCCTATATGTTCTCCATGTAACAATTAAACTATTCAATAGGGGGTTGTCAATCTTTACTTTGTTTTTAACTTCCGTGAATAAAAATGTGTTTATTTCCCCCTTTATATCCAAAGACTCTTGCTCCCACCATATTAACTTCTGTGGTTTAAAAAGAATTTCCCCCAAAGAACTAAGTTGATTGGCTATATAATAATTTTTTATATTGGGTATACCTATTCCTCCTTCTTTCTGAGATCTATACCATAGACTTTTATTTATTCTTGATTTTTCCCCCTGCATTACAATCCCTATTTATCATGTCTTGGAGAGTTTTAATTTCCTTTTCTAAAAACTGAACCAGTAACATTTTAAAGATAAAGTTAATTTTTGGAAGTATTTTCATTTTTATCAATGCAATTCTGCCAAACCACGATAATTTTAGTTTAGAGTAGGATAATAATTTGTTTTTCATCTCCTCTTCTAATTTCGAAATATTTCTTTCTTTAGTTTTAGTAAATTCTTTATGGAGTTCTAATCCTAGATATTTAATGCTTTTCCCGGTTTAAGTCCAGATTTTTCAATCATCTTTAAGTCATGTTTTCCATAATTGAACAATAAACTCTCTGATTTTTGCCAGTTTACACATAATCCTGTTATTTCTCCAAATTCTTCTAAATGAGTTTTTACTCTTTGAATATTCTCTATTGGGTTTACAATAGTCAAAAGAGCATCGTCCGCGAATAAACTAATTTTAGTTGCCCGATCTTTCCCTATACCTTTAATAGATTTATCGTCCCTTATGGCATTTGCCAGGAGCTCTATAACAATACAAAAAAGGACTGGAGAAAGAGGACATCCTTGTCTAGTTCCTCGGCCTAGGATGATTTGTTCAGTCAATCCATCATTAACTATTATTGAGGAAGTGCCCGTTGAATATAGTTGATTTATTACTCCCCAAAAGGATTTCCCAAATCCCCATTTTTTTAACAATATTTTTAATGTGGGCCATTGAACACAATCAAAAGCTTTAAAAAGATCTAAAGATAACATCCCAGCTTTAGTAGTACTCTTACCCATTTCATAAAGAACATTCAAATTCCTTCTAATAATATTTGCCATTTGTCTACCTTTGATAAAACCACATTGATCCTCTTTAATATATTTAGCTATAAATTTATTCATTCTTTTAGCCAAAATTGCTGTGAAAATCTTAGCATCTTGATTTAATAAGGATATTGGTCTGTATGACCCAATATCCATTAAATTTTTATTAGGTTTTGGAATTAAAATAGTTAAAGAATGGGTCCAAGATCTCGGAATTTGTTCTCCATCCAAAATTTCATTATATAGCTTCTTTAATTTAGGTATACTGCTTTAAAAAGTTTGTAAAATTCAGGTCCCAGAGCGTCCACTCCGGGCGTTTTATTATTCTTTAGTTTGTCTATTACCTCGCTTATCTCTTGATCTGTAATAGGCTTTTCCATTTCCAGCATATCTTCCTGTTCCAAGACCCTCTTTAAATTCTTAGTGATGTACCTTTCTATATCCTCCTTAGGTTTATTTTTTTCAGTATATAACAACTGATAAAACTCTTGTATAGCTGACAACTTTTCCTTCATTTGTGTGCATGTCTTACTTGAGGAGTCTTTTATAATCCCTATTGTATTCTTGTCTTGTCTTTTCTGTGCTAATCTGGCTAAAAGTTTTGAGTTCTTGTTGCTGTATTTAAAAAAAATTTCTTTTTAGGTACAGAAGATTCCTTTGTGTTTGTTGTAAATCTAGATCTTCTAACTCTTTTTTCCTTGCTTCAATCAACCTCAGTATCTTATTATCCTTAGTAAGAAAGAATTGGGATTCTAAATCTGCTATTAATTTTTCTAATTTTCTTTTATTGAGTTCTTCCTGTTTTTTAGTTTTAATATTTTCTTTTATGATAAGGCCTCTAGCTACCGCTTTCAGGGTGTCCCATATGATTGGCGTTTGGCTACTTGCCTTTTCATTTATATCCCAAGTTTCCAACCAATCTTTTTTAACCTTTTCCAGCACTTCTGGATATTGAAATATTTTTAAATTCATTCTCCACCTTTTAGCTTCTCTATAATTTTTATTTGTTGCTAAATCAATCGACATTAAAGCATGATCAGATGTTTTTATGATCTCAATTTCGGTATTATTTATCTTGGGTATTAAGCTTTGTGAAACAAACACAAAATCTATCCTAGAATAGGTTTTGTGCACTGGTGAGTAGGAGGTGTATTTTATTTCATCTCCTTTCAGTTCTCTCCAGACATCCTTCAATCCTGTTGTATTTATAAACTTTGCTAGAGTTGTATGTCTTGTCCTCCACTCTTCCTTTTTACATACCGATTTATCTTTAATTTTATCTAAGACCATATTGAAATCCCCCTGCCATTATTAAATACCCCTTTTTAACCAATTCAATCTGATCCCAAAGGAGATTGTAAAAGTGGCCTTGATTAACGTTTGGTGCATACATAAGAACATAAGAAGAGCCATGCTGGATCAGGCCAAAGGCCCATCTAGTCCAGCTTCCTGCATCTCACAGTGGCCCCACCAGATGCGTTTGGGAGCGCATGAGACTAGATATCTGTCTCCTGATACCACTCCCTTGCATCTGGCCCTTGAAGTACCCTGGTTTAAAGCCTAGAGATTACACATCTCCATCATGGTTTGTAACCCGTGATGGACTTTTCCTCTAGGAATCTGTCCAATCCCCTTTTGAAGGCATCCAGGCCAGATGCCATCACCACATCCTGTGGCAGGGAGTTCCATAGACTTACAACGCGCTGGGTGAAAAAATATTTTCTTTTGTCAGTTCTTACTCTCCCAGCACTCAATTTGAGTGTATGTCCCCTAGTTCTGGTATTTTGAGAGAGGGAGAAGAGCTTCCCTCTATCCACTTTACTCATACCCTGCATTATTTTGTATGTCTCAATCATATCCCCCCTCAAGCGCCTTTTTCCAGACTAAAGAGGCCCAATTGTTTTAGCCTTTCTTCATAAGGGAGGTGCCCCAGCCCAGTAATCATTTTAGTCGCTCTCTTCTGCACCTTTTCCAGTTCCACTATGTCTTTCTTGAGATGCGGTGACCAGAATTGTACACAATACTCCAGGTGGGGCCTTACTATTGTTTTGTATAACGGCATTATAATGTTGGCTGTTTTATTTTCAATCCCCTTTTTGATAATCCCTAGCATGGAATTGGCCTTCTTCACTGCTGCCACACATTGGGGAGACACCTTCATGGAGCTGTCCACCAACACACCAAGATCTCTTTCCTGATCCGTCTCGGATAACTCAGAGCCCATGAGTTGATAGATGAATTTTGGATTTTTTGCCCCAATATGCATTACTTTACATTTGGTTACATTAAAACGCATTTGCCATTTCTCAGCCCACTCCCCCAGTTTGGAGAGATCCTTCTGGAGCTCTTCACAATCTTCTCTGGTTTTTACCACATGGAAAAGTTTTGTGTCATCTGCAAACTTGGCCACCTCACTGCTTATCCCTGTCTCCAGGTCATTTATGAACAGATTGAAAAGCACCGGTCCCAGGACCGAGCCCTGGGGCACACCGCTTTTCACTTCTCTCCATTGTGAAAATTTCCCATTGACACCTACTCTTTGTTTCCGGGATCTCAACCAGTTCTCAATCCATAAGAGGACCTGCCCTCTTATCCCCTGACTATGCAATTTTCTCAGCAGCCTTTGGTGAGGGACTGTGTCAAAAGCCTTTTGAAAATCCAGATAGACTATATCCACCGGTTCACCCAAATCCACGTGCCTGTTGACCTTTTCAAAAAATTCTAAAAGGTTTGTCAGACAAGATTTACCCTTACAGAAGCCATGCTAATTTTCTCTCAGCAAGGTTTGTTCTTTTATGTGTTTTAAGATTTTCTCTTGGATGAGGCCTTCCACCATCTTCCCTGGGACAGATGTAAGGCTAACCGGCCTGTAGTTTCCTGGGTCCCCCTCCTTCCTTTTTAAAAATTGGTGTGACATCCGCTATCCTCCAGTCCTCCGGCACTGTGGCTGTTTGAAGAGACAAGTTGCATATTACCGTTAAGAGATCTGCAATTTCATTTCTCAGTTCCCTAACAACCCTTGGGTGGATGCCATCTGGGCCCGGTGACTTGTTAATCCTCAATTTATCAATTAGTCCTAAAACCTCCTCTCTTTTAACCTGTATTTGATTTAATTCTTTAGTCAAGAGGGGCGGCTCAGGCAGCGGAATCCGCTCAAGGTCCTCTGTCGTGAAGACAGACGCAAAGAACTCGTTCAATTTCTCTGCAATATCCAAGTCCTCCTTAACCTCCCCTTTTCCTCTCTCACCATCCAGAGGCCCAATTGGTTCTCTGGCAGGTTTTCTACTTCTAACATATTTAAAGAAGCTTTTATTATTACCCTTTATATTGCTAGCCATGCGTTCCTCAAAGTCTTTCTTTGCCTCCCTTATCATCTTTTTACATTTCTTTTGCCAGAGTTTGTGTTCCTTTTTATTTTCCTCATTTGGGGAGGATTTTCATTTACAGAAGGACCTCTCCTTGTGCTTTAGAGCCTCTCTAACTCCACTCGTTAACCATGCCGGTGTCCTCTTGGACTTAAATGAGCTCTTCTTTCTTTGTGGTATGCACTTGTGCTGGGCCTCTATTATTGTTGTTTTAAACAGGCTCCATGCACTCTGAAGAGATTGGATTCTTCTAACCCTCCCCTTCAGTTTCTCTCTAACTAGTTTCCTCATCTGAGGGAAGTTTGCCCTTCGAAAATCAAGGGTTTTTATGTCTGATTTGGTTGACACTCTTCCTCCGACATGCATGGCAAAGGTAATTGCAGCATGGTCACTGTTCCCCAGAGGCTCAGTGACATTCACATCCCTGACGAGGTCCTGAGTATCACACAATATTAGATCTAGAGTTGCCTGTTCTCGGGTGGGCTCCATGACAAGTTGCTCTAAGGCACAGTCATTCAGCAAGTCGAAAAACCCAGTTTCTCTTTCTTGCCCGGAGCTCGCATTGGCCCAGTCAATGTGGGGATAATTAAAGTCCCCCATGATTACTATCCTATCCCTCTTAGCCACCTCCATGATTTCTCTTCTAATTTCAAGGTCCCCCTCAAGTTTTGATCTGGTGGACGATAGAATACTCCAACTATCATATCACTCTTTGGACCTGGTAGTTTAACCCACAGTGATTCTATGGCGGAGTCAGACCCTCTGTCAATCTCCATTCTGCTGGATTTTATGCCTTCTTTGACATAGATGGCCACTCCTCCTCCAACCCGCCCCTCTCTATCCCTTCTATAGAGTTTATAGCCTGGGATTGCTGTGTCCCACTGGTTCTCCACATTCCACCAGGTTTCTGTTATGGCTATTATATCAATGTTATCCCTAGCTGCCAGATGTTCAAGTTCTCCCATCTTTGCTCGGAGGCTTCGAGCATTGGCGTAGAAGCACTTGTACAGTGGGTCCCGCAACAGCTGCTGCCTTGTTCTTCTCCCCCCACAGCTTTTATTTTCAGTAGACGAACTGTCACATTCCGCTATTCTGCCAGTGTTAATACTTGCTATGTCATCTCTATGTGATTCTCTACCCTCTCCAACCTCATTCCCGAGGATGAGGTGTTCCAACCTCGGATGCCACACAGCTCCTGTCGGCTTTCCCCCAGTTATCAGTTTAAAAGCTGCTCTGCTGCCTTTTTGAGGTTGAGTGCCAGCAATCTGGTCCCATCATGATTCAAGTGCAACCCATCCCTCCTGAAGAGATTAACAGATTAACCAAAGTATAATGAACTTGCAATATTATATATCTGCCTTCTGAATCTTTTACCACATTTTCAACAACACATTCACAATTCCTTGAGATTATAATGGCAACCCCTCTTGCTTTAGATGTGCCAAAGCTTTTTTCATAAATATCAACATTTGGAATTTTTAATTCATTAATACCATCTCTTATTTGATGAGTCTCTTGCAAAAAGGCAATATCTATTTTGTGCCTTTTGATCATCGCTTCGATTCTATTTCTCTTCGAAAATGACCCCAGACCTTTTACATTCAACGTTGCTAATTTTATAAACTTTCCCATAACCTATTTCTTTTGGTTTCAATATTCTGGAATGGTCCCGTTGTGCATACAAAAGTAAAAACACCATCAATTAATAAAAAATAAACTAAAATAAATCTAATCCTCCACCCTAAAAAAACTATTCTTTTCTCCCACCCCACCAGCTATCATACTGTTTAGCATGTGCATCAAGGGGATGGGAGGGAGGAAGTCGTCCACAGACATTAGCCAGCCTAGATCTCATTAACTCTTAAGTAGCGTGTTACTGAAAATTCTATAAGTTTATTCTACCCCCCTCTAAACCACCCTCTCACAACCACCACCTCCCTCAAAACAAACAAACAAACAAACAAAAACAAAAAGGGAAGGGGGAGAGGAGGGGGGAAGGGAAGAAAAGGGATAATAAAAAAGAAAAAAGAAAAAAAACACCCCAAAAACAAAAATTAAAATTGGAAAAGGAAAGAAAAAAAAAACAAAAAAGGGGAGGGAGAGGGGGAAGGGAAGTGGAAGGGAAAAGGGGGAGAAGAGTAAAAGAAGAAAAACAAAGGGGATGATAGGAGGTGAGAGAGGGGGAAAGAGAGAGGAGTAAGTTAAATGAGTTTCAAATATTCTTCATCTTCATCGAAGATTCCTGGAGTCGGAGTAAAAAAAGAGAAATTCACTGTCCTGATGTTGCCACTGAAGTTCCCGGGGGAGAACAGGCAGAACCTGAGTCGTCTTGTATGTTCCATGCTTCAAGAAGATGCTGGCCTTCTTCTAGAGAGTAAATAGTGTGTTGAACAGAGCCTTTCCAAACTTTCAAAAATAGGGGGTGACCCCAAGAATAGCGATAGTTGTTCTTCCTTAATATGATTGTGACTGGTCTCATCGATTTACGCCAATCAGCAGTTTCTTTAGAAAAATCTTGAAAAACTTGCACAGTTGCATCTCCTCTCTTCAGAATATTAGGATTGGCTCTAATTGAAGACATAAGACACTCTTTATTTACATAAGAAGCAAATCTTACTATCACTGGTTTTGGGGCCCCATCTCTTGACTTGCCCAGATAATGAACTCTCTCTAAATCGTCGTCCTCTAGTTGTTTGGGCAGAAAGGAGTTAAACCAGGTTAAAACTTCCAGTTTTAATGATGCCCCCTTCTTTTGAATAACAAAATTAATCAGTTTGGCATTCTGCCTCCGGGAATAATCTTCAATATAAGTCAGTTTCTTATTAGTTTTGAGTAAAGCCTGCTTCTGAGAGTTAATTTGAGTTTCATTTTCCGTTACACGTATCTCCAGATTTTTAAATTCTCCTGCCAAATTATCAAGCCGCTGGCCATTTAACTTTATTTCATGTGATAAATCTTGTTTAGTGCTTTGGAGATCCTTTGAAAGGCCATCCATTCTGCGTATCACATCCTGTTGATTAACACTCATGATGCTAGCTAGCTCTGTCCTCATTAAACGCAGTTCCTTCATGAAGTCTTGATCTGTGGGAGGAGGAGTAGTCTCCCTCTTTCCCTTCTCAGATCCTGACGCCATTTTTACCCCTCCGTCGTCTGGGGGCTGCTCGATACGCTGTAGAGCTGGGCGATTGTGTGCTGTATCAGATAATTTCCTAGTCCAACCTATTGGCTGGAGTTTCTTTTTTGCTCTCTTACCGGCATATAATTAGACAAAAGGCAGGTATCAGAAAGTCTAACTGTTTGTAATCATCTGGTAACTTTCCAAGCAGCCGGGATGCAGTTTTCTAAGCAGCCAGCGGCCAGCAGAATCAAGCAGGCAAAACCGAAAGTAGCTCCTTTTGCTTATAAATCAAGCTTATCTAGTCTAGAAAAACACATATATTGCTTCTCCTGACACCCGAGTAATTTATTGATGCATTACTCACGGCACCACGGCATTTAAACAGTAGTTCTTCTTCGAGACGTCTGTGTGTTCACACTGAGGGGGTTCTACTGCGCCTGCGCAGTGGTCACCGGCATGTATCAAGCTTGTGGCCGTTAGGACCTCCCCTTCTCTCTGCGCATGCTCCTCCTTTCCCGCGCTAGCGTGCTCAGTTCCATTTTTTCCGCCGCTGTGGTCGGTCACCGATTCTTCAGCTCCTGCGGAAAAGGGAAATATTCGACATCTTTATTGTTTTTTCTCTACCCGATTCCCTCGGGAATCGCCTCCAACCCCTTTCGGGGTTTGTATTCTTCCCTTTTCGTTTCGGACCTCCTCTTCTACCTTCGACGGTTGGTGAGTCCCCTCCCTCTCCCTCGACCCGGGCGCCATTTTATGGCCTCCGGGGCCCCGTTTAAGAGGTGCTCCAACTGCACCAACAAGATCCCTCTCAAAGACGGACACAGTTTGTGCCTTTATTGTCTGGGCGAGGGACACCAAACTAACCAGTGCGCCCACTGTAAAAAACTAACTAGGGCAGCACTCAAGCACCGTCAGGGACGACTACGTGCTTTTCTTTGGGAACAGTCTCTTGCCCCCATGGAGTCCCACCCGGCGAACACCAACACTCCTAGCACGAGCCGCCCTCTGAAGACTAAGGCCTCTACAAAGGCCCCCCCTCTACCTCCCCAAACACCGGCTGCCCCAAAGGACAAAACAAGGCCCAAGAAGGCGATGGTCCCCCCCCGTAAGGACCGCCGCGAGGACTCTAAATCGAAGGCTCCTTCCACCAGCCCAGTCCTTTCAACTTCTGCGGCAATTCCTGCCGCTTTGGGGCACCACGCAGAGGAAGATCTCCCCCCTGCGCAAATGCCGGTTCTCTCCCCTCGGTCTACCCATTCCTCCAACTGGGGAGAGGACTCTCATGACCGGCCAGCAACAGCCGAGTCGTTGGATAGCTCTGGTCGCTCAAAACGCACCATAGCTGACGCCGAGGTAGACCGACAGACTCACCAACCTAAGTCTTCAAAATCCGCTTTCGGCGTCGGGGACCTCGGGCGCCGGCGAGTCTGTCGGCGCCCCGTTAAAATACTCAGCAAGGCCAAGAAAGTCCGCCTTCAACAAGTTGAATACCATAGGTCCCGACGCCGGAACTTCGTCGGCGTCGCGAAAGCCGCTCGGCGTCACCAACATCTCCACCGCGACGCCGACAGCGGACCGATGACGGAGGTCAGGATATCGCACGAGAACATCGCCGTGCCCCTGACCTCCCAGGCGTCAAACTCAGAGAGATGAACACTCCCCATCTCCTCGGCGTCGAGACGCCAGATACACCACCAGGGCATGAGATGCCAAAGACGCCGATGGTCCCCCTCGGCGCCGGTGCTGCCACCATACAAGCCGCTCACCAACTCCCCGCGGCCACACTCGATCGGCGTCCCCTCCTCCCGGCGTCGAGACTCCCCACCCGGACGTCGAGACTCTCCACCTCCACGTCATGGCCATACTCCATCGCCGTCTCCTCCGCGACGCCGGGACTCTCCGCCCGACGCCGACACTCTCCATCTCGCCGTCGTGATTCTCCAACTCGGCGCCGAGACTCCCGCAAAGGCAACGAGACTCGCCCCTTCGGCGTCGAGACTCCCCCAAAACAGAGACTCCCCGGCGCCGTGACTCCCCCCGGCGCCGAGAACCACCTCTCCCGAGCCGTGACCCCTCAGCGTCTCGGCGTGATTACGTTCATTCTGAATTCCTCGACGTCGATACTCTGCCTCCGCCAAGGAAAGGATACAAATATATCCAGGTGCCTGCTTCTCCTACTAGAAATCAGGAAACATCCCAAACCTCTCGGCGCCGCTCACCAGCGCCTCGCTCTCCACCTAGCGACGACGCACTGAGCATGACGCCGAACAAGTCTCCACCATCGACCATAGGGGACGCCACTTTGACTCCCCCACCTCGATGGACGAAGCATTACCCGATCTTTCAGACTATGATGAGGAAGATTGCTCCTGTTACTCGGACACCTCCCATGCTGACATGCCTACTCCAAAGTCTGATGTGGCTGATACGCAACCACCTTCACCGGCGGAGGACATGAAACTTTACTCCCATACAATTCACAAAATTGCGAAGGTCATGGACCTTCAACTTCAACAGGATGAGGAAGCAGAGTCCTGCAGGTTCTTCGGACATCTGAACAGGAACCAGACGCCTCCCCTCCGACTAGCGTTTATACCCTCTCTCCTTAAACGCATCAAAGAACCTTGGGTGACACCGTCTTCCATACCTCTTATGTCACGAAGAGTTGACAACATGTATAGGACACACGGCGAGGGCACCGCATTCCTCGATAAACATCCTCTTCCCAACTCCGTAATTGTGGATGCGGTCCAAAACCGAGCTAAGGGAAGTCTGCTGCTGCCCCCAGCAACAAGGAGGGCGTAAACTCGACCTTATCGGCCGGCGACACTACTCCCTTGCTTCTTTCTCCCTCCGTACCTCCAATTACCTTTGCGTAATGGAGGCCTACACTAGGCACCTTCTCACGGACATCCTACCCGTGATCAACTCTTTACCTGAAGACCAGAAGGCTAAACTGCTCGCTTTTCATTCAGAAATTATGTCCCTTGTGGACTATGAGACTATCGCGGCCAGAAACATTGCAGATGCGGCGTCCAAGCAGCTAGTTACCTCTATCCATCTTCGCAGACATGCTTGGCTCAGGACTACAAACATTACGGACGACGCCCGCAACAGAATAGAGGACTCCCCCTTCGATGGGGAAGGCCTATTTGCTTCTTCTACCACTGATCAGGGGATAGATAACCTCATTAAAATGAGAAAAAATGCCAAATCCATCTCTAATCCTCAATACCAATCCCATCAGCCCTACCGGAGACAGCAGTCATCCTGGCAACGCGCCACCCAGGGCTCAGGACAGAGGTCGCACCTAGACCTCGCCCTTCCTACACCTCATCATCTTACAAACCTCAACCTCAGAAACAACGCCCTCAGCAACCAAGTAGGCGTTTGAACGCAAGGGCAAACAGAACCTTTGACAGCCCACTCCCGCCTTGCCCGCATCCTCCGGACGTCAGACTGCAACCCTTTCTTCACAGGTGGCGTCAGATCACATCGGATTCCTGGGTCCTTACCATCATCGGGTGGGGTACGCGATAGAGTTCCACTCCATCCCTCCTTTGGGACAAGTAATAACCACTGCACCAACTCCACCCCTACTGGAGGAAGTCAGCACTCTCCTCGACAAGCAAGCCATCGAACTTGTCGCCGTCACAGACACCTTCGGCTTCTATTCCAAATACTTTACTGTCCCAAAAAAGGACGGTGGATTGCGTCCCATTCTGGACCTAAGGGATCTCAACACATTCATCACGTACACCAAATTCAGGATGACCACCTTAGAAAATATTCTTCCGCTTCTTCACATCGGAGACTGGTTTGCAGTCGTCGACCTCCAGGACGCCTACTTCCATCTCACTATCCGCAAGGCGTACAGAAAGTACCTCAGATTCAAAATCGGACGTCACACCTATCAATTCAAGGCTCTACCATTCGGCCTTTCAACAGCCCCGAGAGTGTTCACGAAATGTCTAGCTCCAGTCGCCGCCTTCCTACGTCTACAAGGGGTGAAAGTATTCCCTTACCTAGACGACTGGCTGGTGGTCTCACCCTCCAGGGAACAAGCCACTCAGGACGTTGCATTCACCGTACACACTCTCACTTCGTTGGGCTTCAACATCAACGACAGCAAATCCTTGCTCCGCCCCCAACAAATAGTCAGTTACATCGGAGCAGTGCTGGACTCCACCCAAGGGAAAGCTTTCCTCCCAGAGGAACGCAAACTCAAGATCCGACAGGCAGTGCAGGCCCTTCAATCCAAACCTGCAACCCCGGCCAAACGGATCCAACATCTCCTCGGCCTAATGGCCTCCACGACGTCCATACTCACCCATGCCCGTCTCCGACTCCGTCCACTTCAGGAGTGCTTTCTCAGGCAATTCGACCCCTCGCACGACCCACCCACCAAAAACATCACTATTCCGCCCGATGTTCACCGCAGCCTTCGCTGGTGGCAAACACCAACTCACCTGAACGAGGGACGGCGCTTCACGCCACCTCCAATCTCCAAGACGATTACGACGGATGCAAGCCTGACGGGCTGGGGAGCCCACTGCAACCATCTCCACACTCACGGCACCTGGAACAGCAAAGAAAGAACAATGCACATAAACTTCCTAGAACTCCTGGGAATCTTCAAAGCACTGCGGTCCTTCGAACCCCCTGCTGCTTCACCAGACTGTCCAAATAACAACGGACAACACCACAGCGCTTTGGTACATAAACAAACAAGGCGGGACTCATTCCAGAAGCCTCCTTCGCCTGACCATTCGCCTGTGGAACTGGTGTGCCAAGAGGAATATCTTCCCGGTGGCAATCCACATATCGTCGGAGAACAATCAACAGGCAGATCGGCTCAGCCGACTCTCCACAAACACCCACGAATGGAATCTCCTCGACGAAGTCTACGAGAGACTCTGCAGCCTATGGAACAGACCCTGCATCGACCTGTTCGCCACACCAGACAACGCCAAATGCCCTCTTTATTGCACCAGGGCCGGACAGGGTCAGAACTCCCTGGGGGACGCCTTTGCCATCAAATGGCACCCATATCCCCTCTACGCATACCCGCCAATCCCACTAATTCAGAAGACCGTGGTCAAAGCTCACATGGACTCGGCCGACATGATTCTCATAACACCCTTTTGGCCCGGCAACCTTGGTTTGCCACACTCTCAGCGATGGCGATCGACTTCCGCCACCTACCGGAACGCCCAGACCTCATCTCGCAGAGCAACGGGTCTATTCTCCATCCAGACCTCCACTCTCTCCACCTCACGGCCTGGAGAATCCTCTTACGCTAGAACACATCATGACCAATATTCGGAGACCATCTACAACGGCTCTCTATTCCTATAAGTGGAAAGCCTTCCTCCACTTCTCAAGAGGCAACAACTTACCCTCCTCGCCTACCGACATTGACACCGTACTCCAATTCCTACTCCACCTCTCCAATAGAGGACTCTCTATTTCCACTCTGAGAGTTTACGTTGCTGCCATCGTCGCACATCAGCCGCCACATTCTAATGCGGCCAAGTTATTCCAGCATCAAGACCTTAAACGCTTCCTCAGAGGCCTACGGAATGTCCGCCCCTCCCTCAGGCCTCTTGTTCCTCAGTGGTCCCTCACGCTTGTTCTACAGTCCCTCACTAAGCCACCCTTCGAGCCTCTAGCTTCGGTGCCTTTATATACCCTTTCACTGAAGACATCCTTCCTGGTGGCTATCACTTCTGCGAGGCGTGCATCAGAACTTGCCGCCCTCCGGATTGACCCACCATTCCTTCAATTCCACCCCATGAAGGTTACCCTCTTTCCGGACATTTCCTTCCTTCCGAAGGTTGCTTCAGAGTTTCACCTCAGCCAACCTCTGGTCCTACCCACCTTTTTCCCGGTGCCATCCTCCGACATAGAGAAATCTCTCCACACCTTGGATGTTAGGAGAGCCCTTCTGTACTACCTGTCCAGAACTAAAGACGTCAGGAAGTCTAAAAGACTTTTCATCCGCCCATCTAATCCTCGTGCGGGTGTCCCCGTTTGCTCCCAAACCATCTCCAGATGGATCTCCTCCACCATTCGACTGGCATATGAATCGGCCTCGACGCCCTTGCCGGCTGTGCCGAAAGGACACTCTACCAGGGCCGTCGCATCCTCAACGGCCTTTCTGGGGAGTAGCCATAGGCGACATATGTAAGGCGGCTACCTGGTCCAATCCGTCCACATTTATCTCCCACTATCGTCTGGACACTAGGGCCAGGTCTGATGCCGTCTTTGGACGGGCCATTCTCTCTGCTTCCTTATAGTGACGGCCCTCCACCGGTAAGTGAGCTGGCTACTCACCCTCAGTGTGAACACACAGACGTCTCGAAGAAGAAATGGAAGTTACCTACCTGTAACTGTAGTTCTTCGAGATCACGTCTGTGTATTCACACATCCCACCCTCCTCCCCTCTATCCGTCACCTTTTCTTTTTGTCTTTCAGCGGCGGATAGCTGGGGAACTGAGCACGCTAGCGCGGGAAAGGAGGAGCATGCGCAGAGAGAAGGGGAGGTCCTAACGGCCACAAGCTTGATACATGCCGGTGACCACTGCGCAGGCGCAGTAGAACCCCCTCAGTGTGAATACACAGACGTGATCTCGAAGAACTACAGTTACAGGTAGGTAACTTCCATTTTTAAAGCTCTTTTTAGATCGCGGCACAGAGCTCTAAGATCAGGCTGCCGGCATGTCTTGGTGGGCGGGACTTCCTCCACACTTCCTTTTACACTGGTGTTCTTATGAAATCAGGCGGTGCAGTCGTGTATGGCAATCCATATTAAAGTCACAGAGTGAGTAGTCCCTTGTTCAAGCTTTTGCCTGAAGCGGAAGCTCTTGGCCTGCTTCCGGAAACCCCCGTGAGGGGAAAGCGAGTCCGCAGCGTAGGGGGAGAAAAAAGTGAAGGTAACCCTGGGCAGAGTCAGTAGCTCAGAAGGTAGCTCTGATGCCCTCCTTGTGCTCCTGCAGATGTTGGGATGGTGGTGGAATATGTGGGCATTTTGGTAGCAGTAGGAATACCTTGAATTCCTGCGTGATGGAGGGGTTAGAATGGAGAGCATGTTTCCCAAACCACCACCACCGCCACCACCCCGTCACTAGCAAGGGAAGGGTTTGGCATCAGGAGACTCGCTGTCAGTTTGACCTTAAGTCACACCCATGATTGACTCGACTCAGGTTCATTGGTTCGCTTCCAAGGACTTGGACTCAACCCATGACTTGGACCCCACCTGCCTCTCTGTTTTCTGGAGGGGGGAAAAAGCCCTCTTGTTTTTAAAGGTGACTCGGGACTTGGTACCAAAGTCTCAGGTGGGGGGCCCAGGCCCCCCGAGACTGGCCAACATTCCTGGGAACTAGGACACAAATTTAGGTAAAAGTACACCTTTTACTCTGGCTTCAAAAAGCCAAAACAGAAATGGTGGATCTCTCCCTGAGACTCGTAGGGGGGATGAATCCCCTGAAGCCTCCTGGTCCAAGCGACTGCAACAGCTCAGCCACCGAGACCGCAGGAAGGAGCTGGTGCTGCCGAGAAGTGAATGCAGGGGCTCCTCCTTACTGGATCAGTAATAGGAGCCAACAAGCGGGCACGTTCGTTTTCTCTCTGGGGCTGGGTTGGCAGGCAGGCAGGCAGTGCAATGAGGCTCCACAAGGCGGCTCCAAAGAAGCTAAGACTTGCCCATCTAAGGGGGATCTTTGCTCTGGATCTCCCCCCACCCACCACCCTCATCATTGCAACGCTGAAGCTTCCACCTCATGGTGGCCAGGGTCAGGCATTTATGAAGTGGGGGAGAGTCAAGTGGCTTGCTCCTTCCAGGACCTGGAAAGCATCATCCCCCGCTTCCATTGCATGCAGAGGCCTTTACCTGTTGACCTACAGGGGCTGAGATCAGCAGAACTCTACCTGGAATATTTTATGGTGCGTCAGATCTCACATCTGTGATCAGAAGGAAAGGCTTACTTATCCAGAAGGTATTTTATGTGTTTATTTATTTATTTTAAGACTTGTATACCGCCCGACTTCCCGAAGGAACTCCGGGCGGTTCACAGCAGACAAATATATAACAAAAAGTCAAAAAACAATTTAAATATACAACAATTTAAAACACTTGAGCAAACAATAAAACGCAAAAAACAAAAGGCAAATGGCGGGGAAAGAAAAAAAAAACTTAAGTCACCAAACGCCTCTCGGAAAAGCAAGGTCTTCAATGCTTTCCTAAAGGCTGGCAGGGACTGTGCAAGGCGCACTTCGCTGGGGAGATGGTTCCACAGGGCAGGGCCAGCCACAGAGAAGGCTTGGGTTCAGGTGGATGTTTTCAGAGCCTCCCTGGGCGTGGCCACCCACAGCATGTGCGCCCACGACAACCTGGCTGGTCGGGCCAATGTTGACCTCTGGCCGATCCGCTCTGCCAAGTAGTCAGGTCCCAGGCCATGGAGGGTTTTATAAATTAAAACCAAGACCTTGAATCTGATTCGGGACGCAACAGGCAACCAATGCAGACGAGCCAGAACTGGGGTGATGTGGTCGAACCGACGCACACCCGCCACCAGTCTGATCGCTGCATTCTGTGTTGATAAGCATCTCCTGCCTGCAAGCAGCTGAGCAGAATTAACGGGACGGGGGCATGGGCTGGGGTTAGGGTTGGGGGGACAGAGGAGGCCCAGATCCTGCTGCTAGTCCCACTGACTTAGCAGGGCCGACCTGAGCGTCGTCTTCCTCTTCAGGGTCCGAGTCGGCCAGGGAGAGCAGCGGATGGTGGCCCCCGGTTGTTGGGCCGCTGTTCATGGCAACGGCTACAGAAATGCTACGTCCTGCCTTGGGGGACCTTAGAAGCCCAACCAGAAGGCTGGCTTGCAGGGAAGGTCTAGATGCAGTTGTGGTGGAGGGGGGGGGAGGTGCTCACACACACACACCGCCCTTTCTGTCTCCGTGGCCTGGATGCTGTCCACCCGGGAAAACGGCCTTCCTGCTGGGCGAGAGGAGCTCTCAGAGCCTCCGAGGCAACCGCTGCCTGCCTGTCTGCCTGCCTTCCTGCCTGCCAGCGTCTCTTTCGGGATCCTGCCCTCCTGCATCAAGAGCTGGCCTGGCCCGGAAAACAGACGAGGCAGGCCTCGAGAAAGGAGCGTCCATGTCTGGCTCCACCCGAAACACAGCAAGGGAAGGTGGGCACTTGCTGGGCGCAACAGGGATTCTTGGCACAGGTCTAGAGCCACGTGGCTGAAACGTCAGGGCAGCTTTTGCACTGAGTGTTCAAAGCCACTGAAGGACACGGTGTGGCTGCATGCCAGTTGTACCTGCAGGAAGCCATGCACCTCCCTCGCCATGGCAGTGGGGGCACTTTTTTGTAGAGTCCCTTTCAGAAGTGGGATGGGGGAGCTCCATCCCCAGGCCTAGTTGACACCTTGACCATTTATTCCTAGTTTCTGCCTCTGCTGCTGGTGGGTCTCCCTGGGGTCCAGGAGGCGGCTGTTGCTGCAAAGCCATGCCAACCAGACGCATCTCCTGCATTTGTGCAAGAGGGGGCTGTGAGGCAGGGCCAGCCTTGATCTGGGGCAGGCGGGGTGGGGGGTTGCTGAGGGAATGCACACAGCTGAGCTAGGTTGGCACGTCAGGGAGCCAGAAACCCAAATCCAGGGAGCAGGCTGAGGAAGTATCAGGTGGTCTGCCCATAATAAACCATGGCCCTGTATAGCATCAAGCCTTGCGGCCAGAGAACAAGCAGGGACATCTTCAGGTTCTTCAGGGGTCTGCCTCCCAGGGAAGATGGCAGGGAGGGCAAGGAACTGCTCGGCCAGCCAAGAAGAGATGTTGGTGCTCAACACTGTCTGAGCGTTGGGAGCCTGTTACCTATCAGCAGCACGAGAGAGCCTCCCTTACGCCAAGTGCCATCAATCAGCTACTCCCAGTACAGAACCTGGAACCATTTTGCTGCAGGCATTGACTTCGCCCAAGTTGGGCCCTGACCCACCTGGGCTGCTGAGGGCCCCAAGATGTGGGTGGTGTTGCTGGGAATCTTCCTCCACAGTTTTGTCTCTGCCCGAGGAGTGTGAGCCTTCCAGGGACAAGCCAGGATAGTTAGCTGGGTTCTCCAGTCCCTCCTCAGCATCTTCCAGCGCAGACATGTCCTCTGAGGAGGAGTCTGCCAGGCAAGTCATGAGTTATGGTTAGGGTTAATGACTTGGAGGAAGGAATAGAGAGTATGCTAATTAAATTTGCAGATGATACCAAATTGGGAGGGGGTTGCTAATTCCCTAGAGGATAGGATAAAAATCCAAAAAGACCTTGACAGATTAGAGTGCTGGGCCAAAGCTAACGGAATGGATTTCAAGAGAGGGAAATGTAGGGTGCTACATCTAGGTAAAAAAAATGAATTGCATAGATATAGGATGGGGGATACTTGGCTGGAGAATAGTACCTGTGAAAGGGATCTGGGAGTCTTGGTGGACCACAAATTGAACATGAGTCAGCAGTGTGATGCGGCGGCCAGGAAAGCCAATGTGATTCTTGGTGGCATCAACAGAAGCATAGTGTCTAGAAGGGAAGTGATAGTACCACTCTATTCTGCTCTGGTCAGACCCCACCTGGAGTCCTGTGTCCAGTTCTGTGCACCTCAATTTAAAAAGGATGTTGACAACCTCGAGCGGGTGCAGAGGAGGGCAACCAGGATGGTTGAAGGTCTGGAAGAAATGTCATATGAGGAACGGTTTAGGAGCTGGGAATGTTTAGCCTTTCAAAAAGAAGGCTGAGGGGGGATATGATAGCTATGTTCAAATATTTGAAAGGATGTCATATTGAAGAGGGAACAGGTTTGTTTTCCATGGCTTCAGAGACTAGGACTCGGGGCAATGGCTTCAAACTACAGGAAAAGAGATTCCATTTGAACAATAGTGTAAGCTATCTGTTTCGGTTCTGTCGCGCTCTCGGGGAGGTCGAGGGTACAAAAGCCGCTTGAGTTCCGATTGAACAAGGAAAAGTTTTATTAGCGCTGCGCAGTGGACGGCCAGAGAGGTCAGCCTCAAAAGTTCTGGCTCGCGCCGAACAAAGAAATTCAAACCCTTTTGTAGACTTTTCGTTACTCCTACCCCTCCCTCACCTACGCAGATAAGGCTGCAGCTGCATGTAAGAAATCAATGTCAAGGAATAAACATGTATGACTTCTTCTCATGACATATCCGTGATCTATACATTTCCTTGGTGCCTAAGCGCTTATCTCCCTTTGATGTCCGTGTCTGGCGCGGCTTGGGAATGGGGGGGGGATTATTTGACAGCTTCTAGTTTATGACGGGGCTGTTTGACAGGTAACAATTCACAGAAAGGCTTCTCTAGTTACAAGGACACTCAGTTAATTAAATTCCTTCAGCATGGGAATAATTGCTTGTTAACTAAACACTGCGGCTAAGCTTATCTTGCCTCGCTTACAGCGCAGGCGTAGAATAATACTCACTGTGACAGGAAATGCAGGCTAGCGAAAGAACATGAGAGAGCAGAAGTGAAGCCATTTTGATTATACAATTCCTAACATAAATCGATATAGGAATAATGCAGAAGCGTAATAGATTGATATAATCATTCCTTTCACTTCCTCCTGTTCTTGTGGACAATTAATTTGACTCATCAAATTAATTCGTCCGTGTGGACCCGTTCATAGTCGTGAAGCAAAGCTAGAAGCTGCGGGGTAGTGCGTTGGAGAATCATCCTTTGAACAAAGGCTGGAAAGAACTTAATTAGACAAGGAAGAAATAAACATAACAGTATTACAATACATAAAGGAGCTATCTTGCTCAGGGGGATTAATCGTCAAACAACCGAATATGTAGATGGTTCAGATAAACCACTTACACTTTCTAAGAGTCCTCAATACACAACAATGAACCAGGGAATACCTCTTTGGCTGCTATATAAATAACAAAAGATTGAACAAACTCGAAAGAGAGAAAAAAATCAGGCAGTTTTACTCCAAGCCTTGGCTCTTTGATGTTCTCTCTGGGCTGCAATCAAAGAGTGAGATGGCCTCTTTATGGCTTTAGGTAATTCAAACAAATGTCTTCCTTTCCTCTGGGGAGGGTGTTGTAAAATGCCCATACATTTCATTTGAAGATTAGAACAAAATTTGAAAAGGGTCCACTGAATATAGCCAAAATGGATCAAATAAAAGGAAAAAGATTGCTCCCCAGGCTTTTGGAGTTTTTAGAAAAATATATGACAAAAGTGTGATGTTCATTTGCACAGGCTGAGAAGCCTTGGTTTTGTGAAAAGTGTGTGGATCCCATTGATCACTTTTGTAATATTATAAGGCTCCACCCCCCTTTGGGCTGCTTCTTTTCTGTGGGGATCCGTTCCCCTGATTTAGGCAGGTGATTCCAATATGTTTACATTCAGGAGGCTGTGGAGTGTGTGTTCCCATGCACAACATATGACAATCAGACCCATTATAATTACAGGAGGCACAGCAAGCCAACTGCATCCTGTCCCACATTGTTTTTCCGTTCTTATGTTCAGCTGGCGTCTAAAAATGCTGGTGCTATCTAGTTATGTAACTGCTGATTCCACATGGGGGGGTCATGATGCTAGTGGGGCAGTACCAGAACAGATGAAACTGTAATAGAATGAAAAATGACACACACACACAGGAAAATATGCCTTGTCACCTCCCTCCTGGGCCACAGAGGGTTTATTTGAAAGTCTGAGTGCTGAGTGTCTGATGTAAGTCAGGCCTTTGCTAGGCGAATTTCCGCCCACACGGCAGTTCTAGGAAAGGCAGAATCCACTCAGGCCTTTGTTCCCATAGGGACCATTTGTCCCTTTAAAATGTCAGTGTTAAGCAGTCGTCTGGATCTGCAGCTGGCTCCACATGCGTGCGCGCGCATGTGATGAATTCACAGCACGATTTCTGCAACCTTTAGCCCACACACGATCGATCGCCAGGCTGGAGTTGGTTCCTGGAACACAATTGGGGGTCTTCTTGAAAGTTTACCTGTGAAAGGAAAGACAAAGAAAGCGGGCCAGCAAGGACAGACACCCCTAATTGCTCTTGTTAACAGTCATTTTGGATCTAAACAGGACAATTGGTAACAGATGGTGAGTTTCCAAAGTTGATTCATTGAAAGTTCGATTCATTCCCTATTCTTCTCTTACAGAGTCAGGGAGATTGGCTTGCTATGCATTTTCAAAGTCTTGCTAAGTCAGGGAGAGCATTTGCAAAGTCAGTGTGTAAGGAATTAACCCGGCTCTGGCTAGTTGTTTGGGACGGCGCAAAATGCAAACAGGCAGCTTGGGTCTTGTCAACGAGGAAAGAGATTTTTATTTAGCTGTTAACAGCGGGAACTCTACAGAGATAACTCTCCAAAATAGAATTCCAAAGAACAATGGCTTTGCAAACAATTTTATAGACTTTTGATCACTCCTTTCGTTGCCCTCCCCTCTGGATGTCGTCACTGCATCTGGCTTATACATTGTATCCAACATACACATCCATGATAGTTCCTCCGTGACTGATCCCTTCTTCTGGCGTCAATTATAGAGCTTGATTGGTAACTCTACTCTGAAGTTTGCTGCAAGACGGCTGAGAACTTTTAGGGAGGATCCACCATCCCAAACAGATAAGCAGGGAATAGATTCGGGCTCCCCTGGCAGATGGCTAGCTTCAAGCAGCTTCAAAGACATTGTTCAATTAAGTGTCATGAAAGAGTAATTGTCTCTTTACTCTAAATAAAGCTTCAAGGCTTATCTCGCCCTTGAGTATGCTCATGCGTGAGCTACCTGCCAGCTCAGAGCCGGAAATGCCTGGGGGCTTGTTAGCGGAAAGAATGAACCAAGGATTTAACAGAACCAAAGTGTGCCCATTGATTATGCATAGCAAAGCGGGCTTAATGAATATATATTGCTTCTTAAGGCTAATTGTGCTCATTACACATAGTTTCTAAATGCCAATTGATTATAGAGAATACACAATACCCTTCACTCCCCCCTTAAAGCGATTTGGGTAATTAATTATGCAAATTAATTACCCAGAGTTTCTCCAGCACGGACTCTGTCATAATTGTGAAGGAGAGCTAAAATCTCCTGGGTCGTACCCTGAGTGACCATTCTTAGAACAGGGGCTAGAGGCTTGAAAGAAGCTAATTATATTAGCACATCAAGGGCTGCTTTTGTTCCCCCTTGAGGGAGAATTCTCTCTAGTAGATCGGGATGGCCAGTAAAGTGCCCATTTTCCATAGCTTAATTGATTAGCTACCTTGTTAAGGGGGATTAACTGTCAAACAATAGAATAGGATCATATAGATATCTCAAATACACATTTCCACTTTCTAGGACCATGCAGCACCTTTTAGCTGCTTAATAGATTGCTAGTTTTCTGCTCAAAAGAGAAATCAGGCAGTTTGTATTCCAGGCCCTTGCTCCTTTGATGTCTCCTGGGCTGCAATCAGAGAGGAGGAAGGCCTCTCTACAGCCCCAGGAATTTCAAACAAATGGCCTTCCCTTTCCTTCCTTCAATGTGACTTGCCCAAAGAGGGAGGGGTGCTAGTGAGACCCAGATATTTCCATTTGAAACCCAGGATAAAATTGAAAAAGTCCACTGAACTTAGCTGCAGTGGATCAATAAAAGGAAAAAGATTGCTCCCAAGGCTTTTGGAGTTTTACAGGAAAATATTTGACAAAAGTGTGCTATACATTTTGCTCAGGCTGAGAAGCCTTGAGGTTTTGTGAAAAGTGTGAGTATCTCATTGATCACTCAGTGTGCTATATATACAAATGGCAGTGTAGACACTTCAAAAGAGGGGTGTGTGTGTGAAATCTGCTGGTTTCTATGCTGACATAAGTGTTTGACAACCATTTTAAAACCAGAAATATGATTGTAGTTTACATACTCTTCCCTTGTGGGGTCACAACTACAAATTCAGCCTGCACAGAAACTGGTTCTGTCAGGTTCCATACTGCCATCCTTCATAGGGAATACATAAATATTTATAACTAGTTCCATGGGGACCCATATTGTGATCCCCAACCTTTGACAAAGGCTTGGTGCATATAAAACCAATTTTTTGCTGGCGTAGTTGCCTTGTTTCAGGACAACTGTGGAAAGGGCCTCCCCCCACTCTCTGGGAGTTTTATCGAGGGAGACCTGTGTTTTGTGTCATCCCAGCCTGAATGGGTAAAATCATATCTGTCCCAGATCTCAAGCTTTTAACAGAGAAAGGTTTCTTGATATCAAGCCTTGATGTAGACATGTGTCCTCTGCATACTTGCATTCTGGTGGCTGATAACCGCTGGGAGCAACATAGCAAAGTTTTTTCACCACATTATTGTCCTGTGTTTCCAATGACAGCAAATAATAACCCATATAAAATGAAAGCAAACCCACAATACCACAATAATACATTGGTCCATATGCTTGTCAATGAATGTCAATGTGCTTTTGTACGGTTTGAAAAGTCTCAGAATATTCTTGGGCAAGCTGTCAAACCAGCTGCTTAGATCAAATGACAAGATGGTAAAGGTTGGCTCTGTAACCAACAGTTCGCAGATAAGCACCTATCTGTCCAGGTGTGTGGGCGTGGGGCAAATTCAGTTCATCAGCGTCTCTGGTGAAGAAATTGTGTATAAAGTCACAAGGGGAAAGTTTTACACACACACACAGGGTGCACACAAGGTGCTTGGGTACGGTCTTCAGGATCGCGCTTGATTCTTTTATGACAACCTCCCTCCCTCCTGGAACAAAAGGGGTTAAGTTGGTAGCCTGACTTCAAAGGAAAAGTCAGGGCTTTGTCAGAGATTGGGCTTCATTCACACAAGGACCAGGAAGACAGGATTTTATTCTGACTTCCTGTTATTTTGGCAAGAACCCTTTTAAGTGTAAATTCTCAGCTGTCATCTGGTTGGCGTAGTTTCAAGCAGTCATCTGACTTTCCTAGTCCCAGGGGGCGGTGGTGGTTGGTGCCACTGGTTCCACACGCGTGCACCGAATGAACCCACGGGGTGATCTCGCCACGGCGATGGGGGTGGACATCAGGATGACAGGGGACCCTTCCATTTTGGCCTCACCGATCGCTGACTCCAGTCTCTTCGATCCAAACCGAGCCTTCCGATCCTAAGGCGATGAAGAAAGTCCAGCAGAACTGGAGAGTCCCCCTGTGTAGGAAGAGATAAAGGCGGCCAAACAATCTGCAGATATGGGTCACAGAGACTATACTCATTTTTAGAATTCTGGGGTCTGCAAGCCTTTGCAAGCCTTCGAATGACCGCTACCAACAAATAACGATACAGTCCACATTGGGGCAGTTCAGCAAAGTCTATCTGAAGGTCCTGGAATGGTTTCTGCCTAGGACGTTGAGTTCCAGGTGGGGCAAATGTCCTGAACAAGGGTTGTTCCTTTGGCAAAGCACACAAGTGAGGGGGCAAATGTTCCGAAATGGTGCTGGGTCACAATGCTTGAAGTATTTGGCGGGCTAAATATTTTGGGACCCACAACTGTCCATCTGGTATCACACTCCACCCCTCATTAGTCTTTGACAAGTTCAGTTTCTCTGCAAATTGTTCTTCAGAAAGAGAATAGGATGGTGGTGTGGGTGCTTTGCGATCCTGTCTGCCAATCTATTTTCTCTGGCTGCTGAACTTGGGCCAGCCACGTGCACATGCAGAGTGAGAAAAACATATTTAGAGTCTGTAAAAATGCCCACATTATTCCCTTTTAAGAGCTCCAGGGCTCGGGTGAAAGCTAAATTTTGCTGGCTGGGCAGAGTGCTCCATTTGCATTCGAATATTGAGTGAGCCTAGTGAAAGCTCTGATTGTCTCTAAAAACCTCAGGCAAAAGAAAATTCCTTTGTTCCCCTTTGGCAAATCAGTTTAAAGAGTCATTAAGATTGTAAGTCATTCAATTACTCCTAGGGCTTTTGAGAAAGAGGCTTTGAACTGCCAACTGCCTGAATGGGAGGGCTGTGGATCGAAGACAGAAGCACAAGCTAGTTTTCTAAGGCTGGGCTCCATTGTTTCCCTTTGCCTTGGAGCTGACGCTTCCGCTTTTAAATGTAAATTCTAGTTATCGGACTGTCCCTTTACATAATTTTTCGGGCTGAACCTTCGGGTGCGTTGTTCCAAAGACAGACAGCCTAAGTGAATTGTGCTACAGTCTTAGTGAGAGAGAAAAAATGTTTGAAAGAACGAAAAGAATACTCCTTTCTTGATTGCTGTGTGCGGTCTGGGCGCGCGCGGGCGCGGGGAGCCCTTCTTGAGCGGCTACTGTATCCACGGGTGGAGGAGGGTTTCCCTGCTGGTTTATTCTATAAGATTCCTTTTCCTCCCCTCTCTGTTTCTCAAGCCAAAAAGGAAACTTTTTGGCAGCGAGATGTTCGCTCTGTTCTTTTGCATAAATACGTGAGGGTTTTGTGTGATTCTGAGGGCTGGCGGCGAAGGCTTTTGTTTCTTTTGACAATCGGCTGCCCTCTCTCTCTTGTCACAAAGACCCCGAGCGGCGGTGTTTCTTTTGAGGAGGCACGGAAGATTGTGCCTGAATTGGTTGGTTTAAAGGGAGACTTGCCCAGGGGGTTTCCACATATTTACAGGTAAACGGACTTGAGTTGACTGTCCTTGTTTAGGGGAAAAGCTTCTGGGCTTTTGATAACTGACGTGCCGGGGCTGTACAGTCTCTGCTTTTTCCCTTGATTTCCCTGATGTTTTGGGGAAGATTTCCTGTTGCCCTTGTTGGGTTGCACAGTCCAGACCGGTGGTTCCGAAGGGTCCCACGTCAGGCTAAGGGCATTGAAGTCATGGGGGTTCGGGGATTGGCTTTTGGGGCCATTTTATCTCTTCGCTATACATCCGTTCTTCTGGTTGGTGTGTCCTTCCTTACAGGGAAACGGAGGCTGTGTGCCCAAGCTCTTTCTAAAGGCTTGGAAAAACTTTCTAAAGGCTTGAAAAAGGCATTCTCACACTGCTTTTCATCTCGGACTTTACCGAGAGGCTTAATTTGCTTGTTTTTGGCGCTTCAATTTACTCTCTCTCTCTCTCTCTCTCTGTCTCCCTTTCCTCCTATCTATGGGGAGGCAGATTATTTCTGGATGTTATCAGATATTTTAAGCATATGGAATTACATTTCTTCCCATTGCTTTTGCACACTGGGAGGTTTGCTTGGTTCAGGAAAACAACATTCACGTGAATGGTATTCGGGAAATTCAGCTTACTTTAAAGTAACAACTTGCTTCAGGGTCAAAATATTTATTGGAATCTTCTCTCCACTTTCCCTGTGTCCTTAAAATGGTAAACTCGCGCAGTTGAGCGCCTTGATTTTGTTAGCGCTTTTAAAAGTTCTGATCTGGGCAAGTGGTGGTTGAAAACTGCATTGTTGTTTGCTCCTGAGAATCTCCCTGTTTTGAATGAAACCGCCTTGCTATTTTACTATTCCCCTTGTATCTTTTGATGGGGAAAAAGGCATATGCATAGGTGGGCAGTTAGATATTTAAAAAAAAAGCCTTTTCGTCATGTCGTGTGCCTGTATCTGGGATATCATCTGGACAAGGCACAGGCTGTTCTTAAATTACATTACTTCTTGTCAGAAGGCACATGTTGCATAATAGGAATTTTGGATCCTCTCTGTGTTAATTCAACGAGATCACTGACTCTGCTTTTAATTATCTGGATTTCAGAAACAATGTCTCTGCCAATCTCCTTGTGTTCCATACAACAGACATTGGCCCCTTTCAATGTTTCTATGTTCAGGCATGGGGGCATCGGTATCACGGGATGGACGTACTTCCTTAAGGCTGGGAAAAGGCAGTTCAGGAATGCGCAGACCCTGCTCCCACCTAGCGCTGCCTTTTCCCTTAATTCTCCTTCTTCTGCTCCTTTTCCTAATCTCGTTCCTGTCCATCCTCGCCTCCGTCTTCTCCCTCTCTCCTTCTCTCTTCCACCTCTTCCTTCCTCGTCTTCCCCTCGTCTTTTCCTAATCTGTCCCATCATCTCTCGGTCCCCTTCTTCTTGCCTGAGGCTGTATTCTCCCTCCCCTTTGGTGGGTAGAGAAAGTTCGGGCTGCTGGAAATCTTTTGGGGGGGGGTTGGAGAGGGGATTTCTGTTCCCGTCTGGGGCACACGGGGGTTGGAGGAGGCAGTCTTGGGTCTTGGGTGAAGTTTTAAGGAGTGATGCTGGGCCGCCTTGCTTTATTTGGATACAGCTTGCTGCTCGCTGCTTTTGTCAGGGCATAGAATTGGCTTGAAAAAGAGGTGATGTTTTCTAGATAGTTTACCTCCTTAGTTCTATGTATGGGACCTGATCTTTAAGGAATTTTTGCCTTAATTGCCCTATGATGTTTTCATTTTAAAAAGGTCCCTTCTAATCGTGTCCCTACGATCTCCCACACAGATATCATCGGATTCACTCCTGAACCTTTAAATTTGCTGCAAGCACGCACACATCCGATTCCGGTGTGACTCAATCTGGTCGCCCAGGGATGAGACCTGCACACCCAGACTCACTTCACCAGGAGAATTTTCTAAAACCTTGGCCCATTCGTTCATTCCATTCACTGAATCCGTTTGATCACACAAATCGCCCACATTTATCCCCCACCCAACCTGTCTATGGTCCCCTGCCTGTCAAAGAAACTTTTAAACTATTCTAAATGCAAGCGGAGGCTGCCACCTCCCCGCTGGTACTCGGTGAGTCCAACTCACCCTTAGATCGGAGGGTCCAACCCCCCTTGTTTCCGACGGATCCAACCCGCCTTACTCAGTGGGTCCAACCCACAACCTTCTGGGATATCCCTTCGTTACTGGGGTCCAACCCCGCTCCCTTATGGCGAGTCCAACCCGCCTTCCCTGGGGTCCAACCCCGATTCTTACCAAATGCCCCGCGAAGTCCTCCCCCCTTTGGCCGATTCTGTTTCCTCCTGGCGATGATGTCCGGTCAGGCACTGACGCGAATGTTTCCCCTCTCAAGTGGGAGGTGTCGACTGGAAGCAGTCCGTCCCCAGCACGGACCCTACACCATCACCTAGCCAAGCTTTTGCGCGTCCCAAATATAAGCCAAGATCCGAGTCACGGCACCATGAGATGTAAGGAATTAACCCGGCCCTGGCTAGTTGTTTGGGACGGCGCAAAATGCAAACAGGCAGCTTGGGTCTTGTCAACGAGGAAAGAGATTTTTATTTAGCTGTTAACAGCGGGAACTCTACAGAGATAACTCTCCAAAATAGAATTCCAAAGAACAATGGCTTTGCAAACAATTTTATAGACTTTTGATCACTCCTTTCGTTGCCCTCCCCTCTGGATGTCGTCACTGCATCTGGCTTATACATTGTATCCAACATACACATCCATGATAGTTCCTCCGTGATTGATCCCTTCTTCTGGCGTCAATTATAGAGCTTGATTGGTAACTCTACTCTGAAGTTTGCTGCAAGACGGCTGAGAACTTTTAGGGAGGATCCACCATCCCAAACAGATAAGCAGGGAATAGATTCGGGCTCCCCTGGCAGATGGCTAGCTTCAAGCAGCTTCAAAGACATTGTTCAATTAAGTGTCATGAAAGAGTAATTGTCTCTTTACTCTAAATAAAGCTTCAAGGCTTATCTCGCCCTTGAGTATGCTCATGCGTGAGCTACCTGCCAGCTCAGAGCCGGAAATGCCTGGGGGCTTGTTAGCGGAAAGAATGAACCAAGGATTTAACAGAACCAAAGTGTGCCCATTGATTATGCATAGCAAAGCGGGCTTAATGAATATATATTGCTTCTTAAGGCTAATTGTGCTCATTACACATAGTTTCTAAATGCCAATTGATTATAGAGAATACACAATACCCTTCACTCCCCCCTTAAAGCGATTTGGGTAATTAATTATGCAAATTAATTACCCAGAGTTTCTCCAGCACGGACTCTGTCATAATTGTGAAGGAGAGCTAAAATCTCCTGGGTCGTACCCTGAGTGACCATTCTTAGAACAGGGGCTAGAGGCTTGAAAGAAGCTAATTATATTAGCACATCAAGGGCTGCTTTTGTTCCCCCTTGAGGGAGAATTCTCTCTAGTAGATCGGGATGGCCAGTAAAGTGCCCATTTTCCATAGCTTAATTGATTAGCTACCTTGTTAAGGGGGATTAACTGTCAAACAATAGAATAGGATCATATAGATATCTCAAATACACATTTCCACTTTCTAGGACCATGCAGCACCTTTTAGCTGCTTAATAGATTGCTAGTTTTCCGCTCAAGAGAGAAATCAGGTAGTTTGTATTCCAGGCCCTTGCTCCTTTGATGTCTCCTGGGCTGCAATCAGAGAGGAGGAGGGCTCTCTACAGCCCCAGGAATTTCAAACAAATGGCCTTCCCTTTCCTTCCTTCAATGTGACTTGCCCAAAGAGGGAGGGGTGCTAGTGAGACCCAGATATTTCCATTTGAAACCCAGGATAAAATTGAAAAGTCCACTGAACTTAGCTGCAGTGGATCAATAAAAGGAAAAAGATTGCTCCCAAGGCTTTTGGAGTTTTACAGGAAAATATTTGACAAAAGTGTGCTATACATTTTGCTCAGGCTGAGAAGCCTTGAGGTTTGTGAAAAGTGTGAGTATCTCATTGATCACTCAGTGTGCTATATATACAAATGGCGGTGTAGACACTTCAAAAGAGGGGTGTGTATGTGAAATCTGCTGGTTTCTATGCTGACATAAGTGTTTGACAACCATTTTAAAACCAGAAATATGATTGTAGATTACAGACCCTTCCCTTGTGGGGTCACAACTACAAATTCAGCCTGCACAGAAACTGGTTCTGTCAGGTTCCATACTGCCATCCTTCATAGGGAATATACAAATATTTATAACTAGTTCCATGGGGACCCATATTGTGATTCCAAACCTTTGACAAAGGCTTGGTGCATATAAAACCAAATTTTTGCTGGCGTAGTTGCCTTATTTCAGGACAACCGTGGAAAGGGCCTCCCCCCACTCTCTGGGAGTTTTATCGAGGGAGACCTGTGTTGTGTGTCATCCCAGCCTAAATGGGTAAAATCATACCTGTCCCAGATCTCAAGCTTTTAACAGAGAAAGGTTTCTTGATATCAAACCTTGATGTAGACATGTGTCCTCTGCATACTTGCATTCTGGTGGCTGATAACCGCTGGGAGCATCATAGCAAAGTTTTTCACCACATTATTGTCCTGTGTTTCCAATGACAGCAAATAATAACCCATATAAAATGAAAGCAAACCCACAATACCACAATAATACATTGGTCCATATGTTTGTCAATGAATGTCAATGTGCTTTTGTACGGTTTGAAAAGTCTCAGGATATTCTTGGGAAAGCTGTCGGACCAGCTACTTAGATCAAATGACAGGATGGTAAAGGTTGGCTCTGTAACCAACAGTTCGCAGATAAGCACCTATCTGTCCAGGTGACTGCTGAAAACACGTGTGGGCGTGGGGCAAAATCAGTTCATCAGCATCTCTGGTGAAGAAATTGTGTATAAAGTCACAAGGGTAAAGTTTTACACACACACACAGGGTGCACACAAGGTGCTTGGGTAAGGTCTTCAGGATCTCGCTTGATTCTTTTATGACAACCTCCCTCCCTCCTGGAACAAAAGGGGTTAAGTTGGTAGCCTGACTTCAAAGGAAAAGTCAGGGCTTTGTCAGAGATTGGGCTTCATTCACACAAGGACCAGGAAGACAGGATTTTATTCTGACTTCCTGTTATTTTGGCAAGAACCCTTTTAAGTGTAAATTCTCAGCTGTCATCTGGTTGGCGTAGTTTCAAGCAGTCATCTGACTTTCCTAGTCCCAGGGGGCGGTGGTGGTTGGTGCCACTGGTTCCACACGCGTCCACCGAATGAACCCACGGGGTGATCTCGCCACGGCGATGGGGGTGGACATCAGGATGACAGGGGACCCTTCCATTTTGGCCTCACCGATCGCTGACTCCAGTCTCTTCGATCCAAACCGAGCCTTCCGATCCTAAGGCGATGAAGAAAGTCCTGCAGAACGGGGAGTCCACCTGTGTAGGAAGAGATAAAAGCGGCCAAAAAATCTGCAGATATGGGTCACAGAGACTATACTCATTTTTCTTCATTTGTGTAGAATTCTGGGGTCTGCAAGCCTTTGCAAGCCTTCGAATGACCGCTACCAACAAATAACGATACAGTCCACATTGGGGCAGTTCAGCAAAGTCTATCTGAAGGTCCTGGAATGGTTTCTGCCTAGGACGTTGAGTTCCAGGTGGGGCAAATGTCCTGAACAAGGGTTGTTCCTTTGGCAAAGCACACAAGTGAGGGGGCAAATGTTCCGAAATGGTGCTGGGTCACAATGCTTGAAGTATTTGGCGGGCTAAATATTTTGGGACCCACAACTGTCCATCTGGTATCACACTCCACCCCTCATTAGTCTTTGACAAGTTCGGTTTCTCTGCAAATTGTTCTTCAGAAAGAGAATAGGATGGTGGTGTGGGTGCTTTGCGATCCTGTCTGCCAATCCATTTTCTCTGGCTGCTGAACTTGGGCCAGCCACGTGCACATGCAGAGTGAGAAAAACATATTTAGAGTCTGTAAAAATGCCCACATTATTCCCTTCTAAGAGCTCCAGGGCTCGGGTGAAAGCTAAATTTTGCTGGCTGGGCAGAGTGCTCCATTTGCATTCGAATATTGAGTGAGCCTAGTGAAAGCTCTGATTGTCTCTAAAAAACCTCAGGCAAAAGAAAATTCCTTTGTTCCCCTTTGGCAAATCAGTTTAAAGAGTCATTAAGATTGTAAGTCATTCAATTACTCCTAGGGCTTTTGAGAAAGAGGCTTTGAACTGCCAACTGCCTGAATGGGAGGGCTGTGGATCGAAGACAGAAGCACAAGCTAGTTTTCTAAGGCTGGGCTCCATTGTTTCCCTTTGCCTTGGAGCTGACGCTTCCGCTTTTAAATGTAAATTCTAGTTATCGGACTGTCCCTTTACATAATTTTTCGGGCTGAACCTTCGGGTGCGTTGTTCCAAAGACAGACAGCCTAAGTGAATTGTGCTACAGTCTTAGTGAGAGAGAAAAAATGTTTGAAAGAACGACTGTTTGCGGTGTGGGCGCATGCGCGTGCACGGGGCTCCCTTCTTGAACGGCTGCTGTATCCGCGGGTGGAGGAGGGTTTCCCTGCTGGTTTATTCTATAAGATTCCTTTTCCTCCCCTCTCTTTTTCTCAAGCCAAAAGGAAACTTTTTGGCAGCGAGATGTTCGCTCTGTTCTTATGCATAAATATGTGAGGGTTTTGTGTGATTCTGAGGGCTGGCGGCGAAGGCTTTTGTTTCTTTTGACAATCGGCTGCCCTCTCTCTCTTGTCACAAAGACCCCGAGCGGCGGTGTTTCTTTTGAGGAGGCACGGAAGATTGTGCCTGAATTGGTTGGTTTAAAGGGAGACTTGCCCAGGGGGTTTCCACATATTTACAGGTAAACGGACTTGAGTTGACTGTCCTTGTTTAGGGGAAAAGCTTCTGGGCTTTTGATAACTGACGTGCCAGGGCTGTACAGTCTCTGCTTTTTCCCTTGATTTCCCTGATGTTTTGGGGAAGATTTCCTGTTGCCCTTGTTGGGTTGCACAGTCCAGACCGGTGGTTCCGAAGGGTCCCACGTCAGGCTAAGGGCATTGAAGTCATGGGGGTTCGGGGATTGGCTTTTGGGGCCATTTTATCTCTTCGCTATACATCCGTTCTTCTGGTTGGTGTGTCCTTCCTTACAGGGAAACGGAGGCTGTGTGCCCAAGCTCTTTCTAAAGGCTTGGAAAAACTTTCTAAAGGCTTGAAAAAGGCATTCTCACACTGCTTTTCATCTCGGACTTTACCGAGAGGCTTAATTTGCTTGTTTTTGGCGCTTCAATTTACTCTCTCTCTCTCTCTCTCTCTGTCTCCCTTTCCTCCTATCTATGGGGAGGCAGATTATTTCTGGATGTTATCAGATATTTTAAGCATATGGAATTACATTTCTTCCCATTGCTTTTGCACACTGGGAGGTTTGCTTGGTTCAGGAAAACAACATTCACGTGAATGGTATTCCGGGAAATTCAGCTTACTTTAAAGTAACAACTTGCTTCAGGGTCAAAATATTTATTGGAATCTTCTCTCCACTTTCCCTGTGTCCTTAAAATGGTAAACTCGCGCAGTTGAGCGCCTTGATTTTGTTAGCGCTTTTAAAAGTTCTGATCTGGGCAAGTGGTGGTTGAAAACTGCATTGTTGTTTGCTCCTGAGAATCTCCCTGTTTTGAATGAAACCGCCTTGCTATTTTACTATTCCCCTTGTATCTTTTGATGGGGAAAAAGGCATCTGCATAGGTGGGCAATTAGATATTTTAAAAAGAAAAACGCCTTTTTGTCATGTCGTGTGCCCGTATCTGGGATATCATCTGGACAAGGCACAGGCTGTTCTTAAATTACATTACTTCTTGTCAGAAGGCACATGTTGCATAATAGGAATTTTGGATCCTCTCTGTGTTAATTCTACGAGATCACTGACTCTGCTTTCAATTATCTGGATTTCAGAAACAATGTCTCTGCCAATCTCCTCGTGTTCCATACAACAGACATTGGCCCCTTTCACGGATTCCAAGTTCAAGCTTGGGGGCATCGGTACCACGGGATGGACGTACTTCCTTAAAGCTGGGAAAAGGCAGTTCAGGAATGTGCAGATCCTGCTCCCACCTAGCGCTGCCTTTTCCCTTAATTCTCCTTCCTCTGATCCAGTTTTAATCCCGTTTCTTTCCATTTCCGCCTTCGTCTTCTCCCTCTCTTTCTCTCCTCCACCTCTTCCTTCCTCGTCTTCCCCTCGTCTTTTCCTCATCTGTCCCATCATCTCTCGGTCCCCTTCTTCTTGCCTGAGGCTGTATTGTCCCTCCCCTTTGGTGGGTAGAGAAAGTTCGGGCTGCTGGAAATCTTTGGGGGGGTTGGAGAGGGGATTTCTATTCTCTTCTGGGGCACACGGGGGTTGGAGGAGGCAGTCTTGGGTCTTGGGTGAAGTTTTAAGGAGTGATGCTGGGCCGCCTTGCTTTATTTGGATACAGCTTGCTGGGCGATATTTTAAAACTGCTCACTGCTTTTGTCAGGGCATAGAATTGACTTGAAAAGAGGTGATGTTTTCTAGATAGTTTACCTCCTTAGTTCTATGTATGGGACCTGATCTTTAAGGAATTTTTGCCTCAATTGCGCTATGATGTTTTCATTTTAAAAAAGGAAGTCCCTTCAGCTGATCAATTTCGTTGTGTAACAAGCCAGCCTCATTGGCATGAAGTATAATGGACGTTCCTTTCTTTTGTTGGTACCCAAAAATTATTCTTCTTAATATCAGTGTTTCAGTTGGTCCTGAAACAAACCAGAGGGGTCTTCAATTTGCTGGAATTTGGCCCCCATTTTAATTAACTAATCGTGTTCCTACATTCCCATACAGATATCAACGGATTCGCACCTGAACCTTTAAATTTGCTGCACGCACGCACACATCCGATTCGGTGTGACTCAATCTGGTCGCCCAGGGATGAGACCTGCACACCCAGACTCACTTCACCAGGAGAATTTTCTAAAACCTTGGCCCATTCGTTCATTCCATTCACTGAATCCGTTTGATCACACAAATCGCCCACATTTATCCCCCACCCAACCTGTCTATGGTCCCCTGCCTGTCAAAGAAACTTTTAAACTATTCTAAATGCAAGCGGAGGCTGCCACCTCCCCGCTGGTACTCGGTGAGTCCAACTCACCCTTAGATCGGAGGGTCCAACCCCCCTTGTTTCCGACGGATCCAACCCGCCTTACTCAGTGGGTCCAACCCACAACCTTCTGGGATATCCCTTCGTTACTGGGGTCCAACCCCGCTCCCTTATGGCGAGTCCAACCCGCCTTCCCTGGGGTCCAACCCCGATTCTTACCAAATGCCCCGCGAAGTCCTCCCCCTTTGGCTGATTCTGTTTCCTCCTGGCGATGATGTCCGGTCAGGCACTGATGCGAATGTTTCCCCTCTCAAGTGGGAGGTGTCGACTGGAAGCAGTCCGTCCCCAGCACGGACCCTACACCATCACCTAGCCAAGCTTTTGCGCGTCCCAAATATAAGCCAAGATCCGAGTCACGGCACCATGAGATGTAAGGAATTAACCCGGCCCTGGCTAGTTGTTTGGGACGGCGCAAAATGCAAACAGGCAGCTTGGGTCTTGTCAACGAGGAAAGAGATTTTTATTTAGCTGTTAACAGCGGGAACTCTACAGAGATAACTCTCCAAAATAGAATTCCAAAGAACAATGGCTTTGCAAACAATTTTATAGACTTTTGATCACTCCTTTCGTTGCCCTCCCCTCTGGATGTCGTCACTGCATATGGCTTATACATTGTATCCAACATACACATCCATGACAGTTCCTCCGTGATTGATCCCTTCTTCTGGCGTCAATTATAGAGCTTGATTGGTAACTCTACTCTGAAGTTTGCTGCAAGACGGCTGAGAACTTTTAGGGAGGATCCACCATCCCAAACAGATAAGCAGGGAATAGATTCGGGCTCCCCTGGCAGATGGCTAGCTTCAAGCAGCTTCAAAGACATTGGTCAATTAAGTGTCATGAAAGAGTAATTGTCTCTTTACTCTAAATAAAGCTTCAAGGCTTATCTCGTCCTTGAGTATGCGCATGCGTGAGCTACCTGCCAGCTCAGAGCCGGAAATGCCTGGGGGCTTGTTAGCGGAAAGAATGAACCAAGGATTTAACAGAACCAAAGTGTGCCCATTGATTATGCATAGCAAAGCGGGCTTAATGAATATATATTGCTTCTTAAGGCTAATTGTGCTCATTACACATAGTTTCTAAATGCCAATTGATTATAGAGAATACACAATACCCTTCAAGTGCGGGGGGGGGGGCAAAGTAACAGAGGTCTCTACTGTTTTGTTAAGCTGCAGTAGATTTTTCAGTAAAAGGCAAGCAGTAGACTCTGAATCAGGCTGTGTTCATTTCCCCTTCATGTCGTTCAGTTTGAAACAGTCCTCATTTTCTTAAAAGGCTCTCCCCTGCCTTTCAGTTTGTATATTACTCTTTGAAGCAGGTTATTTAAAGGATCCCGATCTGGAGAGAAGGAATCTCGCTGGAGCCTCCATTTGCATTCGAATACACTAGCACTGAGTGAGCCTAAAAAAAGCTCTTATTGTCTCCGAAAGCTTCAGGCAAAGGGAATTCCGTTGTTATTTGCAACTACTTTGAACTATTTGCTTTGGCAAACCACATTCTCTTGCTTCTCTAAGCTAAAACAGCCTGGGGGTGGGTTTAAAGAGTTATTAAGTTTAAAAGTCATTAAGCAAAGTGAATACAGCAATTATTCTTGGAGCTTTTGAGGAGAAAGGCTTTTGAACTCAGGCCAGCTGCCTAAAGTGGCCGTCTTGGTGTCAAAGAGAGAATGGCTATCACCCTCATGCCTTGCAAACCGCTGGCCAGGCATAGATGGGCTGAGTGAAAGCTCCACATCCCTCACGCTCAGGGTTTGAGACGGCGGCGGCCTTGCGCTGCGTGCTCCCGTTCACTTGTTGGATCAAAGGCAGAAACACAAGCTAGCTTTGAAGGCTGAGTTTTGAAGGCTGAGCTTTTGGGCGTGCGAGTGCTCTTCTTCGCTGCTCTGCATAGGTGTTCAGCAAGGCAGACAGCCCTAGGATTTTACAGTCACAGCCTTTGTTTGGGTGAACTAGATGAGATAAGAAAACAGTCTTTCAAGGTGCAGAAAATGGGGAAATGATTCTGGTTCTAAAGTTTCTTTCTGGTTAGGAGGGGCTGCGGCGTTTCAGGCGCGCGCGCGGGACGACTTGCGCTCCTCTTGGGCAGGGGCTGGCTGCTCGCGCTGGCTGCTCACGACGGCGGCGCCTTTCCAGCTGGTTTCCCTGCAAAATTCTTTTCCTCCCCTCTCCTTCTCTCAAGCCAAAAGGAATCTTTTGTTTTGGCTCTGGCAGCGAGATGCCTGACTTGTCCTTTTAGCATAAGTTGTGAGCGGCGCGTGGGGATTTTGTTTTGTTCTGGAGGCTGGCTGGCGAAGGCTGTTGGTGCTTGGCAAGCGACTCCCCTCTCTCTTGCGGGCGGGCTTCTGCGGCCGGTGGCATCGCAAGGGGTCCGAGCGGCGGCGTCAGGCCGTTTCCCTTAAGGAGGCAGGGTCTCAGCGGCAGGAAGTTTTTGCCGGACCTGGCTGGTTGGAAGGAAAGGCTTCGCCCATGGGTTTTCGTTTACCGGCAGGTAAATGGACTTTCCCTTGAGGTGTGAAAGTGCTGCATAAATTGGACTTTTTGTGCTTTTGCTAGTGGCGCCCATCACATTAATTGTTTGAGTCCTTTCAAGGTTTCCCAAGCTTGGGGATCACGGAATGTCTTGCACCCGTATCGACTGGGAACTGCATTGCATTGTTTAGTTCCTGGTTTGAACCGGATCCTGAACCCCGCCGCCCTCAGGATGGAATGTCCTCTTCCAGTGACATCAAATTCTGGAATGGTAGGGTCCAAGCGAGGCTCTAATCTGACTTCTTCGTTGAATTTGGGGCGGTTGAAATAGAGTTGGCAGTCCCTGTTTAAGCGAAAAGCTTCTAGGCTTTTGGTTGCTGGTGCCGCCGGCTGCGAAGGGCGACGCAGTTTCTGATTTGGGTCTCCCCGCTCCTGATTGTCCTGATTTTGGGGAGACTCCCTGCACCAGTGCCCTCGTTTGCTTGCACAGTCCACATTGGTCCCTTTCTAAGGGTCTCCGTCGGGGCTAAGGGGCATTGAAACTACGGGGTCTAAGGGGCTTGCTTTAGGGCCATTAATCTCTGCACTTGGCAGTTGTTTCCCTGCCTGGTGTGGCTTTCTGTTGTTGTACATGGCTTGTGCCAATTGTCACATCCACTGAAGATATTGTCTTGCTTCTGGATCTTTTTCCGGATGTCCAGCGCAGATTGGGAAACGAAAGCTGTTTGCACAATATTTTTCACAATATTTTTCATCCCGGGGTCCCTTGGAGTTATGGGATTGCACTTTCTGAAGGCTTGAAAAAGGCATTCCAGAGATGTGCCGGGAGGCTTATTCTGCTTGCTTCTGGATAGTATCATGCACTTCAATTTTCTCTCTCTCCCCTCTGCTCCTATCCACGGGGAGACTCAAATCGCTTCTGGGTGGCATCAGTTATTTTAAGCATATTAAATTTCATTTCTTCCCATTGTCTTTGTGCATTCGGAGACTTAGGTTGCTTCAGGGTAACAACATTTACTTGAATCTCCTTTCTCCTTCCCCTCCCTCCTTAACAGGGTAAACTCGCACAGCTGCACGCCCTTCTTTTAGTGTTTAAAGTCCCGATTGGGCGGGTGGCAGCTGGGGACCGCATTTTTGCTTGCATTTGAGAATCTCCCTGGTTCAAATGAAACTGTCTTGCCGTTTTAAAATTTCCCTAGCTTCTTTTGATGGGGAAAAGAAGGCATCTGCTCACTGTTGGATATCTCGCGGGTGCTGCTAGTCCCTGATTCAAATTCCCCACTTTTGATTATCTGGATTTCGGAAACAATTTCTCTGCCAATCTCCTCGTTTTTCACACAGTAGACATTGGCCCTTTTCAAGGTTTCCATGTTCAGGCTCGAGGGCATTGACACTACGGGATGGACGTACTTCCTGAACGCTTGGAAAAGGCAGTCCAGGAATGCGCAGACCCGGCTCTCATTTAGCGATGCCTTTTCCCTCAGCTCTCTTTCCTCTGCTCCTGTTCCAATCCCGTTTCTTTCCATCCTGATCTCCGTCTCCTCTTCCTCTCCTCTTCTCCCCCATCTTTTCCTCGTCCTTCTCCTCATTTTTTCAGTCTCCTCCCTCTGACTTGGGGCTCATCTTTGGCGGGTAGGGAAAGTCTGGGCTGCTGAAGATCTTGGGGGTTGGGGGGGGGAATTCCCGTTCTCGGGTAGCACTCCTGGATTGAGATCGGGCAGGGCGTCTGGGGCATACCGGGATGGAGGAGGCGGTCTTGGGTGAAGTTTTAGGCAGTGGTGTTGGATCGCCTTGCTTCAGCTGGATGCAGCCTGCTAGGCAATTTTCTAAAACTGCTTGCTGCTCCTTTTAGGGCATAGAGTTGGGCTTGGAAAGGAGGTGATGCTCCTGGATGTTTTCCCTCCTTAGTTCTATGTATGGGGCTTGATCTTTAAGGATTTTTGCCTCAATTGCCCTATGGTGTTTTCAATTAAAAAGTCCCTTCAGCTGGTCAAATTCGTTGTATAGCAGGCCAGCCTAATTGGCACAAGGCTTTTTGGATGCTTTTTGGATGTTGCTTCCTTTTCCTTGTGCCCAAAATCATACTTCTTGATAGCAGTGTTTCAGCTGGTCATGAAACTAGCTAGTGGGGTCGATGGTTTGCTGGAATCTGGCCCCCATTTTTAATTGTCTGATTGCGTTCCTACGATCTCCCACACAAATATCAGCAGATTCGCACCTGTACCTTTAAATTCATTCCACACTCACACACAAGACTCACTTCCAGCTGTGATCTGCCCGGTCGCCCGTGGTCAGAAACTGCACAGCCCAGATTTGCTTCACCAGGAGATTGCTAAGTCTCGGCCACATTCGTTCACTCATTCATTGAATCCGTGATCACACAAATTTCCCACATTGATATTCCCCCACCCAACCTGATTCTAAAATCCCTACCTATTAAAGAACCTTTTAACTATTCTAATTGCAAGCAGAGTCTCTCACTTCTCTGCCGGTATTTGGGGCAAAGGCTGCCACTTCTTTGCCACCGCTTTGAAGCAGAGACTGCCACTTCTCTGCCGTTACTTTGTGGGTTCCAGCCCACTACCTTATTTCAGGATGAGGGTTCCCCTCCCCTCTCCTTTTCACCTTTGAGAATGAGGGTTCCCCTCCCCTCTTCTCTTTGAGCACAAGGGTTCCCCTCCCCTTGCCTCTGCCTTTTGAGAACGAGAGTTCCCCTCCCCTCTTCTCTCTGAACACAAGGGTTCCCCTCCCCTTGCCTCTACGTGTGCGGGAATGCCTTTCACCCGCGACTGGTCCTTACCAAATGCTTCGCGAAGTCTTCTCCCCCCTCAGCCGGCTCACTTTTCCTCCCGGGCGATGATGTCTACGCCAAGGCGCTGAACGGAGCGATTCCCCTCGCAAATTGGGAGGTGTGCACCGGAGTCAGTCCTCGTTCTGCGCTGGCTTCCCATCATCGCCTGGCCAAGCCCCTCGCCCCCAGAGAGGGGCCGATCCGAGTCACGGCACCAGAAATGTAAGCTATCTGTTTCGGTTCTGCCGCGCTCTCGGGGAGGTCGAGGGTACAAAAGCCGCTTGAGTTCCGATTGAACAAGGAAAAGTTTTATTAGTGCTGCGCAGTGGACGGCCAGAGAGGTCAGCCTCAAAAGTTCTGGCTCGTGTCGAACAAAGAAATTCAAACCCTTTTGTAGACTTTTCATTACTCCTACCCCTCCCTCACCTACGCAGATAAGGCTGCAGCTGCATGTAAGAAATCAATGTCAAGGAATAAACATGTATGACTTCTTCTCATGACATATCCGTGATCTATACATTTCCTTGGTGCCTAAGCGCTTATCTCCCTTTGGTGTCCGTGTCTGGCGCGGCTTGGGAACGGGGGGATTATTTGACAGCTTCTAGTTTATGACGGGGCTGTTTGACAGGTAACAATTCACAGAAAGGCTTCTCTAGTTACAAGGACACTCAGTTAATTAAATTCCTTCAGCATGGGAATAATTGCTTGTTAACTAAACACGGCGGCTAAGCTTATCTTGCCTCGCTTACACTGCAGGCGTAGAATAATACTCGCTGTGACAGGAAATGCAGGCTAGCGAAAGAACATAAGAGAGCAGAAGTGAAGCCATTTTGATTATACAATTCCTAACATAAATCGATATAGGAATAATGCAGAAGCGTAATAGATTGATATAATCATTCCTTTCAATAGGAAGAACTTCATGACGGTTAGAGCTCTTCGGCCGTGGAATATGCTGCCACAAAGGGTGGTGGAGTTTCCTTCCTTGGAGGTTTTCAAGCAGAAGCTAGATGGCCATCTGTCGGAAATATTGTGATGGGGTTCCTGCATGGCAGGGGGTTGGACTAGATGGCCCTTGAGGTCTCTTCCAACTCTATGATTCTATGATTCTATGGCAAGGCAGGACATCACCCCTGGGTGCCAAGGTTGCTGGCTCTGCCAGAGAACATGGGGGGCACCTCCTATGACAGCAGCCTTTGTGTTTTCTGGAGAGGGGTGGGTTCCTTGTGTTTCCGGGTTGTGTCCGGCCTTAGTGACTGGGCCCTCCTCTTCCTCCTTCTCTTCTTTCTCTGCCTCCTTCTTTTCATCCTCCTCCTCCTCCTCCTCCTTCCCCTCAGACCCTGTGCTCCTCACTTTTGCTCTCTTTTAGCACAGGGTCTGAGGGGAAACAGTCTCTAGGCTCCCAGGAGGGACCACAGGAGCTTTTCCTGCAGGGGGAACAGAAGGAATAAACAAGCAAGGATCTTTGGGAAGACAGCCTAAATTGAGGTGAACTTTTCAGACTTGGGTGAGCGTTTGCTTCTGCCTTTCTTTGACCTTGGAGACTGCATGCTTCGGCCATTCTCTGCCCTGGGCAAGCCTTTGCTCCTCCTTTTTGCTCTCTTTTAGCACAGGGTCTGAGGGGAAACACTATCTAGGCTCCCAGGAGGGACTCCAGGAGCGCGTGCCTAATGGCGCACGAAATCTCTAATTTTACTCTTTTTATACCAAGAAGCAGAACTTTACGTTCTTCTGGCAGGGAAAACCATCAAACGAGACCAGGGAATGTGGGGTTGGCTTTGCTGTTAGAAATACTTTACTAGGTCTCATTATCCCACCTGCTGTAGGAAGTGAGAGAATCCTGTCCATGCAACTACACTCTACAGCAGGGTTGGTTACACTTATCAGTGCATACGCACCAACATTATCATCTCCAGCAGAACTCAAAGACAAATTCTATGATGATCTAGCTGCCACTATCAAGAAAATCCCCGAGAAAAGACCAATAGCTATCCTCGGTGACTTTAATGCCAGGGTTGGAGCTGATTATAACTCCTGGCCCACCTGCCTAGGTAGGTTCGGCATTGGAAAGATGAACGAAAATGGCCAACGCCTGCTGGAGTTTTGCTGCTATTATGGTCTCTGTGTCAGCAATACATTCTTTAACACAAAGCCCCAGCACAAAGTCTCTTGGAGACATCCAAGATCGAAGCACTGCCATCACCTCGACCTGATTCTCGTCAGGCGCTCCAGCATCTCTAGCGTTACAATCACACGCAGTTATCAGAGTGCCGACTGTGACACAGACCACTCCCTGGTGTATAGCAAAGTAAAACTGAAAACAAAGAGATTGCACCACCTGAAGAAGGAAAGAAGATCAAAAATTGATACCAGTAAGACCTATAACCAAGGAAAAGTGGAGGAATTCTCCCATGTACTCAAGGAAGCTCTTCCTGGCCCTGCTGAAGATAATGCATCTAAATGTTGGGAACATTTTAAGAATGTTGTTTATAACACTGCTTTATCAGTATTCGGCAAGAAGACTCGAAAGACAGCAGATTGGTTTGAGGCCCACTCAGAAGAGCTGATGCCAGCTATTGAGGAAAAGAGGAGAGCCTTGACCGCATATAAAGCTTGTCCCAGTGAGCGCAACCTACAGGCCCTGCGAGCTGTTCGTAATAAAGTCCAGCAGACTGCCAGGAAATGTGCTAACGATTACTGGCTGCAACTGTGTTCTCGGATTCAGATGGCAGCTGATACAGGTAACATCAAGGGGATGTATGATGGAATTAAACAGGCCTTAGGGCCAATACATAAGAAAACTGCACCCTTAAAGACTGTTTCAGGTGAGATCATCCAGGATCGTGAGCAGCAGATGGCACGCTGGGTGCAGCACTACTCTGAACTATACTCCAGAGAAAACACAATAACTGAAGAAGTCTTAAATAATATTGAGTGCTTGTCTGTCTTGGAGGAGCTTGACAATGAACCAACACTAAAAGAACTAAATGTGGCTCTGGATTCACTTGCCTCTGGCAAGGCACCTGGGAAAGATAACATTCCTGCTGAAATTCTGAAGTGCTGCAAAGAGATCATTGCCACTGAACTGCACAAAATCCTCTGCCTTTGCTGGAGGGAAGGGGGAGTAGCACAGGATGTGAAGGACGCTAATATTGTTCCGCTTTATAAGAACAAAGGTGAAAGGAGCGACTGTAACAACTATCGTGGTATCTATCTTCTTAGTGTCGTCAGGAAGCTGTTTGGACGTGTTATACTGAAGAGGCTCCAGATACTTGCAGAGGGAGTCTACCCAGAATCACAGTGTGGCTTTATAACCAACAGCTCCACTACTGATATGGTATTTTCCCTCAGGCAGTTGCAGGAGAAATGCAGGGAACAAGGACAGCCACTTTTTGTAGCCTTCATAGATCTTACGAAGGCATTTGATATGGTTAGTAGGGATGGACTCTTTAAAATACTCCTCTGTGTTGGATGCCCACCCAAGCTCCTTAACATCATTAGGTCTTTTCATGAGGATATGAAGGGCAATGTAGTTTTTGATGGCCTAGTGTCAGATCCCTTCAACATCCGAAGCGGAGTGAAGCAGGGCTGTGTCCTTGCGCCAACCTTGTTTGGGATCTTCTTTGCTATCATGCTGAAGTATGCTTTTGGAACCTCAACAGACGGTATCTATCTCCGGACCAGATCAGATGGAAAACTCTTCGATCTCTCTAGAGTGAGAGCAAAGTCTAAGGTACAGGTGAAATGTTTGCAGGATCTCCTCTTCGTTGATGACGCCGCCATTACTGCTCACTCTGCCGAAGATCTCCAACAACTCATGGATCATTTTAGTAAAGCTTGCAAAGATTTTGGGCTAGAAATCAGCCTGAAAAAACACAAATAATGGGCCAGAATGTGGACTCTCCTCCTCGCATTACAATTTCTGCAAAAGAACTGGAAGTTGTCCATGACTTTGTGTATCTTGGCTCAACTATCTCAGATACACTCTCACTAGAGTCTGAGCTGAATAAACATATAGGTAAAGCAGCTACTATGTTTTCTAGACTAACAGAGTATGACTCAATAAGAAGCTGACAGAACATACAAATATACAGGTCTATAAAGCTTGTGTACTGAGCACACTTTTGTATTGCAGCGAGTCTTGGACCATCCATGCCTGACAGGAAAGAAAGCTTAATACCTTCCATATGCGCTGTCTTAGGCGAATATTCAACATTATCTGACACGACAAAGTTCCAAATAGCATAGTCCTGAATTGAGCTGGAATCCCTAGCATGTACACTTTATTGAAACAGCTACGCCTACGCTGGCTTGGACACGTTGTGAGAATGGATGACAGCTGGATCCCAAAAGATCTTCTATACTGAGAACTAGTGCAGGGAAAGCGCCCCAGAGGGAGACCACAGCTGCGGTATAAGGATATCTGTAAGAGGGACCTGAAGGCCTTGGGAATGGATCTCAACAGATGGGAAACCCTGACCTCAGATCGCACTGTCTGGAGGCAAGAGATACAGCATGGTCTACATAAATTTGAAGAGGCATTTGTCCAACAGGCAGAGGAAAAGAGGCAGGCACGGAAAGAACGAAACTCAAGGACCAGGCAAGAAACAGAATACATCTGTCCCCAGTGCGGTAGAGACTGCCATTCCCGAATTGGTCTATTTAGTCACACTAGGTGTTGTTTTTAGGATCTCTACTCCAGGCATGATACCATAGTCTTTCAAGTCTGAAGGATGCCAATGATGATGATGACAAAGAATGAGAGTAACAAAGTACAATGTTGAGCTAGCCTATTTAGTCTTAACCATATTATCAATAATTCTTCAGATTACTAAGCAGCTTAAAGTATATTTACCTAGTTCAATATATAATAAGCATACATTTGCATCTGTTTTCATTTAAAAGGTGAAGATAGCAAATTTGAGTTTTAAAATAGCCTGTCTAATCTGCAACATTTAGTATAAAATAAACATCATCAACCATATATATTTTATTTACTCGTCTAAATTCTATCAGATTTCAAATACTATACCTAATATAGCTAAGACTAATATTTTATGGCTACTAACGAAAAAAGTTGTATCTTGATCTCTCAATTTCGTATTGCATATAAAAGTTTCTGTTCTTGCCTAATATATTTCTCTTGGAGGTCTAACAGATTAGCATTTCAAGCTGGTAATCTCACTTCCAAATACAATGAGCAGATTTCTGCATTAGACTGACCTATCTGGTTTGGCAAATGTTAAATTAGCATAACAATAGTCTTAACTGATCTTAGCAATGCATTAGATAAACAACTTAGAATCATTTAAATTGGCTTAATATTTCAGACGATTTTCCACCTTTCCATTATCCCAAATCTTAGCAAAAAATTAATAGCTTTAAATAATAAGTTTCAATACTGACCAAGCCTATCAAATTTTAAGACATTCAATGCTACTAATGAATATCCAGTTATTTCAAGTTGGTTTACACAATTCCATTATACAAGTAGTACCTTGTATAAAGGAATTAATTCATTTCAAATGAAATTCTGTTAAGCAAAATTTACTTTATACAAATTTCCCATAGGAATGCATTGAAAACAGAGTAATCCCTATTATTTGCTCCATAGACGATTCTGTTAAGCAAATTTCCCCTATCACTGGAATTTTTTATATTGTACAGATTTTATGTTATACAAACTGTTTGTTATATGAGGGTCCACTGTAATCCATTAATAGCTAATGGTGGTGTGTCTCCAATACACCAGACAACCAGAGACACCAGACACCATCGGCCAAACCACCAATTACAAAGATAGGCTTTTTTAAGTAATTGACTCATTAAACCAGAGATTCAGATTCCGAGTTTTGGTCTTTCCTGATAAATCCATTGCCTTCATGAATCATGCCGATCTGTCCATTCCCATCTTCTCCAGACTTGACCTATTCACTTCGTCTGTCTTGTGATGTAGCTGAGGCTTCCCAGGTAAAGCGAGATTGCACACTCCTCCTCTCCAAGGGCTCAATTCTCTGCTCCAGCTCCATGTTCCAAACAAGACCAAATTTGAGGCTCTCCCCTGACTCTTCACTATGTTCATGAGAAGATTCAATCTCCCCAGCTAGGCCAGGCTCCACATTCTCCACGCTTTCCAAACACCCCTCCTGAATGTTTCTTGTAACGTTGCTTTGTGAATTATAACCTTGTAGGTTGGGGACAGTGTTCTGATCCAGCTCCTTGCTCCATTCAAGACCGAGTTCAGAAGAAGGTTCAGTCTGCATTTTGAGGAGCAAATCTGCAAATTGCTGATCTGTCATTGTTCCCCAGGCGATTCTACTCATTATGATCAGTTATAGGTCACCTCAAAGAGTTACTCTCTTGGTTCTACTGAGCTTCCAGAAGGGAGGGGTGTAGGAGAGAAGGCAGGGGAGGAGAGAGGGAGCAGGGAGAAGGTTCCAAGTCTGTTATCCAAGAATGTTTTGAAAACATTAAACATTAAAATGTCCAAGGTTGGTGATTGCTGCTTTACTACTCAAACTGTCTTTGTATATATTAAGACAAAAGGAAGCTCCCTTTTCCTTCCAAGTGCTTCACCAGCCAAAAATGCCAAAAGCAAATAAATACACGGTGCAATATTATTCTCCCCTCATAACTGTAGCCACCTTGTCGGGAAGAGGGCGTATTAAAGCTTGTTGAAGAAGGAAACCATCTAAGATATCACCAAGATATAACTCTTGTAGAGAGTTGGGGAAAAGCAAAAACTGTCTTACAGCAGTAAAACTTCATGATATCCACAACTATTTACATTTTGCTCCGGAGCTAGCAGCTAGGGACCATCACCATTATGGCAGGCAGACTTTCCCCAACAGAAGATAAGGCTATTTCTGGAACTATGAAGTCTGCTGCTGCATTCTTCGTAGCCCACAGATGCTGCCTCTCTTCACCCCCACTCCAAGGGGACTTACCCTTTTTAGGATCCTGTTTATCTGGAGAAATTCAGCTTGATAATCCGGAGAGTTTATCAAGGCGTCTTGCTGCGGCAAACCAGAAACTGGAACACCTTTGCCTCCGTCTCTCCTTCCTCCTCCTCCTCTTTCTTGTCCTCCTCCTCCTCCTCCTTCCTTTTCTTCCCCCCTCCTTTGCCGCCATCTCTTCTTCCTTCTCTTCTTCGGCCTCCACCTCTTCTTCCTCCTTTTCCTCCTCCTCCTCCTCCTCTTCCTCTCCTCCTTCCTCTTTTTCCTCTGCCTCCTCCTCCTCCTACACCTCCTTCTCCCTTTCCTCTTCCTCCTCCTCCTCCTTTACCTCCATCTCTTCTTCCTTGTCTTTCTCTTCATGTGCCTCCACCTCTTCTTCCTCCCTTTCCTCCTCCTCCTCCTCCTCTCCTCCTTCCTCCTTCTTTTCCTCTGCCTCCTCCTCCTGCACCTCCTCCCTTTCCTCCTCCTCCTCCTCCTTTTCCTCCATCTCTTCTTCCTCCCTTTCCTCTTCCTCCTCCTCCTTTGCCTCCATCTCTTCTTCCTGCTTGTCTTTCTCTTTCTCTTCCTCCATGTCTTCCTCCTCCCTTTCCTCTCCTTCCTCCTCCTCTTCCTCTGCCTCCTCCTCCTCCTCCTCCAGCATCTCCTCCCTTTCCTCTTCTTCCTCCTCCTTTGCCTCCCTCTTCTTCCTCCTCCTTTGCCTCCCTCTTCTTCCTCCTTGTCTTTCTCTTCCTCTGCCTCTACCTCTTCTTTTCCTCCTCGTCCTCTTTTTCCTCCTCCCTTTCCTCTCCTTCTTCCTCCTCTTTCTCTTCCTCTGCCTCCTCCTCCTGCTGTACCTCCTGCTCCCTTTCCTCTTCCTCCTCCTCCTTTGCTTCCATCTCTTTCTTTTCCTCTGCCTCCACCTCTTCTTTCTCCTTTTCCTCCTCCTCCTCCTCCTCCCTTTCCTCTCCTTCTTCCACTTTCTCTTTCTCTTCCTCCTCCTCCTCCTGCTGCACCTCCTGCTCCCTTTCCTCCTCCTCCTGCTCATCCTCCTCCTTTGCCTCCATCTCTTCTTCCTCCTTCTCTTTCTCTTCCTCTGCCTCCACCTCCACCTCCTCCTTCTCCTCCTCCCTTTCCTCTCCTTCTTCCTCCTCTTTCTCTTCCTCTGCCTCCACCTCTTCTTCCTCCTCCTCCCTTTCCTCTCCTTCTTCCTCCTCTTTCTCTTTCTCTTCCTCTTCCTCCTCCTGCTGCTGCTCCTCCAAGGTTCCTTCTGGTTCAGATCCTGAGCACCGGCAAGGCCCAGTGGGAGTGCCTACAGGTGGCAAATGTGTTTGAGAAACAGAGCAGTAGTAAGGGCTGCCTCCAGCCTCCCCAAGGCTATCACTGGCCTGGGATGGAGACCCTCCCGGCAAACAGGGGGGCATGATCGCTGTGGCAGTTGGCACAGGCAGGTGATCCGAGGGAGCCATGGAGGCGGCAATGTTGGTGAGTGGCCTCCCTTCTGCCCTTCCTCTGTCACGAAAGCCCTGGGTCGGATCTGCAGAAATATTATCTGAACGAAGCCTGTGATTGTGGCCACCAATGGCTGCCCCACATTCAGGGCATTTGCTCTCTTCCATTGGCCGCCCGCACTGCCCAACGGTGTAGAAGTGGCCCTGGGGGCACATGTACCACTGTCCCCTTCCAAAGCGCATTGCTTCCAGGATGGAGACCTTCTCTGCCTCAGAGAGCCTTGGCCCCGAGTCTGGCAGCAGCTGCTCTAGCGTCTCCAGCAGGGGCCGAAGGAGCTCCTCTTGGGCCTCTGTGAAAAGCCTCTTCCCGCTGAGCATCCCCCAGACCTCCGCGACGGTAGCCACCGCTTCTTGAGAGGAGGTGGAGTGGCTCTTCTCCCAGAGGCTCAGCCGCTGAAACACGTTGGCCAAGTAGGAGATCCTCTTCACCTCCCCCCTGCACTCCCGGAGCTGCTGGGTGGTGAAGGCCGGCCCTTCTTGCCTCCGGCACAACAACCAGGACTCCACCTGCCCGATCTCCTCCTTCAGGCATGCTCTCCGCTCCTCCGTGCAGGTGGCCGATTGTTCTTTCAGCCTCTGGAGGCAGAGGAGGAAGCTCACGGTGTTCTCACAGTCCTTGAGGTCCTGAAGGGAAGCCGACTCCTGAATCTTTCCTGCCAGGGCAGTGGGTGCAAAACAGCTGCTGGCCTTGGACTCCATCAACAATCTTCTCAACTGGGCACGCCTCTCCTGCAGCTCTTCCTCCGTCCCCTGGACCATCCGCTTGACCTCCTCAATTCTTTGCTGGGTTGTTTTGAGGATGTTGCTGTAGCGGGGGTTCCTCTGGATGGGGATCGAGCACCTGGGGCAGACCTTCTGCTGGATCTGCTGGGCTCCACCTGGGCCCGGCTCCCCATCCATCCAGCGATCCAGGCCCCCCACTTCCAAGATGTGGTGGCAGTCCTCGAGAAACACGAAGCGGGCATCCAGCTCGTCTTCGCTCCCAAAGAAAACCTCCGTCAGCTCGTCCCGGTGGCACACCCGGCACTTGGGGGGACAGGGCTCCCCACACAGGCCCACACAGGGGTGTTTGCACTTGAGGGTCCTCGGGCAGGGCTCGTTACACCGGGGGCGGTTGCAGACTTCCCAGCACCTCTGCGTGCACCGATAGTGTTTGCACCTCCAGCTGCAGGGCTGCTTGCAGGGGAAGCAGACCTGCCCACAATGCCTGTCACAGCGGCTGTGGGAGCACCGGCTCTGACACTTCTTTCTGCAGGGAGGGCAGTTCTCGCAGCAGGAGCCCTGGCAGGTGTGTGAGCACAGCAGCACGCGGGTGCACTTCTTCCGACATTCTGTGTGCAGGCGGCCCTGGAGGCAGTCTGAACAGCTTCCCTGGCACATGTGGCCACAATCCAGCTTCTGCTCGCACTTCACATGGCACCTCAGGGGTTCCCCCTGCCGGAAGCACTCTGTTTGGGTCACGTGGGCGCAGGACAGTGAGACTTCGACCCTTTGTTTGCAGCGGGCAGCTCGGCAGTCCTCCCCACAGTGAAGGGGGCATGGGTGGCTGCATTTCAAAAGCTGCTGGCATGGCTCCTTGCAGACCCAGGCGGCAGCAGGCAGGTGGCATGGGAGGGTCTGACTGTGGCCACACTTGGAAATGACTTTCTGCACTGGGACCTTGCAGGGCCCGCAGGGCATGCTGCACTTCCTGGGACACTGGTGGTTGAGCTCGCACAGGGTTTTGCCGCAGGGGAACTTGCAAACATGCCGCCGGTGGTCCCTGTCAGTAGGGTGGCAGTGGCGCCCACAAGGGTGGCCACACTCCAGCCGCACCTGGCACTCGAGTGTGCAGCCTCCGTCCGGGAGTTGGCTGAAGCCCTCGCTATCCTTCACGGCCGTCTTGGTCTCTGGATGGTTTTGGCACATCAGAACGAGCTCTTCCCCGAGAAGATCCTTTGCTTTTAGCAAGCCCACCATCCTTTTCCAGAGCGGGCTGCAAGCCGAGAGGACCTCGAGGTTCCCAATGCAGTAGAAGCCCTTCTTGGCCCGGGAGAGGGCCACACACAGCCTGTTCTTGTCCCTGAGAAAGCCGATGCTTCCCTGGCGGTTGCTTCGTACCAGGGAGAGGAGAACGATGTCGTTTTCTTCTCCTTGGAAGTCGTCCACGGCGTGGGCGCTCACGTTCTCCATCTCTGCCTGCAACAGCAGAGCTCGGATCCTCATAACCTGCCCGTGGTACGGGGTGAGGATGTTGATCTGGCTCGGACCATAGCCTTGCTTGAGGAGGTACTTGGCGAGTGAGACGAGGAAGGTGGCTTCGTGCGGGTTGCTGTAACTCTCCGTGTCTGCGCTCGGGCTCTCTTCCTCCCCATGTTGCACAAAGAACACATTCCTCTCGACCCCCTTTGTGGAAACAAGAACAGGAGGAACTCGGGTAGAAGAGGAGGCACCACCAGGATCAAGAGATGCCCACATCCACCAGACAGACAGACAGACACAGAGAGGGGGAAGGTGGCTTTGGGCCATTCAAACAAATTTGGGATGACTCCAGCAAAGGTTTTTTTTTGTTCACTGGAGGTCAAGGATGTAATAACACAGAGGTGGCCCTGGGGTATCCCTGTTGGGGTGTCCATTCTGTTCCCTGGCTTCCTCCTAGTTGTGAGTGCTGGTATTTTGGGCCATTCCTGAAGGCAGCCACTGCTGGGTCCTTGGCAATCAGAATTGGGCCCCAGCGTACCCACATCTTCTGGGAAATAGGCCCTTTTCTGTTCCTGGCTGGAGAGCTCCATTCCCCCCCCCCCAGGGCTGCTGACATGGAAGCCACGGCCTTGGCCCCTGACAAGCCCTGGCCCTAACCCTGGGGCCAAGGCAGGGCGAGAACCCTGGTTGCTGCCCGGAAGCACGAGAGGACTCCCCAGGAAGCCTGTCTTCCACCTGAATGTCCTGCTGGGCATTTTGGGGTTGCATAAATAAAGCAGCACACAGCTGGTCAGATGCTTATTCCCTGGAGGAGAAGCCAGCGTCCAGAGGAAGCCCCTTGATCCTGGAGCGGACAAGGAGGCCCTTCCTTCCTTCTTGGCTTCCTTCTTGAACAGGGACAGTGCAGTCATCCCTGTGCTTGTGCCCTCTGGTAAAAGGGAAAGGGAAAGGTTCCCCCCGCACATGCGTGCTAGCCGTGTCCTACTCTAGGGGCAGTGCTCATCTCCATATTCAACCCAAAGAGCCAGTGTTGTGCAAGTCCCTGGCCACGTGGCCGGCATGGCTGCAAGGAAACACTGTTTTACCTTCCCGCTTTTTTATGGCAGTACCTATTTATCTACTTGCATTCTACATGCTTTTGAACTGCTATGTTGACAGGAGCTGGGGTGATCAGTGGGAGCTCGTTCTGCTGCATGGCACCCGGGATTCGAACTTCCGAGCTGTTGACTTTGCAGTCAACAATTTTCAGAGTCTTAGTCCGCTGAGCCACCACGCCCCTAGCCCATGCCCTCTGAACCCTGTGTGTGTGTGTCTGTGGTTTTCCAAAAGGGGACATGGAGGCTGCTCTACAGTTGCTTTCTGCACTCCCCCATCCCCACCTACCTACCTTGATGTTTTCATACTTGAGGACGGCCTGGTGATCATGCAGCTCCTTGTAGAAGCAGGGCACCAGGAGCTGGGAGATCTCTGGACGCATGCGATGCTGGGGGAGGTGCGGAATAGAGAAGAGGGTCAATGCCACACATATATATGTCTGCTCACTAGAGCCCTTTGTGCAGGAGAAAATTCTCCCCATCAGGTGGGGAACAGGGAGAGGTGGCTGGTGGCCCCATTCTGGAGATTCCAGCCATGCAGCAGCTCGGTAGACACACACAGACACACACAGACACACACACACCCAGGAGGCTCCACAAAGCCCTTGTTGGCCAGGGAGGATCTTCCATGCAGCCAGGGCCACCCTGGACCACTCAGCTGACTGCTGCCTCTGCAGGGGACCCTGACATCCCATCAGCTGTGCTCCTCATAGGAAGAAGTCTTTCTGGTGTGGGGGCTGAGCATTTTCCTATAGGAGACGAAGTCCAGTTCTGATAGATCCTGCCAAGGGTCAAGTGTGACGTGGGGATATGCAGCCCTCCAAACGGTTTAGGGCTGGGGATCTGCTTCTGCCACAGCCACCTCAAACAATGGGAGAGTCAAGCAGTCCAGCACACGTGGAGGAGCAGGTGTCTCACCCCCTCACCCCCCCACACACAGAAAAGCGTTGTTGAGATAATTCACCTATTGCTAGAGAGTGTGATCAGGTGGATGTTTATCTTGCTGTAGGGACTGCTAGGGTGGTTTGCTCCTTTTTGATTGCGATCACACAATGTAATCCCTGGAGTGAACTAAATTGCTCCTTTCCGCCCGTCAGAGACTTCCCCTTTTCTGGCGCGGGTTGGATCACTCCAGTTTGGATCAGTTCTATCTCATGTGATTGCTGGAAAGCGAGCTCATAGGGAGTGTAGCCTGCACACTGTAATTAAAAATTGTAAACCGCCCAGAGACCACTTGTAGTGGTATGGGGCGGTATATAAGCAGAACACTTTTTGCTTTGCTTTAATGCGCCTCTAACGTGCTGAAGTGGCTCCGGAATAAAGCCATGGATGTTGGTAATGGATGTTCCTTGTCTCTTTCCCGAAAAAAAAAGCAAATTATTTTTTCAAAGGTGATTCTAAGGGCAGGGAAGGGACAGGTCTCTCCCTGAGGTTCAAGCCCTGACAGGTGAAGGGAAACCAAGAGCCCAATTCCGACAGCAGGTCCTGCTGCCTCTAAGACATCACCTCTTCTTCTTCCCCTGCATCTTCTTAGGCCTTTCAAGTGAGGCAGTGAATATTTGCTGCCCTGGTACACACTTTTTAAAAAAATTGTTTTCCACTTCCTCACCTTCTCCACAGGGCTGAGGAAGTTGTTTGTTTGTCAATATCATGAAGGGCCTTTTTTCTCAAACCCCTTCACAATGCTAGCAAATTGACTGCAGTCCCAAGAGGGTTGCTTGTGCCCCTCTGGACATGGGGATCTCGCCCAAGAGTGTCAGAGAAACCACAAACTCATAGAATCATACGCTTTGGAAGAGACCTCAATGAGGGCCATCCAGTCCACCCCCACCCCCCCGCCACCATTCAGGAACCCCTGTCACAGTATTTCCGACAGGTGGCCATCCAGCCTCTGCTTAAAAACCTCCAAAGAAGGAGACTCCAACACCCTCCTTTGTGGCAGCATATTATTCCACTGTTGAACAGCTCTAACCGTCATGAAGTTCTTCCTAATGTTCAAATGGAATCTCTTTTCCTGTATTTTGAAACCATTGCCCTGAGTCCTAGTCTCTGAAGCCATGGAAAACAAACCTGTTCCCTCTTCAATATGACATCCTTTCAAATATTTAAACATAGCTATCATATCCCCCCTCAACCTTCTTTTTGGAAGGCTAAACATTACCAGCTACCTAAGCCATTCCTTGTAAAACATTTCTTACAGACCCTCTATCATCTGTGTCGCCTTCCTCTGCACCCGCTCGAGGTTGTCAACATCCTTTTTAAAATGAGGCGCACAGAACTGGACACAGTACTCCAGGTGGGGTCTGACCAGAGCAGAATAGAGTGGTACTATCACCTCCCTTGATCTAGACACTATGGTTCTGTTGATGCAACCAATAATCAAATTGGCTTTCCTGGCCGCCGCATCACACTGTTGACTCATGTTCAATTTGTGGTCCACCAAGACTCCCAGATCCCTTTCACAGGTACTATTTTCCAGCCAGGTGTCTCCCATCCTATATCTATGCAATTCGTTATTTTTACCTAGATGCAGCACCCAACATTTCGCTCTGTTGAAACCCGTTCCGTTAGCCTTGGCCCAGCACTCTCTGGTAGTGTGTCAAGGTGTTTCAAGGGCCTTGGAGCTGCTAGCAACCCTGTTGAGCCACTTCCAGCCTGCTTCATATGTTAAGAAGCTCCGAGGTTGGCTAGGCAGAGCTTGAGCTGGCAAGGTGGTCTCTCAGAGACTGAGATAAGGATCTGGAGGGGGGGGTTCCCTGGCTGAGCTTTCCTGCCCCCCACCCCAACCCCCGGTCCCCACCTGGTAGAGCAGCTGCACGTGAGGAAGCCGATTGTTGACCATCCGCTCAAAGAGAGAGATCCCCAGGCCGTACTTCTTCTCCAAGGTGTAATGGGCCGGCTTTGGACGCAACTGGAAGACAGCAGAGGCAATCCGGAGGAGAGCCTTGTGGATTGGGGTGGGGGTGGGGGTTGTTCCAGGGCACTCCCTCTGGTTAATGCAAGGGGAAAGGAAGGACCGTGGCCTGCTGGTGGGGTGGGGGAGGGAGACATCGGGGGGGGGGACTGGTGCCCGCAGGGCTTCTTCCCACAGCCTCAGTTGCCTTTGCCCACAGGGCTCTGCTCAGCCCAGCACCAGCGGTGGTCACATCCACAGTGCAGCTTGCTTGTGAAACCCCTTTCCCTCCCCCCTTCCCCCTCTGATTCAGACCAGCGGGTGGCATCTGGGTTGGCTAGACTGCCCTGGCCCTATGACAGCGAGGGTGGGCACGGCAAGAGGAGAAAAAGTTATCACCAGCCGCTGTGTGCATGCGTGCAGGGGGTTGGCCCTTTTGTTCTCCCGCAGATTCACCCTTGTCATAGTATCACAGAATAGTTGGAAGGGGGCCTCTGAGGCCATCAAGACCACCCCCGGGGCTCCAGGCAGGAACACCATTGCAAGGAGCTCTGCCTGGTGGTTGCCCAGATTTCTCCGGAAGGCCTCCAGCGTTGGAGTGCTCACCGTCACCTCTTGAGGCCATTGGTTCCGTTGTCGTACTGCTCTAACAGCCAGGAAGTTTTTTTCCTTGATTTCTCTTAACTTGAGCCCATCGTTGCGTGTCCTGCCCTCTGGGATGATCGAGAACAGATCCTGCCCCTCCTCTGTATGAAAGCCCTTCAAATATTTGCAAAGTGCTGCCCTCTCTCCCACTCAGGGAAAGAACTTTAAAAAACAAATACAAAAGAAGGACCACTGCCACCTAATGTGGCGCTGGGACTGGGCACGGATGACTCACGCAGCCCTGCTCCCTCCCACCCCTGGAGGCGGTGGAGGCAGGCTGGGAAGGAACAGCCACTTTGGGCTCACCTGCTGATGATCGCCAATCAGAATGAGATGCTTGCAGGAGGAGGAGAGCGAGGTGAGGACATGGGCCTCCAGGATCTCAGCAGCTTCTTCCACGATCACAATGGGAGGGCCAACACTCTGCAGCAGCTTCCTGTATTTCGCAGCACCTACGGAGGTGGGGGGTGGGTGGGGGCAGGGAAAGGAGGCCCAGGTCTCTCTCTCTCTCTCTCTCTCTCTCTCTTATACCTGCACATATCTCATCTGCAGAACTATGGATTACCATGTTTCCCACACTGCTCTGGAATCCTTATCTTCTTTCTCACTTAAAAAGAAATGGCTTTTGGTTGCACCCTTTCCTAAAACTTTCTGGGAAGTACCCTGTGCCCGTGTTCCTCGGGTTTCTTGCGCTCTTTCCCATATTCTCACTCTTTGTTTCTTGCTTGTTTGCTAGTCTACCTGATGCTTGATAGTTTCCCAGGGCACTTGCTTTCTCTGCAGAGTGAGTCCATGCGTGGTCAGGGGCACATGAGGCCCAGGGGCATAGCAAGGATTTGGAGCGCCTGGGGGCAAATTTTGTTTTTGCGCTCCTCCTGCCACCCACCCACCCACCGCATCGCGCCCACCCAGCAACAGCGTCCCAATCCGAGGGGGTAGGCAAACAGGTGGACAGGTGTTTGTGTGTGAGAGAGAGAGCGCACGCGCACCTTACACCTCTCCAGGGTGCCCAGCAAAGCGCAGCCACCTCTCGGAGGCTCCAAGCAGTGCCCCGAGGCCGACGGCCTATGCCTTCCCCATGTCTCCGCCTCCCTCCCATGGGAGGCCTGCCGGTTACCTGTGGTGGTCATCCCAATGACCCGACTCTGCCTGAGGATCCTCAGGTCCTCCTGGAAGCTCAGCTCCTCCAGCTGGGCCGCCTCCTTCTCGTAGTGCTTCATCTCCTCCGCCAGGGCTGCCTTCAGCTTCACCTCATAGGCAGCCACCCACCGCCTGGAGCCGGGAGGAGGAGGAGGAGGAGGAGGAGGAGGAGGAGGAGGAGGAAGGGGCATTGGGTCAGGCAGCCGGGGCGGCCGAGAGGCAGCCTGCCCCCCTCTCCCTCTGCCAGGTGCCCTCTTACACAGGCTGCCCAAGGACTAGTTGGGATGGCCATCCTGGGAGGCAGGACAAGGTGCATGGCAAGGCTCGGGACAGTGGGAGGCAATTCCCGCCTCCCCCAGCTCAGAAGAGGCGCTTTCCCGGTCCCAACTCCCATCCTCGCTGTCTGGGCTGGGAAGTTCCCGGAGTTTTCATCCAAAGGGGACCCTCCCCAGCTCTGCTGTTGTCTTCTTTGAGTCTCTCCCGCCAACCCATACACAATCATCCAAACAACCCTATGCTACCTATTACCCGAGGGGCAGCAGAGCGGGGGCGGGGGCTTCGCAGCCACAGCACACGCAGAGAGGGGCGCCTGTGCTCTTGGGGGGGGGAGGGGGGGATTTGCCAGGGCGAGAAAAAGGGAGAGGACCCAGCATGAAGTGGCCCTCCCTCTGTTGAGTGCCTCTTTCCAGAGGGAATGACACCCCCCCCCCCAGGTAGTGCCAGGGAAGTGGATGGCTGTGCTTCCTCCCCTCCCAATGACCTTCAGCCTCTGTGCCCCAGTCCCAGGCGATGGGGAAGACTGAGGGAGGCCACCTGTAGAGGCGCCAGCGGTCCTTCGGCCGCAGGCTCCAGACGTTGTGGACGGTGGCCACCTCCTCGTTGGTCATGGTGCCCCCTCCCGCCAAGAAGCCCAGCAGCCACGCCTGCGGGGTCCTAGAAGAGAGGGAGAAGTGAGGTTGTGCAGAGGAGGGGGGAGGGAAGGAAAGGAAAGGTGGCAGCCAGCCCGGGGCCTCTCTGCACCCGGCAGTTGTGGAAGGGGGCAAGCATCCTTGTGGGGGGGGGGGCTCCCAGAAGCATCCTCCGGGGCCCTCTTTCCAGGATGCGGCCCGGGGGTGCGGGTGGTGCTGGACCCGATGACCACCCCCCAAAGAGGCCCCCTGGCCACTTTCCACTTCCTCCCTCCTGCTGCCGCCCTGGGACCTACCTCCTTTCCTCGGGCACAATGTAAGCGAATTTCCCCCGAGGGGTCCTGCCAGGCACCAACTCTTCGTCCTCAAGACCCCGTCATCGTCATCCAGCCACCTCTCATCCCGGTGGTACTGGGAGAACTGGGCGTGGTGGGTGGCTGCCCAAGAAGAAAGAGCGCAGGGAAAGGGCCACCATGAGCCACAAGGCCTCGTGGGCCACAAGAGAGGCTTGCACTGGCCTGGGGGGGGGCGGTGCCACGTTGCCCGCTTGGAGGCAGGGGTGCCCTTGGCTACGGGCAAGGAGGTCGGGTTCCAGGTTTGTTTGTTTGTTTATTTATTTATTTATTTATATCCCGCCGGATTTTCCTAAAAGGAACTCAAGGCAGTCAACAGATATAAAAATTCCATCATACAGACAACAACAAAATTAATCAGTTCCAAGAATAAATATAAGCAAACCAAGCAATAGCCTAAAAAAAAAAGCTAACAACAATCAGAAAATCAGAAAAATACTACTACTACTACTACTACTACTACTACTACTACTACTACTACTACTACTAATACTAATACTAATAATAATAATAATACTAAATAATAATAATAATAATAATAATAATAATAATAATAATAATAATAAGGAAAGAGATACTAATAATAATACTAATGTATGATGTTATACTATAATACTAATGTGCGGGGGGGGGTGAGGCCGTTGGGAAGCGCAGGCCCACAGAAGGCTTGCCGTGGGGCCCTGAGCTCTCCCACAGTGGCTCTAGATCCTGCTGGGTCTCACCCACCCACCCTTGTGGAAGGGCGGCCTAGTGGTTCCAGTGTGGAGCGCAGCCACTCTTGCAAGGCTGAGTTTCCTCCCTCCCCATCGGCCTTGGAGGGAGCCCCCCCCCGGTCCTAAGGGGCAGCCATGGGGTCACAGGGCTCCAGCACTCCTGTTCCAGAGGCACCTGGTGGCCCCGGGTGGGGGTGGGGGAATCCTTTTGCGTGGGCTGGGGCCAGCCTTGCCCATGTATTTATTTATTTATTTTCAGATTTATATACCGCTCCTATTTCCCAAGCGAGAACTCAGGGCAGAGTCCTTGCCCAGCGGTCAAGATGAGGGTGGAAGCTAAGCCATCACGGCATCGCACACAACGTCTCCTCCAGCCCTTTCCCACCCTAAAAAAGATATGGCACCGGGGGAGGCACCTCTTGGGACCCGTAGTCCGAGATGTGTGTGTGTGGGGGGGGGTGCTGTTAAGAAACCACAGCGAGGGGGCAGCCCCTTCACCCCAGAGCCCCTTCGGGCACCCCTTACCCTGTCCTCGGCTGCCGTGCCGGAGGGCCTGGCGTCGTCTCTCTGCCCTCCGTGGTGGCTGCCCTTTGGTGAGCGAGGCGGGGCAGATGTTCAGCCACTGCAGCATCCTTCCCTGAAGGACAGAGCCAGTGGAGAAGCTGGAGGTGCCGTTCGCGGGGGGGGGGAACCAATCCCCCATCCTGCAGGAAAGGCAGCCCCCCCTCCACTCCCTGGGGCCTTCCCTTTACCTCCGCGACCCTCAGGTGGTCTTCGGCCATCTGGGCCTCCAGCTCCTGCTCCGTCAGCACCCCTTGGCGGAGCAGCTCCAGGATCCCCGAGTAGTAGGCAACGCTCTCCTTCTGCCTACGCAGGTCTTGCAGCTTCTGCACATGGCACCGCGGGCAAAGTCAGGGGGAGGGTGGGGTGGGGGGAGACACACAGACCCCTTTGCTAAGGAGGGCGGGTGCCCAGGGAGGCCTGGCTTTGTCTCTGGCCGGCCAGCCAGCCAGCCTCTTTCACACCACGCAGGGCAGGGTGGGGGCGTGGGGGGGGGCTCATGCTGACTAAGGCCTGCCCTCCTTGGCAAGCGGGAGCGATGCTCGGGCCATGATGGGCAAGTGGGCAAGCAGGCTGGGGGCCCTCCCTCCTCCTACCCTGTACTCCCCCTTCCTCACAAGACCACCTCCAGCCCCTAGCTAGCAGCTGTGTCACCCCGCAAGAGCTGTGCCCATCCCCTGCCTCCCCCCCATCCATGCCCCCCCCTTGGGACGGACTTACCCATCCAAAATGCTTCTTGTCGCTGGTCATCAGGAAGCCCGAGAGGTACTTCTTGCGCAGATTCTTCAAGGAGCAGGCCATCACTTTCTCACTCCTGCTCCTGCCCCCAACGCGCACCACGCCCGACGGCAGGAACTCCAGGATCCCTGGGGAGGGCAGGGGTGTGTGTGTGCAAAGCCCGGCGCCTGGCCAGGCAGTGCAGGACTTGCTCCCAATGGGTCCCACCAGCACATGGGGTGCAGCCAGGCTGGTGGCCTGAGGGTGCGTGCGCACGCACACACACACACGCACACACACAATGCAGGGAGGAACTTGGGGCGTTTATACACGACCCCTAAACTCCGGGGCAAATGGCTCCCAGCTCTGGAGCTTAAAAATGTTTACCCACCAGCTCCGGAGTTTACAGGAAATTAAGTGCGACCACGCCCACTTTAGCGCATCCCAGCGCACCTTTCAAGTACCTGCTCTTTGGATGTGAAAATTATTTGATCCGATGTAACGATAGTGAGTGCGGGGCTCTCCTTGCTTCTGTTTGTTGTTTTTTGGCTCCCGCCCCTTTAAGAGCTACTTTTACAGAGATGAGAGGCAGAACGGAGGTGAGCGGCATGTTTTTCTTTCTCTTTTTCTCCCTCCCCTCACGCAGCCAGCAACCAGGAAGTGCGGAGGGGGGTGGGAACGCCTGAAGAGCGACGAACCCCTAAGATCTCTGGTCCAAATTTAAGTGGCCAGCGGATCTTAGGGGTCGTGTAAAAAGGCCCTTGACGGGCAGCCCGTGCTTGCTGAATGTCATCTGACAGACAACCAAGCAAGTCCAGGCACACTGGGTGCAAAATAAAATAAAAGTAAAATAAATGGCAAGAGGCAACCGAAAGGTGACCCCCGGATCGGGGGCGTGATGCGACGGGAGAAGGACACCCTTCCGCTGCCAGTCCCAGCTGGAACAGGGGGGGGGGGGGGGCAGCGTCTTGCGGTGAGAAGGGGCAGCCACCCACCCAAGAGGTTTGGGGTTTCGTCCTTTACATTGGCGCCTGTCCACTCTGGCCTCTAGTTATGGGGTGTGGTTTCCCCGAGGGCATCGCTAGGCACAGGCCGCTTGCGATTCTTCTTAGTTAAAAGCAGAGCCACCCTCCCCCTTGATGGAGCTGGCTCATCTCTTTCTTGCACGGGGCCACGAGGGCACATGCCCTCCTTCTGGGACAATTCAAAGAGGAGCAAAATAGCTGTTTGAGTAGCCTTCAAATGCGGGCACCAAGAGTTCCGACGATGGCACCGAAGAGAAGGGCCTTTTAAGTAGCGGCCTGATCACGGTCACCGTGTGAACAGTCCAAGAGCCCTTTTTGTTTTTTCCCCCCTCGCTGGCTGAGATGAATTTTGCTGTCTTTCTAGAAGGGTGGGGCTCTTCCCCCCTCCTCCTCCCCCCTCCTGCCCCCCTCCCCTGGCCACAGCTACCCTGGATGGCCAAGGGGCCAGGGCCGGCGTTAGGGTTTTTTGCGCCCTGGGGGGGGAGTGGGGCGGGCGGTGGGCGGGGACGAGGGGGCAGGCAGGGCCTGGTGGGGGGCGGGGGGGTGCTGGGCTGCGGGGTGGGTGCCGGGCGGCAGCCGCGGGGCAGCAGGGGGTGGAGGGCGGACGGCAGGGGGGGAGGGGGGACAGACGGCAGTGGCCAGTGCCCCCTGTCCATTTTGGTGCCCTAGGCCGGTGCTCCCCAACCTTTTTATCACCGTGGACCGGTAAATGCTTGATAATTTTTCCCTGGCCCGCTTGTTTTGATTTAATAAGATAAAAAATGTAAATGCCCCCCCCCGGCCGCTGACGCACATGCGTGCTAGTCGGTTCCCACTCTAGGGGGCGGTGCTCATCTCCGTACTCAAGCCGAAGAGCCAGTGTTGTGCGATGAGTCCTTGGCATCGCTGCAAGGAAACACTGTTTTTACTTCCTCGCATTTTCCCCCCGGGGGCTACCCAGCCGCCGTGAGGCCTTGGGACCCTTCGCCCTTCCTTGACATGAGGCCTCCCTCCCTCCCTCCTTACTTTCTTTCTTTCTTTCCCTTTCCTTTCTTCCTCCCTCCCTTCTTTCTCTTTCTTTCTTTCTTTCTTTCTTTCTTTCTTTCCCTTTTCTTTCTCCCTCCCTCCCCCTCTCTCTTCTTTCTTTTCTTTCTCTCTCTCCCTTCCTCCCTCTTTCTTTCTTTCCTCCCACTCTCCTTCCTTCCTTCCTTCCTTCCTTCTTTCTTTCTTTCTCTCCCTCCCTCTCCCTTCTTTCTTTTTTCTTTATTTCTCTCCCTCTCCCTCCCTCTCTTTCCTTCCTTCCTTCCCTCCCACTCTCCCTCCTTCCTTCACTTCTTTCTTTCCTTCCTTCCTTTTTTTTCTTTTTTCTTTCTTTCTTTCTTTCTTTCTTTCTTTCTTTCTTTCTTTCTTTTCTCCCTCCCTCCTCCTCTCCTTCCTTCCCTCCCACTCTCCTTTCTTCTTTTTCCCCCTTTTCTTTTTTCTTTGTTCCTCTCTCCTCTCCTCTCCCTTTTTTCTTTCTTTATTTCCTTCCCTCCCTCCCTCCCTCCCTCCCTTTCTTTTCCTTTCTTCCTCATTTTCTTTCTTCCTTCCTTCCTCCCCCTTCTTTCGTTCTTCCTCTCTCTCCCTCACTCCTTTTCTCCCTTTCTTTTTCTTTCCTTCCCTCCTTCCTTTACTTACTTACTTTCTTCCTCCCTTCCTCCTTCTCCCTCCTTTTTCTTTCTTTCTTTGTTCCTTCCTCTTCCTCTCCTTCCTCCCTCCCTCCTTTCCTTCCTTCCTTTCTCCCTTCTTTCTTTTTCTTTCTCTCTCTCTCCCTCCTTCTCACCCTTTCTTTCTTTCTTTCTTTCTTTCTTTCTTTCTTTCTTTCTTTCTTTTTTTCTTTTTTCTTCCCCCTTTTCCTTCCCCCTCCCTCTTTCTTTCTTTTTTTTTTCTTTTTTTTTCTTTCTTTCTTTCTTTCTCCTCCTTTCTTTCTTTCTTTCTTTCTTTCTTTCTTTCTTTCTTTCTTTTTTTTTCCCTTTTCTCCCCCCTCCCTCCCTCCCTCCCTCCCTCCTTCCTCCCTCCCTCCCTCCCTCCCTTTCTTTCTTTCTTTCTTTCTTTCTTTCTTTCTTTCTTTCTTTCTTTCTTATTTATTTATATTTATTTATTTAAATACTTATATCCCGCACCATCTTCCCAACGGGAACTCTGGGCGGCTAACAACGCAAAAGCTAAAAAAGGTAAAAGCTAAAAATAGCAGGCCACCAAGCAAGGGCAGCGGAGGGCAAGATGGCGGCAGACAGTTAGGGGTAGGAAAAGAAAAGAAACTAACTAATAAGGACACCATGTGCTTCTTTGAAGAGGAAGGTCTTCAGAGCCCTCTTAAAGGCGGGCAGGGACTCCAGCAGGCGCAGCTCAGAAGGAAGATGGTTCCAAAGAGAGGGCCCCACCACAGAGAAGGCGCGGTCCCGCATGAGCGTTTTCCGCGCCTCTCTGGGTGTGGCCACTCTCAATGAGCGCGCCTGCGACGATCTCGTGGGTCTGGATCCGGATGCCCTCAGGGAGATGCGCTCCGCCAGGTATCCTGGTCCCAAGCCGTGGAGGGCCTTGAAAACCAAGACCAGGACCTTGAACCTGATCCGGAAGACAACGGGTAGCCAATGCAGGCGGACCAGGACTGGGGTGATGTGCTCGAATCTACGAGCACCCACCACCAGCCTGGCCGCCGCATTTTGCACCCGCTGTAACCTCCGGACCAGGGTCAAGGGCAACCCCACGTAGAGGGCATTGCAATAGTCGATCCTCGAGATCACCAGGGCCTGCACAACTGTCCTCAGGGAGGACTCGTCAAGGTACTGACGGATCTGGGCGATCCTGTGGAGATGGAAAAAAGCGGCCCTGGAGACGGCCATCACCTGGGCTTCCAGGGAGAGGGCCGAATCCAGGACCACGGCCAGATTCCTGGCCCTGTCTGTAGGCTGGAGGGAAGTACCCCCCAGACTAGGGAGGGGGCCATTGTACCGAGACGAAGGCGCCCCGAAGAACAGAACCTCCGTCTTCTCCGGGTTGAGCTTGAGCCGGTTATCTCTGGTCCATTCCAGAACGGCATCCAGGCACAGATCGAGGGAGCGAACCGCCTCCTCTGCAGACGTAGAAAAGGAGATATAGAGCTGCGTGTCATCAGCGTACTGGTGACAGCGAACTCCATATCTCCTGATGACCTCCCCCAGCGGCCTCATATAAACATTGAACAGCACGGGGGAGATTGCCGACCCCTGGGGCACCCCACAAGGGAGAGTCCAAGGAGCCGACAAGACATCCCCCAGCTGTACCCTCTGGGTCCGGCCGCCAAGGAAGGAACGGAGCCAGGCCAAGGCCTGACCACCAATTCCCGCCTCAGCGAGCCGGGCCAGAAGGTTACCGTGGTCGACGGTATCAAAGGCTGCTGAGAGATCAAGGAGGACGAGCAGGGAGGAACACCCCCTGTCGGCCTCCCTGAGGAGGTCATCCTGCAGAGCGACCAGGGCGGTCTCGGTCCCGCGAAGAGGCCTGAATCCAGACTGGAAGGGGTCCAGGATATAGTTTGTCTCCAGGTATGACTGGAGCCGGACAGCAGCCACCCCCTCGACAACCTTGCCCAGGAAGGGAACAATGGCGATCGGACGGAAGTTGGAGAGATCGTCCGTCGCCAAGCCAGGTTTCTTAAGAGTGGGTTTCACCACGGTCTCCTTCAAACGGGAAGGGAAACAGCCCTCCCGAAAGGAGGCCGTGGCGATAGAGGAAACCCACTCTGGCATGTTCCCTTCAGCAGATTTGATAAGCCAGGCTGGGCAAGGGTCGAAGGGAGTGGCCGCCGGCCAGCAGCGAGCCATAGCTATGGAGGCCTCCGCCGAAGAAACCAGCCCGAAGTCATCCAGGAGGGGAGAACGGAGGGGTGAGGCACCGGAGGTCCCGAAGGAAGGGCTAGAGCAACTGGGGGGCAAGTCGGAACGGATGGCCTCAATTTTTGATCTAAAATGGGCTGCAAATTGCTCACTAGTGAAATCACTAGGAGGAGGCCGCAGCTGACTGGGATTGGAGAGGTCCTGAACCACCCGGAATAACTCCGCCTGGCGGCTCGAGGCCTCCCCAATTCTCAGGGAGGCATAAGATCTTCTAGCGTCCCTGATCGCGCGAAGATAGCGGCCAGTCAGCTGTTTAAGGGCAGCCCTATTCACTTCCGTCCGGTTCGCCCTCCATTTCGCCCTCTTTCTTTCTTTCTTTCTTTCTTTCTTTCTTTCTTTCTTTCTGGCAGGGCAGGGGGCGGTGCGGGAAGTCGAGCGGCGGCGGCGATGGTGGGAGGGGGCGGTGCGGGGGGGCGTGTGGGGAGGCAGCGAGCGGCGGTGGGGTGGGACGGGGCGGTGCGGGGGTCGTGGCGGCGGCGGCGGGACGGGGCACTTGCGCGGGGGTCGCGGCGGTGGCGGCGGGACGGGGCACTTGCGGGGGGGTCGCGGCGGCGCGGCGAGGGGCCGCGCGGCGGGCGGCGCGGGCGGGGCGATTGCGGGGGTCGCGGTGGCGGCGGCGGGACGGGGGCGGTGCGGGGGCAATTGCGGCAGCGGCAGCGCGGGCGGGGTCGTGGTGGTGGCGGGACGGGGCGATTGCAGGCGGCGGCGGCGGCGGGGGGAGCGCGGCGGCGGCGGGACGGGCGATTGCGGGGCGTCGCGGCGGCGGCGGCGGGCGGGACGGTGCGGGAGGTATTGCGGGCGGCGGGGGTCGCGCGCGGCGGTGGCGGGACGGGACGGTTGCGGGGGGGTGGCAGCAGGCGGCGGCGGGACGGGGCGATTGTGGGGGCGGGGACGGTGTGGGGGTTGCAGCGGCGCGGGCGGGCGGGGTCGCTATGGGGGTCGTCGCGCGGCGGGGGCGATTCCGGGGGTGGCGCGGCGGCGGCCGGTGCCGATTCATCCACGGACCGGCACCGGTCCGCGGCCCGGGGGTTGGGGAACACTGCCCTAGGCAACTGCCTAGTTCGCCTTAATGGACGCGCCGGGCCTGCAAGGGGCCTCTGCAAAAGGGGCTGGCGATCTCTCTCTCTCTCTCTCTCTGTGTGTCCTCAGCTGTCCCTATGGAAGGTGAACAAAAAGGGAGGGCAGCCCGGCAGCCCCCCCCCTTGGCCTGTGTCTCTCCCAGGCAGATGGACTGGGCTGGCTCCAACTTGGCAAGTCTCACCCTTGCCCGGGCCCCGGGCGTGGCCGCATCCCTGGTGCCAAGCCAGTTTTGGAAGAAGCAGAAGGGCTGAGCCTCCCGAGAGGTCCCGGAGGGCCCCTCCGCCTGGCTCTTGCCATTACCTTCAAGAAACTGGTCCAGCGCGTGGTTTGTGTAGCAAACCACCAGGCAAGGGGCACGGTCCTGGTTCCAAAGCGCTTGGTTGTCCAACAGGATCTCCAGAAGCTTCAGTCCAATAAACGTTTTCCCTGGAAAGGAACCCCCACATGTGCCTTCCCTGCCTGGGCCAGAAAGGAAGTCGACGCTCCCCACCCCCACCCACCTTTTCCAGCTTGGCTGCTGCTGGCTCTCCTATTTGCCACCCCCACTCCCACCTAAGCAGCCCACGCTGCATTCAGTGCTCCCCACCCCCATTCCCCGGGCAGGGCCGTCTGGAAATCCCAGACTCCTCACGGTCCTCCTTTGGAAGGATGCCAGGCCCTGCACCATGGTCTGGACCAGGAGGGGTCAGGGGTGCTGGCGGGCTTGGCGGGTACCGAGGGCAGCAGAAAGACGGGCCGTCCTCTTCTTGCACCCGAGCGGGCCCCCCACAACAGCCCTCTCACCTGTCCCAGGCGGGCCCTGGATCAGGGCAAACTCTGTGCTCAGCGCCATCCGAATGGCCGAGAGCTGGGATTCGTCCAGGAGTGGGAACACCCTCGGGGTCCAGATGTGAGCGCTCAGGGGGCTGACGGCTGACACATCCACCAGAGGCACCTCCTCCACCTGCGGCCAAGAACCACACGAGCACCACCGTCACTTCCTCCTCTTTCCCAGCAAAAGAGGGTGGCTGTCCCCCTGGCCTCGATCCTGGGTGCAACCGGCCGCCCTCCCATTGCCAACCAGGCCGCCGTTTCCCTGGGGCTGGGGGGGGCACCTTTCCCAGCTCTCTTGTAGACCCCAGGGCCGCTGGCTGCTCTGCAGTGGCCAATGAGGTATGCCACCCCCAGTTTCCGCTGAGGGCCAAGACCTCCAGACCAATACGTAGCTCAGACTTGGGGTGCCCTTGGAACGAAAGGACTGGGACTCCTGCCACGTTGGTGGCACATCTTCTGGCACAGATGGGAACATCCGTGTGGCTGCCATACGCCTCCCACAGATGGTTTCAACTCTCCTCTTGCCTCTTGGGCAGAGGGTGGGGCTTCTGGAACCTGAGAGCCCCCTCGGGTGCCCTCCACCCTCTGCACCGCCCCGAAACCACCAGCTGAGCACCATCCTGCAAGAGCTAGAATCATAGAACCCTCGAGTCGGAAGAGACCTCCAGGGCCATCCAGTCCAACCCCCTGCCCTGCAGGAACACCCCTTCCCCATCACAGTCCTCCTGACAGATGGCCACCCAGCCTCTGCTAAGAAACCTCCAAAGAAGGAGACTCCACCACCCTCCTTTGGGGCAGCGTATCATTCCACTGCCGAACAGATCTGTCTTCGTGAGGACTAACAAGAGGGCTGGGCCCCTTCTCCTGGCTGTTGTCTGGGCACTGGGGGCGGGGGGGGGAAATCCAGGCTGCACCCCCGCCTGGAAAGAGGCCTGCAGATCCTCTGGTCCTTTCAAGAGGCCAGGGCTGTCCAGGAAGGGCGTGGTCCCCAAACGTGGAGCATATCATCAGCATCAGCCCCACGACAGGCACCTGGGGAGATCAGTCTCCACTCATTTTGTTCTTGAAGGCTTGAGGTGGGGGCAGGGGCGGGGAGGGGAAACTCACCTGCTCTCTTTCTCCATCGCTGGGATTGCCAGAGCCTTTGAACATTTTCTGCATTTTTGGCACATCTTTGCAAAAACAACCCCCCCTCCCCAAAGTATAAACCTGCAACTGTTTGAAATGAAAGAGCCTTTTCCCACACTCAGAGCTGAGTGGGACTAGGACAGAACCCCCACCCCACCCCCCATCTCCTGCCTGCTTTCCCGGAGGCTTGGGGCACCTTTGCCCCTGGACTGCTCATGCCTTCAATGCTGCTGGCTCTGAATAAAGCAAGGGGGCCTTTCCTTCGCCCGAGTGCCCAGCGTTGCTTCTGAAACCAGAAGGGCCTCACTTCGACCATGCCCTGGCCGGCGTGGCTCCAGCCGGGTCAGCGTTGTGCACGCTGACTCTGACCAGACTGCTCCAAGCTTGCCTCCTGTTCTAAGCACAAACGGGCATATTCTCCAGGGGGCTCCTCCTAGGCCTCCTCTGTCTCTCGCCCCCCCCCCAGGCGCCCTTGCTCTCCCCTGCCCTGCCATCCTGCTGCCAAGCAGAGGTCAGCTTTTTTCTTTGGCAGGGCCAACAAGGGGGAAGGGACAAGGGGAGGGCACGATGACCTCCCCTAGAAGTTGGAATGGGGCCAGCCGCCCACTTCAGCACCCAGGCCCATCCCCAGTGCGCACGAGATAGAAAAGGGGGCCTGTTGGATCTCCGCCCGCACGTTGGCCTTTTGCAGCCAGAACTCTCCAGGACTTACCTGGGCCCTATCCTCACAGGTGCTGGAGGCTGGAGCAGCCACAGGGCGGGAGGCGGGGGCCAGGGGGTCTGCCTTTCCCTTTAGGCCATGCAAGGCACGGAGGTCCAGGGTTGCCCCTTCGGCCTCCAGGTAGAAGGGCCGGAAGACCTCCCGGGAGCAGCGCACAAGATAGCAGCTAAAGGGCACAGGGGAGGAGGGCTCCAGCTCCTGCAGGCCTGCCAGCACATGCCGGTAAGCCTCAAAGAAGGCCGGCGACTCCACCATGGTGAAAGTGGTGGTGCCCACGTGGCTCAGGAGCCTGGCGTGGCTCTGCCGGAAGTCCAGCCACACTGCCCCGGGGCGCAGACTGGTCCCGGTAGTCCCGGCCACGGTCCCAAAGAGCACATGGCTGCCATCCTCTGAGAAAAGGCACACGAGGGAGCCACTGAGGAGATGCTTGGAGGAGGCCGTGGCTGCGTGGCTTCTTCGTGAGCAGCGGAACTCGGCCAGGAAGATGACCCCAGCAGGCGAGGTGCCCACGCCGACCAGCTGGACATTCCGGTAGAGCCGCAGTTCCCCGGCCGGTTTCTTTGAATCGGAGAAAAGGCTCCGGAGGGCAAATCGTGAGGAAATCCCCTCCCGGAGGGGGCGGACCAGGTCTTCGCGCAGCAGCCGGAAGTGGGTGTCCAGGTAGGCCTGGTCGCTCGGGTACCTGCCCGAGAGGACGTTGGCCTTCAGCCTCCTCATGGGCTCCAGGAAGATGTCCTCCGGGGTGGGGAAGACCGGGATGAGGCGGAAGTCCTCCTGATTGGCCGGGGATTCCGGCTGGGCCCCTCGGGGCCCCCTGAGGGTAGCGAAGGCTTTGTCCAGGAGGCCCTTGGTGTCCCAGAGCTGCTTCTGGGTGACCCAGGTGAACCGGAAGCCCCGGCTCTGCAGCCTCCCGAGCGTGGCTCCAAGGAGGTCCAGCGGGTAGCACAGCAGGGTGTGGGCGTGGCCCGGGGAGGCCTCCAAGAGGTGGTGGAGGGCGGCCACCGTGTCCCCCGTCACCTCCTGCAGCCTCGGCCCCTCCTGGCCACAGAAGGACTCTAGGTGGGCAATGAACCCCAGCAGGCTCTGCAGCAGGAAGGGCGGCTGCAGCACCAAGGAGAGCATTGGCTGGGCCTCCTGGCGTGCCACAGAGGGCCGCCCCTCCAGCCCGTGCCGGATGGCACGCAGCAGAGCGTACACCTCCCCAGGGTGGAGGCCGGGGCTGCCCAGCACCCGTGCCAGCGCGTAGTCATGCGTTGCAAAGAAGGCCAAGAGCTGCTTGGGCTGCGGGTGGAGGCAGAGCCTCTCCAGGGCAGCCAGGGGGGAGGGCTCCCGGTCCTCTTCCTCCAACCTCCAGCTGGGGCCTGGCTCCGGGGAGCACCTCGGTGCTTTGCAGGGTGGGGGCCCGGGGCTGTGCCCAATGCTACCTGCCAGACGGTTCCAACGCCGCTTCCTCTCAGACATGTTTCTTTCTTGGGAGCCGCAGAGCAATCGGCCGGAGGATGCCTGGAGCCTAGGGAGGGAAAGGAGGACCAGGTTGGTCTCAGATGCCAGCTGTGACCCACAGGGAGGGGAGGAGCCATAGGGCAGGGCAGGGCAGGGCCAGTGCCATCATGAAGGCCCCACCTCCGATCCTTGCCAGGATCTCCGGCGAGGGGGAGGATCTGAGCCAGAAGGCTGCTGGAAAGAAGCCATCGGGTGGAGGTGGGGGGGGCATTGCAGGGAGCCATACTGGTTCAGACACAGCCCTTGGGGGTGCTGGATGGGCAGAAGAAGAAGAAGAAGAAGAAGAAGAAGAAGAAGAAGAAGAAGAAGAAGAAGAAGAAGAAGAAGAAGAAGAAGAAGACGGGCGGTATATAAGCCCAAGAAAGAAAGAAAGAAAGAAAGAAAGAAAGAAAGAAAGAAAGAAAGAAAGAAAGAAAGAAAGAAAGAAAGAAAGAAAGAAAGAAAGAAAGAAAGAAGACAAAGAAGAAGAAGGAAAGGAAGAAGAAGAAGTTGTAAACCGCCCAGAGTTCCTCCGGGAAGACGGGCGGTATATAAGCAAGAAAAAGAAAGAAAGAAAGAAAGAAAGAAAGAAAGAAAGAAAAAGAAAAAGGAGACCCGCTCGTGTCTTCGGCCGAGAAGCCTACTGGGTGGGACACACACGACGCCCCCCGTCGGGCACTTACCTACGTGGGCCACACGGGCTCTTCCTCCCGGGGATCTGGCCGATGCTGCAGCCGCCGCCGCCGTCGCCGCCGCCAGCCAGATGTCCCGGGCGGGGCCGGGAGGCGCTTCGGGAAGCACGGGAAGTTTCTTTTTCGGAGAAACGAAACCGAGAGGCTGCATGGCGCTTCCCTCCGGGTCCTAGAGGCGCCTGGCCGAGCCAGAGGCCGGGAGAAGCCCCGAGGGGCTATTGTCCGTCCGCCCTCCCGCCTGCCGCCCTCCCTTGCGAAGCCGCTGATCCGATGTCGCGGCCCGAGGCAGGAGGAGGCGACAGCAGCCGAAGCGCCAACCCTCCAGGAAGGCTCCGTACCCCTCACCCGACGGGACATTTTATACTGACACATATGAATCATATGAATCTATAGGTTCACATAGACTTTGTGTTTATAACTACAGTACTTAGGACCTTGTAGCTTTAATGTAATGTTTGTCTATTAATGCTGTAAGATATCCCTCAATTCCTTGTTCTCAAATACTTGAACATGTCTTAATTGTACTGAACTGTATATTATCCCTCATTTCTGTTAGCCGCCTTGGGTCCTTTTCCAAGGAGAAAGGCGTGGTTAAAATATTCTAAAATAAATAGTACATATTCCGGGTGACATTGCATAGGTTAATGAATCCACCTGATTTTTCTGCAGGATCACCTCTGACTACTGCCTTATCATTGGCCCCATCTGTGCCCGCAAGCCCCACCCCAGAACATGTGGGCCCTTCAGCGCAGGGTTCTGCTGTAGCCCCAAAACACGGGGCCGAACCACGGATCCTCCTGGATCCACTGGAATTCTATGCAGGATCTTCCTGAAGCCACTGTCCCGTCAACCTGCTCCGTCTGTGCCCACTGACTGCACCCACCCCCAATCATAGGTCTGTGAGTGTGTGGGAGGGGGAACTGTGAGCACAGAGGGGGCAATGACAGGATTGGAGTCGGAGGGTAACCCTGCAGAGGTGGATCCGCCAGGAGGCGTGGCATGATGGGCCCAAAAGGACCCATGATTTCTGGGGTGAGGGACCTGTAAGCACAAATGGGTCCATTGATGGGGCATTGGTTTGGGTGCGATCCTGTGTAAAAATCATATGAAAGCCTGCGGATTCCATGATCGTGTGTTGGACCCATGCTTTTGGACTACGGAAGAGCCATGCGCTGGAAGACCCATGATTATTCTTGTGTGGTCTGTGGACATCAACGAGATGTGTGATTTGACAGTGAATTGGGAAGGATCCCGTGCAAAAATCCAAGGAAATCAGCAGGATCCGTTTTTTTATTTTCTACTTTCTTCCTGTAATTGTGATGTGACCTAGGGATTAATTTGCAGGCAGGAGGTGAGGAGGAGGAGGAGGAGGGCCAGTGGAAGATGTCAGTTTCTATTTCTCGGTCGACAGATCAGTGAGAAATGACTTGCACCATAAGCCAAACGGAGCAAGTCCTGTTGGGACAGCGAAGGACGGCCGGGCGAACCCTCGCTCCGGAGCCCGCTTATGCTGGGGGTCTTTCATCGGAAGACGGAGCGGCGGTCTCAGGAAGGGCGGAGATGTCGCCGAGGGACCCGGTGCTGCAGCTTCGCTGGTGGAGGCGTGGGGGACCTCCACAAATACCCCGATCTGTCCTGTTCTATTTCATTCCACTTCCACACCTCCCAAACCGCTGGTGCAAACACCACAACCAGACTGACGAAGCTACTCCGATGAGTGGCGAAACGTTCCGAAGTCCTCTTGCCATGACTCCACTCCCGGGGAACCTCCCATGGATGACGGAGCATCTCCACAAGCATCCCATAACCAGGCTGCTTTAAGACTGACGGCTGGCCCCGTTCCCGCGGCGCCCCCCCCGTGCAACCTTCGGGGCGAGCGAAGTGGGTGGGCGACCCAGGCTCCAAGGCTGGCCCCTCTGGAGGTACCTGTCCGTCGGGCTGGCCTCGCGGCAAGGAACGGCTCCCGGGGCTGCCGCCGCCCTCCTGCCGCGGCGGACCGACGACCGGCTGCCGGAGAGCAGGGGGCTGCCGCCCCGATCCTCTGCCCTTGAGTCCAGGTGTGGGTGTGGGTGTGGGAGGGGGGGCTTAAGTTCGAGCCAGGGCTGGGAAGGTCCTGCTGGGACTACAACTCCCATGAAGCCGCTAGAGGGGGACGATCCGTGTGGGACTGACCGGGGCACCCGCGGCCGGCGGAGGGGCCGCCGGAGACTCGGGTTGGGGCCCGCGGGATCCAGGTGGAAGAAGCCCCTCCAGGCCACGAATGCTCCCGGCTGGCCTGGGGTCGCCACTTGACTTGCCCTCCCAGCCTGGCCGGCCTTCCTCACAGGGCTGTTGGGAAGGTCCTGCGGGGGGGCGAGCTACCCTCGCCGCCTGGCTCGGCCGCGGGAGGGAAGGCGGAGGGGAGAAGAAGATGAAGGCGGCGAGCACCGGCCCAGGAGGGGCGAGCGAGGAGGAAGCCCCCCCCCGCCCGCCCACGCCCACGCCCCCCCGCCCTCGCCCCTCCCCCCCACCCCGTACCCCAACCCCACTCTCCGCTCGGCTCCCAGGGCGGGCGGCGGACTACAATCCCCGGCGGGCCTCGCTCGGCGGTGTGCCGCTCCCGATTGGCCCGGAGCGCCCCGGGTGCCGCCCTCCGCCCCGCCCCTCCAGCCACGCGCCGCCGGGATTGGCTGGCCTCCCGAAGGCGGAAGCGGGCGCCCACGTGGGGCCGGCGGTGGGAGAGAGAGAGAGAGAGAGAGAGAGAGAGAGAGACCTCGGAGGGGTCCTGGCCCGGCCCTTTTTCCTCCTCCTCCTCCTCCTCCTCCTCCTCCTCGTCCCCCCGGTCCTCCTGGTCCTGAGGTGAGCCCCCCCCTCCCCTCCCAGGCCTTGGCTCCCCCCCCCTCCGGCCGCCCGCGCGGGAGGCTCGGCGACGGGAAAGGCGGCCACGTGGCCTCCTTGGGGCGCGCGGGGAGGGGGGGGAGAAGGAGGAAATGGGGGGAGGGAGCCGCCCCAAGGAGAAAGGGAGGGGGGGCCGGGGGTGGTGGTGGATCCTCTGGGAAACCCGCCGCCCCCACCTGAGAGAGAGAGAGAGAGAGCCCCTTTCCTGCACGGACGGGGGTCCCTGCGCCGCCCTGGGGAGGCTCAGCCCCCTCGCCGTGTGTGTGTGTGTGTGTGTGTGTGTGTGTGTGAGAGAGAGAGAGAGAGAGAGAGAGAGATCCACGCCTTCTGGGGTGAGAGAGAACCCCCGCCGCCCCGTCCTTCCCGAAGGCGTCAAGGTGCCCCCCCCGCCCCCGCTGGCCGCCTTGGTGTGGCTTGGCGTCCTTTCCAAAGTTTTGCAGAATGGCCGGTGAGGCGTGCAAGGAAGCCTGGGGGCGGGGGTAGCGGGGGGGGGGAGAGAAAGGCTCTGCCAGGGAGACCTCCCTTCCTTTCAGTCCCATTGAGCAGCACCTGCGGAGCTTCCCCCTTGTGGGTGTGGGTGGGTGTTGGGGGGGGGAAGAATTTGAACCTCTCCTCCTTTTCAGCAGCTGTCTTCTTGGACCTGAATGCCATCTGGACAGAAGAGGTGGCTTGGAAGTAGCCATGAGGCCCGGCCTGTGAGACCAGAAGCCGATGGCCAGCCGTCCTTTGCAACCCCCCCCCCCAAAAAAAGGGGAGCTGAGGGCCACGTGGTCCTTGGCCTGACAGCTCCAGCCGGTCGTTCGGTTCTCCTGCCCAGCATGGATGACCCACAGGCAGCGGAGGAGCTGCTGGTGTTTCTTCGGCCAGAGGCCCGCCCGGACTTGAAGGCCCAGGCCACCCAGTATGTGATGGGGCTTACGGGCACCCTCGAGGGCAGGCAGTTTCTGGCCGGGCGTCCGGCCTTTGTGGAAGCCTTGCTGCTCCTGGCCAGGGAACCCTCCATGGCAATCGCCAAAGATGCCTACCGGGCCCTCATTAACTTGGCTACGGAGCCTGCGTCCCACGGAGCCTTCAAGAAGGGCCTGGCGGGCCAGCTGAGCCTCCTGCTGAACCCGGCCTCCCCCTTGGCGGATGAGGCCTGCGCGCTGCTCGCCAACCTGTCCCGGGAAGAGGCCTCCTGCCGGGACCTCTGGGAAGCCCTGGAGCAGACGGCAGGAGGAGGGCTGGGGACGCTCGTGGAGGCCTTTTGCACCGAAGGCTTCAACGCCCAGGCCTCCCTGCACTACCTGGGCCCTTTGCTCTCCAACCTGAGCCAGCTCCCAGAAGCCCGAGACTACCTCTTGGACCCATCCAGGCAGGTGCAAGGGGGCTTGGGGGTGGGTTGGGGGCAGAGGATGTGCATGCATGCACACAGGAAGGAGTGAAAGAGAGGCCGGGGGGGCTGCAGTGGCAGGTGAGAGGGGGGAGGAGGCACTCACAGCCCAGTGGAAGGATGCGGACCCTCTAGCCCTGGTGCCAAATCCAGGTGTCTGAGGTGACCCCACCCGGCCCCCACCATTATGATGCCCCTCCTTGCTGGATTCCCAGTTTTTGAAATGTTTTGAGAAGACAAAACTGCTGCTTCAAAGGCTGGATTCCTGCCAGTCAGAGCGTTAGGCACTGGGCTTTGTCCTTCCAACCCCCACCCCTCCCCCCAGGGCTCCCCTGACACAGAAGGGGGGCATCAGGCAGCGTTGATGGCCTGCATCCTGGGGGGGGGGAGCAGCCGGCCCTTGCCTGCCCCCTGGCAGGCCTACCTGCCCTTGGCTTCAGGGACAGTCCCGTGAGGAGAGGGAGGGGAGGGCCCTGGGCCCCCTCCGCCTGGCTGGCCTTCCCTGACCTTTCTGCCCTCACTTCTCTCTCCTCTCCCCCCCCCCCCGCAGGTGTGTGTTGCCGAGGCTGCTGCCATACACACAGTATTCCGGCTCTGTCATCCGCAGGGGAGGCGTTGTTGGGATGCTGCGGAACTGCTGCTTTGACCACAGTGAGTGGGACCCCACCCCCTCTTCCTCCCAGAACTGGGGCACTGGTCCCTTCCTGCTTCCACCTGGCTGGCCTGTGGTTTCCCCTTGGCTGCAGGAGATGAGCCCCCCCCCGGCACCCAGTGTGTTGGAGCTGCCTTCCAAAGTGGGGGGTAGGACCAGCCTTCTGCCAGGGGAGCCTCCCCCCCCTCCGTCTTTGGTTGCTAGAGGGATCCCCTCTCACTCCTAGGGCACCACGAGTGGCTGCTGAGTGAGGCGGTGGACCTCCTGCCCTTCCTGCTGCTCCCGTTGGCAGGTCCTGAGGAATTCCCAGAGGAGGAGATGGAACGTGAGCAGGGAAGGGCCAGCCTTGTCCTTCAGGAGGGAGCCCCCGGGTGTTCCCCTCACCTCCTTGGGGTGGTGCCCCGGGTTTCCTATGCTGCAGGGTTGGCAAACAGGACCTCCCAAGAGCGTGGGGTCTCCCTCTGGGTGTTCTGCCCCCCGCCGCCGCCCTGCCCCTGCCCCTCCCCCCGCATTTCCTCCTCAGACTCTCGTGTCTTGGTCTCAGGGCTGCCTTTGGACCTGCAGTACTTGCCGCCAGAGAAGCAGCGGGAGCCCGACCCTGACATCCGGAAGATGCTCCTGGAGGCCACCCTACTGGTGCGTCTGGCCCGGGGGCTGTAGGGGAGGTGGGCTCGGGCAAGGTTGCCACTTTGGGGAGAGCCAGGAAAAGAGAAATTGGTCAGGGAAATTGGGCCAAAGTCAGGGAAACTGTGGTTAAAATACATAGTTTCTAACTTGATAATTCTTGCAATTCCAAAACTATAAGCTGTGTTGTATAGCTTCAGAGAAACAGCTTTAGATGTAATGTTTATATAGTTTAGTGTAGCTTTTGCAAAATGTTATGCCATCTGAGCATTCCTGGTTGACTTGAATTTAAGTTTGTGTCTTGGTATCATTTTTGGTGCAACTGCAAAACAGGCTGGTGCAGTTAATGGTGAAAGAAGCTATTCTTTTTGCAGTTGAAAGTTGTATAGTTATAGAGGGGAACTTTTCACTAAGCCTTGCATTAATGCAGCACAACCTCTTCATTTTTTGCTTGTGGATGTATTTGGGCTGGGGGGGGTTGGTCAGGGGAAGAAGACAAATGTTGCTCAGGGGCAGTCAGAGAGAGTTAAAACAGAAGGTTAAGTGTCAAAGCCCTGTCCGGGTGAGGCTAAGGTGAAGAGCACTTGCTGAGGGTTTGCCTCCAGCTGGTTCTCCTCCTGTAACACCCGCAGACCCCCCCCCCAACCAGGCTTGGGTTCCTTGTCCTGGTTGGCGAGTGGCTCCTGGGCACATCCCCCCCCCGGAGGAATAAGATGTTGCCCCAGGGGCTGATGGGGTTTCTGGTGGCAAGTGGTCCACCTTGCCCTCCAACCCACTGCCATTCTTTTTTCAGGTGCAGGCATTTGTGCAAGGAGGAGGGGGGCAGTAGTGAACCCAGCCGCTGCTTCCAGGTCCCTTGGGGGGGGGGGAGGGGGGGGGCAGGCATCAGCCCCAGGGAAGCCCCCCACCCCCTGCAGCTGCTGAGACAGGCTTTCTTGTGTCCCTGGGCAGCTGACAGCCACCCCGCTGGGACGGCAGCAGGTGCGGGCCAAAGGTGCCTACCTGGTGCTCCGGGAGCTGCACCAGTGGGAGAGGGACCCCAGGGCCCGGGCAACCTGCGAGAAGCTGATCCAGGTGAGTGGGCCTGGGTCCCCTGAGGCCACCCCCCCCATTTGGCCATTTGGGGCCAGGTTGGGAGAGGGAGGAGGGCCAGAGAGGAGACCCAGGGCCTGCAGGAGGTTGACAGGCCCTGCCTGACGGCAGAAGGAGGGGGGATCACTGGGGAGAGGAAGGAGGGTGCAGGACCCCAGCCGTTTGTTCAGGATGCTTCTGCAAGGCAGAGACGGGCACCTCAAACCTCCGAGCCTTCCCTTTCCTGTCGGCCTGCCTGGGCTTCTCCTCCTCCTCCTCCTCCCCATGCCCCCCTCCCCCGTTCCGTCGTGCTTCCTTGTCACTCGGCACCCTTGGCAGGAGGCAGGCGTAGCACTGGGGAGAAGGGTGCGTCTCTCCTCCCCCGAGGCCTGTGCCCCACCCACCCCCACCCCATGTCTCTGGGCAGGTCCTGATTGGGGATGAGCCCCAGCCTGGGATGGAGAACCTGCTGGAGGTGGAAGTCCCGGCAGAGGTGGAGGAGAGGCTGCAGCGGCTGGACCAGGAGGAGCAGGAGGCGGCGTTGGAGGAGGAGGAGGAGGAGGAGAGGAGCCCCGGGCCCTCCACTCGCACAGGAGGACTGCAGAGATGAGGCCGAGTGGGCCGGGGGGCAAGGGTCAGGATCGGTGAAGACCCCAGGAAGGGCTCTCCCTGCAAGCGACGTGGCCAACACGTGGGAGGTGTGCCTCGGCTGAGTGCTGGGGGAGGGGGAGAGGCTTATGGAGTGGGGTGGATTTTTACCTGGCAGCCGCTTGAGCAGGGACCAGACTGTGCTGCTCTATTTCCCACAGTGGTGGAGCAGGAATCTCCCCTTCTGCCTTTTAGGGGAGACAGAAGGGCCCTGACCCTGCCGCACCTCCTCAGGGTTTGCCTAGACAGAAGTGCTCCAGGTCCACTCCTGCTGCTGGCCCAGGATTTTGTGTGTGTGTGTCTCTGGCCATCTCTGGGGGTGGGCAGGAAGGTTCGCTGCTACCTGGCTGGCAGTGCCCCCCCTCCTCTCCCTCCCTCCCTTACCCACCCAGGCTGGGTGTTCACTCCCTGCTGTGCCTGTTGTGAGCTGCAGTGTGTGTGTGTGTGTGTGTGCATCATCCCAAAATGAAAAAAGGTAGGCAGTTGTTCATGTGTGGGGGTGGGGGGTTCACCTGGGACTGCAGCTGGTTCCCTGGAACGGTCCCTCCTCCCATCCTGGAGCAACTCTGCCCGGAGCCCCCTCTCTCTGGAGATGCCCCCAGGGCCCTCTCGCCTGGGGTGGTGGAGCTCCTCTCCAACTGGAAGGTACCTACTAGAACCCCAGAGGGGGCTGGAGAAAGAAGAGGGGGCCATAGCCATGATCCAGCCACCCAGGGTGGCCCTGCCGCCAGGTGGGCAGTAGCGGAATCCAATAAATAAATAAATGGATTCCTGGGTGAAGGCAAGCTGGCCGGTGCCCATCAGACCGGGCAGCTGCTCCTTCCCCAAGGCCAGGGCTTGTGGGGAACAAGAGGGGCTGTGGTCCCAAACCTATGAAAAGCCCTTGCCTGAGAAAGTGGGTGAATTGGTGGGTGAATGTTTCAGTTTCTGATTTTTCCAAGTCTACCCCTTAGGTCAGGCATGTCCACACTTCGGCCGTCCTGATGTTTTGAACCACAACTCCCAGAATTCTAAACTTAGACTGCTTGCTGATTACAATGACAAAGGACAGGATTTTATACTTTATACGTGTTTTAAATTATTATATTGGACTTTGTTGAACTCTAACTCTACTATGCTTTGTTCGCCGCTTAGAGTCCTAGTTGGAGATAAGCGGGATATAAATATAACAAATATATAACAATAGACTGTGGGAGTTGTGGTCCAAACCATCTGGAGAGATGAAGTTTGGACATGCCTGCCTGCCTTAGGTTATTTTTTTTCCTTCATCAGTTTGTGATTGTTATGGATGAGATGTTTTGCACAAAGGCTCATGTGCATTTTGGGGACCCTTTCTCTTCATGCATCCCTGTTAATCTGTGGACTTCTCCCCCCCCCTCACCCCGTGCGTGCCTTTTTCAAACAAGTTGCTTTAACATGTTGCATTGGGAAAGCTCCCTTGCAAATGTTTGTGCACCCCTAAGATTAATAAATACATTTTTCAGGGAAGAACTTGGGAAAATGTGGACATGTGAACATGATGGTTCTTTTGTACAGTGGACCTTTGTATAACAAACGGTTTGTATAACAAATCTGTACAACATAAAAAAATTCAGAGATAGGGAAAAATTGTTTAACAGAATTGTCTATGGGGCGAATCCGTACAACATAAAAATAGTTGCGATTAGGAATTAACTGTTTTCAATGCATTCCTATGGAAAATTTGTATAAAGGAAAATTTGCTTGACATAATTTCATTTGGAACGAAATAATTCCTTTATACAAGGTACCACTGTACTTGGTTTTAGGAAAAGAAAGTTCTCTTTGAAATAAAAATGAAAGACATTTCTCATGAGTCCTTAGGTGGGGCATGCAGGTTGTGTCCCAGCAGCCTGGTGCTTAAGCAGGAGGTCAAAATAAAGGGGCCATGAAGTGACATTACACCTTTCGTGGATTCAAATAATAATGGGAAGGTGGAGGCTCCCCAGCAGCTGGGGGGAATGGAGAAAGAAGGGGGCAGAGAACAGCCGGCTTGTCTGGAACCCATTCAGGACATTAAGGGCCAAAGTACTTGTGTGACTCCAAGGAAATGGGTCTGTTTTATTCTGCAGACACTGCCGTGGGGCAGATAAAATCTGGCGAGGGCGAGTGGGTTTAGCACAGTCTGAGTGAAACAGTGAGGTCTCAAGCTGGGGCTTGCATTTCACTGGGGGTGGGGGGTGGGAGGAGCCGTCGGACAGTCTCTCCGCCCACTTGGCCGCAGCCTGATCTCGGACATGACCGAAGCAGCCACGTTGGCCTGGGATCCGTAGCCAGTGCTGCCCCTGCAAAGGACCGTTGCTGTTCCGTCACCTGAATGGGGATCAGCCGCACACCCCCCCCTGGGCTGGGCTGGGCTGGGCTGGGCTGGGGAGAGGCGGCCGTAGGGACAGTGAGGCAGCGCGGCTGTGGGGGTGGGTGGGTGGGATTTTGGGTCTGGGGCAAGGGGTGCCCCTGGTGGTAAAGGGTTTTTGCCATCGGGACCCTCTTGGGGGCCACCCCAGGGGCCTGAGATAGGGATGTTTGTCCCGTGGGAAGCCCGGCACCTGTGCAGGGGCTGCTGCTGTTCCCTGGACAAGAGCAAGAGGGCGATCCTTGAGGGCCCCCCTGAACTCTCTCTCTCTCCCCCCCTCATGGTTTCCTGGGAGAACAGCCAAAGGTGCTTTCAAAGGAGGCGGGCCTGTCCCAAAATGCTGGCAGCCCCCTGGCCACGGAAGGCCTCGCGGCGGCTAGTCTACATACACGGCAAGAACAGAGGGTGTGAGACGGCCACACAAAGCAACGAGACACCGATGTATATAGAGAAACGGGACAGTCTTGTGGGAGGGGGAGGCAGGGAGAAGAACAGGCCTTGCTCAGCAAGGTGGGGTCGCCCGTGGGGGGTGGGGGGTGGGGGAGAAGCTGGTGCCTCCTCCTCCTCCTCCAGTCCACTTCTGCAGCGAGTGCTGCCACACGTCAGCAGGCGCAGCCCGGAAGGACTCTGAATAACATTTAATAGTGTTCTCGGCAGCCTGTCTCTGGGGCTCGTCTCTCCGTGGGCCCGGCCTGAGCAAAAGGAGGCGCTCCGGCCCCACTGATGGCCAAGCAGCCTGCGTTGGAGACGGGGCAGGGAGGCGGCGCACGGGTCACGGGCACGGAGTCATGGCGTAGAGTGAGTGCACTTGTTTGGAGAGGCTGGTGGAGCCGGATCCGCCGCCACTGAGGACCGTGGCCCGGGTGGGCACCTTTTCCCCCAGCCGCTTGCTGGCCACGTAGGCGCTGGTGGAGAATCCGGGGCCCGGCTTGCGGAAGTTGGGCAGGTGGTGGAAAGGCTGCAGGGTGGTGAGCAGGCTGGGCCGGTAGAGGGAGAGCCTGGGGGGCCGCTCGGTCTTCCGTGGAGTCGGGAGCTGCAGGATGCAGTGGGTGGCCGCCACCTCCTGGCTGCTCCTCTTCTCCGCTGCGGCCCGGGCAGGGAAGGCCCCCGTGGCGGAGGCGGCGCGGGGTGCTACGGACAGGGTCTTGCCTTCCTTCGGCGGCCCTTCTGGAGTCTTGGCCGGGCCCTCCAGGCCCGGGAGTTGCGCAGCGGAGCTCGCGGTCTCTCCTGCAAAGCCCCCGGCCAGGTGTTTAAGAAAGCCCTGACCCACGTCTCCCCAAGCAGAGGGGGCCCACGGCTCATGGGAAGGAGTGGCTGCCGTGGGACTGCATGCCAAGTCCTGGCCTGGAAAAGGCAAGGGCCTGCCCACCCCCACCCCCACCCCCACAGATGTGCAGTGGAAGGACAGTGCACACAGGGTGGGTTCGTTGGGTGACTCGTGCTCCAAGGAGGGAGGCCTTTGAGGGAGACCTAGGCCACCCTCCGTCCTCCCATTGACAGGACACTTTTTATGTGGATCCCAGGATGGAGTAGGGGTTCCAGCTTCATGGGCCCAACGCCCCTTCTGGCGGCAGGGTGGTCCTAGGGGAGGCCCTCCTGATGCCAGCAGTTGTTGTTGCAAACCGCCCAAGCCTTTCCTCCCTGGCCCATCATTCAGGAGACAGAGCTGGCTCGGATGCAGGTAGGCAGGCAGGTGCTGGGCTTGCGTCTGTGCCCGTAGGGGTGTGGGTGTGGGTGTGGGTATGGTGGCGGCACAGGGAGGAGAGGGGCAAAGGTACCCAGCCAGGTACATTTGTCCTCTCCCCCCTCCACCTTCCCCTCCTGCTGCCAGGGCTCACTCCCCGCCCCTCAGGCCCCCCTTGGTGGTGTGCCCCCCCCTCCCGTACCTTGAGCCACTGGTGACTTTTCTTGGCTGAGGTTGCACTCCGGGTGGACCCCCATGGAGCTCATCACCCGGTGGAAGATGGCCGAGGTGGCGGGCAGCATCCAGCGGTGGGTGGCCACCTGCTGCAGCCCCAGGCGGGCGGTGGGCTTCAGCTGGAGCAGGCCCTCGATCAGGTTCTGGCACTCTGGAGGGGAAAGAAGCTGCGCAGCTGCCCGGCCCGCCCTCCACTGGGGCCCCTTCGCTTCCTGCCCCACAGGGTGGCAGGAAGGGGGCAGGGGGCAGGAGCCCGCAGCCGGCCACGGCGGGGGTGTGGTGTGTGTGTGGGGGTCCCACTACTTAAAGAAGGTCCGGGAGCCCTCCTTCAACCCAGGCGCTCCCAGCCTGCCGCCCAGACACTAGAGCTGCTGGCGAGGGAAGAGCCGAGCCCCCACCCCCAAACCCTTGGCTCCCGCTGGACCACTAACACCCCCTGCGCGCGGTGGCGAGTGGTCCACCTTGCCCTCCAACCCACTGCCATTCTTTTTTCAGGTGCAGGCATTTGTGCAAGGGGGTGGGGGCCAGTAGTGAACCCAGCCCCTGCTTCCAGGTCCCTTGGGGGGGAGGGGGGCAGGCATCAGCCCCAGGGAAGCCCCCCCCCCGCCTGCGCGCGGTGTACCTGGAGAGATGGGTTGCCGGAAGGCGAGCCCCTGCTTGATGACGTGGATCATCTTGTGGGGCTGGCGCTCCTTGAAGGGCAGCTTCCCGGTCACCATGGCGTAGAGGATCACCCCGCTGGGAAATATGGGGGTGGGGGGAGAGAGAGAGAGAGAGAGAGAGAGAGAGCATTGGGCGCGCTGTCCGCGGGCGGGGGGGGGGTATTCCTCGTCGGGATGAGCCGTCAGAGCCGCCCTTTCCCTCCCGCACGGGCACCAGCGCGCTTCCAAGGGGGGCCGTCCCAGCAGAGGGTGTGCGTGTGTGTGCGGAGGGCGGCGGGGGGGGGGTTGTCTGTCTTGCATCCCCGTCGGAGGCGCGGCTCACAGGCTCCACAGGTCGGCCAGCTCCCCGTTGTACTTCTTGCTCATCAGGATCTCCGGGGCGGTGTAGGCGACGGAGCCGCAGAAGGTGCTCATCAGGGCGTTCCTCAGCGAGTAGCGGTTGGCGAAGCCGAAATCTGAAGCCACGGAGGGAGGGAGGGAGGGGCCCCGAGTCAGCCGCGCACCCCTCGCCCCCCGCCCCCGCCGCCCGTCGGAGGCGAATCGTGCCCCTTCTTCGACGGAAGGATGGCGGCGGCGGCGGGCGGGCGGGTGGGGGGGGGGAGACGGCAGCCCCCCTCCCCAGGGAAGCAGGAAGCAAGGAACCGCCCGCCGTGGGACCTGAGCACCCCGTGGCCGCGGGGGGGGGGTATTCTGTTGCGCTGCCTTCCCCGCGCAGGGGTCTTTTTGTCTCTCTGTGAGTGTGTGTGGTGGTGGTGGTGGTGGTGGTGGGGAGGTGCCACACGAACCGGGGCGGAGGCGGTAGCGGGATCCCCCTTCGGGGGAGCCCAGACATGCCCCGGGCAGGCCCGTTCCAGCCTCCGCCTCGCGTGCGTCTCAGAAGGGGGCGGTTGGGTGGGATCCGGGCAGGGTCGTGCTCAGAGTCAGAGTACAGCAGTGGGTGCCCCCTGCCCACCGACCCCGGGCTCACCCCCACTTGTGAGCTGAAGAGCGGCCTTGGTGGTCCCTGGAGGGGGGGGGGCGGAGAGTCCCGGGGTCCTCTGGGGCCGGCAGGGTGGTCCCGTGGGCAAGAGCGCGGAGCCACCCCCCCCCGGTTCCCGTGCTGGCCTTTGCCCGGGCTTCTTTCTCACTGTTCGGGGCGGGGGGGGGGCGGCGGCCAGGAGCTGCGACCATCGACGGGAACTGGCCCTGCCGGCCAGGTTCCAACGGTGGACCTTTCGATCCACAAGCTCCGCGGTTGAACCCCCAGGGCCGATGCATAGGGCGGGTGATGAATTGCTTTCGGGGTGGGCGGGCGCAGAATAACACGAGACCCTCTGGAAGGGTCTCCTTTATTCGGGTGCCCTTGTGCACGCCGATGGCTGATGGATGATTGACGGACTGACTGGTTTGCTTCCTTTCTTCCCGGAGGGGCCCAAGGCGGCTCACAACCACCCCCCACACAGAACAATAAGAGCAAGTTGAAAAAAACTAAACAGGAGGCAAGATTTCCAGCTAATTAGCAAACGGTTCAAAAATATCTAATGGAAGAGGATAAAATGGAGAGCATACCGGTTAGTTTAATGAATCCACGCTCATCCAGCAAAATGTTTTCGCACTTCAAGTCTCTGGGAGAAAGAATAAAGAAAAGCAGCTGAAGTTCAATGGTGATGATGATGATTTTGAAAATACCAGGCACAATCAAACAAAATTATAAAAACATTGACTGGTATTGTATAACAGATATAAGTTTTAACCAAAAGCCTAAGTAGCTGTTAAATATCTGCACAGGACAATATATATGTTGCTGTTCTTGGTAGCTTTGGTGGTGTTCTTTCTGACATCTGCAACTGCTTGTAATATTGTGTGAAGTTTCTTGACATTCTTCCCAAAGCCACAATGACTGTCAAGACCATTGATTTCAGTTTCATCCACAAGTAAAATATTTCAATGGCCAGGTCTCTCTAGTTTTTGTAATTTTTCCCAATTCTTGAGCTTTAGCTCTGGCATCCCCTACAAGTACAAGGTCAATGATCCAGACATTTCTTCATTCTGTTACTACTACCTCTGGTGTGGTGTGTTCAAGGTACTTATCAGTTTGGATCCCGATGTCCCCATCTGTGTTTGGAGGCTGGCAAGTTATATTTTTTTGCAAAACGTGTAGTGCACTAATTCTGCCACTTGATCAGCTCTAATTTTCTCTTCTGTTTGTGCAATCTTTGGACCTCTTCTTCCTCCTGCTGCTGCTGTATCTGTCGCCTGCCATGTTGCATGTACTTGTTCCACATGAAGCTTGCATAAGGCCACGGATAGGGTGTGCAGAGAGAGAGTCTGGGTCCTTTTGGGGGGGGCACACTGGCTCCTCCACTGCTCTGCCTCCTGCCAAGACAAGGGTCTGCTTCGGGTTTTGGAGGGGTCAGTCAGCCACAGAGGATCCAGCCCTCTCTCCCCAGCCCCTCTGTTCCCGCAGCCTCTGCCTAGCACTCTTCCTCCTCACCTGTGGACAATGCCGACGTTGTGACAGTGTGCGACGGCACTGACGATCTGGCGGAAAAGCCTTCGCGCCTCCTCTTCCTCCAGGCCCGGGCACTCCCTCCGGTCAGAGGTTGCGTTGATGTGCTCCAGGAGGTCTCCACGGGACGCCAGCTCCAGGACCAGATACGTCCGCTTGCTGTTCCGGTACATCTCATAGAGCTGGATCTGTGGGAGAGGGTGGCTCCCTTAAAAGGGGGGGACAGCTTGGTGGGTGGGGGAGCAGTGGCAGGGGACAGTCTGTGCCCTACTTTCTCCCTGTCCCCTTGGGCCTGCGGTCTGGGACCTGGAACCTTTACCCCAATGGTCTGGAAAGGTCTCTTCTGCAACAGGACTCAGATCCATTGGCTGAAAGGCCTAATGAGAAGCCACTGGGCCCATGCTCAGCGGTCTCTGCCACCACCCCCTTTTTAAACCCCCCCACGCATGCACACCTTCCATGCCCCCTGTGCTGCATGACCACTGGGGATGTTGGTTGGTGACTCCTAGGGTAACTTCCCCACACACTCTAGAAAGGCCTCCCCAGCCTTGTGGAACACCGTTCCCGCTCCACTCCCCTTTCCAAATGCCCCAGGGCACCCTCTGCCCCTTCCTCTACTAGTCTTGGGTCCCTTTGGCTCTGGTCTTCCATCGCAGACAGGGCAACACTGGTGCTGGGTGTGGATTTGGTGCTGTCTTCCACCCCTGGCTTAGCGGAGGGGGTGAGGCAGGAGCAAAATGTACCCTTGCTGGGAGGTCCCTTCAGTGGAGAGAGGTGGCATGGGGATGTGTAATCTCTTGGCTTAAAAATACAGGGGGAATTCAAGGGCCAGATGCAGGGGAGTGGTATCAGGAGACAGAGATCTAGGGTGCTTTTACACGACCTCTAAAATCCGGTGTCAACTTAAATTCGGACCAGAGATCGTGGGGGCTTTTGTCGCTCTTCCTGTGTCCCCACCCCTCTGCACTCCATTGTTCCTGTCTGTGTGAGGGGAGGGAGAAAAAAAGGGAGAAAGAAATGCAGGCTCACCTCGACTGCTGGTCAGCCCCCTCGTGATTCCTGTCTCTTAAAGGGGCGGCGGGGACAAAAAAACAAACAGAAGGCGAGGGAGCCCGGCATTCACAGCTTTACAATGCGCATCGGAAGATTTTTTACCTCCTGGAGGCCAGGTACTTGAAATGTGCACTGGGACATGCTTAGGTGGGTGTGGTCATACTTAATTTTCTTTTAAGTCCAGAGCTGGTGGGAAAACATTTTAAAGCTCCAGATCTGGGTGCTCTAAGCGCCCCTAGTCTCATGCGCTCCCAGATGCATCTGGTGGGGCCACTGTGTGATACAGGAAGCTGGACTAGATGGGCCCTTGGCCTGATCCAGCAGGGGTCTTCATATGTTCTTATGACTGCCATTCCCTCCTTCCCCACCTCCCCATGAAGTGCTCAGGGAGCCGGGGGAATCAGAAGAGAGACTCACCACATTCAAGTGCTTGTAGGTAACGTTGAGGGAGTAGATTTCTCTCGGGAGGAACTTCCTGGTATATTCCACTGGAGCTTCTGCTGTTGAGATAATCTTTATGGCAACCTGGAAAAAACAGAGAGAATCAAGGCTGATGATGGAGTCCAAGAGGAGTTGGGGGCTGCCAGTGCTGGGGACGGACAGAGCCTGCCTGCCCACTTCCCTCCTCCAGAACTGCGTGGATGCTGTCAGTGTGGAGAGTGGTGGCATCATGCTAGGGTGAAAGAGACCATGTGCCCAGGGAAGGAAAGCCCCCCCTCAGCACTGCCTTTCAGTCCATCATTTGTTAACTGAATTTACTGTTTACTTTTGCCCCTCCTCTTCTGGCCTTTCTTTTGGGAACATTTCATAGAGCCCATTTCTCAGTCTACCTTCAGCACATATCTTTCCATTTTTAATTACTTTACATGTGCCTTTCTCAAATTGCACTTTGTAATTTTGTCTGTCTAAACTAGACACAGACAAGAGATTGTATGATAGACTAGGGATACATAATATGTCTTTGCATGTTACACCCAAACAATCTACATATAAATCCCCTTTACCAGCCACTTTTAAAGTTTTACCATCAGCAAGACACACTGTCTCTTCTTCAGACCTGTGAAATGAAACAAAGTTAGTAGGGTTTTTGCAAGAAACATTTGCTGTTGCACCAGAGTCCAGGACCCAAACTGATTTGTCCCTCTGTTTGCAGGAGTTTATTACTGAGAGTTTTCCTCTTCCCCTCCTGTTCGGCTGTGACTGGGCAACGTCACAGCTGCTGGTCAACTTTCTTCTCAATTCACAGTCTTTCTTTAAATGTTTCCAGAAACCGCAGTAGTGGCAACGTTTGGCAATGTTCAAAGTTCCTGCTGTTTGTTTGCTTTTACTGGTATTCTGTTTATCCCCCCCCGCCATCGTATCAATTAGTTAGTCTTATTATCTTAGTTGCCAGGGTTAAATTGCTGTTTTAATATGTTGTCACTTTGTTGATTTTATTGTTCAGAATTGGTCGTTATTGACCTACTGTTGTAAACCGCCAGGAGTTCCTTCCGGAAGAGTTCTCTATAATAATAATAATAATAATAGTCACTGCTCTTTGGGTGAAAACACCTGTTGCTGCTCTCTCTGCTCTCCGTCTAGCCTCCTCAGTCAGCCGTCCCACCAGATAATGGGTCATCAGGTCAGCTGCTGGCAATGTTTCCAAGGACGTCACAAGTTTATCATACGAAGGAGGAAGGCTGCTTAATATCAAATAACTTCTTTGTTCCTCAGTAAACGGACATTTCCAACTCCTTGAGCTCTTGGAAAATGTCCTGTAATGTTTGTAAATGAATTTTCATGTCTCCTCCCTCTTGCAAGACAGTTTTACACAGTCCCCTAGACAAATGAACTTTAGAACTTGCAGAGGTCCTTATGTGCACAGCACGTAACTTTCCCCAGCACTCGGCAGCTGAGGTAATTCCTCTGATTATACACAACTGGTCATCAGCTACACTCAGTCCTATTATTGCCAGTGCTTTATCATTCTTCTGTTTCTGTGCTTTTGTGGGCTGAGCAGGTGGATTCTTAACAATTCCCCACAAGCCTGCTTTCTTTAAACAAAGTTCAATGCGATAAGCCCACGATAAATAACCTCCTTCTTTTAACACTGGAACTGGAATGCTCACCAGCACCGTTGTTGATTCTGCCATCCTCTCGGAGCCTCTCTCGCCTGCCACAGGCAACTCCTTCCCAGCTCAGACGCTCAGCAGCTCAAAACTCTTTTTCACTCATGTTGGCGGCTGTGGCACAGCGGAAGCATGCTGGGCCCATAACCACTGTTGTGTTTTTTTAGCAGAGTTTTATTTACAAAGAATAACTTGGCAAAATAACAACATAACATAAACAGCTTCCTTCAGCATTCCATCTTATAGTCACAGAGTCCTTCAGCAGAGACATGTAGCAGCATGGATCATAATCAGGAGGTAGAGATGAAATGATCAAGTGTTACCCTCACTTGCTAACCACTATATACACAGTTAATTACACATTACAGTCAGCTGATCCCTGACTGGCTTACTACAGTTACTAACTCTTAAGCAACTTACTTACAATTGTTAGTTACTATACTGTTATACCCTAACAGATTGTATAGAGGGGAAATTAAACAGGACTGCTTTATGGAAATATGGCACCCACTGTTAAACTCAGATACTGAAACCAGTGACAGATTAAGCAAGATGGAAAATGGGTTATACAATGGGTTGATAGAAACTGTTATAAATTGTACTAGCAGAAATTATAAGGAAAATAATGCATTATATTGTGTTACAGTACGGTTGTTAATAAAAATATTTAAAAATATAAAAAAACCTCTGCATTTAACACTATGTTTAACCTTGTATGATTCAATAGTGGAAAATGAAACAGAACATTGTAATAACTTTGATTGATAAGCAGAATGTACTGGTAATTTCCATGCAGATAACTGCCATACTCTGTTGCTTTGACAGTAAAAAAAAAACATCTTGGATGATCTTTAAAAAAACAAAAAACCAGTGGTGGTAGCTGCCATTCTGATAGAAAAGACACTGTCAGGGAGGCAACCTGTGAAATCCCATCTGGGAACATTAGAACCACCACCACAACTCCTTGGGTTGCTTTGCTTGGTTCATGAGTGGGGGGGGATGCCGTTGGCTTTCCCTCCTGGCAAAGTCCAGGCACTCCAAGCTCGGCTTTTCTCCCAAGGACCATTCACCATCCTTTTGCTCAAGCAGAAAACCTTGCCCCTTTCGTAGCGGCAGAGAGGGCTTTGCTGCTGTTTTTGAAGCACTGCACATTCAGGAGCTTTAACTTGACTTTAACAGAACTTGGGTTCTCTTCTGGGTCCCATGCTATTCAATGTCTTTATTAATGACTTGGAGGAAGGAATAGAGAGTGCAGCATGCTGATTAAATTTGCAGATAATACCATATTGGGAGGGGTTGCTAATTAGAGGGTAGGATGAAAATCCAAAATGGCCTTAACAGATTAGTGCTGGGCCAAAGCTAACGGAATGGGTTTCAACAGAGGGAAATGTAGGGTGCTGCACCTAGGTAAAAAGAATGAATTGCACAGATATAGGATGGGAGATACCTGGCTGTAAAAAAGTACCTGTGAAAGGGATCTTGGAATCTTGGTGGACCACAAATTGAACATGAGTCAGCAGTGCGGCGGCCAGGAAAGCCAATGTAATTCTTGGTTGCATCAACAGAACCATAGGAAGTCATGGTACCACTCTATTCTGCTCTGGTCAGACCCCACCTGGAGTGCTGTGTCCAGTTCTGTGTGCCTCAATTTAAAAAGGATGTTGACAACATGAAGCGGGTATAGAGGAGGGCGACCAGGATGGTTGAAGGTCTGGAGGAAATGCCTTATGAGGAGTGGCTTAGGGAACTGGGAATGTTTAGCCTTTCAAAAAGAAGGCTGAGAGGGGATATCATAGCTATGTTTAAATATCTGAAAGGATGTCTCATTGAAGAGAGGGCTACCTTGTTTTCCATGGCTTCAGAGACTAGGACTTGGGGCAATGGTCTCAAACTACAGGAAAAGAGATTCAATTTCAACATTAGGAAGAACTTCATGACAATTACAGCTCTTCAGCAGTGGAATATATGCTGCCCCAAAGGAGGGTGGTGGAGTCTCCTTGTTTGGAGCTTTTTAAGCAGAGGCTGGATGGCCATCTGCCAGGCATCCTGTAATGGGGGTTCCTGCATGCCAGGGGGTTGGGCTGGATGGCCCTCATTGAAGTCTCTTCCAACTCTCTGATTCTATGATGTTCCTTATAGGTCCAGGTTAAGCCAATGTGCCCTTCCTGCCACAATACCTTCCATCTTTTAAAGCCATCTCTTTTGAGTCTCAGCAAATCAGCATGACCATACAAGCTTCTCGGAATCTAGCACCTTTCATTTTCTCAGCTTTTAGATGAACTTTTGAAGCTAAATTTCCAGAAGCTGAGAATTTTTGTCCAGTACAACTCATCTCCATCACAAATTGTGAGCTGACTCCAACACTTTCCTTTATGTTATCAATGCATTGGCCAAGATTAGGTCCAGGACAGCTGGTGTTCTGTCTTCCATGATCTGTGAGAGGAATCCAGCAAGACCGGTTCAAAGCCTTACTGGGTGTCCCATTCTGTGTTGGAAGGAGACTCCATAGGATGCAAAGACAGGGCGACAGTTCCTCCATGTTTTGCTTTTGTGAACCTTTTGTAGTCCGTTCCAGGAAAGCACCGCCCGTGCCCTGATATGCGCCACAAATGCCTCCCCGGCTGCTTCTCCTCCTATCAGCCCCTCCATACTTGAGCCAGGACTCCTTGCCTCGGGAGAATCTTGAGTTTCAAGGGGGACAGATGCTTCCTTCACACAAGTGCTCTGCATCCTTCCCTCTTGCAAATGCCAGTGTCCCCATTGTGGGGCTTATCCCATCCAACTTCTGTTTCTCCTTCCAGATGGCATTTTCTGGGCTACACTAGGGTTCAAGTTGAGTTTGCAGCCCATGTTGTTCTTGTTGTTTGTGGTCCCATGATCTCAAGTCCCCTCTGACCCATCGTTCCCCTAGGCATGAGCGATCTCCCCAATGGTCCTGTCCTCCTCCGCTGCCTTGCTTGGCTCTTGCAAACTCAAGCCTGTGGCGTCCTTGGGGGGACCAGCCCCCTCCAGCGGAGTCCTCCCCTTGTTCCTGCTTCCTCTGTGTGTTTAATGTATAGCAATGGAAGATCACAGCAACCTGTGTGCTTTGAGTTCTCCCGATGACTTTACCTGCTCTGCTTCACTGTTGCTGTGCCTTCTCCCTTTGTGCGCCGGGCCCAGTTGTAGGTTTGGTTGTTAGAGATGGCTGACCCAGCCCCTGCCAGGGAGGGAGCCTTGCAAAAACTCCTTCCAGGAGCATCACCAGCCCTTCCCAGGGAGCCCTTCCCTCTGCGGCGGGAGGTCAAGCTTTTCCTGAGACGCTCACTTGCCCACCCGGCTGCCTGCCCTCTGCTCCCTGCCCTCCACACCAGGACACTGTTCCTTGAATAGGAAGGAGAGGCAAAAAACATGACCCCACCTTTGTCCAGCCTGAAGGTCATTCATTTGCCTGCCCAGAGACTGGCACTCTTCTTAGCACTTCTTCATCACCTGTTCCCACATACAGCAGCATCTCTTCAGGACTAGGAACTTGGCTTCCTAGCCAAAATGATCAGGAAGCTCAAGTCTTTGTCCCCCTTCCTGCAGACACAGAGAACTGTGCAGGTGGCTTGTACATTTCCTGCTTGCACTGTCACACTGAATTGCAGTATGGTGACAGCACCTGCTCCCCCCCCTTTTTTTTTTTTTAACTACAGTGAAAGCTGCCCTGGATCCTTGAGGAGAAAGGCAGCACATGACTGTCTGTCTGACTAAATAAATAAAGCCTTGAAAAGACAAGGCAAATTAGTTAGGGAGGAGATGACTTCAGATGACTTAAAACAAAGGAGGCTCAAAGCCTAGGGAAGCCAGGTGAGCTAGAAACAGTTGGCGCAAGCAGAGAGGCTTTTCTGAGTTGGATGGCTTGTCTTTAAAGCGGTTTCATTAAGACAGTTAAAGGAACTTCTTGTGGCTACAGTTAAGAGGAAGTTTGGAAAGGGGCCGTTTGAAGTTTACTTGTGTTTCCATTCATTTATGTGCTGGTGAGTCTTCGTCCTCCAGTTATGAAGGGATTAGAAAGGGTCCTCCAAGCCCAGGAACCTCGGCCCTCCTCCTCCTCCTTAACAGGGCCGAGGGGTGTGGGGCTTCAGCACTCTGGACAGCTCCTTGCCTCACGGAGACTGAGAGAAAGTCATCTTGATGCCCACGGCCCTGGAGAAGCTGGGAGAAGCAGAGAGGCCGCAGGAACTGCCTTGGGTCTGAGAGGTCAGGAGTTACACCTGGTGGAAAGGTTGGCTCAGACCCTTGTGTCTCGCCAGGGCAAAAGGAGGCAGAAGAGTGGTGTGTGTGTGTGTGTGTGTGTGTGTGTGTGTGTGTGTGTGTGTGTGTGTGTGTGTGTGTGTGTGTGTGTGTGTGTGTGTGTGTTTAAGAGGTGAGGGTCAAGGCTGAATGTTGGCATCCTGAGAAGGGAGGGACTGCAAATCAGAGGGTCTACATCCTCGACCCCCTTCCATTTGCTGGGCCAGGCTGTGGGGGCCGGGAGAGCGCCCCACCCTGCCTGCAGTCCTAGGAAGCCACCGCTGCTCAAGGCACGCCACACTCCCTCTTCTCCTTTTCCCAGTGTGTGTGTGTGGGGGACGGGGGGAGAAGAGGCTTGCCCTGGGGCCCATGGTGGACCAGGTCACAGGGAAGGAGCTGTCCGACAGGGTTCCAAACAAGCTGACACAACGCCAGAAGACAAAGGCCCGGCCACACGGAACACAGGGCCAAAAGACCTCATTCACCCCAGTGAAGAAACGGGCTCATCATAATGAGCCCCTTCAGATGAGCGGAAACGATCAACGCTTATGACACCCGCTCACCCCGACCGACACGGCTGATGGCTCTTCTACTTTGGGGTCGTCAAGAGTTGTTGCCTAAAGCACACATGGAGGACTCCGGGCAAATTAATGACCTCTAAAAGGACAGAGTTTATTTTCTTGGGCTCCTTGATCATTGCAGATGGTGACTGCAGCAACAAAATAAAAAGAGGCCTGCTTCTTGGGAGGAAAGCAATGGCAAACCTAGGTAGCATCCTAAAGAGCAGAGACATCACTTTGCCAACTAAGGTCAGGATAGTCAAAGCTATGGCTTTTCCAGTAGTGATGTATGGAAGTGAGAGCTGGACTATAAAGAAGGCTGATCGCCGCAGAATCGATGCTTTTGAGCTGTGGTGCTGGAGGAGAGTCTTGAGAGTCCCCTGGACTGCAAGGAGATCAAACCTATCCATTCTGAAAGAAATCAACCCCAAATGTTCACTGGAAGGACAGATTTTGAAGCTGAGGCTCCAGTACTTTGGCCACCTCATGAGGAGAGAGGACTCCTTGGAAAAGTCCCTGATGTTGGGAAAGATTGAAGGCAAAAGGAAAAGAGGATGGCAGAGAATGAGATGGTTGGACAGTGTCATCAATGCAACCAATATGGATTTGACAAAACTCCAGGAGGCAGTGGAAGATAGGAAGGCCTGGAGAGCTCTGGTCCATGGGGTCACAAAGAGTCGGACACGACTGAACGACTGAACAACAACAAAAAAGGTCCTCCTGTTAGCAGCTCAGCTCAGGTCTTGCAAACTCAACATCTAGGCTTCCTTTATGGAGTCCACCCCCCCCTTGTTGTATGGTTCCCTCTCTACAGATTGCCTTCCCAGTATTTTTGTCTTGTCTGGCGAGTTCTTGCCTTCTCCTCTACAAAGCGCAATAGCCTCAGTTCAGGTGTTTTAACTTCCGGTGAGAGCTCAGAACCCCTTATTTGTCTGTCTGTCTGTCAGTTGCAATTGGGAGGCTCTCCTCCAGCACGACATGTCAAACAAATAGAGGGTTCGTTTCCCTCTATTTATTGGTTCATTGTCCGGGTTTCATATCAATACAGAGGAACGGAGAAGGTTCAGCAATATCCAGTTTCTTCACTGAGTTGAGGTTAAATATCCCCAGGGAAAGGGAGACTATCATGAAGCCAGAAAGCAGCCTGGGAAACAAGGAGAAAGGCTGGCCCAGGAAGGAGGTGTATGTTATATGCATGATGAGACGCTTGGAAAGGTTACCCTTGCAGACTCCCAACTCCCACCATCCTCCCACCATCCTCCAGCCAGTGGATCATGCTCCAAAGGTCATTTTCCCTGAGCTTGGAGGGCCCATCCCCCCCCCCGTGGGAACCTTCCCAGTCCCCTGATCCTCCTGGGCAGGGGCCTGGCGTACCTCCCAGCCCTTTGCAAAGGTGGGTCTGCCGCAATGCAGGGGTCCAGCCCGCTCTTTCTTCTGTGTACCATCAGTTCCAGGAGACCAGACTTGGGCCCTGCTGCTCAGGTTTCACTTTAAGCCCCCACCTACCCAAAACCAGGACCCTCGTGCTTTGAAAAACCTGGTGTAAAAGGTAGACTGCTGTGGCAAGGGGCAGCATGAAGAGAACCCCTTGCTCTGTGGCTGATGCCACCATTTCCCCTCTGGCACGACGAGCACCCCGTGGCCTTCGAGGGCATCCCTGCGCCACAGAAGCCCAGAAGCCTTCCTGGGACCACGAGGAGCCAGGGTTGTGTGGGGCGGGAGGTGGTGGTGGCGCACACGCCTCCACCTCCCGGTGCTCGGGGGGTGGTGAGGAAGAGACTGGGCAAAGCCTACCCGGTTCCTGCGCTCACCATGGAGTGTCTCTTGCTCCGGAGGTCGGAGGCCAGCTTGTAGTTCTGCATCATCTTCTCTTGGGTGGCGTAGCCCAGGTAGACTTTGGAGAAGGCCCCCGAGCCGATCTTTTTGGAAGAGAGCAGGTAGCCGTTCTCCTTGCTTTCTCGGACCTGCTCGAGGAAGGTCCTCCGATCGGCCTCGCGCTTGGAAAAGCTCTTCATGGCAGGGGCTCCCTAAAGCGAGGGCGGCAGAAGGGCCCCGGTGAGGCGGGCCAAGGAGCGGGGGTGGCCCCAGGGGTGGGGAGGGGGAAAACTCTTGAGGGGGGAGGGAACCCTGGGCCAACACAGGAGCACAGGAGCTCGACTGGGGAGGGTGGGGTGACTACAAGGTGCGGGTGGGCCTCTCCTAGCTCGTCGGCACCTGTCTCATCCTTCCGCTGGGGGGCTGCCAGAGGCCGAGCCGAGAGGGAAAGGCTGGGCCACAGGTGCCCTGTTAGGACTCCTTCGCTGGAGGAGTTGCCACAGTGACCGGGGGAGCAAAAGCGCTCCAGAGGCTCCGTTCTAGAACCAAAGCATAACAAGCAGTTTTAGAACCTCTGGCCTGCGTATGGGGGGGGGAGGGGAGGCCGCTCAGGCCACTGCCTCCAGCCAAGGGAGCAGCAGCTGGGCCACCTGGGGAGCGGGCGAAACAGCCCCCCCCCCAAGGGCTTCGCAGCGCAGGAAACTTCATCTTGGGGTGAGGGAGGAAGGCATCCCAGAAGTCAGGTGGGTGACACCGTCCCTCCATGCCCGTAAGTCAGAGCAGTTTTGTGGGTTTTCTTATGAACCAAGCAGTGGACAGTACCTTTGGTGGTCGCAGGTCCACCTGGTGCAGTTATCCGGGCTTGTAAGGAAGAATGGGACTCCACAGCTCTCGGGGAATTTGGGCCCAGGAGGCTGAGATCCAGGCGCACCAGGACAAGTGCCTGCAATGCCACCTTAGCTCCCCCCCGCCCCAAAATAGCACCACTGGCCTTCAACAGTGAAAGGTTCACCTTGGGTTGCCTTGCCGCTATTACGGGAGCCGAGAGATGAAAGAACACGCCAAGGTTCAAAAGGCACGGAGAAAAAGCTTTAATTCGCTGCAGCGAGGCGCCCAGCCGAATTCAGTTGGAAAACTGGGGCAATGAACAAAGAAACTCTACAGATTTTATAGAAAAACATTCTCTCAGTACCCCTCCTTTATCAGAATAAACAAGGATGCACCTGGACGCCGTAAATCGCCCGCGAAACAACAAAGAAACTTCAAAAGATACATAGTTATCACATCGTTACAAATCAATTGTCAACGGAAACACACAGAGGGTACTATTAATCTTGCTCGTTGGCGCCACCTGTCATGCAATTCCCGGAACTCTGAGCTTCGCAGCCAGAAGCGTTTGACAGCTCTTGGGTGGACCCCCTTTACCAGTGGTCTTCCCACCCAGATAAGTGTTTACCCAGCAATTTTATGGCCTGGTATCTCCTGACACAGGCTTAGGGAGGAATGTGGTGCTTTGAGTCACAGTTCAGTGAAGGGAAAAGAGGTGAATAAAGGGACACAGGACTGAATTTGAAATAGAACCAAAGTACTGCCGTTTTATCTACAATGGCAGCTTATAGACTATAGACTGTATCAAAAACCATTTCTATCAAACAGCAGTAAGGCAACAGATCAAAGCAAGGCTGGAACCCTGAAACCCCCCACCCACGCTTTGCAAAGGGCACTCACTAAAAAGACTGGGAGACCGGCTGCCCTTATGGTCCGGCCTAAATGGTTGGCAGGCGCAGGTTGCCCGTGTGTATATGTATGTGTGTGTGTGTGTTGTGCTCACCCTGGAAGCACAGTGAGAGCTCAGGAGTGGCGGTGGTGCAAGCACGTGCAAACTTGGAAGTGGCTCCAGCCCCTCTCTTTCCCAGGCACCCTGAATAAGCTTCGCGCCCCCCCCGTCTCCTCCCCCGGCCATGTGTGTTTTCTGAGCAGGCTGAGGACAGGCCCTCTCCGGATGGGCCACCCCGGCCTTGGCTGCTCCTTTTCGGTCGCGTTGGCCGGCGAGCCCGGTGGGTGGGGGTTCGCAGCCGGGGCGCCGCCAGGGAGAGGAAACCGCCTGAGGCCCTGGGCGGGCCACCGCCGTCGAAAGAGACGGGAAGGAGGGGGGGGGTCCGCTTCGGAGCCCCGCGGGGCAGGCGTGGGGGGGGGTCGGGGGGGGGGGGCGCCGGGCGCGGCTGGGCGTTCGGGCACCACCCTCCGAGTCCTAGGGGCGCCTCCTTATCCGCGCCAGGAGGGGCTGAGCCCCCCCACCCCCCCCACACCCCCTCCTCTCCGCCCGTCGCCTCCAGTCGGAGCCCGAACCGGGTCCTCGTGACTCGTCCCGTCGAAGGGAGGGCGCGCTCCGGCCCCCTACGACTCCTGCCGGACCGGACCGGACGGGGCTCCGAAGCCCTGGGGGGGGGGCGGCGGCGGCGGCGGGGGCGGAGACGGGGGGGGGCGCTCGCGGTTCCTCTTTCCTTCCGGGGCGTCCTCTTCTTGGCCCCTGCGGGAGCCCACCAGGCGCGTCGGGGGAGCGCCCCGACCCCCCATCCCCACCCCCACCCCCCACCCCCGGGTCCATTCGGGACTTCTTGGGCAGGGGCCGGTGGGGGCGCGCGGGCGCGGGGGGGGGCCCTGCAGGGGCGGCGGCGGCGGCGGCGGCGGGCAGGGGGTTTCCTGAGGCCGCCACTTCTTTGCGCCCCTGGCCTGGCTGGGTCTCCGTCCGCCGCCGCCGCCCCCGAAGATCCCAGCTTCCCGACGGGGGCCGTGAAAAGGCCGGCGCGGGACGGCTTCAGAGGAGCGAATCCGTATCAGAAACCAGCCAGCAAACCGCCCCCCCCCACGCGCAGCCGACGCCCCCCCCCATCCGAGCAATGGTGGTGGGGGTGGGGGGGGGTCAGCAAAGGAGCCTCTCTCCTTCCCAGTCCCCGCCCCGCCCCGCCCCCTGCCCCCCCCCCCCCGCTTGGACTACATCTCCCAGGATTCCCGGGGGCCGCCCCCTCCTCCCCCTCCTCCCCGCGCCCCGCCCCCAACGGGCCGTCACGAGACCGGGCGCGCGCCAGCCTCCGCCCCGGGGACGCGCGTGGGACCCATCGAGGGGGGGGGGAGAGCAAGCGCCGGGCCGAGCCCCTTCGCGCGTGCGCAGTGCGGCACTCTTGGAGCGGGAGGGGGTCGCCCTGCCTAGGAAAAGGGGCGGGGCTGCGAGCGGGACCCCCGCCCCCCTTCCGAGGTCCGAGGACGGTCCCAAGGCGGCGGGTGGAAGCCTCTCCCCCCCCCGAGAGAGGAAGCCTGGGGGAGACCCCTCCCCTCTCCCCCGGCCAGTGGCGGGCCGTTCCGGGAACCCTAATCCTGGAATTCCCCCCCCCCTTCCGAGAAGCCGCCCCTGCGATTTTGGCCGCCCGAGGATGCTCTGCAGCTGGAGGGGGTCAGAAAAGGGCGGAGTCCGGAACCCCGCCCCCCACCGGCAGGTGAGGGCGGGGCCTTAAATACCCGGAAGCGCTGCCACCCCCCACCTTTCCCCACCCCCCCCCGACACGCCCCGGAGCCTCAAACTTGGAGCAGGTGAGCAGAAGGGGGGGGAAGCCCCTTTGCCCTCCCCAACCCCAACCCCCCCCCGCGGAATGGAGGAAGGCCGGGCACCCCCCCCCTCCCTCCCTCCCTCCCCCTTCAAGCCTGGCAGCCTTTCTCCCCCCCCTTTCCGCCCCCCCCCGCTGTCTCTCTCCGAGTCCGGAGAGAAAAGCCCCCCCCTCCGGTTTCCCTCGCCTCCCCCCCCCGGGGGAGGGGCACCAGGGCTGCCCACATGAGCGCGCCTCCAACGGGGGGGGCGTCTCCCTCCCTCTCTTTCTCCCTGCCTTCTCCCCCCTCCCGCAGAGCCCCCTTGGACCTTGGGCTCCCCCTCTGCCCCCTCCCGGGCATTCCTCCCCCAGCCTGTGGGAGTCCCCCCCACCCCACCCGCGGTTTCTTCGGGGCTGCTCCAAAGGCGTGCTGCCCCCGGGTGAGACTCCCCTGCCCTTCCCCCCCCCCACCACCACGAAGCCCGGGAGGAGGCCCCCTCCCTCCCCCCCCTCCCTCCTTCCTTCTCTGCCTGCCTTTGGGGCACCCCCTCTCCACACCCCTTGCTGTGCAGTAGCCAGGACCTGCGCACGGGGGGGGGGCTGCTCTCCCAGTGGCTGACCTTTCAGGGGAGGGGGGCAGGCTCACGTCCTGCTGACCTTCTTGCCTGGGTGGTGGTGGTGGTGGTGGTGGTGGTGGCCATGGTCCCCTGTCTTGGGAGGTCAGCAGGTCGGAGGTCAGCCCCCTCTCCTCTCCCCAGTGGCTCTTATGAGGAGGGGTGTGGAAGGGGCTCAGCCCCTTGCAAGGGGTGGGTCCTCTGAGCCTACCACCCCTGAGGTGAGCTCCCCCTGAATCACCATGCTGGCTGGGGTGGGGCCCACGGGAGGCGGGGGGGCTTCTTTCTTGTCCCTCTCCTCCGTGGATGGATCCTATGGTTAACTCACCCAGGCTAAGCACAGCTTGCGGACTGTGGTACAGGAACCTTTACCATGCCTATGCTGTACATGTAGTAGTGTGGTTTATGCCACATCTCGGGCCAAACAAAGGAAGTTGGAGCAGGGCTGGGTGTCACATCCTGCTCCTCTGAGGCAGGGTTGCAGCTTGAGCGGAAGTGAGAGGGTTTGGGTGGGCATGCCTCCCCCCCCCACCGCCTTACTGCATCACTGTTGAAGGTTGGGCTGTTCTTGGTTTTGATTGCCAAAGACACCCTGAAAACTCTGCAGGGGAGGAACCACTGGGTGCCCGGTTTGTTCCTCTCAGAGGCTGATCACGCTGGCCTCTGAACAGGGATTGCCGTCACCTGATGCTCTTGCCTGGTTGCGCTCTCGTGCGCTCGGCTCTGCCTTAAGACCTGTTGTTTTGTTCCTAGGCCAGCCAAGGAGGAGCCACCGCAACCACCACCACCACCACCAGCAGCAGCAGCCGCTCCGGCCCCGCCTGGCCTTCTCGGATGCTTCCCTTGAAAGGAGGGCAGCGCTGGACGTGACCCCCTGATAACGGGTCATTTGCTGGCCACCGAGAGTCCTAGCGCTCTCCCCTGTGGCTGCGCGCTCCTGTCCCCGTGCAGGGAAGTGGCGCTGGCTCCTGGAGCCCCGACTCCCCAGCTGCGCTCCTTCAGCCTCCGGGCCTGAACTCTGCTCCTGCCCCTTGGAAGCGCAGGCCCTGCCTTTGCCTGTGTAAAGGCGCAGAGAGGAAGCGGTTTGCTTTTTACCTCTGCCTGGACCGGATCCCGCCCTCCTGGTGCCTTGTACTTTGAACGGCAGGATTTGCACCACTGGGCTGGAGAGGGACCGAGGGGGAAGATGTCCGAGTCACGGGTCAAGCGTAAGCTCAGCAAACGGACCCTCCAAAGCCTTGTGGGACCTGCACCGGGCTGAATAATGGGGCCGGGGGTGGCTCTGGCAGGAAGGGGGGGGGGGTTCTGGGCTTTCAACACTATCCAATGCTTGCGTGTGTGCAAGAGTGGCACAGAGAGAAGGCTTCTGACTGCAACAAATCCCCGCCATGCCCTTGGGAATGGCTGGTTGGCCATTGCTCTCCCTAGCCCACCACCCCCACCCCTGGTCTGAGGCCTTTCTGTCCAGCCAAGGCCCTCGGTTGACACATTGCTGATGTTTCCCTTGTGTCACCCTGATGGGGAAGCCAGTGGTGATAGCACAGTCCCAGTTCTTCCCTTGTTCCTGCCCCAGAGTGGCAGTGGGTGTGGGGGTGGCTCTATGTCAAAGGAGGTCTTCTGCCTTACTGGGGCTCTTCATAACAAGAAACTGCCCCCTCATTTCACCCAACCGGCCACTCTTTTCCCTTGAAGTGTGTTGTCTGCCCCTGAATATGCTGGAGAAGCTGCCGGGCTTCCCTGCTGATTCCCCTGGGACCCCCGCCCCCCCAATGGCTGCTGGAGGGAGGAGGGTTAAAACTATCAGGTCCAAGAAGAGATGTGATAGTGGGGGTGTGCTATCGTCCACCAGATCAAAAACTTGAGGGGGACCTTGAAATGAGGAGAGAAATCACGGAGGTGTCTAAATGGGATAGGATAGTAATCATGGGGGGCTTCAATTATCCCCATATTGACTGGGCCAATGCGAGCTCTGGGCAAGAAAGAGAAACTGGGTTTCTCGACTTGCTGAATGACTGTGCCTTAGAGCAACTTGTCATGGAGCCCACCCGAGAACAGGCAACTCTAGATCTAATATTGTGTGATACTCAGGACCTCGTCAGGGATGTGAATGTCACTGAGCCTCTGGGGAACAGTGACTATGCTGCAATTACCTTTGCCATGCATGTTGGAGGAAGAGTGTCAAGCAAATCAGACATAAAAACCCTTGATTTTCGAAGGGCAAACTTCCCTCAGATGAGGAAACTAGTTAGAAAGAAATTGAAGGGGAAGGTTGGAAGAATCCAATCTCTTCAGAGTGCATGGAACCTGTTTAAAACAACGGTAACAGAGGCCCAGCACAAGTGCATACCACAAAGAAAGAAGAGCTCATTTAAGTCCAAGAGGGCACCGGCATGGTTAACGAGTGGAGTTAGAGAGGCTCTAAAGCACAAGGAGAGGTCTTTCTGTAAATGGAAATCCTCCCCAAATGAGGAAAATAAAAAGGAACACAAACTCTGGCAAAAGAAATGTAAGAAGATGATAAGAGAGGCAAAGAAAGATTTTGAGGAGTGCATGGATAGCAATATAAAGGGAAATAATAAAAGGTTCTTCAAATATGTTAGAAGTAGATAAGCTGCCAGAAAACCAGTTGGCCCTCTGGATGGTGAGGGAGGAAAGGGGGATGTAATGGAGGACTTAGAAATTGCAGAGAAATTAAATGAGTTCTTTAACATAAGACCATAAAAAGAGCCATGCTGGATCAGGCCAAAGGCCCATCTAGTCCAGCTTCCTGGATCTCACAGTAGCCCCACAAGATGCATCTGGGAGCGCACGAGACTAGATCTTTGTCTTCTGATACACTCCCCTGCACCTGGCCCTTGAAGTACCCCGTTTGTAAGCCTGGAGATTACACATATCCCATCATGGTTGTAACCTGTGTTGGACTTTTCCTCCAGGAATCTGTCCAATCCCCTTTTGAAGGCATCCAGGCCAAATGCCATCCCCACATCCTGTGGCAGGGAGTTCCACAGACTAACAACACGCTGGGTAGAAAAAAATTCTTTTTTTCATTCTCACTCTCCCAGCCCTCATTTTGAGTGGATGTCCCCTAGTTCTGGTATTTTGGGAGAGGGAGAAGAGCATCCCTCTATCCACTTTACTCATGCCCTGCATTATTTTGTACATCTCAATCATATCCCCCTCAGGCGCCTTTTTTCCAGACTAAAGAGCCTGAAATGTTTTAGCCTTTCCTCATAAGGGAGGTCCCCCAGCCCAGTAATCATTTTAGTCGCTCTCTTTTGCACCTTTTCCAGTTCCACCATGTCTTTCTTGAGATGCGGTGACCAGAATTGTACACAATACTCCAGGTGGGGCCTTACTATTGTTTTGTATAATTGTAATGTTGGCTGTTTTATTTTCAATCCCCTTTTTGATAATCCCTAGCATGGAATTGGCCTTCTTCACCACTGCCACACATTGGGGAGACACCTTCACGGAGCTGTCGTCCACCAACACACCAAGAGGGTTTGTTCTTGAGAGGGAAGCTGTGAGCAGATCTTGGTCCTTTCTTGGTCCCTTTTCTTAAGTCTTTTGCCCTGCAGAGCTGGCATGGCTAGCCTGGGCTCCCATGGGCCACTGGCCCATCCTTGTGGCCTCTGGCCTTGCCCCATGGCTCCTTGGCCTCTCCCTCCTGCCTGGGCCCATCATGGCTCCTGAGATACAGGAAGCTGGACTAGATGGGCCTTTGGCCTGATCCAGCATGGCTCTTCTTATGTTCTTATGTTCTTATGACAGCTGGAAGGGCTTGCTCAGGGTGGCAGCCGCCACAGCAGGAGCTCCTCTGAGCTTGCAGGGAGCACGCGAAGTCACCAGGGAGAAGCGCTTTCATGCAGCTGACCCGTAGCTACTGCACTGTTTGGTGTCTCTGTTCTTGGAGGTTGGAGTGAAAGGTCTAGACTGCTTCTGTACTGATGTTCTGTCTCCCCTGGAGGATTTATTTCTTCCGAGTGCTTTCTAATCAGCTTTCACTTTGTTTTCCAATATGGCTGGCTCTTCACCATAGGTTTCTGTTTCCGAGCGCAGTGTCATCCTTGCAGTCTTTTCTTTATTGGTCTTCACTGTACTGTTTCCCTCTTTTCTTTGTTTTCTCCTGGTTAGGTAGTATACTCCCTGGTTGGTCTTTCAGCATTTCTAAGCTAGGCTTGGATTTTCTTTTAATTTCTTACATCTTCTGGAAGAGCTCTCTTGTTTCTTCTGTTTTCTCCTCCTCCTTTATTTCTTTGCATGGGTAAGCGCAGGGGTCCTCTTGGGCTCTATGGGGCAGAGCTGCCTGCAGGGTTCTGACAGGGTTTGTTCTCCTTTTTCCCCTTGTTTTTCTTTCTAAAAACAAAGCAGGACTTCATTGTATTTCTTAAAGTCAGTTGTTATGTGTAATGAGGTTTTAGTGATTGGAAAAATGCCTCACCAGAGAGGTTCCCCCTTAATGGGCGAAAGACACCACCCCCCTCCATGGAGCGCCTCCTTCATCCCACCAGGGAGAGAGATCCACTTGAAGTTCCATTGGGTCATGGTTTGCTGCGTGACAAACCCCCTCCACCCTACACACAAGCAGTGGGGCATTCGGCACGGGAGGGGCCCCCAGGGCAGGGCTTGGGGGGGTGCTCCCCCCTGCCCGCTGTAATGATGCAAAAACCTTGGCAAAGGTCTGGTACCTCTTGACTTTGGGGGTGCCAAAAACCCTGCCTAGCCCCCTCTCTGCCCCATACCGAGTGAGGGACTGAGGCAGACCCCCCTCGTGGCCCCGCAAGCCTGTCCTAGAGCAGGAGAGTGGCTGGATTGGGACGTCCCCTGGGGGTATTTAGGGGGGTGTTGGTGGTAGGAAGGGCAGCCTTGGGGAACAGGCCTCTTCATGCAGGGTGTGTGTGTGTGTGTGTGTGTGTGTGTGTGTGTGTGTGTGTGTGTGTGTGTGGGCCAGGGGAGGGGGAGACAGAGCACAAGGCTTTGTTGGGATTTGAATGGGGAGCCCACCTCCCGGCCCTTTGAACTCTCCAGGGCTGGCCATCACACTGATGGATGCCACCACTGACAAAGACCCGCTGGTCCATGAGCAGATCTACAGCGCCCTGTGTTACTTGGGAGGGGCTGAGCCGGAAGAGATCCTGAACGCCTGCGAGGAGTACCTGCGGCAACATGAGAAGGTAAAGGAAGCCACTGAGGGGCCGGGCCCCACTGTGCGGACCCCCACACACTCCACCTGCACCTTCGCTCCCTCCCGGCAGGGAGAAGGATCGGGGAGAGGGAGGGCCAAGTAGCAGCAGAGGGAGTAGAGTTTGGGGTCGGGGAGGAGCAACTCTATTACCCTCCACCCCCCAAAAAATTCCTGAGAAATCTTGACCCCCCCAATAGATTTTTGTTGTTGTTGTTGTTGTTGTTTCTCCTGCTGGGAATCACGGCCACCAGTCCTTGGATCTGGGCCAGCTCCAGGGGTGTTGTGGAGGCCCCGGTTCCTTTCGAGGGCCTTGAGGTTGTCCCCTGTAGGGCTGGTGGTGGGAGGGGCCCTGGGGGGGCTGTTCCTGGGGGGGCCCTCACCTCCTTCCTTGCCTCCCAGCTGGCGTACCCACACCGCGTCATCATCCTGAGGGCCATGGAAGCGGTGGTGAGGAACAGCCTGGCCCGCCTGGACAAAAGGACTGCCCGGATCGTCATCTTCCTGGCCTCCAACGAGATGACCAAGTCCAAGGTGAGGCTTTTGGCATCAGAAGCTCCCTTGGGGGGGGGCTCTCTCAGCTGGGGGAGCCCCCCCCGCTTGCTCCAGGTGGCGGTGGCGGCGGCGGCGGTGGCGGTGGCGGTGGTGGTGGGGTTTGGGCTCTTGGAGCTGCCGAGGGCATTGGGAGGTGAGGAGGGGCGGGGGCGGCGGGGGTGGTGGTGCATGAGGGGCTGCCTTTGTCCCCTGACTGACACAGGAGGTGGTCCATGAGTGGCAGATGGCCGCCAGCAACGTCCTGGTCGCCGTCGGGAGGCGCTTCATCAACCGGGTGATGGAGGAGGTGCTGACCAAGTTCCAGCCGGGGGTCCTGCCTCACTACTTTGTGGTGCAGACGTTTGCCAACCTCTCTGTGGCCAACGGTAGGCGGCCCCCGCCCCTCTGGCACATCCCCTTCAGAGAGGGGGGGGAAGGTTCCCCTCTGGTTGGCCCCAACCGGGGGGGGGGGAGCACTGGTGCCCCCGAGGGCAGGAAGCTCTGGGAAGCTTTCTCCCCTGGTGGTGGTGGTGGTCTGTGTGTGTGTGTGTGGGGGAGTCAGGGCAGGGACAAAGCAAGGAGGGGAAAGACAGGTGGGGGGGGTCAATGCTGCTCAGGCGTCCTGCCCCTGCATAGGAGCCCCCATGCTGTGCAGGAGAGACCCAGGCCCCTTGGCCCCCAAGACAGTGGCCACGAGGTGATGTGGCGATTTCCGGGGCAGCGTGCCTGGGGACCCTCTCCCTTCTTTGGGAAAGGGGCAGCTTGGACCAGAGGAATGGGAGCCGAGGGGCCAGCAGCTCAGGAGTAGACTGGCCCACCTCAGAGGGGGGTGTCCAGCTGGTGTGGGGGAGGGAGGGGAAAAGGTGGGTGACCTGGCCTGGCCGGACCTCTGCCTGGGGGATGGGCCTGGGTCTCAGCTGCCCCTCTTCCTCCCTCCTCCCTTCTCCTCCTCCAGTGTTTGGGATGGTGCCTTTCCTGACCTCCATCCTGGGGACGATGCTGCCCATGCTCTCGATGGCCAAGCACGACAGCCTGCGGTCGGTCTTCTGCTACGGTAATAGGGGTTGCCCCCCCCTCATTCTGGGGCCTCTGATGGCCCCCAGCTCTCCTGTGCATGGTGTGTGTGTGTGTGTGTATGCTTCAGTGGGCCTCTTTGGCAGCAGCGGGGCAGAGGTGTGTGTGGGGGGCTGGTGCTGGTGGGGGAGCCAGGCTGTCTGTGCAGCCGGTCTTCTGCTAGAGCCAGGCCTGTCTCCCTGGGGTGCTCCTCTCGGCTGGAACCCCCGGCCCATCAGGGGGTGTGAGGGTCCCTGACCTCCCTCGGAACGGCCTTCAAACCAAACGGTGCTGGGGGGGGCAGCGGAGGTGACCGGCACACCTTCTGTCCTGCAGCTTTGCAGTCCTTCAGCGAGAGCGTCCTGGAGTACCTGGCCAACCTGGACAAGGCCCCGGACCCGACGGTCAGGCGCGACACCTTCTCCAGCGAGATCTTCAGCGCCTATGAAGTCCTCTTCAACAGCTGGCTCCAGAGCCGGGAGGCCAAGGTGGGGGCTGCAGCAGACCAGAGAGGTTTGAGTTCGGGGAGGGGGGGAGGGGGAGGGGGGCAGCCCAGGCACTGCTGGAGGTGTTGGGGTGGTGTGTGTGTGTGTGTGTGTGTGTGTGTGTGTGTGTGTGTGTGTGTGTGCGTGTAAGCTCCCCATGTGGCAGGCAAGGCGGTTGGCTGCCACAGTCCTCCCCCCACCCCCCACCCAGGTCCCACTTGTGCTGCCCGTCTCCTCCTGTTGCCGCAAAGCCCATCTGGCCCCCCTCGCCGCAGCACCTCTCCCTCTCCTTTCTAAGGCTGGGGAAAAGCCAAAAAGATGTAGGCCGTGGAGGTGGGGACTCCCTTGGCCCTTGTGGCGATGCCAGCCTCCGAGGAGATCTGGGCAGGATGGAAGGTGGGTGAGCAGGGGGGGCCTCGGAGGAGCGTCCCTCTCTGGCCAGGCTTCTGGGGCCCGGGGCTGCACACCCCCTGCAGCATCTCCCCAATGCTCACCCTGTTTTGGGGGATCCAGTGGAGTGTGGCTTCCAGGGGCTCAGCCCTGCTGATGGGGGACCCCGAGTTGGGCAAAAGCGCTTGCCAGTGCCAGTGTGGACGCTGGGGCCGTTCCCCCCGTTCGCTGCCCTGTGGGGCCAGGTTGCAAGGCGGGCCTGCTGGGCTTCTCTTCCTGCCTTCCTCCCTTCTTGAGGGAGGTGCTGTGAAAAGGGTGGCCCCTTCCCTGTCTCCGAAGGGTTGCTGCCGGACTACCGCTCTCCCTCCTCTGGCTGTGCCGGCCGGGGCCGGGGCCGTTGCCCCTTGGCTGTGCCTTCCGCAGGGTCCACGTTGCCCCCTCTGCATTCAAGAGCCTTCTCCAGGGAGGGGTAGCGGCAGTGGCGGTGGCCTGAGAGGGTTGGTGACCCCTTTCCTTCTCTCTCCTCCCCACAGCTGAGGCTGGCGGTGGTGGAGGCTCTCGGGCCCATGTGCCACCTCCTGCCCAGTGAGAAGCTGGAGGAGCAGCTTCCGCGCCTCCTCTCGGGGATCCTGGCTCTTTACAGGAAGCCAGCCGAGGCCTACTACGTCTCCAAGGTAAGGGGGGGCACGTGCGCACGTGCATGCCATGGGATGTGGATGCGCCACAGGGGGTGGGCATGGGGGGTTGACCTGTCCCTTCCCAAGGGGGTCACTAACCCACTGCTGCCACGGGTCTCGTGGGACAGAGCTTGTGTCAGATCCTCGAGGCCTCCGTCAACATTGGCAGCCGCGCTCTGGACACACAGCTGGACACCCTCCTCAACGTGCTGCAGCTCCAGGTAGGAAGAAGGGGGGTGGGGTGGGGTGGGGGGCTTGCGGGGGGTGCCTGTAGTGGTTTTTCGGTCCGACACCTGCGCATCCACCTCTTGGAGCGATGGGCTCTGGGAGGGGGCCTCTGAGGGTGGAGGGGCTGCCATCTCCCATAAGATCCTAAGAACAGAAGAAGAGCCATGGCTGGATCAGGCCAAAGGCCCATCTAGTCCAGCTTCCTGGATCTCACAGTGGCCCCACCAGATGCCTCTGGGAGCGCATGAGACTAGATCTCTGTCTCCTGACACCACTCCCCCTGCATCTGGCCCTTGAAGGACCCTGTTTTTTAAGGCTGGAGATTACACATCTCCATCACGGTTTGTAACCTGTCATGGATTTTCCTCCAGGAATCTGCCCAATCTCCCTTTGAAGGCATCCAGGCCAGATGCCATCACCATCTCCTGTGGCAGTGAGTTCCACAGACTCCCTCCTGCTGGGCCTGTGTCCACCGTGGGCTCAGACGCTGGCATAACTCAGCAGGAGATCCGTGGAGCAGCCAGGAGGCTAGGCTGAGGCCGAGGCCTTTTCAGCTGCCAGGGCCAGGCTCATGCAGTGGGGTGGGGTGCAGGGGGGGTTCGGGAGAAGGCTGGGGGCAGGCTCCACCGTGAACTTGGCCGGGAGAGCCTCTCTTCGTTGCTGCCTCACCTGGACCAAACTTTTCTGCCTCACAGGGTTGCTGTTAGGGTGGAGTGGAGCCATGGAGGTTGAGAGCAGCTCTTGGCTCCTTAGAGGAGGAGGGGGGTGGGCAGGAAAACACCCTGAACGCAGCCCAGGGTTCTTGGGGCCTTCCCCCACCCCTGTGCCTCTCTTCTTTCCTACTCTCCCGCGAGCAGATCTGTGCCCCTCTGGACTCATCCCTGCCCGTCCCTTTGAAGAACCACAATGAGGTCCTTCGCTGCTTCACCGTGCTAGGTAAGCCCTCGGCCAGGAGTGTGGGGCAGGGTGGGTGGTGGGATGGGGGGCTTGACAGTGAGGTCTGTGGGTCCAGGTGCTTGCTAGAGGGGCCTGTGTGCGGGGAGATTCTGCCATCACTCGGCCCATGTTTGTGGTGGGTGGAACAGAGCTGCCTTGCTCTTAGGTTTTGGGGGTGGTGGCGGTGGTGGGTTTGCTGCTGTGGTCGGGGCCGGGGCAGGCTCCCCTGCTACTGCCCCCCCACCCTACCCACCCCAGTTTCCCAGCTTCTTTGCTTCTGCCTCTGGCAGCCACGTCCTTCCCTGACCGTGTGCTGGGATTCCTGCTTCCGAAACTGGAGTCCGGCAATGAGAGGACGCGGGTGGGGACGCTGACCATCCTGCGGCAGATCATCAACAGCGCCTGTAAGCAGGAGGGAGGGAGGGAGGGAGGGGGTGCCCGTGGGCCCCATCCTGATCCTTCCCGCCCCCTTCAGACCGGCCGTCTCCCAGGCCCACAGTGCTTTCCCCACAGTGCCATTGTCGGTGGGGGTGGGGGCCCCCCAGGCTGCAGGGCAAAGGGACAGCTGTCTTCAGGAAAGGCCCGTTTGGCCTGGTGGGGGTTCCCGGGACGTCTGGGTGTTTGGGGAAGGGCTGTGGCCTCCATGCAAGCTGCCCACCCCTCCCGATGAGAACAGAGGTCTCTCTGTGTCTGTTTGTGTGTGTGTGTGTTGTGTGTGTGTGTGGGGGAAACAGGGCTGATTCCCTGCCCTGTTCTTTGGAAGGTGGAAAGCAGGCGTCCCCCAGGGTTGGCTGCCGTTGCTCTCCAGCCAGGCACGCTGGAGGAATGGAAAGGAAGGGTGGCGGGGGGGGGGGAGGAGGAGGAGGGCACCAGAAGTGTACAACAAGTTGCATGACAACGTTGCAGGCCTTCCTGGGCTTCTAGGGGTCCCGGGTGAGGGGTGGGGTGGGGGAATCTATTCTGCTGTCAGTGGAGCTTGGCAAACCCAGGCTGCGCCCCACCCCCTCCTCCAAGTGGAGACCCTCGGTGAGGGTCTGCCTCCGTCCCTCCCCAGCTGGAGGTGGTCAGGGCAGAGTGGGGAAGCCTCTTACCCCCCCCACTCTCCCACTCTCCCACCCTCACCCCCACCCCCACCCGCCCCTTGCTGCCCCCTCCCCCTCTCTTCCGCCCAGCCTCCCAGATGGAGATCAAGAAGCCCTTCATCCTCTCCGCCATGAAGCTGCCTCTGCAGGACAACAGCAACAAAGTGAGTGCAGGGCGGCCTCTCTCTGTCCGTCCGTCCGTCCGTCTGTCCATCCATCCTTCCTTCCTTCCTTCCTAGGCCTGCTTGCAGGGGCTGGCCTCTCCCCCCACTCCTCCCAGTGCCAGTTCAGAGAGCCACCTGGCCCACGTTCCCAGCTGGTTTTTCTGCCCCACCCTCTGCCAGGGTCCATTTTGCCTGCACCCTGCCTGGCCAGAGGCTTTTGTCTTGCCCTCGTGCCAAAGGGGGCGAGGCTGAGTCCAGACAGGCTTCGCTGGGCAGCCTTGGGAGTCTGTGGCTTCTGAGAGAGAGAGAGAGAGAGAGAGAGAGCAGAGCTTGCCTGATTCCCACTGAGGCAGGACCGGGAGCTGCCAGGAGGCACAGAGGTGGCCTTGTCAGACCGTCTGCTGCTGAGCCAACCTAGTTGGGCCCACGTGCCAAGGCCAGGCTAGACCGAGGAGGGGTGGTCCTGGGCCCTGGGGGGTGGGGGTGGGGGTGGGGGCACCCCACGGCACCAGAGACGAGCCTGACCAGTTCTCGAGAGCCAGTGGGTTGGAGGGCACTTCAGAGAACCTTGTGAGTGTCTTGCATGCGCCAGCCAGATTGCTGTGTGTGTGTGTGTGTGTGTGTCGGGGGAGCTCGCGACCTCGTCAGGCTGGCTGTTTCTCTCCCAGATGACCCATCTTTCCCTCTTGGGGGTGTCAGCTGGGATCTCCTTGGCCTGCTCACCTCCCTGGCCCAGACCAGCAGGCAGGGAGGGGGCGCGAGGGGGGTGTGCAGAGTCCGTGTCCTGGGTCCACGCCCTCTTCCCGCCAGCCTCCTCTTTGGGCAGAGGGTGCGGTAGGATGGAGTGGACTGAAACCCCCTCGGTGGGTGCAGCGCAGGCCCTTTGCTGGGGCTGTGGAAGGACGGGGCAAGAGGGGCGCTGGGTTTGTGGCCAAGAGACCTCCACCCCCACCCCTCCCCTCCCCTGGTGTAGGCACAGAGCCGAGGGAAGAGGCAGACTTGGGCCACTTGCTCTGGCCCTGGAAGGGCCCCAGGGGGAGGACGAGGGTGGTGGCTGTGCTCGCCTCCTGCCCGGGGCAGGGGAGGCTTCCGCGACCTCCTTCCTTGCCCCCCCCCCCCGTTTGCAGGTCAAGCGGGCGGTGGTGCACGTGATCAGCGCCATGGCCCACCACGGGTACCTGGAGCAGCCGGGCGGCGAGGCCTTGCTAGAGTTCCTCGTCCGGCAGTGCGCCCTTCCGGTTGGCCAGGTGAGCCTTCTGCCGGGGAGCAGCTGTGCTGCCCCCCCCCCGCCCCCGCCTCCCTTCCTCTGAAGCCCACCTGCTTGGGTCCCTTCAGAGCCCAGGAGCTGCTGCTGTTGCTGCCCCAGCCGTGGGCTAGGTCGCCCGGCAGGGCTCGAGGGAGGCCAGTGGACCCTGGGCCACGAGGCAGGGTGGGCGGCGGAGAGCTCAAGAGCCCAGGGGCTGGCTCAGGGCCTGGCAGAAAAACTCCTGGGATGGCTGCTGCTGCTGCTGCTTCTGGGGTTGTTGGTGGTGGGTCTTGGCCTTTGGGGTGGCGGGAGGGGCAGAGGCACCTTCTTAGCTTAGCTGTGTGCCAAAGGCAGAGGGACTCACAAGGCCTCCTCCTGTTGATGGGGGTGGGGGTGTGAGTGGCGGGGAAGCAGGTTTTCAGAGCCCCCACCCACCCCCCACCTTGCAAATTGTGGCCCAGGCCCAGGTGGGCCTTCCCCCGAGTGTTCCAAGTGGGATGAACCTGGGGTGGGTCGGGGGCCCATGGCCTGCCGTCTCCCCTAGGAGCAGCTGGCCTTTAGGGGTGGAGGGGGGCCCCCGTGGGGACCCTGCCTGCATAACATGGGTCTGCTCAGTCCCCCCAGCTGCCCCGGAGGCATTCCCTGGAGATGGAGGAGCTGACGGACAGCCACGTCCGGGAGATCAGCGTGAACACGCTCTTCCTCATCAGCACCACGGTCGACAGCATGGCTGACGTGAGTCCGCGGCAGCGGGAGGGGGGCTTGGCACGGAGGCAGGGGCTGCTTCGCCTCGTGTGACGACCGACCGTGGAGGGGGAGGGGGTTGAGAGCAGACCTCGCCCCCCTTCTGGTGCCAGGGGCCAGGTGGGCTTCGGGCTGAGCCAGGGGAAAGGAGTCGGGCGAGACCAAAGGGAAGGTCGCCAAGGGGAGGGCAGCGTGAAAAGAGAGGTTGCCTTCTGGCCCCTCTCTGAAGAGCAGGCACCCTTGGCTCCCTCCCAGAGGGGGACATGGAGGGGGCCAGGCCTGTCTTGACTGGGGGAAGGGGGCAGTTCCCAAGGGACGCCCCTCCCACCCACAAGGCCTGGCTCTGCAGTGATGCCTGCCTGCCCTCTTTCCACGTGGCCCCCTTGGTCTTGGCCAAGTACTGTATTGAGGTCCCGATCCATGGGGGGGCTTGGAGGGGGACCCCCAAGCCCTCGCGCCTGACCAGGGAGCTTTTATGCCTCCCCCCAGGTCCTGTGGCCCTACCTCCTGCAGTTTGTGACCCCCGTCCACCTGAGCAACGCCCTGGCCCCGCTCTGCAGGAGCCTCCTCTTCCTGGCGGCCCAGAGGCAGGAGGAGGAAGGGGGCAGCTTCCTCCTCCCTTACGGTGACGCCAACGGTTCGTACCCAACCACGGGGCGGGGCGCGGTGGCGGTGGGAGGGGGCTCCTTGCTCACGCTGATTTATCGCTATTGACATGAGCTTTGAGGCATGGCCTGAGCGGGGGCTGCGCTGGAGATCCACGCTCCCCCCACACACTCCAGGTGCAAACTCTGTTCTGACATCTCTTGCGCTTTCCTGTTCGCAGCTGGCCTCCCGTCCCCTCAGGCGCTCCTGGCCAGGATGCTGGTAAGTGCCCCGGGGTGGGTTAGGAGCAAGCCTGGGAGGAGGGACATGACGGCCTCCCTGACTTGGTGTGTGAGTGTGTGTGTGTGTGTGTGTGAGTGTCCTTGCGGTCAAGAGAAAAGCATTTTCAGAGTCTTCCCTGGACAGTCAGCCTGTGAGATCTCCGGTATATCCACTCATGCTTGAGGTGTGGGCGTCACAAAACTCACAGGCATTTTGTGTGTGTATACTAAAACAGGAGTTTTTGCAGAGCCAGTCCGTGCGCAGTTTGCGATTTAGGTAAATACGGGTTTTATATAAAAGGAGGAGGGTCAGAGGCCAAGAAGTCGGCGGTTGAGGAGGCTGGTTTGCTTTGGAGGGTGCCTGCCACGCAGCGCCCCGAAGGGTCCGATACGCGTGGGATGGGTTCTCCCTCCCCCGGGTATTGGGTGCTTGTCCTTCAGGCCGGCCCCTTGGCCGCTGGGCTGGAGGCTGGCCAGTCTGGCACTTACTTTGGTGGCCTTGGGAAAGGGGGAGGGTCCCCTCCACGTCTGGAGCCTGTCCTGTGGAAGGGGGGTGCCTCTGCGGCAGCTGCTGGTGGAGGGACCCGGGGGGGCGCGGGCTCTGGCCTGGCCCTTGGGGTGTTGTGTGCCTGTGGGCTTGTGGAGGTGGCCTCCCGTTTCCCACACACACACACCCTTTTTTTTTTGCTCTTGCAGGTGGTGTCTTCCCAGCCTTCCCCGGGGGAGGGCCGCGGGGCCGCCTCCCTCCAGCTGCTCCAGGTCTTGCAGCCGGGCATCCACAAGACCCTCCAGCAGCTGTGGAGCAAGAGGATCCCGGCCCTGGTGGAACATCTGGAAGGTAAAAGGGGCCACAGGAGCCCTCGCCTCCAGGAAGAGGGGCTCGCGTACACCCTCCCCCCCCCCGGCAGAGCAGCAGGGATGGGTGGGGTGGGGGTGGGGACCTAGTGAGGAGGCAGGTGCTGGCTTTCCTGTCCTAGAACATAAGAACATAAGAACATAAGAAGAGCCCTTCTGGATCAGGCCAAAGGCCCATCTAGTCCAGCTTCCTGTATCTCACAGCGGCCCCACCAGATGCGTCTGGGAGCGCACGAGACTAGATATCTGTCTCCTGATACCACTCCCCTGCATCTGGCCCTTGAAGTACCCTGGTTTAAAGCCTAGAGATTACACATCTCCATCATGGTTTGTAACCCGTGATGGACTTTTCCTCTAGGAATCTGTCCAATCCCCTTTTAAAGGCATCCAGGCCAGATGCCATCACCACATCCTGTGGCAGGGAGTTCCATAGACTAACAACGCACTGGGTGAAAAAATATTTTCTTTTGTCTGTTCTTACTCTCCCAGCACTCAATTTGAGTGTATGTCCCCTAGTTCTGGTATTTTGAGAGAGGGAGAAGAGCTTCCCTCTATCCACTTTACTCATACCCTGCATTATTTTGTATGTCTCAATCATATCCCCCTCAAGCGCCTTTTTCCAGACTAAAGAGGCCCAATTGTTTTAGCCTTTCTTCAAGGGAGGTGCCCCAGCCCAGTAATCATTTTAGTCGCTCTCTTCTGCACCTTTTCCAGTTCCACTATGTCTTTCTTGAGATGCGGTGACCAGAATTGTACACAATACTCCAGGTGCGGCCTTACTATTGTTTTGTATAACGGCATTATAATGTTGGCTGTTTTATTTTCAATCCCCTTTTTGATAATCCCTAGCATGGAATTGGCCTTCTTCACTGCTGCCACACATTGGGGAGACACCTTCATGGAGCTGTCCACCAACACACCAAGATCTCTTTCCTGATCCGTCACGGATAACTCAGAGCCCATGAGTTGATAGATGAAGTTTGGATTTTTTTGCCCCAATATGCATTACTTTACATTTGGTTACATTAAAACGCATTTGCCATTTCTCAGCCCACTCTCCCAGTTTGGAGAGATCCTTCTGGAGCTCTTCACAATCTTCTCTGGTTTTTACCACATGGAAAAGTTTTGTGTCATCTGCAAACTTGGCCACCACACTGTTTATCCCTGTCTCCAGGTCATTTATGAACAGATTGAAAAGCACCGGTCCCAGGACCGAGCCCTGGGGCACACCGCTTTTCACTTCTCTCCATTGTGAAAATTTCCCATTGACACCTACTCTTTGTTTCCGGGATCTCAACCAGTTCTCAATCCATAAGAGGACCTGCCCTCTTATCCCCTGACTATGCAATTTTCTCAGCAGCCTTTGGTGAGGGACTGTGTCAAAAGCCTTTTGAAAATCCAGATAGACTATATCCACTGGTTCACCCAAATCCACGTGCCTGTTGACCTTTTCAAAAAAATTCTAAAAGGTTTGTAAGACAAGATTTACCCTTACAGAAGCCATGCTGATTTTCTCTCAGCAAGGTTTGTTCTTTTATGTGTTTTAAGATTTTCTCTTGGATGAGGCCTTCCACCATCTTCCCTGGGACAGATGTAAGGCTAAGACCGGCCTGTAGTTTCCTGGGTCCCCCTCCTTCCTTTTTAAAAATTGGTGTGACATCCGCTATCCTCCAGTCCTCCGGCACTGTGGCCGTTTGAAGAGACAAGTTGCATATTACCGTTAAGAGATCTGCAATTTCATTTCTCAGTTCCCTAATAACCCTTGGGTGGATGCCATCTGGGCCCGGTGACTTGTTAATCCTCAATTTATCAATTAGTCCTAAAACCTCCTCTCTTTTAACCTGTATTTGATTTAATTCTTTAGTCAAGAGGGGCGGCTCAGGCAGCGGAATCCGCTCAAGGTCCTCTGTCGTGAAGACAGACGCAAAGAACTCGTTCAATTTCTCTGCAATGTCCAAGTCCTCCTTAACCTCCCCTTTTCCTCTCTCTCCATCCAGAGGCCCAATTGGTTCTCTGGCAGGTTTTCTACTTCTAACATATTTAAAGAAGCTTTTATTATTACCCTTTATATTGCTAGCCATGCGTTCCTCAAAGTCTTTCTTTGCCTCCCTTATCATCTTTTTACATTTCTTTTGCCAGAGTTTGTGTTCCTTTTTATTTTCCTCATTTGGGGAGGATTTCCATTTACAGAAGGACCTCTCCTTGTGCTTTAGAGCCTCTCTAACTCCACTCGTTAACCATGCCGGTGTCCTCTTGGACTTAAATGAGCTCTTCTTTCTTTGTGGTATGCACTTGTGCTGGGCCTCTATTATTGTTGTTTTAAACAGGCTCCATGCACTCTGAAGAGATTGGATTCTTCTAACCCTCCCCTTCAGTTTCTCTCTAACTAGTTTCCTCATCTGAGGGAAGTTTGCCCTTCGAAAATCAAGGGTTTTTATGTCTGATTTGGTTGACACTCTTCCTCCGACATGCATGGCAAAGGTAATTGCAGCATGGTCACTGTTCCCCAGAGGCTCAGTGACATTCACATCCCTGACGAGGTCCTGAGTATCACACAATATTAGATCTAGAGTTGCCTGTTCTCGGGTGGGCTCCATGACAAGTTGCTCTAAGGCACAGTCATTCAGCAAGTCGAGAAACCCAGTTTCTCTTTCTTGCCCGGAGCTCGCATTGGCGCAGTCAATATGGGGATAATTAAAGTCCCCCATGATTACTATCCTATCCCTCTTAGCCACCTCCATGATTTCTCTCCTCATTTCAAGGTCCCCCTCAAGTTTTTGATCTGGTGGACGATAGAATACTCCAACTATCACATCACTCTTTGGACCTGGTAGTTTAACCCACAGTGATTCTATGGCGGAGTCAGACCCTCTGTCAATCTCCATTCTGCTGGATATTATGCCTTCTTTGACATAGATGGCCACTCCTCCTCCAACCCGCCGTTCTCTATCCCTTCTATAGAGTTTATAGCCTGGGATTGCTGTGTCCCACTGGTTCTCCACATTCCACCAGGTTTCTGTTATGGCTATTATATCAATGTTATCCCTAGCTGCCAGATGTTCAAGTTCTCCCATCTTTGCTCGGAGGCTTCGAGCATTGGCGTAGAAGCACTTGTACAGTGGGTCCCGCAACAGCTGCTGCCTTGTTCTTCTCCCCCCACAGCTTTTATTTTCAGTAGACGAACCTGGTGGGGTCCCCCTCTCTCTCTCTCTCTCTCTCTCTCTCTCTCTGTGTGTGTGTGTGTGTGTGTGTGTGTGTGTGTGTGTGTGTAGGGGAAGAGCCGAGTCTTGGGATGCTACGGCATGCCCATTTGCTCACGCTGCCCCTCTCTTCTTTCCTTCCAGCCCCCACAAAGGCACCTCTGGGCCAGAAGGAATGGGAGGAGCAGCTGCTCCAAGTAAGTAGTGTATGTGTGTGTGTGTTTGTCTGAGAGAGAAAGAGTTATGTTACGGGATGGAAGCAGGGTCTAACCGCATGGTCCTCGGCTTCCTCTGGTGGGATGTGGGGGGCCAGAGGCACCTACAAAGGCGAGAGGAGCCTTGCATTGTGAGGTTAAACAGCAGCACCGCAGCCAAAACTCTGCTCACAACCCAGGGTTCTGTCCCAGGAAGCCGGCTCGTGGTTGACTCATCCTTCCATCCTTCCGAGTTCAGTAAAATTAGTACTCAGTTTGCTGTGTGTGTGTGTGGGGGAGGAATGTGTTGACTCCATAATTCAATTGTAAACTGCCCAGGGAGGGGTTGAAGTGCTCTAGAGCTGTGGAGAAGCAGCACAGTTTGCTGGAGACAAGTCTGTCTCTTCGGGTGCCTGCAGCCCCCCCTTCCCTCACCATTTAGCCTTCTGCTCTGAGGGTGGGGTAGGGGTGTGTGGGCTGGATGCCCAGTGCAGCCCCCTCCCCTTCTTATGGGTGAGAACCCCTTGGGAGATCCACTGACTCCGTAGAACACAGACAGAGGGGCGTTAATGGCTCCCAAGCCGGGTGCCCTTTGTCGCGCGTCCACAGGGAGAGGAGTTTCTCCTTTCTGTGGGTCTCTCAGCTACTGGGCAGCCGGAGGCCGTGGCTGTGGCCGTCCCTCGTCCAGCCCGGAGCTCTCCCTTTTTGAAAGAGAACGGCGGGAGAGAAACCATTGAAGATCCCACAAAGAAAGGCACAATTCTGTCCCTCCAGTTTCTGGAGCAGAGCCTGACCACCATTTCGGACCCTCCGTGGACCGACCAGCTGATTCAGGAGATGTGCCGGCAGCTGAGCAGCTACAACGGGTCCCCCATGGAGAAGGTCTGTCCTCGGGGAGGGGGAGGGGTGGGCGGGGGGTGGGCGGCGGGGCCTGGGCTGGCCTGGGGTGGGGGCCGAAAGGGAGACCAGCCTTAGCTGCCTGGCGCGAGGGGTTCCCGCTGCTCCGGCCAGCTGGCTGCCAAAAAGTGGGACAGACGGCTGTGGCCCGAAGGTGCGTCCCACGCAGCTGCGGCCCTTCCCCAGGTCTTCCTCTACAAGGGCCTTGGGACCGCCCTGGCCGCCTGCCAGAACAAGGAGCTGGTGCGGAAAGAGCTCCAGGAACTGCTGGAAACGGCCCGCTACCCGGAAGAGTCGGAAAGGGAGGTGAGGGCTTGCAGGGCTCCTGCTAGGGGTGGGGAGAGAAAGGGTCCCACCAGTGTCCCCGTGGTGGCACCCCCAAACACACACATACACACAGCACCTGCCTGCTAGGCCTTTCCCCAGTCCAACAGGTGAGGCAGAGAGTAGTGGGGCTGGGGGCTCAAGCTGGACTCTGGAGTGGACCTCACAGGTTGGGCGTGCTCCTTCCCTCTGGAAACGGTGGCCGGAGGGAGGGCTGACTATATGGCTCTGCTCCCTCCTTCCTCCCCCCCCCCCCGTGCCCACCAGGGTCTGGCCTCCTGCCTGGGGTTGTGTGCACGGAGCCACCTGGATGAGACCCTGGCCAAGCTGGAGGAGTTCGTCAAGTCAGACGTCTTCAAGAAGTCTGCAGGGCTCTTTAGTCTTTTCAAGGTGAGTGTAACCCCCCCTCCCCCCCAACTCAACTCCTCTCGCTGCCCTGGAGGCCCCACTGCTCTGCTTTCTACCCCTCCTCCTCCCTAGAGGATTGGGTGAAAATCCAAAAGGACTTTGGCAGATTAGAGTGCTGGGCCAAAGCTAACGGAATGGATTTCAACAGAGGGAAACATAGGGTGCTGCATCTTGGTAAAAAGAATGAATTGCACAGATAATAGGATGGGAGATACCTGGCTGGAAAATAGTACCTGTGAAAGGGATCTGGGAGTCCTGGTGGACTACAAATTGAACATGAGTCAGCAGTGTGATGCGGTGGCCAGGAAAGCCAATGCGATTCTTGGTTGCATCAAGAGAAGCATTGTGTCTAGATCAAGGGAAGTGATAGTACCACTCTATTCTGCTCTGGTCAGACCCCACCTGGAGTCCTGTGTCCAGTTCTGTGCGCCTCGGTTTAAAAAGGATGTTGACAACCTCGAGCGGGTGCAGAGGAGGGCGACCAGGATGGTTGAGGGCCTGGAGGAAATGTCTTATGAGGAACGGCTTAGGGAACTGGGAATGTTTAGCCTCTCTAAAAGAAGGATGAGGTGGGATATGATAGCTATGTTTAAATATCTGAAATGATGTCATATTGCAGAGGAAACAGGTTTGTTTTCCATGGCTTCAGAGACTAGAACTTGTCGCAATGGTCTCAAATTACAGGAAAAAAGATTCAATTTAAACATTAGAGGGAACTTCAAGATAGTTAGAGCTGTGGAATAATATGCTGCCCCAAAAGGAGGGTGGTGGCGTCTCCTTCTTTGGAGGTTTTTAAGCAGAGGCTGGATGGCCGTCTGTCGGGAGCACCATGATGGGGGTTCCGGCATGGCGGGGGGGGGGTTGGACTGGATGGCCCTCATTGAAGTCTCTTCCAACTCTCTGATTGTGCGATTCCTTCCGGGCTCAGGACCGCAGCGACAATGAGGTGGAGAAGGTGAAGAGCACGCTCATCCTGTGCTACGGCCACGTGGCCAAGCATGCCCCCCGGGAGCTGGTGCTGGCCCGGATCGAGTCCGACATTCTCCGCAACCTCTTCCTCTACTTCCATACCAAGGTGGGTCCGTCCCGCTGCCTGCCTGCCTGCTGGTGGCTGGGGAGGCCGGCCAAGGGGACAAGGGGAGGGGGCAGCCTCTGAAGGAAGGTCTCCTCCTCCTCCGCCGCCCTCCAAAGGGTCCGGGGCCAGGATGCTTAACCCCTCTCTCCTTTATTTTGTTCAGGTTCTGGGCATAAAGGTAGAGACCAAGGTACCGTGCCAGGCCGCCCTCCCCTCTGTCCTCTCAGCCTGCCTCTTTTCTCTTCTCTAGCGAGCTCTCTCGGGAGGAGGCACAGAACGGGAGGGAGGGAGGGAGGGGGGCTGGGGTTTGGGGCTACAGAAGGGCCCACAGGGACACACACACCCCCTCGGAGGCAGCGGCTCTCAGCTCTCAGGAAAGATTGGGCAGCCACCTGCCCGGAATGGGGTAGAAGACCTCCCGGGTCTCTTTCAACCCAAGGGCGATTCTATGATTCTGTGGTTCCCAAGCGAGGCCCTGGTAGATGTCCAACCTGGGGATTGTTTTTATTTATTTATTCATTTTCATTTTGAATATTTTGACCCCACATTTCTCCTGGAAAAGCACCCAAGGAGGCTTACAATCATGAGGGATAATATACAGCTCAGTACACTTAAGACATAATTTAAATTACAGACAGGGAATTAGAAGAGGCCTCTGAGAACATTAAAAGGTAACATTAAAGCTACAAAGAGCACGCAAAAAGAGAAGAAAATCCATTACAAGGGGTGGAAAGTAGACATGGAAACACTGATGTTCTTATGAAATCAGTCAATGCAGTCACGCCTGGTAAGCCATATAAAAGTTACAGAGTAGGAAGTCCTTCATTCAGGGAAAGCTTGCTTGAAGAGGAAGGTCTTTGCCTGCTTCTGGAAAGACAATTTTCTTGGCAGCAGCGGCTGGGGTGGGGTGGGAGGGGTGGGGGGGCAGAGGAAGAGCAGAGGACGGGGCAGGCCGGTGAGGGGGTTGCCTGCAGCCAGAGGGTGGGGGCACCAGGCTCACCTGCCAGTCAGTCCTCCAGGGAAGGGAAGCAGGAGGGGGGGGTCAGCGCTGTGCCTACCCCTGGACCGGGGAGGGGTTTCCCTGTCTGCTGCTCCAGGGAGAGGGTCAAGACCCCCAAGGAGGAGCAGAGAGGGTCTCGGCGGCCTCTTGAACTATGAGAAACTGGTGGCTAGGGGGAGTCTCCCCCCCCTTACAACTCCAGTCCATCTCACACTAATTCCTTTCTTTGCTCCGTTTGTACTAACCTCTGAAGGAATGGGCCGGGCAGTCATGATATGCCAGTTTATAAGCCACGGTGTGGCAGTGGTGTCACCATCTACCTGGGTGGCCATGGATCTCTCTCTCTCTCTCTCTCTCTCTCTCTCTCTCTCTGTGTGTGTGTGTGTGTGTGTGTCCGTCCCCACGAGGGGTTGGGGCACAGACGGGGATCTCGAAAAGGCAAACGGCAGAGCAGGGATCCCTTTGCACCCGAGGCCAGCGGGGCCCAAACTCCAGGGCGGCCACTTCACTCTGCCGCTGTGGCTTGGCTTGGATTTCATAGCCTGCCCCTTTCTCGCAAGGGGACGGTGCTGTTTGCCACCCCCACCCCCATCCCCTGGGCCCAGCCAGGTCCTGACTCTCTGCTGCCGGCCTGGCCTCCCCCTCCCAGTGCTTCTGTGGGGTGGAGGGAGGGAGGCCCCTGCCGGTCCAGCCCTACCCTCCCAGAAGGGAAGGCCGGGGCTTCACAGACCAACCTCCACCTTTTCTTTGTGGGCTCTGACACCCTGTCAGGATGCAGGTGTGTCTCTGCACAGGTGGGTCCGCCTGCCTCTCGGGAAATGCCAGGTGCCCACGTGGGTCCTGGCCTGCCCAGCCGCCTACCTGCCACTCTTGCTTAGTCCTCAAGGGGCCACGGAATGGTGGCTACACCCTGTGCCATTAGGTTGCGATGGGGCTGCTGTGGGGTGGCGTGTGGGGTGATTGGGAGTTGCTCCTTGCCATTAGCCCCGCTGGGCGTGGAGGCCCCAGCCGGGGGGTGGTGGCAGTTCCAGCGGGGGTGGGGGGCCTGAAGTAGCCGCCGCGAGGCCTCGCCCTGCTTGTGTGCCACTTGGCTCTCTGCTCTCACCCCTCTGCTGCTGCCCCCCCCCACCACCTCCCCCGGGATCGCTCTGCCTGCAGGATCTGACCCTGAAGGTCTGCCTCATCCGGGCCATCTGCATGATCTGCCGTGCCATCTGTGCCAACGCCCACTCCGGGGACTTCACTTTTGCCCGCAAGGCCGAGCTTGTGTCGCAGATGATGGTAAGGGGCAGGAGGGAGGGCCAGGGCTGGGGCCGACCCAGGCACTGCTGCCGGTGAGTGTGTGTGTGTGTGTGTGTGTGTGAGAGAGAGAGAGAGAGAGAGAGAGAACAGGAGGCTCGTGGCCACCTCTCTCCAGTGTGAATCCAGCCTCCTGCCCCAGAGGTGCCCGCTTTGGCCCACGGCCTCCCTGGAAAGGTGCCCGCCTGAGGTCAGGGAGCCGCTTGCCACTGGGTGTGGAGGAGGCCGCCCCTCTTGGTGGCTGGGCAGGAGATGCACCCAGCCTGAAGGCGGGTGGGGCAGGCGGTCCATGGGCAGTGCCTACCTTCTGACTGCTGGACCCTGGACACCTGGTGGCTTTGCCATGCTTGGTGGCCCCACGGGGGTGGGCTTCTGTCCCTGATCTGGGTGCCCGGGGCCGCTGCTTGGCCACCCCAGGCGGGGCTGCCTTGAAGGTGGAGAGGGCAGGGGGTCCAAGGTGTGTGTGTGTGTGGGGGCAGATGTTGCCCCTCTTGATCTGTCACCCCTCTCCTTCCCCCTCTCCCCGCTCAGGAATTTATCAAAGCAGAACCCTTGGACTCCCTGCGGACACCTCTCCGCCAGAAAGCCATGACGGCCTGCATGTACCTGGTGTATCCTTTCTCAGCTGTGTTTGCCCCGAGCGTTGGAGGAGGAGTCGGGGGAGGGGCATCAGCAAAGATAAGGGAATCACTTACTATTATTTTTATTTATGTATTAGATTTCTCGACAGCCTGTCTGGTAACAAGACCACTCTGGGCAGTAAATACAACAGAGGAATAAACAGCTGTCAAATGATAGAGTATAATTCTATTCCCAAGTGGGGGCAAAGGTAGATCTGTTCAGGGTGGGGTGGGGGGGCAAGCTGAGGGTGCAGTGCCGTTCCTTGCTCAGCCCCAAAATGTCCCACGTCTCACGTCCTGCTCCTTAACGGGCTGGCCAGGGTCCTGGAGCCGCCGCTGAGTGACGCCGAGAAGGCTGAGCTGGTGGAGACGTGCCTCCACAGCCTCCTCCCGCTGCCCCCGCCCGAAGCCCAGAGGGAGAAGGAGGCCCCAGGGCACGAGGCCCCACCGAAAGAGGTGAACGGGTCCTTCCCCCGGTGTGCCTGAGGGTCCTGCATGCTCTTCTAGCAGGAGCTGGTGGTGAATTTGTAGGTCAGGAAGAGTGGCTCGGGGGGGAGTCCTCCAGAAACGCCTGCCCGCCTGCCCTGAGCAGCCCCCTCCCTCTCCAGCCAGGACTGGCCTGCCTGAGGTGATCGGGCAGGATGTGGCCGGACTCTCCCCAGGTCTCTCCCTGAGCAAAGGCGGCTGCCTCCAGTGGTTAAAGCCAGGACTGGCCTGCCTGGGGTTGATCGGGCAGGATGTGACTCAGACTTCCATCCCCAGGTCTACCCAGCTCCTGGGCTGCACACTGTAATTCTGGCCCAGAGACTACAAAGGTATATATAAGCAGAACACTTTTTTTGCTTTTGCTTTTGCCTCAGCCCCTGCCTCCATCCTGACCTAGAGGCAGCAGGTTGGTTTTCCCTCTCAATGCCACCTCCTCCTCCTCCTCCTCCTTTCTCTTGCCAGCCTCTGTGGTGCAGCACTCTTCACGCACTCCAGGACCTGCTGAAGAGCCTCCTCCACCGGCACTTGACGCCTCACGGCCTGCAGAACATGTTTGAGGTAGAGGCACATTTTGGATTTGGGGGAAAGGGGTGTGTGTGTGTGTGTGTGTGTGTCATGGGGAGACTCAGAGGCTGTGGAGCAATCGTCCACTGTGGTTCTGGAAGGAACCATGCTGGGGTGGGCAAAACCTCCCTCCCCCCCACACACACCAACCGATCTTGGGCCTGGCAGGAGCCCTGCTACCCTAACCCTAACCCATCCTGCCCTGTCGTGGCAAACCTCAAGGGAAGTCCTCCTGGCACCTGGGGCTCCTTGCCTCTCTTCCGAGGTGGCGTCCTCCTCCTCCTCCTCCTCGGGGGCCACTGGGCTGCTGCTTTCCTGTGGCCAAGCGCCCTGCCTTGGAGTTTGCTCGGGGGGGGGAATCCCAAGGGAGTTATTTCTCTGCCCAGCACCTGAACCCCTGGATCAAGTCGGCCAGGGAACACGAGCGCGAGAGGGCCGTGGAAATCAGCGCCGCAGTGCTCTTTTTCTACCGGGAGAAGCTGAACGTCAGCGTGAGTCTTCCTTCCCCCAGTGGGCTGGTGTGGCTGAAACGTAGGTGCCCCTGCAGTGGGCTTGACCAGGCCACGGTGCCAGCCTTCCTGAGCCAGGGGTGGTGGTGGTGGTGGTGGTGGTGGCTGCCTGTGGCCCTCCCAGGCCAGTGGGAACCCGTTGACTGTGTGGAAGAAGAGGTAGCGCATCCAGGGCGGTGGTCTCGTTTGGCCGTGCCTGCCGCTTTTCTGTGCCCTGTGGCATCAGGGCAGCCTTCTGGGGGTGTGGTCACCCAGCAAGGCAAGTGTAAGTCACAGCTTTCCACTTGAGCCCAAGCTCCTTGAGGTTCCTCTGCCGATGGAGAAAATTCTGCCCCCTCCCCCTCCGGTGGCTCCTCTGCCTGCTCTTCTGGCCCTCTGGGGGTGGGGGAGGGGGGCCTTGGCTGGGCTTGCTTGCAGAAGGCTGGGCTGAGGCCAGTCTGTGGGTTCGCCCTTGGGGCTTTTGCTAACGGGGTGGGGTGGGGTGGGGTGGGGAGCAGATTGAGACCCCTCCCAGGCTTCCCTCGGTGCTCAGCAGCCTGCCTGCCTGCCCTCCTTTTCCCTCCCTGCTCAGACCGTGGTCCCTTTCTACAACCTGGGGCTCCTGATGGCACTCTTTGCCCCCCGCTGCACCGACTCCCTGGCCAGCGTCCGGCAGCACGCCCTCGACTGCGTCTACGCCCTCCTCTACGTCCAGCTCTGCTATGAAGGTAACAGGGAGCCACATCCCTCGAGGGTCTCCTCCCTCAGGGAGGTCCCCGGGGGGTGGGGCGGGGGGTTGGTTGGTTGCTCTCTTCCACCTCCTCCCCACTCAGAACATACCAGCAGGCAGGCTGGCTGGCTGGCCACCCACCTTCTCCAGGTGTGGCAGTGCCCCCCCCCTCCAGGCACTCAAGAGGAAAATGGTCTTCCTGGGCAGCGGGGTGGGGGGGGTGGGTGGGCGATGCATCCATTGTGCTGGTTGGAGCCCAAGGTGGCTGCTTCATAAGGGGGAGTGGTTGGGACTGGACTCAGTGTGGGGGTGTGGGGGTGTGACGGACCCTCGAGTTGACCAGCTGTAGAGGCCAGCAAGGCTTCTGCATGCACGCTTGATTGATTGCTCCAGGGGCAGCCGCAAGAGGAGGGCCTGCGAGAGGCTGGGGCTCCCTAGACAGAGCTGCTCTCCTTCTCCCCCCCCACCGCCCTTTGCAGGGTTTTCTCAGGATCACCGAGACGAGTCCATCGAGAAGCTGAGAGCCATGAAGCCTGGCCTGAGGGACCCAGATGTCAATGTTCTCTTCCAGGCCTGCTGCAACATTGCTCAGGTCAGCTCCTCCCTCGCCCTTGGCCTTGGGGCCTGGAGAGAAAGAGAGAGAGAGAGGTTGGGGGTGGTGGGGTGGGGGTGATGGTGAGGGCCAGCTGGATAACCCCAAACCAGTGCCCTGCAGAGGAACTCCCAATTCCCCAGAGGCCCTGGGTTGGAGACAGGCGGGACGTGGCACCCGCCACCATCATGACCTCGCCAGGACCTCCAGGGCAGTGGCTGGCTGGTGCCATTTGGGGCTGCTTCTCCTGCAAGTGGCTTCCCCCTCCCCCTGGGGCTACGGACGGCTCTGGAGCTGGCTGACCATGGCCTCTTTCCCCCCACCCCCAGATCATTGGCAAGCGCCTTCCCCCCGACCAGCTGCTGAGCCTGCTCCTCTCCATGCTGGAGGGCTTGGCGGATCCCGACCGGAACTGTTCCCGAGCGGCCATGGTGATGACCAATGCCGTCCTGAAGGAACGCGGGGCCGTCCTGCTGGAGAAGGTGAGCGGAAGGGGCGCCCATCCCTCGGGGAGGCGCCCACTCCGGTCAGAGACTGAGGGCCGTGGGGCCAACACAGGCAGCTGGACTCTGCCCGGGCCTTGGTGGAGCTCCAGTGGGCACTTCTGGTAGATCACTGTACAGGGGCTAGCCCAGCTAGCCATGGAGGGCAACTCTGCTTCAGCCTGGGGCGGGGGGGGGGGATCCTGGGAAAATGCCTGCCTGGAATGACTTCGGAGGGAGGTGATGGTGCCTGCCTTTCCTGTCTTGGCACCTTAGAGACCCTCAGACCATATCCTCTCTGTGCCTGCCTGCCTGTCCTATCTATCTATCTATCTATCTATCTATCTATCTATCTATCTATCTATCTATCTATCTATCTATCTATCTATCTATCTATCTATCTATCACATATGTCTCCAAATTAAGTAAAAGCCCAGCTCACCTGGTAGGTCCTGTTTCACATTCCTCCTAAAATGCAATAATGGCAAAAGGGTCAACATCCCCCCATGATGCATTCTTTAATCAGAAGGCCTGGGGAAATCAGACGCCTCACCCTTCTGGAAATAGCACCCCCTCGGTCATTGGGCTACAGATTCTTCCTTCTCCGTGTGACTCTCCTGTGGATTCCGTAGGTCTGCCAGTGGCCGCTCCTGGGCTTGTGGGCCCTTCTTTTGCCCCAGCTGGGGCTGGGCGCTGAGTTCCACCCCCATGAGTGGAGCTGAGGGGGAAGCCGTGCTCTCTCTTCCCCCAGGCCTTCCCCTTTCTGGCCAGCATGTGGCACTGTTGGCCAGCCCACCATGCCCCCTTTCTGTGCCTGTCCTCCCTTGGCTTTTGGGGAAGGTTTTTGTGTGTGTGTGTGTGTGTGTGTGTGCGTGTGCAGGTGTGCGTGCGTGTGTTTGGTGGAGGGGGGAAGAGGCTGAGGAGGACCAATGCTGGGAACTCCCTGCTGCCCTTGGAGGCGGGAGAGAGTTGTGGGGAGTCAGCACCCCTCAGGACCAACCAGGAGGCCCAGATGTTTCCTCAAGTAACCAAGGCACCCCACCCCTGGGGGCGGGGGGCGGGAAAGGGCTCCCTCTGGGAAGGCCTGCCGTGCCCGCGCCCAGCTTCGGGCTCTCGGCCTCCTCCCTTGCGGCCGGGTGGGCGAGGGGTGGGCACCTGTGCCCGCTTGTGTGCTGGTTCTGCTCAGCCTGCGCCCGGAGGCCAGGCTGGCAGGGTTCCCAAAGGGGTGAGCTTCCTTTGCAGGGTGCTGGCGCCCTCCTCCCCACCCCCCACCCCCCCGGTCGATGCAGGGCAGGCACAGCAGCCTCAGGGAGTGCGGGCAGCTCAGCCCCTCCTGCTAGGCTGGCAGCCCCCTCTTCCCAGCGAACCCTGGCGTGCGCCCCGCCCCCCCCCAAGCTGGCTCCTTTCCTCCTTGGCGCTCTTGCAGGTGCCCGAGATCCTGGAGATGGTGCACGCCAAGCTCCTGCAGGTGGACGAGGAGCCCATCCGGAAGGCAGTCCAGCAGACAGTCCACATCCTGGCCTCTCAGCACAAGGCGGCCGTCGTCTCCAGCCTCCTGGCCTCCCCGCTGCCCTTGGACAGGTAAGGCCGGCTGGGATTCCTGCCTCTCAGCCACCCCCCCCCCCACAGCGCTGGGCTGCTGGGCTGAGGAGGGCGGTTGAAGCACCTGCAGGGCGGTTGTGTGTGTGTGTGGGGGAGAACGGGGGGGGGGACTGCCATCATGGGCAAGGTGCTCAGGCCCCCATCAGGTCTCCGGATTAGGAAGGGGTCAATCTGGCATCGCCTTCCGCCCTTGCTTCCTCTCTGGGGGAAAGTCCCCGTTGTCCTTGGGGAGCCTCGGGGGGCGGGGGTGGGGGGCGGAGAGGAGTTTGGGGGAGCTTATAGGGCTTGGCTGGAGGTGCCCCAGCAAACCTTTGCTTCCTGCAGTTGGGGAGCATGGGGGGGCAGAAGGAATTGCCTGCCTTCTTAAAGGCCACCATGGGTCTGGGTTTGTGGGTCTTGGGCGCAGCCTGAGTAGCCCTTGGATGAGACGAGATGGGGGGAGGGGCAGGAGCTCTGGAATAAGTAGTGGAGGACGGCGGGGTGGGGGTGGGGAATGAGGTTTTCCGTGGGGGAGTCGGTGACCGGCCAAGGGAAGGAGATGTGATGTCCCCCACCCCCACCTTTGCGCATCCAACTCCCACAGGCTGGGGGAGGAAGTCGTTTCCTGTATGGGGAGTAGGCATCGTTCCTTGCCCACCAACCCATTGCACCAGAGAGGTGCTTGGCCAGGGGTGGCCCTCCCTGGTGGGGGCTCCTTCCACGGGAAGGGGCCCCGGACCCCCCCACCCCCCACCCCACCCCAAGCCCCACCTGGGCCAGGGCCTCCCGCATGTCTCCTCCTCCTCCTCCTCCTCCTCCTCCTCCTCTGAGGCTGTTGGCCTAAGCAAAGCCCTGCATGCCTTGTCGTCTCCCGCCCGCAGCTGCACCAGCGCCATGTGGAGGTCGCTGGCCTCGCCGCCCCCCCTGACCGCGCAGGTCCTGGAGCTGCTGCTGGAGAAGGTGAACCGGGACGTCCCGTACAAGGAGAACAAGTCCTTCTTGCGGGGGAGCAGCTCGGAGCGGGTGGCCACCTTCGGCCCCCTGGCAGTGAGTTGCCTCCTCCCTTCCCCCCCCCTCCCCAGCAGAGATGCGAGCCCCCCCTGTGCCCCCCCCGTCCTCTTGCCCACATCTGGGCCATGGATTTTCATTTCCTCCCTGGGAACTGGCCATCGCCATCTCATGCCTGTTAGTGCTAATCCGCCGGCTCATAAAGAGCCTCTCAGGTGTCCTCCCCCCAGAGAAGCGGTTGGCCTTTTATGTCCCCCCCGCCAGAAAAAAGACACCAAACCCTGCTTGGTCCAGCTCGAAGCCAGAGTAGCAGCTGTGCACATTTTCTCTGGCCCAGGGAGTGGCTGCAGAGGGCAGAAGGGGGCCCACTGATTGACCTGGAGGCCGCGCAGCCTCCTGGCCCCCTCCCTCATGGACTCCCCCTCCCATATCTCTTCCCCACCCCCCACCCCCCCACGGGCCAGCTCAGCAGCAGGGCCACAGCTTGCAGTGGCTAGGGAGAGGGGGAAGCCCCCAACTGCCTCTGGGGTGGGTGTGGGTTGGGGGAGCAGCTCCTCCTCCTTGCAAAACAGGACAGAGGGTGAACCCCCAGTGGAAAAGGGGCTCTGAACGAGGCCCCAGGAGGCTTTGGGGACCAAGGAGAAAAGAGGGTGCTGAGCACCCCACGTCCTGCCGGCTCTTCTGAGTTCCAAAAAATGCATCCCCACTTTTTGTGTGTGTGTGTGTTGGGGGAAGCCGTTCCCACTGGCAGCTCAGGCTCTTGGCTTGGCTGAGAGCCCAACAGAAGCACTCCTGAAAGTCAGCACGCACACGCACACACACACACACACACACACACACACACACACACACACACACACACACACACACACACACACACACCACACACACACACACACACACACGCCTACCCTGTGCCTTTTCCTCCATGCTCAGTTGCCGCTGAGAGCACTTCCTTTGGCCTCAGCTGCCCTCCCTGCTTCTGCAGCCACGTCCCTGTCCTTCCTCCTCCTCCTCCTCTGGATTGGCTTCTGTGGCCCATCCTGCCCCTCTACCCCGAGGGGTGGGGGTGGTTGGGGTGTTCCCTGCTGTGCTCAGCCTCTGTGCTCTTGGCCCCCCCCCAAAGGGCCCAACGGGGACTTGTCCTGGCCCACCTTTGGTGCCGGCCTCCTCTTGGGCTGAGGCCCAGCATCCCAGCAGGTGGGGGTTCCTCACCCAAAGTGGCCCCCGCTTCCTGACCCCGCTGGGCTTGGATGGGCTCTTTCTTCGCCCAGAGGGGCTCTTTAGGCAGGGGTGGGGGGGTGGGCCAAGCCAAAGGTTCTAGACGGAGGGAGGGTGAGGTGGAAGGCAGGCGGGTGGGGGTGGGGGGTGGGGGGTCGGGGATGGACGCCTGGAAGTTCCTGGGTGGGGCAGGTACAGAGGATCCCTCCTGACCCCCCCTCCTCTCCTCCTCCTTCCTCCTTCCTACTCCCCCCCCCCCAACCAGGCCACATGCGCGCTCCATGAGATCATGTCTGCCCCGGAGTCTGGGCCGGCCGTGGTGGGGCTGTATGCCGAGCTGTTTGTCTCCCTCCTCCTGCGGGTCAGCTGCACGGTGGGGGTCCAGCCCCCCAGGAACATGCAGGCCAAGGAGAGGAAGAGTCCCACGCGCAGCAGTGGCGGCGGTGGTGGTGGTGGTGGTGGCGGCAGCCGTGGTCAGCCCCTCCGGGCTCTCGACCCCTGCAGGTACTGCTAAGTGGTGGGCGGGGTGTCGTAGGGGGGGGGGGAGGCGGGCTGGCCTGGGAGCGTGGGGCGGAGGTGGGGGATGACAACGACGACAACAACACTGCAGCGCTTTGCTCCTTCCTTACCTGCCATGTGGAACTGATTTGGTGTTTTTGCAAACACAATTGCCCGGGCTCCGTGTGTGTAATACGAGGGTTGGATAATCCTCCACGGCCCATAACGTATGAGGTATGAAGGCAGGCCTGACCTCCACCGGGGGATTAGGCCCCTGTTTTCCACACGCTCGCCTCTCCTTAAATCAGGAAATATTAAATCGGCCTTCCTGTTGGAGCCCAGATTGTGGTTTGCGTTTGCATTCCTCGCATGGCGCGGAGGTGCCCGCGCTTGCTCGGCGCGGCCGGATTGGGTTACGGCTGCCTTTCCGGCGGCTGGAATGGACCAGCGTGGGCTGAGGGGGGCGGCTGCCGGGACCCTCCTTGGAGGGGGGGGGAGGCTGGATGTGGGGGGGTGGGGTGGGGTTGGGGGGGGTCTGCTGCAGGGGAGGGAGGACACTTCCTGAACAAAAGGGGTCTTTGGTGGGGGGTGGCTGCGTGGGGAGAGGGGGGGTCAGGGCTCCACGTGGCCTTCTAGCAGTGGGTCTGTTTCCTCCACACAGGCCGGGGGTGGGTGGGAGTGGGGGTGGGGAGTAGGAGGGGGATCGTTGGAATCTACCGGCTGGTTTTTGGTCCCCTTCCAGTTGGACAGGAGAGCCGCTGCCCCTGTTTCCTTTTGAGAAGGTGGAAAGACAGTGCCAGGGGGAAAACCTGGAGTGGATTCTTCTGTACCCTTGGCCCTGGGGCTGCTAGCAAGGCTGGGGACTGAGGGCGGAAGTCTGGAAGTTGAGTCACGGCAAGGGGACTTCCTTTCTCGAGAGATCAAAATGTTTCGCTGCTCATCCAAGCAGTTTCGTCAAAACGAGTGCTTGGATGAGCGGCAAAAGGTTTTGATCTCTCGAGAAGTCCAGTTGCCAGGACTCAACTTCCAGATCAACTCACCTGGAGGACTGAGAATCTTCACAGACATAGCTCTTGGGAACTTCAGACCTTAAGGATGACGTGCCAGCCAGAGCCCTGCCTTGGCACCTGCTCCGTTTGGCAGACCTGGTGCCTTTTGGGAAGATAGTGGTTCGGCTGGCAGGTGATTCTGTGGCCCAGGTGGAGGTGGAGGTGGTGGTGGTTGAGAAGCCGGCCTCCTCTGTGGCATCCCTGTAGCATCCCTGTTTCTCTCGGGCAGCCAACAGTCCACCACCCTGGGGAGCCCTTCTGAATGTATGGCCCTGATGCAGGGAGGTAGCCACCCTCTCCTTCGGGAGCACTGTCCCTCCTGGGGTGGGATCCTGGCTCAGGCCCAGGGCCGGGCAAGGCGACTACCGGATCCTCAGCCAGGGGAACGGGGTGGGGGCTGGCTTTGTGGGCACTGCAGTGGCCTGGGGAGTGGCGAGGCCTTGGGGAGCCCTCCGGCCAGGGGTGGGGGTGGGTGGGGGCCTGGGAGAGCTGCTCTCTCTTGCTTTCTCTCTCTGTCCCCAGCATGGGGAGTCCCTTCTGCCCCCAGCCCTCCCCCTTTGCTGCTCAGCCTGGGGAAGGTGGGATGAGGTGGGTGGGGTGCTTTCACTCCTGCCCGTGGGTGCAAATGCAGGCTTCCGGCTTTGGGGACCCCCCCCCCGGTTTATCCCTTGAAAAGTGTGGGGATTTGGCATGACAGGGTGACGTATGTTTCCCAGGTGGAGGGCTCATCTTGCAGCGCTAACCCTAATCCCCGGCAGTAAAGCCCTAATTCCGCCAAGGCCCCCCCCCCCACGGCTTCCTCTTCTTTGCAGGCCATCGTCTGCCAGGGAAGGTCCTGCGAGCGACACCTCCCCCCCCTTCCCCACTGCTCATGTCCCTGCCGTGACTCCCCCCCCCTTGCGCCTGTGCTCAGCCACCCGCCTTGATGGGCCCATCTCTTCCTCCGCCCGCCCCCAGCTCTGCCGTGGAGACCCTCCAGGCCATGCTGACCCAGGGGGGCAGTGAAAAAGTGGTCCAGGCCGTGGCTGAGGCCGAGGGCTGGGAGCAGCTCAGGAGCATGGAGAGGCACCACGACGGCGTGGCCCTTCTGGCCAGGTAAGCTGGCGGCGGCGCAGCAGTGGGGTGGGTGGCCTCCGGAGTTGGCCTGCCAAGGGGCACTTCTGTTTCCCAGCATGCTTTGAGAGTCGGCTGTGGGTTTCCTGTGCCTGATGGCGGCTTGACCCCTTGACTCCCACCCCTTGGGCGGCTGTCACTGGCCCTCCGTGGTGGCTCCCTGGCCACCTGTGGGTGGGAAACTCACTCCCCTGGCCTTGGCCTTCGAGGCGGGGTGGGTGGGTGGGTGGGTGGGTGGGTAGGATGGTCGCCTGTGCCCAAACGCTCTTCCTGTGTCCCTCAGGCACCCCCATGCGCTTCCCCTGCCTCCCCCCAGAGATACCCCCCCCAACCCCAACCCTAACCGTAACCCTAACCCTTGGTTGGGAGGTCTGCTTGTGGGGCTCCGAGGGAGGGCCCACTGGCTTGGCTGAAAAGCCTGAGAAGCAGAACTGGCCCCACATGTGGCCTGGTCCATGGGGGCATGGAGCAGGCTGTGCCCCCCTGAGCCAGCAAAGCCTAGGGGCTCCCCGAGGTTGGAGCAGCCTCGGAGGTGGTGGGGAGTGGGGGCAGGAGTGTGGGAGTGCGTGTGTGTGCATGTGGAGAGAGGGAGGGGGAGGGAGATGGGCCTGCTGGGTTTTTCATTTTGTTGTGTGTGTGTGTGGGGGGGTATTTCAGGGCAATGGCAAAACACGGGGGGCCCAGGCTCCCCCCAATTGTGAAGACCCTCTCCCCGATGTTGAACAGCCTCTATGACAGCCAGCGCCTCACCACCACGGCCTTCTTTGCTGAGGTGAGTGGGGAGGTCGTGGCCTCCCTTTGCCCCCCCTCCCCTTTTGGAGGAGGAGGAGGAGGTCGTGTTGGCCCCCTCGGCCCCTTTGCCAAAGGCCCGCGGCACCAGGGCTGACGTGGGCGCCCCCTCCGTGTGTGGAGAAGCCGCCTCCGATGCCTCCCGGGGCCTGGCCTGTGGTTGGGAGGCGTATGACCCCCCCATGGGCGCCCCTGCCTGCCTGGAAGGCGGCCGCTGGCCCTCTGGCGTGTGCGCGCTCCCTCGCCCCCCCCTCCCCTCTGGCCAAAAGGAACCTGGGTGTTGTGGTGCCAAGCCGTCCGTGCGCCCGCCCGGCCTCCCTGCTTGCCCAGGGGGACAGAGTGGCCGAGGGTCCAGGCGCTGCCCGGCTGGGGGGGGGTGGGGGGTGGGGAGCCTGCAGCTGGACGCGCCCTTGGGGTCCTCAGTGCTTTGTGGAGGCACTCGAGGGGGGCAGGGCCCTGGCTTTCCCCAGCTCGCCCTGTAGGAACAAACAGTGGATCTGCCTTGGCTCCCACCCCTGGCTGACACTGGGGATGGGAGGGGGATCGGGGGTCATAGCCACTGGGGCCTGGTTACTGGTGGTGCTGGGCTTTTGTCCTTCCCAAGCGGGGCGAGTGTCACAGGTACCACCTCTGCCTTGGGTAGCTCTGCTGCCTTGCTTGGGAGGGGGTTGTGGTGGAGGAGGGGGCCATGGGCTGCCTTTGTGCCCCATATGTGAGCCTTGGGCTGTGCGGAGGGGGAGGGAACCTGGCCTTTTTCTTCCCTTGGAAATGGCAGGGCCCTGCCCAGGGTTCCCCCCCGCCCCCGCCCCCAAAGCCTGCATTGGGGGCTTCTGCTTGAGGGCTTGGATCTGCCTAGTGATGCTTGTTCCAGTGGGGTGGGGGTATCAGCCCTTTGGGGGAGGGGATCAGTGGAGATGGGAGGGAGCCATGCTGGATGAGGGCCTGGATCACCTTCCCGCCCCCCCCCCCCCCCCGCCCCCTTGCCCCCACCCCCCGTCCACGAGCCCCTTGCCTGTGGCTTTCGCAGCTCCTTGGCCACAACGTGGTGAACGACCTGGTCCTGCTGGAGTCCGTGATGGACAGCATGACCGCCCGGCAGAGGGACGCCTGCGCCTCCGTCCGCATGCTGGCCCTGCGTGGCCTGGGGAACGTGGCCTCTGGCTCTCCGGAGAAGGTGAGGGGCCGGTGGCCCTGGCAGGCAGGGGCAGCCATGGCAGCCCCAAACAGGCAGACTTCAGGAAGCGACCTCCCTCCCCCCGTCCCCCACCCCCCCAAAAAAAAATCCTGAAAAGAAAGCAGCTTCGGCCCTGCCGTGCCAGAAGAGGCAGGGCCTCTGACTGGAGCGTGTGGCCCTCTGGAGCCCCTGACAGCCTTCTGTCTCTTGCCAACAGGGTCAGTTTCCCCCCCCCTGCCCCCCACCACCCAGCTTTCATTTTGCCCAGCAGCCTCCTGGCTGCCTCCTGGCTGAGCTCTCTTTCGCCCCCCCCTCTGCCCCCCCTCAATGGCATCTCTCTGGGCAGAGACACAGTGGCTGCAGGGCCAGCGACAGGACACCCCCCCCGCCCCGTGCCAGACCCCTTGTTTGGTCTTCCGCAGCGGACTCTACCTGCCCCTGGGCCCGCTTGGCTCTGCGCCTTCCTCGGGCTCCCCACGCCTTCTCGGCTGCTGCTCCTCCTTGCTCCTGCTCCCCACCCCCACCCCCACCCCCATCATCATCATCATCATCAGAGCTAAGGCTGTGCTGGCGTGAAGCCCGCTCATTGCAGGGCCCGGGCCCAGGCTCATGGCTCCAGGGCAGTGGGCCGGGCCAGCTGTTGAGGGGGGCGGGCAGAGCTTGCCCCCTTCTCCCTTCCTGCAGCTGCTGTCCAGCTGAGAGCCTTTTTTTGGGTGGGGGGCACGGCTGAGCCTCCTTGGGGGTGGGGGTGGGGGCTTTTCCCTTCCTCCCCTTGCCTTGCAGGTGAGGAAGCACGGGGCTCAGCTCCTGGCCTCCATGATGAACGGCATGGACGATAAGGAGGACCCGCAGCAGGTGGTGGCCCTGGAAGCCCTCTCCAGCCTGGCCAGGATTCTTCCCTTCACGGAGGAGAGGGACGTGCACTCCATGCTCCTCCACATCGCCATCCGCATCCGGCCCTTCTTTGACAGTGTAAAGCAGCGGAGGGTGGGCGCGGGGGGGTGGGGGTGGGGTGGGGGTGGGGTGGTCCTGGGGATGTGTGTGAGAGGGAGCTGCCTGGCTGGGGGAGTGGATAATAAGAGGGCTAATCCACAGCATCTGAGGGAGTGGCCGGTGTGTGTGTGTGTGTGTGTGTGTGTGTGTGTGCGCGCAGGCATGCAGCCAGAGGCCTTGCTCTCTGTCATTGCTTCCTTGGCTGCACCAGCCTCCCTTTCCCCAGCATTGATGGGTTGGGTCTTTCCTGCTGGCAAGGCTTCTTACTAGGAAAGGTGTGTGTGTGTGTGTGTGTGTGGGGGAACACTGTGTGTGTGTGTGTCTGATGTGGTGATGGTGGTGGTGGTGCGGCATGTGCTGCCCAGCTCTTTGAGGGCAGGGAGGGCCTTCCCGCCCTGATGGCTCTGCTTTCCACCCCCCACCCCCCAGGAGAAGCCCGAGCTGAGACGGTCCTCCATCATCCTCTTTGGCCACCTGAGCCACTTCAGTGCTGGCACCGGCGAGGACGCCTTCTTTGAGCAGGTCCTCAACGGGCTGGTGACCCTCCTGCTTCACCTGCAGGACCCCAAGCCGGAGGTGGTCAAGGTCCGTGTCCTGGCGGGGGGGGCGAGGCGGCTGTGGCCCTGGCCTCTCTGGACGAGGGAAGCTCACCGCCACCCCACCCCACCCCCGTGTCCCTCTGTGCAGGCCTGCAAGTTTGCGCTGCGCATGTGCGGGCCCAGCATGGGCTGTCCGGTCCTCTGCGAGATGTTCCAGAACCACCTCCATGAGGACCGGAGCCTCCACTACGGCGAGTTCATGAATGACGTCTGCAAGCACCTGGTGAGTGGCAGCGGCAGCGCTGTGTGTGTGTGTGTGTGGGGGGGTTGTTGCTGGGGCTTGTGGCTCCCGAGGGCCCTTCTGGCCCAGGAGACCCCACGGAGGGTCCGCCCCCATCATCCCTGTGCTTCCTGGGGGAGGGGGGCTTGGCTGAACCAGAGGCAGCAAGAGCCCGACCCCCTTTGGGGTATCTGGGGGTGGCAGGGGTGTGCATGTGCTGACCAGGAAGTGTGAGAGGAGAAGGATGCCCCCAGCCCCCCCAGCCCCGAGAGCCAGGCCCAGGCCGATTCACCCCCTCCCTGGCCGGTGGTCTCCCTCCCTCCCTCCTGTGCAGATGCAGAGCTACCCAGACACCTTCAGCCGCTTGGTGGCCAGCAACCTCTTCTACTTCAAGAGCAGCTGGCCCGACATCCGAGCGGCTGCCCCCATGTTTGTCGGTAAGCCGGCCGGCCCGGGGTGGGTGGGACCAGGTGGGACCAGGTGGGGGTGGTCCCTGGCCTTGCCTCTGCCACATCTCTGGCCTCCTCCTCCTCCTCCTCCTCCTCCAGGCTTCCTGGTCCTTCACGTGGACAGAGAGCACTGCCAGCAGCTGGACCTGGACGAGCTGATTGCTGGTGAGCAACTTTGGGGGTGAGGGTGGGGTGGGGGCCTTGCCGTAGAACTGCCTTGGGCAAGGGCTCACTGTGTTGATGCCCATTTGTGCAGACCCAGGCTTGGGTGCCCTGCGGATTGGGGCATCTTCCTTTTTTTCCTTTCCTGGGGAAGCCAGGCTTGAGCAGGAAGGGCCTGGGAGCCATGGGGCCACCAGTGCGGGGCCACCTGGCACTGCCTGCCAGCCCACCGTGCCTCCTCCCCAGCACCTCTGCCTGCCCCACGGCAGTTGGGGGTAGCTCGTTAACGTACAACTTCTGTAAGCCGCCCAGAGTTCCTACGGGAAGATGGGCGGGGTATAAATCTAATACTGTAAATAAATCAACGGGGAGAGGATTTGTGGGGCCAGTGGGAGGGGAGAGGTCTTGCTGGCACCTGGGCGCAGGTTCCCCCTCTGGCTCTGCCCCTCCAAGGCTGTCTTTGGGGGATGGTTGGGGGAGGCAGCTCCGGAACGAACTTTCCTGGATGCTGCGGCTGTTTTTCCTTGTCAGCAGTGAGCTCATCGCTTTGAGCGAGGCTCGGAAAATCGCCGAGCTTTCCAACAGGGCTTAAAAACCACTAAAAAAGGGAAAACTATCTTTCCGTTGGCGGGCGGAGTGGTTCTGAAGAGAGGCCCGTCTGTTTGCAGTAGTGGGGGGCCCGCTGGAGGTGGGGGCAGCCGCAGCGAGGGCTCCGGATGGGGTCACCGCAGCTTCCCGTATTGAGCAGGGCTGCGGAGGGCTCTCTTGGCCGCCTCGCCTGCCTGCCTGCCGGCTGCCTGCCCACCGCCTCCGGGATGGAGGCCTGTGTGTGTGTGTGTGTGTGTGTGTGATGCTGCAGCTGGCCCAGGGCTGATCGGAGGCGGCGGGAAGCAGCTCCACACATAAATCAGGCCGTCTGGCTTGCTCTGGAGGGACGGGAGAGTCTCGCATTTGCAGTGTAAACATGCTACTGGAAAAATATTATTGTATCTCTGCTGCTCCAGAGGAACCCCGCCCGCCTCCCTCCCTCCCTCCCTCCCTCGCCCCCATCCTCCAGCCCCACGCGGCAGATGAAGGAGGGAAGCCTTGGGCCACCCGTGGGCCCTCCGGGTGTTCTCCCTGGGCAGGGCAGGAGGACCCTTGGGCTCACCCCAAACGGTGCGTGGCGTGGGGCGGGGAGGGGGAGGACCCCCCCCCCCGGACACACACACCTGGGTCCCGACCTGCCCTTTGGTCCTGGCTGGCTGACTAGCCTGGTCCCTCTTCTTTCTCCCCAGCCCTCTCGGTGCTGCTGAAGGACCCGGTGGCCGCCGTGCGCATGAAGGTGGCCGAGACCCTGGGCCGCCTGGTCAGGGTGGTGTGAGGCCGCCTTTCCTTGCCGAGGCTCGAGTCGGGACTGGTGATGCGACGGACCCCTTTCTGTGCCCGCCCGCCCCGCCCTGCCTCCCCTCCGCCCCCCCCCCAGGGCGCGCTCCTACCTCTTCCGAGGGCACGGCACACACGTCTTCCACAGCACTGCAAGCGCACGCACCTTCGGCACCCCCCACTTCCCAAGGGAGGGCCTCCAGGCTGGGGAGGCAGCAGCCAGGCCACAGAGGGGACACAGTTCAATGGGGGGGCCTTCTGGTCCAGGCCTCTCCCCTCCCCCCCCCTTGGCGCACACGCACTCTTGCCCCTCCCTCACAGCACCACTCTCCTCCAGCAGGCAGGGAGCGTAGGCTCTGCTGAGCACCCCACCATGGTGGTGTCCTCCTACAGAGAGGGTTTGGGCGGCCCAAGGCAGGCCTCCAGGAACCAGCCAGGCACCATCACACACACACACACACACACACACACACACACACACACACACACACCGCTGCTGTCGGGCAGCCCTTGCTCCCCTTCCCACTCGGCGGGCAGGTGGGTGGGCGGGCAGAGAGCTCCAGCTCCTTCCAAGCGCTTGCACTGGCTCATTCATGGTTCTTCCGTGTAGGAATGTGTATATACAACCAGACAACTTATTTTTTAATAAACAGTTGGCTTCTCAGTGTGTGTGTGTGTGTGTCCTCCTCCCCCCCCCTTGGTAGCTGGGCAAGTAGCCTGAGACCCCTCCCGCTCCCCCTCCCTGCCGAGGCCAAGGGCACCCTGCATGCCAGGAGGCCACTGCATCTGCCACCGCCACTCCAGACCTGTGGGTACGACTCCTGGGCATGGCGGAAGAACCAACTCAGCACACCAGGCTCCTTCCTGGCAGCCAGCACTTGGGTCATTGCTGGCCTCCCCCCCCCCCAGCCCCCTTGACCAACCCCTTTGAGCTGCAGGGAATCATAGAATCATAAGAGTTGGAAGAAGAGACCTCAGTGAGGGCCATCTTCTAGTCCAACCCCCCCTGCCATGCAGGGACCCCCATCATGGTGCTCCCGACAGATGGCCATCCAGCCTCTGCTTAAAAACCTCCACAGGAGGAGACGCCACCACCCTCCTCCTTTGGGGCAGCATATTATTCCACTGCTGAACAGCTCTAACTGTACCGTCATGAAGTTCTTCCTAATGTTCAAATGGAATCTCCTTTCCTGTAGTTTATTCTCCCGTGTCCTAGTCTCTGAAGCCATGGAAAACAAACCAGGCCCAGCCCAGCCCAGCCGGCCCTGAAGGGCTGCTGCCCTGGGTGCCTCCAGGACCCCCCCCCACTTAAGCAGGAAGGCCTCTCTGGCATTTAGTCCATCCCCTTACATGCCCCCCCCCGGCCTTGAACTGGGTCCTTTGGGTTTGGGACTTCAGCGCCTGTTATGCCTTCTCCTTTCCCATGCCAGAAGGGACACCTGGGAGTTGTAGTCCAGAATGGCTGGAAAGGGCTCTTTGCGCCCCAGGCCTGGTTGAACCCAGGGCTTTCCCCCGCTTCTGCCAGATGCCCGTGGCACCCGGAGGAGCCAGGCTCTGTAAACAGTTCATGTATGGGAGACCCGTTCATGCCCCCCCCAACAACCCCCCTCACTGGGGAAGGACAAACTCTGCCTCTTTGCCAAAAATTTGAGGGCACCCTTATGCCTGCTGTGTTCAGCATACCAGAGAAGCAGAAGCCCAAACTGGGAGCCCTTTGGCTGAGCTGGACTTCGGAAGGGTGGCAGGAGGGGAAACTGATGTGAAGGACGGCCTTCCACCTGATTCGGGCAGCAAAGAGGTGGGCAGGGCGGGGTCCTGGGCAGACCGAGAAGGCCAGGGATGAACAGCACCTCCCCCCCCCCCCCGGGACTGCCGAGCAGGTGCCAGATGTACTTTACACAGCCCTACGTTCTTGCCCAGCGCTTGCCCTGCCACGGTAGCCAGGGCCAAGGAGGGCAGGCCGATCGCAAGCTCACCGGGCCCTACTGCAGCTGTGCTTAGCTACAGGCCAGGGCAGAGGGGGTGCGTGCGTGCATACATGTGCATCCACAGGGTGAGTGAGGAGGTCTTCCTCTCAGGAGATCAGCCGCAGGCACCGAACGGGGACGGGGAGGCATCACGGGATGGGCACCAAAGCATTTCTGAGGCACTCCCATGGTGGGCAGAAAAGATGGCGTCTCCTTTATTTGACAGAGGGGAGACGTGTGTCCTGGCCGGGTGACCGGCCCTGCCGCCAGCCCTGCGCTGGAGGCCCCCAACATGACCCTCCCTCGCGCGCTCTCAGTCCAGGGAAGGGTTAGGGTTTGGAGTCCATGGCAGGGTTTGAGCAGCTCCTTTGCGCATCCGGCGTGCTTCCTCTCTGGCCAAAAGCTGTGCCCCCCTCCTTCCCTGCAGCTGAAGGCTCTCCCCCGAGACCCTCCCCTCCCCGCCCCGCCTGGCCTCAAGGGGCAGCCTGCAAAGGGGCGGGGCGGCGGTGGTGGTGGGGGAAGGCCGGGTCCTATGTGAAGAGGCGGACGGTGGCATCGGCGCCCGCGGAGAAGAGCCAGGGCTGGCTGGGGTGGAAAAGGACGTCAAGGACCCCCAGGTCTCGGGTCACCGTGTGGCCCTTCAGCACCTTCACGGGCACAAGGAGCGGGTTCTGGAGCAGGTCACTGCAGGGAGAGAAGGGGCGCATTGCTTATGCACACGGCCAGACACCCCAAGGGGCCTTTGGGGCTATAAATAGGACAATAAAGAAGAATGGAGGCGTTCTGGGCAGGCCTGACTCAGGCAGGAACGCTCCCCCCCACCCCCGCCTTCTCCCTCTACCCACCTGTAGACCATGCCATGGCACACGATAACGCTGCCGTCGTCCGAGCCGGAGGCAAAGAGCGGGTAGTGGGGGTGGAAAGCCACGGCCCGCAGCGCTGCCTTGTGGTGCCTGCAAGAGAGACACACAGGGACGGCCCTCCTCAGGCTCCAGCCCAGGAGTGAGGCGGGGGGGGGGAGGGGGAAGGAAGGGTCCTTCGCCAGGCCTAGGGCAGAGAGACTGATCCCCTCTGGGGTGGACACTGGGTGCCAGGGGTGGGGATGGGGGTGGGGGAATGCATCCCCCTAGGGACTCCTCCATGCCCTGGGCGGAAAGAGGCAGGGCAAGGCTTCCCAGCCAAGGAGGGCCAAGAGGGGCCAACCCTTTACCTCAGCACCCGGTAAGGCTTTGTTGAGAGGTCCAGGTCAAACCAGGCCAGTTTGCTGTCATAGCTGCCACAGATCAGGTTGTCCCCTGGAAGAAAAGGGGGGCTTCGTGACACCCACGGCCGGGCCCCAGGCAGAGGGAGCACCGTGGCAGGGGGTTGTTCCCGGGAGGGCGGCCCCCATTCCCCCGCCCGCCCGCCCGCTCACCTCCCGGGTGGATGGCCATGCTGGAGATCCACTTGCAGTTGCTGAGCAGCTTCTTGGTGAGCTCCTGCTTGAGGAGGTTGTAGACGCGGACGAAGCGCTGGGTGGCCACCAGGAAGAAGGGCCGCTGCGGGTGGAAGAGCACCCGCTGGACCTGGCCTTTGCTCTTGCGGAAGGGCGCCTGGCTCCAGCGCTTGCTGGCCTGGTGGATCAGCACCTGCAGGTGGCTGTTGTCCGACACCACCGTCGCCAAGTAGTCGCCCTTCCCGTGCCACGTCACCTGCTTCAAGGGCTGGCGAGAAAAAGGCAGGGCTCTGGGGTTGCGCTCAATGGAGGGGCCGAGTCCTGCACAAACCCGCCCCGGCTCTGACCCAGCCCAGCCCCCTGCCCCCTGCCATCGGGAGCAGCCGCCTCCGTCCAGACAGGAAGGCCGTCGGCTCTGCCCAGCTCCCCTCTGGCCGCCAGGGTGTGTGCAGGCGGTGGCAGCTGGGCCTGCCCCCTCCCTCCCTGCCCCCCTCCCTGCCCCCCGGGGCGCCCATACCTTCCCGTGCTGGATGATCAGCCGGACGCCCTGGCTGCGCTCCTCTCCCGCTGCCTCCTCCCAAGTGACCGGCTGGGGCCGTTCCTCCTCAGGGGCCGCGTAGCCGTCCAGGAGCTGGTCGGTGGCCCCGTAAAGCAGTTTGTCCCCGAGGGCAGGGTTCACCAGGAGCACCGAGTGGTCTCTGGGGAAAGGGGTTGGGGGGGGGGTCAGCAGGGAAGCCCCAAAGCAGAGGGGAGGCCGAGGGATAACAAGCCAATGCTGAGGAAGGGGGGCGGGCCTTGTAGCCCCAGAAGCCAGAGGATCCTCCTGAGACATCACCTTTTGCCCCCCACCCCCCCCCGTGGCCCCCGGCTGACCTGAGCCTCTGAAGCCCAGCTGGGAGCCACTCCCAAGGGGGAAAGATCATGAAAACTGGGAGAACTACCCAGCGCCCTCGTGAGGCTACTGCGACTCTGCGCGCCTTCAGGAGCCCGCACGGACTGGGCGAGGAGGGTCTCTGCCATACAGGCCACATCCCAGGCAAGGTCCTAGCCCTGCTGGGGGTTTAGCGCCCGCCCCCGGCTCTCTCAGCCCCTGGAGCAGAGCCACCCCATGGCTAGCCTCAGGGCCTCCCACACGTGGATGGCGCGCCTCCTCCCCCCTCTCGTGCATCCTGCTGGGGTTGTTTCACTGGGTACGTTTTTGGAGCCCTGGCAAACAACTTGCATCTTTTTCTTCTTCCACTGTTTCGGATCCACAAAACCAAGAACCCCACCCCCCCCACCCCGAGAGCCACCTTTCCTCTAAAGCTCCATGCTGCCCATGGAAAACCCGGAAGGAGATGGGCCCTCCTGTAGCAACCCACCCACCCCCACCCCTCCAGAAGGCCTCCGGGAGCCCTTGGCATCCCCGAACAAACCCGGCCCGCCCATCTGAGCGAGCCGGAGGCCACTCACACTGCAATGGCCACCAGGCAAATGGCCGGGTTGGGGTTCCAAGCCACACTCCTCACAGCGCCTGACACCGGGAGCGTCTTCATGCAGCGGGCCGTGCAAACCTCCCAGAACTTCACCGTGCCGTCGTCGGAACCTGTGGAAGAGCCGTGGGATGTGCTGGCTGGGATTGAGGCAGGTTGCCCTTTCCCACCCCCTCGCCTGACCAACACGCCTGGGGCTGCAGGAGGAAGAGGAGGAGGAGCCCAGGGCCCCCACGTTCACCTCTGACCCGAGTTGGGCCGTTCCAAGCCCCTGGCCCTCTCCTGCTGGCCTTCAAGTGGGCAACATTTCCAAAGTTTTCAAAGATGATGGTGCAAATGGCCAAGAGCAGCTCCACCCCTCAGACCCAGGCAGGTGAAGGGGGAAAGCTTGTAATCAAGGACAGCAAGGGAGGAGTGTGTGTGTGTGTGTGTGTGTGTGTGTGTGTGTGTGTGTGTGTGTGTGTGTGTGTGTGTGTGTGTGTGTGTGTGTGTGTGTGTGTGTGTGTGTGTTTGAGAGAGAGAAAGAGAGAGAGACTCGGATCATGGGCTTTGGTAAAACTCCGGATCCTTGGCTGCACTTCAGGTTCTGAAAGGAGTGGAGAGGGTTCGGGTTTGCCTTGCCTTCCAGACCACCCCCTGCCCTGCCCTGCCCTGCCCCGCCCTTCTGCTTCTTGACACGGCTGCCTGGGTGGGGGTTTGCTGCTGATGGGCCACAAACCAAGGCAGGCGACGGGGTGGGGGCAGGGAGGGAGGGAGGAGTGCTACCACCGCAAGGGAGAAAAGGTCCTGGCCTCCCCCGTCCCTCTGCACGCGATGGGGCTGAGCCCCAGGCCGGCCCAAGAGGCTGCTCCCCCCCCCCACCCCCCACCCCCCATTGGGGCTTACCTGATGCCAGCCACTGCCCACTGGGAGAGACACTGAGGCAGCGCACGAGGCTGGTGTGGCCCCGGTAGATCTGGGGAGAGAGGAAGGAAGGGAAGCGCCTGTTGGAAGGGGCCGAAGAGGCCGGGCCACGCCCAAGAAGGAACAGAATCTGGGTGGCAGGCTTGGAAGCCGCCGGCTGTGCCCTCCGGGGGGGGGGGAGTCGAGGGGCCCTTCATGACCCCAAGCTGCTCCTCCAACCCTGCTTCTCAGGGCACAGCCCAAGCAAAAAGCGACTTCCGATCGCAGCCGCTGGATGGCCGCCTGTCAGGAGTCCTGTGATGGGCAGGTTTCCTGCATGGCAAGGGGTTGGCCTGGATGGCCCTCATTGAGGTCTCTTCCCACTCCATGAGTCTATGATTCCTTCTGCCCCCCCATCGGCTGGTTCCCCCCCCCGGAAGACCCACCAAGGCCTGAGTTGTAGGGAAGGGCTGCAGATCTCGTGGCTTTGGCAGTTTTGGGATCAAGTCCTCAGGATCCACATTGACCTGGAAGTGGAGGAGGAGGAGGGCGGGAGGGAGTCACTTGAGGGAGGAGAGGGGGGTGTCCCCTGAGGCCACGTGCCTCCCCCACGCAGCACGGCACACACCACCCACGCCGGCAGGGTTGGCTTAGGCCGGGCTCTCTGGAGGGGTCCTCCTCCCCCACACCCTGCTCTTGGGAACTTTCCAAGGCGCGCCAGTCTTGTTGGCACGCAGGGCCCCATCCTGAGCCAGGCAGGGGTGGCAGGCACAGAGGCGCCCCTCCCTCCCCCGCCACCTTTCCGCTCACTCCGGCCAAGTCCCCCCACCCGGCGTACCCGCATCTTCCTCTGGCGTGGGCACAGGTAGAGGTCGAGGCAGCGCTCAAAGCGCTCGTGGATGAAGCGGGAGTAAGCGGGCACCCGCCGGAGGCACTCGTGGCGCTGCGGCAGGAAGGGCAACTTCCGCTCAGAAGGCTCCTGCATCTCCCAGGCCAATTTCTGGGGGAAAGAGAAGGGCTTCAGCCAAAGGAGGAGCAGGGGCCCTGGAGACCCTCCCCAAGGCCATTGGGGCAGGGCAGGGGGCTCCCCACCACCTGCTGGGGGAAAGCCCCGGCAGGTCTGGAGGAGGGGGGGGGAGAGTGGAGCTCTGACCCTGCCGGCTGGCTCAGGTCATAGGGCAGAGGGGGTGCCAGAGTCCAACCCCAAAAGGCCCAAGGCTGTTCCAGACCCTTCCGCTGGGCCAGGCGGTGGTGCTGGGGGGGGCTGCCCTTGGGTACCTGCGCTCGCGTCCCCCGCTTGCCTCTCCACCCTGGCCCATGGCGGGCCGACCCGGCTCACCTCCTCCTCCGTGGGAAGATACTCGGGGGGTGGGTTGTAGGACTCCTCGTGGCCAGGCAGGGGCAGCTTGGGGGCGGGCACGTGCATCTTGTGGCGCCCCAGGATAGAGTTGGGGTCTTCCTGAGCCCACAGGTCGTAGAAGGCGGGCGCGTCCTCTTTGGGCTTGCGCGGCTTGATCCAACCCATCTTGATGGCATGGACCAGCCGGGAGACCTGCAGCGGGGGGAGAGTCCCCACCGTGAAGCTGCTGCTGCTGCCTCCACCTGGGTGGCTGCTTCCCCTCCCTCCCTCAAAGGGACACCTTCCCCCCCCCCACCACCAGAGCCCTCCCTGCCTGGGGTCCTTGGCTGCTCACCTTCTCCTTCTCAATGAGGGAGGGGATGAAACTGCGCTTGTCGGCTGGCCGGTTGGTCACGGGGTGGATCATCACCTGGCTGCTGAAGAAGTCCACAGCTGGCTGCAAAGGAGGAGGGAGGGGGGGCGGCTTAGAAGGGGTGGGGGCTGCGGAAGGCAGGCACACCTATGGAGGCACGGAACACACCCACCCACACCCACACCATCCCCCCCCAGCCTTTCCTCACCTCGTAGGGATTGAAGGAGACATCCCCGAAGCGGCCCTGCTGGAGGCGCTGGACCAGCTCCACCTGCTCATCGGTCAGCTTCAGGTCTCTGCCCGTCTTTTTATCGTGGACAGTCCGCCTGCAGGGGAAGAAGAGGACGGGGTGGGAAAGGCCAGACGGTAAGCGGGGCACCCTCTTGCCCCCCCCTCCACAAAGCCAGGGACAATGCCTCCCCCCAGCCCCCCCCCAAGTGGCATGTGCTCAGGCTCTGCAGGGCCCCCAGCCTTGGGGGTGCATGAGAGAGTGTGTATGTGTGTGTGCATGTGTCCCCACCCCTCCATCAGGCCAGACCTACAGGTGTGCCAAATGCCTCCCCCTCCTTCCCACGGGTGAAGAGGAAAGGGGCCCTGGGGTCTAGAGGTGCCCCCCCTCCCTCTGAGCGGTCCTTCACCTCCGGAAGGAACACCTTGGGGAAGGAGCTGCCTGAAGGACAGATCCTGAGGGACAGGCTGGGCCCCACCGCTCAGCGCTCCTGACCAGGGGCTGCAGGGAAGGCCCGTCGGGGGTGGGGGTGGCCCCACGGCCAAGAGGGCGCCAGGGGCCTTGGGCTCAGCCAGGGCTCCCGCTGGCCTGCCATTCAGGCGCCCGGCCCACGGTGGGCTTTCCCCACTGACCCACATGCTTCTGGCCAACCTTGCAGCCCAGGGGCCCAGAGTATGCCCCGAAGGGAGGAGGCAGGGGAACGGTGTGCCTGCATTTGACGGCCTTTAAGGGTTCAGGCCACGAAGGGTTGCGGAGGGGGGGCAGTCCTCCCCTCCTGCCCGGCACCCCTCCCTTTGCTGCCCCCTAACCCTAACCCTAACCCTCACCAGTAATCAGGGCTCTCCATCTTTTCCAAGAACTTGTCCAGCTCGTCTTTGGTGCGGATGGGCTTGTAGATCTTCTTGCCGTCCAGGTCGTAGCCAATGTGTGGGAAGTCTTCGTACCACTCCATCGGGATGTTCCCCACTGTGTTGCGGATGTCCTGGTGAGAGGGTGGGGTGGGGTGGGGGAAGAGGGAGACACTCGCTTAGGAAGGGGTGATTCCTCCCCAGAGCGATGGGTGAAGAAGGGCTTCCTTCCCCTGCACACATCCCGGCTCCCTCCAGTATGGGATCTGCTCCTGTTCTTGAGTTGCCACGTGGAGGGCCTGCCTGCAATCGCAAATCTCCACGACTGCGGTGCAGCAACAGAGAAGAGTCCCTGAAGGGCCAAGATGGACAGACATCCGCCACGCTCCAGACAAAACCAAGGGCACGCCAAGGTGCCTGAAAAGAGGCGCAGCAAGGCCAAGGCCGTCACCCGCCCCCCCCAAGGGCCACTGAATTAGTGCAGGCCGATTCCTCTGGGGAGTCCGTTCTGTTGGGGGACAGAGGGTGGGGCCAGCACCAAGGAGGCCTCTTCGTCTGGCCCACCAGGCTCTTGCAAGGTCTCCTTTCCCTGCTCAGAATTCAGACCGGCCAAGGATCCACATTCAGCTAAGGGAGCTCCATGTCATCCCGGATGCCCCCCCCTCCCACACCTTGTCCCTTTGCCCCCCTCCCTCCCCCGGCTAATGGGCTAATGAGCTAAAGGAAGCCTGCAGGTGGAGACAGGAATGACCAGGGGTGGGGACTGGCCTGATCAACTTCTCCATCCCCCCCCACGGCTAGGGATGGCAGGCTGCATGTGGGAAGGTACATTTTCCACCTGGTGGAAGCACTGCAGAAAGCATGAGGCCGAGGGAGGGGGGGGAGAGACCCCTGTGCCTCCAGATGCAACCCACCCCTCCGCCAAAGACACCCCAGGCCCCTGGAGCAAGCCACCGCCCTCCCCCGCATGTGGAATGCTGTCCTTCTCCACCACCAGCACCTTCTGCTAGGGTGGGGTGGGGCGGGGGGGGGGCAAGCCAAGGGAGAGCCCTCCTTGGTCTCTCCCCCTCCTCCATTGCAGTCCACCTGTCAGAGGGATGGGGCTGCGGAAGGCAAGCACCCCCATGGAGAAACCCTAACCCTAGCCCTAACCCCCACCCCCCAGCCCAGCCCTGTCACCTCCCTAGGCTGCACCATCTGGACCTCATAAACACACAACAGGCATAAACAGTTCCTGACCTGTGGGGGGAGAGAGAAGAAGGAAGAGAAATGGGTTAGGGTCCCAAGACAGGAGCCCATTCTTGGCTCCTCGACCACGTCTGGCCTGGGCCAGGCCTGGGGGGCAGAGAGGGTGGCCTGGGATGGCCTCAGGCACATCGGTAGGAGGGAGGGGCGTGGGGGTGGGTGGGTTTGCTGCTTGGGATGTACGGGCCAGTGGGCCTGGATCCAGGGGCCATTTCTCTCTCCTTCCCCCAGTTTCTTTTGAGTTGGGGGACCAGGGGGTGTGGATTCTCTTGGGGGCTGGATGGATCCTGGGGGCGGCATCGATACCTCCTCTGGGTCAGGATGCCCTGGCTGAGTCCAGCCCACCTGCCTGCCGACAAGAGGAGGAGGAGGAGGAGGAGGAGAGGACTGGGGCGCGGGGGAGATGGGGTCTGGTGGATAATCCTGGGATTAGACCTCCCACCCCCAGCTCCCCCACCGCTGTGCACTTGAAATCCCAGGCACTCGTCAAGGCTGGGCAGCCCGGCCAAGAGCAGCGCATTCCTGGAGGGGAAGTTGACCGGGAAGCCAAGCTGTGCCCCCCCCCAATCCGCCCGCCTCCCTCCTGGTTGCCTCCCGTGCAGTTAACACATCAGCCAGAGTGAGATCAGTGGTTCAGGAAAGGGGGGCCAGCCTTCCCCCCTCCCCGCTCGCTCACAAGGAGCTGCCGTCACTCAGCCACACGTCTGGAAGGAACTCCTGGAAGGCCAAGGCACTCATTCCGGAGGAGGAGGAGGAGGAGGAGGAGGAGGAGGGAGGGCGGAGGCATCCCTGGCAGGCCGGCCGGCCAGCCGCCAGGAGTGGATTCTTTTCCCAGTAGCGCTTTCTTGAAAATAGCTGGTCCACGTGGAGTGCAGGGAAGGAGGGGGGGGGTCTGAGGGAACACCAGGAATTTGGTGGTGGTGGAGGGGGGCGGGCGGGCACTCTGCTCCTGAGCTTGGGGAGGGGTGTGCTCTCGGGATGCCTCCCCTGTACGGACATGAGGGAATAGGGCGCTATGGGGCAGAGAGGGCAGGCCAAAGATGCTGTGGGTCTGGGCCTGCAGGCGGTGGCTGTGTGTGTGTGGGGGTATGCTTGCTCTGCCCCTGCCCTCCCCCCTCCCTCCAGGATGGGAAGCAGCCACACGGGCTTTGGGGGCAGGGCTAAGATGCCACCCCAGCCAGGAGAGACTTGCCCAGAAAAGGAGGCGGTGGCCCTGCTGTGGACCCCAAAGGAGAACAAGCGGGAGGCTCATGCCCTACCCAGGCCCCAATCCATGCCCACCGGATCCCTTTTCCCCATTCCCACCCCACCCACCTTCCTGCCAAAGCCCGCCTTCCACCCAAGACCCACCTCACCTGACTGCCCTTCCCTTCCCTTCCTGGCCAAGATGCCTGGGGAGACATGTGGGGAGGCCAGTGGGTGGTGGGGGGAGAGCAGCTCAGTCCTCTCCTCCAGGGCACTCCACTTTGTTGCATGTCCCTTCTGCCCCAACTACTCAAACACCAACAGTCTTATTAAAAACTCATGCAAAGAAGGGGTTTCACACCTTCTTCCCCTGGGGGCGGGTGGAGTGGGGAGCGAACTGGGGAGGCCCACCAATCAGTGGAAGAAACACCCCCCACGCACATCCATCCATCCATCCATCCATCCATCCATCCATCTGGTCCCGGCACCTCTCCAGAGGAAGGGGAGGAGGGGCTTTGGAGAGCCTTGCCCCCTGGCTTCTTCCCAGGGCAGTGGTGGCACGGGTGGGGCCATCTGCATCACCCAGAGCAAAAGAGACCCCACCACCCCCACCCCCATGCTCAGGCCTGGCCAAAGAGCAAAAGGCATGAAAGACCCACCCCCGCCCCAGAATGGGTTGGGTGGCCTGGCAGGCTCCCTGGCCAATGGGATCTGCGGCTTGGACCAGACTTTCTCCCTGCACACGCTTGAGAAGTTAGGTGTGTGTGTGTGTGTGTGTGTGTGTGTGTGTGCATATGTATTGTGCCACAGAGAGAGGGAAGCCCACGTGCTAACCCATGGTTGCCATGTGGGCTTCTGAAGGGGCCAACACCTCTCAGGAAGGAGATTCCACTTCTGGGAGGGTTAATCCTTCCTGCTCAGCCCCAGGAAGAGCGGTGGGAGAACCACTGAGGTTAGGCTTGATAAGACGGGGGGGTGCCTGTGAGCTGCTCTGGGGGGGGGGGGAGGAAAGGGGGAGGGAAAGATTGTGAAGAAAGGAGGTTGCCTCTGGGGTGGGGGTGGGGGGTGGCTGGACGATCTCTCCCATCTCCAAACCTTTTTGAAGACCAAATGCCTTTGGATGGAGAGGGGGGGGGGGTGCGGCAGCCAAGACCCCCCCTCCCCAAAGCCCACAGGGAGGCAGGCGGCTCCCCTTGGACGTTGGAGGCGCAGGAGAGAAGGGCTGCGCGTTTGAGCTTCTGGGGAACCCCCGGGGACCCCCCCCTTCCCCCCTGGGCCAGCCTCGAGGCCACCCCTACCCCCTCGTCCAACTCTCCCCTCTCCCCCGCGTGTCCGTGTCCGTGTCCGTGTCCTCCTCCTTCCCTGGCCGGCTTCCCTCCGGCCCGACGGATCCAGAGAGAGAGAGAGAGAGAGAGAGAGAGAGAGCGCAGGCGGCGCAGGTGAGCGGGAGGACGCGGGAGCCCGAGCTGCCGCGCCGCCGCCGCCGGGAGAGCTGGGCCGGGAGGGGAAAAGGGGGGGGGGAGGCGGAGGGGGCGGGGCCTTGGCTATAAAAGCGCTTCCTCGGCCGGGGCCACCCGCCACAAGGAGGGGAGCCTTCCGCGGAGGCGCACGTGCGCGCCCAGGAAGCACCGGCGGCGGCGGCGGCGCCCGGAACCCCCCCTCCCGCCACCCGGTCAGCCCGAGGGAAGAGGAGGAGGAGGAGGAGGAGGAACCCCCCCTCCCGGTGGGGCGGCGGCGGCCCCGGGATCCCAGCCGGAGGAGGAGGGGGGGGAGTCGGCGGCGGCGGCGTCCCGTCCCCAGCCCTCCCGGCGCGCGAGCAGCAGCATGCGGGAGCGGAGCTGAGCCGGCCGGCCGCCCCCACCCACCCACCCCCATCCCATCCCTCTTTCTCTCGGTGGCCCCCGCCGCCATGTCCTTCGCCCTGCTGCGCTCGGCCCCGAGCCGCTTCCTCTACCCGGAGATCAGCATGCTGGACGAGGAGGACGAGGAGAACGGCGGCGGCGGCGGCGGCGGCGGGAGCGAGAGCTCCTCGGGCTCGGACGAGAAGCCCTACCACCCCCTGGACGCCGGCGGCCCCCGGAGGAGCGGCAAGAAAGGCGGCGGGGTCGGGGTCGGGGTCGGGGTCGCCTGCCGCCGCCGCCGCCGCCCCCACCGGGAGCCCCGCCAGCGGCACACGGCCAACGCCCGCGAGCGGGACCGCACCAACAGCGTGAACACGGCCTTCACCGCCCTCCGGACGCTCATCCCCACCGAGCCGGCCGACCGCAAGCTCTCCAAGATCGAGACGCTCCGCCTGGCCTCCAGCTACATCTCCCACCTGGGCAACGTCCTCCTGGCCGGAGAAGCCTGCGGAGACGGGCAGCCCTGCCACGCCGCCCCCGCCCCCCGCCACCACCACCACCACCACCATCAGCACCAGCACCAGGGCACCACCGGCACCGCCGCCGCCGCCCCAAGCGCCCCTCCCGCCGCCGCCGCCGCCACCACCGGCAGCCCCCCCGGGCGGGACGGCGACCTCTCGCAGCCCAAACAGATCTGCACTTTCTGCCTCAGCAACCAACGGAAGATGGTAAGTCCAGCGGCTTGGCGGGGCGGGGCGGGGGGAGAAGACCCGAAACCGTGCACTCTCCATCCATTGCCCATCCATCCATCGCCCTTCACAGCCGCACCTTGAGAAAGGAGGCGGGCGTCCAGCAAACAAACGAGAGACCTGCCCGAAGTCCATAGAAATGAGGTCCCGGGAAGGAAAAGCAGGTTCGGAGGGGGGGGGGCTCCAGCCTAGAGAACTCAAGGGGGGGGGGGCGCGACGCACAAAAAAGTGTCTTCCTCCCAGAGCCTTCAAACAGCCAGGATCTCCAAGGGGTAAAAGTATCCTGGAATGACATGCATCTCCCCCCCCCCCCTCAATCTCTGTGTGTCTGAGAGAGAGAGAATGGGAGGGAACTCATGGAAGAAGTTGTCCGGGGGCTACTCTTGCAGTGGCTGTTCCGACATCCCCCCTCCCCGCCCCAGCAAGGCCAGTCCTGCTACCCCCACAAGGCCCACATTTCCCGGTCAAACACCCGCCTACATCCTCTTCCTCCGGTGTGCATGCCAGGGTGTGCGGGATGGGCTCCGAGCCCCGCAGGAGGAGGCAGCCTCAAGGGACTGGCTGCCCCCCCCCCCGCAGCTGGCACAGAGCTCCTGAGCCAGGGGCAAGCTGATGATGCAGGTGGTCTGGTAGCTGCTAGTAAATCATTTCTGGGGGGAGACGGAGCACACCGACCAAGGTTAGCGGCTGCTGCTGCCCTCAGGAAAGCTTGAGGGAGGAGCACAAGGGGTGGGCCAAGAGATCTGTGCCGGAGCTCCAGCTGTTGTGGAGAAAAGAGGAAGCACATTGGCACCTGGAGCCTAGGCACCTGGGGTGGGGGTGGGGGAGGGGGCTCAGGGCAACAGGCAGCAGCAACCTGGGAAGCAGAGCTGATCTTGCCAGCCCAGGGCCTGTCTGCTCCCTGCCATCTCTCAGGCCACACTGAGAGGACCCCCCTTCTCCTCCTTCCTCCTGCTGGCAGGGTGCGTGCGTGCGTGCTGGTCAGCGAGAGAAAGCACCTGCACACACCAGCAACCTTTAGGAGGAAGGCGACTTGCTGCTGGCCAGTCGTGAGGCTCCCTTCACGTTTGGCCTGGAGACGAGAGCACTCCCTGCCCCCTTGAAATCTGCACTCCGCTTCCAAGCGTCAGGAGGCTGCCTCCTCATGAAAGGGCATGGTGCAGTTCCGGATTGTTTCAGAGACAGACCAGGGAAGAGCCTCCCCCCCCCGCTGCTTTCTTTCCCTATGAAAAAAGCCCAGCAAAACCCAGCTGCCTGGAACCCTCCCGCCTCCTCTCTGCCTCTTAAGGATTCTCCACCACGCGCAGGGCAGCTCCTCAAAGCAGGGCACCAGGCAGTGCTTTCGGTCGGGAGGGAAGGATGCAGCCCATCGCCTGCTCACACTTATCCCAAGCGAGATCTTTGGGCATTCCAGGGCAAGGCGTTATTTTGAGGGTCTCACAGACACATAATTTCTATCATTATGAAAGCAAAAAAACCTGGAGCTGAAGAGAAAACAGATGTGCCTTGCAAATAACTGAAGGCTCGTTCAGAGGATTAGCTTTCTTTATCCAATTTATGCATGCCCTGCGTTTTTCCCACAGTTGGGAACGAAAGCCGCTCAAGGCTAACTAAAAAAGGTGCACTTAAAAAGACAAAAAGATCAGAACACTGAAAGACAGATGAGTTAAAAGCAACATAGAAGTTGGGTCCATAAGCCAAGCAGAGCATCCACTGCATGATGGGGTGGGGGGAGGAGGAAGCTGGCCCCTCCTAAAAAGGAGCTCCACAGCCTGGCAAACGGACTCTAGAAGACTGATCTTCTACTTCCTTCCCTGAATTGAACTTACTCCGTCAACCGTTTGGATGGCTAGGCTTTCAGCTACTGGAGTCATGGAACATTTTTTTCCTGAGACCTTGGAAGAAGGCAAGAGAGGGTTCTGTCCAACGGCCCAGCTGGCCTGATCAGCACCACTGAAGTCCTCCTGGGTCCACCTTTACGAAGCTGGGTCCCGGCTCTCTGGTTCCCCCACTCGCCTAGCAGGGCAATGGGCACAACTTCCAACTTGGCACAAAGAGGACAAAACAGGAGCCATGGCGAGGGTCTCCTCTCCACCTTTAGGCCCTAGTCTCTTTAAGGGGGTCAGCGAAAGAAGGGGAGCCAGAGCCAACCCAACCCAGGATGGCCACCCCTGCGGACGGACAGGGCAGCCCCCTAGGGCCGCAGGAAGATGCCAGAGCTGGGGCAGGGCTGCCGTGCCAGTTGGTGCCTCCTCCTCCTCAGCCTCCTCTCCTCCTAGTTGGCTCGCCCAGCGGTGCTCTTCTGAGCCGAGGGGAGGTGGTGCCCTGCAGCCGTCTATGGAAAAGAAGCGGAGGGAGACAGAGGAATATTTGGGGCACTGGAAAACCAACTTCCCCTTTGCTTTGCGCCTGGCACTGGCACCAGGCGGGGGCTGCCTCATCAAGAGCAGGCTATTTTTAAAAGGTGGTGCAGCCCCGAATGTGCAGCTGCACTTCCAGAAGGCTTCTCCTGACAGAGAGTGGCTGCATCTGGAACCAGAGACAGAGAGAGAAAACGAGGCCTGGGAGAGGCGCCCTCACCCAAATGAAAACTGCGCACCAGCATTTCTCCTTTTTATTGGCTCGGCTATTCGGCGCTCCCTTGGCTCCTAAATGTCAGAATGTGCAGGATAAAAGATGGGGGTGGGTGGGAAATGTCCAGTCAGGAACAGAGATGCCAGCGGGCGCCTGGAGGTACTCTGCAGCCCTGAGGAACACTGCATCCAGCGTGATGCTCAGGATCAGCCACATCCCTGGGGCTGCGTCCAGGAACTCGGAAGGCCACCACAGAAGGAGCCGTGGAAAATGCACCTTCTCGAGTTTCCTGGTGTGAAAAGGGCAATTTGCAAGGGCAAGAGAATCCTTTCTACTCCCTGGCGCTTCAAAGGTCACGGCAGGGGAGGCCCCATCCTTCAGGAAGAAAGGGGAAGTCCAGGTCAGCACAGCCATCTCTCTCCTTAACGCTGCTCCTCCGCCTTTGCACCCGTTACCAGCCACTTACACCCCTCTCCATTCTTCATCTTGGCAAGGCCAGTACATTCCAATCGAATATTCACTTTGAGGGCACAGAAACAAGGTTCAGAGGAATGGGATTTTGAATCTGAAGAAGGCGAAAAGCCACTGAAACAAAAGAGTGCTGAAGGAGGAGATCCCCACCAAGAAGACAAGATGGACACCGGACACTTGTATGTTGTGCCATTTGCTTGCCATTAGTGACACAGAAAAAGGGAGTTTGTGAAAGTGGCTGTGACAACATGTTCCCGTTTTCTACACAGATGCAGCCGGACTGAAGAAACTACCAAGAAGGCCTTCTTGCTTGGTGACAACTAATTAGTTGCCAGATGGTTGGGTCCTCTCATCCCAACCCCTGCACCTCTCTTGTAGCCAAGGAGGGGCCAGAAGTTTGCTCCTGCCTGGGCTGACCTGGAGACTCCAGGAGGGAAGCAGAGCTCCCTTGTTAACCGCAGGGTCCTCTGCCTCCCTTGATGTGCAAAGGAAGGGTTGGCTAGCCCCCCCCCCATGGGTGGGGTGCTCTCGGCCCTCAGCCCCAGCCGGACCGGCTCCTGATGAGAAACGATGCATCCTAACAGCTGGAGGCCCACCGGCTCCCTCAGCTCTTTGCAAGGCTAACCAGGGGTGTCTTGGTCTGCCCTTTTAGCACGGAGAGAAGGGTCGGGGTGGGGCTGAAGGAGGCCGTGGGAGCCCCGTCACCCCTGACCATGGAGAGGAAGGTAAAAGGGCAGCTGCTTCACCCAGTTCTTTTTGACTGAAGGGAATAAAAAGGGCAAGGTTGCTGTCCAGCAGAAGTGTGCATGTGGGGGGGGGCAGCTTCTGTCGGAAAGACCCGGCAACCCAAGCGTGTCTACCAAGCCCAGCAGGGCTAGCTGCAACTGGGAATGACTGCCTGCCTGCCTGCCTGGGTGGGGCCACTCCTCCCCCTCCTCGACCCATCCCCCAGTCATTTCTGCTGGCGTTCCCTGTGCCCAGTGGTCTCTCTATGGCTGAGCTTGGATTCCCTCGGAGGGAAAGGAAAGAGCACCCCCCCCCCCCCCGTGCGGGCATCAGGTTCCAGGGAGCCATTTCTGGGAAGTGACTCTCCGGCCACGGCAGCTGCTCCCCTGACTCTTTGCAGAATCTCTTTCCCAGGGTCTTCTTGGGGTGGCCTCATTCTTGAAAAGAGTCCTGGGCTCTCCGCTTCCTCCCAGCCACTGCCACTATTCCCATCCCAATGGCAACTGGGGCCATGTAAATTCACTGAGCAAAGCAGGCGCACATGGGACTCCGTCTCTGAGCACAAAAAGTGGCCACGTTGCAGAGAAGAGCGGCAGAAGCAGCATCCAGCCTCGAGGGTGTTGGGGAGACCGGATGTGAGACACCATTTCCATCAACTGACGCTAGTCGCCCTGGCGAGTAACAGGGAAGAGACGTGCAGGATGAGACCGCAGGCTCACGTAACTGAAATACTTGCAGCAGCCAAGAGGGCTTGTTTGCACATCGGCCGACTCCTGAAAATGATACTCTTCACCTTCAGTACTAGCTAGAAGAACTTCTGGGGAGATGGACAAGCAGGACTCTGAGCTGGGCATGAATGACGTGTGCTGCCAGGAGGGCTCACGGACATTGTGACCCATGTGTCACAATCAGGCATGGGCCCTGTTACTCTTCAAGCTGCCCAGGGAGTCACCTGGGGAGCTGTAATTTTGAACCAAGAGATATGGGCAAAAATGTCAAAGGGCTACTTGCTAACATATGCATGGCATTTCCACCTTTTCTCTAAGGAGCAGAAGGTGAAGGACATTAACCTTCTCTCGGCTGTTTTGCTGTTTCCATCACAATTCCCCTGCGGAGTTGGTTACATGGGGGGGGGAGAAAGAGAGAGAGAGAGGCTGAAGGCCATCTTGGTATCATCATGACTCCTTGGGAAACAGAACCTGTCTCTCTAACCATGACACCATGCTCTCCCAGGCCACGTGGAGACACCACAAATGTCGCATTTCCACAGATCGGTTGACGGGACCTTGTTCAATGTATGCCGCCATGTGTGCGTTGCAGAACCTTCTCACACTTGCCGTTCTCTTGGATGAAACTGGAATGATTTTCACTTTAAGAATAGGGCTGCTGGTGGAGTTCCCCCCCAAGAAAGCCAGTTCTCAGTATCTCAGTGCACCCTGAAAGCCAGGAAGGTCCCTGGTGGCAACAGAAGGCTCCCCGTTTCAGAAATGCCAAGTACTTTGCGTGCAAGCGGGTGCATGGAAAAAAAACATGCACCCACAGCTTGGGTGCGCCGCTAACAGTGCCAAGTGTTGGCACAGCCTTAAAAACAATTAATCTGGGCTTTCTTTTTATTGGTCATCTCACTTGACCTTTAGTTTTCCTATTTATTTTCCAAGCCATGGCGGTTTCTAACATCCCTCTACATTTATACGGCCCATAAACATCGTTTATAGAAGAGGGCGAGAGTGGTGTGTTTATGTGCCTGCCTGCGGAGTATCTGGCTGCCTGGGGACAGGCACACTCGGTGTTGAAAACGTCTCTTGCCTTCTTCCCTGCCTGGCTGCGTTGGGGTGACAGGGAGGGGAGCAGCCTCCCCCCCCCCACCCACAAGCCCTGCTGTGGCTGTGATGGAGTGGAGATCCACAGGCTCACCCTTGATGGGCACCTCCTTTGCCTTGGCCTGCTTTAGCTCTCGGGGTGCACCATCTCAAGCCAGCAAAATCAAAGGGACAGGAGCGCGGGGTTGGGGTTGGGGTGTGTGGATGCATGAATTATTTTGGCCCCTTCCAGACAAATGGATTTGTTTCAGAAGAGGCAGCCGTGAGAGTCTGGGCTAGCATCTCAGACCAGAAACAAAAGAAAAAAATAAAGGAGACCAAAATGCCCCAGCACCTGAAAGACTAATGGCTATGTTTTAATGTGAACTTTTGCGGAGAAGTCCATTTCCTCAGGCAGAACAGAGATTCATTTCAGTGTTGGATTTCGGAGGCTAAAACCTGCTTCCTCGGAAACATGGGAGTGCCTTGAGGGGGCCCCATTATTTCCCCCCTCCCTCTCCCTCCCCCCTTGAGTTTTACCGACATGCCGAAACAGGGTAGCCTCGAGTCCCCCTTCTCCCCTCCCGTCTTCTTAAGCTCAGACAGATCCCCACAGCAAAGACCAGGGGCTTGCTTCAGATCCCCCTCCCCTGCAGCTGCAAGTCCCCCCCCCAATGCAGCTGCTTCCTTAAGAGCAGGAAGGGGCTGCCACTTTGAAGTGAGGGCTCCGCAGGAGGCTAAGTGGCCAGAGGCAGCTGCACCACCTCCCCGGGTCCAGGGGGTCAGGCGCTTGGAGCATCCCCTGGGAACTGGGGGGGGGGTGTTCCCTGAGGTAGTAGGCAGCAAAGAAGGAAGGCTCCAGGTGTGAGGAAGGAGGAGTGGCCAGGCACCCACTGGCCTTTGGGCTACCTTACTGAGCCCCCCCCCCTTTTCCACACTGCCAGCACTGCTAGGAGGGGAGGCATGAAAGGGGTGTGTGCGTGCCAGCCACTCTGGGAGAGGGCCACCTTTGGCAGGTTGGTGGGTGGGATGTGGCCAAATCCACCTCCTGCATCCTGTGACAATTTGCAGACTTGTCCCTCTGGAGGACTGGGCAACCCTGATGGAGAATGCTGGCCCATGTGGCCAGGGGAGGAAGGGCTCCTTCTCTGCAGCAGGAGCAAGGTGATGAGCCAGGGCCGGGATGGACAGGCAGGGCACCCTCCCCACCGGAGGGCTGGGCTGGGACTGGCCGGGAGCAGGTCCTGCAATGGGGAGGGGGGGAAGGGGGAGAGAGGAGGAGGAAGGGGTGCTCCCAGAGAGCAGTCCCCCCCCCAGCCCAGGGGCACCTGGCAGCTCCCTGGGTAGCCGGGAGGAGCCTTTCCCCGCACCCCTCTCCCCAAAGATGGCCCTGCTTCTTCAAAATCCCCCTAATTTACGGTTCCTGCTTAACTTAATGGCAGCGGAAAGGCTAGGTGATAGGGGGAAAAATATGAGGCGGGATTTTCCGAATCCCCATTTCCTCTCCAGACAGCAGGAGAACTCCTGGGGCCTCAACATCTGGGAAATTTAATTTTACCATTTCTGAGCTCACTCCCTCCCCCCTTCCTCCTCACCCCCCCACTCGCCTCCCTTAACAAAGGATGAGTTTGCCTGTTAGCCATGGCTGTTAATCCTCCCAATGCTGGGTGCTGGGGGGGGGAGGAAGGGGGGGCAAGAGCTGGAAACGGAGGATATGGATGGTTGTCCCAGGAAGAGAGAGGTGACCCCACCACTGGGGGGAGGCGAGCGGGGGTCCAGCCCAATGGGTCTGGTGAGGAGTCCGTCTGAACAGGCCGAGAGCCCAGCCCCTCCGGGAGAAAGAAGGCAGGCATCCCCCCCCACCCTGGCTCTGCTCTCTGTCTTAAAAATGGCCACCCTGCGAGCGACCCCATTTATTGGAGTCTCTAGAGATCAAATCAAGGGGGGGGACGGGACCTCCTGACCAAAGTTGCCAGAGCTCAGGTAGAAGTGAGCACCCCTCCCCCTGCTGGGCGCTCTCTGGAGTTCAGGGGGCATCTTGTTTTCCCAGGTATATTTGTCTCACTTTTTCTCCCCCTCTGGCCCTTTGCAGAGCAAAGACCGAGACCGGAAGACGGCGATTCGGAGTTAGATGGCGAGGGGCTCACGAAGGCAGCCACGGAGGAGGAGGAGGAGGAGGAGGAGGAGGAGATTGCCAGGGGAAGGGAAGATGGCAAAGCCACCGATGCAAAACCACGAGACAGACCCTTCCTGCCTCTGGCCATCCTTGAACTTATGGCCTCCTCTCCCTGAGGAGCCAGACTCTCTGCACCCTCTGGCTTTGGATGGACTGGCAAAACCAAAAAGCAGGCTTGGGGCCACAAGGGGAAGGCGTGACTCCGATAGGACGTGACTCTGCAGGGAGGGAGGGGAGGACAGATGGACATGCCCTGCGGCTGGAGAGGCACGACCCCAGCAGCGCCGGTGGGGACCAGCAGGTTCCAACCAGAAGGATGGCTGGTGCCTTCCCAAACAGTCCACGCAGGCTGGAGTGTCGCTGGGGAAAGAGGCGGCCAGGGCACCCCCCAAATCAGTGCCCCCTGGCCTGTTGCTCTGGGCTGCTCCGCATTCGGGACCTTGGCAGGCCACCATGGACACAGGGCTCGGGGCTTCATGTCCTTGGTAAGACTAAGATAAACCCATGTTGTTTGTACCGTGCCAGGAGCGTGTTGACTGCCTGAGAGATTCCAGCTTCCTTTCAGCCTCTGGCCACTTGGTTGGATACAAAACATGGCCAGGGAGAGGGGGGTTTGGGGGTTGGGAAGGGACAGAGTTGCTCCCCAGGGAATGACATGGTTGATGGGCCCATGACAGAGGTGGGGGAGACGAGGGTACAGGACAGCCCCAAAGGTAGCCAGTTCTGGCCCCGAGGCTCTGCAACACTTTTATTAATGACCTGGATTGGGGGGGGGGCAGTAGAGAATGCTTATTAAATCTGCAAAGGACACCAAATGGGATGGAATAGGTGGTAATGCCCTGGGAGACAGGAATGACGTTTAAAAGGATCTGCATAGGCTCAAGCATTTGTTCTGAAAACATCAGAATGAAATTTAACACAGTGGACTGCAAAGTTTTACACCAACAAAGGCAGAGTCACCAGATGAGGGGATGAATGGTTCAGGAATACGATGAGTGAGAAAAAAATCTTGGAACTGTTGCAGTTCACAAGCGGAGTTCATGAGCCAACAGTGTGATGGGGCAAAAATGTAAATACAATTTTAATATCCATTAACAGAAGTGTAGTTGCCCAATCCCGTGAGGTGCCAGTTGCCCCCCTTCAGCACTGGTGAGGCCTCATCTGGAGCCCCGTGTCCTGTTCTGGACAAGGCATTTAAAGAGAGAGACACCAACAAATTGGAACACATTCAGAGGAGGAGGGCAACCAGGAGGATGATCCAGGGGGCCTGGAAGCCAAGCCCTAGCACAGTGTGGCACTCACAGCCCTTTCTGTGGGCACCCTACATCACCCCTTCATAGTCACCTGTATACAGGTTAAATTACTGTATTGGCATTTTGCGAAAAATTAATGGGTTTTGAATTGCAGCTTGGGCGCTCGGTCTCTAGAAGGTTCGCCATCACTGCCCTAGGAGGAAAGATGGAAAGAGCTGGACATTGTTTAGCCTTGAAAAAAGAAGACTGGGGGGGGGGGAGGAATTAGGAGAGCCCTCCTCAAATATCTGAAAGGCTGCCATAGGGCGGGGAGGATCTCCTCTCAGTCATCCCAGAAAGCAGGACACGCAACAGTGGGGTCAATCAAGTGACAGGGAGCCCAATTTCAGTTCGGAATATTACAAAAAACTTCCTGACTGTTAGAGCAGTGCAACGATGGTACCAAACCCATCAGGAGAGCTGGTGAGTGCTCCGCAGCTGGAAGTGCTCAGGAGAAAGTTGAGCCGCTAGATATACACCAGATCTGCTTTGATGTGGTTTCCTCCTGCCTGGAGCAACAGGTTGGACTCAATGGCCTTAGAGAGGCTCCTTCCGACTTCGTGACTCCATGAACAGCCTTTTCCTGATGTGCTTGCCTGATTAACCTACGGACTCCTCTGCTGCTGCCAGAAAGAAGGGGCAGCCGCCATGGGCTCAGAGTGGAAGAAACAGGAGCGGTGGGACTAGGTGGTGGCATTTGCTGAAGACCCTCCTTTGGGTTCTGGGAGCCCTGCTGGATCAGGTCAAAGGCCCATCCAATCCAGCTTCCTGTATCTCACAATTGGCCTCGCCAACTGTATGCACAAGACTAGATCCCTGTCTCCTGCTACCACTTCCCCTGCATCTGGCCCTTGAAGTACCCTGGTTTTAAGCCTGGAGATTACACACATCTCCACCATGGTTTGTAACCTGTGGTGGACTTCTCCTCCAGGAATCTGTCCAATCCCCTTTTGAAGGCATCCAGGCCAGATGCCATCCCCACATCCTGTGGCAGGGAGTTCCACAGACTAACAACGCACATGGCTTCATGCTCCTTTAATTTAACACCTGCCAGGCAGAGAGAGAGAAAGAGGGAGGGAGGGAGAGAGAGAGGAAGTGTGCGAATGACACGGGCTCCCCGCTGGTTCAGGCCAAACTGCTTAGGATATATGTGGAAGATGTGAATGATGTGCCCTGGGGTGTTGACCACTTAGAGGGAGGAGGCCAAGAAGGATCAGGCGGTGGTAAGCAAATTTTCCCCCAAACAGTCGGCGGCCAGAAAAACCAGGACAAGGCATGTGGCTGAAGGAAAGGAGAACGGAAACGACCAGGGCGCCTCTTCCGAGTGTGGGTTGAGGGGGCCGACACTCTGAGGAGACCTCATGAAAGAGATGGCCAGGAGGACGGCAAAACCTACCTACCTACCTATCTACCTAATTTCTATACCAACAAAAGCACTATTCTGAGCACTCATACAAATATAAAAACATGGAATAAACAATGCAAAGCATTAAAAAACCACAAAAATGACAATAAAAGAAGATGGCACAAGAAGACACACAAATAAACGAATGAATGAGGTTTAAATGTGGTTTAGACAACTTGCAGAGTGGCACAGTGGTGTGGAAAGATAATTGCAATATACAGATTGGAGCTGGGAGACAAAGGAACTTTGCATAAAAGCTTATGTTACATATTTACACAAGCTAAGACACGCAGCATATCTACAGAGCAGTGGGAAACTGCTATATCACCAAAAGCAGTCCCAACGTAAATGGATTCCAATGCTGCCTTTTATACACTTTGGCCACATAGTTTAGACCAATCACACGAGTGTGTTCGGTGATTATCCATGGTGGCACCTGGACAACATCATTCTGACCTTTTCAGGTGATTATTCCATACACCTGTGTCTAGCAAATGACTATGCATTTTACACAGAAACCATTTTGTGTATCTGTTAAATACCATGTTAACACACATTTTGTCAAAACTGCATTACTTGACAGTACAGTCCAATCTCACCTGCAATCCTCATACGCTCCCCACGGGGGTTAAAAGCATGGCCTGAAAGCCACTGGCACTTGGGCCAAGAGGCAGAGTCTTTTCTTTCAACCAGAGTCCTCATTTGAAATCTCTTGATCAGCCAATCAATCCCCAGCCATGAGAAGCAGCACATCACAGAGAACAGGTTTAACAGGGGACTTGGCTACCACAAGTGGTGTCACTGTGGATGGCATTAAAAAGGGGATCAGTCCAATTCATGGACAACACAGAGGTCAAGGGCTACTAGCATTCATGATGGCCACGAGCCATTCGTTCCCACACGTGGCTTCCAGGCATCAGTGGCTGGGAAATCCCAGCGACCAAGGCCAGGAGAGTGCCAGGGAACTGGTCCCTCTGAAAGATGATGTTGGGTTGAAGAAGCCTTTGGCTTGACTTTGAGGCCCTCTTTGACCCAAAGCCCCTCCCCCCCGCCAAATGTGGGTGAGCAGGAAAAGGCAGCAGGCCCAGGAACCACAGGGAGGGTTTCCCTGTCCCTTCAACTGTCCCCCCCCCACACACTGGAGGCCCTACCCTGCTGGGATACCACCTGCTTTTGAGGATGGGCCTGGTCACCCGCCCCATGGTTTGGTTCTGCACCCTTCCAAGTTAAGGCCTCCAGCCTCCTGGTGTTCACTGTGGAGCATTCTCGCTTGGACAGTTCCAGAGGCACAACGATGAACACAGCTCAAAGCCTAACCCCAAGAAAGCAACAGGAGGAGAGGGAGGAGGAGGGACCCACCTTTTGGCTACAAGGGCAGGAGGCCCCAGAAGAAAGAGCCCACCTACAGGCAGCCAAGCCGCCGCCAGCACTCACCGGCCAGAGTGTGCCAGTCTCCCTCCAAAGCTTGATGCTCAGGGCATCCTGTCCCCCGCATCCCTCCCTCCTTGCTGGTGGAGAGGGACAGTCGCTCGGCAGAGCTGGCCTCCCGCTGGCAGCCCCCTCGAGAACACCCCTTCCCCCAGTGAGGGCCTCCTGCAAGACACCCTGCAGCAAGGCTGGCACGCTCTTACGAGGACCCAGGGGAAAATTACAGGGTGGCTGTTAAAGTGGCAAAGGTCTGGGAGAAAACACGGCCCCAGGGCAACCCCTTGAGTGCTCAGGGGTCCGGCCGGCCACCCACCCACCCAGCCAGCCAGCCTCCAGCCCAGGCACACAGGTGCCCTTTCCATGCTTTTTGTTCCGCCAACCCAGCCAGCTCTAGAAGAGCAAGGAAGAGCGCGTGTCCCCCCATCCGGGGCCCTCCAGGCGAGTTCGCAGGACTGGCGGAGGCTTCACTGGCTCCCCTGTTCCAACCCCTCCCGCTTGACCTTGGCGCCAGGATTTGTTTTGGTGAAGTTCAAAGCCAGCAGCAAGCACAGCTGGCCCTCTCGCCCCCGTGGCTCCCGCACCACCAGACGGAAGAGAGGGCCCAGGTCGTGTTGCAGGTGATCCGGCGACCCAACTGCGGCCGAGAGAAGCAAGCTGTGGGCTGAAACCCACCCTCCTGGCCGCCAAAGAGGAGAAAGCCCAGTGGAACCGCAGGGTGGCCTGTTCCCCCAGGAAGACCCCGCTTGCAACGCAGACGCCTGCCTCCACCCGGTCTGCCTGCGTAGCCTCTTGGGAGCCCCAGGGAAAGGAACACTGGGCAGCCAAGGCGGGGGGAGAGCCCTGTGGGGCAGAGACGGGCCTGTCAAGCAGCTCCTTCTACCGTTACAGGGAGCGGGACAAGGCTGGAGGGTGCCAAAGCTGTTTAGAACTGGGGTTTGGATCAGCAAGGGCCAGCAACCTGATTTAAACGGAGCTTCCCCTTCTGGAAATTGTCCCTTTGCAGAACAAGCCTTCTCACTGAGGGGCTGCCGTTGGAATAATTAAAGCACAGCAGGCTATGGCAGCCTAGCTTGCCACCATCACCACTTTTACCCTCCCCTGCGTGTCCTCAGAGCTGGAGGGAAAGGGCAGGACAGCTGAGGCTCAATACCTTGAATTGTGTGCACAATGTCCTTCCAATTACAGTTGGTTATTTGTGTCCATGACCTCCTCCTTCCAAGATTGAAAGGATCTTACAATATGTCTGAGACATTTGAAATAAAATTTAACAATAGCAAAAAAGAAAAGATTTCTAAAAAAAAAAGCAAGAGAAAGCCTATCAGAAGGATGAGAGAATATTGCCCACATGAAAAAACAGGGATGCCTACAGAACACAAGAGGTGAGCGGGCAGACCATGCAGCCTTGGGGACCAGAAACGCCCTCTCGTCCCCAAGGCTGCCAGGTTCCGTCCACTTGGTGATGCCAACCTTGTTGTGGCCCTGCCGTGTCAGGTACACACTCGCCTTCCTCAGCAACAGGCTGGACCTGCAGATGGCAGTGCAGGTGTACAACCCGGAGAACCAATCTCTTTCCGATGGCGGTCTTTCTGCATCTTTCAACTGAAATCACCGGATGAGCTTTCTGGCATTCCTTCCCAGGGCATTCTTGACTTGGGAGTTTGCCTACCAGCACTGATGTGGGAGCAGAAAGGGGACCCCGATGAGAAGCCCTCCAGGCTTGGCTCTGAGCCCATCAACACAGCCCTCGCTGAAACCACCACGCTCTGCAACGCATGGGTTGGCCATCCGAGGCCCATCATCATGTACTGTGACTCTGTCCACCTTTCCTCTCTGCCTCTGGGCAGGCGGGCGGGCGGGTAAGAGCAGCTAAGAGCAGCTAAGAGCAAAAGTCTTTTTCCTCCTGAGCTCGCTCTCACCGAGGTGTCCACTGAGCCAAGAAAAGATTTCCAGCTTGCCAAATTGGCAACTGTGTCCCAACACCTGCCCAGGTGGAGAAAGCTGTGGCCCTGGAGGACTGCTGTCCACCACCACCACCGCCCCCCCCAGACACACACACTGATGGTATTTTCAAGGCAATGGAAGTGCTCAATGCCCAGTCGTTATCAGGTGGGTAGAGGGGAAGGACTCTCCCCCAACCCAATCAGCAGCAACCCAAACAAAAGCCTAGCCCAAATGCACATTCAATGCCAAGAAGTAACCTGAGCCCGGGTTTCCTCCTCCTGGTTGGGTGGGGGGGAGGGAGGGGTGGTGCCTCCCCCCCTTCAGAAAAGCTTCCCCTACCCTCTTGCTTCATTCCTGGTTTGGAACAAACAGATCTTGGAAGGTCAGGGAAGACTTGGAGAGTTCCTGAGCAGAGGACAACATGGGGGGGGGGGCTCAACCAAGCAGAGACTGTCCGAGGGGAAGCACGGTTGCTCGGTCTATGACGGACACATCCCAAGTGCATCTTCTGAATCAGTTTTGCAAACCCTGTTGCTGCTTCTGCCTCTTCCTCTGGTTCTCATGCCCTCCCCTCTCTGGGCCAGGCCTAGAACACTAGGAGAGCCTTCAGCATATCCTAATGGGCCTTCAACTGCTTTCCATGAGATGTCCTGGGCACTGTGAAAAACTGAAGCAGAAGAACCCTGTGTAGGTCTCAAGGGGCAAGGACAGGCAGGATTAGGATGTCAAGTATGCACCCCCCCCCACTCCCAATACACATAAGACCATAAGAAGAGCCCTCATGCTGGATCAGGCCAAAGGCCCATCTAGTCCAGCTTTCTGGATCTCACAGTGGCCCCACCAAATGCCTCTGGGAGCACACGAGACTAGATCTCTGTCTCCTGATACCACTCCCATGCATCTGCTCCTTGAAGGACCCCGGTTTTAAGCCTGGAGATGACACACATCTCCATCATGGTTTGTCACCACACCCTGTGGCAGGGAGTTCCACAGATTAACAACACGCTTGGTGAAAAAAAATTCTTTTGTCTGTTCTCATTCTCCCAAGCCTCAATTTGAGTGGATGTCCCCTAGTTCTGGTATTTTGTGAGAGGGAGAAGAGCGTCCCTCTATCCGCTTTTCCCATGCCCTGCATTATTTTGTATGTTTCAATCACCTCCCCCCTGGCATCTTTTTTCCAAACTAAAGAGCCCCAAATGTTTTAGCCTTTCCTCATAAGAGAGGTCCCCCAACCCAGTAATCATTTTAGTCGCTCTCTTCTGCACCTCTTCCAGTTCCACTATGTCTTTTTTGAGATGCGGTGAGCAGAACTGTACACAATACTCCAGGTGCGGCCTTACTATCGTTTCATGCAATGGCATTAGAATGTTGGCTGTTTTATTTTCAATCCCTTTTTGATCATCCCTAGCATGGAATTGGCCTTCTTCACCGCTGCCACACACTAAGTAGACACCTTCACGGAGCTGTCGTCCACCAACACACCAAGATCGCTCTCCTGATCCGCTCAGAGAGTTGGTCTAAGGGCTCCTGTTGCTCTGTCTTGGCTCCCCCTCCCCCCCCTCCACGGCTGCCCCATGGTGTGGGTCTCCAGGCGGTGGGCCAGGGTCTTCCCCTTCTCTGCCCAGAGAAGAGCCGGCTGAGCTGGCGCGAGAGAACGAGGACCCGAGCCTCCCACTTTGAACTACCTGTCGCCAAACGCACACACACACGGAGGCGGTGGCGGTGGCAACGGGGGGGGGGAGGGCGCGCGCGTACACACATGAATGAGCTGCCACTCTCGCCACATGATCCATCACCAGGTGCTTACTGCTTGCGTCACTGCTTCGCACCTGCAAGGCTGCCAAGAAACACATGTGGGACCCCTCCCGGGGGATGGGCTTGGCAGCCCTCTCGTCCTCTGATTTAGCGGCTGTGAGGCTCCCCCTCCCACAGGGAGGCCGGGCGGTGAGCAAGAGCCTCGCCAGCTGGGACTGGGACTTGGGCTGCCACTCCCACCCTCCTCCTCCTCCTCGGTCCAGAGGCTGCCGGAATGGGGTGATGCTCCCATCCCACCTGGGACTCGCCTGGGGAGGCAAGGCATTTATGGGCTTCCACCAGGGGCAGCCAGCCCGGCCAGTCCCGGTCACCCCCACCCCGCCACCACCAAGGAGCCTTCCCTGACCAGGCCACTGGCTGGGGCTGGCGGCTGGGGCTGCCTCCCCCCCCTCCTTCCCTCCCCTGCCTCCCCCTGCCTCCTCCTCCTTCCCCCTATCCCAGCAAAGTAGCTCCAGCTGTCAGTGGCCCAGATTGGAAGTGCAGGTACGGGGCTGGCTGGCTGGCGGGCTGCCCGTCTCCCTTGTGTCTGTCTGGTGAAAGAGGAAGCCAGTCCACCTCTGGAATCCTTCACTCTCTCCTCGTTGCTACTCTCCCCGCGTCCCTCCTGGGGGGGGGGGTCAGTCTCCCTCGCTCGGTCTCTCTTTTTTCCTCCTGCCCCTCTCCGATTACAATGCAGGCAGTGTTCGCTCCAAATCCCCCACCGAACGTTAATTCTCCTCTTCTGTCTCCTTCGGCCCGGCCGCCTTCCTGTGCCTTCTGTCTTTCCATGACTCCTCCGCTATTTTTTATCTCCGACAAACAGCGCCCGTCAGCTCCAATTGAAGAGAGCCACGGGGACAGGGAAGGGGTGCGCTCAGCAGCAGCAGCAGCAGCAGCAGCTGAGCGAGAGCCTGCAGGCCGAGGAGGCACCGACAGACCAGACCAGGCGTGCAAGCAGAGGAGGTGTCGATGCACCGCGGAGGGAGCTGCCTCACAGCGCCGGAAGAAGCGCAAGGAGCTCCCGGTGCCAAAACAGCAGCCCCAGCTCAGGGCTCGAGACCTGACGAGAACAGCTCGGTTCCCTTCAGAACTCCATGCCCTTCCTGACGTAGACATGGGGAGACTTCTCTCTCTCTCTCTCTCTCTCTCTCTCTCTCTCTCTCTCTCTCACACACACACACACACACACACACACACACACACACACACACACACACACACACACATCCTGTGAGGTACCTGGTGGTACTGAAGGATTTGCTCTGGGGCCCTCTACCAGTTTCTGACGCTGCTAACAGACGCAAAGAAAGAGAAGCAGTGGAAGCTTAGCACAGACACAACTGAGGGGCTCCTGGTCAGTCCAAAAACAGAGGCTAGGGGACGGGGGTTATGCTTCCCTGGAATACGGATGCCGGGCTTCAACCGTGGCCTGGAGGGCATCTGCACCAGTCAAGCAGGTGCACCTGCCTACGGAGACACATGCCACGTGTGACCGGCTCAGTGTCATCCCAATGGGATGGCTGCTCCATGCTCGGTATGGGGCTGCCTCTGCAGAGCGCTTGGAAGCTTCAGAGGCTTCGGGACGCTGCAGCCGGTCTTGCTGCCCAAAGCCCATCACAGGGACAAAGCCAAGCCAAGTGTTCTGCTTATATACTGCTCCATAGCGCTTAAAGCACTCTGTAGGTGGTTTACCATTTATTTGTGCAGGTTACACATTCCTCCCCCCATCGCCCCAGGAGCTCAGTACTTTGTATTGACCTGGGAAGGATGGAAGGCTGAGTCAGCCATGAGCCGGCTACCTGGGATTGAACCTCAGGCCGTGAGCACATTTATAGCTGCAGTACAGCAGTTTAAACCCTGCCCCACAAAGGACCACTTCACTCCCTTCCTGCATCAGCTGCTCTGTCTCCCCCCCCCCCGGCCTGGGCATGCAACATACGTGCCCAAATGAGTGGTCATCACTCCCACAAGAGGCCAATTAAGAAAGAGTCCTGATCTACACCTTGGGGTGATCCCAAAAGATTTGTTATTTTTTTAACGTGTGAGCATAAAGTACGAGGGGGGATGCCTAGGGATTCATGATGATCTGGAGGCCAAGGCCTTCTTCTGCAGACTGCTTGCCGCCATCCCCTCTGTTCCTCCACCCCACCCCCCCCCCACCTGATGGACAAGCCTGGCTTGCCATGCTTTAAAGGAAGAGAATGACTCCATCCAAATCAAGTCACCGGTGGGGGGGGGGAGGGGAGGAGATCCCTGTAAGCCCAATGGGTGCCAAGGGTGAAATGGCCCACCTTCACCCTTGAGGAGGTTGGTCTGTGAACCAAAGGAACTCCTGAGGGGGAGATGCATGCCTCCCCACCCCCAACGGGACCCTGAGTCAAAATCTACAACTCATGCTTTGGGCTGAAGTCCTTTCCTTTCAGGCAGCCCCTGAGTCTGGTTTTGTCCTTCACCAACCAGAAAAAGGCATCCTTCCTTCTGTGTAGCCACGGCTGCCCCTTGATTTCCTTCTCTTCTGGGCTGGAAATCCTGGTCCAGGGGAAAAAACTTAACTTCCCTCCCCTCCCTCCTTAGATTGGCCTTGTGACTCTAGCAGTATCCAGCCTGCAGCTTTGATGGCAGCAGGCCTTTTCCACCTGGGGAAAAGGCTCTGGAGGTCTCCTACACACACACACACACACACACACACACACACACACACACACACACACACACACACACACACACACACACACACACACACACACACAGCAGGCCTTTTCCACCTCTCTCTCTCTACACACACACACACACACACACACACACACACACACACACACACACACACACACACACACACACACACACACACACACACACACACACACACACACACACACACACACACACACACACACACAGGGGGCCGGGAGAGAGGCAGAGGGGAGGTTTCTGCTCCAGGCCATGGCCCCTGGGACTGGCAAGGAGAAGGACTCTCCCTGCAACAGCCCCCCTCCCCATCTAGGGAGACCAGCCTGCTTTTGGCAACGGTGTGGCGCCAGGGGTGGGAGCACCCTGGCCCGAGAGAGCTCCCCAGAGCTGGGGGTTTGGGGCAATCGTGAGAGTGAGTGGGTGGCCGCCCTACAGAGCGCTCCCTGGCCTCCCCTCCTGCAAGGCCCTGCGTACTCAGTGGAGAAGGGAGCAGGGCCGCCTGCAGGCAAGAATTGCTCACATCCCTCCTCCTCCTCCTCCTCCTCCTCCTCCTCAAGGAACCCACCAAGGCCTTGCTTCTGTGCAAACCAGGCCCTGCTTGTTAAATGGTTACGAGAGGGGGGGGGCAGATGAAGCCTGGCTCTGCTTCCCTGCTGACATGCCCTTTCCTCCTGGAACAGGGTGGGCCAGGCCCCGGAGGAAGGCAGCCAGCAACCGCAGGCAGGCAGCCGCCACCCCACTGGGCACCCAAGCAGAACTTAGCTGGGCAGCCGTCAGGCGAAAAGTGGGTTCCACCTTGGCACAGATTCTGCAGCCCTGCCAGAGGGGGGTACTGGACCCTTCTAGACCAATGATGGCGAACCTATGGCACGGGTGCCAAAGGGAGCACTCGGAGCCCTTTCTGTGGGCACCCAACATCGCCCCTTCATAGCCACCTGTATACAGGTTAAATTACTGTATTGGCACATGGCAAAAAAATTAGTGGGTTTTGAATTGCACTTTGGGCACTCGGTCTCTAAAAGGTTCTAGTTCAACCACACACACACCCTTGCCTTGCTCGGGTTTGCTTCTTTGGCCCCCTGCTATGCGAGCCACCGTTCTTCCTTTTGTTCAGGGCGTGCCTACCTACGCACACCTGCACATGATGCCCAAGCCAACCTGACCATTGAGGCTGAACGGTCTGGCGACCCGGGAATTCCCCTGCCTTCCAGAACCCTGTCCAGGTTCACCGAGCATCCCACAGCCCTTGCCAGAGGTTGCTGATTTATTGGTTATGGATTTATTTAAGATACTTCTACCCTGTCTTTCTCCCGAAAGGACCCAAGGCGGTCCTGTTTCAAAAGGCAGCCCATCCTTCTGCTCTTTTCTCCCCTCAAAAGACACTCCCCTCCTCTTTCCACCTCCTGCACGAGAGGAAGGCTGAACAGGCCAGATCCCAGACTGTGTCGTACTCTCAGAGGGTGCAGTTGTTGAAAATACATGGCTGACCTCTTCCCTGGGGCAACCCTTCAGGTCTTGGAAGCCAGCTATCATCCCCCCCCGCCTTCTCTTCGTCAGGCTAAACGTGCCTAGGTCTTTTAGCTGTTTGTCATACGATTTAGCCTCCTTATAATCTTTGTTGCTCTTCTCTGCACTTTTTCTAGGGCCTCTCTGTCTTTGTTGGTTTTGTGATGACCAGAACTGGACACTGGATTCCAAATGTGGCCTCCCTAGAGCAGTGGGACGGTCACTTCCCCCAGTCTTGATGCTGTCCCCCTCTTGGGATGTAGCCTAGGACCGGGTTTACTTTTTAGGCAGCTGCAGCACACGACTGCCTCATCCTTAGGCGGTGGTCCTAAATCCCTCTCACAGGCGCTGCTGCTGCTGAGCCAGGCGCCACTTATCCTGCATCTGCGCACCTGGTTTCTCCTGTCTAAGTGCAGGACCTTACTTTTCTCGCTGTTGAAGCCCGGACTTTCCCTGGAGGCAAAAACGACAAGACTGAGACTGTCCGACTCCAGGCATATCATGAGTAGACAGGATTATCTGGGGAAGGCAAAGAGTGAGTCTGAGCAGAGGCCGATGGCTTTCTGAAGCCCCCAGAGTCAGACGGCCAGCTTGCCTCTCAGAGGGAAGTTTTCTCACAGGCAGCCTTCAGTCGAAAAAAAAAGCCCTTCTGAGAGCATCTTCTTCTCCACTGCCTTCTTCCAAGAGCACCTCTCTCTCATGGACCCCAACACCTGTGCCTGCCATTCATCGCTCCATCTTTAGCTGGAGCATGGAGGACGGCTGGAATCGGGAACGGGGCGGGAGGTGACCTTCAATGCCAGGGATCTCAAAGTTCCGTTGCACTGCGCTGGTTTTGTAGCAAATGCTGGGGAGCTTTCTCCATCAGCCACTTGTTCCCAGCACGAAGAACCACACAATCAGAGCTGAATTTCAGGACGTGTCCCGACTCACCTGGCTTCCTTTTTGAGATCAAAGCCAGGATCGCACAGCCTGCTGTGGTTCGAGACTGGGAGGCAACTGCCTTCCAGATCCAGCTTGCTGGTGGTGGAGGTGGAGGTGGAGGTGGAGGGGGCAAAGCCTGCGTCCTTCTCCTCCTGCAGCGTGTGCCTTGGCTCAGCGGTTTTGAGCCATCTGGAACGGTTTGCGCTCTTAAGCTCTTTGCTGTCTACTGCACCTGCTGTTTGCACTCAGCCCCTGGTTCTGGGCCTGATGGAAGACCCTGAGTGGGTGGGTGGGTGGAAGTGAGCTAGACAACTTCTGCTCCTGCTACGTCTGATCTGGTTCCTCCTTCACATCCACAATACTTTGCAGATTTGCTGAGCTCTGCCGTCTTGTTTTCAAATCAATTCTCCAACTTTCCCCAAGATAATTTCTGATCGGTATTAAAGACCGTGCAATGCAATTCATGGGGAAGTCATAAGCCAGCTCCCTGAATTCCGGTGTGTCCCCACCTCCCCTGGCTTGCTACCTGCCGGCCTGCAGGTCTGCTAAATGCTCTCTTCTTCTCCTCCTCCTCCTCCTTCATGATTTTTAAATTATTATTAATTTTTGCCCTGGCAATCCCTAGGCAAATACATCTTTTCCTTCCCAGGAGAGGAAGAAATAAATAAATAAAAGGGGGGTGAGGACTCTTTCAGAGAGTGCTCCCAATACTCCCTTGTCTCCAACGGCTGCTAAAGCCTTTTCCTCCCCTCAAAAGGGGCGGGGGCAGCTTGGCCCTCTTAGCAGCCTTTTTTTTTAATGGGTGCTACACAGACACGGAAACAGCTGCCTCTTCAGCTGTCCTCTATGACACTCAACGTGCAAATGGAAGAAGCGGCTGTTTTCTGGTGAGAGGAAAACCTGACGGTAGTAAAGAGAAGAAGAGGGATTTCCTGGGAGTGAGTGGGCCGTTGGGGAGGAGAGGGCTGAGGGCCACCGAGGGACCAGGCTCCAGACAACCCAAATGCGGGGGTGGACGGGCAGAGATCAGGGCAGATCAGCTGCACTTGGGCCCCTTGGCTCCGAATGCCCCCAGGAGGAAGGGCCCTGCAGCAGCACAAGGAGCCCCTTCCTCCCCCTCCCCAGGGACCAGAGGCGTGGCTAGGAGGGCAGCGAGCGAGGCAGGGGAGCTCCCAGCAGGTGCTGGATGGTCCTCGGCCCGAAGAGCTGGCCACTTCCTTGGTGACAGCCCCGGGGGGGTGTGGGGTGTTCATCCTTTCGGCTGGGGTGTGGTGCCCACCCTCCTCCAGGAAGAAGAGAGGCAGTGGCCAGCTTTCTCCCCAACGGGCAGTGTCCGAGGACAGAAGCCAGGAACGGCCCTCGGCTGGAGGGCCAGGAGGAAGCTTGGCCCCTCACGCGCAGCATGGGAACAACTGGCTTGGCATGCCTGCCACAGAGGCAGGCGGGAGCTACGGCCGCTACCACCCCTTTGGCGAAGGTTGCGAAGGCGGAATGGCCGTGCCCGGAAAGCCCCTGGGAAGGATCTCCATGCTCTTCCCTCAGCTCCCATCCCCCCCCGACTTCCTTGACCAAAGCAAGGAGAGCCAAGCTTACAGGGATGCGTTTCAACTGGACAAACAGGCAAGGGTGCAGGTTCATCTGCTTTGAATCTTAGCTTTCCCTTTCAGAGGTCAAACCCTAACCCTAACCGTAACCCCAGCCTCACGCTGGCATGGGTTTGTGGATCTGGCACAGCAGAAGACGGGCCAAGGAGGGGAGACAGGAGAGCACTCTTCACATACAGTGGTACCTTGTATAAAGGAATTCATTCATTCTGTTCAGCAAATTTTCCTTTATACAAATTTCCCATAGGGATGCATTGAAAAGAGTAATCCCTAATCGCGACCATTTTTATGTTGTACGGATTTGCCCCATAGGCGATTCTGTTAAGCAAATTTCCCCTATCTCCGGAATTTTTTATGTTGTACAGATTCTATGTTATACAAACCATAGGTTATACGAGGGGTCCACTGTACTTGAAAGGCTGCCTTGCAGAGCAGGATCTGTTCTCGACCCCCACCCCCCCCCCGCAGAGGGCAGGACCCGCAACAATGGGCTCACCTAACCCGAACCCTCTCCCGGGGCCACTCAGCACAAGCTCAGCCTCCCGCTGCCCTTTGGCCTTCTCCCTCTCCTTCCCAAAATCTTGGCAAGGCCTGCTCCGGACCGCACAGAGCTGAGTGTTGAATCTCACTGGTAAAGTTACTGTCTCCGTTTGGTTCAAGGAAATACCACTCCTGAGGTCAAACTGGGATGAAGCAGTCTCGCATGCTGTTCGGACTGAGCTGAGGGGTGCAGCCTTTCCCCTTTTGGGGGGTCAAGCACCAGGGCGCTTGCTCCCCCAACCCTTCTAAGTGCTGTGACTGCTCCCATTTTCATGTATTCCTTATCAGCAACCCCTTCCCCCTCTTTTTAGGTGCTTTTGAACAGTTTGTGACCTCCAAAGATTCCTTGTTCGGTTTCTACTGGAAGTGACTGCAAGCCCACCCAGCCACCCGAGGCACCTTCCGTCCATCCTGCCTAAACCTCTCCTCCCATGCCAACTTCCTCCAGCCTGACGGAGAGATCATCTCCCTAACCCGGGGGGGCTTGTGAGCAAACAGCCTTCCCGAAGGACTCTTCCTGGATCCATCCTCACTGATGTTCACCTAAGATGCTCAGGAAGGTCTGCCTTCCACAAAACAAATGGAATCTTTCATGCTGTGAGTACATTAAAATGCCAAATGGCAGCCACACATGGGAAAAGGCCGTCCGTCCACCCAGCTGAAGACCAGAATTTCTGCTCCCTGGGCCATTTCTCCTCCTGGAGGAGGTGGTGGTGGTGGTGGTGTATGTCTGCTACTCCTCCTCCCCACCCACCCCCAGCATCCAGGGAGGACTGCAGGGAAGAAAGTGAAAAGCCAACTCAGGGCATCTGCGGCAGGCCTGCTAAGGAGGCCGAAGCGGATCAGGGTCTCAGCAGAACATTTGCACGCAGCCACCCCCTTCAAGCCCCCTTTAAAACAGCTCTGATTTTGGAAGGCTGACGTTTCAGGCAGGGGAACCCCGGCAGCAGATCAGCCACATATCCTCTGCATGACACTGCTGTCCAAACACCAATTTCTCTTACCCTTAGTATGAAAAGAACTTGATGACAACAGAATCAACGGATCTATTCAAGGCACCGCCAGTGGGGCCAACTAGTGTGTACAAAGGAGCAGGCATGCTTTCAAATTCCCAATACCCATGTCCCCAGAATGCCGCCACTGAGACCCAGTATGGTGCAGTGGGGAAGGGGAAGGGGAAGGGGAAGGGGAAGGGGAAGGGACTACCTACCGCTCCAGAGGCACAGGGTCAAACACCAGCTCAGCCAAGGAAGTGGGAGTGGAACTGGTAAAATCGGCCCCGAAAACTCACATTGACCCCAAAAGCCCTGCAAGGGTCACTATAAGCAAGCTCTCTCCCTTGACGCTACATAACCCTAACTACTAGAATGGACTCTGGTCAGAGTAAGGTGACAGATGTAGGCTTTTCCAGGTAACCAGCCCACATTGAGGTGCTGGTCCAGCCTACCACACTGCCCAGCCAGGACGGGCCGAGGACGTGGCAGGCAAGAGGAATCAGCTTCACACTGGCCTTTGGAGTCACCCAGATGCGTCGCTGCGCCTCTGTCTTTCCCAAATAACAAGCTGAGGAAGGGTGCTTCATGTCCAGCCAGGGCAAAACCTTCCCCACGGGATTCTTTGGGGTGAGCAAAGGGGCATCTTTCCTTGACTCCAGGCAGCCTCAGGGAGCACTGCCCCAGGGTGGCCAGGGCTCTGGGCCCCTGCCTGTCCCATCGGGTGCCAGGCATGGGAAGCAGGGACAGCTATTGCCCTCTGACCACTTCTGACGGCCCAACCGCCTGCAGCAGGGGAGGAGATGCACTCAGTCTCCCAGCTGAGATGACACATCCCTCTCAAAGCACCCGGCGGGGCTTCTGGCGCACAGGAAGGGCAACAGAAAGGTGGGCCAAGGCTGGGGGGGCGACCCGGAGCTGCTGGGCCCTGACGGCTCCAGATGCCACTCGGCTGACTAAGCCAGCTCTGCCTCCTTCTGGGGCTCTGGTTCCGGCAGCCAAGCGGTCCTCCCGGCAGACGCCTCCGAAAGGGAGGTCGATCTGTCTCCAAACAGGCAGCCGGAGTAAACTGAGACGGACCCAACGCACAGAGGGGGAAAATAAATGGAAAGAAACTTTCCACTCCTCACCTCAAAGCTGCTGTGGGTTTCTCTCTCTTTCTGGGTCAGAGAGAGAGAGAGAGAGAGAGAGAGAGAGAGAGAGAGAGAGAGAGAGAGGAAGGCTCGATTCAACTATGCACTGATGTCATTTTTTCCAGGGTAAAGAAAACTTTCTCCCCCAACCACCCTTTCCCTTCCACAAGAGAGATCTCCTCTGAGGCAAACTCTTCTCCATTCAGACCATGGGTCACCAGAAGACAGACAGCCGTCCCCTTCGGCCCTTCCCTCTTTTTACGAGGGCACCCACACCCAGACTTTGGTGGAAGGCCTTCTGCGGATTCCTACTGCACCCAGCTCCAAGCCAAGAAGAGGGCGGCCGCTCTGCCCAAAAGAGGAGCATGCCTGCGCTCCCTCCCGGGCTGTGCCAGCCCACCGTTTCATAGCCAGCTGGCTCAGCACCACCACCCACCACCACCACCACCACCACCACCACCACCGAGGCCAACAGAAGTGGCCCTTGGTCACGGGGCAGACAGCTAGCTGTCAAGGGCTCGCAGTCACACACAGAGGAGGCTGAGCAGGTCCTGGATCTGGCACGGCACGCTCCAGGTGCTGAAAACCAACCAAACAAGCCTCCATCAGGAGGAGGAGGAGGAGGAGGAGGAGGAGGAGGAGGGGAGCAGCAGTGGCGGCGGCGGCTTAATAAGATGGCAGCTGGTAACTCTGCCAGACGCCCCTGAGTGCAGCCCAAGGCTTTGAAGTAGGATCCGTTCCAACACCAAGGACCCCCAAGCACAGAAGCGCAACGTCAGCAGCGGGCTTTCTTTTTTTTCTTGTTGTTGTTGTTGGTGGGGGAGAGAGCCCCCTTAGGAAGGATGCTGCAGGCCAGACCTCAGCACTGCTGACGAAAGAGAAAACAGGCTGGAGGCCATCCTGGACCGAGAACCTTGGGCACACACAAGGCAGAGGGATGTGAAGCCTGAGCTAAGGTCGGCCTCCCCCCCCCCCGACACTGAGCAGGTCAACTGACATGGGTTTGTAGCCTTCAAAAACACAGCCTCCCCAATACAAAGGAGACACGTTGGCCCATGGAGATGCCCCTTCCATCTCCCACTCCAGGGCTGGTCCTGTACCTGGGCCACCACCACCACGGCCAGAGGCTGCCCACCTGCTCTTCCCAGGTGTGTGTGTGGGGGGGGGAGCCAAAGCAAGAGAACAGGTGTGCAGGCATGCACACACACGGCAAAAGAGTTATCATGCCTTTCTTGGTTGTATTAAGGATTTATTTTATTTGCCTTATGTTTTGCTAAGAAGCGCCCAGGGAAAATCGGGCCATCTACAAATGCAAATAAAAATAAATAAATAATTAACATCTCAGTAGACATAGAACCAGAGAGCAAGCAAAGGGCAGCCTAATGGTAAATTAAGGAAATCCAGGGCCTGCAAAACTAGCAGGTAGGTAAGTGCTGCCTCAGAGAGAGAGGGGGGGGGAGGGAGTAGCAACAACCTCATCTGTGCTTGTCATCTCCCAGATTACAAAAGCGCAGTGCTTCTCTACAGCCTTGAACCCAGCTCCCTAAGCACCTTCACGAGGCTCTCCTCCTTATGGGCGCCTTTTGCCAAACAGGGCAGGCACCAGCATCTGACGCCTCACCAAATGTTTGCACAAACATTTTCTCTTTGGTCCATGGACTACACGCTCATCACTTTTTGCATTCCCAACAACTGATGCTCCCAGAATGGCCCTTCTCAGGACCATTCTAACCCCTCCTCTTCCCCTACTAAAAATATGTTGTGTCTCCTTAACGATGGTGGCTTTTAAAGCCATTGCTATAGCTGGTGAAACTCAGCCAACCTTGCTTTAACTAGACACTTCAGGGTAGGTACAAAGCAAAGCCCATCACCAGGCTTGTCTTGGGCCAACGGGAGAAAAGTTGGGAGGGACAAACAGCCGATGTCGGGCCCCAATCCTTTCCGGAGAAGGAACATTCTCAGCAGACTTTCCACTGGGGAAGGTGCCTCATGCAATGCACCAAGGAAGGGCTTTCCCTGTGGTGGCATGGTACAGTTCAACCTGAGCACCAATGGACTGGTGCCACTTTATAGAGGTGCTCTAGGATCCAGCAGGGACCTTAAGGTGGACAGTTTGGTTTTGGTGGTGGACAGGTGTCCACCTATTTCCAGGCTCTCCTTGAGAGACCAGGAGGAGCTACAGATTGGCCACACTTGCTCCACTGACAACTAGCCTTTGGGGTTGCCATGTGGGGTTGCCTTCAAAGGGCACCCAAACTTCAGCTGGTCCAAAATGCTGCAGTGGCTGGGGACAGATCCCAGAAGCCCACGAGTCACTCATCGGTCTGTTTCTAAGCCCAATTCAATATGGAGCTCCCACAGGACTCAGACCCAGGCTCTCCTCCTCCCCTAGGAGCGTCAGGAGTGGGGCCACCTCTCCGTCCCGCCACTGCTGGGGGTGGAACCCATGGCAAGAACGGAGAGGAGGCCTTCTTGGCAGGAGTGGACAGGCTCTCAAAGCCCTTGATCAAGGATGCCAGGCTTGCTGACCCTTGTTCCCCACCCCATCCCTTTCGTTCAGTTCATTTACAAGCTGACAGGCGCTTTCACTACTAGGCTTTGCCTGTCTTGTGTGCTTTTTTTTTAAAGTTCCTCCCTTAAAAAAATACTTATACTGTGGTGTTTAATTATCATCAGCTATGCTGAGCACTGATTTAAGAGGCAGGCGCGACAGTTTCCCCGCAGACCTTGAGCTAAAAGGAACCCTCGGAGGTTCCGGGGTCCACCTTCCCTCTCGCTCCAATGCAGGACTCTAAAGGACCCATCATCCCCGGCTCACGGTGGCCATCCCTGCCTGTGGCTAAAGGCTCCAGCCAAGTGGAGGCCACCCCCTCCTGGGATGGGAAACAGGACTGGCCCCCCAGGAAGTCCTTCCTAAGGAGGCAAGGCCCTCCTGCCCTCTGGGGGGGGGGCTGCAGAAAACCCGATGGCTCCCTCTTTCTTCCACGGGACAGCCCGGCACACGTCCAGGATAGTTCAACCCTTCCCCACAGGACTTGGGCTTCCTTGGCTGCAGTGGTCCTCCTGTCCAGCCATCCCCAGGGCCCAGCTTGTCCTCATCCTTCTGGAAGGGTGGTGCCACAGCCTGAACGCTGTGTCCCAGGCACTCTGACCAAAGCTGAGTGGAGGAGGAGGAGGAGGAGGAGGAGGAGGAGGAGGAGGGCGGGGGAATAGGTCTTTCTTCCAAGGGGCTTGGTCCGTCCGCTCAGGCCGCCTCCCGTGGCCTTCCCTTTCCCCCACTTCCGATCCATGATGAGACCTACTGTAAATCCTTTTCACACGCAGTTAGGTGTAAAATAGAAAAACTTTCTATGAGCTCAAACCAAAGGCGTGGCTAAGAGAAGCAGCAAATATGGTCTGCAGGAAGGAGGCTGCGGCAGGCGTGTGCGGGCGGGGGGGGGAGGGAAGGTGCGCGTGCACCACAATAGCAGCAGCGTGATGAGTTCAAGGAGCCGTTTGCCAGCATCCCCTTCTGAACGACTCCCTCCTGCCCGCCCCCAAACTAATCAGCTACTGAAAGAAGAGCTCCCTCCTCAGCCTTGCCAAGCGCTGGGCTCCCCTCCCCTCGGCTGCACTGGGAAGAGGGAAGTGGGCTTGGAACAGCTGGCGGGCTGGCGGGCGGGCGGGCGGGCGGAGGAGCACTCAACGCCCTGTCATTCATTATCCCCCCGCCAGCATATGGAATAGTCATTGCAGGAGGAAGCAAACAAGCACCCCAAGCGGCTTCCTCCCGGCGAGGAGGAGGAGGAGGAGGAGGAGGAGGAGGAGGAGGGAGGCCCTGACCGCCTCTCCAGCTCCCCACCATTCCTCTCTGGGCGGCTGAAGGGGGAGGGTGGGAAGGTGGGAGGAGAGGCTGCCCAGCAAGGCCAGCAGGCAAGAGGAAGGGCGATGGAGGGAGCCCAAAGGGACAGGGGGCCGACAGGTGGGGAAGACCGTGGGCACGCCCAGCCCAGGGGGCCCCCTCGGCTCGCCCTGGGGCGCAAGGAACAAGAGTGGAGCCCGGCCCGCTCACCCACAGGCAACCAGGATTGGTACGGAGGAGGGAGAAGGTCCACCAACGGGCTCCTTCCTTCCTTCCTTCCTTCCTTCCTTCCTTCCTTCCTTTTCCTTCCTTCCTTCCTTCCTTCCTTCCTTCCTTCCTTCCTTCGCAGAGCTGCCTCCGGAGCCTGGCCAGGAAACCCATTTATTTTGTTGTGTCTCTTCCCAGAATACATGGCTTAGCTGGAGGAGCCGGGCGGCCAGCCAGGCCCAGCGCCGGTGGGTGGCTGCCAACGGAGCAGGAGCTCTGGGGGAGGAAGTTTAGTCTGTACCGCTGCTGTGGCGGCGGCTGCTGCTGCTGCTGAGGACAGGAATGGCAGCCACCGCGCGTGGGGGTCCCCACCCCACCCCCACCCCTTCCTAGCTAGTCTTCAGGGAGGAGGACCAGGGCCCTACGGAAGCATCAAGGCCGCCTGCACGTGGGGGCCCAGGGCGACACGGGCGGTGGGCTTTCATGCTCCAGAAGAAGCAAGCCAACCTTCTCCTTTCCACTAAACCCTCGCAGCCCCGACCCAATGCTGTGCTCAGGGAGACCCCTTCCCACAGCCGAGAGAGCCCCCCCCTCCAAAGCCCCCCCTCCTCCCGCCTCGGCTGCTCCGGCTCCTCTCAGGTGCTGCCAACACTTTGGAAAGGCCCTCAGGGTGGGGGTGGGGTGGGGCAAGGAGCAGGGCAGGAAAGGAGGATAAGGGGCCATGCCCGGGGTGGGGGGGGGCATGGGCTCCCTAGGAAGAAGAGGGAAGAGAAGGAGCTCCACATGGGAGCCCAGCCCAGAGTTCACGGCCCTCCATTCCTGAAGATGCTCTTGGCCCAGATCTCACGTGAGGGGGCTGGGCGCAAGCGCAGAGGTGTGACCATGAACCCAGCCCCCTCTCAGCTTTCCAGCAAGGGCTCCACAGCCCCCTCCCAGCATGGCCGAGTGGCGCTCCCCAGGGGACACTCCACGCACATGAGGAAAGGAAGGGCAACAGACTGTCTCCGAGGGAGGTGGGAGCATCACAGGAGACATAAAAATGTTCCTGCCTGCCAGCCCAGGCCGTAACCAAGAGGACAACCACCCTTTCCCCTGCGGGTCAGCTTGCCAGATCTCTTTCCAACGCCCGCTGCTGCTGCTGCTACTGCTGCTGCTGCTGCTGCTTCGCCTGGTCTCACTTAGTGGCGCAGCTGCAGGACGCATCATCCAGCTGGACCGAAATGTCTTGGGAGGGAGACAAAATGGCAAGGCGAGAAGGACTTCTCTTTTTAACTCCATGACCTCATAGCAAAACATCTCAACTTGCTTTTTCATTTGGAAAAGGTGAGAGGAATGTGCCCAGACAGGGAGCCCAGGCAGGGCAAATCTGACAGGGAGGGGAAGCAGAAGAGGAAGGGGTGGGGGTGGGGGGAGGAAAGAACCTTCTGCTGGAGACTGGGAAGGAGGAGCTCCTCCTCCTCCTCCCCCAGCTCAGCCCCCTGCCCGCCTGCCCCCCCACCCACCCCGAGGGGGACTCTGCCAACCCACAGGACAGCCGGCACCCAGCGGCTCCCAGGCTGCAACTTCACCAAGCTGAGTCATGCTGCTCTTTTCCACAAGGGCCAGCTTCCTGACCCCCCCTCCGCTTCCCGGCCCAGCCGTGGCCCATTTTTCTGCAGGGAGCCAAAGGGAGCATGGGAGGGATGGGGGTCGGCCTCCATCTTTCCCTCCAGCTGCTGCCACAGACGTCCCACTCTTCCTGGGGACCCTCCAGCCCTTTCTCAAGCCACCCTCCCTCCCTCCCTCCCTGCCTCTTCCCAGCCAAGGCTGGCCTTCCACCTTACAGCCCCATGGAAACCCTCACCTCTCCCCACCAGCACCACCCCGGGGCTTGCCTCCTCCTCCTCCTCCTCCTCCTCCTCTTCCACCCGGCACAATACCCCTGTTCTGAACAGTCCATGGGGCCGTTCAGGAAAACTGCCAAAAATGTAACGGCATCGTAAGCTACCAAGACTGGAAGTACTCTAGGTGAAACATCAGCATGCAGAGTCTAGCAATGGGTGGGTGGATGGGGGAGTCAGTGGGAGGGTGGTTATTTGTGTCAGAACCACCACCGTAATTATTTTAACAATTCTTTATCAATCACTGGCCACCTCGTGCATTTGGTGCAGCTGGCCTCAACTCCTCAGCGACACACATTGAGGCAAGCAGCTCCCAGCGGAACTCCCCAATCTTTTCCACACTTGCACAGGACTCCTCTTGGAATGGGGCAAAACCTCCATTTTCCCCTCCTGGGTCCATGGAGGTTCCGCCAGCTCCACTCGGGAGCCCACGATGTGACCACATGGTTGGTGGGCCAGGCCTCCCTGGGAGTGGGGGCAGTTGTTATCTTTCTGCATGATGGCCCGGACATTCTCCGCTGTTCTTTCAAGAGTCAGGGCTGTTCTGAAAACGCTCTCCCTTGACCTTCCTATGGGAAGAGCAGGATGGGAGCCCGAGAGTGGTCCCGGATGGGAGGCGGATGCTGTGACCTCTCTCCGTATGTCACCTGCTCCAACGCTGGTCTGGTGGCGGGATTCATCAAGAGGGCATGGCTTCAGGCAACCAAAGGGGTCATGGCACTGCATCGAGTCCTCAGTCTAGCTGCTGGTTCTGGATAACCTGCAGGCTCTTACTTCTGGCAGAGACTTTTTGCTTGATGCATTGGCAATGCTTCTTATAGGTCAGTGCAGAATCCAAAATAACCACTAGGCATTCAGGGGGCAAACAAGGGTCCCCCTGGGTGCTCTTTTAAGTATCTAGAGATTTACAAATGTGCCGGCTTGTGCCTCGGATACAAGGCACACATATCTGAGAGTCCTGACAGGGTTGGGTTCAACTTGGTTTCTATCCCCAGGTGCACAAAGCTCTTCTGAAGCACCTGTTGATCTACCTGATGTTCTACCACCTGAAAGGTCTCCAACTGAGCAGCGAGTACAAGACCAGCATGAATAAAACTTCTGATACCTTGAAGAAATGGTTGATCCTTGACGGTTAGAAGAAACAGGAGCCGGCACGCTGCTTGGGAGAAGAGTGCTCTCTGGAATCCCTCACGGGCAGTCCTGGGAGGCCAACAGGACGCATCAGCCCTCCCTTTGGCAGCCTCAGCCCCCAAACTGACACAACAGCGGCCCAGGCAAGAGCTACATTTCACCTTTCTTGGGAGGCACAAATTGGGGAAGGATTTCCCTGTTCAAAAAGGGAAACCGTCCTCCTGAAGGAACAGGCTTTGAAAACAAGGTGTGGACTTCCTGTCATGTTTTTTTTAAAGAGGAAGGTGGACTTTCCTGGTCCAGATTACCCTGACTCAGTAGCTTGGCAGCGGTTTGAAACAAAAAAAATGTGCTTTTCTTGCCACTGCCATGGAAGTATTTGTTATTCCCCCAGATTAAACTGCAACTCGACATACCCATCATGTCAAGCATTCATATGCTCCCGTCTGTTTTGAATAGTCAAGAATCTTTTTTCAAAAAATATCCTAATTCTTTCCAGCAGCTCTGGGGAAGAATGCCATGAGCTGTGCCTGACGACGCAGGTCTGCCTCTTGATTTTATCTTGAATCCTTTGCCACGTTTTGTCCAAGGGTTAAAGGGGATGTTGCAATGCCCAGCGGCCGTCCCTCCTGGGTTCACATCCAACAGGGAAAACGACAAATGCTGCCTTACGATTCCAACCCAGTTGCAAACACAGGAGCATTTTCAGCTCATCTTGTGGATCACCTTCAAAATACACTCCCCGCTCCACCCCAAGTGCCTCGCTTGGGGCCAAAAACCTTGCAGAGGCCCTTTGTAACGGAGAAACCTTTGCGTGGTGCACGCAGGCAGGCGGAAGCTGTGAGGAACTGGTACGATCAGAGTTCAAGAAGGCGAACCTGGACAAGAGGTCCCAGCGGAGGAAGGGCGTCTGGGGGGTTGTCCCGGGCACAGGGAGCAGAACCAGGGGGGGCTCTGCTGGCAGAGAGATAAATGCAGTCCTGAAAGAGGGGCTGGGGATGGGTGGGGGGAGGAAAGCAGCAACAGAGCTGCTGCTGGAAGCCACTCCGATGTCAACAAGTCCTGAACCCGAGCTCCCCCTCCCTCCCCACAGGGGCCCTGAAAGAGGACCAGCCAGCCAGGGAGGGAGAGACCTTGGCTTCCGACATGAAAGACTGGAGTCCCTGGGTTGTGCGTGAGGCATTACACAAGCATGCCTGCTGCACGGCCATATATTTCAGGCTCAATGTCTATTCCAGACTCAGCGCTTCCACAGCCTCCACTCGGGGCAGGGGCGGCGGCCGGGGGAGGGGACTTCAAGTCTGTGCGCGCCCCCGAAGGCTGCCCTTGCCTGGGCTCGAGGGGCCGGCAGGGTCTTTGGCTCCTCAAAGCCTCGAGCACAAACACAAGCCTCCTCACCTCCTGTGGCCCACCTCCACGATGCCCCCCCCCGGATTCCCACAGCAGCACCTACCTCAAGGCCCCAGCCTCCCTCCCCACCTGAAGCCCACCCTTGGGTGCACACCCCATGGGCTCCAAAAAACACGCACGGTCTTCCTTCCTGCTCTGACTGGGTCTGAGAGGGAGCGCCAGGTCACTCAAAGCCAGAGAAGCTGCCTACTATGCAGAAGCCGTCAAGGCGAGAAAGAGTCAGGAGCCCCCCCTGGTTTACTATACAGCAAGAGCCAACAAAGTGACCCCTGCCTACTTGGGGAGAACACACGCTTCAACAAGAGAGTGAGGGAGATGATGGCAATCCCTTTTCCCTTCTTTGATCCAGGTTCCTACAGAAGGTTCTGATCTGCTGGGCCTTGGTGCTTGATGAGCCAACTGCGCTCTCTCGCTCTCATGCCGCCAGCATCTAAACACGAGGCCCTCCTGTCGTCCTCTCTGACAAGTCCTGCTGCTGGGGTGGCTCCAGAGAGCTGCCATGTCCCTGCTTTTCACCAGACCCTTTGGCCCCAGTGGTGGTCCCGGCGTCATCCCGCCCCGCTCGCTGCCATCCAGAGTCTCTCTGTCCCCCAGGGCCCTGGACCTCCCGGCCTTCCTTTCTACCTGGAGCTGCCTTCAGCACAACAGAGAAGGCTCTCCACTTGCTCTCTTTTCTATCCAGGCTAAACACACAAGGCAGGGCCTCTATGGCTTGTTTGTTTTTTGCCCTTTCTTTGTAGTTCCCGTTGTCTTCTCCTCTGAAACCTCCTCTCCTGCTTGTGAAAGGCGGTCTTGAAAGCAGAAGCTCACTTCTCTTGGCCTTGGCTTTGTCAAGCACAGTCCAGAGGCTTGGGTAATTTTGCAAGGAAAGAGCCTTGGAGGGTCTCCTTCTCAGCAGGAGACCACCAGGTCTGCTCTATAGCAGCCCCACTGCCCCCCCCCAGCCAGGGTAAGCGGCTGTCACCTCCCTCCATCAGACTCAACACAGGGCTTTCAGAGGCCTCCCAGTGCATCTACACCTGCTTCCATCAGGCTGGCTCTCGCTCACCTGGCTGCACCACAACCACAATCCCTCCACTCCTGTCCGGCTCTCAGAACAGCCCAGGAGCTCTATCTGGACCCCTCCCCTTCCTCCGCATCCTCCCATGCTCTGTCCCTTTCCACCACCACCCCCAGGCCCCGCTAAATAACAAATGGCAATGGTCCAAACAGGGGAAGTGAAGACGGTAGGTTGGCAGGAAGTGAAAACACCAAGCGAGGCCAAAGTAGAAAAGCCTCTCTTCTCAGAAGGAACAAGGAGTCTCCCTTCTTCCATGCTCTGAGAGGGACACCGAGTCAAACGCAGGCAGGAAACTAAAGAATCAGGCTGCACGTGACCTTCTCCAGCAGCCGTGTACCCACAGGACCCAACCCATGACACAGCATGCAGGGGGCCACGGGGTGTCCGGATCAGTAAGAGGATTTCTGCATGTCATCTGTCACCTCCAGATAGCACCAGGAAATGGGACTCCCCCGAGACACAGGGTTTGGAAAGGAGGATCCCACTTCCTTAGAGCAAGCTCTCCGCCAACCCCAAAACACTGCCTCCCCAGACTCTCACGGAGGTACAAATAACACCAATGTCGCTACCAAACCTCACAATGCCAGTGGCAACACAAGGGGCGCATGGAGGGTGTCCACTGTCCCACCCTTCTATAGGGAACTTGCTATCAACCGCCAGCGACGTCCTCCTTCATTCTGCATACACGACATGGGCTGATCTCCACCCAAAAGAAGAGGCGATGGGAACACATTCGACACCAGGAACAGCGCTCAATTATAAAAAAAAACAAACAGCGGCAGAAGATTCCACTTTCCCGGGAAGTCGGTACCTTGACCTTAAAGAGGCCAGTTTTGAAGAAAGGAACTTTGAAACAAGGCTGCCTTCTTAGGAAGTTCATTCCGATCCACTAACGCTTCACCTGAGACAAAGACTGTTCAGAATCTCCCTGTCAGCCAGCCAGCCAGCCAGCCAGGCCAGGCCAACAATCACCAACAAGAGTTCTGGGAGCAGAGCATCTGAGCCAGAGGCTGGCCGGCCGGCCGGCCCTCTTCCTTCCAAGGGCAACAGCAAACAGGAAGCAGTCTTACCTCTTCATCGGAGCTGTCTTCAGCATACTCATTCTCCAAGGGCAGCTCCTGCTCCTTGGCTCCGGGCTCCTGAGTCTCATGGCACGACTGCAATGTCTTTCCAGAAGTCTCTCCAGACTGCAAAACAGAATGGCAGAAGGGTGACCGTGTGCGTGTGTGTGTGTGTGTGTGTGTGTGGTGTCACTGGAGATCTCCACAATTTTTACAATATAGCTGGGCAACTGCAGCGCACCTTTTCTGTCCCTCCGTCCCACCCTGGTTTCCCTAAAACAGTCTCTCTCAATGTCTACTCTGGCATTTCCTAGACCAGTGGTGGCGAACCTTTTAGAGATCGAGGGCCCAAATTGTGATTCAAAACCCACTAATTTTTGCCAAGTCCCAATGCAACAATTTAACTTGAATACAGGTGGTTGTGAAGGGGCGATGTTGGGTGCCCACAGAAAGGGCTCCGAGTGCCACCTTTGGCACCCGTGCCATAGGTTCGCCAACACTGCCCTAGACCAACTGTTCCCAACCTTGGTTGGAGTAGAACTTCCAGAATTCCTGTCCAGCTAATGGTGAAGAATTCTGGAATTTCAGTCCAAGAACCTCTAGACTAGTGGTGGCGAACCTGCGGTACCCCAGATGTTTTGGACCACAACTTCCAGAATCCCAACCCTAAACTGCCAGTGACAAAGGACTGTGGGAGTTGTGGTCCAAAACATCTGGAGTGCCAAAGGTTCGCCACCACTGCTCTAGACCAGTGCTCCCCAACCTTTTTGTCCCCACGGACCGGTAAATGTTTGATGATTTTCCGTGGCCCGGGGCTGGGGGAGGGGGAGATGGGGGTGCGGGGGGTCGGGCGGGGGGAAGGGGAGGGGGTGGGGGGAGGGAGAGGGGGAGGCGGGGGTGCGGGAGGGGCTTGGAGCGTGTGCCTTTCGGGGGCACGGGAGCGGATGCGGCGGCGGCGCTCGCCAGCTGGGGGCATCGGGCGTGCCGCTCACCCCCACGCGCACGGGCGGGGTGGGGGAGAGCCTGGGGCTCCTGGGCGGGCGGGCCTCCACCTCCTTCTCTTGTCGGCGGCCACGGCAGCCGCCCGGGTTCGGCCGCCGCCGCCGCCCGCCTCCGGCTGCGGCCTTCGGGCAGGCGAGCGGGAGGGGGGAGGGGAGGGAGGCCGTTGGGGGGTGGCATCCCCGCGCGCCCCCCGGAGAGGCCAGTGTCCTTTCCTCAGCCCTCCCCCGACACACACACACACACACACACACACACACACACACACACACACACACACACACCTGGCCACCTCTCAGGGACGCGCGCCCTCCCCCGCCACCAAGAGTTGCCCCCCTCCCGCCGGGTCTCCGGGCCGAGAAGGGGGAGCCCGAGCGCCTCCCGCCGCCGCCGCCGCCTCTCTCACCTGCTGCTGGGCAGGGAGCCCGAGCTCTGGCCAGGTGCGAAACTTGTCCGCTCTCCCGGGGAGGCGGCGAGGCGGCCGCTGGGGACTGGCGGAACCCGGCCCGCCCCGAAGGGGCTGCAACGAGGGCGGTAGCGCCTCCTCCTCCTCCCGCCGCCGCCGCCGGAGCAGCAGCAGCAGCAGCTGGGGCGATTGCGGCGGGGGGTCGCAGGGGCGGCGGCGACCACGGGGGGTCGCGGCGGCGGCGAAAACACCCGGGCCGGCCCGCGACGCCCCCCCGCCTGCCCCCAACACAGGCGCGGTCCAGCGGCAGCGGCAGCGGGGGGGCTCCGCCCTGGAGCGCGGCCGCAGGGAGGGGCCAAAGGCGTGCACCCGGGGGAGGAGGAGGGGAGGAGGAGGGGCACCCACCTCCTCTTCCGACCGAGGGGGCCCCCATGCTGCGGCGGCGGTGCGCGCGCGTGGGGGGGCTCGCCAGCGCCTCCCGCGCGCGCCCCCTCCTCCCCGCTGGCCCCCGCGCACCCGGCCCCCAGCTTCCTGCTGCTGCTGCTGTTGCTGGTGGTGGAGGGTGAGGAGGAGGAGGGCGGAGGAGGAGGAGGAGGAGGAGGACAATGCGCTGCCGCCGCCGCCGGCGGGCAGAGGAGGAAGGCAAAGGCAAAGGCAAAGGCGGCGGCGGCGGCTCCTCCTGCGCTCCTCCAGCCTTCCTCCTCCACCAGCCGCCCGCGGGAGAGAAGAGGAGGAGGAGGAGGGCGGCGGAGGAAAAGGGGAGGAGCCTCTGCGGCCTCCCCAGGCGGCCCGGTGCCGACCGGTCCACGGACCGGCACCGGTCCGCGGCCCGGGGGTTGGGGACCACTGCTCTAGACCATTAGAATGAAGAGGCTAGATTCTCAAGAGGGCTGTGACATGAATCCAATCTCTCGAGTTGCAGTGGTTAAACTGATGTTCTGCAGCTAAAGCCATGCTCATGACCTGGGGTTCAATCCCAGGTAGCCAGCTCATGGTTCACTCAGCCTTCTATCCTTCTGAGGTCGGTAAAATGGGGGTGCTCACGACCCGGGGGTGGGGATGGGGGCAATGTGTAGCCTGCCTAATTAAATGGAAAACCACCCAGAGAGTGCTTTAAGCACCATGGGATGGTGTATAAGCAGAACACTTTGGTCTTGCTCCGTACCAGCCTGCTCATGGAAGAGGGTCTTTTTACATGTGTGTCAAAAGCATTCCCACCAATGTTCCCTCTAATTGTTCAGTGAGTTGGGTGGGACCCCCACCCCATGTGAAGAGGGTCCCAGTTGCAAACATACATAAAAATGTATTTAAAAACTGGGGGGGGGGGAGATATATAAAAAAACCCTGTGCAAATATTAAAATAGTGCTGCTGACCCTTGGCTGCAGATGGCCTCAGCGATACTCATCTGGCCACCATGAGAACATTCTCTGAAGGCCCTAAGCCTCACTGCTGGCACCAGTAATTTCCTTGAATTTCCTCCGCCAAGCTGTCACCGCCTCCTCCTTTCTAGGGCCTGCAATAATAGAGGCGAAGCCTTCTTCACCGCCACACCCCGTCTCAGCACCGTGTTGCTTCGCCATGGCTCAGCACTAACACTGGGTCCAGAACATCTTAGGCCCTCTCCAACTGATAGAAACCAATGCGCTGCGACTCTGATGAGCCTACCTCCTTCTCCTTGGCTGGATTCCAGGTGTGATGGAGTGCATGTCATCAAAATGCACCAAGACAAAAATCTTTATCTACCTGGACTAGGGAGACAGGCTGCTTTCCTGCACCTCTAGACAGAGTGGGCTGCAGGCTCAAGAAACAGGAAGGGTTTGGTCAAGCTGAAGAACCACCTGAAGACTTATGGATGCTTTGATGCCTCATTTAAAAGAAGACGCCTCCTCCCTCCTCTTTGAAGCCCCCTTCAAATCACATGTCTTTGGCCACCGCTCTGGTGCTCCCTGGACCATTTGCCCCAGTGCCTAGGGCCAGCAGGAGCCCTTGTGTAAGGACTAGGACAGCAGGTGAGCGGAGCTGCCATTCCGCAGGTGACACAAGCCCAGTTGGGGGATGTGGGACAGGTACCGTCTGGCAGGGCACTGTGTGAGAAGCGACTCTCAAGCAGAAGGAGGGCTCTGCTGCAGCCACACCCGCCAAAGGTTCCTTGTGGAGTTAATGTTCCTTTCACCCCTGAACTTTTCTCTAATGTGTTTTATCTTGAATGATCAGCTGTAACAATCGGGACTTTCATTTCGCCTGTGAGCAATGCATTCTAGCTTGTATATATGCCTTACGTTTCCTCAAGCCTCAGCCTGTTCCCCTTTCTGCTTCTCTGCTGGTAACAAGGAGGACAGCAGTGCCCCCCCCCGCAATGCCCAGAGGGGCCTCTCTTCACCCCACCTCCAGCCTGACCCAATGGGGCCCCTCTTGCGTCCTTACGTTCACCTCAGGAGCAGTATGGAAAATGCTCTTCACTCAGCTTTTGGGACAGGACGCGATCCAGCCCCCGTCCGCTCGCCAGATCCCAGCCCACGGGCCTGGCGTGCCAGAGAGCACCTACGCCTTGGCCTGACGTGCCGGCGCAGGCAACTCTGCACATCCTTCCCTGGAAAACAGATTCACCCTCCTCTCCCACTCAGAGGGGACCCCGCCTAGAGCAGGATTTACCGGCCAGAGAATTTGACAAAATAATCAGAAAAGCAGCCCTACAAAACACCCCTCCTGGGAACAGTGAAATCTGCACGGTGTGTGATCACCTCTTGCTATATACGACAACTCATGGCATGACCCTCTGGGGCCCCTTGCCTGACCTCCACCCTCTTGACCGAGGGGAGAAAGAGGGGCTGGGGGAGCTAGAAAGCACAGGGCCAACAAGAAGATGGGATTACAGCAAAGAACAAAGGGTTTATTAAAGGCTTTGAAAAAAGCTGGTTGGAGGTAAGTTTTTCCCCAGGCTTTTGGCATCAGAAAGGTTTTGTCTGTCTCTCTTCCGCTCATTCTGGTTTCCCAGTGGCTCAATGTTTGAGGGTGCAGAGAAGAACCCCACAGTGGAAAAGGGGCCTTTGGTGCAACAAAGTACTACCCGGGTGTGCCAAGAGCATCTTCTTTGTACCAGGGCACATCCCACATACATGCATCCCAAGAAGGCCCCAAGGTGTGCCTGAAGCCACGGCCACGGGGAGTCTGGCAGGAGCCAAAGCTCCACTTGACAGACGAAGCGTCTGCTGCTGCACCTTGGCAGCAGCACCCACGTCCGTCCCAAGGCTTGAAAGAGGGCTGCCAGCGGAAGAGATGGCAGGGCAGCACCACTCCAGCCATAGGCCCACTGCCTCCGCTGCTGCGGCGCATTCGGGGAAGCCGGTTGTAAGAGGCACTGACTCTTCTCAAGACGAAGCTGCAGACACGTGTCAATCACAACACACACACACACACAAAACAAACCCAACTGCAAAGTGTTCCTCAATCTGTTTACAACAAAAGAGCCTTCAAGCATTTCTGCTAGACTGAAAAACCCTCTCACTTGGGCAGGTGCCCCTTTGATTGATTGATTGCTTGTTTGTTTTCTGGATATTCTAGGGCTGAACTCATCCCGTGCACTCCGGAGTCCATCCAGCCTTTCCGGACAGCAGAAGGGCCCCGAAGCCGCCAGAGGGCAGCAGACCCGAGCAGCCGAAGGGAAGGGAGGTCCAGAAAGCCAGCCAGGAAAAGCAATCGGAAAGGCCTAATTGTAGCAGCAGCAGCAGCAGCAGCAGCTGCGGCAGCTGCCAGAGGCTGTGCATCCGAGGTGAGGAGGTCCGGTCACTGGGGCTCCATCTGCTCAGCTCGGCAGCACTCCTGGCGACCAGAGAAGAAGAACCGCCACCACACAAGCCCCAGCTGAGGAGCCCACCCGGCTGGAAGGAAACGGCGCGGCCCAGCACAATCGGGGACCCTGCTTTGTCGCCAGACTGCTGGAGCTCTTTTTACTTCAGGGGTGCTTTTCCAGCTTTGCACTCCCGACTATTTTTTAAACAAACAAACCAACTTAGAACAACAAGTAACTAGGGCAACTGTTTTACAGACAGCAAGCCAAGGAATGAGGGGTGTGGGAATTCCTTTGGGCAGGCTCACATTACAACCGGCTGTGGTGCTAGGGAAAAGGGGAATTATTGGGGGGGGGGAGGAGACCCTGCTTGCATGGTACAAGGTGCAGCTGCCAGCAAAGGTGCGAGAAGAATCCAGCAACTGGATCCAACTCAGCGACTCTCTAAGGCCAGCCTTTTGGATTGAAGAACCGCTGGCCACACATACCAGCTGCCTCTGAAGGCCCACGAAGGCAAACCATAAGAACAGAAGGACAGCCTTGCCGGAACAGGCCATCACAGCCCATCCAGTCCAGCATTCTGTCTCGCACAGCGGCTCACCCTTTGCTTCAGGGTATTCCCAAGCAGATGTCTTCACCTGCTAACGATTCCCTGCAAATGGCATTGAGAGATATCCTGCCTATCTCTCCAACCCAGAGGTTCTCCTTAGGCATCCATCATGATAGCCATTGATACCCTTGTTCTCCATGAACTTGTCCAATCCTTTCTTAAAGCTGTCACCACTTCTTCTGGTAGGGAGTTCCACAGACCAGTGATCCTCTGGGTGAAAAAGTACTCTCTCTTATTTTTTTGAGATCTACCACCCAAAAGTTTCATGGAATGCCCCCTAGTTCTAATGTGGTGCGGCAGGGAAAATTTTTCCTTATCGACTTTGTCCACACTATGTATATGATTGTATAAACTTCAGTTCAAGAGTGAAGTGGCCCAGCCGTTGCTGCCTCAGATGGTAAGGAAGGTGTCCCAGTCCCCTAAGCATTCTGGTTGCTCTCCTCTGCACTTTTTCCATTTCCATAATATCCTTATTTATTTATTTATTTTTGCATTTATATCCCGCTCCCATTTCCCAACGGGAACTCTGGGCGGTTCACACAAAGGTTAAAACGAACATCAGTAAAAACAATATAAAATGGCACAGGCAGGAGGCAAAAACTGGGCGACCATGAATTAAAAAAAAAAAAACAGAAGAAGAGAGCCTGCTGCCACATTAGCCATTGCCAAAGGCATCCCTGAACAGCCAGGTTTTAAGGGCCTTCCTAAAGGATGCCAGTGTGGGAGCCTGGCGTATCTCACTGGGTAGCTTATTCCAAAGAGATGGTCTGGCCACCGAGAAGGTCCGTTTCCGAGTTACTACTTTACGGGCCTCTCTCGGAGTGGCCACCCGGAGAGAGAAAGGCATTGAGGATCGGGTGGGTCGGGCCAGCTCTGATCGTACGGAGATACGCTCTGCCAGATCATCAGGACCCATAATATCCTTCTGGAAATATGATGACCACAACTGTACACAGTACTCCAGTTGGGGCCTCACTATAGATTTATGAAGAGGCCAAATGAAACTTGCTGACTAATTTTCTATACCTTTCCTAATGATCCCTAGCATTGAGTTGGCTTTCCCCCTGCTGTGGCACACTGGGTTGACACCTTCATTGAGCTGTCCAACAGGACACCAAGGTCCCTTTCCTGGTTTGTTGCAGAGAGTTCAGACCCCATCTGTTTATAAATGTAATTGGGTTTTTTTTTTTGCCCCAGCGTGCATCACTCTGCACTTACTAATGCTGAAGCTCCTTTGCCACTGGTGTGCCCACTCCCCCAGCGTCAAGAGATCCCTCTGGAGCTCATCACAATGACTCTCCGTTTTTACTACCCTGTATAATTTTGGGAACCTTTCTGTATGCCAGGCAGCCAGGCAGGGATCTTGCTCTTCTTGACGAATCCAGCCAATTCTCCATTCAAGTGGAGGAAGGAGCCACTGTCATGCAGTGTAGAGAAAACTTTTCTCAGGTACTTTGCATTTCTTTGGTGTGGGGTGGGATGGGGGGCTTTGGCTGGCCCTGCCGTAAACCTGGAGGTAGGGTCAGCATCTTCATTTGACTTTATCAGTGGCATACAGGAGCCAGGGACTGTGGGGCTGAAGCCACAAGTTTCTAGATCTCAGCAAGGGCTGGACAGAGAGTTGCAAAGGCAAGGCCAGCATTGACCTTACAGCTGCCCTCTGATCCAAAAGCATCCCATGGTGGCCCGAGAGAGCCCCCTCTCCCTCCTCCTCAGGGCGGGAGCTCCTGCCCAAGTGGTGCACAGAAGGGAGGGCCCAAGAGGCTTTTCTCTTGAGGCAGGAGACCCATCTGGGAGGCAGGAGGAATCTGTGATTCCAGAGCATGCAGCAGTGCTGCAAGCCAAGGCCATGCTATGGCTTCCAAGCAGCATGGCTGGCTGACGGCTGTCCGTTCATTCTGCTCATTCGTAGCCCCCAGGATCTCTGCCAACTGCCAGGCTTGAGGAATGAGCCTGTTGAAAGGGGAAAAAAGAGGCCTCATAGCTTTTTTTTCTAACTGGTCATTTTTATTTATATTGTGCACAGCATTAGGAAAAGCTTAAGTGTCTACAGGCAAGCCAAAAGAAAAGGAATCCTATGAGAGAAGATGGGATTGCCCCCCCACACACACACAAGCAGCTGCTCAGCACAGTTGCAGCATAAGAACCCAGAACTTGGAAGGATGCATCAGAAAGCCTTTTCTGAGTTAAAGAAGGTGCCTTGAAGAACAGCACCAACACCTCTGCAATCGACATGTCAGGGATCAGAAGAATGCTGGAAGCAGCCTCAGACTCTCAGACCACCTCGCCTGCGTCCATGTAAGACGCTGAAAATGGACAGCTGCCTTTCCTTTCAAAAGTGGCTTTCCTTTTGCAGACTGTGGTGAACATAAGCGTGGAATGTTCTTTGACCTCTCTTCTCTGAGCAGCTCTGAGATGATTATAAAAGCCAGTGATGTTATTTTTTAAACACAGGGGCAGAAAAAAATAAGCAACATTCCCCATTATACCAGCGGTGACAGGGGAGGGGCCCAGAAGGCTTCTCCTTACAAGCACTGTGATCGAGTGACTTCCACTTATTTTGGAAATGCTCTTAGTGAGCTCTTTTTAACTACACAAATCAAAAGTCAACCTCAACTTGCATGCTTCTAGTAACGAAGCAAAATGCATAGTTCAAGTTTTTAGCTTGTATCGTAACAGACAGAAGATGAAATAATGTGTTCAGTTTTTATGATCTAAAGAAACAACAGAAACAAAAGCAACAAGTAGATGTTATGAAGCTCTGGGGATGAAGAGAAATGAAATGCAAGGATGATCAAGGAACTGCATAAAAGCAGCTGAATTAGAGAGGTGATGGCAGAAGGGAGAAAGCAACATGGACAACAACTAAAGAAATCTGCCCCAGATGGTTTCATTCTTTTGCGTAAGAAAAGTACATTTTTGAAGTTTCAAATTGTGTGTGTGTGTGAAAGTTAAAATTGCTTGAGACTATGAATTAAAGTAAGACCTCCATTATCTGCGGATAGTGATCAGCAGTGCAAGGGCCTGCAAAATCAGGGACAGAGGAGAAGGCCACATGGCTCCAGTGGTCTCACCTGCCCACCTATAAAATCAGCGGCATTGGCAGGAAGGAGGCAACGCAACTCTGGAACTCCTGCGCGCCCGCCCACCCGCCCGCCTGCATGGGGCCTCACCATAGAATTATAAAGAAGCAAACTCTTCCTAATGATCCCTAACATTGAGTTTGCTTTTTTTCACTGCTGCAGCACACCGGGTGGACACCTTCATTGAGCTGTCTACCAGGACACCAAGATCCCTGTCCTGGTTTGCTACAGAGATTTCAGACCCTATCAGTTTATAAATGTAATTGGGGTTTTTGCCCCAGCGTGCATCACTCAGTACTTGCTAATGTTGAAGCTCATTTGCCACTGGTTTACCCCCTCCTCCAGTGTCAAGAGATCCTTCTGGAGCTTCTCACAATCTCTCTCAGTTTTTACTACCCTGTATAATTTAGGGTTGTTGGCAAATTTGGCTGACTTGCTATTTACTCCTACTTTTACATCATTTATGAAGAGTTGAAAAGCAAGGGTCCCAGTACTGAACCTTGGGGGATTCCACTCTTTACTACTTTGGAAATTAAGATTTAAAAAAGACATCTGAAGACTAATAGATTTAATGAGATATGGATTGATGAGGTATTGGGTAAAGGAAAAGGGAGAATGTGGGGACAGTTCAGGAATGGAAAGAACATCAAATCCTTAAGGGGGAAACTCAAGTATTGTTCCCAAGGTGATGAGACTGTATTGTTGCTGTTTTGTTGCTGGTGCTGCTGCTGATGTAAACAACTGGTATTTTAGTAAAAAGAAAGAAAGAAAGAAAGAAAGAAAGAAAGAAAGAAAGAAAGAAAGAAAGAAAGAAAGAAAGAAAGAAAGAACCCACTATCCAGGGCTCAGAACAGATCCCAACCATTTCCTTTCCCAGGAAAAGCTTTATGCTGATCTCAATGCCCTCACCAATTCATGGTGTTCCAGGAACCTAGAAAAGGTCCTCCTGGTGTAGGGGGGTGGTGGTTTCTGGCCACTCAGCCATACTGCCAGCAGCAAAGAGCCACTGTCTACCAATAACATGAGACCAAGGTAGAATCAAAGCCCCGGGAGCATCGAAGAAAGACATTTCCTTCCGGCTACAGTGGAAACCACCTTTGGCTTCCGGGTGCCAACTTTCTTGCCTCTTTGAGAAATGTGCGTACCGTATCTCAGTCCTGGGATTGTTTTTCCCAGCCTTTCGATTCTAAATGCAGGATGCCTACACACAGAGCACATGAAACAGGCCTCCTGGAAGACGTACAAGAAGAGGCAAGGCATCCAAGCTGCCCTGCCTATCAATCAAGCTCAACCCTATTTCCTCTGAGCATCAGTGGTTCTGCATCATCACAGGGTGATCCTTCTCTGAGATCCGCTGCTTGGGATCATTCCAGCTGGGGAAGCTGGTGCTTCCTGTGGGGAAATCATATGATCTGGCCTGGAAACACGACTCTCCTCCAGTCTGTTCATCTCTTTTTATAGCTGCCCTCCTGTGGCAACACTTTCAAGGCACTTCCAACATGACGAGCAGCAGATTAAACATACTAATATCAAAACAACCCAGTGAAACTAAACACGGGCAAAACAATATTAGGAATGCCATAAAAGGATTAGTAAAGACTAGTAACACTGAGCAAAGGAAAAAGCAAACATTTGCCTAAACTGAAAAAGGAATGCAGCCAATGAAGGAGAAACACAAACCTAGCAAGGAAAGAACATATGCCAACAGAGTCACAATGGGCACCGGTGGGTACAGACCAAAGCATGCCATCTATCTTCCTATATAGGCACCTAAATGATTCTGTCAAGAGGAACGACTCTCGTCAGCTTACGCAAACATATCATAAACCTTTTCTACTGAACCAAGAACTAGTGAAACAGAAAGACCAAAAAAAAAAACCTGTATCAGTTGATGAATTATAAGGAGCTTCATGGTGCAGTGGTTAAATGCCTGCACTGCAGCTAAAACTCTCTAATGTTACCTGTTATTTCTGTTTTAATGTATTGTTGGTTATATTCCCACGTTTTCCCATCTATAAGACGGCCCTCATTTAGTACTGCAACCACACAGTTCTCTTCTGGGCTTATTTCCATGTAGAGTAGGACCCCAGTATCCACGGGGATTGGTTCTAGACCTTCACATGGATAAGGAAAATTGTGGATAAGGGAGAATACAAAAATAATCCCCAAAACCTGCTGTTTTGTGACAGTAACTAGCTTTATAGCTGTTGTTTGTGACAGCAGCTTGCTTTACAGCTGCTGTTTTAGGGCCGCAGCTTGCTTTACATCTGCTGTTTGTGACAGTAGCTTGCTTTGCAGCGGCTGAATTATTTATTTATTTTTTATCTTCTGCCAACCATGGATAACTAAATCAGTGAATAATGGATCAGTGGATACAGGGTCCTACTATATAAGACAACCCTCAATGTTTAGTCTAGCATTTTTAGACATATATATATAGTCTTATACAAGGGAAAATACTGTATATTGGTTTTAACTGTTTGTAATCTGCCTAGAATAACGTGCTTGTGCTAATGGCCAGAGTGCAGAATGTGCAGAGTGGCCAGATGGGTAAGGTGCAAGTCTAACAAATAATATAGTAATAATGATGATGCAGCAGTATATAAATAAAATGGATAAGACAGCGATAAATGCATAGTATTATGCTATGACTCTCTTTACTCACCTGTGCATTTTCCGACAGTAGCTGGCCTTTTGATTTCTCTACTCCATGGTCGCCGTCATCCTCCTCTGTTGCTCTGCTGTTGTCCTCTTCCTCCTCCTCCTCCTCTGTAAGGCTGTCACTCCCAGAATCCTCCAAGCCAGAGAAGACACTTTCTTCGCTGTCGGTCAGATCATCACTCTCTCCTTCGTGGGCCTGAGTAGTGAGAAGGGGCAGGGGGCAGGGAAGAGAGCACCTCAGAAGGCGTTGCTCTAGGAAGATCACCCCAGAGCAGAGACGGACTCTCACACACACACCTGCCAGCCACGTGGCTCAAGGCAGCTCTTCCAAGTGTAACAGGGAGCAGAACCAAAGCTCAGCTATGGAAAGCTGGTGCTCTCATCCTCCTCCCTCTCTCGGTTCCCATGCTGGGCACCCGTCCTGACACTCTCAGACCCCTCTCCTGTCTGCAGCAGGGAAGGAGGAAGGCCAGTCCAAGGACAGGACAGGCACTTGAGGTGTGCGTGTGGGTAGGGGGGGTACTTTTGTTCTGCTCTGTCCCAATGGCACCCAGTTGTACTCAACACGTGGGCACTCACATTGACTGCTTTCTTTGCCAACGGGGGGGAAGGGGGAGAGGAGGCGTCCAAATTGCAAGTTGCCAAGTAGACACTCCTCAGTCCCTCCTCGCAGTCCTTTCACGTTCTCATGCGCATGTTTGTACCGCCCTGCAAGTGGCCTAAGAAGTCCACCTGATTGGCTAAGCCAGGGGACCTTCTTCCTGTAATCTATCCCCCCACACACACACAACCCCAGGCAAAAAGGCCAAGGGTCTCCCCCCGCCCCCGCGCGGCGTCCCTTCCCTCAAGGCCCCTCCTGAGCTCCCCGAGGAATCGGGGCTGCCAGAGGGGGGGGGGAGAGAAAGGGCTCTTGGCGGCGGTGGAGGAGGGAGCAGGCGCAGCCCCGCGGGGAACGGTGAAGCTGCCTCTCGGAAGTGGGGCGGGGGGGGGAACCCGGCCTTTCCCGGGGCTGGGGGTGGGGGAGGAGGAGGAGGAGGAGGAGGGAGGCCATTCCTGGGGGCCCCCCACGCCCCCTCCCCCCACGCGCACACGGAGGGGCCGCCCGGGCCCTTCGCCCCCTCCCCCACCCCCGGGCCAGGACCGGCAGGCGCCCCCAAAAAAAAACCCGGAAGCGCCCCCCTGAGGGACTACGGGTCCCATATCACCCGCGGGGGCGGGGGGAGGGGCGCGTCGCAGGGGAGTGTGGGCCCGGGAGTGCCCAGAGCCACCCTCCACGCGCTCCCCGGGGGTGGGGGTGGGGGTGGGGGTGCAAGGGACCCCCGCCCAAAGCCCTCCCGCCCGCCCCTTCAGCCCCCCCCCTTCCCGCGGCTCACCCGGCTGCCGCCTCGGCTCCCGTCCCGCCCGAGCCAGTCCATGGCCGCTTCCTCTTCTTCCTCTTCTTCCTCGCCGGGCTCCCTCCGCGTGGGCTTCCCGGGGCAGCCGCGCATGCGCACAAGGGCCCGGAGGGAGGGAGCCCCGCCCCTTCACCGCGGCCGACCAAGCGCGGCGGCGGCCCGAGCCGGACTTCCCTTCCCTCGTCCCCGCGGGCGGAGTGTGGTTTTGAGTCTCTCTTTCTCTCAGAGAGGGTCAGGGCACGAGGCCAAACGGCACTTGAGGTTAAACCTGAGGGAAACGGTCAGAGGCTAAAAGGTTAAAGGCCAGGCGCAGGCGCAGTCCGGCCGCAAGGTGTCTCGCCTATGCGCATGCGCCGACAGCTTCGCACCGGGAGCGGTCGGCAACGCGCATGCGCGAAGATGGCGGCGCCTGGAGCCCGTAAAGGCCAGGCCGGCTGGGGAGGACTGCGCATGCGCTGTAGCCGGCGTTTCATACGGGGCCTGGGAAGTCGGCGGCTCCGGGTTCAGGATCGCGGGGCTTTTGCTCCTTTCCTGCCCAAACGCTGCGAGGGCGGCCCGCGGAAAGCACTGACGCCATTCAGGAGTTTAAGGCAGCGGCACCGGAGAAAGAGCCGGGCCCTCCACCCCCACCCCCACCCCCGCGCGCGAGACAAGCGGCGGGAGGGAAGCCCAGAGAGCGACCTTTCCCCGGCCGGGATTCCGGCAGCAGCGGCGGCGGCGGCGGCGGCGGGGGGAGGGAGAGAAAAGGGGGTTTCCTCGCGGCCTTAAAAGCGTCCCAAAAGGCGGCGTCCCTCCTCATGGTATTTGCCTGCGGAAAGACATGGCGTGCCCAGTTGCCACGGGCCACCGGGAGCTGCGAGGAACCCGGGGAAGGATGCGCGGGACGGGCGTGGGAGGGCGGCGGCCGGGGATGAAACGCACCCGGGCCAGCCTCCGCCCCCCGCCACCCGCCCTGCTCTCTCTCTCCGGCGGGCCTGCCCTTCAGCCCCCCACCCGTGAGCCACGGAGGGGGGGGGGGGTCGAGCCCCGGGGAGAAGGATGATGGGCTGCTCTACAGGAGGATGAGGAAGGGCTTGGGCGCCGTCCCTCCCGCTCCTCTTCGCCCGGGCTTCGCTTGACTTGGGAAGAGGCGGGCCCGGGCATGCGCAGTGAGCCGCCGCCGCCGCCGCCGCGGGGGCGCATGCGCACGTCCGGGCCCCGCCCCGCCCCCTCCTCGGCGGGGAGGCCCCAGCGCGCCTGCGCGTCTCAAGATGGCGGCCGCCATGCCTGGTCCCTCTGAGGGGCTGAGCGCGCAGGCCGCCGCCACCTGCCGGGCCTCGGAGGGAGACCCCCGCCGCCGCCGCCGCCGCTGCTAGTCGACCGACCGACCGCCTGCCGGGCCGCTCTTTCCGGCAGCAGCAGCAGCAGCGGAGGCCGCCTCAGCCCAGGAGGGGACCGCGCGCCCGCCTGCCCCGCCGGGGGAGAGGGCGGGGGGGTGGGGGCGTTCTAGCTGCTCCCCGGAGGCCCCGCGCTCGCCCCTCCCCTCCCCTCCCGCCGCCATGGAGACCCCCGGCAGCAGCAACGTGCCCGCTTTCCTCACCAAGCTGTGGACCCTGGTGGAGGACCCGGAGACGGACCCGCTCATCTGCTGGAGCCCGGTAAGGGCCGCCATTGGGGGAGGGAGGGGGGGGGGGGGGTGTCCAGGCAGGGCCGGATCCTGACCCCCACCCCTTCCCCGCCCTTCCCACGAGAGACAAACACACACACACACACACACACACACACACACACACACACACACAGAGGCTCCGGTCGCGGCCCTGCCTTCTCTCCCCCCCCCCTCACGGGAGGAGGAGGAGGAGGAGGAGGAAGGGGGCCCGCGGTCGGTGCCTGGAGCAATGCCCCCCCCTCTCCCGACCCCCACCCCCACCCCGCCCCGCCCCTCCGCCGTTCCCTCTTGCTCCGGCGCCCTGCTGGCCCGGCCGAGGGATGGTCGAGGTGGGCGGGAACCTCCTCCACCGCTGCCGCCGCCGCCGCGCCTCCGGGTTCCCCGGGTAGGAGTTTCCCCGCCCAGGCAGGTAGGCAGGCTCGTCGGTCCTCCAGAGGGGCTGGGGCTGGGGCTGGGCGCGGCTTCCTTAGGGAGCCCTTCTCACGGCGCCCCTGGCCCCCAGGCCTTTGACCAGCCCCCCACCGCCCCCCCCAGCACCACCACCACCACCACCACAAAAGTGCTTTCTGCCGTGGGAGGGGGGGGCGGCGGCGGCCCTTCTTTGAGGCTTTCTAGGGACGACTTGATGCCATGAAAAGGCCCCACTCCATACAAACCCCGTGGTGGCAGGTTTGTCACAGATGGCCGGGCTGTAATAAAAAGGGGTTCCCATCCTGGAAAAGGTTGGGCACTGCTGGCATAGACAGCATGCTAGCTAGCAATTTCTGGCAGCTGTAAGGTTTAAAAAAAGAGCACCTTCTCCCAGCTCCGACACTGGATGGGAGTTCCCGTCTGCTGAATGAGCAAAAGGCCCTTTGCAGGGAGAAAGAAGGAAACCATGGACAGTGCTGGGTTCCTTGATGGGGCCACAGCTTTGGACTCAGCTCCTCCCATAGCTCCTGTGCCAATGTTTCCTAAAGCAATTTTCCAGGAGTTTAGGGAGGGTGAAACATCTGCAATATGCAATGAAGAAGAAAGTGATGATAATGATGACACATGGACCATCTTCAGGTCCTCCAGTGTAGTTTTAACTGAATCTGAACAATGGGACTTCCTCTCTCTGCAGTCCCCACCTGCCGGCCACTCCTAGTGACACAGGAAATGCATGGCTTGGATGGCCCCAATTCAAAGAGCTTGATTGTGGTAAAGCCCATCTATTCTAATCCATTCGCTTTGACAAAGATCCCAGGTTGCTCAGGACGACTCTCTTCAGTACCAAAGTGAAGCAGAGGCAGGTCAGCGGTTGGGGTGTCTGAAAAACCTAGTGGAGATTTTTAGCACACAGGAAAAATAGCTGCGCTCACTACTTTCCTTCCCTTTTCAGCCTTCAGTGGTGGATGGAGCAACAGCAGGGGCAACCTCCTGTGGTGCCAAGGCTACCAGTTCACTGCCAGGCACCTTTCTGCACCATCCCCTCTGATCTTGTTGTCACTGCAGCAAGCAGCGGTGGTAGCCCCAGCTTCTAGTTTGTCACTTCTGTTTCATATCCAAAGAATGAATTTTAAAAAGAGAGAACATCCTAGTAGCCAGAGCAGATGCTTCCCTTTCTTTTCTCTCTCTCTAAGTGACACAATGATGGAGCTACCTTGGAAAATGTGCTGGAGCATTTTCTCCTTTTGGGAGCTGGAAATGTGATAAACATTCTGAAATCATTAGGGCACCCTCTTGGATGGATTCTCAGTTTCTTTGTTCCTGTGCATGGCGTTTTCTATCTCAAGCAGTGCTACCTTGTCAATTTGTGCTAGGTATTTTTGAGAAGTGTTCTGAGGGAGAAGTGGGCATAATTGCAAGGCTTGTGTCCCGATCTTTACTTGTGTTTTAGGCAGAAGGGGGCTTGTGAACTTGAGGCTGTACTTGTACTGTTCTATAATTGGGTGCTCCGTGGGTGGCATTTGCAGCTGTGATGGCAAGCAGCCACTCTGAAGTGTATCAGCTCTTCCATCACTTGTGGGCTCCCAAATAGAATGGACTACCAGAAGGGAGGCGAGCTGTGCACTGGGCTTGCATGTTGGTGCCTGGTCAGGGCCACTGTTGTCATTTGGTTAATAAGGGCATTGCTGTGAACTGGTGAGCATTTTGGAATTGTCTCTTTTGCTCTTCCACAGCAAGACACACAGCTCTTGGGAGCTCTCTGGCAGGATTGTTCCTAGCTTCTTTCTTCCAGTGGCTGGCTGAAAACCATGGGTGCAAGAGCCAGGGCGTTCCTGCCTTGTTAGAAGACAAGAACTGTAAAGCAAATTCCATTTGTCTTGGGACTGCCTTAACATGCATTTGGTGAGGTTCTCGTAGACCTGAGGCCAAGTCTCTTGGCATGAAATTTCTCAGGAAACTTCAACAGGTCCAAAGTGCAGCAGCCACATTGCAGACTGGGGCAGGTACAGAAATCACATTCTACCCTATTAAAGCAGCTCCACTGGCTACCAATCAGCTATCGGTCACAATTCAAAATGATGACCTTAACCTACAAAGCACTGTATGACCTGGGTCCTACCTAACTGAAAGACTGAATCTCACAGTATGAACCGGCTGAGGTGTTGAGGTCATCGGGAGAGGCCTTCCTCTCCATCCCTCCACCCTCACAGGTACGTCTTGTGGGAACACATGAAAGGGCCTTCTCGGCTGCTGCACCCTGATTATGGAACTCCCTCCCACTAGAGGCCAGGACTGCCCCATCTCTGCTGTCTTTCCAGAAACAGGCAAAGACCTTTCTCTTCAGGCAAGCTTTCCCTGAATGAGGGACTACCTATTATGTGACTTCTATACGAATCGACCATACATGATCACACAGACTTTGTGTTTATAGACATTGTGATTGCATTAATGTAATGTTGTCTGTTAATGCTGTAAGATGTCCCTCAATTCCCTGCTCTCAATACTTGAGTATGTCTTAATTGTATTGTACTCTATATTGCACCTCATTACTGTAAGTCGCCTTGAGTCCTTTTTCAAGGAGAAAGGTCAGGGGAAAATACTCTTTAAATATTTAAATATAATAAATAAATAAATAAATAAATAAAAAATAAATAAATAAATATCACCACCAATTCTAGGGGGCTTCTCCTCTGGATAAACATGTCTTTGTTAACAATGGTAGTAAGAAGGTCTCATACAGTCCTTGCAAAATTGTGGTGAGATATGGATTTTGGGCAAAGTCACACTTAGCTTTGTTCATCGAATTTCTTAGTGACTTTGTGGGTGGATGTGCCCAGGTTTGTGTACTGAAATGAAGATTGGCTTACCCTCTATAGGACTTAGACGTTTCCATATTGATTCTACCATTCTGAGAACTGTGCAGTGGCAGCAGTGTGTCAATATCAGAATGTAGGTATCTAAAGCCAGATGGTTGATTTCTCACAAAATAACCTCTAATTTATTGGCAGTTTATACTGACAGTGGTAGAGGTGTGTATGGGTCACACTGTGTCTTTTAATTTTATTCAATGGTGCATACTCAGGTGACTCTAGAAGCTGAGTCATGGCAGCTGGACTTCTGTTCTTGAGAGATCGAAAAGTTTCACTGCTCATCCAAGCAGCTTCGACAGTTTGAGGAAACTTAGTGGTGAGTCCTCCATTTTATAGTTGACCACTAATTTACCTCAGACTAACGAAGATGCTTGGATGAGCAGCGAAACATTTCGATCTCTCAAGAAAAGAAGTCCAGTTGCCATAACTCAACTTCCAGATAAACTCACCTGGATGACTGAGAATCTTCACAGACATATACTCATGCGTCCTTCTTTGGAAGCGAACCAAACACCAAAAAAAATAGAAACAAAGCAAATTGTAATATTTAAAAAACAGACTATAAAAACAGTGAGACAAGGAGGGCTATTTATTTATTTTTAATATTTTATCCTGCCTTTTTCCTTAGAAATGACCCAAAGCGACTTATAATTTTGAGAGACAATATACAAGGAACATTACATACAATATTCAAAATTAAGAACAAGTCTAGAACAGGTAGAATCAAGAAGTAGCAGGAAGAATACAGAACTGATACTTGCCCAGTAACACCCACTGGCCAAAAGGGTCAGGTTTCAGTAAGAAAATTAAACATGAATAACATGGCTTGGACTTCATTCTTTAGGGTTTTCCTGAAGTTAGGTACCACAACTCAAAAAGCCCTGCCGTGTGGGGGTCACTTGCTGCTGTACAGTCCAGGTGCATGAGGTCCAACGATGAGTGGAGCGGTTCCTTAACATAGCTGAATCCCAAGTTATTTAGGCCTCAGTGCTATTCAGGAGTTGTCTCACAGAGAGCAGCACATGGGAATCATCATGTCATGGCACAAAGGACCCCATGGTCAGGGGATGGGACGTTCAGGTTTTTGTTTGCAACTCAGGCTCCTAGAACTGGGCCATAATTTCCCCAGGCAGAATTCGGGGAGATGCAGCTAGAAAACAGAAACCCACTTACATGAGGGTCTTCATCAGCATGAGCTTTCTTTGAAAAACCAGGAAACTGTCCAGGTGCTTCCTGGAAGTTACAAGGTTTTATGGAAGAAGCTGTTCCTCTGCTCACAAGGTTCTGTCGAGGATGCCTCCTGAAGAACAACCTCTCCCATGAAACTTTATGGCCGGATCTGTCATCCCCCCCCCCAAAAAAAAAGGTTTGAGGAAGTGGCAGATCCTGCTTAGTTGAGTTCATTCCCAGTCACTTTTCACGTGTGTGACCCATCAGTCTCGGCTCATCCTCTTTGCCTCTTTTCCTAGTACTTTTGCATCCTCACATCGTAGCCAGATTGATTGCTCTGCCATACTCCCCCCGTGCCCCCACAGTCTCTTCTCCAGGAGACTGTTCACAGGGCTGCCTTCTTTGCTGCTGCCTCGTGCTTCTGGGCATTGTCTCTTTCTCTCTCTCTCTTGGAGGGGTCAGTGGACAGTAAGGCTGCATTTTGGAGTACTGTGTGGTCTGTGAGTCTCTGTGCACGGTCCCTTTGCCAGCGGATGGCATGTACTGCAACTTAAGTGGAGCTCTGATGGTTTCAAGATGGAGGGCCTTGAGGAGCTAAGCCTTCGCCTGGCAGGACAAGAGGGCCTCCTAGAGGTGCCCAAGGTTTGCGGCTTATGTGCTTGGGGTAACGTCTGGGTGTCAGAAAGCAGGCTGATGGCTTTCGTTCATCAAATGGGGACGTCATTCAGCAAGTGTCAATTTGGACCTTGAACTCGCTTGCCAAATCCAAGACCTGAGAGTCACACTTGAAAACGCGTTCCATTTTGCAACTCTGTGGGTCAGCTGTGTGATCTCTAGGATTTTCCAGCATTTGCTCAGTCGGGCAGGGTGTTGGCGGAGTGCCCTAGGGCTGGCTTCCTTGGCCAGGTGACCTTTGAGTACCACAAGATGGAGTGGAAGGAGAGCTGAGGCTGCCAGTGAACCCTCCTCTGCCTGTGGGTGGTCCACAGTGTTACTACCTTTTCCCTTGAACTAGCAAACTTAATTTGGTTGCAGGGCCGTGATCTGTTGGCAGCCCGTCTGGTTTGGTTCCCACCTAATATTGATATCAGCTGTGTTTGTTCTCCCACCATATGGAATTGTCTTAACAGGGAGATGACTCAGTGGCAGAGTTTTTTTCCCCTGCCATGAAAGAAAATCCAGTTGTAAAACAGCCTTTCACTTCTTTTATATCACTCGGCCAGATTGAAAATATTTTCTCCCTCTTTTTTTTCTTTCCTGTAGACACCATTATTTTTAACAATAAAATACCTGCTCTGTGAGCCAGGAAAGTAATGACATCTTGCTCAGTAAAACAGTTGACGGGCTGTTTTTTTCATACCCAAGAGTTGAACTTTTGCTCCTGGTGAGCTACTACTCTGGAGGCAAGTCCACGTTTGAGCCAGAGTTATGGCATGTCGGCTGCGCAGATGGGTCCGAGCCTCCCTGAGGAGGGAGGTGTGCTGGGCGCTGTTGGGCACCTTTTGGCTCAAGCCAGCCAGCGGCAGGAAGAAAGGCACGCAGGCATGCCCAGAGCCTCTAAAAGGAAAACTACAATCCCTTGAGGCTCAAGGACATGCCTTTCTGATCTTCCCTAATGGAAAGAGGTTGGTGTGGTTAAGAGAAGCATTCACAAGAAGGCAGCCGTGCATTATTATGCTGAGGTTTTACTCTCCGTGAGCACTCCTTGTCACTTTGGATGCTAAGCTCCTCTTTTGCACGCAGCCTTTCTAGCACTTTCTTCACTCTCTCTCTCTCTCTCTCTCTCTCTCTCTCTCTCTCACACACACACACACACACACACACACACACACACACACACACACACACACACACACACACACACACACAAAAGGCTGCAAGAGCAAGAGAAGACCCTTTCTGCAGAGAGGCTCCATGTGTGCTGCCCTTGATTGTCTTCCACTGAGCTGTAGGGCTGCTGGCCTTCCCCTTGGGATTGGGGCGGCATAAAACTAGGACCCTCTTCCCATGGGCTCATTGGAGCAGGACGGACATGACAGGGAGTTCCGGGAAGCATCCAGCCTGGGCTCCGGACATCTCACGTAGGCCTTTCTTTAATCAGCCACAGCACGGGGCTTGTTGATGCAGCTGAAGTTCAGAGGCTCCTGCCATGGGGATTTTCACTTCAGAGTCCAGTTAAGGGATTTCAGGACATTTCAGCTACGCAATGCCCTGCTCCAGTTCCTCCCCATCTCTCGCCCCCCCTCCCCCCGTATCTTTAGTCTTGACTTTGGAAAGAACTCTGTGGCAGAGCAAGGGAAAATAGACTCTACACACTGTGGCACATTGGAGACCACAGGGCACTGTGACGTAGACTTCTCTGCCTGTGGCTCATGATTTCTCCCTGGTGGTCACAGGTTACAAACCATGATGGGGATGTGTCATCTCCAGGCTTAAAACCAGGGTCCTTCAAGGGCCAGAGGCAGGGGAAGTGGTACCAGGAGAGAGATATCTAGTCTCATGCGCTCCCAGACGCCTCTGGTGGGGCCACTGTGAGATACAGGAAGCTGGACTAGATGGGCCTTTGGCCTGATCCAGCAGGGCTCTTCTTAGGTTCTTAGGTTCTTATGTCCTATCCAGTTGCCCACTTGTCATGAAAGTGTTCTTCCGGTGAGTTGATACAGTTGAAACATGAGGGGCCAATCTGCTATTTCTACCCTTCTGTAGTTGCTCCCCTGTCAGTCTGCATTGCCAAAGACTCTATAGAGATCTTCCAAAGGCTTCATTAGTACACAACATCTGTGATGGGCCTCCTTGGGTGCATTGTCTAGTACACGGCACATGCTGCTAGGGGGATTCTCATTGTGGGCTCCCACTCTACAGTATTTTTCTTCCCAAAGGGGGCCCAAGGAGCTCTCAGGAGTATTGGATACTGGAATATGGTTGAAACCCAGAGCAATATCAATTGTTAAAGCAGAGTGAAATTCACAACATGAAACCATAAAAAAACGTACTTGTGAATGCTGGTAGCAGGCCCAGCCTAATCCGCTGGTGATTGGTCAGCACTCTGCTTGCATGAAACGGATGTTTGCACCCACTGGGAGGCCAGAAGGGAACTGAGCCTCTGTTGTGTAGGGAAAGGCCACGACTGGAACTTCCATGGCAAGGGAGCCACATATTTTGCCTTGCCCAAGGCTGGGAACCCTTGAGCTCCCAAGGTCCAAATGAGGTGCAGTGGAGCCACACATACCCAGTGCCTTGCAGTTCAGGGATGAATCCAGGAATAATGCAAAATACACAGCCTCTCGAGATCATTCTCTGGGCCAAGACCAGCCACCTTAGTTTGTGCGTTAAGGATCTCTAGCCTGATAGCGAAGCTGAATGGAACCACCCTCTCTTACTCCCTTGGCTTCTAACCATTGCCTGAGTGAACAGCCAATGAGGGATACCAGCTCACAAGGGCGGTCAGGTGCTGTCCCATCACTTCTGTCTTGTGGCCACCCATGAGTTAGCTGCCTCCAAAAAGCCTTCTCCTTAGCCACCCTGGGCAAGGGTTTCAGGCTGTAACGTCTTTTGTTGAGGCAGCCTGTTTCGTGTTTGGTCCTCCTCTTCTCCTGCTGCCTTCCTTCCACTTCCTCCTCCTCTTCCTCCCCCAGCATGATCCTCTTTCACTGACTCGTGTCTCCTCGTGAGGTACCCAGAGAGCCATCTCTTACTACTAGAGAAAGTTCGAGCCGCGATTTGATCAATGCCTAATCAGTTTTCTTTTTCCCAGTGATTCATAGCACCTGTAAAGAATCTTGCCCATGCCCCCTTCAGATGAATTGATTCTTCTTCCTTGTCCACCTTTCACACATAGTGATTTGGGGGTGTCTCTGCATGGATGGTGGTTCCAGCTGGCAGCCCGTTGTTCTATTCTGCCAATGTGCATGGAATCGCCTGAGTCTGACCTCTCTAGGAAGCCTGGAGCAGCAGGGAGAAGAGCGGGCACACACACACACACACACACACGCTCACCCATAAGGTACAGCCTCCTTCTCCTGTTGCTCCATGCTGGGAGGGCAGCAGTCTCTTCCATGCGAGGTCGCCTTCCTTTGGGGCCCATCCGGTGGCCGGAGATCTCCCGCTCATCCACCTCTGTTTCCGTTCTCTTTGTTGCAGAGTGGCACCAGCTTCCATGTCTTTGACCAAGGCCAGTTTGCCAAGGAGGTGCTTCCCAAATACTTCAAACACAACAACATGGCCAGCTTCGTGCGGCAGCTGAACATGTGTAAGTATCTTCCCTGCGAGGGCCGGGCTTTTCTGCTCCAGCCTGGGAAAGCCCCAGAGATCCCCATGCCAGAAAGGAGGCTACCTGGGCATCTTGGTTTTGTCAGAACACCGGGCTCGGGAGCGGTGGCTTCTTGGCTTCCTTTGCGACACAGGAAGATTGAAAACCGAAATTGATTGCCACTGACATGGTGTGGATACTTTGCCCTCAAAGGGCCTATAAGACACACGAGACAAACCTTTTTTTTGGGGGGGGGCATTGTAGCAGTAAATTTAAAGCCTCGTTAATCACACGCATCCCGTTTTTAAGTCAAAGGCTTAACATCATTTTCCAGCTTTAATTTTGTTTTTTAAAAAGGGATGCATCCTGACGAATAATTATGGTCTCACCTAAAGATGGCAATCTTCTTCAGATTTCTAAACGAGCATTGCTTGGGTGTTGCTCCTTGTTACCAGCGACGTTGTTTCCACTCTGTTCCGGTACACCTTTCGTAGAACCCAACATTGTTTGAGCTGTTGCTTGCCTTCATAGATAGTGGCCCTCCCTGATACATTTTGATCCTCCTCCCCCCTTGAGCTGGGCACCTTGCCATGCTTTGAAGAAAATGCTGAGCCTATGCCCTGACGGCTGAAGGGTGGTGGCACACAGAAAGGCCCCAGGGAGTCTGTCAGGGACAGGACATTTCTCCACTCAGAGAGAGACCCTCTTAAAGGGAGAGGCAGGCCCATAGTGAGAGAGGGGGGTATGGATGGGCCCAGACACTGGAGGCCAAGGGCTGGGAATGGGAGCACAAAACAAAAGGGACCACAGGCCATGGGCTTGCTGTGAGGGGATAAGGGAGCGGCGGCTGCCCCGAGGTGGGCTGTTGGCCGTCAGTCCCAGTATTTCTTGGGGTTGGGGTTCTGAGCAACATCTGGAGAGCAACCTGTGGTCCACCCCTGCCATAACTGCCCCTCGCTCCTGGGATTCAGCTGAACCTGGATGGATATTAGGGTCCAGGCCGTGGGAACTGCAGTTGTCTTGAGCAAGGCCATGGCTGTGCTGTCTTTGAGAAGGTGGTATGTGGAATGTCTCTGCCTGGCATTGTGGGAACTGTGACGCATCTCTTCCAGAAGCAGCATGATGTGGGCCAGCTGGCTTATAGGTAGCATGGGGTTAAATCAAGCATCAGTTTGTGAAAGAGGAAGAAGGACAGGATCTTGGAGGTCTAGGTGGCTCTGGGGACTTGCCCTTAGTGTGAAATGCAGATGAGCTTCTCCGCTGTTCCCCTCACCTTCTGGCCAACAAGTTCTGTTTCTTTGCTTCTTAGATGGCTTCCGAAAGGTCATTCATATCGAGCAGGGTGGCCTGGTTAAGCCAGACAAGGATGACACTGAATTCCAGCATCCCTACTTTCTCCGTGGCCAGGAGCGCCTTCTGGAGAACATCAAGAGGAAGGTCACCACCGTAAGTGTACCTTCACAGCAGCTTCTGGTGAGGAGAGAGAGCAGCTTCCTGCTGCTAGGGCCTCTCTGCGCCTTCCTGGGGTGCGTGTCTTCTGCTTGGCTTCCGGCTTGTTGGGCAGCTCTTCAGGTTGCCTCCATCTCAGCGCCTGTTGTGCAGAGGGATGAGAAAGCTGGCGACAGGGGAGCCAGTCTTTCTTGCAGTGTCAGGTCTTCCCCTCGTAGCCTCATCTCTCCTGAAGCCATGGGCTGTTTTGCTACCTGGGCTGCTGCCACTCAAGTTTAGAATCCTGGATGTTCCCAGTCCCTGCACACTTAGAACTGGCCAGCTTTCCAGGTGTCTGACTCTGCTCTCTTGTTCTGAACGACGAGGCTGTGCCTGCCACCCAGGTCTCATTTCATAAGGGTTTAAAGCCCTTTCCCTCAACCATTTCACCCGAACCAAGAGGTGGCGAACTGGGAGTGGAAGGACAGGAGGTCCTGATTAAAGTTCTTCCCTCCCCACCTCTCCACCCTGGGCAGTGCTCCAAATGGAAGGCACTGCAACTCAAACAAGACAGGAGGCACGGCAGAGCCAGAGGCGCTGTCAAAAATTGAATGATCAGGAGACTGGAGAGCCTGAATGAAGTGTGCAGTGTTTGGGCCTGTTTGGTTTAGGGAAGGTATATAAGATAAAGGGGTAAAAAATATGGGATGTGATATTCAGTGCTGCTTCATCGTTTTTTATTTTTTCATGAGGAAGTTTTGGAACACAATGAGTGACGAATCCCATTGCTTGCAGATGTCCGGTATAAAAAATGAAGATATTAAAGTTCGCCAGGACAGCATGACGAAGCTGTTGACAGACGTCCAGATGATGAAAGGCAAGCAAGAGACCATGGACTCCAAGCTGCTAGCGATGAAGCAGTATGTATTGGGGGTGGGTGGGTGGGGGGTGGAAATGAGGAGGGAGCCCTCCTTGTGTTAAAGGGACTGGCTGGTGTTGGAGGAGGAGGGGAGGGGGAGTCTCCCTTGCACTGCACGCTGGCTCCCTCTGCTGGCATAGATCCTGCCCGCTCTCCCAAGGCTGCAGGAAGTGATGTCAGGCCCTGGCTGGGGGCTGGGGGGGTGACCTGTGTCCTCCTGACTTCTTCTCCTAGGGTCCCTGCCTTCTCCTAGCTGCCTTTGCGTCACCTCCTCAGGACTGGGCAGACCCCAGAAGTGAGACCCCAGAATAATAACTAGCAGGGAAAGGACTGACTCTGGAGAGCAGGGCCTTGCTAGCTTCCCTCTCTCCCAAGCGGCAGGCGGGCCAACAGACCTTTTATCTGCTCTTTTGGTAAAGCGGGAGAAGCCTGGCTTCTGCTACCATGAGAGAGAGAGAGAGGCCAAGCCAAAAGCAGTGACTTTGGACCTGTTTGGAAGGCTAAGGCACCTGAAATAGAGCTTCCGTGACTCACCTCAGAAAGTCATGCAGGAAAATACATGCTGATATGTTTAGAGAAGGCATGCTGTGGAGGGCTAGAAAAACCCTCAATATGACACTTTGGGGGCGGTTTGGATGCATCCTTGTGGTTGTCTTTCAGTCGTGTCCGACTCTTTGTGACCCCATGGCCTTCCAGTCCTCCACTGCCTCCCATACTGGTTGCATCAATGACACTGTCCAACCGTCTCATTCTCTGCCTTTCCCTTTTCCTTTTGCCTTCTTTCTTTCCTAACATCTGAGACTTTTCCAAGGAGAGGTGGCCAACGTATTGGAGCCTCAGCTTCAAAATCTGTCCTTCCAGTGAACATCCAGAGTTGATGTCTTTCAGGATGGATAGGTTTGATCTCCTTGCAGTCCAGGGGACTCTCCAGAGTCTCCTCCAGCACCACAACTCAAAAGCATCAATTCTGCAGCGATCAGCCTTCTTTATAGTCCAGCTCTCACTTCCATACATCACTACTGGAAAAACCATAGCTTTGACTATCCAGATCTTTGTTGGCAAAGTTATGTCTTTGCGTATCTGAGGTTGTTGATATATCTTCCGGCAATCTTAATTCTAGCTTGTGATTCATCCAGACCTTCCTTTCTCATGATGTACTCTGCGTATAAGTTAAATAGGCAAGGTTACAGTATACAGCCTTGTCATACTCCTTTCCCAGTTTTAAACCAGTCAGTTGTTCCATATCCAGTTCTGATGGTCGCTGCTTGTCCCACATATACATTTCTTAGGATGGTGGTCCCCAACCCCCGGTCCGTGGCTTGTCCGTGGACCGGTCGGCACCGGGCCGCCTGGGACGGGAGGCTCCTCCCTTTTTCCTCCGCCGCCCTCCTCCTCCTTCTCTCCCGCGGGCGGCCGGTGGAGGAGGAAGGCTGGAGAGGCTCAGGAGGAGCTGCCGCCTCCCTCCTCTGGCCCTCCACCACCACCACCACCACCAGCAGCCACAGCAGCCATTCCTCCTCCTCCTCCCGCCGCCGCCGCCGCAGGAGCAGCAGCAGCAGCAGCAGAATTGCTTGTGGCGGCGGCGGCAGGCGGGGCATTGCAGCAGCAGCCACCCCCCACAATCGCCCCCCGCCGCCGCCGCCGCCACCCCTCCGCAATTGCCCTCGCTGCTGCTGCTGCTGCTCCTTCGGCAGCGGCACGGGAGGAGGAGGAGGAGGAGGAGGAGGAACCGGAGCAGGAGCAGGAGGAGGCTTCGTTGCCGCGAGGGCGCTTCCTGGTGCGGCCGGGCGGGTGCGCGCGCGGGGCGCCTGAGCCATGAGCGCGCGCGGGTCTCGCTCCTGGCGCCGCGCTTGCTCCTGCTGCCGCCGCCGCTGCCGTGGGCCTCCTCCTCCGCGGGAAAAGCGCTGCTGGCGCCCGCCGCTTTCCCGGCGGAGGAGGAACGGCGGCGGCAGCAGGAGCAAGCGGGGCGCCAGCAGCGAGACCCACGCGCTGCACCCGCCCGGCCGTTCGGCACTGGAGCCGCCGCCGCCACCTCCTGCTCCTGCTAGTTTCTCCTCCTCCTCCTCCTCCTCCCGCCGCCGCCGGAAGGAGCAGCAGCAGGGCATTGCAGAGGGTGGTGGCGGCGGCGGCGGGACGGGGCGACAGGCGGCGGCGGCGGGGGCGGGAGGGCGGTGCGGGGGGTGGCTGCTGCTGCTCCTCCGGCGGCGGTGGCGGGAGGAGGAGGAGCGGAGGAGGAGGAACAGGAGCAGGAGGAGGCGGAGTTGGTGCCGCGAGGGCGCTTCTAGTGCGGCCGGGCGGGTTGCGCCTCTGCCCCTTCGCGGGTCTCGCTGCTGGCGCCCCCTCGCTTTCCCGGCGGAGGAGGAGGCCCACGGCGGCGGCGGCGGCAGCAGGAGCAAGCGGGGCGCCAGCAGCGAGACCCACGCACGACTCCCAGCGCCGGAGGAGGAGGCGGGGGCCCGCCTGCCCAGGAGCCCCGGGTTCCCCCCCACCCCACCCGTGTGTGGGGGGGGGAGTGGCACCCCCGACGCCCCAAGCCGGTGAGTGCCGCCGCCGGTCTCGTGCCTCCCGCTCCTCCTTCCCTCCCATCATTTGCTTTCACCCCCCCTTTTGCCTCCCCGCCGGACCCCCTTTCGCATTCTCCCCCCCTCCCCACCCCCCCCCCCGGGCCACAGAAAATTTTTAAAAATTTCCCGGTCCGCGGGGACAAAAAGGTTGGGGAGCACTGTCTTAGGAGACAGATCAGGTGGTCAGGCACTCCCATTCTTTTAAGAACTTGCCATAGTTTGTTGTGGTCCACACAGTCAAAGGCTTTTGCATATTCAATGAAGCAGAAGCACTGTAGAAGTTTCTCTGGAATTCCCTAGCTTTCTCCAGCACATGTTGGCAATTTGATCTCTAGTTCCTCTGCCCCTTCAAAATCCAGCTTGCACTTCTGGGAGTTTTCTGTTCACATGCTGCTGAAGCCTCCCTTGTAGAATTTTGAGCATAACCTTGCTAACGTGTGAAATGAGTGCAATTGTACGATAGTTGGAGCATTCTTTGGGATTGGGATGTAGACCGATCTTTTCCAGTCCTCTGGCCACTGTTGGGTTTTCCAGATTTGTTGGCATATTGCGTGTAGCACCTTTACAGCATCCTCTTTTAAGATTTTAAATAGATCAATTGGAATGCCATCACTTCCACTGGCCTTGTTGTTTGCAATGCTTTCTAAGGCCCACTTGACTTCACTTTGCAGGGTGTTTGGCTCAAGGTCAGCAACAACACTACCTTGTTTATCAGGGACAATCAGATTTTTCTGATATAATTCCTCTGTGTATTCTTGCCATCTCTTCTTGACATCTGCTTCTGTTAGGTCCCTATCGTTTTTGTCCTTTATCATATCCATCTTTGCACAAAATTCCCCTTTAAGAGCTCCAATTTTCTTGAACAGATATCTGGTTTTCCCTTTGTATTGTTTTCCTCTATTTGCACTGTTTCTTCAAGAAGGCCTTCCTGTCTCTCCTTGCTATTATTTGGAAGTCTGTATTCAGTTTTCTGTATCTTTCCCTTTCTCCTCTGCATCTTGCTTCCCTTCTCTCCTACACTATTTCTGGGGCCTCATTGGACAGCCACTTTGCTTTCTTGCATTTTTTTGGGATGGTTTTTGTTGCTGCCTCCTGTACAATGTTACAAGCCTCCATCCATAATTCTTCAGGCGTTCTGTCCACCAAATCTAGTTCCTTAAATCTATTCTTCACTTCATCTGTGTATTCATAAGGGATTTGACTTAGATTGTACCTCACTGGCCCAGTGGTCTTCCCTACTTTCTTCAGTTTAAGTTTGAAGTTTACTATAAGAAGCTAATAATCTGAGCCGTAATCAGCACCAGGTCTCATTTTTGCTGACTATATAGAGCTCGTCTATCTTTGGCTGCATAGAACATAATCAGTCTGATTCCTGTATTGTCCATCTGGTGATGTCCATGTGTAGAGTCGTCTTTTGTGTTGTTGGAAAAGAGTGTTCGCAATGACTCTGACTCTAGGCTGAATTCCCCACTTCCTTCCCACTTCTGCCTCCCAGAAGGTCTGGTGCTGCTTGCTTCTCCTGAGTGGGGGAGGCAGAGCCCAGGGTGCTTTCTTTGCAAAGGAAACGGCTTCCTTGGCCCCAGCGGCCAGGGTGGCTGTGACGCCAGGAACCCACGGCACGGGGCAGGGTTACTGGGTGCCATCACCGAGTGCAGTAGGATCAGGTGTCATCAACAGGCCACACAGAAATGCAGGGGAGACGCTCTGGTCTCCTCTAGTGGACAACTCTGGAGCTTCGCCTTGGAAAGAGGCATAAAAAAGACAGCCTGAGGAAGTTGTCATTTGCCAGGCAGAACCCGTTCATAAGAGAATGGAATAAATGCTTCAGCCTGCCTTCAGATTAATGCCTTTGAAAAGCAATCTTTGGAAGTAAAAGTTACTTATGTTTATGTACCTTGTGTGTTGCGTCCTGTTAAGTTGACTCTAATTCAGGAGTATCTGGTGGATGAATGACCTCCAGAATGTCCTGTCCGCAGCTGTCCTGCTCAGTTCTAGCTGTTTCAAGCACGTGGCTTTTGTTAGGGACTCAGTCCATCTTATATGTAGTCGGCCTCGTTTCCTGCTGCCTTCCAGCTTTCCCACCATGATTGTTTTGTCCAGTGAATCCCCTCTTCGTAGGATCATGGAGTAGTGTAAGTTGGAAGGGGCCGACCAGGCCCTCCGGTCCCCTTGGTGCAGAAATACACATCAAAGGATCCCTGCCAGGTGGTTGTCCAGATTTCTCTTGAAGGCCTCCAGCGCTGGAGCGCTCATCACCACCTCTGGAGATCATTTGTTCCATTGCTGTACTGCTCTAACAGTTAGGAGGTCTTTCCTGATATTCAGCAGGAAACTGGTTTGTTTTTTAACCTGAGCCCATTCTTGCATGTCCTACGCACTGGGATGATTGGGGACCAGTCCTGCTCCTCCACTGTATGAGAGCCCTTCAGGTATTTGAAAGGTGCAATCACGTCTCCCCTCAGTCTTCTTTTCTCTAGGCATTGTCAGGTTGTCTTGTCATGATGAGACATATTCCTTCACTTGGATGATATTTTCTACTTGGTTCATTGACGCCCTTCTGAGTCCCAGTCTTCAGATTTCTTGACTGCCATCTCCTTTTGGATTGTGTTTTTGGTTACATCTAAAAAGTATTTTCCCAACTACTGGTGACATTACACTTGCTTCCTGAAAAGTGTCTAAGTGTACAGCTAATGGCACTACTTTTGTGTCCAGCTCTGTCCAGAAGGCACCTGCCATCTCTCTCATGGGTCCTTTCATTGTCCCTAAGTGTTTCAGCGGCTGCAATGGCCCTCTACTGCAGAAGGATTTGCTTTGCATTTCTGAGAACAGGAGTGGGCGTGAGCTAGGCTGCTGTCGGCATCTTTTGTCCCTTTTCCAGCCCCACTTTTGTGAAAGTGGATGGTACTCTTTTCACTCTGGGGACCAGGGGGACAGAAAGGAAGCAGAAAGGGCTCCGGCTCCTCAAGTCTGGCCCCTGCCTTCGAACAGCTGGTCTGACCGCCGGTTCTCCAATGAGAAAGTGGCCAGGTCCCTCTCCTGAAGCTCTATTAGGAGCCGTACCACTGAGCGGGGAAGCCTTGCGTCCTGCCCTCCCCAAGCATGATGGGCTCTCTAGATTAAGAGATAAGGAAAGAACCAGGCTCTTTCTTCTCCTGATCCCCATGTCTGGAAGGCTGAACCCCTCCGACCCCTGCCCGCCCGTTTGCCAGCCAGCCACCGTGAACGACTCAAACCCAAGTGGTGGGGCTGGCCAGCCCCCTCTGCCTCATTGCTGCTGCCCAGAGGAAAGGAGGCCAAGGCGTGGGGTGGTGGGGGAGGGTGGGGGAGAGTGTCGTCCTCGCCTCTGTGGAACTGATCTCTGGGATCAACAGTTGTGCGGCAACACAGAGCCAACCTGTATCTTTTGTTGTTGGCGGCTCATTGGTGCCTGGATGCAGACAAACCCTCCTTGGCCAAAGAGGAAGTATGTAGCTGGCAGCAAAACACTCGGGTGTAAACAGGAGGGAGCAGAACACACACACACCCCGCGCGCACATGGACTTGAGTGCCACAGACGTGCCAGCAACCAGCACGGGCAGCTGGAAGCCTGAAGGAGGCCTCTCCATCGGTTCGGGTTCACGTGAGAGCAGGTGGCCTTCAGCAAACCTCCCTGCCGGCCTTCAGCAGCTCTGACTTCCTCTGACTTCCTCTGGCCTCTCTTTCCCCTTTCTGTGTTTTCATTTGTTTTGGGTCCCAGGCGGCTCCTAAAAGGGGAATCCAAGCCAGAAGCTTCCTTTCAGGGGTGTGTGTGTGTGTGTGTTTAAAGTCTGGAGCAGTTGTGTTTTTAAACCTGATTGCTCACTTTAAAAATCTGTGGTTGACACTGGGGGAGGGGTGGGGGTGGCCAGGCCGGGCGGGGTAGCTCCCCCCTTGATGGGCCGGGAATGCTTGCAAGGGGGGGCAGTGCCCCCTCCCCACCGAAGGCCTGGCTCATTGTCCCTTGGCTCCCCGCTGGGTTGTGGCTGAGGAATGCTGAGAGAAAATGGCAGTGGGCCCTCCCGGGGGAATCCTGTGTGTGCTGCCTCTCTTCCGCCAGCTGTGAAGCGCCCTGCAAGAGCCCGACACCTGATGAGGGACAAGGGGGTGATGGATCCCTTTGAGTTGGCTCCCAGCTGACATGAATGCTGCACATCACCCCAAATTCCGGATGGGAGCCTTAGTTGAGGGCATTTTTTTTTTTAAAGAGAGCTCCAATGTCCTCGGAAAGCGAGACCTGTTCAAGACAAGAGGCCTTGTCCCCTCCTTTTCCGACTCCCATGCCCCCATTGCAGCATCTGGAAGAAGGAGGAGCCTTCTCTGGTTCCAACCGAGGGGCTTTGCCCTAAAGAGGCCTCTGTGTGGGAGGTCCAGCCCCCTGGCCCCCTCCAGCCCCCCCCTCCCATCCAGATACAAAGGCCTTTGGCCGCTTTGCCTGCTAGGCTGCCCAGCCCAGCCCAAGGGGTGCTGTTCTCGTGCTCAGCAAGAGGGAGGGAGGGAGGGAGGGAGGGAGGGGGCGCTGGCTGGCTCTTGCTCTCTTTCCAATCCGGTTGCTTTCCTCTGGATGGGGAGGGTTTGCTGCCTGAGTCTTCCTCCCCCCCTTCCAAAAAAAAAAAAAAGCTGGGGCGCCTTCTCCCTGCCCAGTCGATCTTGCTGGCTGTCAAGGTCTGCTGGGGGTTGAGAGGAAGGAGGGGAGGGCCCAACCCTGCCTCTGCATCCTAGCCAAGCCTTTCTTCTCTGCAGGGGGAGGGAGGCAGGAGCCCCCCCCTCCTTCCCCGTGGCAGCTACTCTAACTGGCTCTCGTGGGCTTGGCCCATGGTCTCCCCAAGAGCTTTGCTCTCCACAGATGCGCCAGAGATGGGGGGGGGTGACAGCACCTGCGTTGACCCGCGAGGTGTTCCCCGCCTCCACCTCTGGGCCGGCACCTGAAGGCCCTCTCCCCCCGTGGGGGTGCCGCAAGCGCTTCCTCCTGGCCAGACGGCGTTTACAAGGCCCTGCTGTTTTTACAAGGCCTCGGCTGCCCGCAGAACGTCAAGGTTTAAAATTCCTCCTGGTAAAAATAAATCCAAGCAGACACCCTGCTCCGTCCCCTCGCCTGGGCTGCTGCTGCTGCTCTTCCCCTTCCCCGGAATTAGTTTACCTTCTGCCACCCCTCGCCTCCCGCCCGCTCAATCATACCAAATAATAATTCTGACCTGCACGGCTCTCTTTATGGTTCCGCCGTTCCAAAAGCAACAATATATATTATCCTTTTGACACTCACCAGAGGGATATTTTGCTTTGGAACATTTGCTGAAAAGATTGTGTCTGTCAGTAACAGGCCCAAGAAAAGCTGAGCTCGGGACTAATGGAGCCAACGAGGAGGGGGTGGCCCCCATCTCCGGCGGCAAAGGACCCTCCTCCTCTTCCTCCTCCTCCTCCTCCTCGGAAGTGCCTCATCAGCGGAAGCTGCCCCCAGCCTGGGGAGGTGGTGAGGGCCTTCAAAGGCCACTTGGCCTGGGCGGGGGCGGGGGGGTTTGGTTTTCTGGGCTCTACACTTGCCGGAAGGGCCCTTGCATAAGAACATAAGAACATAAGAAGAGCCATGCTGGATCAGGCCAAAGGCCCATCTAGTCCAGCTTCCTGTATCTCACAGCGGCCCCACCAGATGCGTTTGGGAGCGCATGAGACTAGATCTCTGTCTCCTGATACCACTCCCTTGTATCTGGCCCTTGAAGGACCCTGGTTTAAACCCTGGAGGTTACACATCTCCATCATGGTTTGTAACCCGTGATGGACTTTTCCTCCAACAATCTGTCCAATCCCCTTTTGAAGGCATCCAGGCTAGATGCCATCACCACATTGTGTGGCAGGGAGTTCCATAGACTTACGACGCGCTGGGTGAAAAAATGTTTTCTTTTGTCAGTTCTTACTCTCCCAGCCCTCAATTTGAGTGTATGTCCCCTAGTTCTTGCCTCGCCTTCCCCTCATTGTCTTCTGCTGCGCTCTCCCTCCCCCGCCGGTGCATGGGAGGTTGCTAGACAGCAGGTCCGACAAGGAGGCCCCGTGAGGAGTGTTGCTTCCAGGCGCAACTCTCTCTCTCTCTCTCTCTCTCTCTCTCTCTCTCTCTCTGTGTGTGTGTGTGTGTGTGTGTGTGTGTGGAGTGGAGCGCCTTGTGCAAGGGACCCAAGCCTTAGGGGCCATAGTGGGAGCAGGATCTGCAAAAGGGAGACCCAGGCAAATGAAAGGGTTTGCTTATTGCCCAATAGCAGGCCGGGTGCCTGAGCCAGGGGGCCACCGCCAGGACGGCCCTGCTGCCTCCCGTGGCCATCCGCAGCCCTGTTGGGGAGCCAGGGTGTCCGAAGGAAGGCCTGCAGCTCGGCCGGAGGACAGGCAGACCCCAAAGTGCTCGAATCCTGGGCTGCATTTGGCCTCTCAGAGCAGGAGGGAGCCTGTGATGTCAATGATGATGATGTGTCGGCTCCCGTAGCCCCCTTGCCCAGAGTGTGCCTGTTTAGCCAGGGTCACTTGTCCGCGTTTGGGTGTGCCCCTTGTACTTCATTATTAGAGGGGGGGGTGACGTCTAAGGACTGGGGTGTGTGGAAAACTCACTCCTTTTGTTTTCTGGCCTTCAGAGGAAGCAGGGGTCAAGTGTCCTGTGGACAGGATCGCAGGGAGTCCGTGCACCTCCCAGTGAAGGCAGCTCAGCTGTTCCCATTGGCAAACAGGGCCTCCAGCACCCTAATCCCTAACTGGCCCGGCTGCCAGGGTGGTGAAGGGGCTGGGCTCCTGCACCTTCTGCTGGGCTCAGGTGAGCTGGCCGAGGGAGCGATCTGCACTGGCTCCCCAGCCAACACCTAAAAGAGTCGGGGTGGCTCCTGCCGACCTCCAGGGGCTGATCCTGCCTTGGACAGAGACTGCAGGCTGGGCTTTTATGAGCGTCTCCGTTAGACGCTCGTAATGCTGTGCGCGTGCTGCAGCCTCCCTGGGGAGATGCTCCATGGATCCCAGCTGTTTGGGCAGGTGGCGTCATCGCACCGCACTCGCTGCCTGTCAGCGGAGAACGGGCTGGCCAGGATTCAACCCTCCGCTTGGTCTCGGAGCTGCCTTCGTGGCCTCCAGGCCGAGTGCTGATCACGGTTGACTCTCTAGGCCTGGGTCTTTCCCCACCTGGCTTCCTCTCCTGCGGCTGTGCTAGGAGCCTCCTCGCCACTTGAGGTCATCTGGGGCTGGTTTTACTGGTTACACTGGAGTGTGTGTGTATGTAGGAGGGGGTACGGCTGTGGCAGTGGTCGGGGGGGGAAGTGCACCTAGGAAATATAGCACCTCTGGAGGTGGACCTGCTGATCCGGAGGCTGAGGGAGCCTGCCCTGGGCCCGAAGTGTCCAGGGGCCCCTGAGGAGCCCCACTCAGTGCCTGGCTCCCACCCTCCTTTTGGTCACCCAGCCCAGCCCTTCAGAGACGCTGGTCTGACTTGTTCCAATGGGTGTATCAGTCACACTTTTGTCTGTCAGGAGAAGAACGCCCGTGCTGATCTCCTCCCGACAGGCCAGTTTGCGATGCATCTACTGAGCGGGCAGTCTTATAAGACAGCTAGCAGGCAGGAAACATGGACAGAACACAGAGAGCAACTGCACGGTCTGCTTTGCCTGGATTAAACCCACTGCCCGATGCCCCTGGGCAGGGACAGCTGGCATGGGCCAAGGTGGTTTGCCTCTAGTTCTTCATGGCTGCCCTGGGCCACGGCTGCTGTTAAAAACAATCCCGGTCAGTATTTTGCAGTGCTGCTACCACCAGTTTGGATGATGGTTTGGTCTGTTTTAGCCCATAACCCTGTGAGCTGCCTGTCCTTATTGTGGCTCTTGTGGTGTTTCATGGTTTTGATATTGCCACTTAAAGCTTGGGGCATTTTGGATAGAAGGGCAACTGTAAGCTTCTCCCCCCCCCCGGAAAATAAGTCCCAGTTCTGCCTGGTGAGAAGCCCTTCCATGCAGAAACTCCTCACTAAACACTTAGTGCTGGCTGGTGGAAGGCCAGGTTGGCTTACTAAATTTATATACAGCTCTCCATTTTTGAAAATTGCCAAGTCAAGTTAGTCCCGGCATGAGGAGAAAAGAGGCCTATAAGGGAAATAAAATGCAAAGCAAAAATACAAATGGTGACTGAGTTTGCATTTTTGCTTTAGATGGATACTTGGAATAGTTAATTGACTCCCGTCAGGAGCAAAATATTAACACACCACAGACTGTGGATGAAACGGAAGATTCGGTGGCCTCCCTGGCCAGTGGCCAAAGGGCTCTTCGGTCCTGTATGTAGTTTTCCTCTGCCAGGAGTAACTGCTCACTCCGGGTGGGAGTCCCTCCTGTGGCTGGAATGGGTTGAGTTGTGCATAGAAGTCAACAACCTGAAGGATGTTTCTGCTTCGACTCCCTTTTTTGCGCACTGTTCCGGGTGTCCCAGACCACCTGTCCGAAGGGGAGCCTCTTCTCCTCCCTGTGCCTTGCCTCCATCTGTCTTGGGCTTTAAATGTTCTGCTGCGCGGGGCCTCCCGGCTCCTCCCCAGCTCTAGGGGAGGATGCAGCTTCAGTTCCCTGCCGGGAAGAAGAAGAAGGCAGGAGAGAAGCCACCAAGCGAGAAGAGAGCAGATACATGGTGCAGTGCAGGGGGGGGAGGGCCATGGGCATCCTTAAGCAAAAATGCAAATCCTTAAGCAACGATGGCCTTAATGGCCTGGCCCTCCACCACGGATCCCTCAAGTTGCTTAGCTCATGGCCACCTTGGTGGGAACTCTTCCACAGAATCTTGATAAAATACCCTTCCCGTTCCCTTGAGGGGTTTTTTTAAATGCCGTTACATAGGCAGAAACCAGCTGCTGCACCCTGCTTGCTTTCCCTGGGCAGAAGCGGCCCATTGTAGTATCTTGAGAAGGTGGTGCCTTTCCAGCCCTGGACCCAGCCCAGACCGTACCACGGTGCTCTGTCTGTGTTCATCTTTAAGCAAGCGATGCAAGCAAAATGAACTTGTCAGGCTGGGAGCTGCCCAGAGTCCTTCGTTCAGCTGCTGGTTGGCTTTTCATCTTCCAGTAAGCCTGCCCAGCCTACAGAGAAGAAGGCCTTGGCCAAGGACCTCTCCCAGGCCGCCTGGGGAGGAGGCTGGAGCTGTTACCCGCAGGAGGATTAACCCTGGTGTGCTGCTGGCCAGGCATTCAGAGCCAAGGCCTGGCTGTCATTCCAGCAGATGCCGGCGGCGAGGACAAGGGAGTCTCTGGCTGCAAGGCGGGGGGGGGGTTGGTCTCTTCCTTCCTTCTTCTTGCAAAACCTGTGTGACGGATGGATGAGGGATAAATGAGGTACACAGTCTTATGACACAGGGGCAGGGTGTTTGCAAACAGCAGACGGGGGGGTGAGTTTCTCCTTGCTGCAGCCCACGGCAGGGTGGCTGTCCTGGAGACACTTAGATCCAGTGCCCCATTTGGCTGGGGAGGTGTCCTGACCTGCTGGGGCTAGCCTCACAATCCCCTGGGAATCAACATGCCACGGAACCCGGAGGGAGGCCTGCTCCCTCCCACCACCACCACCTCCTCCCCCCCCCCGTGGTTCCCCCAGACTCCCACCACCCTTTTGCTGCTCTGGTGGCTTCGGGAGTCTTCAGAAAAGGGTCTGAAGGGCTGCTGGATTCACCGGGCCTGCAAAGAGTTAAAGCCCACTTCAAGCAGGTGAAGGGAAACCGAGATGCTGCTCCCTCTGGCTTGCTGTTTTATGGGGCAATTAAATGGCAGCGAAGAGTTTGCAAGCGCTGGCTTCAAAGGTTCCAGGGCTGGAGCTATGAAAAGATCATAGGAGTGTTTTATTTATCCCCGTAGGCATAAGTTGCTATTCTCTGCCCACCTGCCTCTCTTAAAACACACTCCCTTGGGGCCACCGGAGCTGCTCCGGCACCACATGTTTCCTTTTCACCGGCCTCCTGACACCACTGCCATGCATGCCTGGCCGCCGCCGCCACCCTGCCAGCTGTGCCCAGGGCCTGGACTGTCCGTTGCAACCCACAGGGGCGGAAGGTGCTCAGCAGACCTGGTGGCGTAGCCTCATCCATGAAAGGGGCAGGCCGTGTTGTGCCAGGGTGGGGGCTTCACTCCATCTTACTGCCAACATATACGGCAGTACCTCGACTTATGGAATTAATCCGTTCCAAATGCATCTTCAAAAGTCGGATTTTTTGTAAGTTGAACAGCAGTTTCCCATAGGAATGCATTGAAAACCAATCCATTCCAGAAGTTGGAAAAAGGCAAAAAAAAAGGGGGGGGGACATATTAATTGGTTTTCAGTGCCTTCCCATGGGAAGGCTGTCCCCATCCCCCTCAATCAAAGGCAGCCGGACGCTGCTCGCCTGCCCTCTGCAGCCCCACCAGAGAACCAATTTTGACCTGTCAAAGTCAGCCATCTTGTGGCGCTGCGGAGAGCATTTGTAAGTCGAATTTTTCAGTTGTCGAAGCAATCATGAGTTGAGGTACCACTGTACCTCCCCGGCTCATAAAGGATGTCAAATCTTGGTGTCTCTGGGGATATTTCTCCCCTCGTGACAGATTCTTCCATCATCCCTATCTGTTTCAGTCAGTTATAGCAGAGTCTTCTAGTGCAGTGGTTTTTAGGTTTGCCCTCCCCCAAGCGATCTTGACCTGCAATTCCAGGGAACCCGAGCCAGTAGAGCAGGTAGTGAAGGCTTCTGGGAGTCGGAGTCCCAGAACACATGTTGGGGGGGGGGGACAAGGTTGGAAAACACTTTCCTAGGGCCTTGGTGACAAGTCATCCTTGGCATGACAGTCCCTGCGCGTTCACTGAGAGGTCTGTCCTGGCCGTGGTGATGCATGCCTTCGCTCCATCCTGGCTGAATTCCTGTAACAGGCTGCCTGTGCTATTTATAATCGATCAAGACCTTGGCGGCCTGGGCCTGAGTTATCCCAAGGGCGCCGTCTCCCACTCTGAGCAGCCCTGCTTGGATGTGAAGGTCCATTGGGGGAGGCCCTTCACTCCCACCCCCTTCCCCGGTGCGTGGAGACATGGGAGAGCCCCCCCCTCCCCAGGCTCTTGGATCCTGTCAGTGAATAGGGGACAGGCTTGGGATATAGGAGGGTGGTTCCCCTGCAGTGAGCCTGCTTGCTCCCTGAGATGGACAGCCCACACACTCTTGGGAGAGAGAGAGTGCTCGGGTGGGCCGCCATGGGACCGGTGCATCTGCGCTAGGCCTCTGTGCAAGGGGGACGCGCGCTGTTGGTGCAGTGATGTTTGCTCCAGACAAGCTGGGGGGACCGATGGGAAGGATGTCGGGAGGCAGGAGGCTGTGCGCACACGCACACACACGCGCACACACACACACACACACACACACATCACTCTGTAGCCCAGGGTCTCCATGCCCATCTCACGCTGGTCACTTCTTCTCTTCCAGCGAGAACGAGGCCCTGTGGCGGGAGGTGGCCAGTTTGCGCCAGAAGCACACGCAGCAGCAGAAGGTGGTCAATAAGGTGAGCTCAGCCTTGTCCCCGTGTCCTGGCACACTTGCCGCTGGTGGGGGAAGACGGGGAATGGGGGTGGGGCCGCTGGAGCACTACCAGAGAGTAAGAGACCCGGGAGGTGCATCTCTGATGCCCTCAGGGAATCTGTGCATTCTCTGCAGATTGAAAAAGGAAAGGTCCATTCCCTTGATGTTGAACAAAAGAGCGGCTTCATCAGAGGGGCCGCCGGCTGGTGCTTTGGGCAGGCTGGGCCTTAGTCCAGGCCCTCTGGCCTTGGGGAATGGCTTGGTGCTGATTGCTCGGTGGTGTCGGTGAGATGGTGGAGGGGTTGCCAGCAGGCAAAGGGCTCCCTCCCAGGTGTCTCTCTCGGGGCTGGCCTTTCCCTCTTCCTTGGCAGGGCCCGCGGGAAGCTCACAGGGGGTAGGGGGGGGTCCTCTTCCTCTTTCTCCCCCACCCCCACCCTCTGCCATCTCACCGCAGCCTCCCTCTTCACAGGGCTTCTCTTTCTCTCCCTCAGCTGATCCAGTTCTTGATCTCCTTGGTGCAGTCCAACCATATTCTTGGGGTGAAGAGGAAAATGTAAGTGGGCCACGGGGTGCATCTGCTTTGGGGAGGGGCTGGGGGGGTAGGAGGATGTTCAGCTTAGGAGGCCACTGGCCCTCTGCTTGCCCAGGAGGACTGTTCATGCTGGCAGGAAAAGGGTGTGACAGGGAGAGTGCTTCCGGAGCCATCCACGCCGCCTGCCCGATGGGACCCGCCCGGTGCTGAGAGGCTGCCAGGCACCCCTGGGAAGCCTCCAGGCTCTGCTTATGCCCCCCGCCCCCATCCTGCCCTCCTCGCTGCCTGCCTGACTTCTGCCGGGGGTGGGGGGGCTCTCCGCTTGTCCCTCTTTCAGCTCTTACCTGTTTCCGCTGAGCTTATAATATGATCCTGCTCTTTCGGTTACTTTATTCCCTTTGCTCGCCTGATCCTGGGAAGAACCAGTGATGCTCATTTCCTGCATGTGTTCTGCTTCTGCCTATAAAGTGTTCTGCTTACATACTGCCCCATACCACTTCAAGTAGTCTCTGGGCGGTTTACAGGTTTAATTCCAGTATGCAGGTTACACACTGCCACCCCACCCAGCAAGCTGGGTACCCACCTCGGAAGGATGGAAGGCTGAGTCAACCATGAGCTGCCAGCTACCAGGGATTGAACCCCAGGTCGTGAGCACAGTTTTAGCTGCAGTACAGCAGTTTAACCACTGTGCCATGTGGAGGTTTGCACGCACACACATGTGGACACAAAACACATGAAGGGAAGTGCCTGCACCAGAGAGGAACCTTGCCTCCTCCTGGGGGTGGGGGGGAAGTTGCCCTGAATGTGTGGGGTGGGGCAAGGCAGGACAGCCAAGGACTCAGAGTTGCTTCTGGGCAGGTAGGCTCATCACTGGTGGGGGGGGGGCACACAAATGATCCCTTGGGTCTCATTCAGGTGGCCTCTACTCCAGGATTACTGCCAGATTTTGCTTTGGGTGGCAGAGTCTGCTTTCACTGGGTGCTGGGATTGTGTCCAGCTTGAGGCATCTTGAAAGGAGCATTGGAGGAATGCTTGGAGGACAGGGCAGGGACTAGCCAGGGTGGCTGGGTGCCCAGTGGTAGCAGCTCTCTGGAGGGCAGGCGGGGGTAGGGTGGGGCCTTCTGTGCTCCTGCTCGGCCTGTGAGCCAGTCTTCCAGAGGGGGTCTGGTTGCCCGTGGCTGTGGGGTTTCCTCTGGTCCAGCTTTGATGCCCTGGGACATTCTGACTGGGCAACCCCAGTGCCTCTGGAAAGAGCAGCAGTGCTTTCCTGCCATAAGAACATAAGAAGAGCCCTGATGCATCAGGCCAAGAAGGGCCCATCTAGTATCTCACAGTGGCCCCACCAAATGTGTCCAGAAGTGCACAAGACTAGATCTCTGTCTCTTCATACCACTCCCCTGCATGTGGCCCTCGAAGGACCCTGTTTTTTTTTTAAAGCCTGGAGATGACACATCTCCATCATGGTTTGTAACCTGGGATGGACTTTTCCTCCAGGAAAATCCGCTTTTGAAGGCATCCAGGCCTGATGCCATCACCACCTCCTGTGGCAGAGAGTTCCACAGACTAACAACGCAGTGGGTGAAAAATTATTTTCTTTGGTCTGTTCTCACTCTCCTAGCCCTCAATTTGACAGGATGTCCCCTAGTTCCGGTATTTTCTGAGAGGGAGAAGAGTGTCTCCTCTATCCACAGTACTCAGGCCCTGCATAATTTTGTACATCTCAGTCATATCCCCCCGAGGCGCCTTTTCTCCAGACTAAATAGCCCCAGATCCTGTAGCCTTTCCTCATATGGGTGCAAACTCTGAAGCATGAGACGGGTGACGTGTTGGGTTCCAGGGCACAGGTGGAAAGGGTTTGTCCTATTTAGAGGTGAACCACCAGATACTAGGGATTAGGCGGCATGGAGACCCTTGACAAAGGGTAGCCCCCACCCACCCACCCACCCATCACTTGCCTTGTGGCTGTGCTTTGCGGTGGATGCTGAAGGGGGTAGTTGTGTGTCCTGGCATGGTGCGCTCCTCTCCCCCCTCCCAGTACTTGGCTGCCTTGTATTCTCTCTGTCACTCAGGAGGAATGCCTCTGGGCCTCACCCCTCTCTTTTGCTTTCTCTTCCAGCCCCTTGATGTTGAACGATGGCAGTTCAGCCCATGCCTTGCCCAAATACGGCCGCCAGTACTCTCTGGAGCACGTCCATGCCCCGTCCCCGTTCTCTGTAAGTACCGAGCGTGTGCTAAAGGAGGGGCCCCGCCAGAGGGCCAACGGGTTGCTTGGCAGGAGGTCTCGGTGGTGCCCACGTGCCCTGGCTGGTCCACTCTGCCGAGGGGAGGGCCTCTCCTGGCCTGCCCCAAGGATCACCCTCCAGGGGCTGCCCGGTGGTTTGTACTGTTAGGGCATCACCCATGGAACCTTCCTTCTCTGAGAGTGTGCTGAGGGGGTGCCATCAGGCTGTGCCAGGGAAAGGTTGGGGCAGCAAACGTGGCATTTTGGGCTCTGCCGATGGTCGGCTGACTTGGCTGTAGCCCCTCCAGGCACCCTCTGCTGGGGACCTCAGGCTGGTGGCGTGTCTGCGAGCAGGCCAGAGCCGCCTTCCAGGTCGTTGGCCATTCCTTCCCACACACTCATGGCAGCCAAACTCTCCACGTACTTGCCAGCCCAAACCCCATTTGTTCCTCTGCCATCCTTTCGTCCCTTTCTGAGCCCCCCCCACCCCCTTGCTGCTGCCACGCCACCTTCTTCCTCCCTCCCGCCCTCCCTCCCTTTTCTCTCTCATCCCATCACTTCCTGCCTCTCCCAACCTCTCCCCGGTTGCGATCTCCTCCTCCTCCTCCTCCTCCTCCTCCTCCTCCTCCTCCTTGTAACCCCCTCTGTGGAGCAGCCACACTTGGGGAGGCCACAGGGTCCTGGAATGATGGCATTGGAAGGAGCCGACCAGGCCATCACCAGGCCCAACCCTCCGCTCCAGGCAGGAGTCCAGACGCAGGCAAATTGGCCGGGGGGTTAAGGGGGTGGGGGGTTGTCTAAATTCTTCTTGAAGGCCTCCAGTGTCGGAGGTGAAACCCCCACATGGATGCCAGTGGGAGTTCTTTCCCCCCCCCAAGCTTAATCGCCAAAGGGGCAGGGGTTTTTGGGGGTCTGCGGTATGCATTCCTCCCTCCTGCCCAGTAGGCCTGTTTCTTTCTTTGTAAATAACCCCTCTAAATAGCTGGGGGAATCCCCTCAGGTTCCACGTAGTTGCCATGGCGAAGGGATGGAGAAGGGCACTGGGCACGTGGGCCATGGGTCACGTGAGGTGGGGGGGGATGTTCCTCCCCTGCCACCCCATCTTGTCCTTGAGCCAGAGAGGGACCCGCAGCAGGTGCCTCCAACCTGATGGAAGCGTCCCTCCCCCCGAGCTTCTCGCTAGGAAGGGTTTTGGCAGGCACAGCTTGGTCTTTTCCAGGGGCAGGACCTCACGGCGCCCTCTCTGCTTCCCTTGCAGGCTTCCTCCCCAGCCTACGGTGGTTCGACCTTGTACTCCCCCGACCCCTCCGCTAACTCTGGCCCCATCATCTCTGACGTGACTGAACTGGCCCCCTCCAGCCCCTCGGCCTCCCCCAACAGCAGCCTCGACGGTGAAAGGTGCGTGGCTGCTCCAGCAGCTGATGGGGCTTCTTCTTCTTCACGTTGATTAAGCACATGCTCCAGTGGCAGCCTTTCACGCCTTTGCTTGTGGAGCTATAAAGGCAACGGTCTGCCCCCCCCCCCGAGAAACCCCACAACACCCCAGAAGATTTTCCAAAAAAGCTTTGGCTTGAGGCATCCTCTGGTGCCCTAACAGGGAGCAGTGGCTTCTCCAGCACCCTGGAGATCCCTCACAGGGTAACATCCTGCTTCTAGAGCAGGCATGCCCAAATTTTGGCCCTCCAGATGTTTTGGACCACAACTTCCACAGGCCTTTGCAATTGGAAATACAGGCTTGGAATTCTGGGAGTTGTAGTCCAAAACATCAGGAGGGCCAAAGTTTGGACATGCCTGTTCTAGAGGGTGCAGAAGCCTTCTTTTTTACTGGGGGGGGGGAAATCCAGGAAAAAGTGGGGGTTTCAACTTAGCAGATGTGGCCCTCCAAGGTCTGAGGAGGAGCAGATACAGGTCCTGGACCCATCCTGCATGAAAGGGCACAACACGTAATGGCCCCGTCTCTTCCTGGCGCCCGTCTCTTGGGCCAAGGTTCTTCCTGAAAAGCAGGCCTGGGTGGCTAGAGACCTTACGACTCCTCCTTGGCTTCAAGCGCTGGCGGGTTCCTGGTGTACCTTCCCGTTCATAAAAAAAGGTCTCGGATTTCCAGCTAAGATTCAGAGGCGGTTGTCCCAGGGCTCCACCAAGATCTTCCCTTGGTACCTTGGAGCCAATTTCAGGGTCCTGGGTGCCTCAGTGAGGGAGCCTGAGCCGAGGACACAACCTGAGAGAGGCAGTGTTGTCCTGATTGTGCCTAGTTGGGGTGCCTGGGCCACGAGGGGTATTGTTCCTTCCTTCGGCTTGTGCTTTAAGTCACGAGGCTAACGTGAGTGGCTGGCCAGGAGTGGCCTCTGGCTCTCTGCCCAGGCCCCAGAGACGCCAAGGCCTTTCCTTGGAGGGGACATGGTGGGATGGAGGGCTGGGATGGGTCCCAGGGGTCACCAATACTCAACGCCAGCCCTGCCCTGAAACAAGGGGGCGGTGGCTCTGGCCGATGTCTTGGCAGTCCACACCAGTCCTGCCTTCCTAAGAGTTCGGGTCCAGGTCAGAAAGGTAGGCTATAAATCCGACACGTAAAGAGAGTTGTTATTAAAAGGGCTCTGGCCCTGGCCAGGGCAGGCACAGGTTGTCCCATCGGTGTGAGCGTGGTCTCTGTATCCTCAGCTCCTCCGCAGAGTCCTGAAATGGCTGGCTTGGCCCTCCGCCCACCCCGGCCAGGCCCCCTGAAGCCTGGACCTTCCCTGAGGGAGGAGGAGGAGGAGGGGGCCCTTTTTTGTTCCTGGCCCAAAGAGCCCAGGCTGCCTGCCCTGCTCTCCCCAGCCCTGGTGCCTCCATGCATGCGGGGCCAGGCCTGCTGGCATTGGGGGGGGGGACAAATCCCCCCCCCCGCACTGCTCTTGGTTGCCTTTTGATTCTACGTCTCTGCCAGGAACTGTCGCCCTTGCTTTGGAATGGGAACCAGATGCTTTGTTGAACTGGGCCATCGTTGCTTTGTTCTTTTATACCTGGTGATGGTTCCTGTGGGTCTAATTGAGCCTTTTGGGGGAGCCGAGGTGCTGGAGGGAGTTTCCATCTGCCAGGAACACAGTCTCCCCTCCCTGCTTGCTCTTTTCCCAAGTCCCCTGGCAAAGAAGCCAGGCCGAGGGGTGTGCGTGTGCGTGTGCGTGTGCAAAGAGGGAGGCTACCTGCACGGCCGGAGGCTCTTCTTGTCTTGACGGAGGAAGGGTCGAGGGAAACCCCCGCTCCCCTCCACCTTGCTCCCTGGTTCAGGGCCTCATCCGGACTCCCAGGGCCTGGCGGCTGCCTCCTTCTTCCTGCCGCCCGATGATGAAAAGCCTCTCCTTTCTGTCGGCTCCACCTTAGGCACAGCCCGTTGATCCGCATCAAGGAGGAGCCCCCCAGCCCTGCTGGCAGCCCCCCCATTGAAGAAAGCAGCCCTGCCGGAGCCCCCGCAACAGAGACCCCTCTCTCCCCCTCCGCCTTCATCGACTGCATCTTGCAGGAAGACCCCCCCTGCAGCATCCGAGCTCCTTCGGCCAACAACGCCCCCGCCGGACAGCCACCAGCGGCTCCTGAAAAGTGCCTCAGCGTTGCCTGCCTTGACAAGTAAGAAGGGTGTGCCTTGTGTGCAGGGGCGCGTCCGATTGTGTCACAGTTGGGGACAGGCAAAGTGAGCCGAGAGCCCAGTCCTTTGGCTCCAGGGCTGCTTCCTCCCGTCCTCCTTGGGTGGGGGGGGGAGCCTTGCTCACCCACTGGATCGCTTCGTCATCTCCCCTTCCCAGTACATGGAGGAAACAGGGGCCCCCCCCTCCCTCCCTCCCCCCCGCCCAGCCGTGGCGGCGCAGGGTCTCTCCAAGGCTTCATGGACCACTGCTGCCGCCCTTGCCCTCGTGCTGACCTCTGCTGGAAACCTGGCCGGGCTGAGCTGTTGGAGGGGCTGCTGCTGGGGCTGCTGCTGCTGCTGCTGCTGCTGCTGCGCCTGAGCTGAGCTGCCTGCCCCCCCCCCTCCGCTGCCAGGCACAGGCGGGCCTTCCCTGTCCAGGTTGCGAGAAGCAGACCTTGGACCTACTCCTTCCCGCTTTGTGCTCCAGGGACGGGGGGGGGGGTCCTTGGGAGCTCCTGGCCCCTCCCTTACTGGCGGCAGCGCCCGGCCTTGCCTCTCGCTCCGGTGGTCCTGACTGGCTCCAGGGTGGGGCTGGAGGGCATGTCCTTCTCACTCGCCTGGCTTCTCTGTTCTTCCGAGACCCCCCAGGCCACCTTTGGCTGCCCAGTGGTCCAGCTCAGCTGTCCTGGCTCAGCCTTGGCCTGGGCCTCCGCCTCCCTTTGTGCGGCCCGTGGGGTCTCTCTTGTCAGCTGGCCGTGGGTGGGTAAAGCTTACGCTTACTCGTGTGTCATACCCGTGGGGCCACGTGGGTCACAGCTTGTGTGCGTGCTCCATCCTCTGGCCCTCTTCGTCCTGTGAGAGACCACCCGAGGCCAGAGCAGAATGCCAGAGTGGCCCTCCTCGGTGGCTCTCGGACTTCTCCAGGGGTGTTCCAGAGCTGCTGCTCCTGATCCTGATCCTGCATCAGCCCTTGGTAATGGTTTGGCTCCCCATGTTGGGGGAGGTGCAGCTGCCCCCACGAGCTCCCCGACCCCACTCCTTCTGCCATCTGCCCCTTCATAAAACCAAACCCAACAGGAAATGGCTGTCCGTCCACCCCTCGCTTTCCCCCTCCCTCTGCTTATGATCTGACTCTTGCTCCTTTTCCTCCTGCTGGCAGACTGACTGCCCTGGGGGGGGCTTTTTATCCCATTCAGTCACCTGCTTCCGTGCCTGAATGCTGGCTTGCCTGCAAGAGTGGGGGCCAGGGAGAACCCTGGGAAAGCCCTCTAAGAAGGGCAAGGGAACCTCAGCAGCCCCCCACCCCCACCCCATCCCGCCCCACTGGCAGGAGGCTACAGCTTTGCCTCAGTTCCCTACCAGAGCACCTCTAATTAACCAGGAAGGTGACGGACAAAGAGAGAGGATGTGCAGAGGCCTCATGGCCTGCTAAGGTTGCTGAATGATTGTCCGTGGCCAAAGAAGGCAGACCAGTGGCCAGAGAGCTCTGAGGGAGGCCAGCGGGCAGCACCGGCCGGGCACAGACCCTGTTTTCAAGGCACGCTGCCAGGAAGAGGCAGGTGGCAGGGGCAGGAAGGCAGCCAGTCAGTGCCTGCCTCTGAGCCAGGAAACCTCCCTTGGAGACGCTGTTCTGTCTCGGGAAAGGGTAGCAGGCTGCGTGAGGAGGGGGGGGCTGCACGGAACGTGCCGAAGTCCCTCCTTTGCGGGAGGCGGAGGCTGTGGGGGCCCCAGCCCGGAGGCTGGACCGCCATGGAGGCTCCTTGACCCACAAATCCTGGGTGGTTGTGCCACGGAGGCATCAGCTCACTGTGTGGCGCAGGTTGCTCTTCCCTCTCTCACCCAGGCCGGGAATGCCCACTCTGGTTTTCCCTCCTCTGCCCTGCCCTGCCCTGTGAGGGGGGGACGCAAGGCTTTTCTAACACTTGCCAAGAGCCCGCCTGGTGCCCTGGCCCTGGTGTGGCCTCTTCTTCTTCCTCCTCCTCCTCCTCCTCCTCCTCCTCCCACTGCTTCTCCTTGCCTGTGGAAATAACCGCCCGTTTCTCCCCCCCCCCTTGAAGGTGCTGCATCCGAGGTCTTGCCTCTCCTTTGCTCTCCTCTTTGTCTCTTTCAGTTTGGCTCGTCCTCCGCCGATGCCAGAGGTCACCTGCCTCTTCCCCAGGCCTTCCTCCTCCTCCTCCTCCTCCTCCTCACTGCACTGCAGGACACAGCCAGGGTTAGCCTCTCCGTTGCTTGCTGGTCCTTCTCTCAGGCCGTGAATGGGCAGGGGCTCCTTTGGCCAAGTCCCCGCAAGCCCTCCCGCCTGGGTGGGCATCAGCCACGTTCTTCAGGCTAGGAGGGAGTGGCACCAGGGGCTGTCTCTCTCTCGGAAGGGCCCAGAGGAGGAGCCTGGCATTGTTTTGCCCCATCTGGGCCCTGCAGAGTCTTTCTGATTGGGGGTGGTGTGGTGTGTGTGTGTGTGTGTGTGTGTGTGTTGAGGTGTGCTCAGTTCTGAGGAAGAGGAGAGAGGGCACCACAGGTGGAGACCTTCATTTGACCTCCTCCTCCTCACCTTGAAGAAGGGACGGGCACTCCCACATCACGGCACCTCCGGGCTTGGCTGGAGGTGGGGAGCAGCTGCGTTGTGTGGAGAACACCTTGCCCCCTTCCCCTGCCTCCCTGCCCCCCCCACTCCCACCCCCACCCCCACCCCAGCACACCAACAAGGCTCTTGCCCTCTTCTGCTGAGAAGCCACGTGGGGTCCCAGGGCTCGGAAGGAGCACCTGGACCAGGCCCAGGAGGGAAGGCGACTGACTCCCAGGCCCAGCAAGGCAGCTTCTCTGGCGGTGCCTCCCCTTTGTGGGCCAGGGGCACGAAGCGGCCGCTGGGGCCTCAAGAAATCCCAAGCCATCCTCGGCTGTGGGGGTGACCGGGGGGGGTATTGGAGAAGCACAGAAGACGAGCCACACCAAAGAGTCAGCTCCTCTCGGGCACAGCTTCCTGGGGGAGGGGAGGGGGTCCTGAAAAATGGCTGCCCAGAAGCCCCATAGCACTGCTCGCCCTGGCCCCTCTTAGCTGGGGCTGAGCCCAGTGGGCCCCCCGTCTGAGGGAGCCCCTTCCTTTGGTTCCTGTTCCCTGCTGGGCATGGGAGGGGTGGAGGGCCCCTTCTTCCCTGCGCTCTCAGCCCACGGTGCGTGGATTCTGCTTGGGGTCCCGGCTGCTCCAGGCGGTCCCTGCTCTGAAGGCAGCGTGGTCTCCTGCTGCAGGCAAGGAGGCATGAAGCTGCACCCTTGGGGCGGGCGGGGGGGGCTCGCAAGTCCGGTCTCCGGACCCTCACGGGGGGGCCTTCCTTGTCTCCCCAGAAACGAGCTGAGTGAGCACCTGGACACCATTGATTCCAGCCTGGACAACCTTCAGACCATGCTGAGCGCCCACGGCTTCAGCGTGGATACCAGCGCCCTGCTGGACGTAAGGCCACCTTCAGCCCTGGGGGTGGGGGGTGAAGCGCTGCCTGGAAAGGGGGGGGAGGGCGGAATGTCTAGGGGCCCCTGCTGATGTTTGCCCCCACCCCTTTCTTTCCCTCTGGCAACAGCTCTTCAGCCCTTCTGTGACGGTGACTGACATGAACCTTCCGGATCTGGACAGCAGTTTGGCCAGCGTGAGTTTGCCCCACCTGGCCCCATTCTCAGCACTTGGGGCCTCCCCACCATCATGCGCCCCATCCCCCTACGCCCCACCCCCTGGAGCCATGACCAAGTTCCTTCCAAGAGGGCCGGGTTGGAGGAGGTGGGCTGCTGGGGCGGGGGGCAGGGGGCAGGGTGGTTCATCCAGCAGGATGTTCTCCCGCCCAGTCCCTGATGAAAGGAACCAGAGCTAGGAAAGGGTGGCCCCCTTCGCTTGCAAAGCTGAGGGCGTGCCTGGCTCTGTGGCACCTGACGTTGGCGCCGGGCTTGCCTCTTGCGCCCTCCCTGCCCTCCCACCCCACCCCCTGCCCAGCTCACACTGCTGGCCTCTCTTTGCAGATCCAGGACCTCCTCTCCTCCCAGGAGCAGCAGAAGGCGGCAGAGGCGGAAGACTCCTCGGGAGACCCAGGTGGGTGTGGGTGTGGGTGTGGGGCTCTTCCCTCTGCCCTGGGTGCCTGCTGCTCCCCAGTTACCCACCAGGGCCATTCGCTGGCATGCCCCCCCCTTCCCACTGGTGGTCCAGCGGGTGGCCTCTGCCTCCAGCCCCAACCAGCCAAGGCTCCACAGCCCCCTCCCCCAGCCAGTAGCCCTGCCAGGCGGCAGAGTTCCCAGCTCAGGACCCTCCCTCCCCCCAACACGCACACACACCCTCCCGCCCCAGCAGCAACGGTCCTAGCTCTGACGCAGCTTCTTGTGGGTGTCTCTCCTCTCCTTCTCCAGGGAAGCAGTTGGTGCACTACACGGCACAGCCCCTCTTCCTCGTGGACTCGAGCTCCGTGGACGTGGGCACCGAGGATGTGCCCATTTTCTTTGAGCTGGGGGAGGGCCCTGGCTTCACGGAGGGGGAGGGGTACCTGGAGGACCCCAGCCTCCCCCTCCTCTCAGGGCCCGACCAGCCCAGGCCCAAGGACCCCGCTGCCCCTTAAGGCTGCGCCTGCACCCAGGCGGGAAAAGCAGCCCCGCGGCCTCCTCCACGCTTTGCTGCAGCCTCGCGAAGGGCTCCTGCCCTCGCTCTCTTCGGCTTCCCTGGCGGTCGTCTGCGCGTGTGCTGAACCAGGCGGCCCACCCTCTCCTCCACGACGGCGGCAGGCGTGCAGTGGCTCTCTGGCGGAGCAGGAAGGGGGGGGCGCCTGCCTTGCCCTGGGTGGAAGGGGCCCGCTCTCCCTCCCCCAGTGGGCTTTGGCTTGGGGCGCCTGGAGGCTGACTGGCCGTGCTAGCCTCTGCTCTCGGATGGGGAGGAGGAGGAGGAGGAGGAAGGAGGGGAGGGGGCTCCTCCAGGAAGGGTGGCCTGGAAGGATGGATGGACTCGTTGACGTCTCTCGAGAGGAATGGGCGTTGCACAGGCCCCCTGGGGCCCGAGGGATGGGGCCCTTTGTTGGGTCTGCAGTCCGAGGCGCTCCTCCGTATTACGGGGCGCCCTTGTGAGAAGTCCCCTCCCCCTCCTGTTCTTCCCCTGTGGGGTTCATTTTCCTTCGCTTAGCAGTAAAGGATTTGTACATTTACACTTTGATTGTTCTTAGAAGAAATTGTATTTTGGATTTTTACATGAGAGAAGCCCCCTTCCCAACTCCCTGCCTCCCTCCCTCTATATAAAGATCTATATATGCATATTCAAATATATATCTGTATGAAATGATCCCTCCCTTCCTAGGGCTGATTTTTTTGGTCTTGGTGCCCCTTCCCTCCCCCCACCCACCCACCCACCCACCCACAAGGTGTTCCAGGCTTTGGTGCCAGGGATCCTCCTGGGTGCCCTCTGAGCAAGAGGGAAGGGACTGGCACTAGCCGCGTGGGGGGGGGGGGCAGGCCCGTGGCTAGAAGCCTTCCCTCTTGCCCCCTGCCTTCGCCTTCACCCAGTTCAGGCCCCCTGTTCTTCTCCCTGCAGCAGTGGGGGGCCTTCCCATTTTGCCAGGACTGATGGCACGTCAGCTTCTCGGTGTAAATGGAGGTGGCCACGCCTGGGCCTGCATCTGCCTGGTGGGCCTTGACTGTTCCTGAGCGACTTACGTGGAGCTGCAGCAAGAGACTCTCCTCCTCCTCCTCCTCGGGTCCTGCCCCCACCACCACCACCACCCCGGTTCTTGTTACGAAGGGACCTCTTTTGAGTCTGTGCAGACCCTCAGGGCTCCCCCCACCCTCCTGGTCACCTGCCTGCCTGCCTGCCCCTGTGAGGAAGCTGCTTCCAGCCCTCTGGGGAAGTGTCCGGATGGGGTGGTCGAGGCTCAGAACCAGCCTCTGGAAGTGAGCTGGGCCTCCTCTGGCCTCACAGCCACCCATGAGCGGGAAGCCGGTGCCTGCGTCGAAGAGCCAGCAAGCGCACCCTCCAAGCGGGCGGGCTGGGCTTGGGACCTTGCAAGAGTGAAGCCAGGGCGTCGGCGCTTCCTCCTCAGCAGCCCAAAGGGCACCAAACTGGCCTCCCGCAACACCCCTCGGGTGGGCCAGAGGCAGGCCGGCCGGGCTGCCGATCAGTCTCGCAAAGAGCAGGGCTCGTATTGAGGCCCTCGTCCCGATTGGGGGAGGAGGGGGGGGTTTGAACCTTTCCCAGATGTGTGGGAAGGGGCCATTTTGCTGGTCCTCTAAGAGAGCTAGCTGGCCTGGCCTGCATACACACACACACACACACACACACACACACACACACACACACACACACACACACACACACACACACCCCACAAACACAACACTTTGGACCACTCGGGCACTTAAGTCAGATTGCTTGTCTTTTATTGAACAAGGAGAAAAGCAGCACAGGCGGAGCGCAGCGAGAGCAACAGAAAAGACAGACCCACCCCAACACTACAGGACACCCCTAATAAAAACCCCAAAGACCTGCAAATCCAGTTGTTGTCCTCCCCCCCCCCGCAGGAGCAGCACCCCCTCTTCCATTGACACCTTTGGCCCCTGCCAGAGCTCTCTAGGGCACAGGTAACTGAGATGCCACCTCCAGGTGGAGAAGGACCAGGCCCTCTGGGGTCAAGGGGAGAGCCTGCCTCCCGCTGCTCTTCCTCCCCTGGAGGGTCCCACGGCCACAATCCAGCCTCAGGCATGTCTGAGCCCAGAAGGAGGTGGGTGGCCGAGGTGGCAAGACTCCCCTGCAGGTGGGGGACCGGGAGAGATGGAGGGGGACCCAGAAGATGATGATCAAGCCAAGGGCCCCCCCAAAAGAAGCTGGGCCTCCTTTTTTGCTCCAGTGTGTGGATCGGATTTGGGCAACCGGCTGCTGTCCCCCCCCCTCTTCACCAAGCCCTCCGCCTCCCTGGGCTGTGGCTCCAGCATCCCAGATCTGTGGGGCTGCCCAGGCCTGGCTCTGGCCCCAGGTGCCCTGCTGGCTGCTCTCCCTAGCCCAGAGGGTTGGCCTGGGTCGGGGGGGGGGCTGGCTGGGTGGTTCAGACAGGGCAATCTTGAGGGCCCAGCTGGTGCCCTCCTCCCTGGAAGAGTCTGCCCAAGGGTTGGTGGCAGGCAGGCAGGCAGCTTCGGTCAGGGGTGCTGGGATCCATTCCCGAGGTGCTCCCCCTGCCCTCTCCCCACCCCTGGGTAGGTGCGGCATGCAGGCAGATGACGAGGCGGGCCCTAGCAGGGGCCATGGGGCAAGGAGCAGGCAAAGGGGGCCTCCTCGGGATGGCTCCGGAGCAGGTGGCGAGCTGTAGGAGGAAGTCCAGGCCTCCCGTGGGGCAGAAGCAGGGGGGAGAGGCAGTTGGCTGGGGCATCTCTTGCTCTTCAGCAAGGGGTGGAGGAGGAGGAGGAGAGGCATCCGTGCTCCTCACATGCCTGTGGAGAAGAAAAGGAAGCAGGCCATCTGGCCTGGGGTGGCCCCTGCCTCCTCCACCAGGGCCAAGGAGGGGGGCATCCGCCTGCCTCTGCCCTGGCAAGGTGGTGGTGGTGGTGGTGGGGACACGGGGTGGGGGGTGGGGAGCCTGAAATCTCCTGTGGGCACTTGGGAGGGGGTTAGGGTTAGCTCCCCTGTGTTGATAGGAATGCAGAAGAGTTCCCATCCGTCTCTGGACCCATCTGCTGCTCCCCGGTAAGGTGAACCCTGAGGGGTCTGGCGTTGGCCCCGTGGCCCGGTTGGCCAATGCCAAAGAGGCCCCAAGCAGCCGTCGGGTGAGGCACCAGGACCAAGTGCATGACACCTCCCTGGTGGGTGTGTGGTGTGGTGGGGGCAGCATTGGGGGCTCTGGTGGGAAGCTCCCTGCTTACTCTGCCCCTGGCGTCAGCTGGGAGCAAACTCTTCTCCCTACTAAGGCAACTTACCTTGAGATGCCAGGGCCGCTGTCTCCTCCTCCTCCGAGTCCACCTCGTGGTCCACGCCTGCAGGGGAAGGTGTTCCAAGTCACGGCTGGAGCCGGGGTGGGGGGTGGGGGTCCCCTGTGGGCCCCGTCACTCCTCCTCCTGTGCCCCATCCTCCAACCCAGGCCAGAGCCTCTAACACCCCATTTGGGGCGCTGGACATGCTCCCAGAGAGAGGCACAGTGCCAGGTGGGTGAGGGCACCGGCGCCCTGTGCTCTGAGGACCCAAACCTGGGAAGAACTTACTCTCTTGGGACTCGTGAGAAGGGGCCGCTGCGTCTGTAGCAGGACCTAGGAAAGGAAGATGCTGGGAGATGGCCCTGTCTTCAATCCAGGGCTGGGCATTGGGTCGGGGTGTGTATTGGGGGGGTTTACAAGAAGACCAGCCCTGGGCCTCCCAGGTGGCCCCTGCCCCCTCCTCCCTGTGCCAGCTAAGGGAGGCCCCTGGGCCAAGGGGTGGGGGGAAGAAAGGGCAACCCCCTCCCTCCCTCGGTGCCCTACCCGGCGGGCTGTCTCCCAGCAGAAGGTCCAAGCTGAAGGAGCCCGGGCTGGAGGCATCGCTGCTGAGTGGATCCCTGTTCCCCTCGACCGCGTGGGACCGGTCGGCCCCTGCAAAGCTCACGGGGGCCACTCCTGTCCCAAGGAAGGAAGGAAGGAAGGAAGGAAGGAAGGAAGGAAGGAAGGAAGGAAGGAAGGAAGGAAGGAAGATGAGCCAAGGGGCAGCTGCTTTGCCCTGCTGGCCCAAAGTAGGGAAGGATGCCACCGCTTGGAGGGGTGGGGTGGGGGCCCTGTACGACCACGAGGTTGTGGGGTGAGTGGGGCCAAGGGGCAGGGAGAGGCCTCCCACCACCGCTGGCCTGGTCAGACCCACCTGTTGTAACTTGTGCCAGGGGACTTCCGATCTCACCTGTGGGCAAGGAGGCAGAGGGGTTAAGGAATCCCCCAACAGCCTTTCAGCCTCTCCTGCCCTCCGGGGCTGCTGCCGTCCTTCTGCCAGACTGACCCCTGGGCCGGCCGACAGGGAGGGCGTCCCCGGCCAAAGCAAGGCTTCCCACCCGCATCCAAGTAGCAAAACAACCACGCCCAGATTTCCACATTATCATGGCCGAATGAACTGCCCTCGGCGGCAGGATCTTCTCTTTTTTTGGGGGGGGGGGAGGAGATTTCTAAGCCCCAAAGACCCTCTTGTCTTCCACCAGATTTCTTCCTCTGTTGCCAGAATTCTACTTACTTTCTCCCGATGCCTCAGATTTGCCAGAGATGATGGGCTCTGAATTCCCCACAGGTTCTGAAGAGATGGGGGGGATGCACATGAGTAGGGAGGGGTGGGCATGAAGGGGGTCGAGCATTTTCCCAAGGGCCACCCATTCTTTGGGAGGCTGGGCTCGGAGCACCAGAGGGTTGTGGGAGGGCATCAGTTCTCTCCTGGCACCTTGGCCGGCTCTGCTTGTGCCCGCTGGGTGGGTGGGTGGGTGGGTGGGTGTGGAAAGCCCCCTTGGCCATACATACCTGGGGTCTGGCTGCCCCCTGGGGAAGTGGGGTCTGGGGAAGTCAAGGGTTCTATGGAAGGTGGAGGAGAGAAAAGAGTTCATTGCACTTCCCCTGCTTAAGATTGGACTCCATGTTTTGGGGGGAACGGGCAACCTCCTGGATGGGTGGGTGGGTGGGTGGCCCCATTAGTGTTGCCACTGGGCAGTTTGCAATATGCAATAACACCATAGCTACGCTATATATAATAAATCCAGAAAATCCAGTAAAATATAATTAATCCCTGGCTCACTGAAATGGCTTTCAAATAGAAATACATTAAAACCCCTTTGAACATCTCAGGACAAATGGACCCTAGTCGAGGGCAGCTTTGTATAACTCGTCCCTTGATAAAGCTTCCTAAGAACTGAGCAAGGCTTTGCGCGGTCAATGATCGAGATGCATGTTCCCACTTGACCATCGGCCCCTGCTCTGCCCTTCTGCAGAGGATGCCCACCAGAGGAAAAGGAGGGTCTGCGATTTGGATGCCAGGGTGAAGCCCCCCCACCCAGTCAGCAGCACCTGATTGTCCGCCAGCTGTTCTCAGATATTCAGACATGGGGAGGGTGCCTTGGGCCACCAAATCCAGAGGAAACAGCCACACCCCCAGGAGCTTGGACCTGCGGCTCAAATCCAGGTGACAGGACAACCCTTCAAGGCGCCTTGGGGCAGGATGAGGCCCAAGACATCCCTTGTCTGGCGCTTCCTGGTCATGTCAAGCCCCCCAGCTGCCCGCACATCTGCAGGAGCTGAGGTGGTCCTTCTCAGCAGGGCTTCCCTCCCCACTGACGCGGGGGAGGGGGTGATCTGAATTAATTCTCTCTCACACACCCCACACCCCTGCAAAGGTTGACTGGCTCCAATAGTAGGCCACTCTTCCAGGCATTAAAGCCTCCCCGGTGAGCCACTGAGGTGGAGCGGAAGGAATGCCACAGGAGGACTCAAATCCCTCCTCGGCCACGGCAACTGATGGTGGGGTGGGGGGTCTGGGGAGGGCCCAGGGAAAACCTGGAGCAAGCCCCAAAAGTCAGGTGCCCTTCGATGGCACCCACTACACACACTTGCCAAGCAATTTCCTCTCCCCCCCCAAATAAAATTTGTGTCTCTATGGCGTGTGTTCTCCTTACATACCACCCCATACATACCACTTCCAAGTGGTCTCTGGGCAGTTTACAGTTTAATTACAGCATGCAAGCTACACATAATGCCCCCCCATCCATAGCTGGGAACTCATTTTACCGACCTCGGAAGGCTGAGTCAACCATCAGCCAGCAGCTACCTGGGATGGAACCCTAGGTCGTGAGCGCAGTTTTAGCTGCAGGACAGGCATTTAACCCCTGCACCACGGGGCTCTTATGTGTGATGACTGGCTCTTTCTTTCTTGTCATCTCAACCACTACACCTACGCTCTCCCCCTCGTCCTCTCCTGCGCTGTCCTCCACGGGATCCCCCCCCCGCCCTGCCTCATCTCTCTCCCACCCCCAGCACTAGGGCTGTGTGTGTTGGGGGGGGGTTGCTGATTGGATCTCACCATCTGCCACTGTGATGTCCAGGATCAGGACCACTGCCACTGCGATGAGGAGGAGGAGGAACCTGCATGAAAGAAGAGGGTCTGTGAGCGGTGCCTGTGTGTGTGTGTGCGCGTGTGCACACCCCGTGTGGGATTGCCAGGATCAACCTTGGCTTTGAGCCCTGCCAAGAATCTCCATCCAGCCATGGGCCAAGCCCTTTCCCTTGAACACACACACACGGAAGTTCTGCATGGGTCACCCTTGCAGGGGTGTCGTAAGGGCTTCCAATACCAAAGCATTACGTGAAGCCACTTCAGCACTTAAGGGGGTCGGGGTGCAGAGGAGTCCTAAATCATCCATGCTAGCAGTGGCAGGGCTGCAGGCCAGAGGGGGAGGCCCCACGTGCTTTCCCCCAAGAGCTGAGCAAGGAGATGGCCCTCGGCCTCTTCCCTCCCCCCATGCAGCCGACTCCCTGGGTGAGACCCACACTGGCCTTTGGGGTCAGCAGGGAGCCGTGGGGGGCAGGCCTGGAGCCTAGCCTGGGGAGGCGGGGAGGCAGGCAGGCACCCGGGACTGAGCGCTGGGCTCTCCCTCTGCCACCCCTGGTCTTCTCCTGCCTGGCTGTCCAAGACCCCCACACACACACACACACACCCTGTTGCCCCAGCCGCGCCTCCACCCACCTCGACCGGGACCGCATGATCTCAGCTGCGGAGCCTGAGCCGAACAACAAGGACAGAGCAAAGCAGGGCTGGGACGTGCAAAGAGGCAGGAGCCCCACCGGGAGGGCTCCGTTATATGGGGCTCAGCGTCCAAGGGGGATGGGGGGGGCAGAGAGGGAGCAGGGCAGGCAACCAATCCCACTGCGAGGAGGAGGAGGAGGAGGAGGGGACCTTTAGCAGCCGCCTGGGGCTGGGAGGGACCAAGGCACCTGGGCAGCCTCGGGCCACCTGAAAGTGGAGGGGAAGGGTCTCGGGGGGGCGCTGAGGGCTCTTCCCCCACTCTGGCTCAACCGGTCTCATCTACCTGGGTCCCCCATGGGTGGGAATCAGCAGATGCCTGAGAAGAGCCATGAGCCCTGGGGTATTGCGAGACCCATTATGAGGCAGTGCTAGAGTCACGGCACCTGAGAGGCCACTGTTGGCCAATGCCCACAATGCTGAATCAGACCTAGGGATCTTGAAAGCCGCCCCCCGACACACACACACACACACACACACACACAACCTGGCTGACTGCCCTAGATGCCCTCTGGGGAAGCTGGTCGGTGGAAATCTGGACTGCCCTTGGGACTTCCTCAGGGAGAAAGAGAGAGAGAGAGAGAGAGAGAGAGAGAGAGATGGCACTGGAAGAGCATCTGGGGGTCCTAAGTGCCAGCCTGCAGGGTGTCTGCAGGCCTCTTCCCTCGAAAGAGCCACAGGCCATTAGTCCAGGGGGACAGGACGGGACGGGGTGGGGGGGTCGGCCCCAGAGGCTTTGCTGGGGGTGGGGTGGGGGGTCTGTAGAAGTGGCTGTGAGTGTGGCCGGTCAGTCAGTCTGCAACCATCCACACAGGTGGGCTGTGGGGACCTAGATTCCTCAGTCTGCCTCCACCTGCCACCCCCCACACACACACATGCGGCACACCCGCAAGGCAGGAGGTGCCCCCAGCAGGACAAAGGCTCCTTTGTGGCCAGGAAGGCTCTGAATAAGCTTTTGTTTCTCTCTCCCCCCACGCCCCACCCTTCCCGCCCACCCTTCTTTCATCTCTCCTAGATTAAAGGCTCTGGAAGCAACAAGGGGGGAGGGGGAGGCCGGGCCTGTGGGCTGGATCCAGTAGCAAAAAAGGGGGGAGGGCTGGCTGTTTCTGGGGGTGCTGCTGGGGTGGTCCTCCTTCCTTAGGCCTACCACCTCGCCACCCCAAGAGGGGAGGGCCAGGCACCTGCTGCAGCAGGGGCTCCCCCTTTCCCCAAAAGGGCAGAGGCACAGGGACCATGAATTGGCCCTTGGACACCCGTCTGAGCCCCAGGCGGCCTCCCCTTTTCCCCACAGCACCTCTGGCAGCTGGGAAGAGGCTCCTTCCTTCTGGCCCAGCACTCCCAAGGAGGAGGAGGGGGGGCTGAGCACCATGGGACCAAGACGGGTGCCACACTGGATGGACCCCTTCCCAGCATGCCGTCCTGTGGCAATGCTGGGGGGGGGGGAGAGAAAAAGGGAAATAAAACCCCACGCCAGGCACTGGGTGGGTCAGGATCTGCAGAGAGAGGGGAGGCGTGGGGCTCCAGTTTGAGGGGTTTGGAGCAGGGTTACGGTTAGGGTTCCCTCCGAGGGGCTCCGAGAAACACCTTCCAGGCTACTGTGAGCTTCCCCAGCCACGCACAGAGCTGGGCCACCAGAAAACGTGCCCCTCCCTCTCCCCCACCTAAGGTTACCCTGGCCAAACCAGCCAGGAAGACCCAAGGCAGGAGCCCAGTTCAGAGGGCCTGGCCAGCCGCAACAGGACTCTGTCCCCCTCCTTGTGGGCATTTCCACACCGTACTACCACGGTCAGCTAAGGCAAGACATGGAGGCAACTTGGATGGAGTTGGCTGGCCCTCATGAAATGAGGCCTGTGTAGGGTTTTTCAGCTAGGCTAGTCCTGGTGATAGAAGTGGTTTTTAATACAGTCTGTAGCCTATAAATTGCCATTGTAGATAAAGGCAAACAAATATATAATAATAATTACTTGTGCTTGACACGGCGCAGTGCAGCAGTAACGTAGATAAAATGTCAGTATTGATATAATGGGTTGCAGAGTTAGGATAACAGAAAGACAATGACAATGAATAGATTAAAAACTCATATATTCATATATACATCAAAATATACACAGCATAACAACCAAGCATTATATGCAATATAACAAACAGACAAACAGAGTGTGGGGTAAACTGTTCTCACCATAACAGTCCCCCAAGTAACAAATGGCAAGCTAGTGCTTTTTATACTTATTCAGCACTCATAAGATCTGATGCAATCACTAATTAACAATCTGATGCAATCTGATCTAACCATTACAAATCATGATGTTATAATCAGTTCCACCTGCACTTCATCACTTAACATGCCTGTGATTACTAGTCTCTAACACTTGTGAATTAACATTATGACACTGCAGAATCTAACTGCTTCCATTTTACAATTCTCTTTACACATTCTGTTAAATATACATAACATATGTTTTATCAACTTTTACATATCTTGACAACTTTGGTTCTATTTCTAATTCAGCCATGTGTCCTTTAATTCACCCCTTTTCCCTTCACTGAACTGTGACTCAAAGCACCACATTCCTCCCCAAGCCTGTGTCATGAGATACCAGGCCATAAAAGTTGCTGGATAAACACTTATCTGTGTGGGAAGACCACTGGTAAAGGGGTCCGCACAAGAGATAAGCCAGACATCCGTCGAAACATCGATATATCGCCAGAGCTGTCAAACATTCCGGCTGCGAAAGCTCAGAGTTCCGAGAATTGCAAGACAGGTGGCGCCAATGTGCAAGATTAATAGTATCCCCTGTGTGTTTCCTTTGACAATTGATTTGTAACTATGTGATAACCATGTATCCTTTGTAGTTTCTTTGTTGTTTCGCGGGCGATTTACGGCGTCCAGATGTATCCTTGTTTATTCTGATAAAGGAGGGGTATTGGGAGAATGTTTCCTATAAAGTCTATAGAGTTTCTTTGTTTGTTGCCCCAGTTTTCTGACTGAATTCGGCTGGGCGCCTCGCTGCATCGAATTAAAGCTTTTTCTCTGTGCCTTTTGAACCTTGGCATGTTCTTTCATCTCTCGGCTCCCGTAATAGCGGCAAGGTAACCCGGGGTGTAGCTTTCATCTGGGGGCTTCGTCCGGGATTGCCCTCCCTTTTTGGAGCGAGGGGCCAAGCCAAGCGGTTCCGAACAGCCAGCGGTGGACGAAGAGCTCCAGTGCACACCTTTCCATTTGAAAAGGGGAATTTTTTGTTCAACGTGGTGGCGGAGACGGTACCGCTCGGGGAGAAAACGCTGGCCGGCCGGAGAGGGGACCTCTTGAGAGATTTGGTAAGATATGGGACCAGTCCAGTGTGGGAAGATAATTTGTCTCAAGTTTCTTAATTTTGGGGTTGAGCCCCTGGTGTGTAAAAGGGTAACAGAACGATGGTTCTGAGGTTTTTTGGGGGAAGAGAGGAGCAGTGCTCTGATATCCCGCGTGTAACAAGGGAACCCATTTGGTGTGGACAGTGAGAAGGAGCTCTCAGCTGTCAAAGTAGACTAGCGGAAAAAAGGTTTTTCAATAGGCAGAGGGATCCAGACTAGTTTGGGAGGCGGTTTGAAATGTGGGCAATTTGTGTGGCCACTGACCCAATGAATGTGTGAATGCGTGGAAGGTCGGAGTTTAGTATCTCCTTGGCCGAGCGATGTCTGGATTGTACAGTTTCTGTCTGTGGGCGACCCAGCAGATCACAGTCAGTATCGAGTGTTGTGTGTATGAAAATTGTTTAAAGAGTATAGGAGCAGGTCAAGAGGCATTGTGTGGGAGAATATAGGAACACAGTTCAAATAAAATCATTAAAAAACCATGGGGCAAAACTCCAGCAAACCCACAACTCCATTAGACTGCTTCCTTTTGAATTGGCACACGGCCACCAAGAACTATGATTTTGGCATCAAAATGAAGAAGGAAAGAATGGAGACTCTATGTCAAATAGAGTGGCCAGTGATGCAGATGGATTGGCCGGCTCAGGGGACCTTTAATGAGAGTATTATTAGGCAGCTGTGGTTAAAAATTCTTAAGAACTGCACTGAACACATTCCCTACATTGAGGTTTGGAAAGGAAATGTGAAGAAAAATCCCTCATGGATCCAATTCTGTAGAGAATTGCCACCACAGGCTAAGTTGTTAGCCTTAAAGAAAAAGGAGGCAACTTTAGAAAGTCGCCCTGAAGATTATGATGTTTTTACCCCACTGTCTCCTTACGCCATAGCCATCCCTCCAGGGAATCCGGTGGTTCCCCCTGCAGCACCACCTCCTCCAGGTCCAGCGCCCGCTTCCCCTTCAAAGGCACCCCATGTAGATGGTAATCTTCCCATGCCTAAAGATCTTCCACAGCCAGGACCTTCTGGCAAGTTTCCTAAAGATGAGCCTGAAGCAGGGAAAAGAGTCCCTAAAATAAATGAAAGAGAAGAAAAGGATGATGATGAGGAGGAGGAGAGCGAGGAGTAATTCCGCCATAGAATAAAAGGAAATGTTGAATGGGGCGAAGCGGACCATCAAAGAGTGGCTGATTTAATTAAGAAGTACCGGGAATCAGTGATGGAAGTAGGAAATTATGCATTGGAAGCGGCAGGGGGACAAAACTGGGCAAAAAGACAGCGATATCTCTTAAGGGCATATGATGCAGCAAGGAGACATGAGGAATTCCTTGAGAAAAAGAGGATTGAGGAGCAGGCAAAAGTCATGCCTTTAAGGCAAGTGTACGACCCCTTGCCCCAAAATCAGCAGGGTCCCTGCACATATTCGATGCAGCATGTCCCGTTTACATCAAGTGACATTATAAATTGGAAAAACACCCTACCAAGTTTTGAGGATGACCCTGACAAGAATTTTGAAACTATGTCCAGTATTTTCAATGTGTACATGCCCACTTATGAGGATGTGCAGCACCTTGTGAGAGGCTTATTTAATTCAGAGGAGACCCGGAAGATTTTCGATGAGGCTAGGAAATCCTGCATAGCTTTGGGGGACACTCCTGCACAAGCGGAAGCCGCTGTTCCAACGAATACTGCACCAGATTGGGACTATAATGCAGATGCGGGGTGCACTGCTTTAAGAAATTATCATACGGCAATACTTCAGGGCATCAGGGCAGCTGGCAGGAAAAAGATTAATATGTCAAAAGTGAACAATATAGTGCAAAAACAAGATGAGTCCCCAGGAGCTTTTCTGGACAGATTGTATCAGGCATTTAGGAGATATACTCCCATTAACCCTGAAGATCCTGGAATGGAGAATATGGCGAAGACAGTTTTTATAGCTCAATCTGCTCCAGATATTCGAAAAAGAATTCAGAAAGAGGCCAATTTTATGGGACAAACATTGCAGTGGATGCTCCAATTGGCGCAAACTAAATTTAATAATAGGGAGGAAGATCAGAGTTGCCCAAAAAGTAAAGGACAGACTAAGAAAGTGATGGCTCTGAATCAAGTCCCCGAGCCCCGCAATTTCAATGCCCCAGGGAACCGGCGTGGGCCATTATCAAAAAATCAATGTGCACTGTGTGGACAGACTGGACATTGGCGTAAAGATTGTTATAGGAACCCTGAAAATCAAAGGCGAGGAGGCTTTAATCAAGGTCCACGCCGCCCCTGGCAGCCGCCGGCTTTTGAGAGGTATTCAGCGCCCGCTTCATCCGGCTTTAATCAGCCAGGAAATCGACAGTCAGCGCCTGGCCCCTTTAACTACCAACAGCAGAGGAATTTCCAGGTGAATCAAGGACAAGCTAGCCAATTTCAGCCGCAAGTCAAATTCAAGCGCAATCAACTCAAGCTCAGCAAGCACCCCAAAGAGGACAGGGTCCAGCTTGGACCCCACCATACCAGAACATGATGGTTCTGGAAGAAGATGTCCCTTATTGAAGGGGACAGGGTTCTTGTTCTCGTGGGCCCTTGGTCAGTGTTCAAACCGGGAATGAATCTGTCCAATTTCTCGTGGATACGGGAGCTAGTCACTCAGTGATTCCTCAGCTCGTTAAACCCATAGACAGGACTCTTTCAATTAGCGTAATGGGAGCCACAGGAAAGGCGCAGCGCGCTTATTTTATGCAGCCCGTACAGTGCAAACTAGGGGGCCAGATTGTCCAGCACAAGTTTTTACACATGCCAGATTGCCCTATTCCTTTGATGGGACGAGATCTGTTATTTAAATTAGGAGCTCAAATCACCTTCACTCCCAAGGGAGAAATTCATTTGACAACTGATAACAAGGAACCAGAAGGTAAAATGTGTTTAGAATATCCCTTAAGAGAGAGATGGTGTTTGATGGTGGTTCAAGAAGAGCCAGTGCAGCTGTCTCAAGATTTCCTGGACAAGGTTAACCCTGAGGTGTGGGCAGAGGATAACCCCCCAGGCATGGCACAGAACATTCCTCCCATAGTTGTCCAACTTAAGCCATTTGCAGATCCAGTTTCAGTGCCACAGTATCCCATTGGGAAAGTCGCAGCAGAAGGAATTTGGGTCCACCTTAAGAGACTGATAGATCATGGCATCCTTGTTCCGTGTCAGTCACAATGGAACACTCCTTTGTTACCGGTTCGAAAACCGGATGGGACATTTCGTCCAGTGCAGGACCTCCGTTTGGTGAATGAGGCTATCGAACCTCTTCATCAGAATGTTCCGAACCCTTACACGATTTTGAGCCTGATACCACCAGAAGCTGCCTATTTCACAGTTTTAGACTTGAAAGATGCATATTTTTGCTGCTGGTTAGCGCCACAAAGTCAGCCCTACTTTGCTTTTCAATGGGAGGACCCCCAAACAGGTACAAAAACACAATTCAGATGGACCCGTTTGCCTCAGGGGTTCCGAAATTCCAGTACGTTGTTTGGGGGGCCCTGGCGTCAGATCTTGCCAATTTCCCCTGAAAACCTGGCCAAATAGTCCTGCAATATGTAGATGACATTTTGGCGGGAGCGGAAACCAAAGAAGGCTGTGAGCAGCTCACAATTGATCTTTTGAACCATTTAGCAGCAGCAGGTTATAGAGTAACCAGAAAGAAAGCCCAAATTTGCCAAAAATCAGTGCGGTACCTAGGTTTTGACATTTCCCAGCAAAGATGCCAACTACGCGATGAGCAGAAGCATTCAATTATTCAAATCCCTGAACCAAGAAATAGGAGAGAGCTCAGGGGATTTTTGGGAGCAGCTGGGTTTTGCCGCATCTGGATTCCAAGTTTCAGCCTTTTAGCAAAACCTCTGCATTTAGCAACAAGAGGAAAAGAAAGTGATGAGTTCCTGTGGGGTCCGGAACAAAGAGAGAGCTTTAAAGCAATCAAACAGGCTTTAGTAGAGGCGCCCGCTCTTGGTCTCCCAAATCCAAACAAGCCTTTTAACTTGTATGTTGATGAGGAAAATGGAGTGGCAAAAGGAGTTCTGTGTCAGAAATTAGGAAGTTGGCAGCAACCAGTAGCTTATCTATCGGAGACATTGACCCCAACGGAGCAAGGACTTCCGTCCTGCATGCGTGGAGTTGTGGCGCTGGCAGCGCTTTTAAAGAAAGCGGATAAATTCACTTTTGGACAATCCACAGTTTGTATCACAAAGCATGCAATTCTACCCTTGTTAGACGCCAAAGGAGGTTATCACTTCTCCCAGACTGCCATGATGAAATGTCAAAAATTATTTTCAAGAGCTGGTCTTACATTCCAGACAACGGAGGGTTTAAACCCGGCAACCCTCCTCCCAATAAGTAATCAACCGGCCACTCACGACTGTATTCAGACATTAGACGAAATTTATTCATCCCGACCAGATCTTCGTGATACCCCTCACCCATAGTGGAGGACTTGGTTCATGGATGGTAGTAGCTCAGTGATTGATGGAAAAAGACAGGCAGGATATGCCATTGTGGAATTAGAAGACACTGTGATTGAAGCTAAGCAGTTGCCCCCAGGAACTTCAGCTCAATTAGCTGAAATGATAGCTCTCACTAGGGCATTAGAACTGTCAGAAAGGGAAAGTATTAATATCTATACAGACTCCAAGTATGCTTTTCTCACGCTTCATGCACATGAGGCACTTTGGAAGGAGCGAGGTCTCCTTACTTCCGAGGGGACCTCAGTAGCACATCCTGACATTTTGTTACAACTCTTAGATGCTGTATGGAAACCCAAAGAAGTGGCAGTTATTCATTGCCATGGGCATAAGATTGGTCCAGGACTTGAAGCGAGAGGGAACAGGTTGGCAGATCGTATTGCCAAGCAAGCAGCCCAGGGTGCAGTTGAGATGCAACTTAGTCTCATCCCGAGTGACATTTTGCCACCAGACCCACCACGTTATTTGTCCGCTGAGGATGAGTTTGCAGAGGAACAAGAGTTTGACAGGACGCAAGAGGGCTGGTACAAATTGCCAGGTGGACAGCTGTGGGTTCCAGAGAGTTTAGCCCGCCAGGTAGTTCAAAGCCATCATGACAGCACTCACCAAGGTCCCGAAGTGGCTTACCAACATTTGAGCCCATATCTTTATATAGCCAAGCTTCGTCAGTTAGCTTCAAATATTTCCCACAGGTGTGTCACCTGTCAAAGGAACAATCCCAGAACTGGACCCTTGCCACCTCCTGGAATTCAGTATTATGGGAAAGAGCCCTTTGAGGATATGCAGTTGGACTTTACAGAATTACCAAGATGTGGACTTTATCGTTATATGCTTGTGCTAGTGTGTACATTTTCAGGATGGGCGGAGGCTTTTCCAACAAAGACTGATAAAGCTAGTGAGGTAGTCCGCTGCCTTTTGCGGGATCATATTCCGAGGCATGGGATACCCTGCACATTATCGTCTGACAATGGTCCCAGGTTCATCCATCATGTTTTGCAAGGACTGGCTAAGGCACTGCATATTAAGTGGAATTTACATACAGCATACCGGCCCCAGAGTTCAGGACGAGTGGAGAGAATGAACAGGACTTTGAAAAGCCATTTGTCAAAACTCACACAAGAAACAGGCAAGGGCTGGGTGGAAATGTTACCTATTGCTCTCTTTAGAAGCAGGACCACCCCTTCAAGTCAATCAGGCATTTCACCATTCGAACTTGTATACGGCAGGCCAATTCCGATTTCATATGGCTTGCCTCCAGAGAGTGTAGCTTCTTTGACACATGCCAAATATCTTCAGATGCTTGGCCGATCTCTTTCTTCCTTACACAGGTGGACTCTTGGACGACTGCCCGTGGTTTTACAGGAGCCCCTTCATCGTTTTGAACCGGGAGATTCGGTTTGGATCAAGGATTGGAATCAACAGCCTCTGCGCCCGAGGTGGAAAGGTCCCTTTACGGTGTTATTGTCGACGCCAACGGCTGTCAAAGTCTCCGAAGTGAGTGCCTGGATTCATCATACTCGTGTGAAACGAGCTGCCCCAGCGAGCGAGGGAGAAGAGTGGACGGTTCGAGCCAACCCAGATGACAGCTTGAAGCTGACCTTTAAGAAAGTTACTTCAGACATAGGGAAGTCAAAGTAAAATATTGGCTTCCTATGTGTGTGAGTGGCGAGAGGTTTCTCTGATAAGAAGACTTGACTTTCTCCTTTCAGCTTTTGAATTTCCCACCTTTCAAATCCGCCCCTCTACAAGAAGAGGAGGGAGAGGGTATTCAACAAGAAGGTGAGCGATTTCGTTTCAGCTGTTTGCTAGGACAACATTTATTTTGTGCGAGACTGTGTTTTAAAAGTGCCCTGTTTCTTTCTCCTTTGAAGCTGAATAGTGTTTCCCTTTAAGTTCCTTGAAGTACTGCAGCAGACGAGACAGCGCGCCAGTAGCGCAGCAGCTGTCAAAGAGCGTTCTACGAGCTGTCAACAAATGTTCCACGAACTGTCATAAGCTCTGCAGCTGTCAAAACTCTTAAAGGGATCTGAACATTTATGTGGGTTGACATTCCGAATTGGGTTTGGTTCGTTATTTCTCCAATGTATGTGTTGGGTGTGTTATTAATCTGTTACAAGTGGAAGCGAAGGTTTTGTGGGATGTCTAAATCAGTGGAAATGATTGTTCTTTTATTTCTGATACCAGTTTGTTTAGCTGTCAAGTCTGAGGGTATAGAAGAATATACCCCATGCATTATTGCTGCTAGTCAAGGCAATAGAGTAATAAATACCCTGGTATATTACACTCAAAAGCCAGCAGAGTGCAAACAAGCTGGAACCACATGTTTGAATCAAGATATGATGTATCATCTGAAAGTACATCTGGAGACTATCTTTGTTATAAGCCTGAAGTCCCAGCTAAATTTAATTATACAGTGTGGGCTGGAATGGCCAGAACTAGAGAGCCCAGAAGGGACAACCCAGAAAATGGTGGACTTTTGTATTATGTGAATTCTACTACGGTGTTAAAGCATAGTGGCAGACGAGCAGTAATATGGTTCAATGCCTGTGACGCCCTTGGGAAAGGCATGGGAACCCATTGTGGATCCACAGCATGGGTAAATACATATAAATCTGAACATAAGTATTTGTGCTACCCTCATGAAGGTGCCAGAGCAGGTAACCCTGAAGTTTGGGCACCATGTGGTTCAAACAAATTATGTTCAGGATGGGGATGTGTGTGTGCTTTTACAGCTGGAGGCTATCCAGGTTGCCCTCATCTTTCACAGTTCAGAAGGATAGGAGGAAACTATGTCAGTCTAGTAATCAGTGACACACATCCCTCTGTTCAAGTGTATGGTTTTGGGATTGATGGACCTGGTAGGGATCCAGTTACTTATTTGACAATTACTCGTGCAGAGGTGAGAGATGGAGAAAAGAAAAGCCATTCTTGGTCAGTGGAAAATGCTGTAGAGAAACTGAAGGAGAGTCCTTTTGAAATCTCTCAGCATGCCAAGAATTTATTTCTGGAAATGGCTCAGTCAATAGCCACAGAATTAGGAGTTACAAATTGTTATGTTTGTGGGGGCACGAATTTTGGTGAGGACTGGCCTTGGGAGGCTATGGAAGTCCCCCCACAATTGTATAATAACATGTCAAAAATTGGCAACATTACCAAGAGAGCTCAGTCTCAGAATATGACATGGACCATCACATCTCAGTTAGTGGGTCGTGTCTGCTTTTCCCGAAATGGTTCTATTCCAGTGGGTTATTTAACCTGCATAGGAACCTGGGAAAATGGCATTTGGACCTCACCCTCCAATGCTCCACAACCAGAGAAGTTTAATATCACCTTATTGCCATACATATACTCAGCAACTTCGAAGGTATGGGAAGCCCCTATGAATATGTATTGGGTCTGTGGAAATATGGCTTATGAATATTTGCCTCATTCATGGTCTGGTTCTTGTGTGCTAGGATTCATAAAACTATCATTCTTTTTAGTCCCAATAGAAACTCAACAGTATTTGGCTGCTCCAGTGTATGATCCTTTAAATAGGAGAAAGCGTGATGATACTCCCTTTGCAGGTTTTGCTTGTAAGAATCCAGAAGAATATGAAGGAGATATTTGGGACTCAGAGAGAATTGTTTGTGTTTATGGGCCTGCTACTTGGGCTGCAGATGGTTCATGGCCTATAAATTGCCATTGTAGATAAAATGGCAGTACTTTAGTTTATTTCTATTTCTAATTCAGCCCTGTGTCCTTTAATTCACCCCTTTTCCCTTCACTGAACTGTGACTCAAAGCACCACATTCCTCCCCAAGCCTGTGTCATGAGATACCAGGCCATAAAAGTTGCTGGATAAACACTTATCTGTGTGGGAAGACCACTGGTAAAGGGGTCCGCACAAGAGATAAGCCAGACATCCGTCGAAACATCGATATATCGCCAGAGCTGTCAAACACTCCGGCTGCGAAAGCTCAGAGTTCCGAGAATTGCAAGACAGGTGGCGCCAAAGTGCAAGATTAATAGTATCCCCTGTGTGTTTCCTTTGACAATTGATTTGTAACTATGTGATAACCATGTATCCTTTGTAGTTTCTTTGTTGTTTTGCGGGCGATTTACGGCGTCCAGATGTATCCTTGTTTATTCTGATAAAGGAGGGGTATTGGGAGAATGTTTCCTATAAAGTCTATAGAGTTTCTTTGTTTGTTGCCCCAGTTTTCCGACTGAATTCGGCTGGGCGCCTCGCTGCAGCGAATTAAAGCTTTTTCTCCGTGCCTTTTGAACCTTGGCGTGTTCTTTCATCTCTCGGCTCCCGTAATCGCGGCAAGGTAACCCGGGGTGTAGCTTTCATCTGGGGGCTTCATCCAGGATTGCCCTCCCTTTTTGGAGCGAGGGGCCAAGCCAAGCAGTTCCGAACAGCCAGCGGTGGACGAAGAGCTCCGGTGCACACCTTTCCATTTGAAAAGGGGAATTTTTCGTTCAACGTGGTGGCGGAGACGGTACCGCTCGGGGAGAAAACGCTGGCCGGCCGGAGAGGGGACCTCTTGAGAGATTTGGTAAGATATGGGACCAGTCCAGTGTGGGAAGAAAATTTGTCTCTAGTTTCTTAATTTTGGGGTTGAGCCCCTGGTGTGTAAAAGGGTAACAGAATGACGGTTCTGAGGTTTTTGGGGGAAGAGAGGAGCAGTGCTCTGATATCCCGCGTGTAACAAGGGAACCCATTTGGTGTGGACAGTGAGAAGGAGCTCTCAGCTGTCAAAGTAGACTAGCGGAAAAAAGGTTTTTCAATAGGCAGAGGGATCCAGACTAGGTTGGGAGGCGGTTTGAAATGTGGGCAATTTGTGTGGCCACTGACCCAATGAATGTGTGAATGCGTGGAAGGTCGGAGTTTAGTATCTCCTTGGCCGAGCGATGTCTGGATTGTGCAGTTTCTGTCTGTGGGCGACCCAGCAGATCACAGTCAGTATCGAGTGTTGTGTGTATGAAAATTGTTTAAAGAGTATAGGAGCGGGTCAAGTGGCATTGTGTGGGAGAATATAGGAACACAGTTCAAATAAAATCATTAAAAACCATGGGGCAAAACTCCAGCAAACCCACAACTCCATTAGACTGCTTCCTTTTGAATTGGCACACGGCCACCAAGAATTATGATTTTGGCATCAAAATGAAGAAGGAAAGAATGGAGACTCTATGTCAAATAGAGTGGCCAGTGATGCAGATGGATTGGCCGGCTCAGGGGACCTTTAATGAGAGTATTATTAGGCAGCTGTGGTTAAAAATTCTTAAGAACTGCCCTGAACACATTCCCTACATTGAGGTTTGGAAAGGAAATGTGAAGAAAAATCCCTCATGGATCCAATTCTGTAGAGAATTGCCACCACAGGCTAAGTTGTTAGCCTTAAAGAAAAAGGAGGCAACTTTAGAAAGTCGCCCTGAAGATTATGATGTTTTTACCCCACCGCCTCCTTACACCATAGCCATCCCTCCAGGGAATCCGGTGGTTCCCCCTGCAGCACCACCTCCTCCAGGTCCAGCGCCCGCTTCCCCTTCAAAGGCACCCCATGTAGATGGTAATCTTCCCATATCTAAAGATCTTCCACAGCCAGGACCTTCTGGCAAGTTTCCTAAAGATGAGCCTGAAGCAGGGAAAAGAGTCCCTAAAATAAATGAAAGAGAAGAAAAGGATGATGATGATGAGGAGGAGGAGAGCGAGGAGGAATTCCGCCATAGAATAAAGGAAATGGTGAATGGGGCGAAGCGGACCATCAAAGAGTGGCTGATTTAATTAAGAAATACTGGGAATCAGTGATGGAAGTAGGAAATTATGCATTGGAAGCGGCAGGGGAACGAAACTGGGCAAAAAGACAGCGATATCTCTTAAGGGCATATGATGCAGCAAGGAGACATGAGGAATTCCTTGAGAAAAAGAGGATTGAGGAGCAGGCAAAAGTCATGCCTTTAAGGCGAGTGTACGACCCCTTGCCCCAAAATCAGCAGGGTCCCCACACATATTCGATGCAGCATGTCCCATTTACATCAAGTGACATTATAAATTGGAAAAACACCCTACCAAGTTTAGAGGATGACCCTGACAAGAATTTTGAAACTATGTCCAGTATTTTCAATGTGTACATGCCCACTTATGAGGATGTGCAGCACCTTGTGAGAGGCTTATTTAATTCAGAGGAGACCCGGAAGATTTTCGAGGAGGCTAGGAAATCCCGCATAGCTTTGGGGGACACTCCTGCACAAGCGGAAGCCGCTGTTCCAACGAATACTGCACCAGATTGGGACTATAATGCAGATGCAGGGCGCACTGCTTTAAGAAATTATCATACGGCAATACTTCAGGGCATCAGGGCAGCTGGCAGGAAAAAGATTAATATGTCAAAAGTGAACGATATAGTGCAAAAACAAGATGAGTCCCCAGGAGCTTTTCTGGACAGATTGTATCAGGCATTTAGGAGATATACTCCCATTAACCCTGAAGATCCTGGAATGGAGAATATAGTGAAGACAGTTTTTATAGCTCAATCTGCTCCAGATATTCGAAAAAGAATTCAGAAAGAGGCCAATTTTATGGGACAAACATTGCAGTAGATGCTCCAATTGGCGCAAACTAAATTTAATAATAGGGAGGAAGATCAGAGTTGCCCAAAAAGTAAAGGACAGACTAAGAAAGTGATGGCTCTGAATCAAGTCCCCGAGCCCCGCAATTTCAATGCCCCAGGGAACCGGCGTGGGCCATTATCAAAAAATCAATGTGCACTGTGTGGACAGACTGGACATTGGAGTAAAGATTGTTATAGGAACCCTGAAAATCAAAGGCGAGGAGGCTTTAATCAAGGTCCACGCCGCCCCTGGCAGCTGCCGGCTTTTGAGAGGTATTCAGCGCCCGCTTCATCCGGCTTTAATCAGCCAGGAAATCGACAGTCAGTGCCTGGCCCCTTTAACTACCAACAGCAGAGGAATTTCCAGGTGAATCAAGGACAAGCTAGCCAATTTCAGCCCGCAAGTCAAATTCAAGCGCAATCAACTCAGGCTCAGCAAGCACCCCAAAGAGGACAGGGTCCAGTTTAGACCCCACCATACCAGAACATGATGGTTCTGGAAGAAGATGTCCCTTATTGAAGGGGACAGGGTTCTTGTTCTCGTGAGCCCTTGGTCAGTGTTCAAACCGGGAACGAATCTGTCCAATTTCTCGTGGATACGGGAGCTAGTCACTCAGTGATTCCTCAGCTCATTAAACCCATAGACAGGACTCTTTCAATTAGCGTAATGGGAGCCACAGGAAAGGTGCAGCGCGCTTATTTTATGCAGCCTGTACAGTGCAAACTAGGGGGCCAGATTGTCCAGCACAAGTTTTTACACATGCCAGATTGCCCTATTCCTTTGATGGGACGAGATCTGTTATTTAAATTAGGAGCTCAAATCACCTTCACTCCCAAGGGAGAAATTCATTTGACAACTGATAACAAGGAACCAGAAGATGAAATGTGTTTAGAATATCCCTTAAGAGAGAGATGGTGTTTGATGGTGGTTCAAGAAGAGCCAGTGCAGCTGTCTCAAGATTTCCTGGGCAAGGTTAACCCTGAGGTGTGGGCAGAGGATAACCCCCCAGGCATGGCATGGAACATTCCTCCCATAGTTGTCCAACTTAAGCCATTTGCAGGTCCAGTTTCAGTGCCACAGTATCCCATTGGGAAAGTCGCAGCAGAAGGAATTTGGGTCCACCTTAAGAGACTGATAGATCATGGCATCCTTGTTCCATGTCAGTCACAATGGAACACTCCTTTGTTACCGGTTCGAAAACCGGATGGGACATTTCATCCAGTGCAGGACCTCCGTTTGGTGAATGAGGCTATCGAACCTCTTCATCAGAATGTTCCGAACCCTTACACGATTTTGAGCCTGATACCACCAGAAGCTGCCTATTTCACAGTTTTAGACTTGAAAGATGCATATTTTTGCTGCCGGTTAGCGCCACAAAGTCAGCCCATCTTTGCTTTTCAATGGGAGGACCCCCAAACAGGTACAAAAACACAATTCAGATGGACCCGTTTGCCTCAGGGGTTCCGAAATTCCAGTACGTTGTTTGGGGGGGGGGCTGGCATCAGATCTTGCCAATTTCCCCCCAAAACCTGGCCAAATAGTCCTGCAATATGTAGATGACATTTTGGCGGGAGCGGAAACCAAAGAAGGCTGTGAGCAACTCACAATTGATCTTTTGAACCATTTAGCAGCAGCAGGTTATAGAGTAACCAGAAAGAAAGCCCAAATTTGCCAAAAATCAGTGCGGTACCTAGGTTTTGACATTTCCCAGCACAGACGCCAACTACGTGATGAGCGGAAGCATTCAATTATTCAAATCCCTGAACCAAGAAATAGGAGAGAGCTCAGGGGATTTTTGGGAGCAGCTGGGTTTTGCCGCATCTGGATTCCAAGTTTCAGCCTTTTAGCAAAACCTCTGTATTTAGCAACAAGAGGAAAAGAAAGTGATGAGTTTCTGTGGGGTCCGGAACAAAGAGAGAGCTTTAAAGCAATCAAACAGGCTTTAGTAGAGGCGCCCGCCCTTGGTCTCCCGAATCCAAACAAGCCTTTTAACTTGTATGTTGATGAGGAAAATGGAGTGGCAAAAGTTCTGTGTCAGAAATTAGGAAGTTGGCAGCAACCAGTAGCTTATCTATCGGAGACATTGACCCCAACGGAGCAAGGACTTCCGTCCTGCATGCGTGGAGTTGTGGCGCTGGCAGCGCTTTTAAAGAAAGCGGATAAATTCACTTTTGGACAATCCACAGTTTGTATCACAAAGCATGCAATTCTACCCTTGTTAGATGCCAAAGGAGGTTATCACTTCTCCCAGACTGCCATGATGAAATGTCAAAAATTATTTTCAAGAGCTGGTCTTACATTCCAGACAACGGAGGGTTTAAACCCGGCAACCCTCCTCCCAATAAGTAATCAACCGGCCACTCACAACTGTATTCAGACATTAGACGAAATTTATTCATCCCGACCAGATCTTCGTGATACCCCTCACCCACAGTGGAGGACTTGGTTCATGGATGGTAGTAGCTCAGTGATTGATGGAAAAAGACAGGCAGGATATGCCATTGTGGAATTAGAAGACACTGTGATTGAAGCTAAGCAGTTGCCCCCAGGAACTTCAGCTCAATTAGCTGAACTGATAGCTCTCACTAGGGCATTAGAACTGTCAGAAAGGGAAAGTATTAATAGCTATACAGATTCCAAGTATGCTTTTCTCATGCTTCATGCACATGGGGCACTTTGGAAGGAGCGAGGTCTCCTTACTTCCGAGGGGACCTCAGTAGCACATCCTGACATTTTGTTACAACTCTTAGATGCTGTATGGAAACCCAAAGAAGTGGCAGTTATTCATTGCCATGGGCATAAGAGTGGTCCAGGACTTGAAGCGAGAGGGAACAGGTTGGCAGATCGTATTGCCAAGCAAGCAGCCCAGGGTGCAGTTGAGATGCAACTTAGTCTCATCCCGATTGACATTTTGCCACCAGACCCACCACGTTATTCGTCCGCTGAGGATGAGTTTGCAGAGGAACAAGAGTTTGACAGGACGCCAGAGGGCTGGTACAAATTGCCAGGTGGACAGCTGTGGGTTCCAGAGAGTTTAGCCCTCCAGGTAGTTCAAAGCCATCATGACAGCACTCACCAAGGTCCCGAAGTGGCTTACCAACATTTGAGCCCATATCTTTATATAGCCAAGCTTTGTCAGTTAGCTTCAAATATTTCCCACAGGTGTGTCACCTGTCAAAGGAACAATCCCAGAACTGGACCATTGCCACCTCCTGGAATTCAGTATTATGGGAAAGAGCCCTTTGAGGATATGCAGTTGGACTTTACAGAATTGCCAAGATGTGGACTTTATCGTTATATGCTTGTGCGTGTGTACATTTTCAGGATGGGCGGAGGCTTTTCCAACAAAGACTGAGAAAGCTAGTGAGGTAGTCCACTGCCTTTTGCGGGATCATATTCCGAGGCATGGGATACCCCGCACATTATCGTCCGACAATGGTCCCGGGTTCATCCATCATGTTTTGCAAGGACTGGCTAAGGCACTGCATATTAAGTGGAATTTACATACAGCATACCAGCCCCAGAGTTCAGGACGAGTGGAGAGAATGAACAGGACTTTGAAAAGCCATTTGTCAAAACTCACACAAGAAACAGGCAAGGGCTGGGTGGAAATGTTACCTATTGCTCTCTTTAGAAGCAGGACCACCCCTTCAAGTCAATCAGGCATTTCACCATTCGAACTTGTATACGGCAGGCCAGTTCCGATTTCATATGGCTTGCCTCCAGAGAGTGTAGCTTCTTTGACACATGTCAAATATCTTCAGATGCTTGGCCGATCTCTTTCTTCCTTACACAGGTGGACTCTTGGACGACTGCCCATGGTTTTACAGGAGCCCCTTCATCGTTTTGAACCGGGAGATTCGGTTTGGATCAAGGATTGGAATCAACAGCCTCTGAGCCCGAGGTGGAAAGGTCCCTTTACGGTGTTATTGTCGACGCCAACGGTTGTCAAAGTCTCCGAAGTGAGTGCCTGGATTCATCATACTCGTGTGAAACGAGCTGCCCCAGCGAGCGAGGGAGAAGAGTGGACGGTTCGAGCCAACCCAGATGACAGCTTGAAGCTGACCTTTAAGAAAGTTACTTCAGACATAGGGAAGTCAAAGTAAAATATTGGCTTCCTCTGTGTGTGAGTGGCGAGAGGTTTCTCTGATAAGAAGACTTGACTTTCTCCTTTCAGCTTTTGAATTTCCCGCCTTTCAAATCCGCCCCTCTACAAGAAGAGGAGGGAGAGGGTATTCAACAAGAAGGCGAGCGATTTCGTTTCAGCTGTTTGCTAGGACAACATTTATTTTGTGCGAGACTGTGTTTTAAAAGTGCCCTGTTTCTTTCTCCTTTGAAGCTGAATACTGTTTCCCTTTAAGTTCCTTGAAGTACTGCAGCAGACGAGACAGCGCGCCAGTAGTGCAGCAGCTGTCAAAGAGCGTTCTACGAGCTGTCAACAAACGTTCCACGAACTGTCATAAGCTCCGCAGCTGTCAAAACTCTTAAAGGGACCTGAACATTTATGTGGGTTGACATTCCGAATTGGGTTTGGTTCGTTATTTCTCCAATGTATGTGTTGGGTGTGTTATTAATCTGTTACAAGTGGAAGCAAAGGTTTTGTGGGATGTCTAAATCAGTGGAAATGATTGTTCTTTTATTTCTGATACCAGTTTGTTTAGCTGTCAAGTCTGAGGGTATAGAAGAATGTACCCCATGCATTATTGCTGCTAGTCAAGGCAATAGAGTAATAAATACCCTGGTATATTACACTCAAAAGCCAGCAGAGTGCAAACAAGCTGGAACCACATGTTTGAATCAAGATATGATGTATCATCTGAAAGTACATCTGGAGACTATCTTTGTTATAAGCCTGAAGTCCCAGCTAAATTTAATTATACAGTGTGGGCTGGAATGGCCAGAACTAGAGAGCCCAGAAGGGACAACCCAGAAGGTGGTGGACTTTTGTATTATGTGAATTCTACTACTGTGTTAAAGCATAGTGGCAGACGAGCAGTAATATGGTTCAATGCCTGCGACGCCCTTGGAAAAGGCATGGGAACCCGTTGTGGATCCACAGCATGGGTAAATACATATAAATCTGAACATAAGTATTTGTGCTACCCTCATGAAGGTGCCAGAGCAGGTAACCCTGAAGTTTGGGCACCATGTGGTTCAAACAAATTATGTTCAGGATGGGGATGTGTGTGTGCTTTTACAGCTGGCGGCTATCCAGGTTGCCCTCATCTTTCACAGTTCAGAAGGATAGGAGGAAACTATGTCAGTCTAGTAATCAGTGACACACATCCCTCTGTTCAAGTGTATGGTTTTGGGATTGATGGACCTGGTAGGGATCCAGTTACTTATTTGACAATTACTTGTGCAGAGGTGAGAGATGGAGAAAAGAAAAGCCATTCTTGGTCAGTGGAAAATGCTGTAGAGAAACTGAAGGAGAGTCCTTTTGAAATCTCTCAGCATGCCAAGAATTTATTTCTGGAAATGGCTCAGTCAATAGCCACAGAATTAGGAGTTACAAATTGTTATGTTTGTGGGGGCACGAATTTTGGTGAGGACTGGCCTTGGGAGGCTATGGAAGTCCCCCCACAATTGTATAATAACATGTCAAAAATTGGCAACATTACCAAGAGAGCTCAGTCTCAGAATATGACATGGACCATCACATCTCAGTTAGTGGGTCGTGTCTGCTTTTCCCGAAATGGTTCTATTCCAGTGGGTTATTTAACCTGCATAGGAACCTGGGAAAATGGCATTTGGACCTCACCCTCCAATGCTCCACAACCAGAGAAGTTTAATATCACCTTATTGCCATACATATACTCAGCAACTTCGAAGGTATGGGAAGCCCCTATGAATATGTATTGGGTCTGTGGAAATATGGCTTATGAATATTTGCCTCATTCATGGTCTGGTTCTTGTGTGCTAGGATTCATAAAACCATCATTCTTTTTAGTCCCAATAGAAACTCAACAGTATTTGGCTGCTCCAGTGTATGGTCCTTTAAATAGGAGAAAGTGTGACGATACTCCCTTTGCAGGTTTTGCTTGTAAGAATCCAGAAGAATATGAAGGAGATATTTGGGACTCAGAGAGAATTGTTTGTGTTTATGGGCCTGCCACTTGGGCTGCAGATGGTTCATGGGGGTACAGAACCCCTATTTATATGCTGAATAGAATTATTAGGCTGCAAGCAGTTTTGAATTTGGCGGGCCAGCGCATCACTTCCGCGTTAACTACTATAGCGGCAGTGACAGATCAATTAAGAACAGCTGTTTTTCAAAACAGGCTCGCTCTCGATTATTTATTAGCATCTGAGAATGGAGTATGTGGAAAATTTAATTTGACAAATTGCTGTCTTAAAATTGATCCCGTGGGAAGGGTTGTTAGTCAACTGGCCACGGAAATTAAACAGTTAACTTTCAATCCGACACAAGAATGGAAGGGTATGCAATGGCAATGGTTAAATGATTTCATGCCACAAGCCTGGATGAAAACATTAGGAAGTTTATTAATTGCTCCTTTATGTCTTCTTTTATTTCTTTTGATTTGTATTCCTTGTCTGTTGCGGTTTGTACAGTCGACTGTTTCAAAGGTTGTAGAGAAGACAGCCGCTCCTAAGCTGATTGCTTTGCTACAGGACTACGAAGCCGTTTCGATGGACGACTCAAAATGAGTGTCCATTTGAAGAGGAGGGAAATGATAGAAGTGGTTTTTAATACAGTCTGTAGCCTATAAATTGCCATTGTAGATAAAATGGCAGTACTTTGGTTCTATTTCTAATTCAGCCCTGTGTCCTTTAATTCACCCCTTTTCCCTTCACTGAACTGTGACTCAAAGCACCACATTCCTCCCCAAGCCTGTGTCATGAGATACCAGGCCATAAAAGTTGCTGGATAAACACTTATCTGTGTGGGAAGACCACTGGTAAAGGGGTCCGCACAAGAGATAAGCCAGACATCCGTCGAAACATTGATATATCGCCAGAGCTGTCAAACACTCCGGCTGCGAAAGCTCAGAGTTCCGAGAATTGCAAGACAGGTGGCACCAACGTGCAAGATTAATAGTATCCCCCTGTGTGTTTCCTTTGACAATTGATTTGTAACTATGTGATAACCATGTATCCTTTGTAGTTTCTTTGTTGTTTCGCGGGCGATTTACGGCGTCCAGATGTATCCTTGTTTATTCTGATAAAGGAGGGGTATTGGGAGAATGTTTCCTATAAAGTCTATAGAGTTTCTTTGTTTGTTGCCCCAGTTTTCCTACTGAATTCGGCTGGGCACCTCGCTGCAGCGAATTAAAGCTTTTTCTCTGTGCCTTTTGAACCTTGGCGTGTTCTTTCATCTCTCGGCTCCCGTAATAGCGGCAAGGTAACCCGGGGTGTAGCTTTCACTGGGTGAACACTGTTGGATTCCCAAAGGCCCAATAAAGGAGGTCAAATACGAGAGAGGTCCAAGATAGTTATCGGTTTATTGAGTCCAATAAAAGACGGTAAGGCGAACAGCCCACACCAAGGCAGTGCGAGGTGTTCGGCCCCGAAGACCAGGTGTACACATGTTTTATACCCCCTTCCCCCTCCCACAAGGCACGCGCAAACCTCTGGGCCAGGTGAGGGGCAGTTTTCAGGGAGCCTCCAATGGGGACAGTTCTGGGGACCTCCCAGGGGTGGCCCCAAGGTGTACACAATGTTCTGAAACAGGACACTGGCTTAGCTTGTCCATCCAGGTGTGGCTGGGCCATCAGGGACTTTAATGGGCTATCAGGGGTGAGACAATAGAATGGAGGTGAGTGGTATTGTCCGAGAGTCCGAGTCACCATCAAGTCAATAGTGAGAGCGGAAGGGTGAACAAAAAAGTCCTAAGCTGCCAGACATGTTCCCAGGTGGATGTGGAAAGGAGGCAATGGGACGCCTCTTTGCCGAAGGTAATCCTATTGTCCATGTGGAACCCCTTCATCCTGGAGCCTTCTCTGCTGATGAAGTTGGTTCTGGAAGGATGAAGTCACCATTTCCTCCTCCTTCTCCCCTGACCCTTGCCCAAGATGGTGGTCCCAAGCATAGAGAACAGAGGGGTGGTGGTCTAGTAAAAGCATACCCAGGGGAAGCATAGTGGGGTGAGAGGTTAAGAGGAGAGCAGGGGGGGTTGCCCTTCTAGAAGCTCGAGGTGGTGGGGAGGGGAAGGCAAGAGAGAGGGGGGGAATCTAGTGGAAGGGGGAAAGGAGAATCCAGGTGTGTATGGAATTTTGTCAGTAGCTTAGGCTCTTCAGGGTCTATGGTGAATGATGTTGTATTTCAATTAATCAAAGCCTCCTGCTTCAGCAACAGTGCCGCTCAGGCTGGGAAAAGACTGCAGAGCAGCTTGCCTGGTATTTCTATGGGAAAGTTCCCATTTGTTTGGGGTTTTCGTGTGGTGCTTGTTCATGGTATGGGTGCGCGGTCTGGGGGTGTTGGGGACCCCAAAAGCATCTCGGAAAATATTTTATTTTTTCTTAGTGACCCACACCTGGGTCTTATTTCAGGTTTATTATTCCATAGAGCACAACGTCCTCAGATAAATCCAGAGAGAAGGTCTCGGCAGACCCATGGCAGTGGAGCCTTTCTCCGCCCTGGGCATCAGAGGTGGCACTGAGAGAGCAGCAGGGCCTGGGGGGTCCTCAGGGTGCAGAAGTGGAGGGGGGGCTTGATACACGCACAGGACAGAGCCTGGACTTCTGCCTCCACTTGCCTCCTGTGCTGGCCGGCCCACTGTTTTTGCCCCCCCCATGGTGTGGCAGCCCCCCCCCCTTTGCCATTCCTTCTTGACCAAACAAGAAGCCAGGCCAGGACCTCCATGGTGAGAGGGGGCAAAGTGGCCTAGCCACGTGTGGGTGCAATTGGTGAAGAAAGTGCACACCTCTACTTCGTGGGGTGTGCTAAAATAACACCATGTATGTGGGACTCTGGGGGGGGGGGTGGGAACAAGTTCCCCTTTTGGGGAAGGGGACCTTGTGCCTGTAATCACAGAGAACTGGGAATCCAGGGGTCTTTCTCTCCCCTCCCCTCCCCTCCCCTCTCCTCCCCAGGGGTCCCCCCCACTCACCTGAAGGCCTCAGTGCAGAGCCCCTCCAAGCAGCTGGCCTGTGGTCAGTGGCATGAAAAGTGCCACCCCACCAGGGTCCCCCACCCCCCATAAAGCCTTCCCAGGGATCAGCTTTTGCCTTCAGCCATGCGCCAGGAAGAGGTGTGCTAGGGGGTGGGGGTGGGGGGGTGGGGGTGGAGGCCTCCAGGAATCAAGCCATCTGGCCTGCAAGTTAGCCTCCCGTGAAGCAAGGAGCCGTGGTCTCCACCACCACCACCACCAGCAGCAGCAGCAGAACCACCAGCAGCCAGAATCCAGATTGGGCCATCTGCAAAATCTCATTCTCCCCCCCCCCCACACTCCTGTTGCCCCTGCTGCACAGAAACACCCTTGCATCTAACTTGCTTCCAGCACTCTGGCCTTGGAGGTGTCCCTGTGGCCACTCAGATGGGAACCTCTGTGTGAGTGTGAGTGTGAGTGTGAGTGTGTGTGTGGTGGTGGGGGAGTGTGCACGCGCCCAGGGCCCTCCTGCCTGTCCTGTTTTAGGGAGACCCAGGCAGAACACCTCCATGGGCAAGGAAAGGGGGCAGCAGGAGGCTCTGCCCCCCCCCCCCGTCTTTGCTCCCCAGATCTGCGAACAGAGATCTGCCTCAAGCGCCTCCCCCCTTCCTCCCTGGGGGCCAAGGAAGCGAGAGGCCTCCCCTACTCTGCCCACCAGAAGCAAGAGCCAACTCTCTAAAGAGAAGTGAGATGGAAGCAGGATGGTGCTCCCCCCCCCTCCCCACACAGCCTCGAGCGTTCTCTCCCATGAACACAAGAAGAGCCCGGCTAGATCAGGCCCAGGGTTCCCCTAGCCCAGCATGCCTGTCCCCCCCCCAGTGGCCCCACCCAGACAGACTCTGGGAGCTCACAGGAGGCAACCCCGTCCCCTGTCCCCTGATGCCCCTTCCCTGCGCCTGGCACTTCGAGGGACCCTCCACCTTCTCCTCTTAAGCCTCCTGGAGAGAACACATCTCCCCATCATGGCTCGTCACCTGCAGAGTGGACTTTTCCTCCAGGAATCGGTCCAATCCCTGCTTCAAGGGATCTAGGCCGGAGGCCATCACCACCTCCTGTGGCAAGGAGTTCCACAGACTAACAGCTCTCTGGGGATCCGAAGGGCGGGCCGAGGGAGGGAGGGAGGGAGGCAGAGACCAATGGAAAGGAAGTCACTGGGACCCCCACCCCCTTTGCTTCCAGAATCCCACCTGCCTGTTTTCTTGAACCTTGAGCAAAAGTGCAGGTACCCCTCAGGGGTGGCATCAGTGACCAGGCCCTCTTTATGGAGGGCCTGACCTGACGCCATCCTCCCATCCCTCCCACCACCACCACCCCTGCAAATACTGCGTCCAGCTCCCCCTATCCTGGCCCTCTATTCTCAGAGATGCACACCCTTCCCACAAAATAAGGTGCATGAGTGGGGGGCCTTCCTGTGTGTGCTCCATCCCCAAGGAGCCCGGTGCAGCCGGGCTGGCAGGTCTGGTCTGGTCTGGGCAGGAGCAGCCCCTCCGGCGGCCATCCCTCCCCCATCCCGCCAGCCGCCCTGGGGAACAAGGGGCTCTTTACAGCCACAGGAGGGGCGGGCGGGCAGGGAGGGGGGTGGCAAGCGGGCGCTGGGCAGCCTCAATGCCCTTTTGTTCCCAGATGAAAGGGTCCCAGGAGGCGGATGGGGAAGGGGGGGCTCAGGGGATGGCAAGCCCCATTGGGCTGTGGGGCCTCCCGGGAGGAGGGCTGGGAGGCGGGGGGGGGGGGGGGCGGGAGAGTGCTCTTTTGCCTTCCTAAGGACACCTTCCAGCCTTCCACCCAGAACAAAGTGGGCCACTGGACTCCATGTGCTGCCCCCACGAGGGCCAGAGAGCCGTGAAGGGCAAAAGAAAGCCGCAGCAATGTCCCGCCCCCGTCTCCCTTCTCCCCCTGGGTCCCCAGGCCACCCGTGTGGGTGGCCTCTTGCCGCTGCCACCACTGGTCCATCTTGCCCCCCCCCCGAGGGTCTGGGGCCCTCAGCTTTCTGCCCCAGAGGGCAGGGTAGCCTAAGTGAGGTTCCCTCGCCACTGACCGTGGCTGCTGCCCCTCCTGGCACTGCACAGCACACTCCTTTGCCCCACAGACCAAGTGCTGGCTAGAGGGAGGGCATTTAAAATAGGAAAAAGTCTATCTGCTACTTTTCAGGCAAGGATTTCAACAATCCTCAGACAAATCAAGGGTACTCCACACCTTCACCACCAGGGCCATAGCTAAGGACCCATACTTTATGGGTTTCACCACCTTAGGCCATTGTCCACCTAATGGCCTATTGAGGCTATTGTCCACCTAGGAGCCTATTTCAGACCAGGGTGACATGAGGTCAAAGTGAGCTATAAAATGGAGGACTCGCTAGCTTTCCTCAGACTGACAAAGCTGTTTGGATGAGCAGTGGAGGAACATTTTGGTCTCTCAAGAAAAAGAAGTCCAGCTGCCATGACTCCACTTCCAGATAAACTCACCTGGATGACTGAGAGATTCTTCACAGAAACCAAACATCCTGCGGCAGGCCTCGGAGCTGCCAATTATTTATTTTATATTGCATTTTTACCCCACCTTTCTCCTTAGAAAAAGGACTCAAGGCAGCTTACAGTAGTGAGGGACAATATACAGTCCAATACATTCAAGTATTGAGAGCAGGGAATTGCAATGGGCGTTTATACACGACCCCTAAACTCTGCCACAAATGGCTCCCAGCTCCGGAGCTTAAAAATGTTTACCCACCAGCTCCGGAGTTAACAGGAAATTAAGTGCGACCCCGCCCACTTTAGCGCGTCCCAGCGCAGCTTTCTGGTACCTGCTCTTTGGAGGTGAAAATTATTTGATCCGGTGTAAGGATAGTGAGTGCGGGGCTCTCCTTGCTTCTGTTTGTTGTTTTTCTGCCCCCTGCCCCTTTAAGAGCTACTTTTACAAAGACGAGAGGCAGAACGGAGGTGAGCGGCATGCTTTTCTTCCTTTTTTTCTCCCTCCCCTCACGCAGCCAGCAGCCAGGAAGTGCGGAGGGGGGTGGGAACGGAGGAACAGCGACGAACCCCTAAGATCTCTGGTCCGAATTTAAGTGGTCCGCATTAAAAGACAACAAACAATGAGCCGACCGTGGTCAGCCGCCGCGGCCAGGGGTGAGTTGCGCAGGGGTGGGGGTGGGGGCGTGGGGTGCAGGGGGTGGGGTGGGAGGGAGGCTGTAGTAAGCCAAGGCGCCTTGCAAGGGGCAGCAGGAGAAGGAAGCGGCGTGGGGGTGGGGGTGGGGGGGGCAGGTCTCCCTGCGACCCCGGGAGGCGGGCGCAGAGCCTTCTTGCGGGAGAGCCCCCCCCTCCTCCCTTGCCGGCACGCAGCCTTTGGGGCATCAAGGAGCGCGCCCCCTGCAAGCCTCCCCCCTCCGCCGCCCGCCGCCGCTGTGGCAGCCGCGGATCTGGGCTCCGCCTCTGGCGGGCCTCTGCTGCCCCCTGGAGGTCCCGTGTGGAACTGCACGACCCGGAGCCTTGCGCGCCCCCCCCCCAAAACGCCTGAGGTTTTCGGGGTGCCTCTTCTGAGGAGACCCCAGAGCGAAACGTCCTCCTGGGCGCAAGGCCAGCTGCCTCCTGGGCGGGCTCTTGGGGTGGCATCGCTTTTGGAGGCCAATTTGCTTTCTTATCCGAGCTTTCCCCCCCCCCGCCCCACCCTCCTTGTAACTGACGAGAGTTCCTTCTTGCAAATCAGCTGTTCTCCAGGAGTGGATCCTTCCAATAATCAGCTACTGTCAATATGATTTCGAGGAGTGGCGACTCATTCCAGGGTTTCCCAGGTAGAGAACAGAGGGAGAAGTGGTTTCCCACCCCCTGCTGCAGGTGATTTCAGGGGGGAGGATGCCATTTGCATGCACTCTTCTCAATGTCAAATAAATAAATAAATAAATAAATAAATAAATAAATAAATAAATAAATCCTGGTTTAGCAAAGAAGCTTTTGGTGGGGTGGGGTGGGGAGCTGACATTGAACCCTAAGCAAGTTAGCATCCCTTTTCATGTTTAAAGTGTTCTGATTATATACTGCCCCATACCACTTCAAGTAGTCTCTGGACAGTTCACAGTTTAATTACAGTATGCAGGTTGCAGGTTTATTTACTTTATTTTACTTAAAATATTTTTACCCTGCCTTTCTCCTTTAGAAAGGACCCAAGACAACTTGCATCATTAAAAAACGATAGTAAAAGCTAAAAACAAGTACGTATACAAACACTAAAAAGGATGAAGCAAATATTGTAGAAAGAAAATCAGTGAACAAAAGCAACACACACACAAAAAGATTCAAAATGACAAGGCACAACATTCCCAGTTAGCCAGTCACTTGGGGGACACCAAGGAGTGGTTTTTGCCTCTCACTGTAAAATTGTACACAAAAGAAGTCTCATTGCTATTCCCCCCCCCCTCCCAGCAAAAGTACCACGGCACAAATGTGAACAGCAGGCCTCTCCTAAAGGCAAGTCCTGTCTCATGAGTGTGAGATCCCAGCTGCAGGTCACAAGGGTTGCCCACAGGGCTGGCCATTAAAAAAAAAAGAGGATGTGGTCAGCTGAGGGCCGGTGGCATGACTGGTGGCTTCTAATCCAGATGGCCCCATCCCAGCCACCTCCTGGAGGGAGGCCCTCTGGGTGCTGGAAGTGATTGTCCCACTGCCCTCCCACTTCATCCACCCCCACGAGAGAGAAGATGCATGGGGGGGGAGGGGGCTTGGTCCTCATCCTCCCACCTGCACCCTGCTGGCACTTAGCCCAGTGGTCAGCTGGGGGAAGGGTTTCCTCTCCAGACTAGGCTGTCCATGGACTGAAAAAAAGGCTGCGTCCAGGTGGGAAGTGATGGAGGGAGCCCGAGCGTGGGCGCACACGGGCTTATCTTGTGTTGCGCTTCCAAGACAGGCAAAGCTGGCAGACTCCTGGGGGTGCTGGCAGATCGGAACCTTCGTTGTGCCACCGGGCCGGCGTGAGACTGCCGTGGAGGGTCCTGGGACCCTGTGTCCAGCACCTGCCGAGGCTGGGGCTCAGCTCTCCGGCCCTCCGGCCAGCAAAGGGGAGGGTGCTGCCCGTCCGTCCATAACCCCCACCCCCACGTTGCTAGTGGGCACAGGGGGTGGCACAAGGGTCTCCAGCCTGGAAGAGGTTGTAGACGCTGACCAAAGGGAACATGGTCAGGGCCCCCACCATGGAGCCCAGCTGCACCACCGCCCCACACCAGACAAGAGCACTGTGCCCCTCGTCCCGCAGGACCATCCCAATCATCAGCTTGACGTAGGACAGGAGGCCCACGAAGAGCACCCAGGACACCACCTGCAGGGAAATGGGGGTGGGGTGGGGTGGGGGGTGGCAGGAGGAAATGCATTTTAAAAAAATACAGTTCTTAAATGCTCTGGGCTGCATATTGTCCCTCCTTATTGTAAGCCACCTTGGGTCTTTTCCAAGGAGGAAGGTGGGATAAAATGGTCAAAAATAAATAAATAAAATAAAATGTTGCCCCCCCTCTTGTTGATGCTGGCAGACATTTGGTTGTAGAGGACCCCTTGTGTGGGGGAGCCCACCTGGTGCTGAGGTGGTGGTGAGAAGGAAGACTGTCAAGAGTGCAGGACGGGGCCAGCTGAGCACCAGGGCAAGGGGGTGATGGGCTGTGCTCAGGCAGCTGGCCCACCCAGCCGGGGACCCACCCAGGGCAGCTGCGGGGATGGGCAGTTGTAGTGTGTGATCTCGGTGAGTGAGGCTTGTTGTTGGACTTTATTTGCAACTCAACCTACGTGAGCGGAGAGGAAGGAGAGTGCCTCGGCTGCATGCTGGGTAGTGTAGTTCTGTTTACCTCTTCCTCTCATTCACCAATTAACGAACCACTCCCTGGTCGTTTAAATTTGTTGACTTTTTTCAGCCACCCATTTTCTTTCTTTCTTCTGAGGGAGGCAGGAGGATGCTCTGCTAGGTAGGTCTCTCCTGTCCACCATGTTCCCAGGCCACGTGGTCTGAGGGGACTCCTTTTTTGTTTTCTTATCATTTTCAACTTATTTTTCTGCCTGATCACTTCTGAAGCACTAACTGATACAATTTGTTTATTACTGCCAATCGTTGAATCAAGAATGTACCTGCAGTTAGCAAGTCATGTGCCGTGAGTAAAGATCTTCGTTTTCCTTTTTACCTTGAAAGCAGTGCCTGTGTGGTTTCCTTAGTTTAAGCGGGTGGATTTTGTGCTGGGGGGTGTGTGAGTGTGTACTTTTGGGGAACTAGCTGGATCCATTCTCACTCCCAGCTGCATTTTAGACTCCCAAGCTGGGCTTCTGCAATAACTCATCAACCCAAATAAATTGCACAATAAGGCTTCCCTGGAGTGAGCACGGGGCATCCCCTGGCAGGGGTCCTCCCACCCCCACCCCAACCCCTACCTGGCTTTCAGGCTGGGAGGCAGGAGGGGGGAGCTGAGATGGGAGAGCAGGTAGGGATGTAAACAGGGTGTGTGTGTATGAATGAGCATTGGCAGGACGGGTGCCCTGACCTACTCCTGCTACTTACGATCAGGACAGTGCCGAGAGGTCCGTGCTGCAGCAGCAGAGGGCAAGGGCTCAGCACCGCCATGGCCATGATGTAACAGGCAAGGAGGGTTCCCGCCAGGGAGAGGACGCCCATCAGAACCAAGGACCTGGGTGAGGAGGGGGGGCAAAAGGAAGGAAGGAAGGAAGGAAGGAAGGAAGGAAGGAAGGAAGGAAGGAAGGAAGGAAGAAAGAAAGAAAGAAAGAAAGAAAGAAAGAAAGAAAGAAAGAAAGAAAGAAAGAAAGAAAGAAAGAAAGAAAGAAAGAAAGAAAGAAAGAAAGGGGGCAGCATCATGAGCCGGTTCTTCCACCACTCTCCTACTACCAAAGCCCTTGGTCTAAAGGAGGCACACTGAAGTTCTGCCCCTGGCGGGTACACCAATGGGCAGAGCTGGATCCTGATGGGAAGGGCAGCCCTTGCGATGTCACAGAGGTGAGGCAGGCAGATTGGGGAGATGGGCAACAGGGCAACCAGGGCAAAGGGGTCCTGAGCCCGGGTGGCACCCATCTCATGGAGCTCTGGGGCACCTGAGAGGCAGGCAGAAAGGCCTTGCGGAAGGGCAGCCCTATCGCCCTGCGGTCAACTGCCAGGTAGGTTCCTCAACCACCCAGGGACGCCCCCTCTGCCCCCCAAGAGGGCTTCCCACTTCCCAAAGTCTCCCTCCAAATCATGCCAGGCAATAGAATTGAGATGTGGGGATGGGGCAAGAACCCAGCCCAGCCCAGCCCAGCCCCCAGCCCTGCTTGGCCACTGCCCTGCCCATCCCATAGGTTCCTATTGCCCTTGAAAGGTGTTTGTAGGATACATGTTGAGGGGTTCAGGTGCTGAGCCACCTGGCAAGATGGGGAAGTTCTTTTTGGGGACCCAGGCAAAAATATCCCCCAGTCAGCATGGACAAAGCCTCCCCCAGGTTTGCCCTGGGCAAGTGAGTGAAGGCCGCCAGCCCTTGCATCCAGAAGAGGGGAGACCCTTCCTTTCCCTTCCCTTCCCCCCTGCAGGTCAGCTGGATCACTCAGTGCCCACCAGAAGCCCTGCTCTCCCAGTGCCCCCCCTCTCCTGCCTGCCCTTCTCTGCCCCATTCTCCCCCCCACACACACACACACCACCACCACCACCATCGCCACCGCCACCGCCTTCCCGGGCTTCTTCCCCCTTCACCTGTTTGGCAGGCACATTCCCAGGAGGCAGGCGAGCGGGTTGGCCAGAGCAGCCAGGGTGGCCGAGAGATGGTAGGCGAGGTTGCCGTAAGGCAGGCAGGAGTACGACTGTACAGCCGGGAGGATGCCGTTGGTCAGGGCGTTGACCCAGGAGAGCAGGACAAAGATGTAGGCCACCTGGGAGCAGGAGTAGGTGCCGGAGCCAAAGGAGGGCCCCATCACAGGCTGCTCTGCCCCAGTGGCCCCCTTGGCAGCCCCCCGCCTGCCCCCCTGCAAGGTGCTTCTCCTTGGCCCGCTCCCTCTTGGCGGCAGGCAGGCAGTTCAGGAGGACGAAGGCCGCGAGGCAGAGGGCCATCATGCCACCGAGGAAGAGGAAGAAGGCGGAGACGGAGAAGCGGGCCTCCTCGTACTCCGCCCGCCGTGGCCCCGTGTCGTTGCCCGCCTGGCTCGCGTTCCCGTGGCAGCGGAAGGTGCCCACGCCCTGCCCCAAAGCCACCAGCCCGGGCAGGAGGCCGCTCAGCCCCTCCCCCACGAAGTAGGTGTTGAGATACCGGGGCTGGAGGCTCTGCATGTAGGGCAGGAAGGTGACCGAGGAGGTGCAGTCCACCAGGGCCAGGAAGAAGAGGAGGCTGAGGAGGGCGGTGCTGCGGGGGGAGCCCCCCACCACGCTGGTCTCCTGCCAGAAGGCCGCCAGGAGGAGGCACGCCAGGGTGCCCACGCAGAGGACGGCGTAGATGACGCCCACTTCGCCCAGCCGCCCGGGCAGGAAGCGGTGGGCCAGGGTGACGGCCAGGGGCCCCACGTTGGCCAGCTGGATGATGATGGTCAGGCAGGAGGGCAGGAACCAGCCCTCGGGGACGCTGGGCACCAGCAGCGGCAGCTCCACCCAGATCCCGTTGACGGCCACCCAGGAGCCGGTGCCCAGCAGGCAGACCAGGGCATGGATCACCAAGCCCATCTTCCCCGGAGCTCTCGCGCTGGGGCTGTGCCTGAAAGAGGAAAAATAGAGGGTTATGCCTTGGCAGGAAGAATTCTAAGCCACGTCAAAACGCAGCCAACCCACCATGGCTTCTCCGTAAGAGACAAGCTAGTCACGCAACCGTGGAGCGGGAAGGACCCTTGTGGGCCACGTAGCCCACCCCCACCCCACCCCAGCAACAGCCCCCCCCCTCGCCCAGCGACTCCCTCCGGAGAAGGAAGGCCCTCTTGCCACCGTTGGCTTCCTTTGCCTCAAGCAGTCGGTGGGTGGGTGGGTGGGTGGGTGATCATGCCTTGCCTTTTGAGATGAAGTGGACTCAAGGGGGTGGGGGACGACAGGAGGGGGACTCTGCTGTTGCCCTTTTGCCCCGTGAGCTCAATCCTCGTTTATCTCCAGGAGAGACAAGCAGCTGGAGGAGGGCAAGGCCAGGGCTGCCTTGTTTTCTTCAGCAGGCGCCTGCCAGACGGGGACAGTCAAGACTAACAGTCACAGCTCCGCTGGGGGGAAAAGAGAAAGCAGGGAAGAGTGTGACCTTGATGGGGAAGGAGCCGCTCCTTCAGAAGGCCAAGAGGGAACTTGCTTCTCCTGTCTCCTCCCCCCCAACCCCTGCCAGGGGGCACTGGGGTTCTGCCACCTCCTCCCAGTTGGAGAAGGAGCCATTCATCATCCCCCTTGGAGGATGATTTTTTAAAAACTGTTTTTCATTCATTTTCTTGGAAAAAAAGGAAACATATCTGTTACACATCATGTTACATGGGCTTCAGTCATTATTATGTTACAACCTGCTTAACTCTTATTCTTTGTTCCGTTTTTCCCTAGCCATTGATAAAACAGATTTCATGCTTGTTAATATCATGAGTCCTCTTTTTCCTTGGTTCTCAGCCAGTCTATCCATGTCTGCACATTCCAACATTTTCTTAACAATCCTTTCATCTGTTGGCGTTTCTTCATTTTTCCAATTTTGTGCCCAAACTATCCTCACCACTGTCAGAATGTGCAGTACTAGATAAGTATTTTGTTTGTCTAGATTTTCTGGTAAGATGCCTAGTAAGTTATGGCCTAAAGTCTACATTTATTTATATTATTTTAATATTTTTTTATCACATGTCCACCATGCATGATAGTAAATCCCCATTTCTTGCGCACATTTCCAGCATTTGCTAGATAAGTTTGGGAACATTTTAGCTAACTGCACTGCCTAGATTTGTTTATACAAGCTGGTGGTATATAAATTGTAAATAAAGTAAAAGTAAAACCTTCTCAGGTGGAAAATGCCATCTATAAAGTATTTCCTTTCTCCAGTGTCGCCATTGTTAATTTAGAATTTTTATTCCAAAGTTTTTGCCATTTCTCCAGCTCCACATTGTAACCCATTTTTTTAATTTGGCCCCTTGCACCCTTGTTTCTTTCACCTACTCAGCCCTTGGAGGAGGAGGAGGATCCCTTTTTGGCCAGCTGTGCCTCCACCTGCATCCATCGCTGCATCCATCCCACCCCCTGAGTGGCCTTGCTCGTCATCAGGTGGCCAGGGGGCTGCTTCTCAAAGGCTTTGCTGAAGTCCAGATAAATAACAAATGTATCAAACAGATCTGTGATCATCTCCATTGACTTCCACTTCTGCCTTTCGCTATTTTGCCAGCTGAGGGTTAACAAAACCAATTCACAATGGTTCTAAGTTCAGCCAGAGGACTGGTTCCTCGCTGGGTCTGCTTTGGCAGTCCAAACCTTTCCCCTCACGCTCAGGCAACGTCCACGGTCAGCGGCCTCGCCCTTCAGCTCTCATCCTCCCTGGAAGGCAGCGGAGAGCCTTCCCCTCTGTTCTTCAGCCTCCCTTTTAACTCCCTTTCCATGGCCCAACGCAGACACACGCTGGTGGGAGTTGGGGGGTGGGGTGGGGATTGATCCGTGGCTTAAGCGAAGGAGGGGTGCTCAGTCTGACGGTGAAATGCAGGGCAGAGTGCCAGCACCCCACAAGGCCCGTGGGTCCTAAGCCCCAGGGGCTGCCATTGCCTGACCATCCCTCCCCTAACGGGTGGTGGGAAAGTGAGAAGAGACCCCACTTCTCCCCATGGGCCCTGCAGGGCAGTCGGGAAAGCCCGGGGAGGCCACGGGATGCAGCGGGCAGCGTGTCAGACTCTGAGCCAAGTTCAAGTCCTGAGTTGCCACAGAAACTCACTGGAGGTGGCAATGGGAAGCCAGCCCTGGAATACTTACCTCTAGAGGCTGTCTGAGCCGCTCTAAGCGGAGAGCAAACTGGCTGCGAGGACAGAAGCCCACCGACTCTACAGGCTCCTCCGCTTCAGTGACCCTGCAAGAAGTGGGATGGAGGGTGTGTGTGTGTGGGGGGTCAGTCCGGCTGCCCCCTTGGCAAAGGAAGAGCAAGGGGACGAGCGCTTTAAGCAGCCTGTCTTGCCACCTGCACGTGCATTGGGGCTGCCCTTCTCCCAGCCCTCCTGGCCCGCCCGTAGCCATCAGGTCCACAAGCCTCAGCTGGGGGTGTGTGTGTCACCTTTTGTGCATCTTTTGCAGGCAAGACTTGCCTCTCAAACAGAAATGCACCCAGCATTATTGTGTTCCTTCTGTCCCTCTCTTGTACAACCACACACACACACACACACACACACACACACACACACACACACACACACACACACACACACACACACACACACACACACTATAGTGAGTGAGTGAGTGAGGGAGGGAGGGAGGGAGGGACGGAGGGAGGAAGACCCTTCCTTGGAGATCACCTTTGGATCTGCCACAGGATTTGGGGAGGTGGTGGTGGGGTTAGGGTCAAAGGTCTTCCTCCTTCTGCACCCAGCCCTCCTTTAACCCCATCACACACCCTCTCTGGCTGAGTTGCCAGCCTGCTCCTCTGAAGCAGGAAAGGGTGTTTATTTCACTGGTTTGGAAAGGATGGGTTCTCCAGGAGAACCACCTGGGAAGGTGGAGGCAGAAGGAGGGGAGAACATTCCTGGGGGAGATGGCATCAGGAAAGAGGGATCAAGGGCCAAAGAACCAGGAGGGAGGTGATAGGAAGGCCTCCATGACCATGGGAGCTGCTTAGCTCTTCCCACCCCCCCGGGAACTTTGACAGCCGGCTTCCCCACATCCACTTTCCCTCCAGAAACCACGGTGGCAGACAGCTCCCTCCCTTCCCCCTCTTTGTAAGCAGGTGCTCTTGGGGGCCCTTCCCCTCATGGCTGTGTGAGGATGAAGTGGTGGGCCTGGCGGTCTGATCCAAGGTGCTTTCTAAAGTGAGAGGCAGCAGGGCTGCTGCCATGTGATCCCTCGGGTTCCATTCCTGGGGTGCTCCGTCCATGTGTGGCTGAGACCATGCAGGAGGTACAGACTTATGTGGGAGGGGGGTGTCCTTTGGTAACCATCTCCAGACAGCCAAAGGGTAAGGGGGAAGGCAAGGGACCATCCCTGTTTCCTGGAGGAAAAGTCCATCCCAGGTTACAAACCATGATGGAGATATGTGTCATCTCCAGGCTTAAAACCGGGGTACTTCAAGGGCCAGATGCAGGGGAGTGGTATCAGGAGACAGAGATCTAGTCTCGTCCACTCCCAGACACATCTGGTGGGGCCACTGTGAGATCCAGGAAGCAGGACTAGATGGGTCTTTGGCCTGATCCAGCAGGGTTTCTTCTTATGTTCTTAAAGAACCTGCAGCAGACACTGAATCTGGGCCCACTGGGGCTGCTGCAGACACACAGACACCCCAACTGCAGAAATGCCCGAAGGGCAGGCCCCGTCTCCTGGGCTCATGCCTGTTATGCCACCCCTTCTGAGATGGGAGCAAAAAGGACACCCCGCGGACCTCGGGTGTAATTCAGATGGTGCTGGTGACGCTTGTGCTGCTCCCAGAGGGTCATCCATTGGCCAAAGGAGCAGTGAGCGCCTCCTGGTGACCACAGGCTCTGATCCAGCATGGCACACCCTTCAGTGCAAAACAGGAGCATAAAGGCAACACACACAGACATATATGCTTACTTTCAGAACGGCATGCCCTGAGGCTGCAGGGACTGGCTGGCTACTTGGACTTCAAAGGCAGGATGTGGTGGAGAACCAGCCGTGATGCTCCTCTCCCCTACCCCAGAAGCACGTGGAATGGGGTGGGGGAAGGATGGAAGGCTCTGGCAGTGGACTGAAAAGCAGGCAGCATTTAACCCCCAAGGATCAAAGCAGGGAGGAGGAGGGGGAGGGGGAGGCAGAAAGTCAGAGAATGGTGGGCTGAGAGCCAGGATCTCACAGAAGGCAGTGAGGAACCCCCACCGGCACAGGAGAGCTGACCCATCCAGGAGAGACAGTTACAGGGTAGGGGTTGTTCCCCCCCCCAATCTCCAATTCACCTTCCCCTCCCCCACTGTGCCAACCCTCCCTCTCCAGCCCCCTCCTCCCCTGGTGCCTCCTACCTGGCAGGAGAGGCTGCCCTGGGTCTCTGAGCTTGGCTGCTGAGCAAGCACCCGGTGGTGGTGGTGGCCAGCCTGCCTTCCTTCTCGTCCTTCCCTCCCTCTGTCTGCCTGCAGATATCATGCCCTGCCTTTTGAGGGGGCAGGGCAGGGAGAGGCGTGGCATGGGGTTCACGGGGAGGCACGTGTCCTGGAGGTGCTCCTGCCCTTTGTGCTGTGTTGGATGGAAGATAAACTTGGCCAGAGGATGGAAGACACCCCAGGCCACCCCCTTCTGGCAGAGCAATGGGGCACTCAAGGGGGGGGGAGTTCCTGGGGGGGTAGCTGTTGTTTTTCGGGCGGTTCCCAGGGGCATCACCTGGACGGCGCCAAGCTTCCTCAGCTCCAGAGGAGATGAAGAGGAGATGCTGTCTGCCCAACAAGGGAGCAGAAGTTATTGCCAGTTCCTCCCTCTTGATCCGCTTGGGTGTCCTAGTAGTAGTAGTAGTAGTAATATTCCTTTCTAGCAAAGCTAGCACGTTTGCACAGTGCTGGCAGTGCCCAATGGCCCCAGAGGGCAAGTGTGAATGACATAACAAGCCTCAGATCCTCTGGTTTACTGTGAGGAACTTCTCAGGAGGCCAAGGAGGCCGTGGTCTCGCCTTCCCCAGCAGCTGATGCTGTTGAATTCGAAATAAGATTAAAATTCTATTTCAGTCAGGCTAGCCCAAAAGCCCAATGAAGAATCCAACGAGAGAGAAATCCTGAAGAAAATACTGCGTTTATTAGGCCTAATAAAGACAGCAGGTGGACACAAGCCAAAAACCGGGCAAAGATGTCCGACCCTGAACACAAAGAGAACCCCAACTTTTATTAGTTCCCCCTCCTCCCTCCCTTGGGTGGCGCCGCCCAGGGGTAGGCAAGGGGATGGATCTTCAAGTAGTCCAATCAGTGTAGTCCAGGGGCGGCTCAGAGGCGTTCCTGGGCGGTCTCTGGTAAGCTGGAATCGGATGCCCGCCCAGGTGTTGATGAGTCCAAATTTTCTTTTAATTAGGCCATCAGGATATGACAATGGGAAGGGGAAAGCAGGGTATTGTTCTTGGGTCTGGGCAAACTGGGGAAATTGGAAAGTCAATAGAATGTTGGGGAAGGTCAATACAAAAGTCAATGGGGAGCCGGAAAGCTGATGAGAACATCCAGAGGTATCGACAGTCCTTTGTGGGTGCAGGGATGTGATAATGAAGATGCCCCAGGCTGTGACATAATCCAGTAAACATCTGTGGTGCACGTGCCAGGAACTTTGTAGAGGATGGATTCCTTCCAGAAGATGTGACCTGCTCAGTGGGACCGCCATGATGTCTGTTCTCCTTGTGCCATAACCCCCTTTGCCCCAGATTGTAGGTACAGAAGCCATAGGGTAGAGCAGGAACATGTTTTAAGCACACCCAGGGAAGAAGGAGTGGGAGGAGAAAGAAGGGGAGGGAGAAAAGGAGAAAGGAAGGAGAGAGAGAGAGAGAGAGAGAAGAGAGAAGGGGGGCGCCCTTTGGGCCAGGAGTCTGGGGTCTGATTCAGGCATAGGCAGGGGAACCAGGTTTCAGAAGGTAAGGGAGTCCCTGGTTCTTGAGAATGATTGCTTAGAATCATTCCTTTGCAAACCAGAGCATGGAGGGAATAATTCATCAGTTCAGGAGGAATTCTGCCTGAACTGCGCCTCTGGCTGAGATTGCAGGGTTGGGAGAATAAGGGAAAGGGTCAGGAAAGGGTTAACCAATATACCAGTAAGGGACATTCCTTACTCCTTGGCGGGAACCCCTGGAACTGAGAAAAACCAGTTTTCCAGGGGTTTTCTGCAAGAGGGAAAACCCTGTCTGGTCAATTCGGGAGCGGGGGGGTAGTCTACCATCATAGAGAAACATAGGCGCAAAAGAAAGAAATGGATAGAGGACCGGTCTATCTCCATAGAGATGTATGGCCGGGAGGGGGCATGAATTTAATGGAACTGTGACTCGGGTAGACGATAGTGAGAGGAGTCGCTCCCCTCGGCTTCCTTCCCTGAGTCTGTGGAACCGAGAGTCGGGTAGGAAGGGTGGATTTGTACCGCTGGTACTGCTGGAAGGTTGGCCGCCTCTTTGGAACCCAAAGCGGCTAGAGTTTTCGAATTTTCCCGGGGAAACACTATGGTTCTTTTTAGTGGGGGCGGTCTACTCAGCCAATTCAATGGAACAGGGTTCCCTGCTATGCACTCCCGTCCGGCCATAATTAATAAGACATTGATGGATGGCCAGGGGCGCTGGTTGGTTAAAGCGCTCAGAAGGGCGTATCTTCGCCCTCCTGCTGTTTTATGGAGTCTCCGCAGAAATAGACTCCTGCAGGAGACTTGATACTATGTAAACTTACAAATTAGGTATAAATTGGAGGTTTTGGCTCACCGGGCCCCCTGCTCGCAAGGCCTCTCAGCCGGCAAAAAGCGGCAGTTTGTATTTCTCCCGATATCTCGGGAACGGTTTGGAGTTTTTGGACGGGGAAAGGAGTGTCGTGCTTGTGATGGTGTGGGGCGTATTTGGGCGGTTCCGATGGGTCTCGGAACCGCTCTAATTATTAATAAAATTTGTTTTTCCATTATAACTCTTCATTTTAAACAGGGCACACGATTCACAGAAACAGGCCTCCTCTGGCCCTGGGAGAGAGAGGGAACCCCACATAGCCTTGTGGCTGCCCTGAAGCTTGAGCCCATGCCTCCAAAAGGCCATTCTGACCCCACAAAGGCAGAAATGCTGGGTCCCTGCACATTCAGATCCCCTCGGCCAAGCGGGCTTCCCTCGGCGGCCACACCCGAGGTGCCTTTCCCTCCCCTGCTTTTCCAAGTGGTCCTGACCAACAGCCAAGCACTTGCCAGGTGCTCGGATGGGCTGCCTTGCTGGGTCTTCTTCCCAGGCCCAGTGCTTGGCTGTGCTTTTGGGGGGGCTCTTGGGCCCTTAATTTGCCTGGGGGTCTGCGAGCTTTGTGGCCTCACCTGCAGCAGCCTCACTAAGGGGTGCCAACAGGTTTGAAACTCCCAGACTTCACATTCTGGCAAAAGATTCTTCTTGCCCAAAAGGTGGTTTTAAATTTTGAACTCAGCGTTATGCATTGGAGAGCCGAAGATCGGGGAAAAGCCAAATTAAGAAAGAGGCTGTTTTAAATCTAAGCTCCTTGGGTGACAGCTGGCTTGGCCCAGGGCCGCTTGGACCTTGCAACCCTCCTTCAGCTTCCTCACTGACGTCTCCCTCCAAGGAGACAGGCACTCTTTTTGGCAGGAAAATTGTGCCTGGCTTTTGCCTTGCGAGAGAGGCCAAGACCCAATCATAAAATCAAAGCATCATATAGTTGGGAAAGACCTCAAGGGCCATCCAGTCCAAACCCCCCCCCTGCCATGCAGGAACCCCCATCACAGTATTTCCAACAGATGGCTGTCCAGCCTCTGCTTTAAAACCTCCAAAGAAGGAGACTCCACCACCCTCCTTTGGGGCAGCATATCATTTCACTGCTGAACAGCTCTAACCGTCATAAAGTTCTTACTAAAGTGTAAATGCTTAAATTGTTTCTGGCAGAGACAGCGAGAAACTCTGGAAGGACCTCCTCAAAGTGGGGGGTCCGGGAGGTGGGTGTCAAAATGGCTAGAGCACAACCCTCGGCTTTGGGAGATCTTCCCTTGCCATCAGGGGCAGTTCCCACTGCCCAGGACAGGCTCTTTGGATGGAGATGGTTCGGCACGGGTTCGCAGCACTATGATTTGCTTTAACGAGATAATTAGCGTGATGGGGCTTGGATACTTATAGGCTTGGATACTTATAGGCAGAGGCTGGGTGTTTTCTCTGCTGTGCCCCTCAGGAGGAAAGCTAGCCTGTGTGGGGCCTGGGGCAGACTGTCCAGCCCGAGGGTGGCCCAAGAAATCAGTCGGGACAAATTTTAGTAGCCATAAGTCAGGATCAGCTTGACTGCACACGATTGTAATTGTTATCATATTATGCCTTGCTGGCCTCCGCAAGGCCCTTGACAAAATTGCTGATCCCTGCCACAAAACCTTCAGGGCTGCAAGGCGGAGGCTGCAGCTGCCCTTTTGTGGGAGAAGCCCCCCCCCATCCCTCAAGGATCACGCTCTGAAATCCTGTAACGGAGGGAACCTTGATTAAGACAAACAAGGACCATGAAGGACACGCCAGAGATGAACGGGACATGCCACGGGGCTTCTTGCAAGCGGGACGGAGCCTTGGACGGCTGCCTTACTATCAAATGGCCCAGGCCGCAAGAGGGCATCTGCAGCTGGAAAGGAAGTTCTCCCGCCCCCGGAGGCTCGCCTTGCCCTCCGTCCGACCCTGAAGAGGCCCTTGAGAGTTGCAGCCCAGGTGGGGCAGAGCCTGCTTGGCCTGAAGACGGACAGCCCAGGGCCTGAGGCTGATCTTGTGGCTCAAAGTCCTGTGACTGGCCCATTGTGCACCTAGGTTGTAGCCAAGCCACACAACACACACACACACACACAGATACCACTCGGCTAAATAAAAACCAAGGCATGTGCATGTGGTTGTCAGCTGGACCCAAAGTAAAACAACCCTGGTTGTGTTCCTCTGCCAGAATCCCCCCATCCCCACCCCCAAATTGAACTGGCCTGAACTCCTCGCAGGCGTTGTATTCGTCATCCTCATGAAAGCTCCAGCAGCAGGGCAGGAAAAATCCTGGCAGAACAAGAGCTCCACCGCCCCCGGCGTCTCGGCTCTCCCCCTACCATGCGAGGCTTCTTGGGGGCTTGGCTACACCCTCCCTGGCATAGTTGCCCCCCACCACCACACCAATGTTTAAAGCTCCCCTTTCCTTGTAGAGGCTCCTCTTCCTTGACCATGTCAACTGCCTTTAGCTAGAATAAAATAAGATTAAAACCCTTCCTAATATTGCATTTACTTCCCTGTGTAAGCTGAATGGCTTCTTCTCTTCTCCGACGCTGAAGGTTTCTATCTGACTTTCCAGCCTGTTCATCTTAAGCCACAGGTGATGGACTTTTTCTGAAGGAAAAGTCCATCCCAGGTTACAAACCATGATGGAGATGTGTCATCTCCAGGCTTAAAACCGGGGCACTTCAAGGGCCAGATGCAGGGAAGTGGTACCAGGAGATAGATATCTAGTCTCGTGCGCTCCAAGATGCATCTGGTGGGCCACTGTGAGGTACAAGAAGCAGGACTAGATGGGCCTTTGGCCTGATCCAGCCATGGCTCTTCTTATGTTCTTATATCCTCTTGCTGCTTTGCACCCGTGAAACAGAAACCGGGGCACAGTCTTGGCAGCTAATTGCCACTCATTAACAAGGTTCCTGGGCACACAAACTGGGTGACACAACCAGTACTCCATGGCTGAGTGGCAAATTGCTGACAAGATATGATTGAGATGTACAAAATAATGCAGGGCATGAGTCAAGTGGATAGATAGAGGGACACTCTTCTAACTCTCACAAAATACCTGAACTAGGGGACATGCACTCAATTTGAAGGTTGGGAGAGTAAGGACAAAATAAAATATATTTTTTTTACCCAGCGTGTTGTTAGTCTGTGGAACTCCCTGCCACAGGAGGTGGTGATGGCATCTGGCCTGGATGCCTTCAAAAGGGGATTGGAAAGATTCCTGGAGGAAAAGTCAAATCCCAGGTTAAAAACCATGATGGAGGTGTGTAATCTCCAGGCTTAAAACCAGGGTACTTCAAGGACCAGATGCAGGGGGGTGGTATCAGGAGACAGATATCTAGTCTCATGCACTCCCAGAGGCATCTGGTGGGGCCACTGTAAGATACAGGAAGCTGGACTAGATGGGCCCTTGGCCTGATCCTGCATGGCTCTTGTTCTTATCTTCTTAAGATTCATGTGGGTTCACTTAAAAAAAAAAGTTAAAAGGTAAAGATTCTTTACCTACGATACATAATGCGTGCTAGTTGTGCCCGACTCTACGGGCGGTGCTCATTTCTGTATTGAAGCCGAAGAGCTAGTGTTGTGCAAGTCCCTGGCCACGTGGCGGGCATGGCTGCAAGGAAACACTGTTTTACTGTCCCACTTTTTTTTATGGCAGTAACTATTTATCTACTTGCATTTACATGCTTTCGAACTGCTACGTTGGCAGGACCTGGGGTTAACAACGGGAGCTCGTTCCACTGTGTGGCACCTAGGATTTGAACTGCTGAGCTACCAACTTTGTAGCTGACAGTTTTTAGTGCTCTAGCCCGCTGAGCCACCCTACCCCTGACGCAAGTGTAAATCAGCAAGTGGATTCTGCCCACTGAAGAAGAGATGTATCTTGAGGACTGCCTGCAGTTACTTTGTCCAGCAGCCGAAATTCTGAAGCAGTGCTGGCCAATGTTCGAAGCCTCCGAGCAAAGATGGGAGAACTTGAACATTTGGCAGCTAGGGATAACATTGATATAATAGCCATAACAGACACCTGGTGGAATGTAGAGAACCAGTGGGATACAGCAATCCCAGGCTATAAACTCTATAGAAGGGATAGAGAGGGGCGGGTTGGAGGGGGAGCGGCCATCTATGTCAAAGAAGCAGCAGAATGGAGATTGACAGAGGGTCTGACTCCACCATAGAATCACTGTGGGTTAAACTACCAGGTCCAAGGAGTGATGTGATAGTTGGGGTATGCTATCGCCCACCAGATCAAAAACTTGAGGGGGACCTTGAAATGAGGAGACAAATCATGGCGGTGTCTCAGAAGGATAGGATAGTAATCATGGGGGACTTCAATTATCCCCACATTGACTGGGCCAATGCGAGCTCTGGGCAAGAAAGAGAAACTGGGTTTCTCGACTTGCTGAATGACTGTGCCTTAGAGCAACTTGTCATGGCGCCCACCCGAGAACAGGCAACTCTGGATCTAATACTGTCTGATACTCAGGACCTGGTCAGGGATGTGAATGTCACTGAGCCTCTGGGGAACAGTGACCATGCTGCAATCTCCTTTGCCATGCATGTTGGAGGAAGAGTGTCAAGCAAATCAGATATAAAAACCCTTGATTTTCGAAGGGCAAACTTCCCTCAGATGAGGAAACTAGTTAGAAAGAAATTGAAGGGGAAGGTTAGAAGAATCCAATCTCTTCAGAGTGCATGGAACCTGTTTAAAACAATGGTAACAGAGGCCCAGCACAAGTCGAACAGACACAAGTCGAACAGACTATCCAGGTCCAAGAAGAGACAGAGCACACTTTTGAGGATGTAATCACTTCCCCAACCCAGGAGGTAGATGTGTGGAGGAATGTGACTCAAAGGAGTAGAAGGCCAAGGGATTGCTCAGAGAGTCTCATATTGCAGAATCAATTTGAGGCTCTTTCCCTCATCACACCTCATGAGGCACACACCGAGGAACAACTGGTTCCACCTGATGATCTCTCCCTCATCACAATTGATGAGATACAGGATCAGGTACATGTAGAAGAACAGGCTGCAGGAGAGAAGCTCCTTCTGCTAGGGGATTCTATAATTAGAAATACGGAGGGATGAATTTGTGATGAGCATGATAACCGTATGGTCACTTGCCTGCCAGGTGCAAAGGTTGCAGACATCACGAGAAATCTAGATAGCTTGTTAGAGAGAACCGGGAAGGAGCCAGTGGTCATGGTACATGTTGGTACCAATGATGTCGGGAAGGCCAAGCGGTCAGTCTTGGAAGCCAAGTTCAGGTTGTTAGGAAGAAGATTGAAGTCCAGGACTTCCAAGGTAGCATTTTCAGAAATGCTACCTGTTCCTCGTGCAGGACCCGCCAGGCAGGCAGAGCTCAGAAGCCTCAATGCGTGGATGAGGCGATGGTGTCGAGAGGGCTTTAGATTTGTCAGGAACTGGAGAACATTTTGGGACAAGCCAAACCTGTTCAGGAGGGATGGGTTGCACTTGAATCATGATGGGACCAGATTGCTGGCACTCAACCTCAAAAAGGCTGCAGAGCAGTTTTTAAACTGATAACTGGGGGAAAGCCGACAGGAGCTGTGTGGCATCCGGTTCGGAACACCTCAACCACAGGGAATGAGGTTGGAAAGGGTAGAGAATCACATAGAGATGACATAGCAGGTATTAGTACTGGGAGAATAATGGAATGTGATAGTTCATCTACTGTAAATAATAGTTGTGGGGGAAAAAGAACAAAGCAGCAGCTGTTGTTGCAGAACCCACTGTACAGGTGCTTCTACGCCAATGCTCGAAGCCTCCGGCCAAAAATGGGAGAACTCGAACATTTGGCAGCTAGGGATAACATTGATATAATAGCCATAACAGAAACCTGGTGGAATGCAGAGAACCAGTGGGATACAGCAATCCCAGGCTATAAACTCTATAGAAGGGATAGAGAAGGGTGGGTTGGAGGGGGAGTGGCCATCTACATTAAAGAAGGGGTAAATTCCAGCAGAATGGAGATTGACAGAGGGTCTGACTCCACCATAGAATCACTGTGGGTTAAACTACCAGGTCCAAGGAGTGATGTGATAGTTGGGGTATGCTATCGCCCACCAGATCAAAAACTTGAGGGGGACCTTGAAATGAGGAGACAAATCATGGAGGTGTCTCAGAAGCACAGGATAGTAATCATGGGGGACTTCAATCTCCTTTGCCATGCATGTTGGAGGAAGAGTGTCAAGCAAATCAGACATAAAAATCCTTGATTTTCGAAGGGCAAACTTCCCTCAGATGAGGAAACTAGTTAGAAAGAAATTGAAGGGGAAGGTTGGAAGAATCCAATAGCTTCAGAGTGCATGGAACCTGTTTAAAACAACGGTAACAGAGGCCCAGCACAAGTGCATACCACAAAGAAAGAAGAGCTCATTTAAGTACAAGAGGGCACCAGCATGGTTAACAAGTGGAGTTAGAGAGGCTCTAAAGCGCAAGGAGAGGTCTTTCTGTAAATGGAAATCCTCCCCAAATGAGGAAAATAAAAAGGAACACAAACTCTGGCAAAAGAAATGTAAGATGATAAGAAAGGCAAAGAAAGATTTTGAGGAACGCATGACTAGCAATATAAAGGGTAATAATAAAAGCTTCTTTAAATATGTTAGAAGTAGAAAACCTGCCAGAGAACCAGTTGGCCCTCTGGATGGTGAGGGAGGAAAAGGGGAGATTAAGGAGGACTTGGAAATTGCAGAGAAATTAAATGAGTTCTTTGCATCTGTCTTCACGACAGAAGACCTTGAGCAGATTCCGCTGCCTGAACGGCCCCTCTTGACTAAAGAATTAAATCAAATACAGGTTAAAAGAGAAGATGTTTTAGGACTAATTGATAAATTGAAGATTAACAAGTCCCCGGGCCCAGATGGCATCCACCCAAGGGTTATTAGGGAACTGAGAAATGAAATTGCAGATCTCTTAATGGTAATAAGCAACTTGTCTCTTAAAACGGCCACAGTGCCGGGGGACTGGAGGATAGCATATGTCACACCAATTTTTAAAAAAGGAAGGAGGGGGGACCCGGGAAACTACAGGCCAGTTTACCTTACATCTGTCCCAGGGAAGATGGTGGAAAGCCTCATCCAAGAGAAAATCTTAAAACACATAGAAGAACAAACTTTGCTGAGAGAAAATCAGCATGGCTTCTTCAAGGGTAAGTCTTGTCTGACAAATCTTGTAGAATTTTTTGAAAAGGTCAGCAGGCATGTAGATTTGGGTGAACCGGTGGATATAGTCTATCTGGATTTTCAAAATGCCTTTGACACAGTCCCTCACCAGAGGCTGCTGAGAAAATTGCACAGTTAGGGGATAAGAGGGCAGGTCCTCTTATGGATTGAGAACTGGTTGAGATCCAGGAAACAAAGAGTAGGTGTCAATGGGAAATTTTCACAATGGAGAGAGGTGAAAAGCGGTGTGCCCCAGGGCTCTGTCCTGGGACCGGTGCTTTTCAATCTGTTCATAAATGACCTGGAGACAGGGATAAGCAGTGAGGTGGCCACGTTTGCAGATGACACAAAACTTTTCCGTGTCGTAAAAACCAGAGAAGATTGTGAAGAGCTCCAGAAGGATCTCTCCAAACTGGGGGAATGGGCTACGAAATGGCAAATGCGTTTTAATGTAGCCAAATGTAAAGTAATGCATATTGGGGTGAAAAATCAAAACTTTATCTATCAACTCATGGGCTCTGAGTTATCCGTGACGGATCAGGAAAGAGATCTTGGTGTGTTGGTGGACAGCTCCATGAAGGTGTCAGAAGAGAGTGACTAAAATGATTACTGGGCTGGGGCACCTCCCTTATGAGGAAAGGCTAAAACATTTGGGGCTCTTTAGTCTGGAAAAAAGGCGCCTGAGGGGGGATATGACTGAGACGTACAAAATAATGCAGGGCATGAGTAAAGTGGAAAGAGGCACGCTCTTCTCCCTCTCACAAAATACCAGAACTAGGGGACATACACTCAAATTGAGGGCTGGGAGAGTAAGAACAGACAAAAGAAAATATTATTTCACCCAGTGCGTTGTTAGTCTGTGGAACTCCCTGCCACAGGATGTGGTGATGGCATCTGGCCTGGATGCCTTCAGAAGGGGATTGGACAGATTCCTGGAGGAAAAGAGATGGCCTGATCCAGCATGGCTCTTCTTATGTTCTTATGTTATGTTCTTATGTGTAATCTCCAGGCTTAAAACCAGGGTACCTCAAGGGCCAGATGGAGAGCAGTGGTATCAGGAGACCGATATCTAGTCTCATGCGCTCCCAAACGCATCTGGTGGGGCCACTGTGAGATACAGGAAGCTGGACTAGATGGGCCTTTGGCCTGATCCAGCATGGCTCTTCTTACGTTCTTATGTTCACTTCCAAAAATCCCTTCATCTGCCCTTCCAAAGGCTGACTCTCCTTCTTGCTCAGCCATGGGAGATGCCTTGGTCAGTCTCAGCTCCCGGGACTGCCCCCCAATTCCCCTTCTCCCACACACACATTAGGAACAGCTTCCCTAATTCAGTGTCAGAGTTATTGCAAACTCGCATGCTGCTCTTTGTCATTTTTGCTGGGAGCGACTTTTCTGGGCTGGAGAAGTGACTGCCAACCACTAAGAGCACTAAGCAATCGTTCCGTCACCGCCTCCAAATTCAAAGACAGCCCCACTTCTCTGCTAACAGCTTTCCCCCACTCTTTTGTCTATTGGAGTCGGCCAGTCAGGTAGTCGGCTGTAGCCGGTTGTTCAAATCCAGTAGGGTGTTTTCTTTTACCTTGCTGTAGGTCTGTTGAGCTGTGAGTAAGTGAAACCTTTAGTTCTTTCTAATTCAGATTTCTCAAGAGTAAGTTGTTGAGGCTGTTAGTGTCAGCTCATGAGACAACAGGGTTGGAATAATGCTTCTCTGTCAACCCCCATCCCTCCCCACAGCTCTTCTGTCCTGCTAGAAAAAATTAGCCCAAATTCAAAACAGTGCAACAATTAACTGCTGCAAAGCATATCCCTATGAAGTCCCACAATGAGGGGCAGAGGACCAGCCTCTCCCCCCCACCCCCTTGAATGCCCGGTTCCAGTGCTTTTCCACCCTTATCTGTGTGTTCGGGCACAAGTCCCTTCACTCTCGGCTCAGATAGTCCCAAGAAGGCCTCTTATAACAGTCGAGAACCTCACAAGGGCAACTTCTTAAATACAACCTGAGTTGATTCCCCTTCGTGGTGGATTTCAGGTGCCCCAAGCGATACCAGGCGACACGACCAACAAGATCCCTGCCTGTTTCCTCCAGTGGCTGAAGCCCTTTTGGGTGCACCTCACCGCTCCAGAAGAAAGCATGCCCTTGACCCCAAACTGTGGAGCATAAAAGCAGCTCTGGAGAAATCTAGCTCCAGCCCTTCATCTTCTTGGCCAGGCTGGGAGCAGAAGAAAGCAGCCCTTCCTTCTCCAGATGAATGCACCAGTTGGGGTGTTTATTGCTGCTGCTGCTGCTGCTGCTTTGGGGCCATGCAGGCACCTCCATCTTAGCACCTCCTGGGCTGCAACCCCACTTCCTTAGAGATGACTCGGGCAGGTGGGAAGGGCTCCTGCAAACGGCCTGGAAGTAGCTGCTGGATTCCGAGTGCACGGGGGTGGGGGTGGGGGGGCAGCACTTACTTCCATGGTGTGGCTGTCCTGCCAGGGCCAAGGCAGTTGGGGGAAAGGAGCAAGCCCCTGGGCCAGCCCACGGCTGCACGGCTCTGTGTGCAGCAAAGGAAGGGGGGGTTTCATCTGGGAACCACACCGGGGCTCACGTCCAGCCGAGGTCCTGAGCTCTCTCTTCCTCTCTAGCCAAGGGGCACGCCCAGAGAGGCCTGTTGTTGCTGCCCTCCTCCTACACGGGATAATCTCCCCACCGCCCCAAAACTGGCAAGCGGAAGGGGGGAAAAAAACCCACCCAGGAGGCAAAAGCCCAAAGGAGAAACGTTTATTTCCGCCTGCTCCCCCCCTCCCTCCCCCCTGCCCTTCTGAACGCCCTGAAGCTTTTGTGGAGCACCTGGGTCTCCTTGGGAGCCAGAGCTCAGCACAGCTCAAGGTCAAGCAATTAAAAGGGATCCCCTTCATCGTCATAATAACCTTTCAACAGCAGAGTGGGAAGAGAACCTTTGGATCACTCAGTCCGGGCCCCTGTCTGGGAGGCGGGGGGAGGAGGGGGGGGCGGATGGGCCCGAACCAGGGAAAAGGGAGGGGGCGCCTGAGGAAGGGGGTGCTGGGAGACGGCATAAGCAAGGCTGCCCCCAGCAGAGACAGTTTTGGTCCCAGAGTAAGCAGAACTCCCCTGCATTAAGGCACGTGTGTGTGGGGGGGGGAATATGATGGGAGCAGGATCCCTCCCTCTGAATCCTATGGAACCCCCCCCCCCACAAGCTGGGAGGTTCTGGAGTGGAAGGAAAGGGGCCGTCAGCCAGTCAGCAAGGGGGTCACCTTCCCACCATCCCTCCCTGAGTGGAGGCCATAGGCCTCGGAGGGATGCCCTGGGGTGACCGGGGGTGGGGGTGGGGGTTCAGGTCTAGCCACCCGCCTCTTCGGGAGAGGAAGGCAAATCCTGCCCTGACAGAGGAGCACCGCTGGGCCACAGACACAAGGAACTGCTCCGGTGGCCATCTAGGGGGTGGGAGGATCTAGGGGAGGGGAGGAGGGAGGCCTGCTGGCCAGGAGGGGCACCAGGAACCCCCACGTGCATCTGGAGAAGAGCGGGAGAAACCCCACCCGCAGGCACTGAAAGGCCGCCTCCCGTGCTGTCCGGATTTGCTTTGCTGCTGCCGCCACTGCTGCGCAGAGGTGAGCTCTTGGAAGGCCAATCCCCCCACACACACACACACAAAAGGGCATCCTCCCTGCTCACGCCGGGCAGTTGTCGACACAGTCCATCCCGCTGTGGAAAAGGTGGTAGATGCTGGTGAGGGGGAACATGGACAGGGCCCCCACCAAGGAGCCTGCCTGGATGACGGCCCCACACCACACCAGGGCGCTGTGGCCAGCCTCGTGGAGGAGGCTCCCGATCACCACCTTCAGGTAGGAGAAGAGCCCCATGAACAGGATCCAGGAGGTGACCTGCCAAGAGAAGGACCGCCCGTCAGCTGCCGAGCGGCCACCCCGGGTGTGTGTATGTGTGTGTGTGTGGGGGACACCGCCACTGCCCAAGCGTCCGAGGGGCACAAAAACCACTCTCGGTGGGGGCAGCAGCATCCAAAACCACGGAGAACAAGCCTAACAGTCAGAAGCTGCCCTTTTGGCCACGTCCTGCCTTTCCCACATGGAAAGGAGGCAGCAGAGGTGCCCTTAGTCACCCCACTGCCCCCCCCCACCCCACATCTTTTGGTCCCACAAGGACCAGGGTTCAGCTGAGAGATGGAGGTGGAGACGTTACTTTTCTGAGTGCACAGATTGGAAACTCCTAGATCAGCACCGGCAGTCACACAGCGCCCCCACCCCCTACCCCCCCACCCCAGGGGCAGTGCTGCCACCATGGCAAAACATCATCCTAACCAGGTAGCCCACATGACTTGAACTGGCCCAGGGGCTGCTCCTATCCCGAGGAAGGACCATGACAGCTCAGGGCCAGAAAAAGGAGCAGCTGTGTTCCTCCCCTCTTCTTCCCCCCTACCACGGGAATGCTGGTGCCTCGATGGACCCCCCCCCCCGCACACACACACCGGAGCAGCCACCCAACTCACCACCAGAGCGATGCCAGGGGATGTGCCCACCAGTGGCGGGCAGGGGCTGAGGGCTGCCAGCACCATCAGGTAGGCTCCAAAGACACAACCGGCTGCCGAGATGACACTCAGCCCCAGGGAAGACCTGCAGGCAGAGAAGCGGGAACCCAGTTGTGGCCAGGAGGCAGCTGGCCCCACTTGGGTGCTCCCTACTCCAAGCGGCATGTGGATGCCAATCTGCCCCTCCCTGGCGGTGGGGGGGGCAATCAAGAGGGGTAGTGGCAGCTGAAGGACTGGCAGGTGGCCATGCCAGGGTCCGCACGGGTGGCACCACTGGCTTCTCCTCCTGGGTCAACGGCCACCTTTTGCCTCGCAGGGGTCAAGCAGGGCAGCCTTGCCCTCGAGAGCCCCCCCCCCACAGCACCCACTCCGAATAAGGGTCTCCTGCCTTTTGTTCCTAGGCTTCCAGTGGCCGTGGGAAGGCCAGGCCAGGCCAGGCCAGAGAAGGCACCTGCTTTGGCCGGATCCTGGAGGAGGGCTCCGGGTGAGAAACCCTCTCTGCAGCTCCAGGATGGCCGGCAACCACATTTCTGGTACCCTGGCCCAGTCCTGGAGCCTGAGCCTGGGACAAGGGCACGGCAAGAGCCGAGGGCTCAAGGACAGGCTCCCTCCACCCCCTACAAAAATAAATCAACCCCTCGGCTCCCTCACCGGCAGAGCAGGAACATGGCGAGGAAGCAGGCCACGGGGTTGGCGATGTTGCTGAGGACCACCGAGAGGTGGTAGGCCATGTCCCCGTAGGGCAGGCAGGAGTAGCTCTGCACGGAGGGCAGCACCCCGTTGGTCAGGGCGTTCGAGACCCCCAGCAGCACCAGCAGAAAGGCGTTCCTCCGCGTCCAGAAAGGGGGGGCGGCGGCGGCGGCAGCTGCCTCTCCGGGGGCCGCGCTCCTGGCAGGGTGGTGGGGGTGGTGGGGCTCCGAGGTGGGCGTCTCGTCCATCTGGAGGGGGAAGGACTCCTCCGTCCCCACGCTGTCCTTGGAGGGGCTCTTCTCCTGGGGAGGCGCCCCGCCCCGCCGGTGCCAGGCCACCAGGGCCAGGAAGGCCAGGGCCGAGAGCGCCAGCAGGCCCACCAGCAGCCAGAAGTAAGTGCTGGCCGAGAAGTTTTCCTCCAGGTAGTGCGCCCGGGATCCGTTGGCCCCCCCAGTGTCATTGAGGCACGCCACCTGCCCCACGCCCTGCCCCAGGGCCAGGACACAAGGCAGGAGGGCGCTCAGCCCCTGCCCGATGAAGAAGGTCCGGATGAAGAGCGGCGGGAACTGGTACATGAAGGGCAGGAAGGAGACGTTGGAGGTGCAGCAGGCCAAGGAGAGGGCCAAGGTCAGCACCAGGTAGGCCAGGCTGTGCCGCTCGCCGCCCACCTCGGCCGTGGCGTCCCAGAAGAGGGCCAGGAAGACGGCGGCCACCAGGGACAGCCCCTGGATGGCGTGGATCAGCCACTGCTCCTTCAGCCGCCCGGGGGCAAAGTGGTGGGCCAGGGTGACGCTCACCGGGCCCACGTTCCCCAGGGCGATCAGGACCGAGAGGTAGGCAGGCAGGTTCCACCCTACACACACAGAGAGAGAGAGAGAGAGAGAGAGAGAGAGAGAGAGAGAGAGAGAGAGAGAGAGAGAGAGAGAGAGAAGGGGGCTCAGCCGCTGCCCAGGGCCTGTGCCGCCAGGGAGCCCCCCCCAACCCTTCCCCTAACCCCCCCCCGAGGTCCAGAAACAAGGGTCCTCTGGGTTTTCCTCAGCCCGTGACCCCCCCCCACCCACAGCTCAGCTCGGCTTCTGCCCTCGTGCCTCTCTCGTTCCTCCACTCTTTTGGATCCCATCAAAGCAAACCCAGCTCTAGTAAAACAAAGGCGCTGCAACTGAAAAGGGGCCCCTGAGGCTCTTCACAGGCCACAGGCATAACTGGACCTGGACTGGGAAACCAGCGTCTTCTTAGCCAAAGCTTGGCTGTGGGTGGAGCACAGCCACGTTCACGCGAGGGAGCGAGCCACACGGGATCGTCAGCCATTCGCTGCAAAAGGGTGTGTGTGTGTGTGTGTGTGTGTGTGTGTGTGTGTGTGTGTGTGTGTGTGTGTGTGTGTGTGTGTGTGTGTGTGTGTGTGTGTGTGTGTGTGTGTGTGTGTGTGTGTGTGTGTGTGTGTGTGTGTGTGTGTGTGTGTGTGTGTGTGTGTCCTCCTGCCCTACCTGGGCCAAAGAGTGTCGGGAGGAGGAGGAGGAGGTCCAGAGCAGGGAAACAAGGAGCCCTCACCCTAAATCCTTTTCCCTGGATGGGCCAGGCCTCCTTGAGCAACCCGCCCCATGTCAGGGGCATCTGGGGCCCTCAGGGGATGATGGGATCCGTCACACCTCCCCCTTGAAGGGCAGAGAGCCCTCCTGGACCCAGGGCTGGCAGCTGCCTAACCAGGCAAGAGGAAGGCACCCGAGAGGTCCCTTCCAGGGCCACGCGTGGGGGAGGGGCTGCCTTCTCCAGGAGGCCCATCCCTCAACTCCCGGGGGTGGTGGTGGGGGTGGGAGAACTGTCTCTGTGCTGGGGATCCATCCATCCATCCATCCATCCAAGCGGTCTTCTTCGTGACAGGCTATCTTTATTGGGGAAGGGGGGGAGGAGAAAGCCTTCTTTCTCGGCCCCGATGCCCCCTGTCATTTTGTGCAGTGGGGCCTTTCTGACTTTCAATGCCTGTTCACCCCCCACCCCACCCCACCCCACCCCACCCCCACTCCTCTTTGCCCCAAAGTGACCAGAAGCCATCGGCTGCTTCTGCCTCCCTCTTGATCCAAGGCAGCTTTTCTCCTGCTCCCGGCCGGATCTGAAGCAGCTTTTCAGCCCCTCACCCTGAACCGACTTCTCCAGACTCAAGATGCCCGGCTCCTGGGAGACTTCTGGGAGGAAGCCACCTGCCTCCGTTGACGCCCGCTCTTCCCACGGCGTCCTGGGTCCTTCCTCTCCAGGCAGGGCTTTATCTCACCAGCCCAGACGGGGGGCCCGTTTATGTGGAGCTCACCCTTTTGCATCTGCCCTGATGGTTTCTTCTAGAGCACTGGCTTCAGTTTGTGTCACCTTCGGTTTATCTGGTAAGTTCCAATGGGTGGCATAATAATACAAGGTGTGTGTGCCAGGCATCCTGCCCTGTGGCACTTAGTTCCAACTGTGCCCTCTCGATCTAATGTGTTCTGGCATTTGCTCTCCTCCGTCCGTTGGGCTTCCTGGCCATTCTGACGTCTTACCTTTACCGGTTTTTCCTGCCTGCTTGCAATAAGTGCTGCAAATTTGCCTCACCTGTAAATAGCATTTTAGGGATGTGGGTGGCGCTGCGCGTTAAACCGCTGAGCCAACGGGCTTGTGGATCAAAAGTTCCACAGTTTGAATCTGCCTGCCAGGTGAGTTCCCATCGCTGCTCCCAGCTCCTGCCCACCGAGCAGTGCGAAAGCCACATAAAACCGTGGGCAGAGAAATTAGGCACCACTTTGGTGGGAAATAACAGCATTCCACGTGCACATTGAGTCGTGATGGCCAGAAGACCATGGAAATATGTCTAAGGACAAAGGCCAGCTCTTTGGTTTACAAAGGGAGATGAGCTCCAGTTCTTGGAGTCAGAACGGGATGGACTTAACTGTTAGAGGAAAACTTTGCTTTTACTTTTTATAAATAAACTTCAGGACATTTCTGGTTATTTCCTCTCACCCAGCAGGCTAACATTCATGCTTCAGATTGTGGACCAGATACTCCCAAGACCCTCCACAATCTGTTGCAGGCAGCTGGTGGCCCTCCAGATGTTGGACTACTACTCCCATCGTCCCGTGACTGCACTGGTGCAAGCCAAACCCAGTTGACTCTTAACACTGTTTGGACCACCGGCCGTCGCCCAACCCTGCTCCATTCCCTCTGCTGCCCTGGGCATTTCCTGGACGGGCATCCCCAGGGTGGATACCAGTAGGTGGGGTGCCCCTTTCCCTGTCCTTGCCAAGAGGCACCCACATCCTCCTCCTCCTTCTTCTTCATCATCATCATCATCTTCTTCTTCTTCTTCCTGTTCCTCAAGTGGGTGGGCAGTTGTGCTGCCCTCCTCCATGCCTGCCCTCTCCTCCTCTGTATTCCCAAGGAAGCCCATCCACGCTGCTCTCCCTCCCTCTCCAGCTGTTGCCCAGGGCTTTTTTGGCCAGCTGTGGGCTGCAGACGAGGCTTCCTCTCTTCAGCCAGCCATTGCCTGCCCCCCACCCACCCCCGCGCAGCCCCCTCCTCACTTTCTGGCAGCTTCTTCACCACCACTGGCAGCTCCACCCAGAGGGAGTTCACGGAGACCCAGGAGCCCATCCCAAAGAGGGCCACGAGGACGTGGGTGACCACGGCCGGGCTGCTCAGAGAAGCAGAAGGCATCTTCTTTTAGGCCTGGGAGGAGGAAGGAGAGAGGGCGAGAGAGAGAGAGAGAGAGAGAGAGAGAGAGAGAGAGAGAGAGAGGACACAATGGAAAGGGCAACCAAAACACATGTAACGACGGTTCATCCCATCCTCACTGCCTCCCCCCACTCCCCCAACGCCCCCGCTTGTACAACGAAGACTGCAAGCTCTTTGGGGCAGGGGCCAACCTGTTTTCGCTTCCAGTGCCAACAAGCCACCCTGGGCTCTGGTGGCACAGCCCCATCTTCCTCCTTTGAGCCCAAGGGGAGGGGGCAACTGGCCCAGCCACCGGGCCCTTCCTTTGGGGCACCATGATGGAGGCGAGTGGCCTCCTGGACAAGGAGGCACCTGGGAGACAACCCCCCCCCCAAGCCAAGGAGGAGAACTTTCCTGGGGCCAAAATGAGGCATGGGCCCAGGGCAGGGAAGCAGTCATACCTTGGGCGAAGTCCACCCGCGTGAGATGCTGCAGCAGGCCAGGTATCTCGCTGGCAGGGCTACTTCAGGAGGTGCCCAGAGATGTCACTCCTCATCCTTAGACAGGGGAGACCAACATCCTTCTGGATTCCAAGACTGAATGCACACAGGGATGCAAAACCAGGGTGAATCCACGATAGGAGCAGCTGCTCCCCTGCTCAGGGGGAGGCCTCCAGCACCTTGGGTGGCGGCGGCAGTGGCTCGAGGGGCAGTTCAAACAACACAACAACAACGATAGGCAATGCCCCAAGGGATGTCAAGCAAGGACCTGTGGCAGGCACAGCAAGTGTTTGGCCACTGGGGTGCCGCTGTCATTTTTGCCCTCAAAAATAAATGAAATGACCCACCCTGGCCAAAGATGCGAGTGCCGAGGCAGGGAAGCAGAAGAAAAGACAGGAGAGATCATGGAAGGAGCCTCCAGCACCTTGGAGGTGGAGGGAGAGGGGCAAGGTTCCTCTAAGGCTTGGAGGCAGAGAGAAGGGAAACCAGGGGGACAGTGAGGGAGACCCCGACGGAGGGCTCAGCAGAAATGAGAGGGCTTGGGGGGAGGGGACAGCTGGAAACAGCCACCGCCACCACCACCGCCACCAGCTAAGTTTCTTTCTGGGGTCAAAGGCCTGAACCAAGAAAGAGCAGTTCTGCCTTGGACCGCAAGGTGGGAGGTTTCCCCATCAAGCACTAAATAGAAGGTGGTGGTGGTGGGGTATCCCGTGGGATCTTCAATGATATACTGTATTTTCACTGAAATAAAAAAGGGGGAGCCATGTGGCCACTACAAAAGAGAAGGCAAGACTAGGCCATGGGCAAGTTGGAAGGGGCAGATTTCGCTCCTGGCAGCGAACTCCTACAACCATCCATGGGGCCAATGTTTATTTATTTGAAGAGGTGCAGCGACCACGGTCACACTGGGCTTACTGGGCTGTCCTGTCTGAAGAAGCAAAGCATTTTGCCCTGAGCCAGATGCTGACCAGAGGTGCGCCGGGCTCAAAGCCTGCCTCTCTGGAGCCTCAGAGGAAGACGTGCCAATCAGAGAAGGGGTGGGGGTCACCCAGAGTGGCAGCAAGGGCTCCCCAGGATTTTAGCTGGCGGTTAAACCTGAGATCTTCGGTGGGCCAACCCCGCCGGACGGTAGTCTCCCTGGGCGATGGACCCTCCCCCTTAGAGCGATAATGTCCAAACTTCGGCCCTCCAGATGTTTTGGACTGCAATTCTCACAGTCCTTTGCCATTGGCAATTGAAGCTTAGAATTCTGGGAGTTGTGGTCCAGAAATCAGGAGGGCCGAAGTTTGGACATGCCTGATTTAATGGAGAGGGTGCTGCTGCTCTGCCAAGATCATCCCACGGGCTTCTTGCGCAAGGGGTTTCCTGAGCAACACAACAAAAAGCCTCCTCGGGGGGGTAGATTCACAGTGACAGCGTTGTGCTGCCCAACCGCACGTACCCACCAGGCAACCTGGGGGGCAGGAAAGGCTCCCCAGGGGCAGAATTCCTCCCGAGAGCGGAAGGCCAGCTGGATGCGGCTTTCATCAGAAGGGGTTCTAGCCTCAAACCCCACCCCCACCCCCACCCTGAGGAAGGGGGGGGTTCATTCTCCTTGAGTTGGCCAGGAAGGGCAGAACCACCAACAACAAAACTCCAGGAAAACGCCCCAACACTCTGGAAATAGGAAGCTCCAACCGCCACACCGCCTACGGAGAGAACCCACGTGCACAATTTGAAAATCCCCATTTCTGGTGACAGCTACAAGGTGCCTACAACAGCTAAGCAACACTCTCCAAAAATGAGGGAGCTGTCCTAGTGACACCCCCACCCCCACCCCCACCCCCACCTCTGGAATGGCGCCTGAAAGCCAAGCCCACGTCTGGCCCTGATCAAGCCTGCGCTGGCCTCGGTCGGGGAGCGCCCTGCCAGCCTCCCTTCCCTCCGGCACTTTTAGTATGGAAAGAAAACAGCAGGCAGGGAGGCCGATACACCAAAGAAAGAGCCAACCTCATTTGGCCTGCAAAGAACAGGGAATATTACCAATTCCAAAAGGGCTCCACGGCGAATGCCCCCCCCTTGCCAAAAACCAGTCCTACCAAGGCCAGGGCTCCCTCCTTCAGGGTGCCTTTGGGTTTCACTGAACGCACGCACGACAGCCAGGCCAAGGGAGTGTCCCAGGCCTCACCTGCCGGAGTTGCTCCTCCTGCGGGAGCGTTCAAGGAGACAGGAGGACAGCCGCAGACGATGCTTTGGGGCACTACCCATGTTCTGTGGGTAGGGGCGTGCCCGTTCAGTGCCTGGCACCTCCCGGAAAAGAAGGGGGAAAACGCCCCTTCATGCAGCCCTGGGGGAGAGGAGGCACGGCTGCCAGTCAGAGGGAGGGCCCCACCGGCCGGGCCAAGGCTTCCAGAGGCCACTGGTTGCTGCTGCTGCTGCTGCTTGTCCTTACCTCCTGCCCGAATCACGTGCCGCCACCTCCAGAAGGCCACCGAGCCAGAAGCATCATCCTGAGAGGGACGGCCAGGGAGCCGGAGGCAAGACATCCGAGGAGGCCACAGAAACGTCAGGCGTCTTCGGCTGGGAGGGGGGCAGCCTTCCCAAAGGGCCTGAAAACAGAGATCCTGTCAGCGGCAGACGTGACACTCACCTGCAGCCCCACGGAGCTGGGGGTGGGGGCGGCGGGGGGGAGGACTTCACAGTCCAAGGAAGTTGTTCTAGTGCAGTGGTTCTCAACCTGTGGGTCCCCAGATGTTCCTGGACTGCAACTCCCAGAAATCTTCATCACTAGCTGAGCTGGCCAGGATTTCTGGGAGTTGCAGTCCTGGAACATCTGGGGACCCACAGGTGGAGAACCATTGTTCTAGTGCCTACAGTGACCCCGTCAATTCAAAAAGGAGGCTCTTGGGAGACAAGCACGCAAGTAGTGAAGCGAGGGGAACCACTTTCTCTGCCTAAGCAGGGCCCCTTCCCTGCTCTGCTACGCGCAGGGCAGTCTCCCCCTCCCCCGTTCCTGTTGTATCATAAAGCCAGTGAGATCGCTCCCTTCCTCCCCACCCTGCAAAAAAAAAGATACAGGGGGTGTGTTCCACCTTCTCATGCAATTCCCCTGAACCGTCCTTGGCACCAAAAACAGAGGCCTCTCTGACTCCCCCAACCTTCACCTGCGCCAGGCAGGCACGGCTCTTACCCCCCCCCCGCCGCCCCCCAAGGCTCAATGGCCAAAAGAGACTTTGCTTGTCAGCCCTTCAAGGATGAATTGCCCTCTTCAGTGGGTGCTTCATCCAAAGCCTACCAGCTGCTAGTTGGATAAGTCTGGGGGTGGGGGTGGGGGTCAGGAGAGGAGAGGGAGAAACAGATGACTCTGCAGCGCCTGGAGGGTGAGAAGAAAGTGCCAAGAAAGCTCCTCACGGCACGCACACACGCACGTAAGGGCACATTCTGGTGCAATTTAGGAACACGCCTCAGCACAGGAAGCAGACCGTAGGAGGAGAGGAGGAGAGGGGGGTTGCAAACAATGGATGGAAGTCACAATGTTTTTTTGTGCTGAACTGCTTTTGCTATTTTATTGCCCCAAAACTGTTTAGTACAAAAATAGATCAAGGGATGCCCATTTAGGCCAAACCCTGAATTTCATCCAGGCTGGCTGGCTGGCAGTGGGGCTGGCTGTTCAAGGATTAGGGTCAGGGGTCATGAGGTGACTAGTGGCTAGCCTGCGAAAGAAAGACAAAAACACCTCCACACCATGTGTGAGAGCATTGTGTGTGTGCGCCTGTGCACATGCAGGCTGGGTGGGTGGAATTCCATAACAGGGGTTTTTATAATTAGGAAAAGGTCTGGGGAGGAAACAGCCGTGCCATCGCCTGGAGTCACGGGGGCCGCGACATTTGAGACAGTCTGAGTAGGGGGGTTCAAGCACCCCATTAAGATGGCCGCTTGGAAAGGGAAACCATGGCCCTCCTTCCTCCTCCTCCTCCTCAAGCCCAAATCAGTGAGAAAGGGGTGAGTTTGACAAAACAGATGGGCACTACAGGGGCTGGCAGTTTTATAAAGGGCGGAGCCCTGCCACGCGAGGAGGCCTTTGCCCCCTGCTTCATCAGCCTACGGAGCAGATCCTCGTGATCCGCTCTCCACCTCCGGAAGCTTTGAGAGAGGCTGGGGGGTGGGGGTGGGGGGATGCATGAAGGGGAAACATCTACCCCCACACTGAAGCAAAACAAGTTGAGGAGCCATGTAGCCATCACAAAAACCAAATACAAAAGTGGAACAGGTGATACCTTTAGGCTACTAGAAAAATAACAAAAAAGTTGCTAATAGTTCAAAATATGAGCAATGTTTTTGTTATTTTTCTAGTAGCCTAAAGGTATCACCTGTTCCACATCTATTCCCCCCTGAGGAGCAGTCTGTCCCCGGATATCACACAGGAAATGGCAGCAGGAAGGAACGGAAGCGCCCGGCCAGATGCAGCCAAACAAACAGGGAGGCTGCTGGACTAGGTGGATTTGGGGGGGGGGCAGGGCTCCTTGGTCAGGGGCCACGCAGAGGCTCTTGGAGGGAGACAGGAGGGGCTGTCCTGAAGCAACCCTGCCTGCCTCGGCCGGCCTTGTTCCCGAGCTCTCCTCCTCAAGGTGGACTCTGCCCTGCCAAGGGGGAGAGATGACTTGCAAGAGGAAGGAGCGCTGTTTACGGCCCATGCAAAGCAGGAACCTGTGGACAGAATCAGGCCAAGGGCCTCGTGAGCTCAGCATCACTCCTCGGACCGGGCCTGGTGAGATCTCCCCAGGGAGGCAGGCCAGCAAGGGCCTTTCCTCCCGGGCCGGATCTGGGAGCAACGCGCAAGGCGCCCTCCAATCATCCTCTCTTCTAGGTCCGTGCTTGGCTCCCTTTGGAAACGCCGCTTCTGCTGACCACCGCCCACTGCTCACCCTCTGGGGCCCCACCCCCCAAAATCATGCTTTCCCCAGCCAGATAATCCTCTTCTCTGAGCACGCCCAAACATTCCTGGCAGAGAATACAACCCACTGGCTGCCTAACTTGGCCACACTTTCCATGCCCTCTCCAACTCAACAACATCTCCGTTTTGGATGGGGATCTTTCTTTCCTTTTGAAAGGAACAATCGTGGGCTTATTTTTCCATGAAGTGACATGGAGAGAAGACCACCTGGCCCTCTGCAGGTGGAGACGGGCCATATTTTTAAGGTTAAATGTCAAGGTCACCCCTGTTGCCTCTGGTCTCCCACTACAGGCCTCCCTCAAAAACAGGTGGTGGAAAGAAGACCTGGTTTAAAAAAAATTCCCAAGTCCCAAAGGCAATCCACGGGCGCCACCCCAAAACCAACTGGCAGACCACCTGTGGGAAAGGTTAATCCCTGGTGAAGCTTCTCACCCCCCACACACTTTGCAACCGTGCTGTTGGGTGGGAGCCAAAAGGAGGGGTGTAATTTTGGGCTGGGCCTGCTGGGGGAGAGGTTCCCCCTCTCCAAGACAGGCAGTGCTCTCTGGGTCCCCCCCCCACCCCACCCCCTGGGACAGCCGCCCTCTCCCTGACCTCCCTAGGATGAGCCACAGAGGAAACAGTCTCCGGGAAGGGGGCTGCCTGATAGGTTAGAATAGGAACCCAACCGGCCCTCCAGCAGACCACCACCACCACCACCACCACCACCACCACCACCACCACCAACAACAACAACAACAACAACAACAACAACAACTGAAGGGTATAGATCAAGCATATATAGCTATTTTAGTAACCCCCAGGCATTGACAAGCCTCATGTATTCAAAACAGCATATCCCAAGCTATACCCTGCACAATATAAGCCACACAAGTTATATATTTAAAAGTAGTAATATTAATAAGCACTCCAATTGTACCCACATGTATATTCGTGTCCTGCAATCAAACTTTGGTCAAAGTCTTCCGGCATAAAGCAGACCACTAAGAGGAAAGGACTTCCGTTATAAAATTGGCTGAGCCAGCAATAAGATTCAAGGATCTAATTATTTTTGTATCTTTGATGCTTTACAGTTAATTAACATGTAGCCAGCCAAGAAAATCTTATCTATGCTCCTCACTCCCAGCCTGTGTAAGTTAGATCAAACGTACCCAGGTACGGACCCAAAGAATACATTTAATTGGTGTCAGGAATACAAAATAAATTGCCTAAAATGTCAATTAATGTTTGATGTATGTAACAGATGTGTATGACGTAAATTCGGACGGGCGGGGGGGGGGAAAGAGGAGTGATTGTGAGTCTATAAGATATGCTGCATTACCTTTGTAGGACGGACTTCCCACCCGGTTTTGTATTGAGTGGGGGCTCCCTTGGTTGACAACCAATAAATCTCTTTTCTGTCTACCAAGACTCAGACTGCTCATTGCATTCTGTAAAGCTCTAGCTCGCCGGCAACGGACCCCAAAATTCTTAATCCTTTCACAACAACAACAACAACAACAACAACAACAACAACAACAACAAAAAGGGGGCCCATCCTCCATGGCTCAGGTGCAGCGCCTGCCAAGACCCAACGACGGACGGACGGACGGACGGACGGAGGTGACGCGTCCTTGGCCTTCGGGGGGGGGCAGGCGCGTGCAAACGGGAACCGGAGGGGGCGTCGGGGGGGGCGGGGGGGCGGGATTCGAGGGGGTTTAGGGTGAGGCCAAGCTGGAGGCTGCCCCGCCACCAGGTCTCCGGACCGGCACACACCAGCCAGCCAGACAGCCAGACAGCGGGGGAGAAAAAGGGGGAGCCGTTTCGGGGCGGGGGGCGGTCCCCAGCCAGACCTCCAACCCCAGTGGCGGAGACACGGAGGCGGCGGCGGCGGGGGGAGCCATTCCAGGGGAGAAAAGGGGTCTTGGGGGGGGTTGCTTGGAAAGAGGGGAGCGCCCCCTCCCTCCCCGTGCCGCCGCCGCCGCCGCCGCCGCCACGTGTTGCCAAACCCCCGCCGGGCCTCCCAAGGAAGAAGGGGGGGGTGTTTAAGGAGTGCCCCCACCCCCGAGGAAGGCTCGGGACTCCCCCTTCTTCCCCCCCCCGGAGGAGTTGGTTCTTCCCCCCCCGAGGCCTTTCCACTGGCCCCCTTCTTCCCCCTCCCGTCGCCCCCACCCCCCCACCCCAGCCGGCATCCCCCTCCTTCCTTCCCTCCCTCCCTCCCTCCCTCCCTCCTGCTGCGGGCGGGGCGGGGCGGGGCGGGGGGGGCGGCGGCCAGGACTCCACTGGGGGGGGGGAATGGGGGGAGACCAGGCGCCCCCTCCCCCAAACCCGGGGCTCAAAAAGGGGGCTGGAGGGCAGCAAGCAAGCGATCAGGCGAGGAGGTGGGTGGCGGCGCTTCCCCCCCCCCAATAAACCCCCCCGCCGCCGCCGCCGCCCTCTCCCCGGGACTCACGCGGCGCCCGCGATTCTTTCTTGCGGAGAGAGCCGCACCGGCCGGAGGAGGAGGAGGAGGAGGAGGAAGGCCGGAAAGGAAGGCGGGGGGGGGGCGGGCGAGCAGAGGACCCGCCCCCCCCTCCGCCCCCCGCCCCCCGGCAGCCGCTCCTTCTCCTCCTGCTCCTGCTCCTGCTCCTCCTCCTCCTTCCCGGCGGAAGCCTTCCTCCTCCTCCTCCTCCTCCTCCTCCTCTTCCTCCTCCTCCTCTTCAAGGGGTGGGGGTGGGGGGTCGGCGCCGTCCGAAGGCGAAGGGAGAGCAGGTGAGCGCGGAGGGGGCGGTTGGAGGAGGGGGGGGGAGGAAAGGCGAAGGGCCCCCGCCTCCCACAATGCCCCGCGAGCAGCCCCACCCTCCCCTCCCCAGCCCGGTTACTCCTTCGAAGGCCCCCTCCCTCCCTCCCTCCCTCCCTTCCCCGGGGGGGGGGGTCGGGTCGGGTCAGACGCTTTGGGACCCCAATGGGAAACCCCCCCCCCAGGAGGAAGGAAGGAAGGAAGGAAGGAAGGAAGGGGGGGGTGGAGACCGAGACCCTTTTCTCCCGATTAACTTGCGGCGGAACAACAATAACAGCCCCCCCTTCACCCCCCACCCGCCCGCAATAGTTGCTGCTCGGCAGGCTTCGTGGGGGTGCGGGGGGACTCCTGCGCCCTTCTTCCCCCGCCTTGAAACTCAAGGGGGCGCTTCCGCCGCGCCCCCCACCCCACCCCACCCCTCCCCGCCCTACTGTTACTGCCTTGTGGGGGCTCCCCCTCCCTCACCCAAGTTTCCCCCCCCCCCATTCTCAGCCTTTGACAAGGTTCCTTCTTGGGGCGGGGAGGGCTCCCCCCCCAAGCCCCTAATGCCGCCTCCCCGCCCTTGGCCCTTGCCTTCACCCCCAACCCAAGCCTGGGCGGGGGGTTCCCTTCCCACAACTCATCGTGTCACTGCTCTCACCAAGGCCTCCCCTCCTCTTCTGCCCCCCCGCCTTAATCCTCAGCACAATTTACACCTCAACCCCTAGTGCCCTCCAACACCCCCCCCGTTGCCACTACTACAACTTCTGCCCCACAATGTGCCCAGGTGGGCATTTGGCACCGTGTCCTCTCCGTCCCCTCCTAGTCCCTTCTGAGACAGGCCTGACTTCACAGGGTGAGGGCGAGGAGGGGGGGGCAATTATTCTGATGGAAAGCCTTCTTGGGTCCAGGGCCAAAAACATCTGAGCAGCTTGGTGTGGTGACCCACAGCAGTTGGCAGGAAAGGGGGCAGCCCCCCCACACACACCTCATCTGTGGGCATGCAGGGGAGAGGTGCAAAACAGCTTTGAGCTCTAAGGGGCAGCAGTCCAGACTGGCCCTTGGATCTTCCCCTAATAAATACAGGAGGGGTTTCCTCCTGTCCTTCCATGAAGGAATTCCCCCCGCCGCCGAGAGAGGCTCAGTCCCTGGAGCGCCTGGGGCCCAAAGTATGTGCGCCCCCCCCCTTGATAAGCAATGCCCCAATGTGTCCCAGGTCAGGAGGGCTCTTGGGCAAACACCCTCCATTCCTCCTCTCCTGGGCGTGGGTGCCCCTGTGAATCCAACCGCCCCCCCCCCAGGTAAGGAGGCCCTGCTGCATGAAGTGCAGCGTGAAGCTCAGAGGTTAGAGACAGGTCCCCTTTTAGCAAGCCTTTGAGAGACCGAGGAGTGCCCCAACTGCGATTCAAAAAACCCTTATTTTTCGCAAAGTGCCAATATGGCAATTTAACCTCAATTCACTTGTACCCCGGGGTTATAAATGCTTTGGGTGCTACCCTTTGGGAAATCGAGGATTGAAGAGGAGGCTCTTGAATATTCCGTGGCCACAACGTCCTGCTCTTTGATCCTTGTTTTGCCAAAAAGTAGCACCCCATCCGCCTCTTTGCTCTGGGCAAGCGGGGGGGGGGGGAGTGGCAGCGGTTTGTTGGGCTCCTTCATAGCCCCAGTTTACTCTCCAGCCACGCCATTTTTGGGATGCCCAGGGTGGTGCGGCTGGAGATTAAACTGGGGCTACGAAGGAGCCCACAAGCTGCTGCCTCCCCTCCGCTCAGCTCTCTGCAAGGAGCACAGTGTCGTGGCTGTGAGGGAGCCATGTCGCGTGCCCGCAGAAAGGGCTCCGCGTGCTACCTTTGGCAGCCGTGCCATAGATTCACCAACACTGTTGTAAGTTTTTTTAGGGTCTTGGTGGAAAAGGGGAGGTTTTTCAGATCTGCCTGGACTGCAACTCCCATGAGCCCTTGCCAGCAGGGCCACTGGTGAGGAGGGATGGGAGGTGGAGTCCAGGGATGTCCGAAAGGCAACACAACAACCCGTACTCAGGTCTTAAAGCCTCACCTGCACTCCCCTACACTGTGGGGTGCCTCCTGTGTGAACCCAAAGCTGGTCTTAAGAAGGGCTCCAGCTGGGCCCTTCTCCACTTTTGGTAACCTTGTCAGTCTCTCATCTGGTTAACAAGCATGGCACCCACCCCTACCCGATACAGGAGGCTAAAGGAGTCGTTTTCTTTGCCTACGGCCATGTTGGTCTTGTTACAGCAAACCTGCCCTCCTTGCTTTACAGCGGTGGCTCCCAACCGAACCCAGGGGCACCCCAGGGGTCCTTGAACTCCAGCTCCCAGAAACCCCTTCCAGCATAGCTGGTGATGGAGGCTCCTGGGAACTGCAGTCCAAGAGCACCGGTCTTGCCCGAGGTTGGCCAAGGGCGATGAAGGGAGTAGAAGGGAGGAGCTCTGGGTGGCCAGAATGCAGTCGTCCAGCCTGCCGGTTCCTGTTTAGCCCCAGCTTTACGGGCTCTTCATGAATAGCCCGGGTTGGAACATCTGAAAGGGCTTCCATGAAGGAAGCGGAAGGAGCCCAGGCACCTGTAAGGGATGCCCACGCGTGACAAAAGAGGTGCAAGGCTTGGTGGCAGAAACGAAGCCCTAGTAGGATGGATTGGCAGCTCAGATGGGGGCGGGGCACTTCTGCTTTTAAAAAAGAAAAGCACAGCTATGAATAGTAGTTAGATGTACCTGCTTTCAATGAATGATTTTATTAATGGTCATTAATTTAGATTGCCTTGATAGGAACTACGTGGTCTTCCCTCCTCTTTGATGTGGAGATTTTTCTAATTAAAGGAAGGAAGTGCCTCTTTCTGTTTCAATTCCCCTTTGGCTTTCTTGTAGGTTGTGCCTCTTTCCCGTGGAAGGAAAGCTTATGGACACGACAAGTTTATAGAAAAGTTTCATCGGTGATCTTTGTGTGGCAGTGGTTGGATCTTTTTTTTTGGCTGCTGGTGGTGGTGGTGGTTACAGAGTGAGTGAGAATGCCTTAAATAACAACAGCAACTTCCCAGCCATTAACAGCCCCCCCCCCTTCATCTCTTGCTCCCTGCAGGGAAATTCACAAGGGCGGTTTCTGATCCCTGGTCAATGAGAAGCCAAAGATGGAGGAGGAGGAGCCTGGAAGCAGTGGCCTGTTGCCTCCGGAGGTGCCCCAGGCCTCTTCTTCCCGGCGGCCACGGGCTCCCCAGAAGAGGAAGAGGGGTGGGAAAGCAAGGCCTACCGGACCCCTCCCAAAGAGGCAGAAGAGAAAGGCCCGCAACCCCCCCAGGAAAGCGGCCCCACACTATTTTGTGCATGAGACAGACAACGATATGCTGCTGATAATTTCCAACGTGGGAGAAGCGGACGACCGGCGGCCAGCTCGGAAGGGGCTCAAGAGGAAGAGGAAGGAGCCACCCCGGCGGCAGGGCCGCCTGACGAAGCAGTGGGCACCCGCAGCCAAGCAGCCGGGGAAGCCACTGAGAGGAGGAGCTCCTTCCTCAGCCCAGCCGGGCCCTTCGGGTGTTCTGGAGGGCGGCTGCCAGCCCTTCCCGCTCAACACCGCCTCCCTTCCTGGGGGTTCCTGGGGCGAGGACCTCCCGGTTGAAATCCTGGTCCAGATATTCCAGTTCGTCGTGGGCTCTGAAGGCGCCGTGCCCTTCCTCTGCAGGTAAAAGGCGGCAGCAGCGTCCGCAGCCAAGAGGCAGAGGAGGGTCTTGGCGGAGGTGGCGGCGTGTTGGACCCTCTGGAGCACTCACGGTTTCCCTGGGGTTCCCGCTCTCCGCTGGGCCCGCGTGGATGGCCTGCTCACTGTCCTTCTTGCCTCCAGGGTGGCCTGCGTGTGCCGGCGGTGGTACGGAGCCGCTTCCAACCCAGTGCTGTGGCAGAAGGTGTCCGTCAGCTGCTGCTGGGTCACCCCGGGCAAAGAATTAGCCCTTGCTGTAGAGAAGAAGGTCCTGGGCACCATGGAGTGGCTGGCGACCAGCAGGTGAGAAGGGTGTTGCTACTTGCTTCTGGGCTGCAGCCCCTGCTTGGCAGCCCCCTCCCCGCCCTCCAGAAGCCTGAGGAGCAAGCCCTGGAAGGAGGAACCATCTTGTCCCTGTTCTGCTCCTTGCAGGTTTTCCCTCCTCCGAGATTTCGCTCTCTGCCACTGGAAAAGCCAGGTGCCGTTTGTCCTACAGGTGAGTCTCCTCTGGCCCTTGGACCGTCCGGGGCTCTGCTCATCCCACCTTCTAACTGGCTCGTGGGAGTGGAGCGGATGGTACACAAAACAAGCCGGCCACTTCCCTCCAGCTTTTTGTCCTGCACCAGAGTGCCTGTTTCTAGTTCCTTCAGGGGTCGAGCACCTGGACCCCTGAAGCCACCTGGATTTTGGCACCACTAACACCCCCACTGCTTTCCTTCCCAGGCCCTGGCTGAATCCTGCTCACTTCTCGCCTCTCTTAAGCTGTCCCACTGCAGTGGGGTGACCACCGAGTCTCTGCGTGCCTTGGCAGAATCCTGCCCACGGCTGCAGAGCCTGAACCTGCAGAATTCCCAGGTGAGCACCCCTACCCAGGCTTGGCACTTCCAGAGAAGGAGAGGTTCAGAGGAAGAGGACCAGGGCAGCCCCCACAGCCCCCCCCCCGGGGACCCGCAGCCAGGCAGAGTACCTGGCTGAGGCTTCCCGGGGGACTGGCGTTCATGTCTGTTCTCTGTGTTTCCAGATGGACTCTTCAGCCGTACTCAGCTTTCTGGAAACCGCTGGCTCTCGGATCCGTCACCTGTGGTTGACCTACAGCAGCCGGATGCGTGCCATTATGGCCAAGCTTGCGGTAAACTTGCCCAGAACATTTGGATTGGTCCCGCCGGTCACAGGATGGCCTTCCAGGAAGTAAGAGGCGGACTGGCCCAGCCTCTCCTGATTCTGGCACGCTTAGGAAGAGCGCTCCATCAACAGGAGTTTCCCCAGCAGTACTCTTGTTCCCTTTTTAAAGAGGTGACATGGCCCAAAGGACAGAGAAGTGAGCATAGAACTTGGGGGATAAGAGCCCGCCCTTGTGTATTGCAAGGTTTAGCCGGAGAACTCCGCAGGGTGCCCGGAGGAAGTGCCTCTTGTGTGCCTCTTGGCTTCAGTTCTCTGGCTGTAAAACGGGCACGAGAGTGGCCTACCATGCCAGATTGTTGTGAGGGCAGAGGGGAGGGCTCCTCCTCCTTTTGTCTGGAATGCTGCGTTACAGAACAAACCATGGTGTGCTTTTGAGCCAAGTTTCAGCCACTGCTGCCTCTCGTGGTCCGCCCCGCTATGGCCTTGCGACAGATATCTTCCCCTTTGGCTCGGTCTGAACAAGGAGGCTGGCTTATATATACAGTGGACCCTCATATAACAAACGGTATAACATAAAATTTGTACAGCTTAAAAAATTCCATTGATAGGGGAAATTTGCTTAACGGAATCACCTATGGGGAGAATCCGTACAACAGAAAAACGGTTGCAATTAAGGATTAATCTGTTTCAATGCATTCCTATGGGAAATTTGTATAAAAGAAAATGTGCTTTACAGAATTTCATTTGGAACTAATTAATTCCTTTATACAAGGTACCACTGTATCTATAAACTGCATGGGACTATGTGCAAAGCATGTCTGTGTGTATGTTTGTGAGCCAGCCCTGTCCAGACCAGTTCCCCCAATCCCTTCATATGCATGGGGGGGGGCTTGGAGAGAAATGTTGAGGGAGGCTACCCCTGAGCTCCAGGGGGTGGGTGGGGGTACGCAGGTGTCAGAGGCCGGAGATCAGACTCTTGCCTTATACATGTTGGAGGTCGTCTGCACTGGGCGAGGGGGGGGGTTGGAAGACGCCCCCTCCCTTTCCTTCTGCACGGCTGTAGCATGCTTTTGTGGGGGGGGGGATTTGGGATGTGGTCGCTGGGCAGGACTGCGTTTGCCGTAGCTCTCTGCGCCTGCCGTTGCCTTCCAGAGCGGCTGCTGCCCGGGACTGCAGCTCCTCGAGGTGAACACAGAGATAAAGCAAAGCATCCAGCTGTTCCGGCTTTCCGTTGAGCAGCTCCAGGCAGCCTGCCCACAACTCCAGGTACAGTGGACCCTCGTATAACAAACAGTTTGTATAACATAAAATCTGTACAACATAAAAAATTCCGGAGATAGGGGAAATTTGCTTAACATAATTGCCTATGGGGAGAATCCGTACACCATAAGAATGGGATTACTCCATTTTCAATGCATTCCTATGGGAATTTGTATAAAGGAAAATTTGCTTAACATAATTTCATTTGGAATGAATTAATTCCTTTATACAAGGTACCACTGTACTTGCGGTGTCCCTGCGGAGTCTCCCTTGAGCCAGGTGGCCCCGTGAATGCAGGGCCACCGGCGAAGCTGCCCTCTCCCAGCGGGACGCCTTTGGAGGCCTCCTCTGCCCCTGGGGGCCTTCTTTGCTCTGCTTATCAGCAGAAGGGGCCCTGGATTCTGCCTGGGGCGGGGAAGGAAGGGGGCTTTTTTTGGAGGGAGGGAGGAATGGCTGTGGGTTGATTCCTCCCAGAGAAGACCGGCTTTGGGCTTGGCAGTTTCCTGCGTGCTGGAAGGGCTGGCTGCTTAACGCAGCCCCCCCGCCTGGCGTCTTTCCTGGGTTCCAGGTGCTGCGGCTGCTCAATGTCGCCTGCTACGTGAAGCCCACCCCCAGATCAGCCCCGCCGTCCCCGGGCTTTCCCCAGCTAGAAGAGCTGTGCCTGGCCACGACTGCCTTATCCCTCGTCGACGACCACATGCTGGAGCGGCTCCTGCACACTTCGAACCGGCTCCGGGTGCTGGACCTGCGTGGCTGCTCCTGTGTGACCCCCAAAGGGTTGGAGCTCCTGCCGTGCCCAGGTGTGTGTGTGTGTGTGGTGGGGGGGTTCCTGGGGCTTTTGCAGGCCAGTTTCTGGGTGCCTGGCCCAAGGGAGTCAGGCCTTATCAGGTCTACGGGTGTCACCCTATTTCTGGTCTCCATCCCAGAGCAGGGCAGAATAAAGTCCCTTGCCTTAAGGGCGCAAAGAATTGAAATTTTATCTTAGTTGGGACCTCTTTTATAACTGGTGGAAGGCTAAAGCATTGTAGTATAAAATAAAATAAAAGTGGGAGGAAGGATGAATAGATAGCATAATGTCAAAGACAGAGAATCACCGAACAAGATATATTATATTGTAACAAAATATATATGTATTCTTTTTTCTTTTTTCTTTCCTTTTTCCTTTTTTTTTTCTTATGTGTATCCTTTCTGTGCATTTTTAATTGAAAAGTAAAACTTTTTTTAAAAGGGCCCAAGGAGGTTGCCTTGTGCTGTGAGTGACCATTCCATGACCCTTTTCTGCACCCACAGGCACCTCCGACCCTCCCTAGACAATTTTAGGGAGTTGTTTGGTGCCATTCAGGGGACCCTGTGACCCCTCACCACAAAGGAGGGTGGTGGAGTCTCCTCCTTTGGAGGTTTTTAAACGGAGGCTGGATGGCCATCTGTCAGAGGTATTGTGACGGGGGTTCCTGCATGGCAGGGGGGGGGTTGGACTGGGTGGCCCTCCTCGAGGTCTCTTTTTCCAACGCTAGGATTCTATGATTCCCTTGCCACCCCCTAGATCTGGAGCGTCTCTACCTGGGCCTCTACACCGGCCTCAGCCCCCTGCGCCTGCCCATCAACGGGAGCCCCCTGATCACCTGCAAGTGGAGCCACAGCCTGAGGGAGCTGGACCTGGCTGGCCATAACTTTGGAGAGAAGGACCTGCACCAGGCCATGGCTGCCTTCACCCGTCACGAGGGCGCTGGGGGAGAGCCTGTCCTGCGCTCCCTCAACCTCACCGGCACCAAGGTCACCCTCCGAACAGTCAGGTGAGCCCGTGCGTGCGTGGATGTGGCGCTTCAGCGATAGTCCTCCATCTCCTTCATTGCCCCTCGGCTCATCCCTCCATCCAGAAGCTGTATTCATTCCCCAGGGGTGGGGGTGCAAATGTGGCCTATATAGTATCAGTGCCACACCCACCCTAAAAAAGAATATAAAGTATGGCTCAGAAAATCCCCTTGTACCTATTGGTGTGTGCAAGCCTTTTGAGATTCCCCCCCCCAAAAAAAAGCAATCCTGATTCCACCCCACAAAGGCTGCAATTTCTATTCTTCTCCTCTTCCTCCTTAAATCAGCATCAGGAGAGGTGAAGGGCCTTTTTCCATTTTGAAAACAAAGCCCTGTTTTTATTTTATTTTATTTTATTTTATTTTTTATTTTATTTGCTGGTGAGTGGAGTGTGTTTCTCTATGGCCCATGCCCCTGTGGAAGTACTGTATTTCCCCTCCTTTCCTGCAGAGGAAGAAGAGGGCTCTGGGAAGCTTGCAGGCACAGCCTTACAGGTGGTGGGGAGCATTGTGGAGTAGGTGGGCTGCTTTGCCCTTCTGGGTGGGACCTCCTTTGTGTCCTCTAGATGAACTTGGAAACACAAAAAAAAGTCTCTTTTGATCAGTGGATTCCTCACTATTCAAAGGAAGGACATTCCTGAGGTTCCAACAGCTCGCATCCAAACAAAGAGAAAAGAAAACTCACCCACCTCTGTACAAATATACATGATAAGTTTGTTACCTGCAAGACCCATAAGAAATTCAAACGGTCTTTTCCTGGTACCAAAAACACATGAATTCACGCTGAGCAGCCGAGCAATGAAAGAGGGAGAGTTCTCAAAGCCATGCCTTCGGCTAAGGATTGCCAGCCCCAGGCAGGCAGCAGAGGCAAAGGATTCCTTTTTATGTGTTCATTTTATTTGAAGGCAACATCTATATATGCTTTTATATATATGTACAGTCATACCTCAGATAACAAATGCCTCGGATAACAAACGGATATATCCAGGTATAGGGCTGCCTCAGATAACAAATGTTCCCTATGGGCTGCCTCAGATAAGAAATGTTTCAAAATGCCTTGCAAAAAAGTGTACCCAGGATGCATTGTGCCGCGCGCGCGCGCGCACACACACACACACACACACACACACACACACACACACACACACACACACACACACACACACACACACACACACACACACACACCAGTTTGTGGATGGGTGGGAGGAGTTAGAGCATTTCTTAATGGTGTTTTGGAGCCATTCTGGACATTTTTTTGCTGATGAATTTGGACCTTTCAAACTTGGAAAGGTAGGTAGCTAGTTCTGGGGGTTTGTGTTCCAGCACTGCATGCCTTTAAAGTGCACTTTATAAAGAGGAGAAAAAACCACTTTTTAGCCTTTTTTTGGACCTCTGGAATGGATTAATCGGTTTCCCTTTCATTTCAATGGGAAACTACGTTTCGGATAACAATTTTTTTTGGATAACAAATTGCCTCTGGGAACGAATTAAATTTGTTATCAGAGGTACCACTGTACAGTATATACACTGCTCATCTAGTGTCAAGGCACTACTGTGGTAAATTTACAGTAATAAAACCAAATCCCTCCCACCCAACCCCCAATAATCCAAAATAGAAAAAAATTCCCACAAAAGCAACAATGGCAAAGAGCTGTAAAAAATTCTATCAAGACTAAGAAAAAATAGGATGTAAAACCGTTGTCTGTAAGGTCTCCCACAAGGGCTCTTGACAAAGCAGAGAGTTTGCCTGCTAAAGAGGAGGGAGGAAGGAGGGAGCCTGGTGTCCCATCTCCAGGCGGAGCCACCCAGAGCTCTGCAGCCCCCCTTGAGAAGGCTCTAGTGCAGTGGTTCTCAACCTGTGGGTCCCCAGATGTTCCTGGACTGCAACTCCCAGAAACACCTTCCAGCACAGCAAGTGGTGGAGGCTTCTGGGAATTGCAGTCCAGGAACATCTGGGGAGGCACAGGTTGAGAACCACCGCTCTAGGGCCTCTCTGGGGCTTGCAAGGAGCCCTGAGGAGTCTATGGGTAGCATGGGTATCAGACCGCTAGGAGAGGGACTCCAACTGGCATTGAGATCCCAAGGTTAACGTTAACCGCTTAGAAAGAGCCACAGGAGGCCAGGTTTAGCCAGAGCAATAAGACGGTGGATCCCATGGCCTCGGGGCGGGGCGGGGGGATGTGGTGAGCGTTCCAGTGCTGGAGGCATCCCAGAGAATATCAGAGAATACCATCTGCCAGGCCTGCTTTGGCAGGGACCCCTGCCTTGAGCCCCAGGCAGCGGTTGGACTTGATGGCCATAGAAGAGGCTCCCTGGTTCTATCCATCTGGCACGGAGGCACACGGGGAGCCGACGCAGGCCTGCCAGAAGTGGGGAGTTGCAGTCCAAGAACCACCCAGGGTTGGGCACCTTGGCTCTTGAGTCCTCGGTGGTGGTGGTGGGGGGTCATCCTTGTGGTGTAGACAGAGAGGCTAAGCGCAGCCTGGCAGACGCTGTGGGTCCCTCGCTCGGTCTCTGCTGCGGTTTTGCTGGCCCTGCCGTTGGGAGAGGCCTTCCTCCCGTCCTCCAGGCGGGTGAGACTGGGAACGGGGTGGGTTGGGGGGGGGGCTGGTGGGACCTTTGCCTCTGATGATAACTGATTCCCCCTCCCTCTCCTGCCCACAAGCACCCTGATCGCCAGCTGCCCCTCGCTGGACTACCTCAACCTGTCGTCCTGCCGCCAGTTGCCACGGGGCACAAAGAAAGCCTACCGGGGTTCCCATGAGATCCGCCAGTGTTTGCACCAGTTCTTGACCAGCTTGGAGGAACCGAGCGGCCTCGGGGAGGTCAAGTAGCCGCCGCTGCAACCACCTCCTTCCTCGGGATCCTCTCACACCAGCGCAGCTTCCACTGGCCTCGCCCAGCCATGCTCCTCACAGGTGGCGTGGCAGCTTCCCACGGCCGAACATGGCCCTGCCCCATTTCCAGGAGGAGGGTGGCCCCCCCTACCCCCCACCAGCAACGCCACCGGGCAGCAAGGAGGCAGGCCTTCCCCTGGGCAGCCAAGAGGGGGACTGTTTCTCCAGGCGGTGGCCCCTTTTTCTCCCCCCCCCCTTTTTGGTACATTATGTCTGTTGTCTTTTCCAGTCTCTGAAGATGAAAACTTTTCAGAATTAAAAGGGCTTTCGTTTTCAGCGTTTGTCTTTCTGGGTCCAGCTCCAGGGGAGATAATCCGTGTAAAAACTAAACTCCTCAGGGATTCCCAAGTCTCTGCTTCTTCTTGCTATGTGGACTTGGTGCCTTGGAAATTATTATTATTATTATTATTATTTAACCACACAGCTATCTGCACTGGATTTTATATTACCAATCACTAGTCGAACGCTTCCCAAGCGTTTAGGACTCAGTGATGTATCGGCGAATTATGCGAGCAGATCCCAGTAAGGTGGCTTTTTGCATCTGACTGATGGTGACTTTGTTCACTCCAATTTCTTCTAGATACTTGCTTAGGTCTTTGGGCACCGCACCCAGTGTGCCAATTACCACTGGGACCACCCGTACTGGTTTATGCCAGAGTCTCTGAAGTTCAGTTTTGAGATCCTGATATCGGGTAATTTTTTCATGTTGTTTCTCAGTGACTCTACCATCTCCTGGTATAGCAACATCAATGATCCACACTTTTTTCTTCTCAACAATCACAATATCTGGGGTATTATGCTCCAAAACCCTGTCTGTCTGTATTCGGAAGTCCCAAAGTAATTTTGCATGCTCATTTTCAGTCACTTTTTCAGGCTTATGGTCCCACCAGTTCTTTGTTATGGGCAGATGATAGTTCTGACACAAATTCCAGTGGACCATTTGAGCAACTACATTATGACGCTGTTTGTAATCAGTCTGAGCAATTTTCTTGCAACAACTCAATATATGGTTGGTAGTTTCATCTGCCTCTTTGCAGAGTCTACATGTGGGGGACTCAGCTGATTTTTCTATTCTAGCCTTAACTGCATTTGTTCTGATAGCTTGTTCTTGAGCTGCAAAAATTATTATTATTATTATTATTATTATTATTATTATTATTATTATTATTATTATTATTATTATTATTATTATTATTATTATTATTATTATTGATGCATCTGCTTTTGGTAGCCTCGTTTTTCAGGTTCTGCTCTATAATTTTATGATTGCCCGATTCTCTGGTAAAGTATATTTCTGCTGCTTCTGAGATGGTTCAACTTCCAGTAACTCTACAGGCCCATGCCCTGGTTGCTCAGCAATGGGACCCGTGACCTGTAGCCCATTTATCGACGGATGTCCAGGTTCATCAACACCTATCGCGGTTCTTGTTAACCCGGGCAACGACCGAGCTGGTTTAGGCTTCTTTATATTATATTTCACCATGATTCATGGGTTGTTGGGTGCACTTAGTTCTGTTCCTCAGTCGAGACATCTCTGGTAAGGTCGGACCTTGGGCTATTACAAACCATGGGTTCATTACTCGGAACAGTAGTTTAGTGGAGTTGGGGACCAGACTGGGGGAACTGCACAGGGGACCTTGTATAAAGGTACTCCAAAGGAGCAAATTTTCCTTTTACAAATTCCAAAGGAATGCATTGAAAAAGAAGGCCAGTTGTCAGATTCTCCCCACAGGGTCATTTTTATCTCGGAATTTTTTCTGTTGTACAAATGTTATGTTAAAGGCTGTTTGGATAGGGTCCACTGTACTCAGGATTGAAGTGTCATTTTTAAGGAGAAAGGCAGGGCACCCACTTTTTCGCTCTCCGTGTGTGCATGCACACAACATCCCACTCCACTGCCTTCCAGTAGACCAGATAACCTACCAACTTGCCTCAACTTCCTGGGGCTAGGCCTGCTCTTGGGTGCAGCCTGGCTCCTTGATATCGGAGGAGATCTGCCCTTCCAACCCGACAGCATCAGAGCCAAAAGGGAGTCCGTGTTATTTATGGAAAGGTTCGAGGAAGGGACGAGGAGGAGGAAGGCAACGGAGCATAAGTGGAAAGCAGCAGCATTGCAGGGGGATATCTTGGCACGAGGGCGAGAAGGACCCAGCGGCTGTGGCTGCAGCTCCTCTTTCCCAGGCTAGGCTGTGCTTGCCAAGGCTCCTCTGTGTACTTCTCAGTACTTCCTTCCTCTCTCTCTCTCTCTCTCTCTCTCTCTCTCACTTTCTCTCATGCACACACACGCACACACACACCTGCCTGCCGCAGCCTTTTGCAAATTTAATGCCCAGGCCTTGAGGAAACTCACTGGTCCCGGGCTGTCAAAATGAGGGAGAAAGCACCCCCACCCCACCCTGTCCCACCACCTTTGCAAGACAATGCCATTTCTAGAGGACTTTTCATGAGGACTCCATAGCGGCCCTTCCGCCATTTAAATAGCTTTCCTCAATGTGTTTGAGGGCAGGATCCTTCACGGGCACGCCATGGGAGCCAGTGCCGTAGACACAGACCTCCTGAGCTTATGGATCCAGCTGCTTTGAGTTTACCTAAAAGCACCCCGTCTTCCTCCGCCCTAGGCTTTGCTTGTCCCAGGAAGCAGGAGTGGGTAAGAGAGAGAAAAGATTGGGCAAAAACAGAGAAGCAGGTAGCTGAAAACACACACACATTCCATCAGTCTCCTCCTTAGACACTTGGCTATTCTGTCTATCAGACAAGGGTTTAAATAGGAGCTAAGTGACGTCCGGATCCTGGATGAGGTGTGGCTCCCAGGAAGCCCCACTGAACTCTGTGGGAATCTACTAGTGCTCCATGCCCAATGGATTGTGGCCAGGTCTCTTGAAACTCATCAATTTTTAAATCAGCTACAACGGTGACTTGAAATCCACAGGGCCAAATGGGGCCATGGCTTAGATGGGAGTGGAGGCAGAGAAAATGTGCAGGCTTTTCTACGACAACAGAGGCTGGTTCTTGAGGAGCTGCATTCCAGGGCAAAAGTTATTCTATAAGTGGAGCGGTGCAAGTTCCAAAGTCCAAGGCCATCTTATTCACCATCGACCAACCAGGAACCCTGCTTTCTGGGTGAGGAAGGGCCTCTGCTTTGCTCAGCGAGGAGATGCTGGTGGGAATCCCCCTGCAAGCAAGCGGTTTCCATAAACCGAATAGTAAACCATAGTAAACTATTTCAAAACTGCACTTTTAAATGTACTTTCATTTTCAGGGATTTTTCCTCCTGCATCCCCTTAACTACATTTTAGCACCTTATACATACAAAATCTGAAATACTGACACCCCACACACTATTTTTGTCTTGGGGTGGGCACCCTTTAAATAGCTGAGGACCATTTTTTGATGCCTGAGATCCTAGTAAAACGCATGCTTCTACAACACTTCTGCCCCCAAACTGGGAGCGGGTTTGAAGAAGTTATTGGGGCCTTCCAAGATCACCCCCTTTAGGGGCCATTTTCTGTCCTAAAAGTCCTTCTTCAGAGTAGGAACTTGTAAGCCATCCATTTTTTTAAAAAGGGGGAGGGTTCTAAAGGCTAAAGCAGCCCCTGAGCCCCCAGTATTTATGTGTTAAAGGCAAATGATGCCCCACTCCCCATGAATTTAGGTGGCATTTTGGTTCCAAGGAAGTTCTACAGCAGTAGTGGCCAAACTTCGGCCCTCCAGATGTTTTGGACCACAACTCCCATAATTCCAAGCCTGTGAAAGCTTCACCCCGGGTTACCTTACCGCTATTACCTGAGCCGAGGGTTGAAAGAACACGCCAAGGTTCAAGTCACGGAGAAAAGGCTTTTAATTTGCTGCAGCAAGGCGCCCAGCCGAATTGCAGTCGGAAAACTGGGGCCCTGACCAAAAGAAATCATACAGTCTTTATAGGAAACATTCTTCTACGCCCCATCTTTATCAGGAAAAAACAAGGATACATCTGGGCGCTGTAAACCGCCCACAAAGAACAAAGAAAACTTCAAAAAGATACATAGTTAGCACATTGTTACAACCAATTATCGGGGGAAACACACACCGGACACCATTAATCTTGTTCTTCAGCGCCCCCTGCCATGCAGTTCCCAGAACTCTCTGCCGCTTCGCGGAAAGGCGTTTGACAGTTCTGTCGATGCATCGATATTTCGACGGACGTCTGGCTTATCTTGCATGGGGGCCCCTTTTGCTGCTGACCTTCCCACAAGATAAGTGTTTGTCCGGTAACTTTTATGGCCTGTTATCTTCAGGCACAGGCTTGGGGAACAGTGTGGTGCTTTGTGCTTACAATTACGTGAGGGGGAGAGGGGTGAATTAAAGGACATACAGCCGTATTGATAATGTGGCTGAAATACTGTCATTTTATCTACAATGACAGCTTATAAAACACATTAAAAATCATCTCTATCACCTGTATTGCCAATGACAAAGGACTGTGGGAGTTGTGGTCCAAAACCACTGGAAGGCCAACGTTTGGCCACCACTGTTCTACAGGATCTTGGCCACCACCCTTAGATCACCTGTGACCCAGACAGTTGCTCTGATGCCCTTCTTGGCCCAAAGGCCAGTAGTGGTCTGGTTGGTTTCCACGGCGACGAGGGGTTCTGTTGCCTAGCGTTGGTGTGGGCCCTGGACTCCAAGTCTCCCAAGGCAGCTTCACAGAAGCAGAGACATTGCAGCATTTGGAGAGTTGTTGGTCTTTTGGTGTCTCCTTGGCTGGACCTTCTCAGAGGGTTACAAGAGTCTGTGGAAGGGTCAGTTCCCTTTTGGGGGGGGGACAAGAGGGATGGGGACCAAAAGGTGCAGCCAGTCCGAAGGTCCCGCGTAGCAGCTCCCCCACCTTTCATTCTGTTTCAGTGTTTTTTCAGAGAAAGGCAGGGATCAGGATAAAGGTGGGACAGCAAGGGTGGGGCCACAGGGGCTGTCCCACGAGCGCTTTGTGCAGAACCATCCTTTGCAGGTGCAGGGACAGGCCTGGGAAGTGGCCAAGCCCCAGAAAGCCGTGGCATCTCCGAATTCTTTGGGGCAGGAGAGAGGGCGGTGCTGGCAGCCCCCTGGAAGGTGTGTCCGGCCTGCTCTTCCACACCCTGCTGCATCTTATTTATTTAAAGTATTTGCACCCCACCTTTCATCCCCGAAAGGACCCATGGAAATATTTTAAATAAATAAAATTCATTTCAGCCCTGCCCTGCCACACTCCTCTGTCCTACCACCTGAGCGGTGGGGTCCCCCTCCAACTGCTTTCTCTCCTGCAGTGTCCTTCTTGGCAAGACTGGTCAACGGGCACCCCGCCTGGCACACAGGAAGATGGCCAAGGCTCTGTTCAAAGGCCCCCTGACGCTCTGGTATTTTAACTTGATCAACTCGGAGAAAAAACTGAACGAGAAGTTCCAGGAGAACAAGTACTTCCCGTTCCAGGTGCAGCAGCCCAAAGGTAAGGAGGAAACACCACCCCCCCACCCCCAGATGGGACACTTGGCACAGCGGGGAGCGGGGGGGGGGGTTGGTCGCCCACATGTGCCCTCTGTGACTTCGCTCTCCATTCCTGACAAGCCTCCCCGTTCTTTATTCAGGATAGAGACACGCAGGAAGCCTCCCACAAGGACAGGGATACAGGAACCCTCAGACAAATCCAGGCCGTTCTGCTACCCCACCCCACCCCCCCCCCTGTGCCCTAGGGATGCACAGGCAGAAAGTGGCCTGGCCCAAACAGACCTGCCACCACCATCACCCCTCTTGCTTCCAGGCCAGGACGTGGAGCAGCCCTGCATCCTAAGCTGACGCTGCAGGCTCCATCCTGAAGGGATTCGCTGGCTTTCCTCCTGCCAGGGGATCCTGCAGATTCTGGTAGCAGGAGGAAGGGAGGACACTGAGGGTGCTCCTGGGTCAAATGCAACTCCTGTTGTCCTTGACCTGAAGGAGAACAGAGAGGGCAGCCACCCTCTCCTTCAGGGGGAACCAAGCGGACCTTTCGTCTCCTGCCAGCACTGACGAGTCCAGCTGGCTGGCTGGCTGGCAAAAGGGCTGCTTTGACTCCTTTCCCGAAGGCACTCCCGCTTCAAGAACTCAGATCAAATCTTGATTAGCCAGTGGTTCCAGCTGCTTGGCATTCTTCAAAGAGGGTCTTCCCATTTCACTGCAAGAATAAAAGCAGGAAGTATAAAATAAAGCTGAACACATAGCAGTAGAGGCGGCCCGTGCTTCCGTTCCCTGAGCACAGGTAGAAAAGCAATGTAGGATCTGTTTTCAGGGGCCAGATGTGACAAATGGTTTAAACCAGTGGTTCTCAAGCTGTGGGCCCCCAGACGTTCCTGGACTGCAACTCCCAGAGACCCCTTCCAGCACAGTGAGCAGTGGAGGCTTCTGGGAGTTGCAGCCCAGGAGCATCTGGGGACCCACAGGTTGAGAACCACTGGTTTAAATGATGCTTGAGCCTTTCATCCTTAGCTCAGGTATGTCCAGGAGCAAACCCCTGTGCCTGGGTTGGACCCCTACAGGGCTACAAGGGTGTCCCATACGCTCCCACGTTGTGGACCTGAGATCTCAGGGCGAGGTATGCTAACCTGTGTCTTCTCCCCCCCCCCCGCCCGTTTTTGCTGGCCTAAATTCAACTTCCATCCTCTGCGGAAGTCGAGGTTTCAGCTACCCCTGCCCGGTGGGAGCCAGCTGTGGCCACAAAGGCGGTGGCTTCGGTGGTCTGGGCTGTGGCAGAAACCAAAGGCTGGGGAATGATCCTCGGCAGGCCTTTGGGGAAGAGGTGCTGCAATGCTGCGCTAAGCGCTGCTGGAGCTCTCCCTGACAGCCAGGTGCCCTTGGTGTCTCCCCGCTGCAGTGTTTGTGATGGAGTATTATAAGGACATGATCTGGAAGGGCGGGCTGCTTTTCCTGGTGTCTCTGGTGGCCAGCATCTTCTACTTCAAAGCAAAGAAGGTGGGCCTTTGATCCATTTTGCTACTGATAATGATAGCGGTAATGATGTACGCGATGTGTTTCTAACATAATTGCACTTCATTACACATACAGACAGAGAGAGAGGGAGAGAGAGGGAGATAGAGAGAGAGAGAGGGAGAACACCCTTTCAGCCCCATAATTAATTCTGTGGGGTTCATTTTCTCTCTTCGTGCTCCCTTTTAACATCAGATCCAGTCTTGAGACCCTGAATTCTGCATGAGGTTGTGGTCTGACTTGTTCTCACCAGAAACTTTCGTTTGTGGCCATTGGGATAAAAGTCTTCCATCAGGCAGTGGTGCTCAGCTGCTGGGTGTTCAGGGTTGAACCAAGGGCCGGAGCCCACCTCAAACGGGGCTCCCCTCCACTAAAGAGTTTCCTCCTCCTCCTCAAACAGAGAGGTTTGGAAAGGATCTTCCCAAGCCACGTGGATGGACTCCACGGACAAGGTCTCTCGGCCTTCTTCAAAGAACAGTCCTTGCTGAAGTGCCGTCCGCTGGCCTTCTGCCAAAGGAAGTCCCTGCCTCGCCAACTTGGGTATCTGGCATGACGGCATGTGTGATCCTGTGCAGACAGTGCCCTGCATGAATGTCCAAAGGGACCCGGGTCAACGTCCGTCTCCAAGGTCCCTCCTTGGGCTTCCAAGGAGAAGTGAAGTGATTTTTATGGGCTGATGTCTGATTAAGCAGTGAGAAGCAGGAAGCAAGCAAGCCGTCCTGTTCTTTGCTGTGGAGAAGGATGAGAGGCGATTTCCTCCCGAAACTGGTTTGACGCTCATTCAGAAATGACCTATGATCCTGATTGGCACTGGAGACGACTCCAAATCACTCAAGGTTGTGCAGAACCCCAGCAGATTCCAGAGAGATCATAAAGGATCCTTCCAAATAACTAGGAGAGTGCAACTGGGAAAGACACCTTGGAGCCAAACATCCTGACTTCACCAAGAAGCCTCGGGCTGGCAGCTGGCTCACCCGGGACTCATCCGGGAAGAGAGGCTGAGCTTGTCTCTGTGCGAGCTCAGAGGCAAGCCAGTCTCAGGCTGCTGGGAGATGGGCACATATTGTGCTAAAGATCACCAGCAAAGAGATGGAATGTGAAAGGCCGTGGTAAAAGCCCTTGCTTTTGTCTACGGTGTTGGCACCTTTCATTCTTTGTGCCGTTCTAGTTTCCACACCTTAAGGAGGACATCTTGTAGCTGGAAACAGCCCATGAAAGCAGTGGGAAGGTACGCAGCAAAGGGTTGCTGGATCACCCCCCCCCTCTCTTGGCCAGCTTTATCAGGTGGAGGGCTGAATGTCTTGCGAAAGGTATTCTTCAAAGAGGGTTACGATCAGGTCCAAAGTGGAGAATCCTGGCCTTCCACATCTCGTTGTGCTCCAACTAGGGTTGTTGTTGGTTGTTACATGCCACCAGGCTGTGAGTATTGAGCGTTAAAATAATTAAGGGAGAGGTGTAGAAAATTAAGCCCCGAAAATGTACACTGGGTTTTAAGAACTTGCCATTACAATGATATTTAATTTGTATCCAAATGGCATGGAATTTTTAAAACCCTTTAAGAGAAAGAGGAACACTCACACACATATATACTGTATACACCTCGGTTTTTGAGGGTGTGTGTGTGATACTGTCTTAAAGAAATCTGAAAGTGGTTCAGAGGGAAGGACTTCTCATCCTAGCAGCTACAGGAAAAGTTGCAGCTTTGCAGAAACAATTTTTAAGATTTCTAAATGGTGGTACAGCTGAACTGAGTGGCAGTCCAAGGAATCCACAAACTCTCCTTCAGTACCATCTTTCGAAGAAAGCATTTGTTCCCCGTGTCTGCTTTCTTTTACTGCATCTTTCACGCCGTGCACAGTGATTGGAGGTACTACCGTTGATCCATGACTTAACAGCCATTACCAGGAGTACAATGCCGGTCTCCTCAGTTTTGGCCACGTGTAATTAACTAATTAACAATAATATTCTTTCTCCTATAGTTATTCTATGCCAGGGGTTCCTACGCTCTTTTAGTCTTTATGGTGCCACAATGTTTTTTTTTCTTTTTAAGCATTGGACAATTAAAAATGTAATCACTCCTAGTTCCTTTTTCATAATTTTTAAATTAGTATACAAACAGGCATAATAAGCCTTTTTTTTTAGTATATTCGGGTTTTTCTTTTCCAGGTCCACTCTCTGTGACTCCAGAAGGAAGGAAACTGGGCGTGTCCATTAGGGACAAACGCCCAAGGAAGACAAAGTGTCAAGGATAGAAAGAAAGGGGGTTTATTTTTAGGGAAGAGCCTAAGACATCCCAGGCCAGAAATGCCTGAAGGGGCTTCTTCGAGGCAAACCAGGCAGGAATTGGCCTACAAGGGTTTTAAGAAAAGGGCATCCCCTTGAGGGCAACTGCCAGTAGTCATTTTAACATGTTTGGAAATCATCTTTCCTGAAATCCCTGCTGATGGATTCCTGGGTAGTGTTTCTCTTGGAAAGGCCATACAAATCTTTCCCAGGCAAAATGCACCAGGTTGTTACATGTACAGTGGGCCCTTGTGTAACAAACATTTTGTATAACATAAAATCTGTACAACATAAACAATTCCGGAGATAGAGGAAATTTGCATAACATAATCGCCTATGGGGAGAATCCATACAACATAAAATGGGATTACTCCATTTTCAATGCATTCCTATGGGAATTTGTATAAAGGAAAATTTGCTTAACATAATTTCATTGGGAACGAATTAATTCCTTTATACAAGGTACCACTTGTATCTTTGAGAATTTGTCTTTTGTTTGATGGTCTATCGATTATGCGACTTTTAGATTCAGTACCACGCATGGCTGCATTGACTTGATTTCATAAGAACACCAGAGTTTTCCATGTTAGTTTCCATCCCTCATAATGGAATTTTCTTTTCTTTTCATGTACTCTTTGTAGCTTTAATGTCACTTTTTAATGTTTTAAGGTGCCTCTTCTAATTCCCTGCTCTTAACTTGAATATGTCCTAAATGTTCTGGGCTGTATATTATCCCTCCTTACTGTAATCCGCCTTGGGTCCTTTTCCAAGGAGAAAAGTGGGGTAAAAATATTCAAAATAAATAAAAAAAATAAATATTGGTTGCATTTGACTGCAGCTCCCATCTCTGTCTAGCCAGTGGTGTGAAATAATGCATAACCCGTGAGGGCAGCCCAGCAACACCTCCAGGGGCAAAACTCCTCCCCCACTCCGGATCTTTCATGGTGTGTGAAGGAGCAGCAGCTCTAGATCTCCTGCACTGCTCTTGTGTTTCCTGGAGAGTTTATTGGTCTAGATGGGCAGTATAAAAGTCAAATAAATAAATAAATAAATAAATAAATAAATAAATAAATAAATAAATAAATAAATAAATAAATAAATAATTTATTCATCACTTCTTAATCTGCCTTTCGTCCTCGCACATATAGCAGCCTGGTGTAAAAAGCACGGCCCATTAGCCCATGCAAAGCAAACACCCTATAAATAAATTATAAAAACGTAAGCAAGCATCTTCTTCACAACCATTGTGGAGCAGGAGAAAATGGGGCCTTGCAAGAGAAAAGATGTGGCCCGGGGGAAATGTAAAAGTGTTTAGAGGTGGTACTGAGAAGATGGCAGGGTTGGCCCCAGGCATACCCCAATGGGAGGTGTCGGGAACCTCCAGTCCATGGCCCGGGCTGGTGTGTGTGTGTGTGTGTGTGTAGGGGAGGGGGGTTCTATAGCCCTTCATTCTCCCAAGCTCCACCCAAAGGCCAATGTCCAGGAAAAGATCTTCTCTCTCTCTCTCTCTCTTTCTCAATCTGTGTTCTAGTAGCAAGGGAAGAAAAACCGATTCTGATACCCGAGAGGGTAGCAAGGCTCGGCGGCTTCTCTCACAGGTCGGAAAAGCTCCAGGGGTTGAATGACAGGTGTATCTCCCTGCAGCCATGATTCCGGCTTGAGCCCTTGCTCTGCACTGGGGAAAGAGCCCCATGGCGCAATGGTTAAATGGCTGTCCTGCAGCTAAAACTGTGCTCACAGCCTGGGGTTCAATCCCAGGTAGCAGCGGGCTCATGGTGGACTCAGCCTTCCATCCTCCCGAGGTCGGTAAAACGAGTCCCCAGCTTGCTGGGTGGGGGGGGGATGTGTAGCCTGCATTACTGTATTTTAAAAACTGTAAACCGCCCAGAGACTACTCGAAATGTTGTGGGGCGGTATAATAAGCAGAACACTTTCCCCCCCTTGTCTGTGCATGGAGACAGATGGCCCTTTGGGTCCCCTCTGGGGCGCAGTTTCAGGCAGGTGGGGCCAAGCTCCTGGTGGCCTCCTGGGTCCCCGCGGGGGGAGGGAACCACCGTTCAGACCTCCCCCGTGCGCGCCAGGACAGTCCCCCTAGGGGTGCTTCTTGTAGTGGCCGGCCAGGGGGACCGCCTCCCTCATTGCTCACTCGCTGCCTTTTCCTGTGCTTTGGCCCCCTGTCGTTCACCCTCTCCCCTCCCCCCGCCCGCCCGCCCGCAGGGCTCCCAGGACTTCTCCGTCTTCTTCGTCTACGGCATGCTGGCCGGCTTGTGGCTAGTGGTCAGCAACATGAACAAGCGCCGCCTGATCATCAACCACGTCCGGGAGATCTACCAGTTCTACATCAAGGGCATCCTCTGGCAGGAGGGCCCCTTGCACCAGATCTACGTCCGCCTGGTCGCCCAGCGCGATGGTACGCCTGCAGTGATGACGGGCACAGCAGCAGGAGGGCGAGGGGAGGGAGACGGGGCTGCAGCAGCTAAAACCCCTTTCCCCCTCCCATCCACCCCTCCACCCCGACCTTCTCTCTCTTTCCCACCTGCAACTGCATTTCAGCCTCCTATTCAGTCTCTCCCCCCAGGCCTGCCTCTGCTAAGCCCCGTCCTGTTCCTTGCTCTGGTGGATCCTTGTCATGGCAAGCTCCTAGTCCACATTGTTTAATAAACACATCCTGACCCTCTCTAGAAGCATGTTGACCAAGCGGACACCTGCTGCCACCGGAATGTCCACCCTCCCATCTCTCCTCGCCTCCTGCTTCAGAAGCATGGGTTGCCTCGGAAGGTCCTCATCCTGATGCCAACACAGATTCTCCTCAGATGCCTGGCATTCCATTCCCTCCTCCCCCCCCCCAAGGGTTGCCCAGCAGCCTAGGCAGGGATCCCTTCTCAGCAGAGTTCTGTCATTCAGACTTGGCCCCGTCGGGACAACGTGGGCGTCCTTGAGTTCTGGAGAGGTGGACCTGATCCACCACGCTCCCTCTGAGCTCTCCCAGGTGGTCTTTAAAGTGCCGCAATGCTTTTCTTGCTTATTAATTTGTTTTCTGAAAAATTCAGTCTGGCTATGCTGGCAAAGATCAGCATGTCTGCTTCTTTGAAAGCTAATAATAAATCTGTCAGGAGTAATTAAAACAAATGATTAGTTTCTGGTAAGAAAGTTCTGAGAGAGAGAGAGAGAGAGAAAAATCTAACTGTGTCCTTGGATCTGAAAGGTTGTCAGAAAGTGTCATGGAGATCTGGGAATGGAGGGGGGGCATTGCATTTCGATTTCGGTTCCTTCCTGGCAGAAATCTTGTCCTGACTCAACCCAAGGGGAGCCATTCGGTCCCTTGACTGACCCGCACTAACCCAGCTTGCGTCTCCTCCTCATTCCAGCCTACGGCAAACTCTTCTACAGCCTCATCATCAACGGGTACCGTTTAGAGGTCCTCACCCTGATTGACCTCTCAGAAAACTATGAGGTGAGGGGAGGGGAGAGGAAACATACCAAAGGATGGGGCCGCAGCCAGTGGGGTGGGGGGCTGGTCCTTGGCCCCACATCTCTGCACGGCAGGGGGTGCCTCTCCCTTGCCTTGACAAAGCAGACACAGCAGAGGCCAGGCGGAAGGATAGCGCCTGTCCAAGAGGGAATGGAAAGACACATGTGGAGGAGGAGACGGGAAGAGGGGGAGGGTTGTATGCACAATCGTCCTGCTTGGCCAAGCTTTTACTCCATGCCCCCCCCGCCCACCCTGTCTGTGCCTCCTCCTCCTCCTCCTCCCTCCACAGCTGATTGATGCCCTGGGGCGCCGCCTGGCCCGCAACCTGTACCTCAACTACTTCCATTACGAGGACGTCTCCACCCACCATGTCATCAGGCACTCACCCCCCCTCCCGAAGGAGGAAGAGGAGGAGGAAGAAGAAGAGGACGAGGAAGAGGACAACCATGTGGAATATGGTGACCACATAATTGTGTAAGGGGGGTAGTTAAAGGAGTTGGGGGGGGGAATAACCTGACTATGAAAGAGTTGGGGAGGGAAGGAGTTGGTCTGGGCCCACTGCACCTTTTTTGTGTACATCTGTAGACCCCTGAACCCCCAAAAATACATGGGCTGCGAGGGGCTCTTCTTTCCCTACTGGGTGCTGTCTCTGTCTTCTGTCTCAGCTCATGTGCTGTTGGTGGTTGTTTTCTACCCATCTGGTATGTTTGGGATGCACTTGCCGTCAAGTTCAGTCCAGGCCGAGTCTGGAAGGAGAAGGGGTGACCAGCCTCAGAGCTGCCTTTTAGAGCACCGAGGGCATTAAAATTGCACTTTGAAATAAATAACAGACCCAGCAGTTCACCACGGCGGTTGTTACTGCCCTCCAGTTGGTTCCAGGCTGAGGAATCAAGTCGATCCCAGTTTTTGGCCACCTCCGAAATGGCCCAGTGCTCAAGAACCACCTTAGGCAGCAGGGCTCATCTCAAGCCCAGCATAAGGGCAGGCAGAAGAAAGAAGAATGGCATGGGGTGCAGCTTACCGACCCAAATCAATAGGGTGGAGGGGAGGGGGACACCTTCAGAGAATGGGGCTCAAGCCTCCTGGCCCCAAGGAAGCCCCCCACCCAAGCCCTCCAAGGGATTGGCAGGCAGGTGGCCTCTCAGGATCTCTGGCAAACACCCTGGAGGATGTGGGGTGGGGGGTGGGAGAGGAGAGAGACTGGTGAGATCCCAGAAGGTGGTGGTGGGGGGACATGGGCCAAAGAGTGTTGGTGTCCCTAGAGGGAGGAGGGAGGAGAGTCCAGGCACTATTAGGGAACCAGCTTAACATAATGGCATGGAAACTTCTGGAACAGATCACGGAAAGGGGCAGCCTGGGAGCATTTAAGACAGCACAGGCTGAATGCCAGGACTTAGGGTGGGCATCTCAAGAACAGCTCATGCTGGCCTTGCATCCCATCTTCTTTCTCCTTTTGGAAGGGAGTGTGTGTGTGTGTGGGGGGGAGATAGTCGATGGGGGGGGGCTGCGTGCTTTGTCCGTGCGTGTGTTGACCAGAGATACCCGGTTGGCCAAGCTGGCAAGCTGAGGGCAAGACCACGTTGGGGTCGGCTGGAGGTTGACCGAGAGGACGCGCCCCAAAGATTCCTCTTTGGTGTTGCACCAGGGGAGGAGCAGTCCTGGGGGAGGCACAATCGGAGAGCAAGTTCCCTAAGCCCCTGGCCCCCTCCCCCTCCCTACGGTCACTAGCCCCCCGCAATGATCACTCAGGCGCCCACAAGGAAAGATGCGTTCCACTCACCACCTCCTCTGGTGTTCAAAAAGCTTCAGAGGGCAGCGGGAGAAAGAAGACTCGGAAGATGTAAAGATTAAAAAAAAAAAAAAACCCCGGACTTCCCACGCAGACACGTGCACGGGTGCTTTTTGCTCCGCTAGTCGCCGGCAGGCAGGAATCAAGGGCGTCTGAACCCGGAGCCACGAAGCCTCCGAATTAGGTGAGGCATGGGGGGGGGGGCGGGGGCTTCTTAGCCCACGAAAGGCGACCCCGCCTACTTGGTCAGTGAGGGACAAACCGACAAGACGGACAGACGGGGCGGTCCAGTGAGAGGCTCCCTCCCCGCCCCGGGGGCCCTCGCCCTGTTGCCCCCAAACCTGCAGGGCTGGGGGGCCTCTCTCGACCTGACGACGGCGGTGAGGGCTAGGCCAGCAGGGCTGCTTGGAGCCGGCGGGGCCTCGAGGGTCTCTGCCGCCCGGCGTGGGCTCCTTGCAGGCCCTCTTCCTCCTCCTCCCTCCCCCCCCCGGCCCCAGAGCAAAGGGCGGCCAACTTCCCCCACGGCTGCGGCTGGCCCTCTTCGGTGCGTGCTCCGCGCCCCTCCCGCCCAAGAGCCGCCCGGCCCCAGTCCCGTCGCTAGGTGGCGCTGTTGCCCTTCTCCCCGCGGCCGGAGGTGGTGGTGTTTTTTTTGGGGGGGGGGGCGCCTCTTGCCCGTCGGGGCGGCGGCGAGGCAGGCGAGTGCGAGGGCGGGGGGCAGCCGCTGGGCTCCGGACCCCGGGTGTGTGTGTGTGTGTGTGTGTGTGTGTGTGTATGCTGAGCGAGGGCCTTTGCGGCCGGAGCCGGACCGCTCGGCCAGAGAGCGCGCGGAGAGCCGCCTGGCAGCCCTTCTCTCTCTCTCTCTCTGGGGAAGGAGGAGGAGGCGCCGCCGCCGCCCGTGTCCCGGAGGCGCCCGATCGTCTCTCGGGCTAGTAGGCGCCCCGTTGCAGCGCAGAAACCGATCCCTTCCTCGGACTGCGGCAACCTCTCCTTCAAGCGCCCGCCCCCCCCTCCCCGCCCCCCGGGCAGAGCCCTCCTCGGTCTGGTTTGGCTTCGCTTCCAGCCACAAGGGCTGGCCCGCTGCCTGCCTGCCCCATGCGAAGAACCGCCGAGGAGGAGGAGGAGGAGGAGGAGGAGGCGCCGGTTGCCGCGTGGTTTCAGGCGAGGAGAACGACGATGCTGCTGGAGCCAAGGGGCGTCCGGATCTCTCCTCCGGTTCAGGCAAAAAAACAAACAAACAAACAAAAAAAAAACCCACCACACGCCGTTGTATAGGTCTCCTTAGCACGGGGGCCCGGGGGAGGGGAGGGCACAATTTCCCCGGCGCTCCCTCCGCGGTCCTCTTGGGATGGGGGTCCCTCCAGCTGCCTCTCTCTCCTGGCTTTTGGGGGTGTGTGTGTCTCCCTGCCTCCCTCCCTCCGCAGAGGGGACAGGCGAACATCTGAACAGAAGAGAGATGGGAAGAAGGCACTGACCACCAGGAAGGGCATTAAACACACACACACACACACACACACACACACACACACACACACACACACACACACACACACACACACACACACACACACACACACACACCCCTCTCCGTCCCTCCGTGCCGCCTAAGCGTTGGGCAGGGCTGCCGCGTCAGGGTGGCGTTTCAGCAGGAACAAAAGACGAGGGACCCTTTCACGCGCCGGCGTTGGGCTGTGCAGCTGCACAGCCAGGGACCGCGCGTGGGCCACCCTCTGTGCTGCGGTGGGTCCAGAGGCCCGCGAGACATCTGCTCCACTCCCCGGCGGTAGGCAACACTTCCCCCCACCACCCCCGGCGGCAGCCAGTCAGGCCACGTGGGTCCTCTCGGCCGCTGGCGGCCTTCGCCCGGAAACGCCGGCTAAAGGGACCAGGGCGCGGGGCAACGGGGCAGCGGGGCAGCGGGCAGGGCGTGCGCGTGAGAGACGGCACCGCGCCGGCCCCAGCTCGGATCTGCGGCGCTGGCTTCCCTTTTGCTTCCGAACTCAACTTCTGTGTGGTGCTGGGTGCGATCGGTGCAGGCAGGGCGTGAGTGAATGTGTGTGTGTGTGTGTGTGTGTGTGTGTGTGTGTGTGTGTGTGTGTGTGTGTGTGTGTGTGTGTGTGTGTGTGTGTGTGTGTGTGTGAGTGAGTGAGTGAGTGAGTGAGTGAGAGAGAGAGAGAATCAGAAAGACCCCCCCCTCCTGCGCAGACCCTGCCTGGAGTCTGGGATCCCCACTGGGGGACCCTGTTCTACGCCCCCCAGGTACGGTCGTTACCGGAGTGGAGGCTTCCTCATTAGCAGCAGCCCCCTCTCACACACGCACGGGCAGCCAGCCCTGTCCTCTACTTCAGGCCCTCCGGTGGAGGCGACAGGATGGCGGTGGCTGCTTATTTATTTATTTATTTATTTATTTATTTATTTATTTATTTATTTATTTATTTATTTACCACCCGTCTTCCGAAGGGAACTCTGGGCGGTTTACATCAATACAATGGAAAGAAACAAAATAGCATTAAATGGCAAGATTAAAGAAAAAGGCAAACATAAAACAGCATGAGCCGGCCTGGTCCCTGCAACCTTAAAACAACAACAACGGGTTTTTAGAGAATCCCTGAAAGAAAGAAAGAAAGAAAGAAAGAAAGAAAGAAAGAAAGAAAGAAAGAAAGAAAGAAAGAAAGAAAGAAAGAAAGAAAGAAAGAAAGAAAGAAAAGAAAGAAAAGAAAAGAAAGAAAGAGAAGCCTTTTCTCCTTCCAAGCTCTGAGGGGATGCTCTAGGGTCTGTGCCCCACATTTCTCCAAGGTGGGAGCCCAGTGCCAGCCTGACGCAGGTGGAGGCATCTCTGGCCAAGGGTTAAGGCGCTGGATTTTGGAGGTGTGTCGGGGGAGGCTAGGACACATTCCGGGCGCCCTAGCAAAGACCGGACGATGGTTCTTCCCCCAGTCCCCGGCCTGCCCCACTCCCTCCCTCCCTGGCTATGGGGCGCGCCTGGGATCCGGTAGGCGCCTCTTTGATTAGCCTTATCGCCACTGCCACCTTTGCCCATCCATCACGAGCGCCGCTCTTCCTCCTCCCGGGGGCCAGAATCGTCGAGGGGTGGGGGGGGGGGAGGCTCGAGCGGTGCCTGGTTGGACGAGGGGTCGGTGGGGGAGCGGAGGCAGCTGCCTGCCTCTGCCCCAGGCGCCTTTCCGGGGAGAGCACCGCTTCGGGTCCGAGCTCAGCCGGTGCTGGCCGGGAAGGCCCCTCAGGGGCGAGGGGGTAGGGCAGGGCAGGGTCTCTCACCCAGGGGCAGCCTGCTCCGTCCCGGCCGCGCCCTCGAAAGGAAACCCGAGGCCGAATCTGAAGGCGTCCCAGGGCGGCGGCGGCGGGAAGACCGGCTGCGACCCGGGGCAGGGGCAGGGGTCTCTTCCCGCGGCTGCTGCGCCCCCCCCCGGCAAGGTCTCCGGGCGGCACAAGCGCCAGCTGCCCTGAAGTGGTCCCGAGGGGGCGGCCGTACGTAGCAGCCCTCCTTCCGGCCAGGAGCAGAGCGCCCCTGCCCGGACTCCCGTCCACCCTCGGCCGGAGAGCGAGGCGACAGTGCCCGCTTCTCTTTCCCGGCCTCTGAAGCCCCCCAGAAGGGCGCCGCAGCCCTCTCTCAGGGGCAACCGCCCCCCTCCCCGGCCTCCGGGGCCCAGCGGGAAGCGAGCGGGTCGGCTGCCTTCTGGAGCGCTGGCTTTGTGACCGGAGCCGCAGCGACCTCGGCTGCACAGAGGGCGACTGGGCGGCGGCGGCGGGGGGGGGTTTGACCTGAACCCCGGCCCTGTCGACTCGGGGCAGAAAGCCCCGGAACCCCGCTCCATACATGGCATCTTTTTAGTGCTCCGGATTGACCTCCTTTTTTTGGCCCAACGGAAAACCTGCGTCTGAAAAAGGTCCCAGTGGGAAAGCCTTGGTCTTACTTCTCCGGAACGTTTGTGTGTGTGTGTGGGGGTTGCACAGAGGGACTTCCCTTCCTCTCCAAAGAAAGCCTTGCCACCTCTGCGCGGCTGAAACGGAGTGATCCAGGGACCGCCCCGCTTTCCTTGCTCAGCGCTGGAACATACTGTCAGCTCCTCACCTCCCTGTCTTCTGTCGGAAACCCCTGGATTTCCTCAACCTGACAATCCTTCCTTGGCAGCGTCCAGGGCGGCCAGATGCTTCTTTTTCTTTTGCACGGACAAGCTGGTGTGGTAGCCCCCCCCCAATACCACATGCGTGCTGCAAACCTGTGGAGGTGCACAGCGTGTGCCTGTGCGGTGTGTTTGTGTTGGAAAGCACACAGGCGCCGCCGGAGAGAGGCGTGTTCTTTCGCGGCGCAAGAAGGGAAGCCCCGAGCAGGTGTAGGGGGAAAGTGAGCAGACAGCCGGGCTGCTGAGTTCTGCACAGCGGGAGGACCAGGCTGGAGCAATTAAACTGATTAATGACAGCAACGTCTGATGTGTGACGGGATAAAGTGGGGCAGGCCCTGCCTGCCCTCCATCCACCTGTCCTTCCCTCCCTCCCTCCCTCCCTCCCCCACCAAGCCCATGAAGAACCCCCGAGCTGCCAAGGCTGGGTGGCAGAGAAGCTGCCTGGGAGTCAATAAGAAGACCCGAAGGAGAGACAGAACAAGGGCCCGGCTGGCTCCCAGCAGGGCACTCTCTCTCTCTCTCTCTCTCTCTGAGCAATTTGTAGCTGGGGTATGTGCCTGGGCACTTGTGCACAGAGGGGTTCTTTCTTTGTTCTCCAGCTGGCTTCCTGAGTGGCCCACCGCCTGCATGCCCACCTGGGGGTCCCGTGGGCTAGGAAGGACCAGGCAGAGAAGGACAGCTTGGGCCTCACCCGGGACCCTTGTAGGGTCAGTTAGGAGGAAAAGGGGATTCCCAGGCATTATCTGGGAGTCTTCTGCAGCCTTTTCTTGCTGGACTTTGTGCCTGTGGTACGGATGCGCCTGTCTGTTTTATTGTTATTTTTGTTTTAGTTTTACTGGACCCTTAGTGTTATCTGGTTCTTCCCCCCCCCCCCTGCATAGATTGCTTTGTTATAATCCGCTGTAAACTGCCCAGAGTTCCCGTGGGAAAGTCAGGCGGTTGATAAGTGCAAATATAAATAAATAAATATATAAATCACTAGGTCCCACAATGTGGGCAACGGCATGTGTCCTGAATGCAAGGAATCCTGCATTACCTCAGAGGAGACCCTTTCCCATGGCATACTGTATATTCAAATATGGTTTAAATGTTTCTATTGTATAGATCTTGTAAGCAGAAGTAAGGATATCTTCCAAACGAGTCATTCAGATGATAGAATTGTAGAGGTGGAAGGATCCCTCTATGCCAGTCCACTCCCACTGATGGGACGAACCTGTAGCTAACGCCTCCCTGGCAAGACACCCTCCAAACCGTGCCGTTGGCAGACCGGCCATGTGTGGGAGCCCTCTGCTCTCCCAGAGCAGCCCACTTGGTTGCCAAACAGCCTTGGCTGGTCAGCAGGCGAGGTCTTCCTCCTCTGTTTCCTGAAACCCTGGCCACTTCTTAAGACCCCAAGGAAAGGCCCTTTTGCAAGCCACCCATTGGCCAGTGCAGGAGGATTAGTGGAGGAGAGGAAGGGGTTTCTGTGGGCCACCTAAGGGTGGGAACTTCGAAGGAGAGAGAGGCCTTCTCAAGGGGCCAAAAAACCCAGACCCGGGGCTGCTCCGATGCCAAGGTGGCTCTCCCCAGGTTCTGTCGCAGCTGGCTGGCTTTCCTTCCCGTGGTTAAAACCAAACGTGGCACAGACATCAAACAGCCAATTTTAATTTTAAATATAAAGGCCCACGGCGTAGTCCTCAATCTGGTTACCTGTGCCCAGTTCCTTATTCACACAAAAGTCTAAAGCACCTGCATCCACCTGCTCATTTTCCAGCAGGGTAGCTAGAAGGCCACTCCTCTGGTGGGAAAGGTGTGGCTGCCATCCTTTGTAGCCAAGAGGGCTGCCCACGTAGCCTCCAGAGCCATGTCCTCTGCAAGGGAGGCTCTCCCTGGGCCCAAAATGAGTCCAGAAGTAACATGCCTCCCTCCCGGCTCAGCCAACACCTGCCTCACAGGGAGTACAAGGGGGAAGCGCCTGGGACAAGAGGCTCTTAAGGTCCAGATCCCTCCTGGGACATTTTGGAGACACTCCCTTGGAGGCTTGGCCGCAGGTCAGAACTATCGCTTTGGAAAACCTTTAGCTTCACGCTGGGTCTTCTCTTTGCTGTAAAGTATGCCTGTCTATGCAGGGAATTGACAAACAGTCACAGCTGGACCTCCTGGACTTGTCCAAGTGGATGATGCCTGTCCCTCCTCAGGCAAATGCATGGAGGGGGGCGCGGGGTCTGTGGCAAGGACCCTGCTTGGAATGAGGAGTCTTCAAATGGGAATGGGGAAACCCCACCGTCTCACTCACTCTATACCCCAGAGCACAGAGAGAACTCCTTGTTCCCTGATCTCCTTGCCCTCTGACGATGCCAGCCGCAGACTCTGGCAAAATGCTAGTAAGAAAAACTTCCAGAACATGGCCAAACAGCCCAAATAATAACCTCTCAACAGCTATCAGATCCTGGCTGTAAGAGCCTCCGAGAATCCGTGGAATGGGAAAAGATTGCATGGCAGCCACTGGGCCCTTGCCCCATGACCCTTGGCAAGGAGCGTCCCTGAGCTGAGCCTCTGCTGTGGACCTGGATTAGGCCCCAGGCTGACCACAGAGAAGAATCCTGCAGCAGCTCACGATTCCTGCCAAGTCTTCTCTCTTCAGCGCACACCTGCAAAAGCAAGCCTCTAAGAAGACCTGGATCTTCCTTCCAGGAGAATTCTGTTTGGCAGCCGGTTTCAAAATGAAGGGAAATGGTTGGAACGGATTCACCCTTCCTGGTCAGAGGTTGTTTTTACTGATCTTCCCATCTGTTCTTTGTGTGATGCTTGTATCACAAAAGGGGAGATTCACCTCACTGCATCTCGGCAGTCCTGAGTCCTACAGTGGCCAGACTGGGCAGGCCAGTGGGCTTCCTTCCTTCCTTCCTTCCTTCCTTCCTTCCTTCCTTCCTTCCTTCCTTCCTTCCTTCCTTCCTTCCTTCCTTCCTTCCTTCCTTCCTTCCTTCTCCATCTAGTTATAAGGGGGGATGGCAGTGTTTTGTGTCCTGAATTGTGCAGAATGTGTGTGGGGGGGTGAGGGGGCAGGTGTTTTGCTGCCCTTCTTTTTCCCTGGGTCCACCCACTCTGCCAGTGCCCTTTGCTGGGTCTTCAGGTTTGTCCCCAATTCCTGGGAGCTGCCGCTGGAGGAATCAAGGACCAGGACAGCTACGCCTGCCAGGATCTGATTGGCACCTCCAGGGGACCCCCCCTTCCACACACACACAAGCACATGCAGGGTGGGGTGGGGTGTTGAAACAGCCAAAGAGGCTGGCACCACCGGGTGATGAAGATGGGAGCTGGCAGCTGCACTTCAGGAGGAAGCTAATGAGCAGCTGAAACATCTGTTGGCCCTGCCAGGCACCTGCTAAAGATTCCTGTGCAACACCCACCACCTGGCCACAGTTCCCTGCCCCACTGGGCAGCCGCCTCCGAGGCCCCCTTAAGAGCATCAGGAGGGGCACAGGGGCTCTCGTGCTCTGAAGTAGGAGGCTTCGTGTGTGGGGGGATAGTTGCCCTGCATGCAAGGTGCCCTGGGATCAAATCCCAGACAAGCCCATGCTCTGGGTGCATCACAGACTACACTGTTGGGCCTGGGGATTGCTGAGCAGCAGAACACATGGGCGCACATAACCTCTCCTCCCTTTGACCCCTGGCCTCTCCAGCGAAAGGGGAAGGAGAGGGGGCCCCTGATTCTCTGTCCCTCTCTGCTCAAGACACCAGGCAGCTCTCCACGAAGCCCACGGCACCCTCCTTAAGAACCTTGAAGTGCACCCTGCAGAAAGGGCGGCCTCAGCTCCAGCTGCGTTACGGACACGGGACCTCTGCCGTGACAACTGCCAAGGCCCCTCTGAGCAAAGAGAAACCGGTATGCACCGAAGGCCACAGGAATGATCTCCTTGGATGGGATTTGTAGTAGCAGCAGGAACGCCTTAGAGCAACTTGTCATGGAGCCCACCCGAGAACAGGCAACTCTAGATCTAATATTGTGTGATACTCAGGACCTCGTCAGGGATGTGAATGTCACTGAGCCTCTGGGGAACAGTGACCATGCTGCAATTACCTTTGCCATGTATGTCGGAGGAAGAGTGTCAACCAAATCAGACATAAAAACCCTTGATTTTCGAAGGGCAAACTTCCCTCAGATGAGGAAACTAGTTAGAGAGAAACTGAAGGGGAGGGTTAGAAGAATCCAATCTCTTCAGAGCGCATGGAGCCTGTTTAAAACAACAATAATAGAGGCCCAGCACAAGTGCATACCACAAAGAAAGAAGAGCTCATTTAAGTCCAAGAGGACACCGGCATGGTTAACGAGTGGAGTTAGAGAGGCTCTAAAGCACAAGGAGAGGTCTTTCTGTAAATGGAAATCCTCCCCAAATGAGGAAAATAAAAAGGAACACAAACTCTGGCAAAAGAAATGTAAGAAGATGATAAGGGAGGCAAAGAAAGATTTTGAGGAACCCATGGCTAGCAATATAAAGGGTAATAATAAAAGCTTCTTTAAATATGTTAGAAGTAGAAAACCTGCCAGAGAACCAATTGGGCCTCTGGATGGTGAGGGAGGAAAAGGGGAGGTTAAGGAGGACTTGGACATTGCAGAGAAATTGAACGAGTTCTTTGCGTCTGTCTTCACGACAGAGGACCTTGAGCGGATTCCGCTGCCTGAGCCGCCTCTTGACTAAAGAATTAAATCAAATACAGGTTAAAAAAGAGAGGAGGTTTTAGGACTAATTGATAAATTGAGGATTAACAAGTCACCGGGCCCAGATGGCATCCACCCAAGGGTTATTAGGGAACTGAGAAATGAAATTGCAGATCTCTTAACGGTTATATGCAACTTGTCTCTTAAAACCGCCACAGTGCCGGAGGACTGGAGGATAGCAGATGTCACACCAATTTTTAAAAAAGGAAGGAGGGGGGACCCAGGAAACTACAGGCCGGTTAGCCTTACATCTGTCCCAGGGAAGATGGTGGAAGGCCTCATCCAAGAGAAAATCTTAAAACACATAGAAGAGCAAACCTTGCTGAGAGAAAATCAGCATGGCTTCTGTAAGGGTAAATCTTGTCTTACAAACCTTTAGAATTTTTGAAAAGGTCAACAGGCACGTGGATTTGGGTCTGTAGATATAGTCTATCTGGATTTTCAAAAGGCTTTTGACACAGTCCCTCACCAAAGGCTGCTGAGAAAATTGCATAGTCAGGGGATAAGAGGGCAGGTCCTCTTATGGATTGAGAACTGGTTGAGATCCCGGAAACAAAGAGTAGGTGTCAATGGGAAATTTTCACAATGGAGAGAAGTGAAAAGCGGTGTGCCCCAGGGCTCTGTCCTGGGACCGGTGCTTTTCAATCTGTTCATAAATGACCTGGAGACAGGGATAAACAGTGAGGTGGCCAAGTATGCAGATAACACAAAACTTTTCCGTGTGGTAAAAACCAGAGAAGATTGTGAAGAGCTCCAGAAGGATCTCTCCAAACTGGGAGAGTGGGCTGAGAAATGGCAAATGCGTTTTAATGTAACCAAATGTAAAGTAATGCACATTGGGGCAAAAAATCCAAACTTCATCTATCAACTCATGGGCTCTGAGTTATCCGTGACGGATCAGGAAAGAGATCTTGGTGTGTTGGTGGACAGCTCCTGGAAGGTGTCTCCCCAATGTGTGGCAGCAGTGAAGAAGGCCAATTCCATGCTAGGGATTATCAAAAAGGGGATTGAAAATAAAACAGCCAACATTATAATGCCGTTATACAAAACAATAGTAAGGCCCCACCTGGAGTATTGTGTACAATTCTGGTCACCGCATCTCAAGAAAGACATAGTGGAACTGGAAAAGGTGCAGAAGAGAGCGACTAAAATGATTACTGGGCTGGGGCACCTCCCTTATGAAGAAAGGCTAAAACAATTGGGCCTCTTTAGTCTGGAAAAAAGGCGCTTGAGGGGGGATATGATCGAGACATACAAAATAATGCAGGGTATGAGTAAAGTGGATAGAGGGAAGCTCTTCTCCCTCTCTCAAAATACCAGAACTAGGGGACATACACTCAAATTGAGTGCTGGGAGAGTAAGAACAGACAAAAGAAAATATTTTTTCACCCAGCGCGTTGTAAGTCTATGGAACTCCCTGCCACAGGATGTGGTGATGGCATCTGGCCTGGATGCCTTCAAAAGGGGATTGGACAGATTCCTAGAGGAAAAGTCCATCACGGGTTACAAAACATGATGGAGATGTGTAATCTCTAGGCTTTAAACCAGGGTGCTTCAAGGGCCAGATGCAGGGGAGTGGTATCAGGAGACAGATATCTAGTCTCATGCGCTCCCAAACGCATCTGGTGGGGCTGCTGTGAGATACAGGAAGCTGGACTAGATGGGCCTTTGGCCTGATCCAGCATGGCTTTCTTATGTTCTTATGTTCTTATGTTCCTCTCTGTTGCACCAGTCTAGCATTAATAGTAAGTGTCTCAAACCACTGCTCCTGCAGCCACTCGCCCAGTAACTACTCTGGCACCAGCGTATAAGGTAAAAAGCAAAAGTATGTTTTACTCCATGCCTTCTGTAGGGTTCACAAAGCTTCAGAGCTCAGTCAGTAGAAGGAAGACTAAAAAGAAGTAAAGATAAAAATGGACTTCTCCCTCAAGCACCTGTACTGCGCATTTTGCTCTGCTCCTCTGTTTTTGGTCATGCTGGGATCGAGTGAGACGCAACCAAGAGCAGTAAGCAGTAAAACGAAATATAAGACAAGGGGTTGGCATCTCATCCAGTCAGCTGGTGACACCTGCACGCCTTCAAGTTCCAGCATCTACTGGGCCACATAGATTCTTGTGAGGGCACAGGGTGGGGGTTGGGTTAGGGTTCCTGTTCTAGGAGAATGGGGGCCAAGGGCTTTGTGTGTTGGGCACACGCCTGGACATTTGTCTACAGCCCCCAAAATGCAGGCTCCCTTCAGACCCTCAGAGTTCAGCCCCTAGAGTCTGACCACATGTAGGGGAACAAGAAAAAAAAGAGTTCAGGGAGGGGGTCTTGGGGGAGGGAGGCCCAATATCTTTGAAAATGCCAGGGTAGCTCCCAAGTGAGATTCCAAAACGGATGCTCCAGGCACAGTCCCTTGGAGCGCCCTGGACGATGCTGTGGGTGCCGTGGCTGGGGGCCCGTGCGGGTGGTGCGCTCAGCACTGCCTCTGGATGTTGGGCACACCCGTTCCTTTCAGAACAACTCAGAATCCCAAAATGATGGAGACGGAAGGGTCCTGTAAGGGCAGGAAGTCCAACCCCCTAGGGCTCAAGGCAGGACCACAAATCAATGCAGACCTGACAGATGGCCATCCAACATCCAAAATTCTCTTGAATGCTTCCAGTGTGGAAATAAGCCCATCCAGTGTCTGGGTGGGGGTTCCTTTAAAGCAGGCCAAGGAGCACTGTGGGGGAGGCCCCTGGAGGCAGCTTGACTCTGGGGAGGTTCAGAGCCCACCACATCCTGACGGAATCATAGAACAGTGAAGTTGACATTGGAAGAGGCCTACAAGGCCATCAAGTCCTCTTGATGCAGGAATAGAAATCATAGGATATCTGCCAGGTGGTTGTCCAGATTTCTTTTGAAGGCCACCAGCATTGGCATGCTCACCACCACTTGACAACATTGGTTCCATTGTCATACTCCTCTAACAGTAAGTTTTTCCTGATATTCAGCCAAAAGCTGGGTTCTCTTAAGCGGAGCCCGTTGTTGCACATCCTACACTCTGGGATGATGGAGAACAGATCCTGTCCCTCCTTTGTATGGCAGCCCTTCAAGTCCTTGAAAAATGTTTTCTTATCTCCCCTCTGTTTCCTTTTTTGAACGCTGAACATGCCAATTCTTCCTATCTTTGCTCACAGGGCTTGGTTTCCAGTCCCCTAAGAACATAAGAACATAAGAAGAGCCCTGTTGGGTCAGGCCAAAGGCCCATCTAGTCCAGCTTCCTGTATCTCACAGGGGCCCCACCAGATGCCTCTGGGAGCCCAAGAGACTAGATCTCTGTCTCCTGATACCACTCCCGGGGTACTTCAAGGGCATCTGGCCCTTGAAGTACCCCGGTTTTAAGCCTGGAGATGACACATCTCCATCATGGTTTGTAACCTGTGATGGACTTTTCCTCCAGGAATCTGTCCAATCCCCTTTTGAAGGCATCCAAGCCAGATGCCATCACCACATCCTGTGGCAGGGAGTTCCATAGACTAACAACACGCTGGGTGAAAAAATATTTTCTTTTGTCTGTTCTTACTCTCCCAGCCCTTAATTTGAGTGGATGTCCCCTAGTTCTGGTATTTTGTGAGAGGGAGAAGAGCCCTGCATTATTTTGTATGTCTCAATCAAAGACACCCAAATCCTGTAGCCTTTCCTCATAAGGGAGGTGCCCAAGCCCAGTAATCTTTTTAGTCACTCTCTTCTGCACTTCTTCCAGTTCCACTATGTCTTTTTTGAGATGTGATGACCAGAACTGTATGCATTAGTCCAAGTGTGGCCTTACTATCATTTTATACCCTTGCTCTATGACCTTGCTCTAATTTGTTGGCATCCCTCTTGAAATACAGCATCTAGAACTGGACACAGGACTCAAAATGAGGACTAACCATTGCTGAACACGGGGTGTCTAGCACCTTGGACAACTTGGAGTAGATTTCTATTAAGGCAGTCTAAAATAGCATTGGCCCTCTTTGTAACCACACCATACTCTTGGCTCACCTTCTGCTGGTGATCTATCATGATTCCAAGATCCTTCTCGCCCGTAGTCTTGCCCCTGTTCCCCACCAGAACGGATTCGGGCCAGCGCAGCCTCCTGTTCTATGTGCACTTCCCCAGTTTAGAGGGCTGGTCAGCAGGGGGGGATTGGATGCAACCCTTCATTAGCAAGACAGCAGATGTCCCGGTGATGGGTGCCTGAGCCCCACAGGGTGAACCTCTAGGCTGGGCTGGAACTGCACACTCCATTCTCTCTCTCTGGCCGTTACTTCACGAAGTGCCTCGCTTCGAACCGACCTTTCTGAATTCGGAGGCGGCACTTCGCTCCCCCCTGTTTAGACGAGCTGCAGTTTTAGGACTGATTCGAGCACAACCTCACGTGGGCATTGGCATGCCACTTTTCAACGTTCCTTATTTCCCATCCGTCCTTAAAAAAATTCCTAGCATGGATGCACTGATGCTGGACTGTCAGTTGCAATGGCTCTACTGATTTCAACTGTTTCTTGGCATCATTGGCAGCCCCCTGCCCCCGCCGCTACTCGGGGAGTGATGGCACAGCTGCCCTCCCTCCGCCGCTGCACGCTGCCTGCCCCGGGTACCCTCCTCTGGCCAGGCGAGGCGGCAGCGGCTCCTCCTGCTCCCGCTGCCGCCGCCGCCGCCGCCGCTACTCGAGCGAGGAAGTAACAGCGCAAAGCGATGAAACGATATAGCGATGCATCGATATCCCTGTTTGAATATTTTTTAAAAAAACTTGAAATCTCACGTTGGGAGCGAAGCGAGATCGAAGCGAAAAGATTCCCAGCCGCTCACCCGCTCGTGGTCGGGGTGGCATCGCAGCCAAAAAGGAGGAGCGTGCGGACTGAAACGATCGATTCGCACAGAAATGAGGGCTTGCCGCGAAGCGAGCGGTTCGTGAAGTAACGGCCTTTCTCTCTCTTGCACACGCGCAGGCCCTGTGGCGCTTGAGCCACGCTTTGCGTGTCAAAGAGGCTCATGTGACTCAGTGCTGGAACGAGCCCGCCTCTCTCCTCACCCCAGTGACCCAACGTGACTCGCTGAACTGCTGGAATGTCGTTCCCTGTTTTGCCAACCACGGAGAAAGCAGAGGCGTGTGGGCAGAGGTGGCACTAGGGGAACCTAGTCATTAGACTGCCCTGAGAAGGGGGAGGGGCTCGTGCTTTTTCTGCCCTTTTGGTTGGGGTTTTCATTGCTGCAACTCCCCTCCCTGGGGGGCAAGACCTGTGCTTTCTGCAAAGCCAGTGCCTTATTTGTCTCTTTCTTCCCACCCCACCCCCACCCCCCATGAGCGTATTGGTGGGCATGTGCTCCAAAGGAGACCAACGGGGCAGGAAAGTGTTTTGCAAGGGTTGTGATTAGCTGCAAAGAAAGGGGGAAAGCAATTCCTCAGCTGGGGGTGTCAAAGGCCTTTGGTGGGAGGCACGGCATCCCCATGCAGGCAGTGAGGGGCACCACCACCGTGGGGAGAGGCTTCCCCATGGCCTGGGAGGAGAGAAAGCACTCGCAGGGCCTGGCCACAGGGGCTGGTGCTGCGGGAGGGGGTGTACCCCTGCTGAGCTTGGCTTTCCCCATCATTTCCAGGAGAACAGGCCCAGTAGGAGGGCTTTCAGTGCCTGCTAGATCTGGCAGCATTGTGTCGGAAGCTTCTCCCCAGCGATGGCCAGTCCCCCATCTCTCCGCGTCCTGGAGACACAGAAGTAGCAGCAGGAATGGAGTGGCGGGGCGTTGGGGGCAAGTCTTCCAGGGAGGTTTGTGCCCCACTGGGCCAAGTCCCCTCCGGAGACCGGCCTCAGACCAAGCTGGGAGTGGGCCCTGCCTATCAGAGGAGAGGCCCAACCAACAGAGTGATGAAGCCAGCACCCCCACCCCCTAACACCACCCCCCTCTGCCCAGGAAGGCCTGTCCCTTCGGCCAAGCTGTCCCATGGGCCCCGGGTGGAGAAAGAGTGGCTGTTGGGCCAAGAGGAGCATCCAAGGCAAAGGGACCCACTGGCCGGCGCTTGAGTGAAGAGCGGGAAGTGAACCCAGTGGCTCCGTCCCACTGGGGTCCTCTGCATGGCTGCCAAATGACCTATTGTCTCAGGGCCTAATTAACCAAACCGTGGCTAATTATTGGCACCTGGACCCAGCTGATGATGCCTGGGAGGGGAGAGGGGGCACAGGAGTTTAACGACCCTCATGTTAACCCTGCCCATGCCACGCCTGGTGTTCTGCGCCTGGCCAACATCCTGGCATTTTCCTGTTCCACCCCAGAGCAGAGGATGGCCGGTGTGAGGCCTTTGTCCTCCTGTGATGTCTCTCTCGCGCGCTTTCTCTCCAGGTGGCCTGGCAGCATCTGTACAACAAGAAGAAGAAGAAGCTGGCTGGGCGCCTGGGCCATCCCTGGGCCACCTCAAGGCAAGGGGCCCAGTAGTCCATAGCGCAGAGCGGGAGCCTTCATGACCAGCCTCATGCCCAGAACTTGGGGGACACCCCAAACGGAGGCAGCTGTGTCCCTCCACATCTCAGGCATGCGAGGCTGGCAATCATTTGCACCTCGGGCGGGCCTTTTGTAAGGTGGATGGGCCCTAATGCTTCTCCAAAGAGCAAGATCTCAACAACAACAACATCCCTTCTGGGGAACAGCCACCCTGCTCCCTATAAACTCAGCCTCAAGGCAAGGAAAAGCAGGCAGGCGTGAGCCCAATGGTCCCTGTAGCCTGTGCCGGACAGGGCGACACTCCCCTCTGGAAAGACAGGCACACTTGGGGAAGGGGGTGTTCCTGGATTCCTCCCTGAGTCGAGATGCCCACGCCGCCACTGTGGCCACGAGTGCCTTGGCACAGTTAAAACGAACAGCCTGGAAGCTAGGCAGACGGTACAGAAATTGAATGAATGAATGAATGAATGAATGAATGAATGAATGAATGAAGACACTTAAACTTGCAACTACCCCTTCCTGGCTTTTTTTCCTCAGTAAAGAACACGCAGGAGGCCCAGTGGGGAGATCCATCTCCCCAGAGACAGGAAGGCACTTAACTCTGGGCGGGTGGATCGCTTAGCCACGGAAATGCAAGGCGTTTGTGCGTTGTCGTTGTCGTTGTCGTTGTTGGCATTCGGTCCCCTGGGGGGGCACCGGGGCACGGAAGAGGATTTACTCCTGAAGTCTAGCTCAGTGGTTCTCCATCGGTGGGCTCCCCAGATGTTCCTGGACTGCAACTCCCAGAAATCCTGGCCAGCTCAGCTAGCGATGAAGACTTCTGGGAGTTGCAGTCCAGGAACATCTGGGGACCCACCGGTGGAGCACCACTGGAGTCACTCTAGCTCCCGAGGGTTGCTAGCTGGGCGGAGGACCCCCGACGTCGGGCCCTCTCAGCGGTGGGACCCTTCGCCCCCACGCAGCCAGGGCGCGCATCCTCGACCCCTTCCTTCGCCGCCGCTCTCGGCCGCCCTTCTCGCTGCTGTTTCACGGGCCACCTGTAACTGTAAGGGCTTCGGGGCAGGCCCCTCACGCGGTCGTCGACCCCCCCCCGCCCCCGCGCACCTCCGTCAGGGCTGGGATGCTCTCGGGCGAAGCCGCCCTGGCCGCCGGGCGGACCTGGGCTCGCCGTCCCGTCGCAAGACCAGGGGCTGGAGCCGCGTCAGGGAGGACGGAGGCAGACCCCCCCGCGCCGCCGTTCCGACGCCCCCTCGGGCCGCCTCGTCCAGTCGCGGCGCGCTCGCTAACTGCCCGGCCCCCTCCCTCCGTGCCCCCCCTCTTGGCGCCGGCGACCCGTTTCCCCCTCCCCTTGCTGGCCAGGCGGGGCGGGGCGGGGGCGAGGGGGCCGCTGCTATCAGGCCTGCCCAGCCGGCCCGGCCCCGCGCATCCCCGGCCCGACTAATTCCCCGTGCCGCTAATCAGGCTTAGGCAGCGGCTGCCCCGGACCTTATCTGGGGCCGGCAGGCCGGGCTGATACCAGAGGCAATCAGGAGGCGGCGGCGAGGAGCGGCAACCAAGCGCCCCCCCCTCGCCCGCCCGCTCCCCGGGGACCTCGGCAGCGGCGGCGGCGGCGGGGGGGGGGGCGCCTGCCCCTGCTGCCCTAGGCGCGGGGCCGGGGCCGCCAGAGCGAGGGGCGGGGAAGGGGGTCTGCTCCGCAGGGCCGGCGGGCAGGAGCCACCCAGATCCCACTCGCCATGGCCATCGGGCCGGGCAGCCCTGGCTAGGAAGTCGCTGGCGAAGGCCCCCACCGGACGGCGTCGGGCGCCCCAGCCTCCGGGACTGCAGAGGGGGCTTTCTGCGGGAGGCAGTGATGGAAGCAGGGGCTCCACGCCAGGGGGAAGGAACTCTGGGTTTGGGAGGAGGCAGCTAGCTGGCAAGGAGGCTCATGAAAACGGTGAGCCTCAGGGATGCAGGCCCTTGGCTGGGCAAATGAGGTGCCAGGCTTGGGCACCGGTCCGGTCCGGTCCGGTCCGGTCCGGTGGGGTCCCTCAGAAGAGCCAAGACATGCCACAGCCCTCCAGCCCAAAAGGCTCCTCCTGCTTCTGTGGCAGCTGTAAGCAGAGAGGTGGCTGGAGATGATTCTGTGAGCATCAGGCAGTGAGATGTTCCAGAGTTGGCTCTCATTCCAGCAGGGCTGGGGCTCCACTGCTGGTTTTCCTTGTCCACTTTTCAAGAGTTGTCCAAGGTGCTGAACTGGTTCAGGGAACAGTGTCAGCGCCTTGAGTAACCCTTGGCAGGTGCCAGGCTCTGTCTGCTCCACCACTCAGAAGGGATTCACAGTCCTCCCCCAGCCCCCCCCCAAACAGCGGCCACTGCATGGCTCCCTTCAACGTCCTCCTGGCTTCAGCTTCTCTCCATCCTGTCCACTTTCTCTTTGTTATTTCCACCACTCCATATAAATTTACATTATCAGTGGCACAATGGTTAAATGCCTGCACTAAAACTGTGCTCACGACCTTGGGGGTTCAATCCCAGGTAGTAGCTGGCTCATGGTTGACTCAGCCTTCCAAGCTTCCAAGGTCAGTAAAATGAGTACCCAGCTTGCTGGGGGTGGGGGCAATGTTTAGCCTGCATAATTAAAATGTAAACCACTATTTGAAATGGTATGGGGGGCAATATATAAGCAGAACAGTTTGCTTTGCTTTTTTGGGCAGAGGAAGGTCACTTTTTCTTCAGGTTAAAAATAAAAAAAGAGGAATCCCATCTCTATGAGTTTCAAGTGCCCTTTTAAGGACTGCCAGAGAAGTCCTGGCGGTGACTCTTGGCAGGCCAAAGGCCACCCATGTATGGCCGATGAAGCATTCCCTCGCTTGTCAGAGCACACCCCATAGATTTCCCCATGGCCATCCTAAGCCACCGACACCCTGTGGGATCCCTGGCTGACCCAACGCTACTGAGCAGAGTTGTCCCGGGGGATCCGCTCCAACTCATTCCCACCGGCAGGGAGGGAGGGAGGGAGGGAGGGAGGGGCCCTCCGCCGATGCTCAGCAAGATCCTGGTGGTCCCACAGGGCTCTGTCTGTGGCTGAAATCCACTTGCAAGCCACGGCTTGAGAAGGCCAAGACGCGGATGCCTTCAGCGGGCCTCCCCTAGCTGGGGTTGGCAACAGGGCTTTCCCGCCCCCACAACCCCCCCCCCCCCCACAAATGTGGGCCTGCTGGGTTCCCTCGGGCAGGTCTGCTCATTTGTAATTGTGATCTGTCCAGCTTGCACACACCTCTAGCTGAACCCCAGTTGTTGTGGCCTCTGAGCCTTTTGGGTGTGTGTGTGTGTGTGTGTGTGTGTGTGTGTGTGTGTGTGTGTGTGTGTGTGTGTGTGTGTGTGTGTGTGTGTGTGTGTGTGTGTGTGTGTGTGTGTGTCAGCAATGCACTCTTTGGATCAAGGAATACAGTATTAGCAAAGGCAGGACACAGGCCGTGCCATACAGGCATTGCGGGGAGCAAACCAGCTCCCTTGGCTGAGGCCTCCTCCCCAAACTCCAACCCCCCCCCCCCACACACAGCAGCCTTCAGCTGGTGGAGCTCCTAAAGGTTCTGGGAGGACAGGGGGTGGGTGGGGTGGGGAAGAGAACCCGTGTGTTGGAGCAGGCAGAGCATTGGGCTCGGACGCTGGAGGCCTGGCTTCAAATCCCTGCTCAGCCTGGGAAACTCGCCGTAGGTGGCCATGGTGAAGCCCTCCTGGAGGCACCTTCCACGCCTCAGAGAGCAGCCAAAAGGGTGTGTCTTGGCAAGCCTGGGCCAAGAGCGCTTAGGGCAGTGATGGCACGGGTGCCAAAGGTGGCACTCGGAGCCCTTTCTGTGGGCACCCGGCATGGCCCCTTCATAGCCACCTGTACACAGGCTAAATTAATGTATGGGCACTTTGCAAAAAAATTAGTGGGTTTTGAATTGCAGCTTGGGCACTCGGTCTCTAAACGGTTCACCATCATTGGCTTAGGGTAAGGCCCAGAAGGGCCCCGGTGTGAGGGCTGGCTGGTGAGGCTGGTCATGACCGGGCTTGGTGTGGAGTCCTTCGAGGCCTGGTGTGACGAAGGAGAACTTTTGCTTTTCTCTTTCGTGATTGTCTTCTGTTTCTTGGTGGCAATGATGTTTACGGCCGTCCTTTTTGTCTGCACCTGCCACCTGCGGGGAAGCTGCCTTTCCTTCCAAGGTGTCCTCAGTCAGTCTCCAGCCCCTTTCCCAAAAGTCACACCCGTTGTTCCCTGAAGGACCCCAGGGGTGCGTTCCTGTTGAAGAGAGATGGGACCCAGTGAAGCCCCCCCCACCCCATCTACTTCCTTGCCCTCAGTGGCCCCTTTCTCTCTCCCCCCCACTCCTGGCCCTCGGGTGCCTCCCTGACACCCCTCTCCATCCCCGGGTGCAGCTACCTGTTTGGGAAGCTGGCAGCGTCCTGGGGGTCCCGGGGAGCAGCCTCTCCCTCCCATCTGTGCCGCTGCGCATGGGCCATTACCAGGCGGGGGTGGCGAGAGAGGAAGGTTCGGGCACTGCAGATGACGGTGGCCAACGCCCCTCCCCCCAGGGAAATGAGGGTGATGGGTCCATGAGGGCCCAGGGCTAATTAAAGGTGGGGGGCCGCATGTGGGAAGAGGCCCGACTGGCGCTGGGGCCTGATAGGGAATGCAGTCACACATCTGCTCCACGCCAGCGCAGCACAGGGCGATAAATCACCGGAACACCCCCCCTTCCCCGGCACCCAGCCCGGCCTGGAGCAGCCCCTGTTCTCTCTCGCTCTCCCCCCCTTCCCCCTCCGCCTGCCAACGGGGCACATGTGTTTGGAAATCCTTTGCCATTAAGGGAGAGGGAATTGGCAGGGGAGGCAGGTTTAGAGAACATTAACCAGGCCGCCACATGCGCCTTCCAGTTGATTATCCTCCCATTAGACCTCCAGCCGAGGCCGTTCACTGCTAGCGCTCCGTGGCCACGCGAGGCTGAAGGAGGAGAAAGGCTCCGCTCAAGCCCACGGTGCCACGGCAAAAGCAAGGGTGGGTTGGGTCAGGGAGAGCATCCTCGGAGGGGCACACTGGGTTCAAGGGGAGGCAGGTGGGGAGAGATCCTGGCACATAAGGTGGACCGAACTGGGGCGGGTGCCCTCCAGATGTGGTTCATCCAAGCCAGCTATTGCAGGCATGAGCTCAGACGAGATGGTTGGACAGTGTCATTGATGCAATCAATATGGATTTGACCAAACTCCGGGAGGCAGTGGAAGATAGGAAGGCCTGGTGTGCTCTGGTCCATGGGTCCATCTGCGCGGCGAGCCGTGATTTCTACGCGAATCGGTCGGTTTTGTCCGCACGATCCTCCATTTTGGATGCGGCGCCACCCCGACCACGCCCGACCACGCCCCTAAACCGTGCTCAAGCCTTGCTCCCCTGCCGGAGGCGGGAATCTGGTGCCATCTGCACTTCGTATCCAAATTCACGTGTGGCCAGTTAAAAAGTATATTTCTTTTTTTTTTTTTAACTTACTTTTTCTCCGAAATGCCGATGCATAGATATTTCTGTTAACCCGTTCTTTTGATCTTGCCTTCTGTACACGGGGCAGGGGCAACAGACCTCAAGCGTCCCGGGTGATCTGAGCAGAGCCCCTCCGCTGGCAAGGGATGGCGAAGGGCTGAGCAGAGGGGGGGGAGGGGGTGTCGGTGCCGCCGCTGCAAGACACCCCGCGCGCCCACCCAGATTTGATCCTGGCGGGGCACACAGGGCGATGAAGCTGAGAGAAGCCTCTCCCGCCCCGCCCCAAAAAAACCAACCCAGCAGCTCTGCTTCAGGGAAACACGATGGCCGCCCACAAGTCCTCTGACCGCAAATGACAGCCGGGTATTGATGCATCGATTTTGGTAATATTTTTAAAAAATAAAAGAAAGCAGAAACCGGACGTTGCAAGTAAGCTTTCTTTGCGAAGGGAGCACGTGAAGTACTACTGGATTCGACCCTAAAACCTCGCCCGGTGAGGACACGGAAAGAGGGGTGGGGGCGAATGGAGACCACGTGACTACCACGTGACCGCCTTCGAATTCATAGCGAAGGCAATCACGCTGCGAAGAGAAGTTCTTCGTGAAGTGACGGCCAAAGAGTCGGACACAACTGAACGACTGAACAACAAAAACAATGTTGAACTGCCGCCCTGCTCTGACACTTTCTCCGTTCACTTTCCCTAACAATCAAGTCCTTGCTGCTTCTTGCCAGCAAAATGGTGCCATCTGCACTTCTTAAATTGTGGATCAGAAGTTGAGACATAGCAACTGGACTTCTTTTCTTGTGAGATCGTCAACTTCCAGGTAACCTCACCTGGATGACTGAGAATCTGCACAGACTTAAATTGGTGATATTTCTTCCCCCCAGTTTCCGGCCCTCTTTCCTCTGGCTCTAGTTCAGCTTTTTGTTTGGTATGTTGTGTGCACAGATAGAGAAGGTAAGGGGATAAAATGCCACCTTATCTGACGCCTTTGCTTACAGGAAACCCTTCTGTCCATATTTGATCCTGTTTTGTCCACAATGCAAGTTAAGCATCAGGTCAATCAAGTGCTGAAGCACACTCATTTCTTTCAAAACCACTCATAGTTGTTCCACACAAGCAAAGGCTTTTTTGTCATCTATGAAGCATAGACTGACCTTTTTGTAATATTGTTTTACATATTGTCTACAGTATAATCCTGAGTGTCTCTTCTTTCTTTCTTTCTTTCTTTCTTTCTTTCTTTCTTTCTTTCTTTCTTTCTTTCTTTCTTTCTTTCTTTCTTTCTTTCTTTCTTTCTTTCTTTCTTTCTTTCTTTCTTTCTTTGGGTCCCAATTCCAGGGTCCAAGGATGATCATACCGGCAGATTCTGGAACCACCCCAAAAGGCCCCGCACTCACATGCAACCAGCTGCAATGCATCTTCTCCTGCCTCATCTCATAGGAACTCCAGGCACCCTTTCTGTCTCACGCCAACTCCTTCTGGCAAACGCTCCTGCCCTTTTAGTGCCCAGGCAGAGCCCTTGGGCTCGGAAAGTGACATCCCATCGGTGGGCTCAAGGCTCTGCTTTTAATGTGTCTTTCCCGTGAAAGAGGAAGACTGGGAGAGTAGCTCCCAAATGCCAGCCTCTCTGCAAATAAAAGCTGATCACAAGGGCAAAAAGCCTGGGTGCTCATCTTTCAAACATCTACCACTCCTTGTTGGCCTCCGTTTCCCTGCTTGTAAAGTGGAAGCAGTGGCACGCGATTCCCATCAGAGGGAGAACAGGACAAGAGCCATGGGAAACACAGAGGATGCATCATTTGGGCTGTTGGTTGTTGTTGGTGGTATGTAAATGTCTTTGTTTTTCATTCATTCATCCCAAAGCTAAGCTCTGGAACTGGAAACCAGGCCTTGGGATAAACTCGGGGGAGAGCCTAAAATGGCACTGGCCATCCTGAGTTGCAGCGTCACTGTGGTGGGCCCACCACTGCCCTAGAGAGAGAGAGAGAGAGAGAACAGACGCAGGCTCAGGGCATACTCCAGGTGTGTGTGTGTGGAGGGGAGGCCCTGGGTTTGCAATGGGAAGGGCCAGGCTGGCCCAAAGGGGAGCCCCAGCCAGAACCACCGAGTTTTGGTCTGAGCTGATGCGACACTTCCATCCTTCCCAAGGGCAGGATCCCAGGCGGTTCTCCTCTGCCCTCGACAGGCAGCTGCAGATGCCAAGGCATGGCCTTTCCCGGGCACTTGCCAGTCCCAGGCCCTGCCAGGAGCAGCACGGCACAAGAGGAAGGGAAACAGGCGGGCCAGCAGGCAGGGGCCAGGCAGCTGGTCTGGCAGGAAGGACCAGCCAGGAGCTGCAGAGGAAGCCAGGCCAGGGATGCTGGGGGTGGGGTGGGGTGGGGTGGGGGCAGCAGGAAGAGGAGGAGGAGGAGGAGGAGGAGGAGGAGGAAGTCAACCCACTGGGACGCCTGCTGCTCCTCTCATGGCCACCCCCAGCTGAGGGTCCCAAAGCAGGGAGAAACTCTCTCCCCTTCCTGCGTTCCTCCATGGAACCCGAGGGCAGCCTAGCAGGGGCGATTCCTAGCTGCAACCGCTCTGGTACGTTGGGAGGCAAAGGCTGCTCCTTGCCCCTTCATTGCCACTGGGCAAGGGGCCATGTGGGGGACCTACCGGAGGAAGCTCCAGGTGGCCAAGCCAGAGCGGCCAGCGGGAGGAAGACCAGGATGTGTCCCTGGAGACCAAAACCAGTGTTATGAATGCTGCCTTATTCAGAGAATCATGGAGTGGGAAGAGACCTCAAGGGCCATCCAGTCCAACCCCCATCACAGTGCTCCCGACAGATGGCCATCCAGCCTCTGCTTAAAAACCTCCAAGGAAGGAGACTCCACCACCCTCCTCCTTTGGGGCAGCATCTTCCACTTATGCCGAACAGCTCTAACTGTCATGAAGTTCTTCCTAGTGTTCAAATGGAATCTCTTATGTATGGATGTGGAAGCTGAACAGATAAGAAATGTGACAAGGGGGGGACCCTGAGCCATTCAAATGATGCACTGCAGGGCACCAGGGGCCACTCGGAAGACAGATAAGTGGGTTCTAAGTCAAGTTGGAACTTTCAGAAGGATCAAGGATGACTCAACAGAGGCTCTTCCACTCTGAGCACATCACGAAAAGGCAAGACTCGTGAGGAAAAGCAAATGGAAAACGGGAGGAGAAGAGGAAGACTGAATGCAAGATGGACTGACTCCCTCAAGGAAGCCACAGCCTTGAGTTTGCATTAGGCTGAGCAGAGCTGCGGAGGGCAGTGAGGGCAGCCTGAGGGCAGGTGACAACAACTACAACGGCACCCACAGGTGAATCCTTGTCTTGGGGGGGCTGTACTTCTGAGATCGAGCACGTGGCTGACCGTTACAGGCCTGGAAGCATGACAGGGGAGCCCATGACTCCCCTTGGCCACTACACCGAGTGGAGACCGAATAGCCATCAGGGCAGGGACGGGCTGAGGACTGTGGATCACTTACGGGGAAGGACAAGAGAAGAATGTGAGAAAAAGAGAGAGAGAGACACAGAGAGAGGCAAACTGTTCCTTCCACAGTAACCTAAATTTCGTGTTTCTGAATTCTGGACCTGGTCTATACAGACAGGGCAAATGAAACTGCAAGTACACACCTGTACCTCCCTCGGTGAAGGCAAGGCCAGTATCCTGTCATTTCCTGAGACTTATTGTGGGTTTGAATAAAGCAATGAGGTGTCCCTTTAAAGCACAGAACCCCAACCTTCACAGGAGGAACAAGTGGATTGGGAGCAGGTTTTACTAGACAAAAGAAAGCAAAGCATGGAAATTAAAAATCCACACACACACCCCAGCTGGCTGCCATCTCAGAGAAGCTGCTGCAGCTCCGGGGGGGGGGGACGCCACCCAGGAGTCAGCTGCTTGGAATCGGTTCCGCCAACTCTCCGCTCGGCTGCTGCGGTCTTGTGGAATGTTTGCAGGCAGGCCAGCGGCGGCTGAAAGTTAGGAAGGAAGGAGCAGCCTGGCGGACAACCCCAGCAGCAAAAGGGGGCAACGGTGGTACCCGGCACACACACACACACACACACCGCAGCTGGCCAGCAGCTTCCCGTGTCCCTTGTTCTTGTTCTGTGCCCCCTGTGGTGACCCTGCAGATGACTGGCCTTCAAAATATCCAGCCACTAAGCAGCCACGCTCAGATCTTGCAGACTTGAGGCCGTGGATTCTTTTATTGATTTTTAGCCCATCTCATGTCTGGTGTCCTCCCCCCCCCCACTTCCTTCAGTGTTGGAAAGTTTACTATCCCCCCCCCAACTCTTCGCGTTATGTGTTCAAAGTAAAATAGCCTCTGTTGAGCCATTTCAACCTCTAGGGAGGAGTCAGGCTTGATTTGATCTGGGACCCACTTGCATATACAGTGGAACCTTGACTTACATCATTAATCTGTTCCAGTGGTCTAGACTTAAGTCAAACATGACTTAAGTCAAACAAACGTTTCCCATAGAAAGTAATGGGAAAGCGGATTAATCTGTTCCAGATGATGAAAAAGACACCCGAAAACAGCAATTTAACACAAATTTGACTGGGATAGGAGATTCCTTCTGGGTATGTAAATGAAATGTCTCTTCAAAGAGAGGAGGAGGCAGTGGAATTATAGTCCACAAATTATACGCCTCCACTTTTTAATGTTTATAGAAACATTTAAGTTTTACTGATTTTTAACCTGACGTTCCAAGTTCTGAACAACTCTATGCTTACCATTAGAGTCCCACAACTTTACAGCTCCCCAACTAAAACGCTTCCATTGTGGACCAGACTTCTGCAGCCAGATTTTTTACAAGACTAAGCCGACTGTCTAACCAGCGAGGCCAGCCCCGAGCTCCCGGCCCTTCTTCTCCTCCGGCAGCAGCAGCGGCTTCGGTGAGGCTGAGGACCAGCTCCAGGTGCTCTGAGCTGGCCTCGCCAAAGCCGCCACTGCCGGAGGAGGGGACGAAGGCAGGAGCAGTTTGGAGGCGGCAGCCGCGATGCTGGGTTGTGGCTGCCGCCCAATTCCAGTGCCTTGCGTCGGGGCTCCGAGATGTAAGTCAAAGCCTGGCTGCGACTCAAGTCAAACAGGCCCCTTCTTGCTGCAAGTCAAATATGATGCAAGTCAAGCAGTATGTAAGTCAAGTTTCCACTGTACTGTATTTCGCTGTCTCTGTGGTATCCAGAAAAGCTCTTCTCCAACATGGTTTTGTGAGCAAAGTGATTTTTTTTCCCCTGGCAGATTTCTTGAGAAAACCATATTATGGGTTAGGTTGGCCTTCGCCCAGGTTGTACTGCAGCAGCCAAAGTATGTTTGCAATGTGATATCCCTTGTGATTCTGAATCCAGCTTGAACATCTGGCATTTCTCACTCCTCATATGGAAAAAAAACAACAGTGTCACGTTGCTTCCTTGGGAAACGGAAGCAGTGGCCCTATATTTGCTCCGGTGCTCTTTGGCCTTGCCAAAGAGGACTTGAGTGTATCAAATCTCAAGGGTTGCACTGGAAGGATGGCAGAGACCATCCTGCGGGTTGCTCACAGCCACGCTGCCAGGACAGAGGCATGGCTGCTCCACGTGTGAGAAGCCCGGGATGTTTAGGGATGCCGTTGTGCTTGCCCTCACTGTTTGCCTCTTCTATTCCCGATCTGGGCACCAGGAAGAGGTTCGGAACAACTCAGGGGACCCAGGTGGAGACAACAGATTTTGAAAGGCCAAGGGAATCCTGGTGCCGGCCTCGCTGTCAGTAACGATCCCAGCCCAGCCCAGGGCCAGATGGTGCCATCTCTCTGTGCAACCTCCTGGAACACCTTCCCGCCTGCCCTCAATCTCGGGGGCACTCATCAAAATGCTAATGTGGGAGAATCTCTCTCTCTCTTTCCCCACCCACCCACTTGCCCTAGCCTACCCACCCCACTATTGCCTCTTTGCAAGCTCTGGTCTGCTGGGCCTCTCTCCCTACACGGGACCATCACAAGCACAGCTACGTTCTCACCTTGTGGATTTTATTTTAAAAAAGGACTCGCTAAATGCATCACCCAATCCAGAGCTTTGTTTCTGTGAATAAATGGGATGTGTTTTGGTTGGTTGGTTTTTCCATTTTCATCTGGGCTTGCCTTGGAGACGAAGGGTAACTTTGGGCTGAAGTCAGAGGTCCCAGGGCTGCCAGCCGGGCAGCAAGACTCCACTCAGTGCTACCATGAGAGTGACTTCAGGGTGTGCCTGCATGGTGACACCGTCCTTCTGTGCCTCTGCCTCCAGGAGCCTGCCACACATGGACCAATCCTGTGCCGAGCTGATAGGTTGTCCTATAAAGCTTTGGCGTTCTGGGATAAAGTTGCACACTCCACCTCTGGAATGGAAAGGCAACATCATGTTATCAGTGTCTTTGGCGGTTACTTCACGTCCTCCCTTGTTCCGCGACTAGTGTTGTACCGTGACAGCGTTGGTCATGATCACGTGGTTTTCTTCCTGTTTCAGTGTCCCCACGGTCGTGATAACTTGTCTTGTGACAAGTGTTACTTCACAGTCTTGTACCGTGACAAACACTGAATTTGTCTAGCTTCCTTCCCCTCCTTTCTGGGGCTGAGGGGCTTAAAAATTCTTTTTCGATATTTCGCTTCTGAAAACTCAAAATAAAAAGAACCCCAGACACAGTTTTCTGAGAGAAAATGATGTTTTGTTGTGTGACAGTCATTACTACACGGTGTCTTGTCTCGGAACAGAAAGCGGGAGCAAAGAGTGACAAGGGAAAACCCAACCCCAGCACCAGGTACAGGGCTGTTGCGCTTAGCACCCATTCCGGGGGAGTGGTTGAGACAAATTTCAGTAGTTGCACGACGGACGTAAAGTAACATTTTTTTGTACTACTCTAAGCACACACACACACACACACACACACAAAAAGACGCCTGCTTCTTGGGAGGAAAGCAATGGCAAACCTAGATAGCATCCTAAAGAGCAGAGACATCACTTTGCCAACTAAGGTCAGGATGGTTAAAGCTATGGTTTTTCCAGTAGTGATGTATGGAAGTGAGAGCTGGGCTATAAAGAAGGCTGATTGCCGCAGAATTGATGCTTTTGAGCTGTGGTGCTGGAGGAGAGTCTTGAGAGTCCCCTGGACTGCAAAGAGATCAAACCTATCCATCCTGAAAGAAATCAACCCCAAATGTTCACTGGAAGGACAGATTTTGAAGCTGAGGCTCCAGTAATTTGGCCACCTCATGAGAAGAGAGGATTCCCTGGAAAAGTCCCTGATGCTGGGAAAAATCGAAGGCAAAAGGAAAAGAGGACGACAGAGAATGAGATGGTTGGACGGTGTCATCGATGCAACCAAAATGAATTTGACAAAACTCCGGGAGGCAGTGGAGGATAGGAAGGCCTGGCGAGCTCTGGTCCATGGGGTAACGAAGAGTCGGACACGACTGAACGACTGAACAACAACTAAGCACAACACTAACAGAGACAAAACAGTAACTGCCAAAGAAAAGGGATTGGGATGGGGAGAAAAAGGTAGGTTGTTTCAGCATCTCTGCATCTCTGCAGCTGTAAGTGCCCAGAATGGTGTAGTGGACAGAGTGACAGACTAGTGTTGAGTCCACAGAGCTAGTCTCTGTGGATGTAACGCCAGACCATTTCTTACCCAAATAAATGTTCTGACGAGGGAGAGAGTTCTATGTCTGCGTGTTTATTGGATCCTGTTGGAGTAGGCTTTTGAGCATAGTTGACTCAGCAGAAAAATAAAGACACTAAAGCAGAGCTCATCATCACCATAGGTATATTTCCAGTAGGTCAATCCGACAGCATAACAAAGTAAAGAAGATAATTCCCCCCAAAACATTGCAGGTGGGTTTTCACTATAAACAAGCCTCAGCCAATCACAAAGCATTACATTGTTTACTTTAACCTTAATGCACATGTGTTAGCCTTCCTTTTTTGTTAACCACAGTTACTCAGCATTTCACACAAGTATTCAACATGGCTGTTGATTACCACAAGCCTTGTTTTGTTTCAGCTTGTAAATTATACCTTGACAGATCCAATAAAGTAAGCAGAGAGGTTTTGACCACAAGGAGAGGAGGAAAACCCACCTGGAATTGGTGTTGGGCTTTTTTTATAGATTCAGGATATCCAGGGGAAGGGGGAAGGCTTAAGACAAGACAATGGGCTTCTGCACAGCAATCCAGGGGAGATAAAACATGTCCTAGGCCAGGATAGGTGAGACATTTAGGGATAACAATAGGTGAATAGGTGTTAGAGGGGATTAGAGGAAGCCCATCCTCAGTCTGTGGTTGATTGTGTATGTGACACCCAGACATGAGGGTTAACTGCCAAGGTGAGCTTGCTTAACATATTCCAGGAGACAATCAAGATATGTGACAGTAGGGTTTTGGAATGCAAACATTACATACACACAGAAGCACCAGGTGGTGTCTAGGCATACACAAAGGAAATGCAAACAGAGTCCAAATAGATAGTTTGCAGGAGCTTAGGTGCGACCCCGCCCACCTAACCGCGTCCCAGCACACTTTTCTTGTACCTGCTCTAGGAGGGTGAAAATCGCCAGGTCCGGATTTAATCTGGTCAGTGCGGGGCTCTCCTCGCTTCTGGTTTTTTTTTTTTTCCCTCCTGTCCCTTTAAGAGAAGGGGCGGGAGGAAAAAAAAGCAAACAAAAGAGAAGGAATCAGCAGGAAGGAATCAGCTCCCGCAGCTTCTCTGAGGTGAGTCTGCATTCCCCCCCCTTTCTTCCTCCCTCCCCTCAGCAGACAGGTGCGGAGTGGTGGGGAAGGAGGAAGAGCAACGAACCCCTAAGATCTCTGGTCCGAATTTAAGTGGCCAGCGGATCTTAGGGGTCGTGTGAAAAGGCCCTTTGTTGCCCCCCCCCTGTGGATTTTATGAATTGCAGTCCTCTGTAGGCTGCACTCAAGTTGGGACTCGGGAGGCCTGGCTGTGCTCTTCTCCACTACAGGAAAGCTGAGGGATGGCTTATCAGTGGTTCTCCCACCTTTGCATGGGAGGAGTGAATATTTCGAGGGCTTGTTGGCAACAGTCAGTTGTGTTGGTTTGAGGCAGTGTTCAAAAGGTGATCCCAACACTAGGAACCAAGGACCTGGGTTCAAATCGCCCCTTGGCCATGGAAACTCATTGCTGTGGACTGGGGTGGAACTGGTAAAACTACCCCTTAACTGTCTCCCCTCCAAAGTCCTGCTCAGGTCACCATAAGCCATAAGCGACTTGGCAGTTCATTACATACAAAAGATCTGTGCAGGTGGCATGGCATTTGCAGATACTTTAGAAAACAGAATCAGGATTCAAGATGACCTTGACAAACTGGAGAACTGCCCACCCCCCTCCCCCAAGAGTTTCAACAAGAAGGTGGAAAATGTGAAGTTCTACATTCAGGCAGAGAAATAAGCAACAGATGCACAAATATAGGATTGGTGACAGTGAGCTTGGCAGTGGTGCACAGGAAAAGGATGTAGGAGGCCTCGTGTGACACAACACCCCCCCCCCAATAAAAACAAACCAAAGCAAAGTGTTCTGCTTATATATACCACCCCATCCCACTTCAAGTAGTCCCTGGGCAGTTTACAGTTTAATTACAGTATGCAGGCTACACATTTGCCCCTGCCGCACCCCCAGTAAACTGGAAGGCTGAGTCAACCATGAGCCTGCTACATGGATGAAGGACTGTAAGGAAATTTAATATTTGATTGCATCTGCAGAAGTATAACATCTACATCAAAGGATGTGGCATTGTGTCTATTTAGTATGTACTTACCATCTTTCTCCCAACAGGAGGCTCAAGGCAGTTCACAATCAATTAAAACAGCATAATAGCCACAATTCCGAATACTACAGGTGATCGTGTTAAAAAGAATAAGCGCACAATATTAAAAGCCCCCCCTCAAAAGGCCTGAGGGTGGAAGGACAAGTGGGAGGGACCCCCCCCCCGCGGGCTTCTCAAAGGTCATTCCACAACCTGCTGGGGGGGGGGAGCAGCCCCTGGAAAGGCTGTTTCTCCCCAAAGGCGCCTGCAAGAGATGGTGGGGCCAAGAGAAGGGTCTCCTCCGAAGACCTAGGAAGACATGGACAGGCCCAGGTGGAAGGATGACATCCTTCTGATCTCCCAGAGCCAAGTCCTCGGAGCTTGGTGGCCCCAGAGGTGTAGCCAGGATTTGGAGCGCCTGGGGACAAAGTTTGTTTTTGCGCCCTTCCTGACGCACCCCCACATCGCACCCACCCAGCAATGGGGGGCCAAACCCTGCAAGCGAGGGGTGTGTGTGTGCGCGCACATGCGCACGGGCAGACAGATGTACCTTCCGCCCCTCCATAGATACGTCCCTGGGTCGCCCCACTCTGTTCTGCTTGTTCAGTTGTTCAGTCGTGTTCAACTCATCGTGACCCCGTGGACCAGAGCTCGCCAGGCCCTCCTGTCTTCCGTTGCCTCCCGGAGTTTGGTCAAATCCATATTGGTTGCATCGATGACACCGTCCAACCATCCAATTCTCTGCTGTCCCCTTTTCCTTTTGCCTTCAATCTTTCCCAACATCAGGGACTTTTCCAAGGAGTCCTCTCTCCTCCTCATGAGGTGGCCAAAGCACTGCAGCCTCAGCTTCAAAATCCGTCCTTCCAGTGAACATCCGGGGTTTTATTTTTTTCAGGATGGATAGGTGTGATCTCCTTGCTGTCCATTAATTCTGACTTGTGGCAATCCTTTCCAGGGCTTCCTAAGGGACACAGGAGCAGCTTCCCTTTCCCTTCTTCTTGGGGGAACCCCTGGGAGCACGGTGCCACTGGCCACACGGGCCACACAGGCTGGCTTTTCTCCTGGAAGGCACAGTGGGTGAATCCACCCCCTGACCTCTGGCTCTACAGCTAGGCCAGTCATGCCAACACAGCTTCAGACTTGATAGGCTGCTTGTGTGGCCCAGGCGGTCCAAGGCCCACCTCTCCGTACCCCACTGGCCCTGATGGAGTTGGGGCCAGGACCTGCGGGGCTTTGCTTCTCCACCTGCAGCCTGAGTGGTGTGGACACCGATCCTCTTGTCTGCAGGAAGGAGGGCCATGCCACTAGTTCTCAAGACCCAGCAGACAAGCGCAGAACCGAACCTCCACTGCCTGACTTTTTGCCTGTGCCTTGGGGAGGGAGGCCCCTGGCTGTTGTTCAAGCACCCCTGGTTTGGGAGTGGAGCCAGAGGGGCTTTGCCCTGGGTGGGCAGAATATCCTCTGCCCCCTCCTTCCTGGCCTGGGCTCCCAAGGAATCCCTTGCCACGGAAGTGGGCAGGCCACACGAGAGAGGGAGAGGATTTGGGGCAGCCCAAAGCCTGAGCTCTGTGCCGCGAGAGCAAAGGACCTGTGCCTTCATCCCAAAGTCCATGTGGGGCATCCAATGAGCATGGGGGCGTGTGCATGCGTGCATGGGAGCAGAGCTTTGTTCCTGAGCCTAGAAGAAAGGGCTGCCCGTGGGGACCCGTGACAAGGATCAGACACCGCATTTGCATAATGGAGGCGCTCCACGGACAACTTTCCCACCCTGCACAGCCGAGATAAAGGGCACCCGTCCCTCCTGACCAATCAGAGGGCTCAGCTGCCCAGCCCTCCCCTCCTCCCCTCCCCCAGGGAGGGTTATGACAAATAAGATTAATGTCGCCTCTGCCACCTTGTCCAGGCTGCACAAAGGGTTGTGCACCAGGCGGACTCAGGTTATAGCACCCACAGGCTTCCCAGCCATCTGGGCAAGGCAGCAGTGCGCATCCGTGCATGCATGTGTGTGTGTGTGTGTGTGTGTGTGTGTGTGTGTGTGTGTGTGTGTGTGTGTGTGTGTGTGTGTGTGTGTGTGTGTGTGTGCACACATGGACACACACACACACACACACCCCTTGATGTGGGCACAAAGATGCGCCTAACAAGTGTCTGTGTTCTTCTGGAGAGTTGGCTTTGTGATCAGTTGTTTCTACAAGGGGACCTGCTGGATGGTCTGGTTTTCACAGTGAGTGTTGCAAATATGGAAGCCGCATTTTAGCCAGATCTGTGCATTCCCTGAACTGCCGTAAAGAAAGAGGAGAAGGGGCTCCTGGAATCCCTGCCTGAACTCTCTCTCTCTCCAGAAGAGAAAATGACTTTACCGCTGCTGTCACCCTTTGGGTACCTTATGTGTTGAATACGGGGGTCTAGGAACAACGCAGGACAATCTGGTCGCTTCCAAACTTTATTTCTTGAAACGACGCAGGACGCTGACGGCCCAGCCCCCTGCTTAAAAGGGGCGCATAATTTCCCCGGCGTGCACCTCATTGGCTGTTGCCGCGTTCCCACAATTACTCATGGTTGGCTGGGTCACGTCAGACGCGCGACTCCATTGTGGCTCCGCCCACGCCTCAATCTCGCTCGCTAAAACACAACATTCCTCCCCCCATGGTTCAACACAGTAACAACCAACACTACCATCAACCCTACTATTTTAGTCACATACATAATCCCCCAGATGTGCCGGTCTTCTACGCTCTCGCTGGGACCGCCGCAACTTAGGTGGTGATGTGGGAACAACGGGGACCGCTAGTTCCCGGATATCAGGCTGTGCCTGTGCCTCCGGGTTAGCAGGTACCCCGTTAGCAACCGAGGACTTGGCATTCCGTCTGGGCGGCACCTCATTGGTCTCCCCGGACTCAAAGTCACTGACTTGCTCCGGCTCAGAATCCGGAGCTTCCTCGGGCTCTGGCTCGGCTAGATCTTCCGGGGGCTCCAGCGCCACAGTTGTTCTGACGCGGATCTGATCGATGTGACGCCGCCACACCAACTCCCCCTCTAAACCCACCTCATAAGATGTGGGACCCGAGCAGGCCACTATCGTTCCAGGAACCCATTGTCGCTCTCGACCATAACTTCGGGCATATACAGGGTCGCCTATGGCAAATCCTCTCGGAGCTTCCCTATGCTCCGTAGAGGGCCTCTTATCGAGTGCCCTGTCGGGATGGAGACGATCAAGGAGCGTCGTCAGTCTCCTTCCCATGAGGATCTCTGCAGGGCTACGCCCCGTTACGGCACTAGGGGTGACATGTTGGGCCAACAAGAACTGTGAAAGACGATAATACCAGTCCCCGTATGATCCGCCTGAGCGCGTCCTTGGTCGTCACGGACCATGCGCTCAGCTTGGCCGTTAGTGGCGGATGAAACGGGCGGACCTAATGTGCCTGATACCCGCTAGAGCGACAAACTCCTGAAATTCGGCAGAAGTAAACGCCGTTCCGTTGTCACTCACGATTGTGTCGGGCAAACCGTGGGTGGCAAACAGCCGCCTCAGCACATTTATTGTCGCCTTTGTGGATGTAGTGGAGGTAGGGGCCACTTCAGCCACTTGGACCTTGCATCCACTACTATTAAAAAATATTGGCCCTGGAAGGGCCCGGCAAAGTCTAGATGTAATCGGGACCAAGGGGCTTGCGTGGATTCCCAGGCCTGTACGGGGCCTTAGATGGCTCGGGCCGAGACGCCTGACAAGGTTCACACCCCTTCACCCACTCTTGATTTTAGCGTCCATGCCCGGCCACCAAACATAACTCCGGGCGAGTGCCTTCATGCGGACAATGCCCGGGTGGGCGACATGAAGGGCCTCCAATACCTTAGTCCTCAAAGAGGGGGACCACCACCCGACCACCCCAAAGCACACACCCCTGTGTGACGAGTTCGTCTTTCCGGGCCGTATAAAGCCGCAAATTCCGGGCCCGGTTGCTTGGGCCACCCCCTCCCCACCCAATCCAAAACACGAGCCAACACTCGATCACATCGGGTTAAGGCGGTGATATCCTGGACGTGCAAGGGACAATCCGGCAGGTCCTGGATCCTTAGGACCTGGTGGGCGGGAGCAGGGTCCGGGCCACACTCCGGTAGCGGCAGACGGCTAAGGGCATCGGCATGACCCATCGCCTTCCCGGGCCGGTGCTGCAGTTCGTAATTGTATCCAGCCAGAAAGATGGACCACCGCAGTACTCGTGGTGAGAGCACTTGGGGGGTCTGGCGGTCCGCGGCAAACAGGCCCAGCAACGGCTTGTGGTCTGTGACTATTGTGAAGGGTCGGCCGTATAAGAAGTCATGAAACTTCTTGACCCCTTTCACAATGGCTAACCCCTCCCCTATCAATTTGGGCGTAGTTCCTCTCCGCGGACGAAAGGGTTTGAGAGAAGTACGCCACCGGAACTTCTCTTCCGTCCGGAAGTTGATGACCCAGAACGGCGCCCACTCCATACGGGAAGCATCACAAGCCAACACGACCGGCAAGGACTCATCAAAGTGGGCCAGTACAGAATTTGACACCAACAGGTCCTTCACCCGCGAAAAGCCTTCCTTTGTCTCTTACCCCACACCCAGGGCGCCTTTTTGTCCAGGAGCCGGTGCAACGGCTCGCGACGGCCGCCTTATGTGGCAGGAAGGCGTGATAAAAATTTAGAAGTCCTAGAAAAGCCTGTAACTCCGCTTTCCCCTTGGGCTCTGGCGCCCGCGGATGGAGTTTGTCCCGGGCTGGGTGTATGCCCGTTGCATCGACGTGAAACCCAAGGAAATCCACGCTGTCTACTCCCAACAGGCATTTTGATTTTTTCACCTTAAGGCCCGCCTCCCGAAACCTCTCTAGCACTGTTCGGAGTCGAGCGCCAAAGTCCGTCATAGATGGAGCAGCGATTATAACATCATCAAAAACGGAGTTACTCCGGGAATTCCCTTCAGGAGGCGGTCCATCATATTCTGGAAAAGTCCTGGGGCTACACTCACCCCGAATTGTAATCGATTTACACGGAAGGCCCCCTTATGTGTGACAATCGTCTGAGCATCTGCCGTAGCTGTGTCAACGGCAGTTGTTGGTAGGCCTGTGCCAAATCCAACTTTCCGAATACTTTGCCCCGGCGAGGGTGGCCAAAACATGGCTCACGACCGGGACCGGGTACGCATGGTCGCGGAGAGCTTTGTTGAGAGTGCACTTATAATCCCCACAAATCCTAACCGACCCATCGGGCTTAACCGGGTGACTATGGGAGTCTCCCAGGTTCCCGAGTCTCGGTTCTAGGACCCCTTGTGCAACAAGGCGGTCCAGCTCCGCCTCAATCTTGGGCTTGAGGGCGAATGGGACCCGGCGGGCCTTCACCCGGATGGGACTAATCTCTGGGTTCAAGCGCAGGGAAATCGGGGGGCCCTTATACTGTCCCAAGGACCCGTCGAAAACGGATGGAAAGTCCTTACAAATCTCTTCCGGGCCCACCTTGGAAAGGAGACTATGAATGCCTGTAAACCCAATTCCCAAAGGCTCCAGCCACGATAAGCCCAGGAGGCTGGTAAAAGGGCCTTCCACAATTATTAGGTCCAGTCGCTGGGAAACCCTTCCATACTTGACCTGGAACGTGCCCATTCCCACAGTCTTTATTATATTCCTCTGAAAATCTTTGAGGATCACCGGGGAGGGGCGAAGAGGGGGGCCACCCCTGGGGCACAGGCGCCGGAAGGTCTTAGCCGAGATAATAGAATACATGGAGCCCGTGTCCATCTCCATTACACAAGGGGCCCCCTCTATCTTGACTTCCAACTTGACCTTAGTGGGCTTACGGTTGCGCGTACAGACCTGCATTACCGTGGCAGCGATGATCGACTGCAACTCCTCTTCCTCCCGAGTCTCATGTACGCGCTGTCTCGTCCGGTTTCCTTTCAACTTGGAACGGCAGACTCGGCGGATGTGCCCAGCCTTGCCGCAACGGCGGCACGTGGCATCCCGAACGGGCAGGAGTGACGATCGTGATCCTCACCACAGCCAAAACAGGAGTCTCCTCGGCCGATCCGGTAGAGAGCGCACGTGCAAGGGTGCGGTCGTGTCGCAAACGCCGACTCTTACCTGACTTGCTGAGGTTGCGGTGGACGCTGGTATCCTCTTCCTCCGACGTACTGTCCGTGGCGTGGACTTCCACTGCCTTCTTGTTGGCGTGTGTGGAAGCCGACCGCCGTGAGGCCAAAGCTTCGCTGTAGGCCGCGCTCAAGGTGATGGTCTCGCGCGCCATCAGCTTGGTCTGAAGCTTCTCATTACGTAAACCCCATATGAATCGGTCCCGGATCATCTCCTCCAAGTTAGGGTATTCACATTCTCCCGCCCAACGAACGGAGCACTGCAAGGTACTCCGCGGTGGACTCGGAGGGGCCTTGAGAGCGCAGGAAAAAACGGTGCCTCCGGGAGACTATTGATGGCTTCGGGATGAAGTGGTTGGTGAGCAATCCCGCCACTTCATCATACGATAAAGAGTCCAGCGGGTTATGACGGCCAACCCTTTAGCAATTATGTAGGTGGCCGCCCACAGCCACCCAACAAAATGTTCCGCTTCTGGCGGTCCTCCGTAATGCCATGGGCCTCAAGTAAAAAACGGATGTATGCCTCCCAATGCTCGGTGTGCCGGGGGTCGAACTCACCCAGGGCATGCATAATGGCGGCTACTCCCTGGAAGGGCGTGGGCGGCGGCCGTCGAGAGGCGCCTCGGTCCGGAGAGGACATCGCAAGACGACGTGGCAGGCCCGATATGGGGATACGGCAGCTCAGAAAAATCCCACCTTCGCCGCCACTGTTAAATACGGGGTCTAGGAACAACGCAGGACAATCTGGTCGCCCAAACTTTATTTCTTGAAACGACGCAGGACGCTGACGGCCCAGCCCCCTGCTTAAAAGGGGCGCATAATTTCCCGGCGTGCACCTCATTGGCTGTTGCGTTCCCACAATTACTCATGGTTGGCTCCCACGTCAGAGCACTCCATTGTGGCTCCGCCCACGGCCGTTAGTGGCCGGATGAAACGGGGCGGACCTAATGTGCCTGATACCTGGAGAGCGACAAACTCCTGAAATTCGGCAGAAGTGTTCCGTTGTCACTCACGATTGTGTCGGGCAAACCGTGGGTGGCAAACAGCCGCCTCAGCACATTTATTGTCGCCTTTGTGGATGTAGTGGAGGTAGGGGCCACTTCTAGCCACTTGGACCTTGCATCCACTACTATTAAAAATATTGGCCCTGGAAGGGCCCGGCAAAGTCTAGATGTAATCGGGACCAAGGGGCTTGCGTGGATTCCCAGGCCTGTACGGGGCCTTAGATGGCTCGGGCCGAGACGCCTGACAAGGTTCACACCCCTTCACCCACTCTTCGATTTTAGCGTCCATGCCCGGCCACCAAACATAACTCCGGGCGAGTGCCTTCATGCGGACAATGCCCGGGTGGGCGACATGAAGGGCCTCCAATACCTTAGTCCTCAAAGAGGGGGGGACCACCACCCGACCACCCCAAAGCACACACCCCCTGTGTGACGAGAGTTCGTCTTTTCGGGCCGTATAAGCCGCAAATTCCGGGCCCGGTTGCTTGGGCCACCCCCTCCCCACCCAATCCAAAACACGAGCCAACACTCGATCACATCGGGTTAAGGCGGTGATATCCTGGACGTGCAAGGGACAATCCGGCAGGTCCTGGATCCAGGACCTGGTGGGCGGGAGCAGGGTCCGGGCCACACTCCGGTAGCGGCAGACGGCTAAGGGCATCGGCATGACCCATCGCCTTCCCGGGCCGGTGCTGCAGTTCGTAATTGTATCCAGCCAGAAAGATGGACCACCGCAGTACTCGTGGTGAGAGCACTTGGGGGGTCTGGCGGTCCGCATGCAAACAGGCCCAGCAACGGCTTGTGGTCTGTGACTATTGTGAAGGGTCGGCCGTACAAGAAGTCATGAAACTTCTTGACCCCTTTCACAATGGCTAACCCCTCCCTATCAATTTGGGCGTAGTTCCTCTCCGCGGACGAAAGGGTTTGAGAGAAGTACGCCACCGGAACTTCTCTTCCGTCCGGAAGTTGATGACCCAGAACGGCGCCCACTCCATACGGGAAGCATCACAAGCCAACACGACCGGCAAGGACTCATCAAAGTGGGCCAGTACAGAATTTGACACCAACAGGTCCTTCACCCCGCGAAAAGCCTTCCTTTGTCTCTTACCCCACACCCAGGGCGCCTTTTTGTCCAGGAGCCGGTGCAACGGCTCGCGACGGCCGCCTTATGTGGCAGGAAGGCGTGATAAAAATTTAGAAGTCCTAGAAAAGCCTGTAACTCCGCTTTCCCCTTGGGCTCTGGCGCCTCGCGGATGGCGCGAAGTTTGTCCCGGGCTGGGTGTATGCCCGTTGCATCGACGTGAAACCCAAGGAAATCCACGCTGTCTACTCCCAACAGGCATTTTGATTTTTTCACCTTAAGGCCCGCCTCCCGAAACCTCTCTAGCACTGTTCGAGTCGAGCGCCAAAGTCCGTCATAGATGGAGCAGCGATTATAACATCATCAAAAAACGGAGTTACTCCGGGAATTCCCTTCAGGAGGCGGTCCATCATATTCTGGAAAAGTCCTGGGGCTACACTCACCCCGAATTGTAATCGATTTACACGGAAGGCCCCCTTATGTGTGACAATCGTCTGAGCATCTGCCGTAGCTGTGTCAACCGGCAGTTGTTGGTAGGCCTGTGCCAAATCCAACTTTCCGAATACTTTTGCCCCGGCGAGGGTGGCCAAAACATGGCTCACGACCGGGACCGGGTACGCATGGTCGCGGAGAGCTTTGTTGAGAGTGCACTTATAATCCCCACAAATCCTAACCGACCCATCGGGCTTAACCGGGGTGACTATGGGAGTCTCCCAGGTTCCCGAGTCTACCGGTTCTAGGACCCCTTGTGCAACAAGGCGGTCCAGCTCCGCCTCAATCTTGGGCTTGAGGGCGAATGGGACCCGGCGGGCCTTCACCCGGATGGGACTAATCTCTGGGTTCAAGCGCAGGAATCGGGGGCCCTTATACTGTCCCAAGGACCCGTCGAAAACGGATGGAAAGTCCTTACAAATCTCTTCCGGGCCCACCTTGGAAAGGAGACTATGAATGCCTGTAAACCCAATTCCCAAAGGCTCCAGCCACGATAAGCCCAGGAGGCTGGTAAAAGGGCCTTCCACAATTATTAGGTCCAGTCGCTGGGAAACCCTTCCATACTTGACCTGGAACGTGCCCATTCCCACAGTCTTTATTATATTCCTCTGAAAATCTTTGAGGATCACCGGGGAGGGGCGAAGAGGGGGGCCACCCCTGGGGCACAGGCGCCGGAAGGTCTTAGCCGAGATAATAGAATACATGGAGCCCGTGTCCATCTCCATTACACAAGGGGCCCCCTCTATCTTGACTTCCAACTTGACCTTAGTGGGCTTACGGTTGCGCGTACAGACCTGCATTACCGTGGCAGCGATGATCGACTGCAACTCCTCTTCCTCCCGAGTCTCATGTACGCGCTGTCTCGTCCGGTTTCCTTTCAACTTGGAACGGCAGACTCGGCGGATGTGCCCAGCCTTGCAACGGCGCGCACGTGGCATCCCGGAACGGGCAGGAGTGACGATCGTGATCCTCACCACAGCCAAAACAGGAGTCTCCTCGGGCCGATCCGGTAGAGCGCACGTGCAAAGGGTGCGGTCGTGTCGCAAACGCCCGACTGCACCTGACTTGCTGAGGTTGCGGTGGACGCTGGTATCCTCTTCCTCCGACGTACTGTCCGTGGCGTGGACTTCCACTGCCTTCTTGTTGGCGTGTGTGGAAGCCGACCGCTCGTAGGCCAAAGCTTCGCTGTAGGCCGCGCTCAAGGTGATGGTCTCGCGCGCCATCAGCTTGGTCTGAAGCTTCTCATTACGTAAACCCCATATGAATCGGTCCCGGATCATCTCCTCCAAGTTAGGTATTCACATTCTCCCGCCTAACGAACGGAGCACTGCAAGGTACTCCGCGGTGGACTCGGAGGGGCCTTGAGAGCGCAGGAAAACGGTGCCTCCGGGGAGACTATTGATGGCTTCGGGATGAAGTGGTTGGTGAGCAATCCCGCCACTTCATCATACGATAAAGAGTCCAGCGGGTTATGACCGGCCAACCCTTTAGCAATTATGTAGGTGGCCGCCCCACAGCCACCCAACAAAATGTTCCGCTTCTGGCGGTCCTCCGTAATGCCATGGGCCTCAAGTAAAAAACGGATGTATGCCTCCCAATGCTCGGTGTGCCGGGGGTCGAACTCACCCAGGGCATGCATAATGGCGGCTACTCCCTGGAAGGGCGTGGGCGGCGGCCGTCGAGAGGCGCCTCGGTCCGGAGAGGACATCGCAAGACGACGTGGCAGGCCCGATATGGGGATACGGCAGCTCAGAAAAATCCCACCTTCGTCGCCACTGTTAAATACGGGGGTCTAGGAACAACGCAGGACAATCTGGTCGCTTCCAAACTTTATTTCTTGAAACGACGCAGGACGCTGACGGCCCAGCCCCCTGCTTAAAAGGGGCGCATAATTTCCCCGGCGTGCACCTCATTGGCTGTTGCCGCGTTCCCACAATTACTCATGGTTGGCTGGGTCACGTCAGACGCGCGACTCCATTGTGGCTCCGCCCACGCCTCAATCTCGCTCGCTAAAACACAACATTATGAGAAGACAAGACTCGCTGGAAGGAAGAATAATGCTGGAAAAGGTTTAAGGAAGATGGAACGTGGGATGGATGGAGCCAATAAGGGCCACATGAAATTTCAGGAACTGTGCACGGGCTGTTCCCGGTGGACCTTTCGAAGGTCACACAGTCATAGGGTTGCCACAGCTTGGAGGGCATTTAACAGAACACAGCAGCAGCAACAACAACAGGGTGGCGGGGGGGGACGACTGCTGCATCTTGGCAGAATTCTCTCTCCTTCCCCACCCCACCACAAAGAAACCGGTGAGTTTGGGCAGGTGTATAAATGGGAGGGTTGGGTTTTTGTGTGTGTGTGTATCTATTGCTGAAGCACCTGCTACAGAATGGACACCATAGGTCGGTGACACTTGAACACACATACACAGACCAGATTCTGAAGACCAGTAATCTTAAATGGTGATGGGAGTGAAGATTGTGGCCCCAGATGCTGCCATAGGGCCCCCACCAGTAGCCCTGGCTGCCACAGCCAGGATCACCATGGGTTCTGGCCAAGGAATGCCACCTCAGTCTCTTTGTTTAGGGGTTGGACATGAGATGATTCAGGGATGACTTTATTTATTTATTTATTTATTTATTTATTTATTTATTTATTTATTTATTTCCATGCCTTTCTCCTTCAAAAAGGACCCAAGGTGGCTTAAATGATTAAAAGACGGTCCTAGCACTCAGAGGCCACCTGAGCAAGGCAAGGGGGATGGGAGGCAGGAAGGGCTGGCTCAAGCAGCCCCTCTTTTGGCCACGATCCACCCCTTGAGGCTTTTCTGCTGCAAGCCTCTTGGAGATGAAGGCAGGCATGGCGTGGCCCAAAGGAAAGGAAAGAAGGGGGTGTTTCTCCCCTCCACCCCCACCCCCCCCAGGGTCACCCTCTGGCTGTTGCAGCCTTGGTCAGCTCAGGGGGGCATCCTTCCTAGAGGTCAGGGGGAAACAGGCGCACGCACGCACGCACGCACGCACACACACACACACACACACACACACACACACACACACACACACACACACACACACACACACACACACAAGCAAAGGCTTCCTGGGCTAAGAGTGTCCCTCTCCTTCCTAGCCACCCCCATCCTGCCGTGCCCCCCTGGGTGGCCAAAATGGATGAAGGCCAGCTGAACTCCCACTGGGGCCAGCAAAGCGGGGGGGGGCATCCAGGAACGTTTGGGAGTGCCAATGAGTGACCTTGGCCTTGCAGGTCCCTCCCTGGGCTGGGTGGTGGGGAAGCTCCTGCACTGGGGCTGCTCCCATCTCGCCCTGCCGCCCCCTTCTGCACCGCCCCCTCCCTCCCTCCAGCTTCTGCCAAGGGCTCCTTAGCTAGCCAAGCAGACCTGCTGGCTGGTTGCTCTGCGGCCACTCTGTGGCCGGCAGAAGAGAGTTGGGCTGGCCGAGGAGTGTTTCGGGTAGCCAAAGGGGCTACCTGGAGCCGGAACACCTTTGAGTTAGCATCACACTGGGGATCAGGGTTTTTCAAAGGGGGTGGACACAAGAACAAGGACCCAAATGCCTCCCCTTGTGTGACTGCTCCCCCTTTGTCTCCCCTGGCATGGATGCCCTCTCTTGCCTCGATGGGCAGCCTCCTTGACTTCCATATCAGCTGCCTGGCACGCAGATGTGCTGTCAGATCAAGGGCAGTTATCTTACAAACATTGTCTGTGGGAACCTAGTCCTCTTCTGGTGAAAAGGGAGAGCTTGTACGTCCTGAAAATGTGTGCCAGTCCCTCTGGTGTGCCACGGAACAATCGCCTGCAGACAGTTTCCAAGGGAGTGGCCCTACTGGGCCCTTGACCTCCGAGGAGGCCTCTGCCCTTCTTTCCAGGGTCCAGCTGTGGACCTCCTCCTTGACCGAAGGCCTGGGCCAGCCTGTCCCTGCCTCTGGCGCAGAGGCTGACTGTCGCTTTCTGGCACCTTTGAGGCTCTGGTAATATTTCTCGAGGCTTTGCGGGCCAACATCAGTGTGGAGCGGAACTCTCTGCATTGCTGCTTCCCAGAGCAGCAGCTGATTGTGCAAATGATGCTGGCTAGCAGAAGGAGGAGGGAGGGGAGGGGGAAGGGGGAGGAGTAGGAAGGGGGGGGTTGCTTGCTGAATTGGTCCCAGCTGCACCTTCTCACAAAAGCCCTTGGGCCATGGATGTTCATGCAGATCAACCTCAGTTGCACAACCTGACAATAAAGTTAATAAGCTATTCAAGCACAAGTGCCCTCACCAAGCATGATGAGGCAAAAATCAAGTGATCAGAGGGGAAAGGGAGATAGCCCCCCGCACCCCCACCCCACCCCACCCCATGGGAGGGAGGGGAGCGGCAGCATCAGAGGAAGGACGCAGGCAGGCAGGCAGGCCGGCAGGCCGGCCGGCCGCTCCGGGCTCCTTGGCAGGGACGGAAGTGGTTCCCTACGAAAAGCGCACAGAACCACAGCAGGCGGGTGCCGTTTGAGGCGCAGCACGCCGGAGGACAAGAGGCATCAGAGGGGCTTCTACAAGGCAGAGCCGTGGACCTCTGGAACTGCCTGGCGCCAACACCCAGAAGGGATCCCGATGATGAGGGTGGCAGGGTGGCGGAGGCGCTAGAGCACCCGACTAGGAGGTCTCCACTGCAAGGTTGCAGCTCACCCTCGCCTTTCACACCAGGGGCCTGCAGTGCAGCTCCACCAAGGCAGAGCCAATGCCGCAGGGTGGAAAGTTAACCGGCCAGCAGGCTTCCTGCCAGGCTGCTTGCTTTCGTTTCCTTCCTGCCCCTGGGATGGAGCCGCCCGGCCTGGTAGTCTGAGGGATGGATATTCTGGCCCGGCCGAAGGCTGGACTGCCTGGTGTTTGACGTTCCTTTCTGTGCTGGCACTCCAGAAACCCAGGCTCCCACCGGTCTTGCCTGGGTGGCGCCCAGTGGTCTGTCCAGAGCTGTCCGGAGTTCTGCAATGCCGTCATGGCCTCAGTGGCCACCTGTGACTCTTGCGGCCTGTGCCTGTCTGACCAGCTGACCAGGAGATTCTGAAAATCCTAGTCCCAAAGGGCCCTGAAACAGCTAAAAAAGAGAAGTGCTTTGCTATTTTGCTGTGTCTCATTTGAAGGAACATCAGATAATAATAATAATAATAATAATAATAATAATAATAATAATAATAATAATAATAATAATAATAATAATAATAATAATAATAATAATGATAATAATAATGATGATGATGATGATGATGATGATGGTGATGATGATGATAATGATGATGATGGTGGTGGTGGTGATGGTGATGAACTGGAAAACAATTGTTTGTCAGGAATGAAAGCTACGGATTGATTAGCATTACACGAGGGATTTTTCAAGGTGACGCTTTGCCACCTCTCCTATTTACTATTGCCCTGATTCCCCTCTCAATAATTTTGCAGAAGACAAATTTAGGGTACCAAACTGCTAAAAATTCAGGGAAAATTTCTCATCCATTGCATATGGATGACTTAAAGTTGTATGGAACATCAGAAACTGAAATACACTCACTGACCAACACAGCCCGAATTTTCAGTACTGATGTTAGCATTGAGTTTGGACTAACAAATCACTGAGAGTGAAGGAATTGAAGTGCCAAATGGACAAGCCATTAAGTATCATCAGTCTGAAACCTATAAATATCTAGGCATACTGCAATTAGATAATATCAAGCATGGGCAAGTGAAAAACATGGTCAGTAAAGAATATATCCAAAGAGTTAGAAAAGTACTAAAAAGTAAGCTGAATGGTGGTAACAACATCAAGGCCATTAATAGCTGGGCCATACCGGTCATCAGGTATACCACTGGCATTATAAACTGGACTCAGATGGAGCTAGATAGTCTGGATAGGAAAACAAGAAAACTTATGACCATTCACTATGCATTACATCCACGCAGTGATGTTGACAGGCTGTATTTACCTAGAAAAGTAGGTGGTAGAGGTCTTTTGCAAGTGAAGCAGACAGTTGAAGAAGAGAAGCATGTGTTGGCAGATTATGTAAAAAATAGTACAGAGCCCGCATTATTGGAGGTTAAGAACAACGATGCAAATTCGAGCTGATAGCTGGCTTAATAAAAGAAAAGTAGATGAGGAAAATACTTGGTTATGGCTCACCAATGGAACACTGAAAAAAGAGACAGAAGCCCAGATTTTTGCAGCTCAAGAACAACCTTTCAGAACAAATGCAGTTAAGGCTAGAATAGAAAGATCAGCTGAGTCCCCCACATGTAGACTCTGTAAAGAGGTGGATGAAATTATTGACCCTATATTGAGTTGTTGCAAGAAAATTGCTCAGACTGATTACAAACAGCGTCATAATGTAGTTGCTCAAATGGTCCACTGGAATTTGTGTCAGAACTATCATCTGCCCGTAGCAAAGAACTGGTGGGATCATAAGCCTGAAAAAGTGATTGAAAATGAGCATGCGAAATTACTTTGGGACTTCTGAATACAGACAGACAGGGTTTTGGAGCATAATACCCCAGATATTACGATTGTGGAGAAGAAAAAAGTGTGGATCATTGATGCTGCTACACCAGGTGATAGTAGAGTCACCGAGAAACAACTTGATAAACTTACCCGATATCAGGATCTGAAAATTGAACTTCAGAGACCTATGGCATAAACCGGTGCAGGTGGTCCCAGTGGTAATCGGCACACTGGGTGTGGTGCCTATGGAGCTAAACAAGTATTTAGAAGAAATTGGAGCTGACAAAGTCACCATCAGTCAGCTGCAGAAAGCCACTTTACTGGGATCTGCTCACATAATTTGCCAATACATCGCATAGTCCTAAACGCTTGGGAAGCGTTTGACTAGTGATTCGTAATACAAAATCCAGCGTAGCTGTGTGATAATTTAATAATAATAATAATTTCTATGCCGCCTTTCTCCCCAAAGGGACCCAACATATCCTCCAGGTTTTTCCTCCCCCCATTCAAGGGCTGCTTCCTCCCAAGACAAGGCTGAGCCCCACATACACACCATGGCAAGGGTGGCACCTTCATTGCCCTAATTGTCAGACTAAAAAGACTTACTTTAGATAAGCGTTGAGCTGCCTTTCAACGCTCTTCCCTTTGAACATTCTCTAGTGCCGACATCCCTGCAGGGACCAGGGCCTCAGCCAGCCCCCGGGAGGCCCCCCAATTCCCTGGAGCTTTTCCCTGGTGGGGTGTGCACAAGGACCCCCTCCCTCTCATCATTTAGCGATGGGGCAGGGGGGCAGAGGTCCTGCATAACTGTGGCAGGGAAGAGAAGCTTATGGCCTGAAAAGCCACAACCTCAAAAGGGGTCACAAAGAAGTCCAAACCCCACAGGGCTGGTGGGCATCTTTGCTGGGCCCAGTCTAGCCCACGCCAGAGGGGTCTCTGTCCCCGAATGCATCAGGAAACGTGGAGGAGGCCTGGTGGTGAGATCCTCTCTCTCTCTCTCTCTCTCTCTCTCTCTCTCTCTCTCTCTCTCTCTCTCTCTCGGGTGTGTGTGTGTGTTGCAGGATGGACTCAGATCACGCACCCAGATTGTGCCTGGGTATGTTTTCATGGACTTCCACCCACTTCTTTTCCAGATGCGAGGAGGAGGGAGGAGGAGGAGGAGGAGGAGGAGGAGGAGGAGGAGGAGGAGAAGCCTTTCAGGTGCCCGAGGATCTCAGTCTCCCGGCCACAGTTCGCACCCTGGGCCTCCCCCGGTTGAGTCCATGGGACCACAGAGCGGATGACTGATGGAGAGCAAGGGGAAAGGAGTCACATGGGGCATATCGGAGGCCTCTGGGCCAGCAGGCAACTGCTAGCCCTCCCCCCCCTCTCTCTCAGATGCAGAGGAGGGGTATCAGGAGACAGAGATCTAGTCTCATGCGCTTCCAAAAGCATCTGGTGGGGCCACTGTGAGATACAGGAAGCTGGACTAGGTGGGACTTTGGCCTGATCCAGCATGGCTCTTCTTATGTTCTTATCGTCTTATCTTCTTATGTTCTCGTTCTCTCTCTCTCTCTCTCTCTCTCTCTCTCTCTCTGGGGGGGGGGGGTTTCCAGGGCAGTCAGGAGCCTCTTGGCTTCTTGGCTTACCATATCAACTGTGAGAGTGAAAATTAAATGCTAATGAAGCTCTTTGATTTAACAGTAGACAAGACGCTCTGGTGTTGCTTTGCCTCCTAGACTATTATTATGCAAATGAGCGGGGCCTGCATCTTTCTCCCCCATTTAGCTGAAATCAGCTCTTCTTGGCAACACTGGAGGCTCAATTACTGTATTTACCTGCTTAATGATCAAGGCACAAGCGAGGGAGGGCCAGTTGGGGAAGCATCCAAGTTGCCATCCCCACCCCCACCCCCTAGTCACTGGTCTCAGCGCTACCTCCACACTTGGGGGAGACCCCCCCCTGACAATGAAGGAGACCTAGAAACATGCAAAGCAGGGGGCGGGGTGGGTGTGGAGAAGGGCACCTCGGTGAGGAGGGGGCTGTTTGGTTGGTTGTTGGTGGTGGGGTTGCTTCTGGTACACTCAGAGTCCTGGTTGGTTCTTGTTTCCTGCAATCATTTGGCTTTTAATTAGCCACCTTGCCCTAAAGGCTCCAGGAAGATGATACTAACTGGAAAGATTAAGTAAAATCAAAACATTAATTTGATATTAAAAGAAGCCTCCTGGTTATATTCTCAGTTCCAAAAGGAGTAACAGCCCTGGCAAGGGAGACCTCTCTTAGTGCACTTCTGGGTCACACGTGCACACTTGCTTCCCTGGGTGGCAGCCCATCTCGCCTAGGAAGCCAGCGTGCAAGGCAGCTGTTGCAACAAGCAGTGCCTGTTTGCATGGCTCAAGCAGGTGACTGCCCCTTCCAAAGGATGGGTCACTGGCAGCGCATGGAGCATTTTGTTGTGGAAGCTGTGGCTCCCCACACCTCCGACCAGCCTGGTTTCCAGCCCCTGGCCCTTCTGCAGTGCAGGCAAGCCCCGCCACTCCTGCAGTAGCCATGCAAGCTGGAGCAAGACTCCCTCTTGCTGTAGAAATGCTCTTTTCCTGACCAGCTGCCACATAGACCTGGCAGGTTGACCAGGGTTCAAGAGTCTTGTGTGTGGTGTGTTCTTTACAAGCAGCTCCGGTGTCTTTGGGGCATCCCTTCTCTTCTCTCACCCTAACCGGTGTGACCCCTCCAAGGTGTGCCACCTCTGGGGTGCCGGGAACCAAGCTGTTGGGCCAGCACCGATGAGCAGCGCATGCCTGCCCAGCCTCCACTCCTGGGGCCTGCCAGTCGGTGCCAAGGAGAATGCCTGGAGTGGGGAGAGGAAGGGGATGAGGAGCCAGCTGTGCAGGGAGCCAGAAAAGCCTCTTCTCTTAAAAAAAAAAAGGCCCAAGGCGAGTTACTGAGAGTCAATTATATAACACTCCAGCCTCTTTCAGCTCTGTCGACCAGGACATGATGGCCATGGTGGTGGTGTGTTGGGGGGTGGGGGAGGCTGGAGAACTGTAGAAGTCATAATGATAATAATAAAATGTAACTTTCCCAGTCTCCACCTGGAATTTGGCACGCAGCAAGGGGGATTCCCAGTGTGATGTAGCAGTGGGCTGGGAGAGTAAGAACAGACAAAAGAAAATATTTTTTTCACCCAGCCTGTTGTTAGTCTGTGGAACTCCCTGCCACAAGAGGTGGTGATGGCACCTGGCCTGGATGCCTTCAAAAGGGGACAGGACAGATTCCTGGAGGAAAAGTCCATCACAGGTTTCAAGCCACGGTGGAGATATGTGTGATCTCCAGGCTTTAAACCAGGGTACTTCAAGGGCCAGATGCAGGGGAGTGGGATCAGGAGATAGAGATCTAGGCTCATGCGCTCCCAGATGCATCTGGTGGGGCCACTGTGAGATCCAAGAAGCTGGACTAGATGGGTCGTTGGCCTGATCCAGCAGGGCTCTTCTTATGTTCCTATTTTCTTATGGACAGAGTGTAAGATTAGGATTCTGGAGAAGAGAGATGGAATCCCCGCTCAGTCATGGAAACTCACTGGGGGCGGGGGCTGTGTAAATCTCTCACTTACCTTTAAAACCCTGTTAGGCTCCCTATACGTCGGTTGGGACGCAATACCACAGAACAAACACACACACACACACACACACACACACGAGAATGGGAATCTCACCCTCCCAGTTCTAATCTCTTGCTGCTCAGAAGACCAGCTTCCAGGGAGAGGTCTGTCCAGCGATTAAGGACACCTCCATGATTATTTTGAGGGGGGGTGGGGTGGGCACGACAGCGGCCCGAGAGCTGGGTTGACTGTCGGAGTAGAGTGGAGAATACTGGGATGTGGGGGAAGGGGAGACGGCCAAGTCCTCTCGGACATCCCCTGCCCCAAGGGTATCCTGGTAGGCATCCACTCCAGGTGGCAACATCCTGTTGCAGACCCCACATGGGGCAGCTGAGGAAGCCAAAGGACAGGACTTCCTGGCCAGGCTGGCCTTCCCAGCGGCCCGGGTTGGGTGGGTGGGTGGCGGCATGGATGACAAAGATGCTGTCTATTTACCATTTCCCCCTCACACGCATTGTTCTTTGCCTTGTTCTTCTGTTAGGGACAAAAAAAAACCTTTAGCAACAAACCTGGGTCGGTGGCTACAGTTTCACAAGTGAACATAAGAACATGAGAAGAGCCCTGCTGGATCAGGCCAAGGGCCCATCTGTGGAGGACACAAAGAAAAAAACATGTGTGTGTGTGTGTGTGTGTGTGTGTGTGTGAATTGGGACAGACGCGTGTCTGCGAAGGCAGGCCCGCACCCGCTCCTACGAGCACACGTCAATTAGGCAAGGACAATATTAGACCCCTGCATCCGGCTGCAATCCTTGATATCGTCACAAGCACAATGCAAACAAACCTGGTCCATATCGCCCCAGCCGTTCCCCAAAAAGAAATGGCTGAGAAGCTCTGGTTTTTTTTTCCCTACAAGTGAAGGGGCTTGGGAACAAAGGTTAGGGGTGATTGATAGTGTATTCGATACTTTGTTTCCCCTGGACATGTGCCCCCCCCCCCAAGCCTCAAAAAAGTATGGGGAATGGGGCAACCCCTTGCTCCCCAGTAGACCAGACCTTGGCACACTGGGGGGGGTGGGGGATCATCTCATATTGACCCCCTTTTCATCACTGCATCATTCCCTGCACAGCCAAAAGGACACCAAGAAGTATTTTCTCTTTCCCTCTTTTCCCTTCTCCTTCTTCTCCTTTCTCTCTCTCTCTCTCTCTCTCTCTTGCCCAAATAAAGGTTCCTCCACCTCTCCCCTCTGTGTCCTAACTCTCCCTGCCTTCCAGTAATATCCCCGACCCCTCCATTTTCCCAATTCCTTCTTCCTTCATGTATCTCAAGGCCTGGACAAGGGTACACGCTGCCTCCATGCTGGGGAAGTGACCTCCGTTTCAAATCAAGGACCGTCACCCTGCCACATGGCGAAACCAGTTCAAACTGCTTGGTTCCCCTGAATGGATTTTGCCAGAGGGAATCTTCTCCTTCCTCCACAGAGACAATGGGCTGTATGGGGCACCTTTTCCTGCTTAGCCCTCCAGCCTCCAGCTCAAGCACCTGGACATCAAATTCCTTTGTCTGCATCTGGACCATGGGAAGGTCTGCCATTATTCTACCTCAAGACTATACCCACCCCATTTCTTATCATGGATGACTCATCATTCACCCATTGAGTTGCTTATGTTGCTTGCTGACCCACCCAACCCCTCTCTTTCTCCTGCCTTCCCCTCCCTGCCACCTTGAGCTAGAAGGTCACCCCCCTGCTCCCCTCTTAACCTCTCACCCCACCATGTTTTCCTGGGTACTCCCCCACACTCTATGCTTGGGACCACCATCTCGGGCAGGAACCAGGGGGAGAGAAGGAGGAAAATGGTGACTCTTTGGCATGGCTGCATCTTCCAGAAGCGACTACACCAATCAAGGAGATTCCAGGGCGAGGCAAGAATCTCCTCATGGACAATAGGATTAATCTCAGCCAGGAGACTGCCAGGAGACCTCCCATTGTCTCCTTTCCACATACCCTGGAGAAAACTTGTCTGATGACCTGGGACCCTTCTGTTGACTTTCCAGCTCTCTTATTGAATTGAAGATTAGCCAAACTCCTGGACAATGTGATTTGCTTCTGCCCATTGTTTCCAACCATCATGGCTCATAAACACCTCAATGGCAAACATTAACCCAGCCACACCTGGATTATGGGTCAGAGACCGGGTAATGTTGCCAGCCCCAGGACCACCCCAGAACCACCCCAGGACCGCCCTGGGAGATGCCCTGGACTGTCACCATTGGTGGCCTCCCTGAAGATCGCCACCTACCTATCCCAGGGATCTGTGTGCACGCTGTGGGAGGGGAGGGGGAAAGGTATAAAAGTTTGCAACCATTTTGTTTCTGGGAGGAACACCTCAGCACTGTCCTGGGTGGGGTGTTGGCCTGCTGTCTTTTATTGAGCTCAATAAAACCAGTATTCCCCCTTGGATGTCTCTCCTGCTGGACTCTTTATTGGGAATTCTGAGGCCCAGCAGCATACAGCAGGAATAGCCTGCTGCAGACTCAACACATAAGAACATAAGAACATAAGAAGAGCCATGCTGGATCAGGCCAAAGGCCCATCTAGTCCAGCTTCCTGTATCTCACAGTGGCCCCACCAGAGGCATTTGGGAGCGCATGAGACTAGATATCTGTCTCCTGATACCACTCCCCTGCATCTGGCCCTTGAAGTACCCTGGTTTTAAGCCTGAGATTACACATCTCCATCATGGTTTGTAACCTGTGATGGACTTTTCCTCCAGGAATCTGTCCAATCCCTTTGGAAGGCATCCAGGCCAGATGCCATCACCACATCCTGTGGCAGGGAGTTCCATAGACTAACAACGCGCTGGGTGAAAAAATATTTTCTTTTGTCTGTTCTTACCCTCCCAGCCCTCAATTTGAGTGCATGTCCCCTAGTTCTGGTATTTTGTGAGAGGGAAAAGAGCTTCCCTCTATCCACTTTACTCATGCCCTGCATTATTTTGTACGTCTCAATCATATCCCCCCTCAGGCGCCTTTTTTCCAGACTAAAGAGCCCCAAATGTTTTAGCCTTTCCTCATAAGGGAGGTGCCCCAGCCCAGTAATCATTTTAGTCGCTCTTTTCTGCACCTTTTCCAGTTCCACCATGTCTTTCTTGAGATGCAGTGACCAGAATTGTACACAATACTCCAGGTGCGGCCTTACTATTGTTTTGTATAATGGCATTATAATGTTGGCTGTTTTATTTTCAATCCCCTTTTTGATAATCCCTAGCATGGAATTGGCCTTCTTCACCGCTGCCACACATTGGGTAGACACCTTCATGGAGCTGTCCACCAACACACCAAGATATCTTTCCTGATCTGTCACGGATAACTCAGAGCCCATGAGTTGATAGATAAAGTTTTGATTTTTCGCCCCGGTATGCATTACTTTACATTTGGCTACATTAAAACACATTTGCCATTTCGTAGCCCATTCCCCCAGTTTGGAGAGATCCTTCTGGAGCTCTTCACAATCTTCTCTGGTTTTTACCACATGGAAAAGTTTTGTGTCACCTGTGATGGACTTTTCCTCCAGGAATCTGTCCAATCCCCTTTTGAAGGCATCCAAGCCAGATGCCATCACCACATCCCTTGGCAGGGAGTTCCACAGACTAACAACATGCTGGGTGAAGCGTTGTACCTTTTAGTTGCTGTGCTGGTAGCCCTCGGGCGGGTGACCTGTGGTTGGTGCCTGCTGCAAGGTAATCCTGCATACCTGCAAGGTGCTTGCCTCCTCTCCCGACTCCCCTCCCCCCCCAGTTGCTCCCCCAGCTTTTCTGATTTCGCCCTTGGTAAAACTCTGGCTATCCCCGCACTCCCAGCAACTGTCTTCCCGACCTTCCACTGGTGTGCCGCATCCATTTATGAGGCGGAGACGGTTGGCCAGGTGCTCCTCAAGCATCCCCTCTGAGCGCCTCTGCAGCCCCAATAGCCAGGCCTGGGATGTGGGAGTCAGTCTCAGGGCAGCTTCTCCCCTTCCTGGCTGTGGCCTCTGCTTCCTGCTGGCACTTCTTCTGTTTTCACCAGATACTCTGAGTGAGTTTCCTTCTTCTGACCTCCATCCTGTTCTCCCTTTAGTGAAGAGGAGATGTGCTGTCTTTGCCTTTCCTGTCTCAGATCACACAGCAATCGCACTAAGACAGTGATGGCGAACCCATGGCACGGCTGCCAAAGGTGGCCCTCAAAGGAGCCCTTTCTGTGGGCACCCGACATCCCCCCTTCATAGCCACCTGTATACAGGTTCAATTACTGTATTGGCACTTTGCAAAAAAAAAAAAAAGAGTGGGTTTTGAATTGCAGTTTGGGCACTCGGTCTCTAAAAGGTTCACCATCACTGCCCTAGGATTAGGATTGAGGCTTCCCTAAAAGCAACTGATTCAATAGATGTTGAGCTATTTGTTTTTTTAATTGTTTCTCTGGTCTTGGTTGCTACAGAAAGAGATACAACGTACACACTTTCCTCTTCCCTCCTGCCGTGGATACTCAAAACAAAACATATTTGCAATAGAAACCAGGAACGAAATTGGCTTTTTAATATCAACCTTAGTTGCTATTCCAAGATTATACTTGTTTAATTCTTTTTAAAATAGTATAGATATTTTATTTGATATATTTTACCTTTTGTTTTCGTATTATCATTATTATTTTTGTTGCACTGTTGTTATCTATTGTTTGCTTTTTAATGTTGTAAACCGTCCGGAGTTCTTCCTGAAGATGGGCAGTATATAAATTCATAAATAAATAAATAAATAAATAAATAAATAAATAAATAAATAAATAAATAAATAAATATTCTTGCTGGTCTTAGTTTTTAAATACTGTTTTAGATTATCTAAGCTGCCTTGTGTCCTTTTGGGGGGAAAGGTAAGATAGAAATATTTTAAATAATAAAAAAAGCATTTGTGCTTAATTGTTTCCAAAACACTGATGTTCGTCCCAAATCTTTCACCATTGTTTTCATTCTAACTGAGAGGCTCCCAGTTCTAGGAGAAAGAGGGAGTCGTAGAAACTGCTGTAGAAACGCAGGTTTCACTCACTGTAGAAACTCAGGTAAAACCAACAGAAGAGCAACAATAACAGATCTTAAATATTCCCTTAAAAAACAACAACAACAACAACAACAACAACAACAACAACAACAACAACAACAACAACAACAACAACAACAACAGATGGCTGAGGGAGACTCTGGGAAGTGTGCTCCACAGGCAGAGCGCCATCCTGGAAAAGGTCTCCAGATTCTTGGTTGCCCCCTGCCTTGCCTGAATCTGGGTCTCAGGTGGTGGCTGCAGAGGCGTATGACCCTGTCAGGCCAGAATGAGCCAATTTCCTCATGTGGACTAACAGCGAAAGTGTTGCAGCAGAGCGACCAGAAGCTTCACTTCCTTTGGACGCTCAGGGTAAGTGCCAGTCGAGAAATCACAAAGGATATCAGCTCATGCCCTGTGGAGAGTCAGTCCTCGTCTGCAGGCCTGTGATCTAAACAACTGCAGTTGGTACCTGCTCTCAAGTCACTTCCGATTTGTGCCCACCCTACACAACAACAAACTCCGAAATGTCCTTCCTTAACAACCCGACTCAGGTCTTGCCATCTCAAAGCCGTGGTTTCCTTTACCCAGTCATGCCATCTTTTGTGATGTCTTCCTCCTTCCCTTCTGCTGCCATTTCCCCCCCTTGAATGGTTGTCTTTTCCAGTAACCCATGCCTTGTCGTTTTCATGTATTGCTTATTTAAAACATGTTCACCCCACCTTTCTCCTTAAAAGGACCCCAGGGCCGCTGACATCATTCAGAGGCAATATGCAAAGCTAAAAACAGGCAGAGCAGCAGGAACAATCTGTTGCGTACTTGACAAAGAGGCATCCCTCAATCCACAGAACTGGCTGGATAACTCAGTGAGTGAGGCATGTGGTTGTGGGGCCGGTGGTTGGGATATCGAACCCCATTGGGGCCTCCTGCCAGTAGAGCCAGCCTGGGTGGCCTTGGGCAAACTGCACAATCCCCACAGCAACCCCAGAAGAAAGGAAATGGGAAACCAGTTCTGAGGAGCCTCTGCCTGGAAACCTCTGAGAAGGGCTGCCATGGGTCAGACTTGGCTTGATGGCACAACTGACCTCACGTAACCACAGGCTGCGTGGAGTGTTCTAACTCAGTGTTTTTCAACCACTGTTCTGCGGCACACTAGTGTGCCGCGAGATGTTGCCTGGTGTGCCGTTGGAAAAATTGAAAAATTCGAAAGATTTTTTTTAAAAAAATGTCGAATTGTCGCCCACTAGGCGGGCGCTGGACTGTGTCCTGGGTATGAAGGAGTGGGGTTTTTGACCCCACCCTCGGCCAGCAGGGCGCCAATTGGCGCTCCTCAGGGGGACACCCTCCACTTTTCTGATCTCTGGGCTGTGATTGGTCAAGACCCCAGCCTGGACCTATCACAGAGGACATCATCTTCCGACTTCCTTCCCGCCCGAGCACAGTGTGCGCAGCAGCGGAGAGAAGAAGACGTGACTGACGATGCAGGAGGAGACGGACGGAGACCAGGACTCTAATGGTGGTGTGCCTCGTGGTTTTTTTCATGAAACAAGTGTGCCTTTGCCCAAAAAAGGTTGAAAAACACTGTTCTAACTCACTGACCTCTCGTGCCCTCCAAAACAGGGTGGTTGGTTTTTTTCCCACCAGGTGACAGCAACTAGGAGTAGATTGGACTCAAGAGTCCTTCGGGGCTCAGCCTGGACACATTTCTAAATGCTTTTACCCCAACTGTGTGTGTGTGTGTGTGTGTTGTGTCGTTAGAGTTGTGACCGACCCTTCATGACCCCATGTCCATGGAGTTTTCTTGGCAGGAATACTGGAGTGGTTTGCCAGTTCCTACTCCAAATTAGACCTCTTTAAAAAATAAAAAAGAGAATGGCTAGCCTGCAGTCTTGTGGACTGGGTCTTGGCCAGGTTAGGCACCACAGCGCTGGGGGTGGTGCAGGAAGAATTGTGTAAAGTTCTGGTCACCATGCCTCCAGAAGGATATTAATGGAAATGGGGAAAGTGCAGAGGAGGGCAACCAGGATGATTAGGGGATGGGAACACCTTCCTTACCATCTGAGACTGCAACGGCTGGGCCTCTTCACTCTTGAATGACAGCACCTAAGAGGCAACCTGATTGACGTTTACAAAATCATACATGGTGTGGACAAAGTAGATAAGGAAAAACTGTTTTCCCTGTTGCACAACACTAGAACTAGGGGGCATTCCGAGAAAGTACTTTTTCACCCAGAGGATCCCTGGTCTGTGGAACTCCCTGCAAGAAGACGTGGTGACAGCTCTCAGCCTTGACAGCTTTAAAAAGGATTGGACAAGTTCACAGAGAACAAGGGTATTAATGGCCATTGTTATGGTTGCCTAAGGACAACCTCCGGGTTGGAGAGACAGGCAGGACATATCTCAATGCCATTTGCAGGGAATCGTAAGAAGGTGAAGACATCTGCTTGGGAATACCCTGAAGCAAAGGGTGAGCCACTGTGTGAGATAGAAGGCTGGACTGGATGGGCTGTGATGGCCTGTTCCAGCAAGGCTGTCCTTATGTTCTTATGTAAGAACCAACATGGTGGCTGGATGCCTTTGACAAGGCAGCCAAGAAAGCCAACACGATTCTTGGTTGCATCAACAGAACCATCATGTCTAGCTCAAGGGAAGTGATAGTGCCACTCTATTCTGCTCTAGTCAGACCCCATCTGGAGTACTGTGTCCAGTTTTTCACCTCAATTTAAAAAGGATGTTGACAATCTTGACTAGGTCCAGAGGATGGTGACCAAGATGACTGAGGTCTGGAAGAAATGTATTATGAGGAACGGCTTAGGGAGCTGGGAATGTTTAACTGTACCAAAAAAACAAAAAAGCTGAGAAGGGATATGACAGCTATGTTTAAATATTTGAAAGGATGTCATGTTGAAGAGGGAACAGGTTTGTTTTCCATGGCTTCAAAGACTAGGATGCGAGGGAATGGTTTCAAACTACAGGAAAAGAGATTCCATTTGAACGTTAGGAAGAACTTCATGATGGTTATAGCTGTTCGGCAGTGGAAGATGCTGCCACAAAGGAGGGTGGTGAAGTCTCCTTCTTTGGAGGTTTTTAAGCAGAGGCTGGATGGCCATCTGTCGGAAATACTGTGATGGGGGTTCCTGTATGGCAGGGGGGTTGGGCTGGATGGTCCTTGAGGCTTCTTCCAACTCTATGATTCTATTTCTAGGATTCCCTTTGTGAAAAGTAGGTTTCACCATGGGGTAGGCCCCCTATTTCCCTCTGGTTATATGCACTGGGCTGCCTCCCAACACGCTCTGCTTAGGAGAAAAAGGTCTATTGGTGACTGAGGATTCCACCCACCCATCCCCATTGCCCTACGTTGACATACAGGGTCCTTCCAGGGGGGAGAGAGTGCAGAGGGACCTTGGACACACCCTGTGAGAGGAGCTGGGATAGAATTTAGTCGGCACAGTAGTGATCGAGTTGGAGCCAAATTAGCTTGGAGAAAACATACATCTCCATCATGGTTTGTAGCCTGTGATGGACTTTTCCTCCAGGAATCTGTCCAATCCCCTTTTGAAGGCATCCAGGCCAGATGTCATCACCGTACCCTGTGGCAGGGAGTTCCATAGATTAACAACGTGCTGGGTGAAAAAATATTTTCTTTTGTCTGTTCTTACTCTCCCAGCCCTCAATTTGAGTGGATGTCCCCTAGTTCTGGTATTTTGTGAGAGGGAGAAGAGCGTCCCTCTATCCACTTTACTCATGCCCTGCATTATTTTTTACATCTCAATCATATCCCCCCTCAGGCGCCTTTTTTCCAGACTAAAGAGCCCCAAATGTTTTAGCCTTTCCTCAGATACATGAAGGACCACCTCCTTCCATACGAACCTACCCGGCGATTAAGATCGAGCCAGGGGGCCCTTTGAAAGAGCCATCCCTCAAGGAGGTGAGAGGGATGGCTTGTAGACAAAGGGTCTTCTCGGCAGCTGCTCCCAAGTTATGGAATGCCCTCCCTATTGAGATCCGCCTGGCGCCAACACTGATTACATTTTGGCGCCAGGTAAAAACCTTCCTGTTCCAGAAGGTTTTTAATTGATACAATATAGATTGTGGGTCCGCTGATGACAATTTTAGGATGATGATTTTAAATAAGGTTTTTATTACTGTTTGATGATTTATTGATATTTTATTTATAACTATTTTAAATTGTTTTAATTCTTTGATTGTAAGCCGCCCAGAGACCTTTGGGTAGTGGGCAGCATATAAGTTGAATAAATAAATAAATAAATAAATAAATAAATAAATAAATAAATAAATAAATAAATAAGGGAGGTGTCCCAGCCCAGTAATCATTTGAGTTGCTCTCTTTTGCACCTTTTCCAGTTCCACTCTGTCTTTCTTGAGAGGCGGTGACCAGAATTGTACACAATACTCCAGGTGGGGCCTTACTATCGTTTTGTACAATGCCATTACTGTATAATGTTGGCTCTCCTTCCCAGTGGCCTTAATTCAGAGGCAAAGGCTAACAGGCCAGGGTGCTCTCCGGGATGCTTGGTTGCCCCAGCATTTCTCCACAAAAAGCAAGCAGCTACAAAACAGGGTGAAGGTGAAGAGCCTTGAAGGGGGGGGCAGCTGAGGCTGGGTGGGTCCACTTCAGCTCCGGTGGAGCAAGGGGGCAAGAAGACACTCCCCTGGTGCTTGCCTCTGGCAGACGGGATCCCACCTCTCGGCCCTTATTATCTGCTCTCCTCACAAGTTCTCAAACACCCCAGAGTTCATTAAAAGAGACTCTGCCTGGCCAGGGGCCATCCTCTGCCTTGCAACAGGGCTTCAGATCTGCATTTGTATCAAGGCCATGGCAGCCTTTCTGCCCCCCCTCCTCCAATCCCCATTGTATGGAAGGGGCCTTCTTATCTGGCTTAAATATGCTGCCTGTGTCATCGTCAAAGCTCCTGTTTTATTCTGTTCTTTTCCTGCCTCCTCTTACCTCCTCTAAAGGGGCACTTCAACCTGCTCTTTTAATGCTCTGAAGGGGCACTTCTATGCCTTTCACCTTTGCTTCCTGCTACCCTGTTAGGAAACAAACCCCATCTACTCAAAAGCAGCACATGGGAAGCTGCTACACTCAGCAGGTGAAGACATGCCCTCAATGGGGCTTGTAATGTGGTCTTATTTTAATTAACAGGCTTCATGATTTGGCCTCCACCAGTCCCTTCACAGACCCAAAGGCCTCAGCCAAGGCAGCCTAAAGCGCAGCTCTTTTCACGTTCATTTGCTCTGTCGGGGATCTGACACTGCCAAGCAAAAGCCTAGCCCCATTCCACGCAAGTCGGTCCCCTTCAAACTCCTCATGATTTATTGTTGCATAAACTGACCTCGGACTGCCTTGCCAGTGCCTTGCGGGCTGTACATTCTGAGACTTGCAGCCCACCTGCTCTGGGGCTGCTCCTTTCCTTTAGACAATAATGATTACAGAATACGAGGACAGCAAATAAGTCCTTTGCTACACGTGTCCAAGTGAAACCCTCCGGCCCTGCTGATAACAGATGTCATATGTTGTGTGAACCAAACGTTTTGCGGGCTTTTGGCCAAGGATGGAAGTTCCCAAAGGGGAACTTGCAGGGGACTTGCAGGCCTGGACCAACGTTAGGAGGTGGGACAAAGAAGCTTTTAACAGAACTGGGCTGCCAGGAGGGCATCCGTCACTCCACCAAACCATCCACTCAAGGATGTGGTGCTTCTTAGGGTAACCTGCATTATTGTAATTAAAACTGTAAACCACCCAGAGACTCCTTGAAGTGGCACGGGGTGGTATATAAGCAGAACACTTTGCTTTTTGCAAGTGGCAATGATGAGAAAGCCTTTGCAAGGCTGGAGGCCTGAACAGCTACTGCTCACCAAGAATGGGCTCCCAGGTCCATTGCCCTTCCGCAAAGGTTCCTTGTGAGCATCCTTTTGGAACTCAGGTCATGGAAGCCTAAAAATGTGCTCAGGCTTGGCCCCCAAAGACATTTTCTGTGAACGGCTTTGATGAATTTTCTCATAAGAGAAGCATGCAAAGAAGTATTTCCAGGGAGCTGCCTTGGGTCCTTTTAGGGAGAAAGGCTGGGTGGAAATATTTTGAATGAATGAATAAATGAATGAATGAATGAATGAATGAATGAATGCCTTAAATATTCAAAAGGCAGATGGGTTAGACCCTCTCCTATTGCCAACACACCCAGTGGCCAGAACCTACATGCCAGCATGCCTAGGAGTGAGACCCATGCAGGGCTCCTTAATACCAAGCTGGGTGCCTGACCTGGTCAGGAATATTCAGAAAGGCAGATAGGCATTAGACTCCATAGGTAACATAAGAACATAAGAACATAAGAAGAGCCATGCTGGATCAGGCCAAAGGCCCATCTACACCCAGCCCCACCAGATGCGTTTGGGAGCGCATGAGACCAGAATCTGTCTCCTGATACCACTCCCCTGCATCTGGCCAGCATGCCTGGAGATGACACATATCTCCATCATGGTTTGTAACCTGGGATGGAGACTCTAGGAATCTGTCCAATCCCCTTTTGAAGGCATCCAGGCCAGATGCCATCACCACATTGTGTGGCAGGGAGTTCCATAGACTTACCGCTGCTGGGTGAAAAAATATTTTCTTTTGTCAGTTCTTACTCTCCCAGCCCTCAATTTGAGTGTATGTCCCTAGTTCTGGTATTTTGTGAGAGGGAGAAGAGCTTCCCTCTATCCACTTTACTCATGCCCTGCATTATTTTGTACGTCTCAATCATATCCCCCTCAGGCGCCTTTTTCCAGACTAAAGAGCCCCAAATGTTTAGCCTTTCTTCATAAGGGAGGTCCCCTGCCCAGTAATCCTCGCTCTCTTCTGCACCTTTTCCAGTTCCACTATGTCTTTCTTGAGATGCGGTGACCAGAATTGTACACAATACTCTAGGTGGGGCCTTACTGTTGTTTTGTATAATGGCATTATAATGTTGGCTGTTTATTTTCAATCCCCTTTTTGATAAGACACATTGGGAGACACCTTCATGGACCTGTCCACCAACACACCAAGATCTCTTTCCTGATCCGTCACGGATAACTCAGAGCCCATGAGTTGATAGATGACGTTTGGATTTTTTCCCCCAAAATGCATTACTTTACATTTGGTTACATTAAAACGCATTTGCCATTTCTCAGCCCACTCCCCCAGTTTGGAGAGATCCTTCTGGAGCTCTTCACAATCTTCTCTGGTTTTTACCACACGGAAAAGTTTTGTGTCATCTGCAAACTTGGCCACCTCACTGTTTATCCCTGTCTCCAGGTCATTTATGAACAGATTGAAAAGCAGTCCCAGGAAGAGCTCAACCCACTGCTGGAGAAGAGAGGAAAGAAAGATTCAGAGTCAGCACACGCCAGTGCCCAGAGACAGTACAGCAAAAGCTGGAGAGGAAAGAAAGAGCCTCCTATAGACTGTATTTGCTCTGCTTGGGATGAGCAACAGGATTTTACTCCATGTTTTTAATATGACAATTAAAAATGCCAAAAATTGGAAATAAAGAAAATAAATATCTAGTGCTACATGTCTTAACAGCAGCAAGATTGGCGTGGGCACAGTTATGGAAAACAGATAAGATACCAACAGAGGAGTTGGTTATAGGAAAAAATTTGGACTGTACAAGTATGGATATATTGACCTATAAACTAAAAGAGAGGGGGAGAAAGTAAATTTGCACAGATATGGAATTTATTCTATACTTGGTTAGACAATAGAAAAGAATGAAGAGATGAAGTAATAGTTGTCCGATAAATCTCAATTTCTTAATGTAAATAAGATATCAATTAACTTAATGATAAGTGACATGACTAAAAAGATATTATGGTAATGTATTATATATAATAATAATAAAATATGGGGGGAGGGAGAAATAAAAAAATGCAATTTGTAGCCCTAGACACACTTGATCAGCTGCCCCATGGCTAGAAATTGTTTTACAAATAAGCAAAGATGTTTAAAACAAATTAAAGAAAATAAAACATACCCCTAACCTGCACTCCCCTTTGAAAATGTTCCTGGCTGGTGCAAGGAAGACCTCCATTCCTCTCCTCCCTCTGCTTTGAAGGCTGCCTGAAAAAGAACATTACAGACAATCACCCACAATCCAGCAGGGGGAGGGGGAGGGAGCCAACCCTGGCTCACTTGTGATCATGTGACCTGCTCCAGTGCTTGTATATCAAGACATGGCTTGATGATCAAGGCAAAATTTAGAAGAAATATTTGCTTGTCTTGCAAAACGCTCTTAAACCAGGTTACTCTTAAACCAAGGTATTACTGTATAATATTTGGAGAAGTGTCTCATCCATTTAGGCCTTTATCCAAATAGTAGAAGGAGTGGCTCATTCATTCATTCATTCATTCATTCATTCATTCATTCATTTGTATAGTGCTCTGTTAATCCAGTGCGCTATTCTGGATTGTTAAGATACAGTTTTTTAAAAGGACACAAAAAAACATAGGATCAAAATAAAAACAGAAAGGCAATAGAACAAAAAATGACAAGAGGCGTGGAAGAACGTGAGGTGTGGAATCTGGAAGGGTTGCAATGAAATGCCTCTTTTTTTTATCCTCCTCTCACACAGACGCCCCCACCCCACCCCCCAGCGAGGAAAAGCCTGTGTGTCGCCACCAGAGTGGCACCTGCGGTCAGTGAGCAGCACAAGAGCCAGGGGCACCTACAGATGAGCACACGCACGCACAGGCCCATATGCTTGTGTGCCTTAAGCATCCTCCGGACAGAGGCACCCCAGTGCATTTTCATTCTGCACCCCAGTTGGAAGTCAGGTTGCTCAACCCCTCGGCAGCCCAGCTGACCAGACTTTGGTGCAAAATCCAAGGGGGAGAGCCTCAGGGTGTACCTAGCAGCACGGTGCTGATAAAAATGATCAGCAAGACCCTTCCTGATTTCAAAGCAGTCCTAAGAAGCACACTCCTTTTTCTCGTGTTCCAAGGTTACAGACGGTCTTCTTCTTTGATGCTAAAGTAGACGTTTGTGGTCTCCAGCCCTGAGCTCTGGGTTTCCTAATGAGGTTGGGACACAGGTCCCCAAGATTGCAATGGCCTAGAAAACAAGGCCTAAAATACATGGAGGTCTTGAGGGAACTCTCCCCCCTCTCCCAAGGCCCCTGACAGAAGGACTCTGGGCAGCTCTTCCCTCCGTTGCCAGGGCCTCCTTGGGGGCAACCACCTGATTCCTTCAGTGAGGGCTTAATTAGCTGCCTTGCCCCTCCATGTGCACCCCTTCACACACTTACTACTTGTAACCTGGGTGTGCCCACGCAGGCAGGAAGAGTGCAGGGAGGTTGTGCCAGTGTTTAACTCTCTCTCTCCCCCCCCATCATCTGTTCCTCTATAACTGTCTGGTTGGGTTCTGCAACTAAACAAGACAGACACAGACTTCAATGGATAATTAGAACTGCAGAAAAATATTGCTACTAACTTGCATCTGTTGTGGCATTTGCATACTAGGACAACTAGATATTTAAAAAAGCTTTTTCCCAAGTGCTATTAATTTGCTGAACAATTAATCTTTTAAATAATATGTTATGTTGTGTTGTTGTGTTGCTACTGTTGAAAATATGACTCTTTTATATTTCTCCTTATGCATATTGGCAGCATATTTACCAAAGACAAATTCCTGGTGTGTCCAATCACTGTTGGCCAATAAAAGGATTCTATTCTATTCTATTCTATTATTTCCACACACACCCCATCAATGTTTGCATCTCCTGCAAGTGCTGAGGCCAGGGCAGCCCCAGGTGCCCAGGTAGGGTCAGGGACCCTCCAGAATCGCTCTGGAGAGAGGCGGCCTTTCCCTGACCAAGGGCGGAGACTGCAGCCCACCTGGGCTGACACGGCCAACTCGGGCTGGCAGCAGCAAGGGCCAGCGTGGGATGTTCAGGGAGGGAGGCCGGTGGCCTCGGTGGCCCCGGCGGCCGTCCCCCGCTGCCTGCCCGGGCCAGCCGCGCTCCGCCGGGGAAGACAAAAGGGCCGGCGCGCGGGCTCGTGCCTGGCTATTTGTTAATGAGCGACATATGTCTCCGAAAGGAATCGTTCGGCCAAAGGTGGGGGGAACCTTCTGCGCTCCTGCGCCCCCCTCATTAGCATGAGCCCGGCCCCATTGGCTGGCGGGCTGTGATGTCACAGGGTGACTGGTAAACTTTGGGAGGGGGACTGCAGATTGGTAGCTTGGTTGGCAATTCTCTTCGCCTGCCAGAGCGGCGAGGGAGGGCGGAAACGCAGCCCGGGAAGCCAGCAAGGCACGGGGAGCGCGCCTGCCTCGTGCACTCTTCCAGGCCCCCGGCCAAACCCCTCGCCGAAGGTCGCCGCATTCCCGCGGAAGAGGCTGCACGGAAGGGGGGCGGTGGGTCTGCGAGGCAAAGCTGCCTTGTCGGCGAGCGGAGCGGGTCCTTCTGCGGGGAGGGGGCTGCGAAGGGGATTCCCTCCCACGGTGGCCGACACGAAACCCCTGGCTCGGAGCGCTGGGTTGGCCCGCGCCTTTCCCGCTGCCTCAGTCCGGTCCGATCTCCACGAACCCACCAAAGGCCCCCGGCGGCGAGGGGAGCCCCCAGGAAAGCGCCTTATCCAAGGACTTGGAGGCACGCCTTCCTGGTGAGGGGGCGCCAGGGCACACAGGAGCCCCCCCCTCAAGAGCAGAGTCTAGCCCGTCTTGGGTCTACTTTGGGTCTCGGGAGCAGGCGTGGTGGGGGGCAGGGGGCTGTGCCCACGGCTCCTCCTGCCCACTCTGGATCGCTGGCCCACCGAAGGCAGGCCGGGAGGGCTGGAGGCGCTGGAAGGCTCACCTGTGGAACAGGGGACAGCGTGGGGCCCCTTTTTGCTAGGGCGAAGTGACCGCCTTTTCACCCTTGGTTCTCCGGGAGTGACACCTCCTTCTCTAACACCCCCACCCCCCACCCCCGCCACTCACACCCTGGGCAGCCGCGGGAGGTAGCCCTCTTGGCGCTCAAGTCCCCACCCTCACATGTTACTCGCGCGTAAATCGGGCTCCTTGCTGCTCCGGAAATCTTCCTTCGAAACTTTTCTTCCGGCGCTCCGCCCATGAATGACAGCCCCGGTTTCATCCCTCGAAGTGCAAAGCTCTTGGGAGCGGGTCTGAGCCTCCGAGTTTGCGTTTGTCTGTCGGTGGCTCTTTTGGCCGGTCGCGTTCATGACCAGCGTCGCCCAGGGCGAGGGATTATGGGAACTGAAGTCCAAAGGAAAGAGCCACGCCTGGAGTCCAAAGGAGGGCCACAATCGCTCGCTCTTGGGGCACGAGGCCAGGCGGGACGGGGGGGGGTGTCTTGCAGCTCCGGGGCTCCTCCCGGGTTTCGAGGCACCTACCGAGGGATCTCTCGTTAGAATGCCGCCCGCGTGCACACTGGGGGGCTTCCCGTAACAGACAGCTGGGAACCCTGGTCTGTCTGCCCAGGCTACGTGGAAGTACTAGCCCAGGTGACTTTATTGCTAGTTCTGCAGTTCTGCTAATAACTTCCCAAGGCTCCCTCCCAGAATGCATTGACACACACACACACACACACACGCTAAATTCCTGACCGTCACCCCTCTTCCTACCCCAATTTCCGAGGAGAAAAAAGCTGTGCTTGGAAAGTCTTTTGGCTCAACTGTTTTCAGAACCAGTGAAGGTGGGGAGAAATGGAAGGACGGCGTCTCTGGGCATGTGCAAAATGACTTTCTTTTGTGCACAGCTTTGATGTGGCTTGGACCAGAAGAGCAGCTTCCTCGAGATTTAACCGGGCTTGTTTCTCAGTCCATCTTTTTGTACAGATGACCTGACTCTTCTCTTATCCGCCCCTCCCCCTCCCCAGCCCCACCTCCGCCAGTCCTGGGACAGGCCTGAATTTCAGCAGCTTTACCAAAAACAGAGTCTTCCTCGCACCTCTAGTATGGAATGGGTGTGTGTGTGTGTGTGTGTGTGTGTGTGTGTGTGTGTGTGTGTGTGTGTGTGTGTGTGTGCGTGTGTGTGTGTGTGTGTGCGTGTGTGTGGTGGTAGTGGGGGGGGCATACGGCCCTTGAGACCCATTCCCAGACTCCCCTGCTTCCTTTCAGAAGAAGAACAAAAGGCCCCCCTCATTAAAAAGTGAGAGTATCGCTTGTTTGATTGCATCCCGGGCCCACAGGTCCCCCTCGCTCCCTCCGTCCAATAAATCACAGGCCGAGCCATGCCAAAGGAGGGGAAGGGGTGGGGGAGAGAAGGGGACGCTCAATTTTCTCTTCCCCCTCCCCTCCGGCCCCAAATCCCAGGCTGCTTCAGCCAAAGAGTTATGCCGCCGCCGCCGCCGCCGCCGCCGCCGCCGCCTGCTTCTCCTCCTCCTCCTCCTCCTCCTTGCGGGACTCAGCGAAGCCCTTTCCCCTTGCAGGTTGCTCCTCGGCAGGCCGGTTTGGCGACCCGGGCGTCGGCGGTGGGCGAGCCTTCACTGGTTGCTCGCCGGTCTGGTCCCTTCCTTCCCCCCGCCTCTTTTCCCGCCTCCGACGTGCGAAAGAAGAAAGAGAGGCGAAGGGGTGGGTGAACAAGGAACCTGGGGGTTATCAAAAGACAGGGCAGGAGGCGACTCGCAACAGCATCTCTAAATCATTCTGTCTCAGCCCTGTTCCCGGGAGAGGGAGAGAGAGAGAGAGAGAGAGAGATGATTTTTTTTTTGATGGATTAAATTAAGCGCTTCCATTTCCGTCCACCACCTGATCGCTGCATTATAAATCGGAACAGCTGATCCGCGAATCGCCAGAAATTCAAGAGCTTGCAACAAGAGGCTGCGGCGAGGAAGCCTGGGAGCTGTCCAGTGCTGAACGAAGACAACCGCCCCCCCCCGCCCGCAAGCAAGCAAGCGAACAAGGGAAGTCAAAGCCAGCCAGCGAGCCAGTCAGGCCCCTCTTCTGCTCCAGCCGCCACCGCCGCCCCGAAGCGGAACAACAATACGAATTACAGCACACGCACAGAAGCTACAGCTGGAGAGGACCGAAGCCGGAGCGGGGGTCGCGGGGGGGAGGGCGGTCGACGGACGAAGGGTGGAAAGAGCCGAGCCAGACCGGGCCAAGCCGCAGCCGACCCACCGGCGCGAGAGTGCGTTGTGCAACAGAGGAAGGGAGCCCGCCATCCGGCGATCCGGCGAGCGAAGGATCGGTCCCCGGGACCCGGGCACGGTGGGCGCCGCGATCGCTCTCGATCTCCGGGAGCTGTCCAGGTGCTGAAACCGCCGGCCGCCTCTTATGAACCAGCGCGGCGTGGGCTGCAATCTCTCGAACTCATGGTGGGCTTGTGAGCCGCGCTGGAGGGCGAGCGAGGGAAGGCCTGCCAAGGAGGCGCCGCCGCAGCCTTGCCTCCTCCTCGCCGCCGCACAAAGCTGCCGCCGCCGCCGCCGCCGCCGCTGCCGCTCGAGGAACAAGGGCTGGCGCGGCGCAACCGCCCAGGCTGGAGACCTCCGCGGCACCCGCCGCCGCTCCGTTCACGGGTTTGGAAGGAGAAGACGGAGACAGCAAAAAATACCACAAAGCCATAGCCCTCCGCCACCGCCGGCCTTGAGGCGTTGCGGGGTTGGCTTCCTCCCACCCCCACCCCTTATTTTTTTTTCCTAGGGAAACGAAACCAGGGACTCCCACGTTGGGCTTCTCCGCCTAAATTTTATTTTTCTACATTTCTTCCTGTCTTTCTTTTCGTTCTTGTCCGGCCGTCTTCCTTTCCCGCCGCCATCCCCATCCCGCCCGCCCGCCCCCCCCCTCCTTTCTGGTCTGAACCCATCGGCGGATGCTGAGGGAGCTTTCTCACATTCCGGGAAAGTCCAGAAACCATGCCAAGATCTTTCCTGGTTAAAAAGGTCAAACTTGACGATTTCTCTTCGGCGGATCTAGAAAGCTCCTACACCAGGTCGCGGGCGGACTTCAGCTCCCGGATCCATGACAAAGGTATGGGCGAGGGGGTACTGGGCGGCGGGGGTGAAGTGGGGACGGGACCCTCCTGTCAAGCCCGGCCGTGCGCGGAGAGCTGGGGGGGGTGAGAAGGAGAGGGCTTGTCACGATCAGGGTCGGGCCGGGGGCGCCAGTTTGCAGCAACTCCGCACGGGCAGGGTCAGCGGCCGGCGGGGTGTCCCCGCACCATGAGCGCCCCGGGGCAGTGGAGCCGTCGCAGGAGGAGGGATGGACAGCCACGGTATGCGGCGGCTTCCTTAGCTGGAATGCCAGAGCAGCCGCGGCAGAGGCAGCGAAGGCCCTGTTGAGCCTGGCTTGCGCCTCACCAGGTGATGCTGATGCGGCGGCGGCGGCGGCGGCGGCAGCGGAGGCTGCCGTGTTGACTCGGCACATTTCGCTGCAACCCAACCCTGCTAAAATTAGACCTTGTGGGGACGGAGGCGCGGGTGGCGGGAGTGGGGGTGGCTTTTTCATGATGGGCAGAGGAGACGTGGGGTTGGGGGGAGGCGGGAAGAGAAGGACAACCCCGCCGGAGGAGGCATATTCCAGGCAGCCCTTCCTTCCTTCCTTCCTTCCTTCCTTCCTTCCTTCCTTCCTTCCTTCCTTCCTTCCTTCCCGGGAGCGGAGCCCTTTTGTCTGGCGCCGCTGCAGTTCAAGGACGAGGGCGCTTCTTTCTACCGGCCCTGCTCCCGGAGGAGGTCGCCCCCCCCCTTAGGCCTTCCCTGTGTGGCGCTGAAGGTTTCCCCCCTCCCCTTGCGATATGTTGGGGTGCTCCCCTCCCCCCTCCGGTCTGGGCTCCTAGTGAACCACCCTCTTCGCTTTTGTTCCGGGCAAGGCGCCTGCAGCGCGTTGCATAATCGCCGGAATTCTGCTGAGGTGGTTTCAGAGCAGAAGGGGAAAGGGAGGGGGGGGGAGGGGAAGGAGCTACCCGCTCGCAACAAACCAACCAGTCCATACCGCTGCCCCCCTTCCGCCCCCCCCCGGCTTTGGTGTCCCACACAAGGCTGACCTTGAGAGAAGGGGATTGCGGGTGTGTGTGTGTGTTCAGGGAACGGGGGCACTTTTTCTGCGGGATAGGGCCTGGAGTCCCCCGCAGACACACAGGGCAACATACACGCGTAGACAAACGCCCTCCCAGGCCAGCCGGTTATTTGGCCGAAGCCGCGGCCGCTGAAAGGGGCAGGACGGCCTCCTCGAAGGGGACCGAGAGGCGGGTGGGGAAGGGAAGGGTCCTCCCGTGCCGCCCTAGAGGAGCTTGACAGGAGCCCCCGGGCCGAGGGGGGAGAGAGGGCTGGGGTGGGGGGCTTCCTTTCAGGGCTCCCGCTTGTTGCATCTATTAACTAGAGAGCTCTCGAGCTGAGCTCCCGGAGCCCATCAATTATTGACTAATCAGCGTCTCCTCCGCGACCCCCTCGGGCTGCCCGTCGCCGCTTCGCAGAGGGGCCCCCCTCATTCAACCAGCTCTCTCTCTTTCTCTTCTCTTCTCGGCTCCTCTGTTCTCCCTCCATCCCTTTCCATCTCGCCCCCACACCCCCCACACCGCACGCATACTTTGGCCTGCTGGACTTCCCTGCCTTCCCTACGCCCTTGCCCGTCCACTTCCATTTCTCCTGATCTTTCCCTTTGAACCCCCCCCCCGCCACACCTCTCCTGCAAAACCGCCTCCTCCTCCCCTTCCCTTGGCCCTTCCGCCCTCCGTCCCAACTTCCCGCCCCCTCCTCTTCCTGCTCCCCCCCCCCCCACCCCGCACCCCCCAGGAGGCTACATCAGCGAGTACATCACACCGTCGCCGGTGTATGAAGGCGAGAGCGACAGCGGCCTCAAGGTGCCCTCGCCGACGGGGGTCATCTACCCGGGGGCGCACAGCGACTACGGGGCCCCGGATTCGGAGCCGCCCGACAGCCCCCGCTCCGAGCTCGCCGGCGGCTACATCAACGGCGACGCGGCGGTGAGCGAGGGCTATGCGGTCGACGCTTTCTTCATCACCGACGGCCGCTCGCGGCGCAAGGCGTCGGGGGCGGCGGAGGAGGCGGAGGCGGAGCAGGAGGCGGAGGCGGCGTCGGGGGCTCTCGCCTGGGCGCGGCGGGGCAGGTCGGGCAGGCCCCCCCTCCGGCCCCTCAGCAGCGGCACACGTGCGGCGAGTGCGGCAAGACGTACGCCACCTCGTCCAACCTGAGCCGCCACAAGCAGACGCACCGCAGCCTCGACAGCAAGATGGCCAAGAAGTGCCCGACGTGCGGCAAGGTGTACGTCTCCATGCCGGCCATGGCGATGCACTTGCTGACGCACGACCTGAAGCACAAGTGCGACGTGTGCGGGAAGGCCTTCAGCCGGCCGTGGCTGCTGCAGGGCCACATGCGCTCGCACACGGGCGAGAAGCCCTTCGGCTGCGCCCACTGCGGGAAGGCCTTCGCCGACCGCTCCAACCTCCGCGCCCACATGCAGACCCACTCCGCCTTCAAGCACTTCCGCTGCAAGCGCTGCAACAAGACCTTTGCCCTCAAGTCCTACTTGAACAAGCACTACGAGTCGGCCTGCTTCAAGGGAGCCGTCCCGCCCCCGCTCAGCCCCCTCGAGGCCTGACCCGGCACCCGCCCACCGCCCGCCCGCCCAGCTCGCCAGTCGGCCGGCCAGCCAGCCAGCGCCTCCCCCCGCCCCCGCCAGCGCCCCCGCCCCCGCCCCCAAACAGAGCACAGCTCGGCCACCGCGACGGAGCGCGCACCCCCCCCCCAGGGCGACGGGAAGGAGCCACCTCGCCACTGGCCGCCAGCCAGCTAGCGCCCCCCCCGTCCTCCCCCTCTTCGTCTTCCTCCTCCTCCTCCTCCTCCTCGCCTCCTCCTCTCGCTAGAGGAGGCCCGGGACTCTCCCACCTGGGCGCTCGCCCTCCCCCTCCCTCCTGTGGGCTCTCTCGAAAGGGTCAAGAGCGGACAGCCAAGGTGAGGAGAGAGATGAGTCAACCTCCGCAACCAGTGACCCCCAAAGTCTGTTCACCTCGACAGGTACAAAGGCTAAAACCACGCAATGTTGACACTGGCTACTTCCGCTCAGCATTAATCAGCCTCAGAAGCAGAAGAATAACTATGATGATTAATGAATTGCGTCAGGCGAATGATACTCTTTTTTTATGAGTTGCTTGACTTGCAAGGCGGTTTTCCCTCCCTCTCTCTCTATTTTAATTTAAAGAGTCTGATTTCTATTTTGGTAAGTGTTTGTTTTATTATGCATTTATTTCACTGCCTTTTTAAGAAGCAAAGAAAATGTAGAACTGTATTCTTGAAGGCTTTCACGCCGGGATTTGATGGTGGTTGTGAGTTTTTCGGGCTGTTTGGCCGTGTTCTGGAAGTTTTTCTTCCGCCAGACTCTGTGGCGGGCATCTTCAGAGGGCAAGGAGCCTGGGGAACTAGGAGTTCTCTCTGTGCTCCTTGCCCTCTGAAGATGCCCGCCACAGAGTCTGATGAAATGTCAGGGAAGAAAAACTTCCAGAACACGTCCAAACAGCCCGAAAAACTCACAACAACATGTAAAACTGCTCTTGAATCTGGAGGCTTTCTTATGTTTGTTTGTTTGTTTGTTTATTTGTTTATTTATTTATTTATTTATTTATTTATTTATTTATTTATTTATTATATACTTACTTCTTGGGGGGGAGTGCACCCTTCCTTAAGAGGTTTACGTTGCACTTTTGTTTTCGAAAAAAGAGCCAGCTCCTTGCATGGCTCTTGACTTCCAATCTGTACGTATGTTGCCAAGACTTCCTTACTATGCCAAAGTCTACGTCACTTTTTTGAGGGTGGGGGTGGGGGAAATGAGGAAACCAACAGGTGGGAAAAAGACTTGACCTTTCTTTCTTTCTTTCTTTCTTTCTTTCTTTCTTTCTTTCTTTCTTTCTTTCTTTCTTTCTTTCTTTCTTTCTCGTTTGTTTGTTTGTTTGTGTTACGTTGGGGGTGGGGGTGGGGTGCTATTGCCATCCTTTCTAACACAGGACTTTTTGCATGCAGGAACAAATGTATTTACAATCTATGCCAATTTGATGATGCTTTTTTAACTTATTATTATTATTATTATGGATTTTCATTTGTAAAACAATTTTACGTCACTTTTTTCCTTTGCCAAACTTTTAGATAATAATAGTCTATTTGAGGCAATATTCTCCTACTGAACTAATAGAAGCAATAATTAACTTAATGCATGTTATTTTTAAGACAATAGTATTACTGAGGAATCAGGTACATTTTAATCCAATATTCTTAATAGCAACGGATATCAGGGACTTTGCCAATGTAGTGAACTAGAGTTAATACGGCGAATCTTCCTTCTCTTCTAATGAATGCACACTGCCTGCCTTCTTCGACTTACTTCCGAGTAGCTTAGTCAATTCTCTAGGCTTGTAGCGCTTGCCTTGCCCGGAGAACTACGAGCAATTATTTCCCTCGTCCCTCCCCCCCCTTTCCCTCCCTCCCCCCTTTTTTTCTAGCGAATCTTCCAGGATTGTCCACTTTGGCTTTCGGGGATTCTTCCTCCCTTCCAAAACCTTCCAGTCCCTGAGGTGCGGGCTTGTGAAGGGGGTGGGTGCCCTCTTGCCATCTGGTCGAGAGGCTGCCTCTGGACATCTATCCACAGAAGCAGAAATGGAAAAAGTAACTTTTTTGGGGGTGAGCGGCTATTGAGCTTCAGAAAAGCTCAGCCACCGTAGCCACCACGGTGTGGGATTATGGGGATGGTAGTTTCCCTCCCACCGCGCAATTCCCCTGCCAGAAAGCCTCCACCCCTGCTGCACAGGCCTGTCCCTTAAAGCTGTGGCCTGGCCTGCTTAGGGGCCGCACCCCACACTTTTGGCCCTCTGGCAGCGGCTGCTGGGGACCAGCTGTTCCGGGTTCGCTGCCTTGTTTTCCCTGCCCTCCCGCCCTCCCACTCTCCCCACCACCACCACCACCACCGGCTTTGCAGCTCCCTGTCTCCCTCTCCAGCCCCCCCCCCCCAATTAGCCGCACACCCTCCTTTTTCCAGGACAACTTTCCGGCACCCCACCTCCGTTCTGCGGAGACCTCCTAAGTCTCCCCCCGCCCCCCATACAAGACATCCTCTATGGGCATAAGAGAAAGAAAAACATCCCTGCCACCACACACGCACTCAAACGATGCCATTGCCTTTTTCTCGGGAAACAAACAGTTAAACAAAAAGCCACCCCTAAAGCCACGTGGACAGTCCTCCTTTTCCCCTCTGAGGCTCCCCTTCCCCCTTTAGGTCTTTCCATTTTATTAATAACTTAAGAAAAATAAACAGCACAAAAGAATAAAAAAAACCTTAATAGAATTCAGGTAGAAGGAACTTGTATTAGCTAGGACCTCCTGTTTTTGTACTTAAGATAATTAATAATGCTACTAGAATGATGACTCCTAATACTAATACTGCTACTAATCCTCCCTCTGCTAATATAATGATTTAAAAAGGGAAATGAAGACTTCTATATATCGCAAGAGGAGCTTTTGTAAATACGGTTTGGAAATTTACATGAATTTTTACAAGCTGTAAAGAATCCTAAGTCTGTCTGTGGAAAGAGTAAGAGGAAAAAAAACTTTTCCCTGGGAGAAAAGACATAATAAGACTCGTGGAGAAGAAGGAGAAGAAGACGGGAAAAATAATTATAATTATAATGTTGAGCCAGTATTTGAATGATGTAAAGCACAATTAGCACAAGGTGTCTTGGAGCACTTCACAATAATAATAATAAAAATAATAATGATAATAAAAATAAAAAGAGACGAAAAACTTGCCATAGATCCGCAGTCGTGGGCTTCTTATTTCTTCCCCTCCCCTCTCTGGGCCTCTCTTTCTAAGCGTTGGCTCCGGGGACCGAGCCAGCGCACGCGCACGCGCACCCCCCACCCACCCCCTTTTGCTCTTCGCACATGCTCTGGGAACCGTCGCCTGCCTCCGAAGTTTCGGGTGCGCGGCGGCTGAGCTCCGGCGTTGCTGGGCTCCTCAATCCCGGGGTTCAGTATCTCCTGCCCTTCTTCCCCTCTCCTGGGCTGGATCGAACCCTGCGGGCTCCGGCGGTGACCACCCTGGGGGCGGCTGGCAGAAAGAGAGAGGGGGGGGAAGAGGCGTGGGGAGGGGCGTCTTCTCGCCAGGAGGGGGCGGGCCGCCCCCCACACGCCCCCGCACCTCCTCCGGGCCCCCTTCCCCGGTCTCCTGCTAAGGGCAGCAGGGCGAGCTCAGGCGGCAGGAACTGGGAGCAGTAGGAGAATCCCCTCCCCCCTGCCCCTGCCCCTCCCCCCACCTCGCTGGCATTCCGCTCACGTCGAGGCTTTCCCCCCCTCCCTCTCTTCTCCTCCTCCTCCTCTTCCTCTTGATTAAAGGCATCGGAGGAGGTACAAAGGGAAGCCCCGCGCCTTTCATCCTCCTTAACCCGGGGCAGAAAAGCAATTTGCCGCCGCAAGAGGGAGGGGCGGGAGAGAGGAGGCCGGGGAGAGCCGGGGAAGGGGCCTCTTGGAGGAGGGGAGGCGGCCAGGCCCAGCCTGGTCGGGGACCGCTCGGCCTAACCCGCTTTCCTTGGGTGGTGCGTCCTGGCTCTGGGCCCCTTTGCAGGCATCCAGAGGGAGGATTGGGTGGCCCCTGGGACTGCTGGCTTGCCAAACCCTTGTCTGTGTGTGTGTGTGTGGGGGAGCCAGTCTCCTCTGAACAAGGCCCTTGATCTTGTCAGGTTTGGGAAGCTAAGCAGGATCAGCTGAGGTTTGTGCTTGGATGGGAGACCACTTTGAAGACCGGAGAAAAAGGGGGCGCCACAGTGGCCACTCTCAGTGGGCACAGTACAGGGTGGTGAGTTCCATGGTGCCACCCTAATATACCATGGCAGCTACGGAAGGTGCCCCAAGCTTTCCTGTAGGCACGCCTTGGTGCCCACGTCCTATTTACAACCTGAGAAAAGGCCAGGTGTGGTTCTCTGAGGAAAGAGGGGGTTGTTTTAATTCCAAAGGTTTCCTGGAGTGCATTTGGGGCACAAGTGGAGGGGGCCCCAACCTCTCTGGGTTTGGCTTGCCTTCCCAGAATGCCATGGTTGGCAAGGAAGGTCAAAACCCACGGGGACGTGAGTCAGTGCTTCTGTGGACACCCATTGGCTTCTTCAGGTGCCCGGGGTGGTGTTTTAGGGGCACAAGGCTAACCCTGGTGACCCTCTGGGAGTGCATGGGTGAATGATGATGGCTGCCAGCCACAGCACCAGGAAGGAAGATGGCTGGCTTGTGAGGCCTCGGCCGTGGAATCATACGAGTTGGAAGGGACCTCAATGAGGGCCATCTTCTAGTCCAACCCCCCTGCCATGCAGGAACCCCCATCACAGGACTCCTGACAGATGGCCATCCAGCCTCTGCTTAAAAACCTCCAAAGAAGGAGACTCCACCACCCTCCTCCTTTGGGGCAGCATATTATTCCACTGCCGAACAGCTCTAACCATCAGGACGTTCTTCCTAATGTTCAGATGGAATCTCTTTTCCCGTAGTTTGAGACCATTGCCCCGCGTCCTAGTCTCTGGGTCTTTCTGGGACCAAAGCTGCCTGCTGGGCTCCCTTGCACAGCTTGGCCACTCCTCTTCAATCTGAACACCTGGTTCACCTGAGGTCATTTGTCAGTAGGGGAAGCTTTATTTTTCACTGTTTCCTATAAAATGGTCCTGTGGAAGCTGGCCGTTGTGAGAGATGAGCTGATGCTCTTAGGCCAGGTCAGTTTCCAGAGTGGATTACCACTTCTCCCTTCTGCTTTCTGGATTGTGTGTGTGTGTGTGTGTGTGTGTGTGTGTGTGTGTGTGTGTGTGTGTGTGTGTGTGTGTGTGTGTGTGTGTGTGTGTGTGACAGAGAGAGAGAGAGAGAGAGAGAGAGAGAGTTGTGGCCCTTTGCACAGCCAAAATGGAGAGACTGTGACTTGGGTTCCTCATGGCACAGTGCTTAAATGCCTGCTTACTGCAGCTAAAACTGTGCTCACGACCTGGGGTTCAATGCCAGGTAGCAGGCTCAAGGTTCACTCAGCCTTCCATTCTTCCAAGATCAATAAAATGAGTCCCCAGTTTGCTGTGTGTGTGTGGGGGGGGGCAATGTGTAGCCTGCATACTGTAATTAAACTGTAAACCACCCCGGGACTACTTGAAGTGGTATGGGGTGGTATATAAGCAGGACTTTTGCTTTTTGCTTTCTAGACCTCTGAGCAGCAGGGCTTGGTGGTGTGTTTTAAGCTGCCTCCCCAAGCAATCAGGATGCGCTCAGAGAGAGGGAGGGGGCACTTTCCTCTGACCTCTAGCCTGATTTATAGCAAGCCTCAAGAAAGCAGGCCTGTGGCCATCTGGGGGGATGGGCTCTGAATGGTACCCCTAACACCAAAACAGCTCAGGAGACAAGCTTGGCTTAAACGTGGGGGGGCATCTATGAGCCTTTTCACACGAACCCTAAACTCCGCGGCAAATGGCTCCCAGCTCCGGAGCTTAAAATTGTTTCCCCACCAGCTCCGGAGTTTACAGAAAATTAAGTGCGACCGCGTCCCAGCGCACTTTTCAGGTACCTGCTCTCCGGGGGTGAAAAATCCCTGATGCGGATCTAAGGTAGAGAGTGCCGGGCTTTCCTGGCTACTGTTTGTTGTTTTTTTGCCCCCCCCCCTTAAGCTATCTGAATGCTGCCAGGAACAGAGCGAGACCGGCAGAACGGAGGTAAGCCAGCATTCTTTTCTTTCTTTTTTTTCTCCCTCCCCTCACGCAGCCAGCAGCCAGGAGTGCGGAGGGGGTGGGAACACAGAAACAGCGACAAACCCCCAAGATCTCTGGTCCGAATTTAAGTGGCCAGCGGATCTTAGGGGTCGTGTGAAAAGATGTCCACCAAAGCTGCCACTGTGATAAATCTGTTGCCCTAAAGCTGCCGCATGACTCTGTGTTATTTTGGCTAAGCCAATTCCTCCTCCTTAATGGTCCAAGGAAATGTCTGAAGGCCAACTCGAAGCCCTTGTCGGTTCTCCTCTGCAGTAGCTGAGATAAAAGGGGGGCAAGGAGGGGCAGAGCAGGGAGGATGTGTGTGCACACGTGTGGGTGTGTTTGCAACCTGCATGGCAGTAGAAACATGCCGGGCAGAGGAGAGTAAGTGCCCTTGGACATTCCTACTGGTCACGGGTTTGGCCATCCCACATGGGTGAAGAGGGAGGGATGTGGTGGGGTGGGGTCTGTTTTCCCTTTTGGAGTCCAGGGTTGATGGGGGGGTGAGGAGGAGAGAGAGAGCCTTTGTCACGGAGGCTGGGAAGAAGGGTAGGAAGGATAGAGGTTCCCTTTCCTCTTCCATAGTCCAAAGCAGCAACAGCTAGAAGTTTGCAGGGAAGGTCTGGTTTGGGTTGGGTTTTCCACAGGCGTTTCCACACCCTCTTTCTGTCCCAACATCAGGAGAGGCTTAGAGCTTCTTTAACCTCTTTTGTTCTGCATAAACTTTCTTGGACTGCAGGCACACACCTGAGAAAAGGGACTGCAGTCCACGCCAGCTTACGCCAAATGAAACAGGGTTACTTCTGAAGGAGCTGCAGGCAGCTTTATTGTTTTTACTCCAGCTGGCTCCCTGAAACCCCTGGAAATCTCTGATCTCTGTGCCTAGTCTCCTTCGCTTTGGAGTAAGTGGGCTTAGGGCTTTGGATGGGCCAGTGGTGGGCTGCCTGCCTGTGTTTCGAGGGCACACTCTCCCACGATCCTTCTACATTTGCAGCTGTTGCCACCAGGGCTCCCTCTCCAGACGTGCCTGTGTTTGCACCATGAAACTTCTGCATCTGTTGGGGTAGGAGCAGGGAGAAGAGTGTGGAGCTCCATCTGCCTTCCAGGGACCAGAATCGTGCAGACAGAAAACTTAGGAGGGACATGCTGGGGGTGGGGGGGGTGGGATGAAGCAATAACCCAAGGAATGCCCCCTCTCCAGTAGCATGTGGGCCAAAGCCTCAGAGGAGAGCAGGGTTGGCCCAAGAGTCATGGCATCAGGATGACAGGCCTGGATGGGCCAGGTGCTGTTGCCCTCTGGATGCCATTGCTCTGCAGCCATCATGGCCCTTACCAGGAGGGCCTAGTGGGTAGGGAGGACGAGACCACAGAGGCATTTAGACAGCCCCACCCCACCCTTGGAGCATAACAATTGCAAGGACAAGCAAGCCTCTGAGCATGTACAGAGCATCCTCTCCCTGCACCATTGAGATGGAATATTTCTTTACACATACTACAGCATTGCACAACTTAAAATTGTGGACAGATATAGAATATAGAATTAAACAAAAATAAATTCAAATGTTATGACAAAGAAAATTTTGGATTCCAGGCAAGCGCTGAGAGGGATTAAGGAGCGATTAACTGGAAAGAAAAGGAAGGCAGAATCCGCATTGGGCAACTAGGCACCAGTGTCCTGGGGGTGGGGTGGGGGCGCAGAGGTCAGATCCCTGCTGGTGCGCAAGATTGTCGGAGAGGAAGAGGAAGGGGCCATGCCTTCCTCTCCTGCAGGAAAACTGCAGATCAAGCAGGACTCGGTGTCCTTTCAAGGAGCCCTGAGAGGGGAGGGGGTGGGGGAGCTGTGTTGGAACGCGGCATCCCTTGGATCGCAACGCGAGTGTGCAGCTGGATCGAGGTAAAAAGTGCTGAGAGAATAAACACCGCGGCGACGCCGAGGGACAAGAGGGAAACCTGGCAAAGGGCCCGTTGGGTGCAACCGCAAAAAGTTGGCAACCCAGCCAGCCGGTCTCTTCGTTCAAGAAGGCACGGCCAGCCGAAGGCTACCTGAACTACAAGCCCTGCAGCCCCCACCCCACCCCACCCGCCACGGGCGGGAAGGCCAGGGAGAGACCCTTCGGGTTTTCCAGTTTCTGGTCCAAAAGCGCAGGGCCGTCAAGGACTTCCGAATTCCTTCTTCCTTCCACGGGACAGACAAAAATCCAGGGATCTGGCGCCCCCCGCCACCTCCCCCCTCTTCCCCCACGGACCGGCCCGAGGCAAAGAGAGGACCCGAGTCCTGGGCAGTCCTGCTCCCCCCCCCTTGGTCAAGGGCAGGATTCCCCGCCCCTCCATCAGTGCAAAGAAGGGGCTTTCCCACGTGTCTCTCCCCTACAGCCAGCCGGCTTCTCCCCCCCCCTTTTTTTTTTTCCTCGCGTGCCAAATGCTGTAGCTCGGGCTCCCCCCCCCTTCCTGGCCCGCTGGCTGCAGTTGGGCTGCAGTTGCAGTTGCAGTTGCAGTGCTGTGGCGTCCCCCCCCTCCGCTCCCCCCTCCTCTTCCTCCTCCTCCTCCTCCGCAGCAGCAGCAGCAGCAGCGCAGCCGACTCGGCACCTTCCCGCTTCCGCGCCGAGGCGGAGGAGTGCAGCCTTTCGGGGCCAAATTGGCGCACGGGGTGGAGCGCGGGAGAGCTGCTGCGGGGGCTGGCCCTCACCCAAGCCCAGCTGCGAGGACGCTCCCCCCCCCGCCTCCGCCTCGGTCGCCAAAGTCAGCGCCTTGCCCTTGGTCCGGCCGACGCCAGGCAGAGGCAGCCCGAGGCCGAGCCGGCCATGGGGGGCATCCGCGAAGGGAAGGAGCTGGAGGAGGGGAACCTGCGCAGCCCTTAGGAAGCGGGGCGAGGCGGGGGGGTCTCTTCTGCTGGGCGCCTGGGGCGCCTGTCGTCCTCTCCTGCCCGAGTCGAGCTGAGCTGGGCTGCTGACTCACATCCCTGGTGCTGCTGCTGCTTGCAGGCAGGAGAGGCCGGCTTGGTCCAGCATTTCCTCCCGCAGCAGCGCTGGAAAGAGCAACCGAGGCAAGCCGGCCTGGCGTGGCGTGGCGGGGGGAGCAGCGAGGGAGCACACCAATCAGCAAAGGGCATGGAGTTCCCCCCCCCACCCTCCCCATCGCTACGGCCGCTGGAATCCTGCCCGCCGCTGCAGGACCGCCATCACCCCGGACGGTGCAGCAGCAGGAGCAGCGGCGAGCTTGGGTTTCGTGTGTGTGTGTGGGGGACGGGGTAGTCTCCAAAGCTGCTCGGCTTGATGCCCCCCAGTCGAACTGCAAAGGAAGAAGGTGGAGGGGGGGTGGGGGGTCGCCTGTGCCTACTTGTCCTGCCTCGCTGCAGAGCAAGCCTTAGCCCCGGGCGGGACAAGGGGCGCGCAGCCGACCCCCGCTGCCTCGGATGGGAAGTGCGCGGGGAGCCTCAGGCGGAACGCCCCTCCGCCTGACCTCCTCCTGCCCTGTTGCGAAGGAGGCGGGCGGCGCAGGAGGGCCCTGAAGAAGGGAGAGGGAGGTCTCGCGCGCCTCAGCCCCGCAAGGACTACAGATCCCATCAGGCAGTGTAGAAGGAAGATCGCATCCTCTGCCCGGGGCGGACCTCCAACGTCATCATCGATCCACCGGCAGCCCCTCTCTATGCGGTTTGGGGCAGGGATGCGGCGCGGGGCTCAGGACAGGAGGATCCTGCAGGCGGCAAGGAGGGTCCCGCGCCACGTCCCCCTCCCCCCCCCGCCAGACTGACCCGGCATTTGCCGAGAAGAACCCGAGGAACGCTCCCCCCCCGCCCCAATTCCTGCTCCAGCCAGTATATGGTCACCAGGACTGCCAGCCGGCTGGCCTTCTCTCCCGCCCTGGGCCGTTGACCCCGCCTGACCCCTGCTCAGCCAGCGACGTCTGATGGGATCAGAGCCCGTGTCGCTCTGGACATAAATCAAGCCGCGCCCGCGGCGCTTGGGAGGCAGCCAGGGCAGCGATGCTGCAGCTCGCGCGAGCCGGGCCACCGCGGACACGACTCGGCAAGGCCCACCACCAGCTGGCTGGCTTCCTGGTGCCGGCAACGGGGCAATAATAATAATAATAATAATAATAATAATAATAATAATAATAATAATAATAATAATAATAATAATAATAATAATAATAATAATAATAATAATAATAAACTTTATTTCTATGCCGGCTTTCTCCCCAAGGGACCCAAGGCGACTTGCAACAGTACAATTCAATACAATATGAAATAGTAAAAAGAACAATTAAAAACAATAATAAAAAACACTATAAAAACAATACTAAAACTGCAGCAGCAGCAGAATTTAAAGGGCCCCCAGCCGATAAAACTGAATATTAATATGTTATAGATAAAGTTCAGAAGAAGCCCCCTTTCTCCCCCTCCCCAGGCCAGCGGCTCTCTGCACCCTCTGGATTACAGCGCCACCCCTTGCATCTATTCTGCACAGCTGCACCAGGCGCGGGGTGGGGGGTTGGGGAGAGCGTCCCAGTCCCTGTCCGGAGGAGCTTACACGCCACACACTCTTCTGTCGGCGGGAGAGACGAGAGCGGAAAGGAAGGGCAGAAGGCGGTCACGGGGCAGCTCACCCCTTAGCGCTGACCGGCGACGGGTGAGATTCAGGACACAGCAGCAGCTGGGACGGGAGGGGAGAAAGTGTCATAAGGTTTGGTCGCCCTCCTTTCCCGCTTGGCTCAGGGCAGTAGCCCTGGAAGGGAACAATGGTCCCGCTCAGCCGGAGCCGGGTAGCAAGCTGGGCCCGCTCCCCCCCGCTTTGCCCACGAGGAGCCTGGCCCAGAGGCTGCACCGGGCCTGAGCGACCACCACGCGGCTCCGAAGGAAGAGGGATCTCACCCACCCCGCCAGTAACGCTAGGGGGCGCTGAAACAATGCCTGCTTCCCACCCCCCTCCCACCCACCCACCCCGGAGTCCCAGGAGAGGGCGCGCTGTGCTGGACAGGCGGTTCCCTCTTGGATGGCTGCTAGTTTCCCCTTCCCTCTAGGGGGCGCAGCTTTTCGGGGAGGGCAGGAGAGATCATAACACACACGCGGGCGCGCACGCACGCACACACACACACACACAGGCAAGGCATGCCTGCAGGTAAGGAGAATGCCCCCAGAAGGTGGGCAGTGGTGGGCAGCAGAAAGCATTCAAGCAACCTTTGGTGGGATCTGTGTGCCGGTCACGGCTTTGTTTTAAAAGGCATGTGGAAATGTTTGAGATCCTTGCCAGCAGAAGTGTTTCCAGCTTGTTCTCTTATCATGTGTGCGCCTGCATGTCAGCCTCACTGGGTCATTTCCCACTCTCTTAGGGGTATCTGAGGTAGGTGAGATATTTAGGAAGCCTTTTGCCCCATCCTCTCCCGTTCCTGTGGGTCAGCCCAGCCATGCTAAGAATCTGGACACCCCTTGTTCTCCCTCCCCCCCAACTCTCTTTCCAACCCTGAGAAGGTCTCCTAAAAGGAAAGGGACAAGGATCAGAAGCAGCCCCTGTTTAATTCTTCCTCCTCCAGGGACAACATCGACTCTCCAATGGAAGAGACAAGACCCCCACCCCTCCAGGCCCAAGCCCACCACATGAGGGCAGGGGTGGAGAAAGGATCTGGAACAAGTTGCAGGGTGGGTGGCTTTTTAAAAGGATCTTTCTAGGCCAGGGGTGTCCAAATTTTTTGCAAGGGGGCCAGATTTGGTGAGGTGAACATGTGTGGGGACCAATCATCCAGCTGCATTTGGCCCCTGGGCCGGACTTTGGACAAACCTCTAGGGCATGCAAGGAGGCAGGAAGGACGCTGCAGCAACGGAGCTGGGGGCAGGTAGGCTGGGTGGGTGGCTGGGGGGGGGGATGGACAGAGGCAGGGAGGCAGACATATGGTAAATCTGCAAGCTGACGTCTCCATCCAGTATGGGGAGGGGCCAGCTGGCGGGGATGCATGACAGGCTGAGCCAGTGGGGAGAAGAGACCGCGGGCCGCTCATATTTTGAAAACAGGCCACATTTGTCCCCTGGGCCTGACTTTGGACATGCCTGTTCTAAGCTGTCCAAGAGAAGAAAGGCGCCAAGGTCTGGGAGGCCTCCCTGGTGCTCCCAAGAACTCCTGGGCAAGGGAAAGGTGAGAGAGCAGAGCAGAGAGCTGGGAGGTCCCCCCCCCCAAGAACAGGCTTCCATGCCACCCTGGTCGAGTGCTCCTGGATGATCTGCAGTTACCCATGATGGCGGTGGTGTGTGTGTGTGGGGGGCTCAAAGGAAAGGCTGCCTAGAAGTGTTTGGCTCTCTCAAGCTGCTCAGAGCCCTAAAGCAGAGAGCTGTCTGTCTGGCCCAAGCCCCAAGATGGGCTCCAGCCACCCAGGGGTGCTGCTGGCCAAGCGGGTTCTCTGCACATGAGGTATTTGTCCCACCTGTTCCTCTCCTTCCTCCCCTAGAACTGCCAGATCTGAGTCCTCCTGCTGGGAGGTGACCTCCTTTGCCTCACCCGGGGCCCAGTGGAAATTTCTCCAGATAAAAGTTTCTTTTCGGTGGCCTTTGGGAGGACTGGGCAGTGCTTGCTTGGGGGGGGCTCTCTCTTCCTGCCTGGTCTCCTCCTCCTTCAAGGCCTGGAAGACAGCTCAGCCTCACGCAAGGCAGATCTGCTCTTCTCACCTTAAAGGGGACTCCTGGAGTTGATGCTCTATTAGCTAGCTTTGATTAACCTAACTAAGAGGTTTAGTATCAGGCCAACAAGGCTGATTATTGATGGGAATGCGGTCTCGATTTATGTAGCACCACAATATCTCCATGGGGCAGGCCCCAAGTATCCCAACATTGCCAAAGGTTGGGGGGAGAGAGACCAAATCACCTTCAGGTGGTTGCTTTCACAAACCCTCACTGTGATGTGTCTTAAGGACAAATCAGGATTAAAAGGCACAGTCCATATCCTGTGGGGGAGATGCAGCGCAGCCACATGAGTGGTTCTCTCGGCTGCCCGTGGGCCGCTCTTTATGCACCTGTTGCAAAACCAGGTGCTGGATCAGCCGTACCCCCTCCACACACACACACCTGGGCAGGGGGACCCAATGAGGGAGAAACCACTACAGGGTTGCATATATTGGACAGAACTGTGCACAGAATCTAAATGTCAGGCGCCTCCAGGAATACTCTCTTCATTGTCCTGCAGTGTAGAACTGCGGAGTAGCTCATGGCTTCCCTCTTTGTAGCTTTAAAGCACACTGGTTTTTCTCAGCCTCTCTTGCTGAGGTTCCCAGCAAGAGTTCCAGCAAAGCTTGTACAAATGACTGCTCTTGCGTTGTCGAGAAAACCTTGGGGGGAAAAAACAACAATAATAGGCCACTGAAAACACAGAAGGCGTAGGATGGTTCCCCCGAAATGTAAGGGTGATGGGGTGTTTTTGCTTTCTTTTGCTTTGTTTTGTTGGCCATGTGGCTTGTTTGCTTGGCTTTGTGTGTGTGTGTGTGTTGGGGTGGGTGGGTGGATCAAGATAAAGGCAGGGAAAGAAAGGCGGAGACTTCCCACCTGCATGATCTGGAGGAGGGTCACTGAAGCTCCGCTCATCTGCTCTGGACACAACAGGGCCCTGTTTGGATGAGGGCCCTTCATTCTGCCTCTGAGGAAGTTCTTGGAATCAATGTTCAATAGGTGTTTTTAAGCAGAGGCTGGATGGCCATCTGTCAGAAATACTGTGATGGGGGTTCCTGCAAGGCAGGGGGGTTGGACTGGATGGCCCTTGAGGTCTCTTACATAAGAACATAAGAACATAAGAAGAGCCATGCTGGATCAGGCCAAAGGCCCATCTAGTCCAGCTTCCTGTATCTCACAGCGGGCCCCCCAGATGTGTTTGGGAGCGCATGAGACTAGATATCTGTCTCCTGATACCACTCCCCTGCATCTGGCCCTTGAACTACCCTGGTTTAAAGCCTAGAGATTACACATCTCCATCATGGTTTGTAACCTGTGATGGACTTTTCCTCCAGGAATCTGTCCAATCCCCTTTTGAAGGTATCCAGGCCAGATGCCATCATCACATCCTGAGGCAGGGAGTTCCATAGACTAACAACACGCTGGGTGGAAAAAATATTTTCTTTTGTCTGTTCTTACTCTCCCAGCCCTCAATTTGAGTGTATGTCCCCTAGTTCTGGTATTTTGTGAGAGGGAGAAGAGCTTCCCTCTATCCACTTTACTCATGCCCTGCATTATTTTGTACGTCTCAATCATATCCCCCCTCAGGTGTCTTTTTTCCAGACTAAAGAGCCCCAAATGTTTTAGCCTTTCCTCCTAAGGGAGGTGCCCCAGCCCAGTAATCATTTTTGTCGCTCTCTTCTGCACCTTTTCCAGTTCCACTATGTCTTTCTTGAGATGCGGTGACCAGAATTGTACACAATACTCCAGGTGCGGCCTTACTATTGTTTTGTATAACGGCATTATAATGTTGGCTGTTTTATTTTCAACCCCCTTTTTGATAATCCCTAGCATGGAATTGGCCTTCTTCACCGCTGCCACACATTGGGGAGACACCTTCATGGAGCTGTCCACCAACATACCAAGATCTCTTTCCTGATCCATCACGGATAGCTCAGAGCCCATGAGTTGATAGATAAAGTTTTGATTTTTCGCCCCAATATGCATTACTTTACATTTGGCTACATTAAAACGCATTTGCCATTTCGTAGCCCATTCCCCCAGTTTGGAGAGATCCTTCTGGAGCTCTTCACAATCTTCTCTGGTTTTTACCACACGGAAAAGTTTTATGTCATCTGCAAACTTGGCCACCTCACTGCTTATCCCTGTCTCCAGGTCATTTATGAACAGATTGAAAAGCACCGGTCCCAGGACAGAGCCCTGGGGCACACCGCTTTTCACCTCTCTCCATTGTGAAAATTTCCCATTGACACCTACTCTTTGTTTCCTGGATCTCAACCAGTTCTCAATCCAGAAGAGGACCTGCCCTCTTATCCCCTGACTGTGCAATTTTCTCAGCTCTTCCAACTCTATGACTGTATGATTCTATAGTCCAAAAAAACACACACCACTGTTGGATTCAACAAGAAAAATGCCAGCTCCAGATACTATAAAACAGCAGTTTATTCCAACATAACAAGATAAGCAAACACACATCCTAACACCTACCCTAAATACGCCTGGAGACAAACATTCACTCCCAGCAAATCTTCCTCCCATTTTCCTGTTAAAGGGAACTCTCCGAAGAGGAGGACTAAATAACCCATAACTCTGTTTTACCTGGCCCATTCCTATTGGCCAAGACACAACAGAAGTGACTCTCCCTGCTCCTAATGTGATATGTGGGAGCATCCTCTAAGGTATTCCCCATGCAACACCGGATTAGCTGCTGTGGAGCTGCAGTGGTGGCGCCTGTGGGTGTTTATTTGTTCTCAGGAGCAATAATACCAGAGGCTGAGCTTAAAGGGGAAAAATAGTTACTAAGGGCCTTTTACATGACCCCTAAGATCCGCTGGCCACTTAAATTCGGACCAGAGATCTTAGGGGTTTGTTGCTCTTCCTGCGTTCCCACCCCCTCCGCACTTCCTGGCTGCTGGCTTCGTGAGGGGAGGGAGAAAAAGAGAAAGAAAAGCATGCCGCTCACCTCATTCTGCCTCTCCTCTCTGTAAAAGTAGCTCTTAAAGGGGCGGGAGCCAAAAAACAACAAACAGAAGCAAGGAGAGCCCCACACTCACTATCATTACACCGGATCAAATAATTTTCACCTCCAAAGAGCAGGTACTTGAAAGGTGCGCTGGGATGCGCTAGAGTGGGTGTGGTCACACTTAATTTCCTGTTAACTCCGGAGCTGGTGGGTAAACATTTTTAAGCTCCGGAGCTGGGAGCCATTTGCCCAGGAGATTAGGGGTGGTGTATAAACGCCCTAAAGTTTGTTTAGAAAATGGCCTGCTGGTGGTTGTGACCTGCCCAACTCCATGAGAGGGTAGTCTCCAGAAGGACCTGTTCAGAACAGTCCTGCTCAGCTCCTGTAAATGCAAGCCTGGGGCTTCCTTTAGGGAGTCAGTCTGTCTCAGACTGGCCTTCCTCTTTCCCTGCTGCCTCCCACTTTTCCCATCCTTATTATCTTTCCAACAGAAGACCGACTTGGAGGACCCGGTAAATCGTTCTTCCTTTGGGGAAACGGGAAGGCGACGAGCCAAGGGGTGCATCAAGGGACAGGCCCCAATGCCTCTCCTTCCTGGGAGGTTTATGATCCAGGGGAGAACAAAGACCCCAAGGCTTTCCGGAGAACCCTCCGCCGACAGGCTCTTCCTTCTTAGGAGTGTGAACTGCACTGCGGGGGGGGGGGAGTGGAGGAGGGGGGAGACACAAGCAGAAGCACCCCCTCCTTCTGAGGCAACCCAGAGCCTCTCCAAGCAGGCTACTTGGCGAGGGAGAAGGGGCGATGGAGGGAGGGGGGGTTGTCTGGAGGGACATCCTTGGGGTAAAAGAGCGGAAGGAGGGGACCTCCGGATTCCCTCCTCCGGCTCTGCAGGACTCTCCCCTCGCCCCGTCCCGTCGGCGGCTGATCCGATCGGCTGAGCGCACTCCCCTGGGCTCCCTGGGTCTCCAGGGACGCCTCCTCCCTGCGCTCCGGCCTTGCAGAGAGAGAGGAGGGGAATCCCGGCGGAGACCGACCGCAGATTAAGCCTCGCCTGAGAACGCAAGATAGGGAATCCCCACCTCCCCCACCCCCACCCCGGCGGCTGCCACTCCCCCCCCCCGCTCCAGTAGGAACGCTCCGCTGCAGACACGCTTGTCGCCCGACGTGCCCCGCGGATGGGGGGGGGCTGAAGAAGCCTCCTCGGCCACCAGCTGCCTCACCCCCTACCCCTCTGCAGCAGGCATCTCTTCAGCCGGGCTTTCCCTCTCCTTAATCGGCAAACAAGATTAAGCCTCTCCATTCGCAGCCACCGCGGGATTTGTGCGCAGGTTTGGCACGGGCTAATCTCTTTGCTGGAGCCGCTGCCGGGCAGGAGATAAGGGAGGGAGGGTGTTGTTAGGGTTGGTGGTTCCGGGCTTGCTGGTCCCGGTCCCCTCCTGCGGCGAGGCACCGGGGAGGGATCCCGCAGGCCGGCGTCGCCCCCTCCCGGCGGCGGCGGAGGAGGAGGAGGAGGAGGAGGATAGCGGGAGAAGCAGCGAGGTCCCCTGAAGGAAGGGCCCGACGGGTTGGGGAGAAGGGAAGCTCTGGGTCCCGTGGAAATTGCAGGACAACTCACCCCACCCCCCACCACGCCCCCTTCCCGCCTTCTTGCTGTCCCGCCTTTGCTGCTTGCCCAGTATCTGGAGAGAGCCTGGTCCAGGGAGGACCCAGAAGAAATTTACAGCAATAAGAGGAAACATTAAAGCCAAAATAGACCACCAGCAATTAAAGAAAACAGTAAACGTTCCATTATGAGGGATGGAAACTAATATTGAAAACATAGTGGCAATGCAATCACACAAGGAGGTATATAAACACAAAGTTACACAGGTAAGTGGTTATAAACATAAAGTCTATGTCATCCTATGTGGTAGATTCATATAAAAGACACATAATAGGTAGTCCATCATTCATTGCCTGAAGAGAAAGTTATTTGCCTGTTTCTGGAAAGACAGTAGGGATGGGGCAGTCCTGGCCTCTAGTGGGAGGGAGTTCCAAAGTCTGGGAGCAGCAAGAGAGAAGGCCTCCTAGACGTACCTGTGAGGGTGGCGGGATGGAGAGAAGGGCCTCTCCTGATGACCTTAACACTCAAGTTAGGGCGCTTTTACACAACCCCTAAGATCCGCTGGTCACTTAAATTCGGACCAGAGATCTTAGGGGTTTGTCGCTCTTTGTGCGTCCCCACCCCTCCGCACTTCCTGGCTGCTGGCTGCGTGAGGGGAGGGAGAAAAAAAGGGACAAAAGAATGCAGGCTTACCTCAGGTGCCGGTGGACGCTGTCCCTTGATTCCTTCTCTTAAAGGGGTGGGAGGCAAAAAACAACAGCAAAAAGAAGCAAGGAGAGCCCGGCACATCCGCATCAAGATTTTTCACCCTTGGAGAGCAGGCACATGAAAAGTGCGCTGGGACGCGCTTAGGTGGGCGTGGTCGCACTTAATTTTCAGTAAACTCCGGAGCTGGTGGGTAAACAATTTTAAGCTCCGGAGCTGGGAGCCATTTGCGGCGGAGTTTAGGGGTCGTGTAAAAAGGCCCTTTGTTCATACTGTGAGATTCGGATCTTCGAGGTAGCTTGGACCCAGGTCGTACAGTGCTTTGTATGTTAAGGTCAGCACTTTGAATTGTGCCCGATAGTTGATTGGTAGCCAGCGGAGCTGCTTTAGTAGGGGTGTAATGTGATCTCTGTAACTCGCTCCAGTCAGCAATCTGGCTGCTGCATTTTGGACCTGTTGACGTTTCGTGAGATTTTTCATAGGTAGTCCCACATAGAGTGCATTACAGTAGTCTAGCCAGGACACTAGGGTATGGGTTAGGCAGGGAGGGGGCATGGGCAAAACTGGGCAGTGCTCCTGTGCTTTTCACAAGGGGTCGGGGGGGGGGGTCAGAAGGTCCTGCAGCTTGTTTTAGAAATGGCAGGGAAACTCACCCTCCTTGCTGTGCTTAGATGCCTTCTTATGGCTTCCCATGGACCCCCCACCATGGATAAGTAACCCCCCCACCCAAAGTCCCACCATTAACAGCCCTGCTTTAGTCTTGAAAAATCAAGGCCAGGCCGTGGCTTCTTTTATGAAGTCCAGACATCTCACTCCTGGCCTTCCTCTTCCACTTCCCCCAGTGTTTTTGTCTTTACCACGCCCTCTTAGGACATGTCCAAAATGTGCAGCCTCCAATTGCAGCATTTCAATTTGTAAAAATAAAGATACAAATGCTTTTGTGGAATCGGGTGGGGGCTCCAGGCCTGACGAAGGGCCCCTCAAAACATGGGGGGAAATGCTTCCAAGAGGGCACACGGTGTACATTTTGTGCAGCAGGGGGTCCTCAGCTTGCTGGACAAGGGCCTAGTGTCCTTGGGGGTCCCAGGCATGTCACAGCACCAGTGTGGGTTGGGGGGGGGCAGGTCTTTCCCTATTTTCCTCTCGAGATCCTGTGAAGGAGTGGAGCTGGTTAAGTGGGAAGGCTGCGTGGGAAACATGGGGGGGGGGCGTTGTGTGTGGGGGGTGGGGGGGGGAAGACACCCACAGAGGCCAGCACTTGAGGGAAAGGAGCACCAGGGTTTCCTGGACTGCACACTTGATGTTCTGGGCATGAAGGGGGGGGGCTGGAAATGCAGGGATGACCAGGGCTTCTTCAGCCTATTTAGCACCCTTCCTCAGTTAAGAAATACGCTCCCCCACCCCCACCCCGTCCCCCTACCCCCTACCCTTGCCAACAGCCTCTGTCCGTCACAGGGACATGGGGTCAGGCTGCAGCAACACTACCGGCCACTAGAGAGGGAACGGGAGCAGAAGGGAGAAAACGTCCCGGGCAGCCGCGTGTCAAGGGCGGAAGAGGGTCGGAAAGCGTTGCTGCTGATCCGCAGGACATGTCCAGAGTCTCCCACGGAGAGACACCTCCCCCTCCCCACCAATCGACGCTGGGAGGTCGGAGATTTGAAAGCCACCAAAGAGGAGAAATGGCAAGCTCATATCCTGTGGTCTGGGCAGGGTCGGCGCTTTCTTTTAGCGGGGCGACAGACACCGGTTTGCTACAGAGAAGAAGCGTGAGCATAATCCAAGCGCCTCTGAGGAACGTCTGGATGGCCACGAGCGAGACATCGACCCCCTGGAACACACCTGGGTGGAGGTAGAAAGGCTGCAAAGATCCCAGGGCAGAGACAACCTCGGAAGGCGTCGAGTGGGACCATTTCACACAGACGCTAGGAAAACTGACTCTGGGCCTTTTCACACAACCCCTAAGATCCGCTGGCCACTTAAATTCGGACCAGGGATCTTGGGGGTTCGTTGCTCTTTCTGCGTCCCCACCCCTCCGCACTTCCTTGCTCCTGTCTGCGTGAGGGGAGGGAGGGAAAAAGAGAGGAAAAAATGCAGGCTCACCTCCGAAGCTGCCCGGAGCCCCATCCTTGTCCTGATTCCTTCTCTTCTGTTTGTTTGTTTTTTGCCTCCCGCCCCTTCTCTTAAAGGGGCGGGAGGCAAAAACCAGAAGCGAGGAGAGCCCCACACTCACCAAATTAAATCCGGACCTGGGGATTTTCACGCTCCTAGAGCAGGTACAAGAAAAGTGCGCTGGGACGGGCGTGGTCGCACTTAATTTCCTGCAAACTCCGGAGCTGGTGGGGAAACAATTGTAAGCTCCGGAGCTGGCAGCCATTTGCTGCGGAGTTTAGGGGTCGTGTACAAATACCCTCTGGCGCCTGCAAAGCTGCGATATTCCAACGAGTTTTGCTTCGGCTGAGACATCTCTCCAAACGGAGCCGGACCCTTTGGAGAGCAGGAGCCGGAAGGGGGAGCAGGAGGACGAGAGGATAGCCAAAAGACAGCCCCACGAAGAGGAGAAGGGGAGGTCCAGCCAATGGTTTCGCCTGCAGCTGCCCTCCTTCAGGGCGGAAAGATGCTGGTTTCGGTCACGCCTTTCAGCGGGGTGGGTTTGGGGTGGGGTGGGGTGGGGCAGATGTCTGGAAAATCAAGAGAAAAGATCTCGGAGGGGAGGGGGCCACCAGACCCCCTGAGAGCAATCCTGCTTGGGAACTCTATTTGGCTCCATTGCCTCTTTCCACCTCCCAGGCACACAGCTCCTACCCGGCTCCTGTTAGGTAAACCAATCTCTCGTGCTGATTTTCAACTGCACGTTGCCTGTGGGAAGGGTTATGCATGGCACTACCTGGCCTGGTTTAGTTTACCAATCAAGGGAGTTGAATTTCCCCGGGCTTGCAAATGCCACACCTTTCCTCTTCCTGTTTCTGACCGCATGGTCTTAGTAGTATAGAGCCATTTTGGCCTCAGTCCAGTTTTTTACCACCTGGGAGAAGGATGTAGTCTTCGCTCTCTCTCTCTCGCTCACCACATGGGTAGAGAACAAAGGATCATATTCTTCTGGACTCTTCTATGTTTTTATCTACTTTGTTATGAACCCAGGAAAGCCTGCTGATATAAAATGAGATCGTGAGTAAACCTACTTCTTTATACTTTTTCTGAAGAAACAAGCCTCTTGTCTTTTATGGGAAAAGGGCTAGCTTTGCTGGGGAAGGATTTGGGAACTTCTGAGTTGATATAAGGCCTAACAGCCCAATCTCAGGCTCCGCTGCACAAAACCAAAACTGGTTTTTAGCTTTGCCCAACAGGATTATGGGCACCAGAGTGAAATAAACAATTAAAAGTTAATCAACAAAAGAAGTATTTTTCGTGGTTTGTTATTTTTAAAAGTGACTACCTCTCCCCAATGCATGCAAACTAGCTGAAGAAACGAAAATTATTTTGTTGTTGTCTAGTGTAGAGGCACAGTTATAATTTTTCTCAGCATGGCTACTAAGGGTAAAGATTTTGTAGGTCATCTTCCAGAACTGACTACTAACAATTTTAGAAGATGGAAAATGAGATTATTAGCAGATATATGAACTCTAGAAATTGAATCTTGCTTGATTGAAAATAGACCGGATGCAGATGCACAAAGAGCACGACGGGACAAGCAAGATAAGCATGCAATATCAGTTATTATGCACAGTCTTAATGACAATCAACTTGAATATATTCAGGATTGTGTTGATAGGAACAATATTTTAATAAAACTTATAACTGCCATTGATGAAATAAAATGGCAGCGCTTATGTTCTCTTTTAGCTATTTCCCCTTCTTGTTCTCCCCTTCAGCGTGTTTTTCTAGCCTGCATTTTACCCCGAGATTCCTTCGCAGCTATGTGGGGTCATAAATTAGAAGTTGTATAAACACTTATCTCCATGAGAAGATAGTTAGTCGCGGTGTTTCAGGAAGAGATAAACCAGAAATTGTTATCGATCTTCAACTGTCAAGGAACTCCCATCTCGGAGCGGATGGAGTCCCGGGAAGTGCAAGCCAGATGGCGCCAGAGTGCAAGATGAATGTCTTCCTCCTTCAATATCCCGTCAAATTGATTTGTAACCTTACATGAACTTTGTGTCCGTGTGTGTTCTCTTTGTTTTATGTTGAATTTATGACCAACAGCTGCATCCTTATCAATTTAGATAAGGAGGGGGCTGCTGGGGAGTAAGAATTCTTATAAAAAGTGTGGAGTTTCTTTGTTCGGGGCCCCAGACTTTCTGAGCTGACTCGGCTGGGAGCCCGTTGCAACGATCAATAAAGTTTTTCTCCGTTCTTCGGAACCTTGGCTCGCTTTGATCTCTCGACCCCCGAAACCGCGGCTAAGATCCCCAAAACGTAGCTTACATCTGGGGGCTCGTCTGGGATAGCCCCTTTTTTCGGGACGAGGGGCCAAGCGGTGTCGAACAACCAGCGTTGGATGAAGAGCTCCGGTGCACACCTTTCCATTTGAAAAGGGGAACTTCTTCGTTCAGCGTAGTAGCGGAGACGGCATCGCTCGGGGAGAAAAAGTTAAAAACGAGCTGGCTGGGGGGAAGACTTCATGGAATATTTGGTAAGATATGGGACCGGTCTAGTGTGGGAGGAGAAGAGTTTATCTCTAACATCCCAAAATAAGGGGTTTTTGGCCCCCAGTGTGTAAAAGGGGGAAAAGAACGGTGGTTCTGTTTTCCAGAGGGAGGAGAAGAGCAGTGCTCTAACATCCCGTGAAAGACAGTGGGCAGGAACCCACGGGGCATTGATGAAGAAACAGAGATTTCAGCTGTCAAGCAGAATAGGTTAAAAAGGTTCTTTGTTAGGTAGGGGATCCAGACTAGGTTGGGAGGAGGTATTGAACTGTGGGAATTTGTGTGGTCACTTTGATCCAATGAGTGTGTGTGAGCGTGGAATGGTCGGGGTTTAGAACTCCCCTTGGCCGAGCGAGTCTGGGTTGTGCATTTTCTGGCTGAGCGATCGCGTCCAGATCACAACTGGAAGTGAGTCTTGTGTGTGTGATAAATTTCAAAAGCATAGGTGCAGATCAAGTGACATTTGTGTGGGAGAAATAGGAACATTGTTTGAGAGTCATTTAAAACATGGGAGGAAACACCAGTAAATTGACGACCCCATTGGAATATTTCACCTCAAATTGGAATACTGCCATCAAGAACTATGATTTTGGCATCAAAATGAAAATGGAGTGAATGCACACTTTATGTCAGTTAGAATGGCCAATTATGCAACCAGATTGGCCAGCAGAGGGAACGTTCAATGAAAGTATAATTAGGCAGTTGTGGTTAAAAATTCTTAAGAACTATCCAGAGCATGTCCCATATATAGAAGTTTGTCGAGGAAATGTTAAAAGAAATCCCTCGTGGATACAAGATTGTAGGAAGTTGCCGCCACAAGCCAAGTTATTTGCTTTAAAGAAACTGAAGGAAGTTTTAGACAGCCGCCCGGAGGATTATGATACACTTACTCCGCCACCCCCATATGCCGTGGCCATCCCTCCAGCGAATCCGTTAGCACCACCTGTCCTCCCCCAAGAGAATCCAGCACCATTACCTGCTCCCCTTCCAGGAGCACCCCCTGTGAACGATGTCCTCCCCAAACCAGAAGATCTCCCGCAGCCCGCACCTTCTGTTAAGCCACCTGAAGGTGAGCTTGGGGCTGGAGGAGGAATTCCAAAACCAGATGAGGAAGATGAGGGGGATGATGAAAGGAAAGAGGAAAGTGAGGAGGAGTTCCGACACAGAGTACAAGGAAATTTTGAATGGGGTGCAGCGGACCACCGGAGAGTAACTGATTTAGTTAAAAAGTATGACTCCATACTGGAAGTCGGAAATCATGCCATAGAAGCCGCAGGAGAGCGAAATTGGGTAAAGAGGCAACAGTATCTTTTAAGGGCATATGATGCAGCAAAGAGGCATGAGAAATTCCTTGAACAAAATAAAGCTGATGAGCAGGCAAAACTTTTGCCCCTTAGACAAGTATACGACCCCCTGCCCCCAAATCAACAGGGTCCCCGTACATACTCGATGCAGCATGTGCCATTTACGAGCAGTGACATTATAAATTGGAAAAATACCTTGCCAAGTTTAGAAGATGATCCTGATAAAGTTTATGAAACTATGGCCAGTATTTTTAATGTGTACATGCCCACTTATGAGGATCTACAACATCTCATTCGTGGCCTTTTTAATTCGGAAGAAACCCGAATTTTTTTTGAAGAGGCTAGGAAATCCTGTATTGCCCTAGGAGATACCCAAGCGCAAGTGGAAGCCGCTGTTCCAACGACCACCTCACCAAATTGGGATTATAATGTAGATGGAGGTCTTGGTGCCTTGAGAATATATCATACTGCAATACTTCAGGGCATAAGGGCAGCAGGACGGAAGAAAATCAATATGTCAAAAGTAAATGATGTGGTCCAGAAACAGGATGAGTCCCCTGGAGCCTTTTTGGAACGCTTGTTTCAAGCGTTTAGGAAGCTTACTCCCATTAAGCCTGAAGATCCGGGAATGGAAAATATAGTAAAAACAGCCTTTGTAGCTCAATCTGCCCTGGACATTCGTAAAAAGATTCAAAAGGACATTAATTTCATGGGACAGACCCTTCAATGGATGCTGCAGCTGGCGCAGACCACGTACAATAATAGGGAGGAAGATCAAACTAGTCAAAAAGGAAGGGGACAGATTAAAAAAATAATGGCCCTAAATCAAGTTTCCGAACCCCGCAATTTCAATACTTTTGGACCCAGGCATGGGCCGTTAGTGAAGGATCAATGTGCACTATGTGGCCAGAGAGGACATTGGCGTAGGGACTGTTTCAGGAATCCAGAAAATCAAAGGCGAGGGAGTTTTAATCAAGGTCCGCGACGCCCCTGGCAGCAACCGGCTTTTGGGCGATATTTATTTTATTTATTTATTTATTTATTTTTACAACTTATAAGCCGCCCACTACCCAAAGGTCTCTGGGCGGCTTACAATCAAGGAATTAAAACAGTTAAAAACATCAAACAACAATAAATAATTAAAACAACAACAAAAAACCTTATACTAAAACATCACACTAAAATTGCCATCAGAAGACCCACAATCTAAATTGTATCAATTAAAAAACTTCTGGAACAGGAAGGTTTTTACCTGGCGCCGAAATGTAATCAGTGTTGGTGCCAGGCAGATCTCACTTGGGAGGGCATTCCATAGCTTGGGGGCAGCTGCCGAAAAGGCCCTGTTCCTACAAGCCATCCCTTTCACCTCCTTGAGGGATGGCTCTTTCAGGAGGCCCCCCTGGCTTGATCTTAATTGCCGGGTAGGTTCATATGGAAGGAGGATATCCTGCGCCCACACCATTTGGCTTCAATCAGCCAGGAAATTGACAGTCAGTGCCTGCCCCTTTTAATTATCAGCAACCGAGGAGTTTTCAGGTGAATCAGGGACAAGTGAGCCAATTTCAGCCTGCTAGTCAAGCCCAAAGTCAACCGGCACCGGCTCAACAAAGACCCCAGGGGGGACAGGGTCCTGCTTGGACCCCGCCATATCAAAACATGATGGTTCTGGAGGAAGATGTTCCGTATTGAAGGCGACAGGGCTCTTGTTCCCGTGAACCCTTAGTCAGAGTTCAAACCGGGAACGAAGCAATCCAGTTTCTTGTTGATACGGGTGCGAGCCATTCAGTAATTCCTCAGCTTGTTAAACCTTTAGACCGGACTCTTTCAATTAATGTAGTAGGAGCTACTGGAAAAGCGCAGAGAGCTCATTTTATGCAGCCTGTTCAGTGCAAATTAGGAGGTCAGGTTGTTGAACATAAATTTTTACACATGCCAGATTGCCCTATTCCCCTCATGGGACGAGATCTACTGTTTAAATTGGGAGCCCAAATCACTTTCACCCCCAAGGGAGAAGTCCACCTAACTACTGATAATAAGGAACCCGAAGGTGAAATGTGTATAGAATATCCCTTGAGAGAGAGATGGCGTTTGATGGTGGTCCAAGAGGAACCAACCCAGTTATCCCAAGATTTCTTGGATCGAGTTAATCCAGAGGTTTGGGCAGAAGAAAATCCCCCAGGGATGGCACGAAACATCCCTCCAATTGTTGTTCAGCTTAAGCCATTTGCTGGTCCTGTGTCAGTGCCACAATACCCCATTGGAAGGACTGCAGCTGAAGGAATTTGGGTGCATCTTAAGAGACTGATAGATTTTGGCATCCTTGTCCCGTGCCAGTCACAATGGAATACTCCCTTGTTGCCTGTTCGAAAGCCAGATGGAACTTATTGCCCAGTTCAGGACCTCCGTTTAGTTAATGAGACTGTAGAACCACTCCATCAGAATGTTCCGAACTCATACACGATACTTAGTTTGATCCCACCAGAAGCCAAGTATTTCACAGTTTTAGATCTGAAAGATGCCTATTTTTTGCTGCCGGTTAGCGCCACAGAGCCAGCCCATTTTTGCCTTTCAATGGGAAGACCCCAGAACCGGGACAAAACAACAATTCAGATGGACCCGTTTGCCCCAGGGGTTCCGAAATTCAAGTACGTTGTTTGGGGTGGCTTTGGCATCAGACCTTGCCAATTTCCCCCGAAAACCTGGCCAAATAGTCCTGCAATATGTAGATGACATTTTGGCGGGAGCAGAAACTAAAGAGGACTGTGAACAGCTTACAATTGATCTTTTGAATCATCTGGCAGCAGCAGGCTACCGAGTTACGAGAAGGAAAGCCCAAGTTTGCCAAAAATCTGTGCGATATTTGGGCTTTGATATTTCCCAGCAAAGGCGCCAACTTCGAGAGGAGCGGAAGCAGGCAATTATTCAGATCCCTGAACCAAGAAATAGGAGAGAACTTTGTGGCTTTCTAGGAGCGGCAGGCTTTTGTAGAATTTGGATTCCGAACTTTAGTCTTTTGGCAAAACCCCTGCACTTTGCTACACGAGGGAAAGAAAGTGATGAGTTCTTATGGGGACCAGAACAGCGAGAGAGTTTTCAAAGGATCAAACGGGCTCTATTAGAGGCGCCAGCATTGGGTCTTCCCAACCCCAACAAACCCTTTTATTTGTATGTTGATGAGGAAAAAGGAGTAGCGAAAGGAGTCTTATGTCAGAAATTAGGAAGTTGGCAGCAACCAGTTGCTTATTTATCTGAAAGATTAACCCCAACCGAACAAGGACTTCCGTGTTGTATGCGCGGAGTCATGGCACTTGCGGCACTCTTAAAGAAAGCGGATAAATTCACTTTTGGCCAGCCAACAAATTGCATAACAAGGCATGCGGTTTTACCCCTGTTAGATGCTAAAGGTGGCTATCATCTGTCCCAAACCGCAATGATGAAGTGTCAAAAATTATTTTCAAGAACTGGCCTCACTTTTCAAACTACAGAAGGACTCAATCCAGCAACCCTGATGCCAATTAGTGATCAACCGGCCGCCCACGATTGCATTCAAACAATGGATGAAATTTATTCATCACGGCCAGACCTCCGTGATACCCCCAACCCGCAGTGGAAGACTTGGTTTGTGGATGGAAGTAGCTCAGTGATTTATGGAATAAGGAAAGCGGGATATGCTATTGTAGAATTAGAGGACACTGTTATTGAGGCCAGGCAATTACCTCCAGGAACTTCAGCTCAATTAGCTGAACTCATAGCTCTCACTCGGGCTTTGGAATTATCAGAAGGGGAAAGCATCAATATTTATACGGATTCCAAGTATGCCTTTCTTACGCTCCATGCACATGGAGCTCTTTGGAAAGAGAGAGGTCTTCTTACCACTGAGGGCACTCCTGTAGCGTATCCTGAAATTTTGTTGCAACTTTTGGAGGCAGTATGGAAACCTAAAGAAGTAGCAGTGATTCATTGCTATGGACATAAAGTTGGCCCGGGGGTAGAAGCTAGGGGAAATCGGCTGGCAGATCGAATTGCAAAGGAGGCAGCCCAGGGTGCTGTCGAAATGCAGCTTAGCCTCATTCCTATAGACATTCTTCCACCAACCCCACTGCTTTATTCCACCACTGAAGATGAGTTTGCGGAAGAGCAGGACTTTGACAGAACCCCCAAGGGATGGTATAAGCTTCCCAGCGGACAGTTGTGGGTTCCGGAAAGCTTAGCCCACCAAGTGATTCAAAATCATCATGACAGCACACATCAGGGTCCCGAGGTAGTTGAGCCCATGTCTCTATATAGCCAAGCTTCGCCAGTTGGCTTTGAACATTTCCCGGAGATGTGTGCTCTGTCAAAAGAATAGCCCCCAGTCTGGACACTTGCCCCCTCCTGGCATTCAGCATTACGGTCAGGAACCTTTTGAAGACCTGCAAGTAGATTTTACAGAATTGCCAAAATGTGGATTGTATCGTTATTTGCTTGTGTCAGTTTGTACCTTCACGGGTTGGGTGGAGGCTTACCCTACAAAGACTGAGAAAGCTAGTGAGGTGGTTCGCTGTCTTTTGCGGGACCATATTTCGAGGCATGGAATACCCCGAACCATAGGATCCGATAACGGACCAGCCTTTGTTCATCAAGTTCTTCAGGGGCTTGCGAAGGCACTCCAGATAAAATGGAATTTCCATACAGCGTACAGACCTCAGAGTTCTGGACGCGTGGAGAGAATGAATAGAACTTTGAAAAGTCATCTGTCAAAACTCACTCAGGAAACCGGCAGGGGATGGGTGGAAATGCTGCCTATCGCCCTCTTCCGGTGCAGGACTACTTCTTCAAGTCAGTTAGGGGTGTCCCCGTTTGAACTTTTATATGGCAGGCCAGTTCCGATTTCATATGGATTACGTCCAGAGACTGTAGCTTCATTAACACATGTCAAATATCTTCAGTTGCTTGGCCGATCTCTTTCTTCACTTCACAGGTGGACGCTGGGAAGACTTCCAGTGATTCTGCAGGAGCCCCTGCATTGTTTTCAACCAGGAGATTCGGTCTGGGTGAAGGACTGGAATCAGCAGCCTTTGCGTCCCAGATGGAGGGGTCCTTACGTCGTCCTGCTGTCAACTCCCACGGCAATCAAGGTCTCTGAGGTGATCCCCTGGATTCATCATACTCGCGTGAAAAGAGCTGCCCCATCGAGCGAAGAAGAAGAGTGGACGGTCCGTGCCAATCCTGATGACAGCCTGAAACTGAAGTTTAAGAAAATTGGTCCTGACAACAAGGAGTCAGAGTAAAATATTGACTTCCTGAGCTGTTTGTTTGGAAAGCGATTTTCATTGAAGAGCCTTGATTTTTCTTCTAGCACCAGACATTCTGACATTTAAGTTCACCCCCTTAAAGAAGAGGAGGGAGGTTGTGGTGGTAGAATCAAGAAAACCCATCACGGTGCTTAGCCCTTGATGACATCCAGTTAGTGTGACAGCTTGTTTTAGAATACTCTGCAGCTGTCAGAACACTCCAAAGAGGCTTGGATGAACATGTGGGTTGAAATTCCGGGGTGGGTATGGCTTGCTGCATCACCCTTATTTGTTTTGGGAATGGTTATAATTTGCTGCCATTGGAAACGCAAGTTTTGTGGGACATCAAAGCCAATGGGAATTATTGTCCTTTTATCCTTGTTGTCTATATGCCTAGCTGTCAACTCTGAAGATGTGGAGCCGTGCACTCCGTGCATTGTTGCTGCCCGTCAAGGAAGTAGAGTGATAAACACTCTAATTTATTACACACAACAGCCATTAGAATGTAAACATGCTGTGGTAACATGCTTAAATCAAGATTTGATGTATCATATATGCATGGGCACATCAGGCAAATATTTTTGCTTTAAGCCTGAGGTCCCACTTAGATATAATTATACCGTGTGGGCTGGAATGGCGAAGACCAAAGAACCCCGAAGGGATAATCCAACCGGAGATGGTCTTTTGTATTTCCTAAATTCCACTGTTGTTTTAAGCCAGGGCTCAAGCCCTGCGGTTTTGTGGTTTGATGCATGTATTGCCTTGGGAAAAATTAGGGGATCTACATGTGGATCCCAAGGGCGAGTAGATGCCTATAAAAAGAATCATAAATATTTATGTTATCCTCATGAAGGTTGGCATGCAGGTAACCCAGAAAGATGGGCACCTTGCGCCAGTACTTATTTGTGTTCTGGATGGGGTTGTGTGTGTGCCTATACAGGTGGAGGGTACAAAGGATGTCCTCATATTACACACTTCAAAAAGCAAATGGGAAATTTTGTTAGCATAGAGATAAGCAGAACCCATCCTTTGATTCAGGTTTATGGGTTTGGAATTGATGGTGGTGGAAAAGACCCTATGACTTATATTACAATCACTCGCACTGAAATTCGAGACGGGGAAAGAAAGAATCACACCTGGTCTGTTGAGAATATTGTTGAAAGGTTGCAAGACAACCCTTTTAAAGTCCCCGAACGTGCCAAGAATTTGTTTATTGAAATGGCCCAATCAATAGCAACTGAGTTAGGAGTTGCAAATTGTTATGTATGTGGGGGGATGAATATGGGTGAAGACTGGCCATGGGAGGCAATGGAAGTAACCCCAGAGCTTTTTAATAATATGTCAAGAATTGGAAATATCACAAAGAGAACTCACTCTAAAAATTTGACATGGACCATTACGTCTCAGTTGGTTGGTCGTGTCTGTTTTTCTCAGAATGGCACCATTCCCATGGGTGATTTACCCTGTATTGGAACGTGGGAAAATGGTGTATGGTTTTCACCTTCTAATGCCTCCCAGCCAGAAAAATTTAACATCGCTCTGTTGCCATATATATATTCTGCAACTTCAAAGGCATGGGAAGCACCTTTGCATATGTATTGGGTATGTGGAAACATGGCTTATGAGTTTTTACCCCCCTCATGGTCAGGGTCCTGTGTCCTTGGATTCATCAAACCATCATTTTTCCTAATCCCAATTGAAACCCAGCAGTACCTCGCTGCCCCGGTGTATGGCCCTTTAAACCGGAGGAAGCGTGATGATACCCCGTTTGCAGGTTTTCCATGTAAAAATCCTGAAGAATATGAAGGAGATATATGGGATTCTCAAAGAATTGTTTGTGTTTATGGCCCAGCAACTTGGGCTCAAGATGGTTCATGGGGTTACAGGACTCCCATTTATTTACTTAATAGGATAATTTGGTTGCAAGAAGTCCTGGATTTGGCAGGTCAGCGCACCACTACCGCACTTACTACTATAGCGGAAGTGACAGATCAATTGAGAACAGCTGTTTATCAAAACAGGCTCGCTCTCGATTATTTGCTCGCATCCGAAAATGGCGTGTGTGGAACATTTAATTTGACGAACTGCTGTCTAAAAATTGATCCCATAGGTAAGGTTGTACATCAGCTCGCCACGGAGATCAAACAGCTAACTTTCAATCTGACGCAAGAATGGAAAGGGATGCAATGGCAGTGGTTAAATGATCTGATGCCCCAAGCTTGGATGAAAACTTTGAGGACCATGCTAATTGCTCCTTTATGTATTATTTTATTTCTTTTATTGTGCATTCCTTGCCTGATGCGGTTTCTGCAATCCTCAATTCAAAGGATTGAAGAACAGACGACCGCACCGAAATTGATTGCTTTATTGCAGGATTATGAGTCCCTATCTGTGGATGACTCAAAATGAGTGTCCACTAGAAGAGGAGGAGAATGATAGGAACAATATTTTAATAAAACATAACTGCCATTGATGAAATAAAATGGCAGCGCTTATGTTCTCTTTTAGCTATTTCCCCTTCTTGTTCTCCCCCTTTCAGCGTGTTTTTCTAGCCTGCATTTTACCCCGAGATTCCTTCCCAGCTATGTGGGGTCATAGATTAGAAGTTGTATAAACACTTAGCTCCATGAGAAGATAGTTAGTCGAGGTGTTTCAGGAAGAGATAAGCCAGAAATGGTTATCGATCTTCAACTGTCAAGGAACTCCCGTCTCGGAGCAGACGGAGTCCCGGGAAGTGCAAGCCAGATGGCGCCAGAGTGCAAGATGAATGTCTTCCTCCTTCAATATCCCGTCAAATTGATTTGTAACCTTACATGAACTTTGTGTCCGTGTGTGTTCTCTTTGTTCTATGTTGAATTTATGACCAACAGCTGCATCCTTATCAATTTAGATAAGGAGGGGGCTGTTGGGGAGTAAGAATTCTTATAAAAAGTGTGGAGTTTCTTTGTTCGGGGCCCCAGACTTTCTGAGCTGACTCGGCTGGGAGCCCGTTGCAACGATCAATAAAGTTTTTCTCCGTTCTTCGGAACCTTGGCTCGCTTTGATCTCTCGACCCCCCGAAACCGCGGCTAAGATCCCCAAAACGTAGCTTACAGTGTGACTGCTAGATCAATGGTGGATAGACTAGAGCAGGTATGTCCAAACTTCGGCCCTCCTGATGTTTTGGACCACAACTCCCAGAATTCTAAACTTAAGTTGCCAATGACAAAGGACTGTAGGAGTTGTGGTCCAAAACATCTGGAGGGTTGAAGTTTGGACATGCCTGGACTAGAGGAATCTTTTGGTGCAAACAGTCACGTTTCAATGGTTACGCTTGTACGAAAGCTTATGCAGCTTCATGTTAATAACAAATAGGACTGTGAGAAACACATTTCTGAGTTCATGACTATAACTGGAGACCTTAATACAGTTGGTTTCAAATTATCTGATGAACACCTCAGAATTTTCTTGCTAGCAACACTTGGAGAAAATTTCAACTTTTTCCGTACCTGTATTAATATCCGAGACCTAAACTTTCAGGGAGCCTTAAAGGCTCTTAGAGATGAGTGCAAGGAATTACCAGGCCCCTCTTCTGAGAATAATGGGTCAAGTTACCTGGCACAGAGTAAAAACTATAAGGCTATGCCTCCCAACAGATCACATGAGACTTGCTGGTCCTGTGGGAAAAGGGGGCATAGACCCAGTATCAATCAAAATACGAAAGGCAAGCAATGGATTTTGGACAGTAGCTGTAGCAGCCACATTACCCACCAAAAAGATCTCTTTGAGACTTTTGATTCAGCCTCTGGGGAAGTCCAGGTTGCTAACGGATTCAGCTTAAACATTGAGGGCAAAGGGACTGTATCTTTAGTGTGCCCTGTAGGAGACACAGGCTTCATAAATAAAATACAGGATGCTTTGTATGTACCAGGATTAAAATGCAATTTACTCAGTGCATCTGCTCTTGCAAGAAAAGGCTTTGATGTACTTTTTCAAGGCAATAGGGGTACTATTGAAAAGGATGGTACAGTATTTCTTGAAGCACGTGAATCTAACGGAATTTACCAAGTTGTTCTCCTAGATGAACAAGTACAGGCTTGTGCAACACAGACGGCGCAAGAAGATGAAACCAGCTTGGAACTGTGGCACTGAAGGTTTGGACACAGGGACAACAAAGCCATCCTGGAGTTACCGAGCAAAGGCCTTGCCAAAGCAATTGGTAATTGGTAAAAATTAGTAAAACTACCTGACACAAATAAATCTCAATAGGTGCATACACTGCCTCACAGAGAAGGAGACAAGGCCCTCATTTCATTCAAATCCTGAGAAAAGAAGCACCAAGGTGCTGGATTTGATACATACTGATTTATGAAGTCCATTTCATGTAAATTCAATGGGCGGCAATATATATGCACTGATTTTCTTGGATGATTTCTCAAATTTTTGTGTCACATATTTACTCAGGGAAACCCTCAATTGTCTGAAGAAATATGTGGCATTAGTAGAAAGCAAATTCCACCAGAAACCTCAAACACTACTCTCAGATTTGGGTGGAGAATATATTGGGCATAACACACAAATGTTCCTAGAGGAACAAGGCATCTCACATATATGTTCAGTTCCTTATTGCCCAGAACAGAATGGGAAATCGGAACGAAAACTGAGATATTTAGTAGAGATGACCAGATCCATGCTTGCTGATGCACATCTCCCAAACAAATTTTGGGGAGAAGCTATCTGCACAGCCACCTACCTACAAAATGGGCTGCCAACTAAGGAAACAGGTAAAACACCATTTGAGATTTGGCATGGAACAATCACAAACATAGATCATCTCAGAGACTTTGAAAGTACTAGTTTTTCCTACATTCCCAAGGAAAAGAGGCATAAACTGGACTCTAGAACTGAACCAACCATTATGGTAGGATATGCCTCTGGAGTACAAGGATGTAGAGTGTTCAGTCTGAAAACTGGTGAGGTCAATATAAGGCATGTAGTCCCAAAACTGGGACTGTGCTGGACACTAATGATCAAGAACAATGTAGTCAATCTCTCCTAGACACATTCTTGTCAAGCCCCTCACAGGCATACCAGGACGATGATGGAGATGACCAGCAGGAGGCGAGTACACCTTCAGAAAGGGATGAAATAGAGTCTTTATACAAAAATAAGACTTGGACACTAACTAAGCTTCCTCCAGGGAGGAAAGCCATAGGGTGAAGAAGCGAGGAGCAGATGGACAAGTCCAAAGCTTTAAAGCCAGACTGGTTGCAAAAGGCTTCCAACAGAAGAATGGGGAGGACTTTGATGAAGTCTTTGCACCTGTTGTAAAATATAGCACAATAAGAACACTTTTGAGCATAGCTGCATCTAAACAAATGCTTGTCAAACGCCTGGATGTTAAAACAGCATTTCTACATGGGGACATTGAAGAAGAACTTTACATGGAACAACCACCAGGCTTCATCAACAAGAAGCATCAAGAACTAGTTTGTGAACTTCAGAAAGGTCTTTATGGCTTGAAACAAAGTGCATGAGCTTGGGGTACGAAATTAAGTGGACTGCTTCTTCAACAGGGGTTCCAACAAGGGTGTGCAGATCAATGTCTGTACACATGCAATCAGAATGGTCATTTTTCATACATCTTATGCTATGTAGGTGATCTGGTTATTGCCACAAATCAGGAACAGGAATACAAAGAGATAGTGCAGGAAGTTAGCAAAGAGGTAGAAATCACAGAGCTAGGCTTAGCTAAATATTACCTAGGCATACAAATAGATAAACACACTGATGGTTCTTATCTTTTGAGTCAGAGACAAAAGAAAGTTGAACTTTTAGACATGTTGAACATGAATGAGGCTAAGGGTACTGCAAAACCCATGCAAACAGACTTTCACAAAATTCTTGGGGAAAGTGAACTCTTACCTGACAATCACAAATACAGGGCAGCCATAGGAAAATTGCTATATCTCACAACCACAACTAGACCAGATATAGCTACTGCTGTAGGAATTTTAAGCAGAAAGGTCAACTCACCAACTGAGAGTGACCTGACAGCCGTGAAAAGAATAGCTAGGTACCTCGTGGAAACCATAGACTTGAAGCTGAGGTTACGAGCAGATAGTAACCCAGCACTTGTAGGTTGGACAGATGCTGACTGGGCAGAGGACAAAGATCGTAGATCAACCAGTGGTTTTCTGTTTATCTATGGAAATGGGGCAATATCCTGGGGTAGCCGAAAACGGGGGTGGTGGTGTAGCTTTGTCTTCCACAGAGTCGGAGCTGATCGCCTCTGAGGAGGCCTGCAGGCAGCTCCTTTGGATTCGTAAGCTGATGACTGATTTTGGAGTGGAACAACCAGAACCCACCCAGATCTTCAAGGACAACCAAAGCTGCATCAAGCTCATAGAAGGCGAGAAGTTCAACATGCGCACCCAGCACATTGACATGAATCATAAGTTCCTGAAGGACTTGATAGAGAGAGGAACTATGAAAGTAACTTATTGCCCTGCTGAGCACATGGCAGCTGACATCCTGACGAAACCTCTTCCGAGGGATTGCTTTCAAACTTTACAATGCATGATGGGAATTGTTTAAAATCAGCGCATGATACATTGAGAAGGGGTGTTGGGTAAACCAATCTCTCATGCTGGTTTTCAACTGCATGTTGCCTGTGGGAAGGGTTATGCATGGCACTACCTGGCCTGGTTTAGTTTACCAAATCAAGGGAGTTGAATTTCCCCGGGCTTGCAAATGCCACGCCTTTCCTCTGAAGGGTATTGATCAAGCATCTGTAGCTGTTTTAGTAACCCCCAGGCATTGACAATCCTCAATAGCAATGTATTATATATATCCACACAAGTGACACAAATTATATATTTAAAGATAGTGATATCCACTCAGCACTCCACATGTATCCACATGTATATTCTCATCACATGTGTATTCTCATGTCACAAGACGAACCTTGATTCCTTGCAAAACAAACTTTGGTCAAAGCCTTCCGGCAAGGCAGACCACTAAAAGGAGAGACATCCATTGTAGATCTGGAATGTCTCTGAGCAAGCGCAATGAATCCAAGGACGTCAATTAAGTTGTAGCTGTGTAGAGGCCAATTTATCTTACAGTTAATTAACATGTAGCCAGCCAAGAAAATCTTATCTCTGTTTCTCTCTTTGTGAGCTCACCTGGAGCGCTTCCCTGGCAAAGATGATGCCAAGAATATAGTCACTCCCAGCCTGAGTAAGTTAGATCAAACGTACCCAGGTACGGACCCAAAGAATACATTTAATTGGTGTCAGGAATACAAAATAAATTGCCAAAGATGTCAATTAATGTTTGATGTATGTAACAGATGTGTGTGACGTAAATTCGGACGGGCGGGGGGAAAGGAGAGTGATTGTGAGTCTATAAAATATACTGCATTTCCTTTGTTCGGTGGACTTCTCACTTGTTTTGCATCAAGTGAGATTTCTCTGGTTGCCAACCAAATAAATCTCTTTCCTGTCTGTGAGACCCAGACTGCTCATTGCATTTTGCAGTGCCTCTGCCTGCAGGCAGTGGACCTGGCATTTCCTATTCCTTTCACCTCTTCCTGGACTCTTCTATATTGTTATCTACTTTGTTATGAAACTAAGAAAGCCTGCTGATACAAAATGAGATTGTGAGTAAACTTATTTCTTTATACTTTTCTGAAGAAACAAGCCTCTTGTCTTTTTTGGGAAAAGGGCTAGCTTTGCTGGGGAAGGATTTGGGAACTTCTGAGTTGATATGAGGCCTAACAGCCTGATCTCAGGCTCCGCTGCACAAAACCAGAACTGATTTTTAGCTTTACCCAACAGCTCCGAACCCTAAAAGCACACTTCCTGCAATTGGCCAAGTGGCCCGGGCCTCACTTGCAGCAGACCCACGGCAGCCTCGGGGGAGGAGGGTCCTTCCAGCGAAGCTCCTGCTGCCAGGACCCACTCGTCTCTGTGTGACCCCAGAATAGTGACCGCCAAGCCCTCGCTTCTGGAAACACTTTCCTGGGACTGAGGGGGTGGGGAAGCCAGCCAGGTGCTTCTTTGGTCCAGCCACCCCTCTCATCACAGTCCAGCTAGGCTACCCATTCCAGAGGTGCGCCGGAGCGTTTTGTGGAGGGCCAGACCTGCTGCGGCCTTGGCTCGCGGAGCAGCGAGCCTAGCTTGAAGGAAGTGATAGTACCACTCTATTTTGCTCTGGTCAAACCCAACCTGGAGTCCTGTGTCCAGTTCTGCACCCCTCAATTTAAAAAGGATGTTGACAACCTCGAGCGGGTGCAGAGGAGGTCGACCAGAATGGTTGAAGGTCTGGAAGAAATGTCTTATGAGGAACAGCTTAGGGAGCTGGGAATGTTTTGCCTTACAAAAAGAAGGCTGAGAGGGGATATGACAGCTATGTCTAAATATTTGAAAGGATGTCATATTGAAGAGGGAACAGGTATGTTTTCCATGGCTTTGGAGACTAGGACTCGGTGCAATGGTCTCAAACTACAGGAAAGGAGATTTCATTTGAGCATTAGGAAAGAACTTCCTGACAGAGCTGTTCAATAATATGCTGTCCCAAAGGAGGGTGGTGGAGTCTCCTTTGGAGGTTTCTAAGCAGACGCTGGATGGCCACCTGTTGAGATTCCTGTGATGGGGGTTCTTGCATGGCAGGGGGGTTGGACTGGATGGCCCTCATTGTGGTCTCTTCCCACTCTATGATTCTATGATTCTAACAATGACATACAAAGCCCTAAACGGTTTGGGGCCTTGTTTCCTGCCTGATTGGCTCCTATTGCAGACTGCTGCCTGTTGTACCCCTCTCAGGCTAGTCACTGCAGGAGGCTAATAAATCGCTGAGGATGAATAGGGGTTTCTCAGTGGCAGCCCTTTTCCAACCAACTCCCTCCAGAGATCTGTTTAGGCCCCCTCTCTACCTGTTTTTAAGAAATATCTGAAGAGGTGGTTTCCCCTGGCTATTAGTTTATTTCATCATGACTCGCTGTTCATTCATCCCTTCTTCCTCCACCTTGAGTTTATTCTTGTCCTTTTTTATTTTGACTTTGATTCCATTATGTTTACTTGTTTATTAGACTGTATTGTTTATTTCTGAATATTATCAATGTTTATCATTTTTGTATTTGCTAATATTTTAAACAGTCCCGAGTGATCTTTGTTGCTAGATGGTTGCGGTACAGACATCCAATAAATAAATATATTTAGTTCTTCCTGCTTTAAAAAAATCTAGAACATTGACATCCTGTTCTGCTTCTCAAACAGGACAGGATGGCATGTAACAAAAAGCCATTCAGACAATTTGAAACATTTGAACAAAGGTAACCATTTACAGGACAACACTTTTACACGGTTTAAGACAATGGAAGGCATTTGGAACCACAGGACACTGAGTCAGACCAGCCAGGTCCCAACTAGCCCTGGGCGCTGGGACCACCAGGAACCAGTCCTGAAGGCAGGCGGAGCAAGCACTCTCCCTCTGGTGCCTGGGACGCCGGGGTGTGTGTGTGTGGGGGGGGGGTGACCAGGAAAGGCGACGTGACTTCCAGGTAACTGGGAGCCTCCTGGCTTCCAGCGTGGCAGTTCCTTTCTGGCTGGCGAGGGCCCTGTGCCACTACCCCGGGCAGGTTTCCGTTGGTGTCTGTCTGGGTCCTCGGCCTTGACCCGGACTAGCCAGGGTCCCCTTCCAAGGCCTTTCTGTCCCCATCCATCACTGCCTGCGTGCTGGGCAGGGAGCTATTTTTAACAACGCCCCTGCCCTTATCTGGGAGCCGCATCCATCACCCAAGTCTCTTCACATCTTTGGCCCAGCGATGACCGGTCCTTGAGGTTCTGAAAGCTCAAGGGTGGGACAGGCGCGCGCGGGGGGTGGGGGCTGACGTCTCTCCTGCCGTGCCCGGCGGCGGCGGCGGCGGCGGCCGGAACAAGCCCGGGAAGGCACACGTTGGCGGCACCCTTTCCTCACTGCCTTGTGAATAAGAGGTGCCAGGAAATGACCCCACTGGCGGGCCTCAGCGCAGGGACGGTGGCTCACCACGATCTTCCGCCGCAGGACGTGCTTTGGCTGCTCCGAAATAAGTCCCCCCCCCGACACACACCCCCACACACACGCACCGTTGCCACCCGGAGCAACACCCACGACCTGCTTGCTTTGCCCTAGGGTGGAAACGGCGAGGACTGGGAACGATTCCTTTGAACACCGAGGAGGCTGGGGGAGGGGGTGGGGGGGAAGCACAGGAAGAAAGACCGAGGGGCGCAGCTGGGGAGCAAGTCATCAGCCGGCGAGTCTTTGAAGGAGGGTCTTCAAAGTCAACGGGTTACCCCCCCCCCGGGACCCCAACCCAAGCTCCCCTGTTGAGCTGAATTCACCCTTCCGCTCCCTCGCCTGGAAAGGGTCGGGGCTCTCTGTACATGTGTGTGTGCCTTGGCACTGAAGCCTCAGCCTCTGCCCAAGATGGATGGGGTGGGGACTCCCCTTCCTCCCTTAAGCGCAGCCTGATGAAGAATCCCGTAGGACTCAAAAGCTGCCCTGCTTTCGACAACCATGTTCTGATAAAGCACTAGCCTTCCCTGCTTGGGGCTTTTATCCAGGGACCACACTTGCAGGCGCTGGACCCCATTCCGGAGAGGAGGTGTGTCGCTCTTAGGTTTTACTATTTATTTATTCGGTTTTCACCCCGCCCGTTTGGCCCGAGGGCCACTCTTTTCTGGTCCGCCTTGCAAGGGATGTGTTTGTGGCCGAAGGGAGCCCAGAGATGAAAGGAAGAGAAGCGGACAGAAGGCCCTCTTGGCACCCGAGCCCTTCCCGTCCTCCCTGGCCGGGGCTCCTCCTCGCCCGGCAGAGGCCGTCGGGCCCGTGGGGCGGGGGGTGGGTGGGCTGTGGGTCGGTGCCAGGGAAGCTGCTTTTTGGTGTTCCCAGAATAGACAGGCGGAAATCTCTGCCCCAGACCTTGCCCTCTCTGCCTCTGGGGGATATTTTTAGTCCAGTGGGGAGATGGGTGACACCACGCCCCACCTCACTTGAGAGGCACCAGAAACATCACTGGGAGGAGGCCTGCCCCGGACTGGACCCGGCCCGCCCCTCGCGGCCAGATGAAAGCCGCCTCCCCAACCAGCAAGCATGGCCTTCAAGGGGTGCCCCCACCACAACCCCCCCAAAAAGGGAGCCCGAGGCTGACACCTGCGTGCAGGAGAAAGTCGCTTTGGCGGCAGCTCTCCTGGAGCAGCGCCTGCGGAACACAGCTGGCCTTACTCCCGAGTAGACATACGGTCCACCTGATAGCCTTTAGCTGAGCTCTGGCCTCACCACCGGGGCGCGGCGGCGGCGGCGGGGGTGGGGGGTGGCGGGGGGGTGGCGAGAGGCTCTCTCTCCAGTTGCAGGTGGAGTGGGGGCCCTCTTGGCCCTGGCCTGGCCGAACAAGGGGGGCAAGGGGGAATTCATAGAGATCAGCCCCAGATGCGTCCAACCGCAAGCCCCCTCCTTCCCCAGCCAGTCCGTCTGGTTCTTTCGGGCCGGCCGGCGAGTGAGGGTTACGGTGGGACCCACCAGGGCTGCTCGAGAGGAGGAAGGCAGAGTCGAGGGCAAGGATTCCTCACCCCCGCCCTAATCCAGAGACGTTCCGCAAGGGAGCCGCTGGCCACAGGCACGCACGCGAGACACACTTGCCCAGGTGGGGCCGAACTCGCCGCTGGACCTCAGCTCCTCCTGGGGGGCGAGCCCTAAAACAGGCAGGCGGTGGAAGCCTCAGAAATGCCGGTTTCCTTTCAAATCCACACACACACACCCCAGCACACACACACACACACAGCTGAGTTAGGGAGGGCGAGCGGGGCCTCGGCCAGCGGTCCCTGCTCGGGAGTAGCCCGCGGCGGCGGCGGCGGCGGCCGGCAGGCAGGGCTGGCTTCCCGCAGGTGCCACCTGTGCCCGCTCGTGCGCCCCTTTCCGGATCGGCCCCTTCTCGTCCTTTGCCAGGCAGCAGCCTCTGGGACGACGGGGGGGGGGGGGTGGGGTGGGGAGGGCACGAGGCCCCGAGCAACCCCCCCCGACCGGAGTCGTGACGCCGGCAGGCCGGTGGGCGGAGGGGAGGGCCCGGGCGGGGCGGGGCGGGGCGGGCGGCGCATATAAGGGTCCGGGCGCCTGGCTTCCCGGTCAAGAGGCGCCCGGGCAGGAGCCGTCGCACCGGGCAGAGGGGAGATGGCCGCCGCCGGCCGCCGGCTGAGCTCCCAGGGCGGGCGCGGTGGCTGGTCGCGCGCCTTCTGGTCCGGGCAGCCGCGCCCGGCGCTCGCCCCGGCGGTGGCGGCGAAGCCCGTCCCTTCCGAGGTGCTGCCCTTCGAGGCCATCCCCCGCAGCGGCCACAGCGCCTGGCTCAACCTCTACCGCTTCTGGCGAAGCAACGACCTCCAGAACCTGCACCATCTCATGCAGAGGAACTTCCAGAACCTGGGACCCATCTACAGGTGGGTCTCGCCCCGCCCCGCCCCGTCCCGCCGCCGGCAGCGAGGCCGGGAGGGTTCCCCACGGGGTCCGCTGCCGGGGATGGCGAGGCGGAGGCCCCCGAGGCAGGAATGATCATCACCAGGCGGCCGGGCTCGGCTGCCTTCCGGCAGGCATCGCCACCCAGCCTGCGGGCGCTCCCGCTCGTTCTGCTTGCGGGCTCCGCGCGGGATCCCAGAGGCGCGGGGGGGGGCGGGGGCATGGCCCTCCTTTCGGGCCCAGAACTGGCTGGACTAGCAGCCTTCCCCGGGTGCTTTCCTGGTAACGCGAGAGGCTCGGGAGGAGGACCCCCGGCCCGGGCGGCTCAGCCGTGGAGAGGAAGGCGCACGGGAAGGGGGCCTTGGTTGGAGGTTGAGTGGCCGGTGGGTCGGGGGGTCCCTTCCTGCGCTTTCTGGCGCAAATAAAGTAAGGGGGGATTGCAGCCGGCGAGGGCAGTCGTGCCGAAGAAATAGGAGCTTTCGCCCAAAGGAAGCGCCGAGCAGAAAGGGGCGTCCTCTGAAGGGCGGGGGGGGGGAGGCGCAGTGCAAATCAGGGGGTGGGGGCCAGGGGCAGGAGGAGCGCCCGGCTGGAGATGCTCCGCAGAAGAAACCGGAGAGAAACATCGCCAGGGCTTCCTTTAAAAAAGAAAGAAAGAAAGTGCGTTCTGTCCCCCTTCCCTGCTCCCAAAAAGTAATTCGTTGCTGTCAACGAAACTACAGTGTGGACTCTTTGCACTCCAATGAAGGGAGCGGGTGGGAGCGACGAGTCAGTTAGAAATAAGCTTCCAACAAGTTTTACTAAGAAATTTATACAACCTATATTATTCAGAGCAGCCTTATAATGACTCCCTGAAATGGCCATGCTTATTTTTATTTAGTTTTATTGAAAGTTAGGTTTTAGCTAGAGACAGAGCTTTATCTATTTTATTGTAGTTGTGGCCATATAGGTCTTTAACGTGTTGTAAACCTCCCAGAGCGTGTGTGCACGATGGGGCGGGTATACAAACTTAAATAGATAAACAGATAGATATAAATAAATAAATAAATAAATAAATAAATAAATAAATAAATAAATAAATAAATAAAAAGCTCCTCTCCTCCCTCCTCCTTCTCCTCCTTCTCCTAATGATGTTTTCCCATCCGTGGGGGTGAGGTTGCCTTTAGGACTGGTGAGAGAACAGCATAACATCTAAAATAATCCCAATTTAAGTACGTCCTTGCAAAATAACGTCATAGTAAGTCGGAAAGTAGTTACAGGGCGATCACTGTGGCTGCCGTTCTCATCCGTTACGATGAGAGATTTAGTCCTGGGCTTATTGCCCATAAAATGCAATGAATCCCGGGTGACGATGAGAAAAGGACCAGAGTGAAAACGCCCAAGCAGGAGTTTTAGACGTTGTCTTGTGAGTGAGTTGCCCGGGCGGAGATGGCATGGGGGGGGGACTCCCCCCCCCAAATGCCGGAGACTTGAGAGCCGTTTGAATAATAAAAAGGAAAGATGAATAATAGGAGGAGGACAAGACGGATAGCCAGAACAAGGGAAAGAACTGAGAGAAATAGAGAAGGCTCAGTTGAAATGGGAATTCGGCAAAAATTCACTATGAAGAAAGGGAGGTTTCAGACCCCCCCATCTGCCAGAAGGACATGTGGAGGGCAGCAGTGGGGGGAATTCTCTCTGTCCCCAAGGAGCTGGGTGTGTGTGTATGTGTGTGAGAGAGAAAGAGGGGCCTGCGTGGGGGGTCCCTACCTCACTTTGGAAGCAAGGACGAGGCCAGTTCTGCAAACGCCTGTTTATGTTTTTGTATTGCATTATAATCATTGTGTGCCAGTCAATTAAATGTTGGACTTGTGACGACCCTTTCCAGGTTTTTCCCAGGTAGAGACTACCCAGAAGAGGTCCGCCCTTCCTTTCTTCCGGGGGGGGGGCATCCTGGGACTATTGTGCACCTGGCCCAAGCCCCCACCCCACCCCCGGTTTCTCCCAGGTACCGCGGTGGGGGATACAAGTGCCATCCTGTGGCCCCCACGGCCAGATGACGGACGATAAGCCAGCGACTCAGCCAGCTCTGTTTTATGCCACAGGGACCCCATGCCGGCAGGGCAGCGAAGCCTTTCAGGTTGCTCCAAGAAAACAGTATCGTGTTTCTAAATTTATAATGACTGTACATGGTTCGAATTCCAGCTCTCTGCGAACTGGGAAATTGGCGTGGTATATAAATATAAATATAAATAAATAAATATAAATAAATAAATAAATAAATAAATAAATAAATAAATAAATAAATAAATTTTTTTGTCCCGTATTCTAAGGGAAAGGTGCACACCGGTGCTTGAAACATATTTTTAAAGGGGGGGATCCTTCGATGGCACAGGTCCCAAATTTTAAAAATTACTCAGTTAAAGTTATTAAAGTGAGAAATCAGCCATGTTTTTAAATGTGGATTCAGTCTATAGAAGTCCATGTCTTTAGGTCTTCCGTGAAACAATTTGCTAAAATCCAGGTTACGAAAACCCATCCTGTTTCCACACCTCTGAAGCAAGAGGGCAAAGGAAGCCATTGCTTGTCTCCATAAACATTTGAGTAATAACTACAGTATTTTAAAAGTAGGGGAACAGGGAACATGGAATGGTTGGCATGAAAGTATAGTTAATAGCATAATGATAATGCAGCAATAAATGGACAGCACATCTGTCGGGAGAACTAAATCCAAACAGCAATAATAACTAACTAACTAACTAACTAACTAACTAACTAACTAACTAACTAACTAACTAAATAAATAAATAAATAAATAAATAGCCAAATAAATAAATAAATAAATAAATATCAAGGAATGAAGGGAATTGGTTGGAAAGGAAAGCATCCAAAAAGGAAGAGAAGTTTTTAAAAAGTATTTTAAATATCCAGCCCCTGTAGCTTTCCTCCAGGTCTTCCCTTGCAGAAAGGAATGAAAGGCGAAGTTTCCGTGGGCTTTCCTGAGCTTAATTATTGCTCAGCCGACTGAGCCGCTTACTCGCGTGTTTTTGCAGGGGCTCCAAAGTGTACGTGCATGGACAGCCCCCCCCCAAAAAAAACACCTCTTCTGGCTAGATGTGTATGTGTGTGCGTGTGCGTGAGAGAAGGGGGGCGGGGGTCCTTTCCGTTTCCCAAACTCCCGCGCTGAAAGGTGTGTGTGTGTGTTGTAGTGTATAGTGTATAGTGTATTGGTTATTTTAAGAGAGAGGCATACAGCAGCTGAAGACAGGTGGCCCTTGTAATGAGGTAATGCCTAGTGGGGTTAATTGGGGGGGATGGAGTTATGGGTATTTATGGAACGTGTGTGTTGTCTTATGCATGTTGTTTGTGGAATAAAGAAGTCTACCGGAGCTTGCTGTCCTGTCTAGACTCACTACATAATAGGTGTATTCCGGGTTTTTCCTCTCCACCCCCTCCGGGGAACAGGGAGCAGCTGGGCACCTTCGACGCGGTCAACGTCTTCCTGCCCAGCGACGCGGCCCAGCTCTTCCAGGTGGAGGGCATCTTCCCGCGGCGGATGGGCATCAACTCCTGGATGGCTCACCGCACCAGCCGGAACCACAAGTGCGGAATCTTCCTTTTGTACGTGAGGCTCACCGCCCGGCGGCGTCGGTGGTGGTGGTGGTGGGGGGGGGGTGCGCGTGGCGGTCTGGGTGTCGGGGGTGGGGCGGGTGAGGGTGACAGGCTGGCCCCCCGGGAGGGGGGGTTACGCCTGCTGTCCATTCTGGTTTCCCTTTCCTTGGGTGGGCGGCCCAGCCCAGGTACGACGACCTGCCCACCGGCCAGTTCCCGGGCGTCACACACCTCACCGTCTCGCGTCTTTCCCAGCCCACCGGGCCCATCTTGGCTGGGAGTCATGGGAGCTGTAGTGGGATGCAGCTGGAGACTCGAGCACCATCGTTCTCATGGTTCAAAGGGGGTGCGAAGGGGAAGGCTGTCGCTTAAAAATGCACGGTCCCCGAGGCGGACCTTCAGCGCTCGCCCTTCTCTAGCGGCGCTGAAGGGAGTCCGAAGCAATAAATAAAGAAATAAAAAAAAAATAATTTAAAAAATCCCCTCGCCTTGTGTTTTCCGTTTCTCAGGGTGGCATTTCTTTGGTTGATTTTTAAATATTTCTATACCTAGGGTTTTTAGCGTTAATTATTGCCTCTTCCTGCTGTAAGCCGCCTTGGGACATTTCCGAAGGAGAAAGGCGGGGAGAAACGACATTAAATATATAAATAACTCTTCATTCCATGCCAGTGAAAGTTATGTTGAATGTTATCCTATCCACTCTGCTCAAACATCATCACTGCTCGAACAGTGTCGTCAGCGGGACATCCCAGGGTGGGGGTGGGGGGCGGAGGGGGCGCAATAGGAGATTTGTGTGCGCGCCTGCGCGTTAGGAGCTGAACACGTTCTTCCGCGTGGCAAAAACCCAGCCGGCGTGCTCCCCGCGGGTCTCGATCGATGTTCTCGCCCTGCAGGAACGGGGAGCAGTGGCGCTCCGACCGCCTGGTCCTCAACAAGGAGGTGATCAGCCCCGCGGGCACGCGCAAGTTCCTCCCTTTCCTGGACACGGTGGCCGGGGATTTTGCCGACTTCCTGCACCGGCAGATCCGAAAGAACACCCGCCGCTCGCTGACCGTCGACCTTTACCGGGACCTTTTCCGCTTCACCCTGGAAGGTACCGGCACGTCCGCCGCGGGTTTCTCTCTCCCCCCCCCTCCTTCTTGGCCGCTGTCCTGCTGCTCAGGTTCCCCCGTGAAGCTTATCTCGGTCCAGCAAGCCCAAACGGGCAAACTGCTTCCCCACGCCTCCCACAGGCAGCAACAGAAGAGGCAGCAGCTTCGCGGTTAGAAGCGAAGCTCTCTTAAGAAAAGTAATGGGCATCTGATTATCCTCTAGTGCTGTATCTCCACTTTGCCAGTTGCAAATTAGATTCCTTTTGACTGCGAGTTGACCAGTGGGAAGTAAACAGTGCACCTTGTTTGTATGTTAATTGGACACCTCTGAAGCATCCATCTCTGTAGAGATACAGTTTTATTACTTCCTAATTCTAAAGCTGCTCTCCTGTGGTCTGTTCCTGCCCATGTGGCACAAGACAGATACAAACCACAGGCCATTTAAAAATAAACAGCAGAAAACACCCAAACCAAGTCTCAAGAGGGCCTAAACTAGGATGAGTACATTGCATTCCTGGGGTGCTTCTCTCTGTGTTTTTTTTTTAATTGGGGGTGAGGGTTAGGGTCAGAGCATGTCATCTTTCAATTTGCACTCATACTTCAAAGACAACAGCCTAAAAAGGTAACAGTAAAGGTTCCCCCCACACATGCGTGCTAGTCATGTCCGACTCTAGGGCTGGTGCTCATCTCTGTATTCAAGCCGTAGAGCCAGTGTTGTGCAAGTCCTTGGCCACGTGGCCGGCATGGCTGCAAGGAAACACTGTTTTACCTTCCCGCTTTTTACAGCGGTACCTATTTATCTACTTGCATTGACATGCTTTCAAACTGCTAGGTTGGCAGGAGCTGGGGTGATCAGCGGGAGCTGGCTCCGCTGCGTGGCGCCTGGGATTGAACCGCTGAGCGGCCGACTTTGCAGCCGACCGTTTTTGGAAGCCTTAGTCCGCTGAGCCACCATGCTCACCACTTCAATGGCAACAGCCTACTATAAGAGTAATCTGTTACAGGATGGCTCTCCAATCAATGCGTCCAGTGCTGGCTACTGGTACTAACGATGCCATTCTTACTTTGAAAGTCCAGCACCAACCTTGAAGGCTCCATGCACGGGGTGCGGGGGGGGGACGACGACGACGGGAAAGCAGATTGTCCACTGCAGAAACTCCAACTCTCTCCCTTCAAAGCCTCCTGGGAGTGCTTTGAAGGGAAGGACAGCCAGGCTCCCTTGAGTTTTCCTGGAGGAAAAACAGTGAAAAAATGTGATTAAGTAAATAATAAGGCTCTGTGCCTTGACTTCTGATGGGCAGGTCAAAAGTTCTCTTGCTTGGAAGCAGCTTTGGTCAACACCTGGCTTGTGGTGCCACATTGCCTATGACATGGACTCTTTTATTGTGTCCAGTTTAACATTATGTCCTTACTGTTTAATGTATTTAACATTGAATCACTTTGTTTAATATATTTAATATTAAATGTTTAAAACATATTCAAAATTCAAAATATGTTTAATATTTTAAAAGTGTTTCTTAGTTAACATATTTTATATTCTACTGGATTCAGAGCAATATATACATATATTGTGTATACTGCTTCCAGGCACCAAGTGCTTGCAATGGAGCTCATGGCTGCAATCAAACAAAATACCACAAAACAAGTGAACCAGCTCTGAAACCACTTGGAAATGTTCAGGACCTAGAGGGAAGACCCCGCCTTGCTCCCCCTTGCTTCTCCCACCATTGCTCACCAAAGGCCCTTGTTGGCCTACTTGTGGGATTCAGGGCCTGGCCAGAAAAGGCATTTGGCCTGCTGTTTGGTGTTTGCTATTTTGGTGTGGTTTGGTTTGAATCAAATTATGGCATCCACGTTTATTTTGACTTAGAGTGCTCCATCCTGCTTCCTTTGAGAGCTGTCCCGCTCCTTTCTGGCACAGGACTAGAGCTACTGGGCTCGTGTTGCTGTTGTTTTGACATGATTTGGCACATTCCTAATTATCTGTTTGTGTAAACTTACTGGGGAGTAACCCAGTTAAATCTTACTCCCAACCAAGTAAATCAGTAATCCAAAGACCTGTCTTGACCCTTCTCAGGAGAGAAAAAAATATATACATCAATCAGTGTGAATAGAAAGATCTCCCAAGTAAGAGTCAAAATACATAATCCTAAGAGCCTTTAATGTGTGAACCAGGCTGCTCTAGCTTCCCACCCCCATCTGGCCAGGCCAATTTGGATCTGGCTTCCTTCCTTCCTTCCTTCCTTCCTTCCTTCCTTCCTTCCTTCCTTCCTTCCTTCCTTCCTTCCTTCCTTCCTTCCTTCCTTCCTTCCTTCGATAAGCATCACATTCCCTCATTGATTTCTCTACAATCCCCTCTCCCACCCCCAACCCTGCCACCGCCCCTGCAACCTTGCAGCCAGCAGCTACGCCTTGTATGGGGAGCGGCTGGGCCTTCTAGAGGAGACCCCAAAACCAGAGTCCCAGAAGTTCATTGACGCCGTGGAGACCATGCTGCAGACCACACTGCCCCTGCTCTTCCTCCCTCCGGGCCTCATGCGCTGGGCCAAGAAGAAGCTCTGGCAGGAGCACATGGAGGCCTGGGACATCATCTTCTCACACGGTCAGTCCCTGGAAGAGAGGCGGTGATGGGGCCGCAGGGACGGTCATGATACTTTCTACTATTCCACATTGAGGAAGGATTTCATAGGGTTAGGACCAGAGGTGGCGAGAGTTGCCCTTTCAGGCCAAAGGGGCGGTGGGTGGGTATGTCTCTTGCAGAGGGGAGGGTTTCCACCCCCTGTCTGCTTTTGCCTCTCCAGCCGAAAAGTGCATTCAAAACATCTACCAGGAATTCTGCCTGGGGAAGCCACGGAAGTATTCTGGGATCATGGCGGAGCTGCTCCTGCAAGAGGAGATGCCCCTCGACTCCATCAAGGCCAACATCACAGAGTTCACTGCCGGTGGCGTTGACACGGTGGGTGGCCCCTCCCTCCCTCCCTCCCTGTGTTGCCCAGGGGCGAATGGACTGGATGCTGGGCTCACAATGACATAGGAAGTCTGTCAGATAGCTGGGCCCTGTATCTGTCATTCATTCATTCATTCATTCATTCATTCATTCATTCATTCATTCATTCATTCAACTGTATAATTTTCCTATCTGGCCAAAGGCTTTGAAGGTTAAAACAGACACCTTGAGCTGAGTCCAATAATCCACTTCAGGCCAGTCTTTCAGTTTCAGAGTCTTACAGGCATGATACCAAGCACTAGATAACTGTATGTTGCACCAGCTGTAGACCCAGGGCCCTCTTTAAGAACAGGCGCACATGGAGAGCACTAGCAGGAGTCAAGTCATGACGTAATTCTTGTGTATGCATTAGAGCTGCCTGCTCTGTAATCCGTGCATTGGCCTTTCAAGTTTAAGCTGTTCATTGGTTTGTCTGCGGCACAGGCCATTTTCCTATTGCTGCTTTTTCCATATCCAACATCACAAGCTTTTGGCTCTAGATGGAAGCTTCAGAGGTAGGATGCTGACCCCAATCCAAACACTACCAGGCTGACAAACCTCTTTATCATATTCTTATTATTTGTACCACCAGCTGGTGCTCCATTGTTTTCCTCCTCTAGAGTTTCATTTCCACCTGGAATTTAAAAAACTAGCAAGCAGGGACACTTAAAAGCAACTACAGCAACTTTACAGCCCAGTTTCTGGACCTCTGCAAGCCACCCAACTACAAAGAGAGAGAGAGAGAGAGAGAGAGAGAGAGAGAGAGAGAGAGAGAGAGAGAGAGAGAGAGAGAGAGAGAGAGAGAGAGAGAGAGAGTGTACTTCTTCTGCTCAGTAGCACGTCTGCTCCAAAGTGCTGGTAAATATGTCCACATTTAAAATAATCACAGGTGTCTTGTACTGCCTGGCAGGGCAAATTCCAGGAACATTAGCTACGCCTGAGCATTCTTACAGTAGCACCCCCCCCATATCCTGGCATGGGAGAGAGCAATCCCAGCATCAGAACTATTGATGTGGGACCGTCTCGCAGCCAAATGGGTTTCATTGGGAAAGTGGATCTCAACAGGACACAGCTAAGTTCTTGGTATGTGGGACCCCCCATGCCTGACTATTGAGTTTGTTTGGGTTACTACTGGCTTCCTCTCTTTCTCTCCTCCTGGGGCACCAGACGGCCATTCCTCTGCTCTTCACCCTCTTTGAGTTGGCCCGCAACCCTCACGTCCAGACGGCCATCCGGGAAGAGATCAAGGCTGCTGAGTCTCAGGGGTCCCGGGAACTCTCCAAGGTCCTGAACAGCATGCCTCTCCTCAAGGGGGCTATTAAGGAGACACTGAGGTAAAAGACAAGGACAAGGAGGAACTGGGAGGGGGGGCAGTCTTGAACAAGGGAGGTTGCCCACCCAAAACCACAGGGTCCATTCAGGCTCTCACCTCCCTCCTTGGCTCTAAAGGAGGACTGGTCCCACTCAGAGCACCACCCAGGTCTAGGAGAGGGACATCAGGGGAAGGGTTGTTTGTTTCTGCTGAAGAAGGGGCAGTGGGATCCAGGCACCATAGACCATCCCACTGTTACGGTGGTGCATCAATCCCAGGCTGTCTCTCCCTGGAGATCTGAAGCCTCTTGCATGGCGATGGCTCCCTTCCATCCCTTTTCCACTGTTTTGGAATTGGAGGGAAGGAAATTATTCCAAGGATCAGAGGTATTCCAATGCTAGTGCAATCAATCAATCAATCAATCAATCAATCAATCAATCAATCAATCAATCAATCAATCAATCAATCAAAGCTGGAGCATCCCTCCAATCTCCAACAAAAGAGAGACCAACATATCCCCAACAGCCCCTTAGAGATCTACCTACCTACCTACCTACCTACCTACCTACCTACCTACCAGGGTGGGAAGGAACATCCTAAATGGAGGTTACCGTCTTCAGCAGCCAAGTTGAGACATGGGTCAGTCCCTTGGCTGCCTGGGGGGAATGATTGCTTGAAGGCTTCTTTTTTTTTAAAAGTTTAGGTTTGAATGATCTGTTTGAGGTCTGGAGGGAGGATGCCTGCTGGATCTCCAAAGAGTTCCAGGGCCACCACCGAGAAGGCCTGGCTCCTGGCCGAGGCTCCGAGGCTCACCTCTCCTGGTGCTCTTTCTCTGGCGATGGTCTTTCTGCCACCCTTTTGGCCTCCTTCTGCGGCTGACCCTGCCCAAGGAGGGACACAGCTCACACCCAAGTGCAACATCCTGCCAGCTGACCAGGATTTTGGGGAGCTCTAGGTTCCGATGGGTGGGAGAGGCAGATGCCTGCCTCACCTTGGCAGCGTGTTTGTGGATGCTGTTTCCACCACTTCTCTTGCCTGGTTGTAGAATCTGGGGCTGCCCTGGGGAGAAGGACTCCACCATCACCTTGGACCTGAGCATCATACCTTAACGAAGGACATTACCTTCTCCTGAGATCAGAAATGAAACCCGTGGCTCCTCTCTATCGGTTCCTTGGTTGCTTGGCCCTGAGGACCCCTTGTCCCCAAAACATGCCCTGATATTTCCTACCAGTCTGACCAGCGGGCTGAATTTTGTTTTCAGTCCCTGTCCCTTCTTTGGCATCTGAGGCCACTTCTTCTTCCCCATAACTTGGATTCCACCATGTCCTAATTCTCTCCTGATTCCCAGTTTGACTCCCAGGATCCTTGCCTGGAAGCAACAGGTCACCAACAGGATCACCTCCACCTCCACCTTCCTGCCCCTCCTTTTGGGTAAACTCACCACTCCAACTGGAGGACAGAATGACCCCACCCACCCCACCCCACCCGCTCACAAACGGAGGACTGAGGACATGGTGTTGACACCTGAAGCCCAAGAGAAACACCTCGGGCATATGGAGACCCAGCTGGAAACAGACTCTGCTTCCTTTAATATGCTGGAAATCTGAGCCACCCACCATTTCATGTGACACGTGCCTTGTTTTTTGAGGTGGAACAAAGGGACGTGTATGCTCCCCTTCTCCCGCCTTCCTTCATCAAGCAGGAGCTGGCGATTCGGGGCTTCCCTGCCCACCCACAGCCTCCTTCTCTTGCAGGCTGTACCCCGTGGGCATTACAGTGCAGCGCTACCCAACCCGAGATGTGGTGCTCCAGAATTACTGCGTGCCAGCCGGAGTGAGTATTTGCGCACCGGCTCAAGTCCCAGTTATGGGCCGGCAGGGGTTGACTCTGTTCTTGTGGGTCCTTGAGGTGGTGGTGGTAGCTGAGGGGCAGCAGAATGACCATCTGGCTTGCAAGCGGAAGGAGCCAGGCTGGGTACCCCTGGCCCCTCGAGTGGAAAGAGCCATGAGGAAGGTGGTGGATGACGGTCATGTTGAGGGCAAGGACACTGGCAACCATGGAGACCATGTCAAAGAAGATGAAAGGAAGGATCTCCGGGGGTGGGGGGTGGGTTGAAGCCTGGAGGCCACTGCTAGTCAACTTTATCAGTTACTTGGATGCACTGCGCTCCTCTCTTCCACTAAGACCAAGGCATGTGGCTCTCCTTCTCCCTTTGTGTTATCCTCACAACAGCCCTGTGAGGTAGGTCAAGGCTGAGGAGGAGTGCCCAAGGTTTGGGTTGAGCCAGGATGGAAAGTTTTAATGTCCCACTGGAGCTCCACCCAGCTTTGGTAAGCCAAGCCTCTTAGACACAGAGGGAGTCCTACTCCAGAGTCGGGGCACAGGTTGGCAAAATGCGCGTGCCCTTCTAGCTGCTGGTGGGCCCACGGAAAGAGGCCCAACTCCAACGCGGCAGAAGGCTGAGAGCCCAGGTGCCGCCACCTGCATGTTGGGAGAGGGGCAGAGGGCGCTTGAGCTTCTGCCCGGGAGGGGGAGGCATGGCTGGCTGGAGAGTCCAAGACTGGTCGTGGATCCTGCCACGAGTCCCCCAGGTTGGGAAAGGTGGAGTCAAAGCTACTGGATTGAGAGACTGCAAGGGGCAGGGTGGCACTCGCAGGTGACAAAATGCCAGGCAAGTCCAAGTGCAAAAAACGCAACTCACGTGGCCTCAAAGTCACCAGGAGAGCAGAACCAAAGGCTCACCTGGGGAGGGGCTGGCCGCTACTCCAAGGGCAACGGTACAGGTGGAAGGCAAATGCCACCAGCCAGGAAGCCACTGAGTGGCCGGCCTCCTCCTCCTCCTCCTGCCGGTTCCAACGGGTGCTGTGATGCCCCTCCCCCCCCAGACCCTGTGCCAGGTGGGGCTGTACGCCTTGGGCCGGAGCCCGGAGGTCTTCAGCGACCCTCAGCGCTACGACCCTCAGCGCTGGCTGAGCAAAGAGGAGAACAGCAGCTTCAAGGCCTTGGCCTTTGGCTTCGGGTCTCGCCAGTGCATCGGGCGGCGCTTGGCCGAATCGGAGATGATGCTCTTCCTCGTGCACGTAAGCGACCCTTGCCAGGGGGATCCCCCCCCTCCAGCCAGGAAAGAGGGAGGGGGGCTGCGGAGGGAGCTGGCCACTCGCCCGGCTCTTCAGGGCTTCTTGGGGTGGGCCACCTTGCTGACCCTGGGTAGGTAGGCAGGCAGAAAGGCCGAGGGTTCCCAGAGGGGAACGGGGGTCCAAAAACACCTCAAGAAGGGACCCTTCGTAGCCCTCGGCTTAGCCTCCCAGAACTGAACCGGCTGCTGCCCCCCTGCCCGCCCCCACCCCCAAAACCTGCTCACACCCCCGTGGCCTTTGCTTCACCAGGTGCTGCGGAACTTCAAGATTGATACCGTCTCCAAGGACGACCTTAAAACCGTCTACGGCTTCATTCTCATGCCAGAGAAGCCCCCCCTCCTCACTTTCCGGCCCACAGACTAGGCCAGCCCCCCTCCCTCCCAAAAACCCACCCACCCCTTCTCTTGTGCCCATGTTCTCCCCCCTCCCCGGCAGGTATTCCTTTGGGCAGTCACTCCCATTGGCTTTGTAGCCCCGACGTCCTTCCTAAGACAGTCGGAATGAGGTTAGTCGGATTAAATTGGAGCGCTTGGGGGGGAAAGAGGCCACCCCGGATGTCCCAGAAGGCTGGCTGGGCCTGTGCTGCAGCTGCAGAGTGTGGAGGAGCTGCCGTGCCCCTGTTCCAGGATGAGGACGCCTTGGCACCTTCCAAGAGGGCCTGGGCGGAGGAGCAGCCCCAGCGGGCCGAGCCTATGCTGATCACCTCTGGCTCCAGCTGCTGGGCAAGGCCACAGCTTCTCGGTAGGGGACAGGAGCAGGACAGCTGTCCCCCCCCCCAACCCAACCCCACGGTGCTGAGCCAGACATGCCAAAGGGGTTTGCAGTGACCCCCTGCCTTTGCAACTCCCGCTCCTTCTGCTTTGCCATGCCTTGCAACCCCCCCCCTTGCTGTTGCATCAACCTGATCCTGCAGCGCCCTTGTGTTCTTCACCAAGGCGGTTTCTTTTCTGCAGAACAAGCAGAGTCCTTTCGCAGGCATGTGCTGACCAAGCCGCATTTCCCTGCTTTCGCTGGACAACAGGGCCAGGGCCCCCAATGTCCCTTCCAGGCCACTGGCCAGCCTGGCTCCGGTCGGCTCCGGGCTTCTCTCTGCAGGCCCCGTTGAGCTGTTTTCAACGCCCTGGCCGTGATCGGGGGAGGGATGCGTGTTTTTCAAAAACAACATTGAAAGCAGAGGTGTGGAAAGTGGTTCCAAAAAATAAATTTAAAAATCCCAATGGGCTCCAGAGATGGATTTAGGAGAGGAGGGAAATAACACCTCTTCCTCAGCCAAAGGGAGGCAGCAACAACGGACCAGAAACCACTGCTCCAAGATTAGGCAACAGAAGTATTTAATTCCCTTGTTGTTCACAAAACGGCCCCAAGAGAGCCTGTTGCGCTTTGGGCACATCAGGCGGAGACAAATCTCGTTTGAAAAGATGATAATACTGACAAAAGGGGTGGGGGTGGGGGTGGGGGTGGAGAAGCCGCAGGAGAAGAGGAGGACTGAACACGAGACAGGTTGACTCCATGAAAGATGGCACAGGCTTGAGTTGGCAAAAGCCAAGACAGGACATTTGGCGATCCCATAAATCAGAGGCGACTGGATGGGATGTCATGACAGCAAAACTTCCCGTTGGTTTTAGCAAGATCTCCTTCAGCTCTGCAGTCCGAGACGGGCCTCTCTGGTCATCCCAAGGCAAATAAAGTAACAAAACATGGGGGGGAGAGAGAAGCAGCCCTCCATGGGGCAGACAGGGGGATGTTCCTCTCCCCCACCGAAGGGGGGGGGGGATTAAGTGACCGATGTTTAAGGGGCGCCCACCAGAGACCCTGCAGGGGGAGGCAGGGCACCTTTACCCTATAAAGAGAGGTAAGAAATGAACGCGGGCTCCCAGGACCTCTGCCACGGACCTTCTTCCAGCCCTTGGAGCTGCCCAGACAGCCCCACTGCAAGGGGCCCTTGGGCGTAAAAAGCAAAGCCAGCCGCCAGAAGCCCAGGCAGGAGAGGGACACCCTCAGCCGAGCTCCCAGGAGCTGATTCTCACACACACACACAAACACACACAAACACACACACACACACACACACACAGAGAGAGAGAGAGAGAGAGAGAGAGAGAGCTTTGCCCCATCCAGGCCCATGCTCAGGAAGGCTTTGCCCCATCCAGGCCCATGCTCAGGAAGGCAGTCGCTTGAGTTGCAGGTGTGTGTGTGTGTGTGTGTGTGTGTGTGTGTGTGTGTGTGTGTGTGTGTGTGTGTGTGTGTGTGTGTGTGTGTGTGTGTGTGTGTGTGTGTGTGTGTGTGTGTGTCTCAGCACTGATTCCCAACAGCTCCTCAGGCAAAGAACATGATGCCACTCACTTGTGTGTGCTAGGCCTTAGTTCTAAGGAAATAAACCCTTTATCAAGAACTCTTGGGCTTTCGGCTCCGTCCTTTGGCCCCAGTCACCCAAGGCCGGGCCAACTCCTCCTCAGCCTTCTCCTCTGCCTGAGCAACAGGCCCTCCGAAGAGAAACACACACACACACACACACACACACACACACACACACACACACACACACACACACACACACACACACACACACACACACACACACGGCTTGGGGTTGCCCTGCAGGCACACTGGGTGGCAGTGGTGGTGGGTGGGCTCAGGGGCAGCGCAAGAATGCAGGATGAGGCCCAAAGCACAGAGAAACCACCGGAAGCTGCCCAGCGCCAAGTTGGACCGTCTTAACATCCACATTTTTTAGGAAAAAGGATAGGCCACGTGTGACCTTTGGCACAAGTTGCTAGGGCCTCACTCTCCTCCTACATCCCTTCTGACAACACTCCCCCCCACACACACACACACACCAACAATAGTGGCCACTCATTGGGGGGGGGTCCCCTACACTAGAAGCCATTTAGATGGGGTTTGGGGGGTGGGGGTTGTCAGTACTCCCACCTCCTCCATGTCTGCAATAAAATAAACTCAGAAGGCAATGAAATCCAAGTGGCCAGAAGCCTGAGCAAAGGGATACAACCAGCCCCTTCCCTGAGTTGGGCAGCCGCTGGCCACCCGGCCTGGTGGCCCTCTCCGTCCCCAGGGGTCCAACCAGGTCTTGGCCCCCAAGTCCAGCAGCGCCGTCACAATGCCAAGCAGGAGCAGCCCAGAGGACCTGCCGAGGACCACCCCCCCGACGGCCCTTGCCTCCCCTCTCCTCTCACCTGTTACGGACCATGGGCATCGCTAAGAGGGCCCCCGGAGGAGCTCCCCGACTACTTGAATGCCCCTGCGGGCAAGAGTGTGGCGCTCCTTCCCGGCTGGACAGGAAGGGAAGCCACCCACTGCCGGCAACCCGCGTGGAGCCCGGCGTCTGGCACAGACGATCATCAGCGGAGGCCTGGCGTGCTGCTTGGCTGCTCCAGGAAGTCTCCTCCATCAGGCAGGAATGGGCATCGGCCAGGCAGGTGGGGCTGAGCCTTTACCAAAGCTGTGCCTTTGGCACCCTGCTTTCCCTCTCCAGTTGCCGCAGCTGGCCTTGGGCTTGCCCGGAGCTAGAAGAGCTGCAGCAGGAACTCAGGGGCCCACTCCAGAGCAGTCTGCGTGACGGCCAGGGCGGCTGCTCCCAGGGTGGCCGTCATCCCCCAGACAGCGGCTTTGACCAAGGAGCTGTGCTCTGCCGGGCGAAGAAGGAGCCCATCGTCCGCGGCCTCTGTCCTGCCGCCAAGGGACGAACCCTGCAGCTGCTGCTGCTGCTGCTGCTGCTGCTGGCGAAGGATGGCATCAGGGCGCTGGCACAAAGCGGCCCGCTGGAACGCCGAGAAGGAACCGATGCTGATGCTGCAGAAGGAGGAGGGCAGGGGCGGGGGAGAGGGAGAGGAGGACTGAAGGAACTCATAACAAGGGGGAGGAGGGGTGGTGGTATAAAAAAGCCCCTCCCTGCCTCCACTTCCCCAGAACGCAGTTCAGGCCAGCAAGGAAAGGGCCTCTGCTTCCAGAGGGCCTCCACCCACCCCCCTCTTGGTGCTTCTGTCTCCTTTCGGCTTCCCCCTCCCTCCCCCCCCCCGCAGCTCACCTCTTGTGGAGCTGCAGGGCGGCCTCCTTGGCCAGTTCGGGGTGGGGCAAGTGCTGGAAGAGCCGCTGGGCTCGGGCCACCAGGGCCTCGTAAGGCAGATCCCGAGGGATGCGGGAGAGGAGCTGGTGGACGCTGGGCATGTCGCAGTCGCAAGCCAGGACCTCCTCCTCGCGGTAGAGGACCACCTGGGCGGGAGGGCAGGAAAGGCAGGGTGGTGTGAGAGCCCCCCCCCTTTGCAGCCCTCCCTCCTCCTCTCCTCCCAGCGCCCCAAGAGAGGCACATGCCGTTGCCTCCGAACAGGCGCCAAGCTGGGCCACTGGGCCGCCTGCTTTCAGGAGCCTCCATGCCAGCCTCTGCCCCACGGTGTCCCCCAGATACTGTGGGGCTCTTGCTGGCACCCTCCAGGAGCTGGCTGTGGTCTCTGGGGCTGACAGGGAGCTCCAGGGCAGGAGAGGTGGACCTGCTCCTTCCAGGAAGGGGCTTTCCTCCCCCCACCTGGTGCCACCAGGGAAGCCAGGGGTTGGGTGCAGGCCTTCTTCTTCTGCTAAGCAGGCATGTCCAAACTTTGGCCCTCCTGATGTTTTGAACCACAACTCCCAGAATTCCAAGCCTGTGTTTCCAATGGCAAAGGACTGTGGGAGTTGCACTCCAAAACATCTGGAAGGCCGGAGTTTGTCTGTGCTAAGGCAACCCTTTCTGGCCACTGAGCCAGGGCGGAGACCCCGGCACCGAGCGCGGCTGTGAAGCCATGGGGTGAAGCCCTGGAACCCAGCCCCGAGCACGAGCCCTGGGGGTGGAAACGAGACCGTGGCCAGGGCAGCCAGAGAGTCCTGGGGCCCACGTATACATGTGTGTGTGTGTGTGTGTGTGTGTGTCCATACCGCGGCAGCAAAGTAGACAGGCATGAGCGGGTGGGAGGCCAGGAAGAAGTCGTAGAGGCGCCGGATGTGGCGGAAGTCGGCCAGGACGTGGCCGTACCAGGTGATCAGCCAGCTGAGGGCAAAGATGGTCCCCACTTCGGCTCTGGAGCCAGAAAGGCAAAAGAAGGGGTCGACGGTGAGAAGATCCCGGCCGAGTGCCCCTGACCTTGCCCAACACACTGGCCCCTGTCCACCCCCTGGTTTCTCTTCTCTCTCCCTCTCTAACCTCAGCCTACGGTGGGCAGGTGGGCGGGCGGGCAGGTAGGTGCCGATCCCCATCAGGCCCTCTCCCATGGGTGGGGGGGGGGAAGCAAAGGCCTACCTGTGCATGAAGTCATGGAGCTGAGGGCTTTCCCTCTGCAGAAGCGGCATGAGGTAGTTGAGGATGTGCTTCGTGCTGTCCATGGTGGGGTCCATGAAGTCCCTAGACAGGTTGGCCGGGGGGAAGAGGAGGCGTCAGCCACCCCAGGGGCAACGCTGGGGCAGAGTGGCACCGAAGGCACCGGCCAAGAGGCCTGGCAGCTGAGCCTGGCCAAGTGGCCCGGGGCTACCTAGCCAGGGACAGGACCAATAGCCCCTCCTTTTTGCCAGGGAGCCTGTGAGGGGCATCGATGGGTCCAAGTGTAGGACAGAGACTCAGGGGAACTGGGTTCAAATCCCCACACATCCTGCTGCCCCCCCCAACTGGTGCTTCTTGGACCAGGAACGCCCTCTTCGTTTGACTTCCCCTCACAGGGCTGTTGTGAAATAACATGGGATCCACGTGTAATGGCTTCAGGCCCCTGATGGGAAAAAAGGGCCAGTTGCCCCAATGAAAGGGGCAACCAGCAAATCAGCAGTGGCTGCTGAGGAGCTCCAGGGCTCTGCTCACCTGCCTTCTCTCCCCCCCCCCTCAAAACCACTGGCCACCCCTCCCCCAAGGAGCCAGACCTGAGGTGGAGCAGGGAGAGCTTCTCCAGGAGCGCCACGGCCATGCGCTCGCCCGCCACCAGCAGCAGTGTCACAGCAATGTCGTGGTAGCCCTGGTAGTAGTGCAGCTCGGGGTGTTCCCTCAGCACGTGCAGGATGACGTCGATCAGCTGCTCCTGCAGGACCTGGCGCTGCTCCTCGGGCATCCCTGGGCCAAAGGCGAGGAGGCCGTCAGAGACACGTGCACGCACACACACCATGTCCCCAGGACACCCCCCACCGCTCCCTGCGCCCACCCGTGCACTGCTCAGGAGCTGCCGGGTGACATAACAGAACCTGGCAACGCTCACCCGCCTGCCCGGTTTCAGGAACGGACCTGCTTTTAGTCCTGGCCAAAGAGGACGCCCTGCGCATGGGCAGAGGAGGGGGTCTTCCTGCCCTAGTTGTGATGTGGCCTCAAGATGCCTCAATCCGTGGCCACCCTTGGAACCAAAGGGTCTTTTCTCACAAGAGCCCTGCTCAGGTGGCGCCTGCAACCTCTTCAAGGCCACTGATTCCTCCACTGAGCTTTGTTGTTTATAGGAGGAGGAGGAGGAGGAGGAGGAGGAGGAGGAGGTCTCCCTCACTTTTACTGCCGTGGCTTTGCTTGTGAAGCATTCAGCAATAAAAATTTAGTGAGCAGAATCACAATGAATGGGATTTTATGTGTATGCAGTAAAAGGCAATTCCTCCCTCCAGGTTCCAATAATTTCTCTCTCTCTCTCTCTTCTCTGTGTGTGTGTGTGTGTGTGTGTCACTGCTCCTCCAGCATCCCTGGGCCAAGGGGATATCTGTACACCAGTGAAACATGATGCAATCAAGTGATATACACAGAAACCTCACCCCAGTAAGAGAAAGTAGAAAAAAACATATTGCTAGAGGTCACAAAAAGATTTAAAGGGAATCTTTTAAACCTGCGTGGAATAAAATGTCCTAAATCTTACAGGACCACCCCCTGAGACTGAATATAATGCCAGTAACCTCTTAGGGGGAGTTCACAGAATCCTAGACTAGTGGGAAGTGGGAAGGGGCCTCAAGTCCCAGCCCACCCTTCACACAGGAAGAGGAATCCAAGGATGCCTGCCGGGTGGCTGTCAACATTTCTCTTGCACGACTTCAGGGCTGGAGCCCTCGAGGCCATGGGTTCCACGGCCGGACTGCGCTAACAGTTAGGAAGTGCTTCCTGACATCCAACTGAAAACTGGCTTCCTGTAGCTTCAGCCCATTGTTGTGCACCCTGCACTCTGGGATGGCTGGGAACAGATCCTGCCCCCTCTTCCTCTGTAGGACAGACCCTTTCAGGTATTTGAAGATTGCTCCTCTCTCTCTCTCTCTCTCTCTCTCTAACACACACACACCCCACCCCACCCCACCCCAGGCCCCAGTCTCCTTTCCTCTAGGCTGAGCATGCCCAGTTCTTTCCATCTTTCTTCACAGGGCTTGGTCCCCCAGCCCCCAGCCCCACCTGGTCAACCTGGCTGCCCTTTTTCCAAGTTCAGAGGAGCTGATACTACACATGATGAATGTCGTGCATGGCTAAAAATCCCCAGCTCTGCTAGAGGGCAACTGGTGGCTGAGCTACTTGCCGGCTCTTTCAGTTCTCTTTTTGGGGTTTTGCCGAGATGCAGGGGAGACGAGCCCTCCCCCCCCAGCCTTCCCTGCAAGCCCCTCCATGGCCTCCCTAAGCCCTTAAGAACCTAAGGACATAAGAAGAGCCCTCATGCTGGATCAGGCCAAAGGCCCATCTAGTCCAGCTTCCTGGATCTCCCAGTGGCCCCACCATGTTGCGATAGGGGACATTGGAATGTGGGCTCTCGTGACTTGACATGACCAAGGCCCTCTTTGATTATGGCTCCAAAGTCTGGAGCTCCCACCCTCCATCTCTCCTTGTCTCATGCTGTCATGAAAGTTAGCCAAAAGGTGATCTCATTGTTATCACTTTCCCAGCTAAAGTCTGCCAATTATTTTACTCTCTTATCACACCACCTGTGTTTCTACCGATTATGCTAAGGCTCACCAATTAGAGTTATTCCTGTATACGTAAACATCCATAGTAATGTAGCTTTCTTAAGTAACGCCTTTCATAACCATATTTAGCTAATTTCTAACTGGGCAACAAGTCATGTAATGCTTTATGTTAACTAGTTATGTCAGAGAATAATAAAACAAGGCCTCTTCGAAAGAGGAGAGGCTGGCTTGGCTCAGCAGGACTGAGAAGTCTCATTTCTGTGTCACCGTGTGCGTGAGTGTGTGTGTTTGAGATCAAAGGCCTTTCCTGATACTCAGCATCAGAGCTATTTAAGTTTCCTGAAGCTCTGATCCCGTTATTCTAGCACTCAGCTATCACTAGCTCCCCAAGATTAATGCAACACCACCAAATGCCTCTGGGAGCGCATGAGGCTAGATCTCTGTCTCCTGATCCCAGTACCCTGCATCTGGCCGTTTGAAGGGCCCTGGATTTAAACCTGGAGGTGACACATCTCCATCATGGTTTGTCACCTGGGATGGACTGCTCCTCTAGGAATATATCCAATCCCCCTTTCATCACCTCCTGTGGCAGGGCGTTCCACAGACTAACATTGCGCTGGGGAAAAAATATTTCCTTTTGTCTGTTCTTACTCTCCCAGCCCTCCATTTGAGTGGATGTCCCCTACTTCTGTCCCCTTAAAGCCCGAGTGATCCATTCTCAGTCCCGCTGGCCTTTTGGAAAGAGAAAAGACTCTCTTGCCCACCTGAAGCTCAGAGGTGTTCCTTTTTCCTTTGGACTACAGCTCCCAGAATGCCCCAGTTGGCCAGGAGAGAGTTTTCGTCCCCAAAAGACCAGAGCTCTGACAAATGAAGCAGTGCCTACCACCTGCCCCAGACCGAGAGGGCCAGGTGCCCCGATTGGTCTCCTCCTTTCTCTACCTGCAGCTGAGGCCACCTCACCTGGTGGGAAGCGACGAACGGAGCGGCGCACATCCAAGAGAACCTGGCTGTAATCTTTGTGATTCTGGCGCGCTTCCCGACCTGGACCGGGGGTTGGGGGGGAGGGAGAAAGAGACAAAGAGGTGCCTTTGCTGTGAGTGATAGGCCAAGCCTCCATGCACACGCGGCCACACAGAGGTGGTGTCCTGGCCCCTGGCACCAGGCATGCTCTCTTGGGGTTCTTCCTAACACAGAGGCCTCCTGCCCTCTCCCCCCTCCCTTTGGCTGGATGAGACACCCACTAATAAGTGGATCTGCAACCGAAGAGTGTGTCCGTCCCCCCCCAATTCCACCCTGGGAACACTGTCAGGGCATGCAGTGGACTCGACGCATGTACCTGGCTTTGGGGGGAGCCGGTAGATGTTGACACCCAGCAACTTGGGCCAGACCTTCCTGCGGATCTCATCTGTCAGAAGCCCCCCCTGGCCAAAGGCTGCCTCCCGCAGGCTCTCCACATCCACCGGGTCTCTGGTGAGGGCTTGGTGGATCAGCAGCTGCTTCTGCTTCTTCTGCGACCCAGTCAGCTCTGCAGAGGAGGAGGAGGAGGAGGAGGAGGAGGAGGAGGAGGAGGAGGAGGAGGAGGAGGAGGAGGAGGAGGAGGAGGAGATGGGAACCGAGGACCGTGGCAAGAGGCTGCCTCCAACCTACCCCAACATACACACCTCCTTTGGCACAAACCTTTGGCAGCCACTATCCTGTTCCAAGAATGTGGACTAACCTGCTCTTTTGCCAATGGCTGTTGTATCCACTTTTCCTCCCACTCCCACTGCATGGTGCTCCTTGGTGAGGAAGCAGGCACGTGTGTCTGTGTGTGGGCGCGTGTGAACAATGGTAACATTTCAAAGAAGTCTGCTTGGAACAACCAGGGACCTCTTGTCCACCTAGGAGGGGTCAACTGGTTGACCTGGCGGTTGAAAAACCAACCAAGCACCTCACCTGGCCAGCAGCAGTCCTAAGGTGCTGCAGCCTGGTGCAGTGAAAACCCAGACCCCGGGTTCTTCAGGTAACCATGTGGATTGCCAAAACACAAACAATTGTCAACGTGTTCTCGAAGGCTGTCATGGCCAGGATCTGATAGTTTTTGTGAGTTTTTCAGACTGTTTGGGCGTGTTCTGGAAGTTGTTCTTCCTGACATTTCGCCAGACTCTGTGGCTGGCATCTTCAGATTCAATCAAAGATTGTTCTTTGATTACTTAAGCACCGTAAGAAAATACATTTAAAAAAGAAAGACAAGAATGGATGAGGTGTCAGGCCAAGCAGCAGGCACATCTCCTTGCTGTCAATGGCTTGGAGTGTCTTACACACACACACACACACACACACACACACACACACACACACACACACACACACACACACACACACACAACACACACACACACAGAGCAATTTTTTTCTTTTTTTTTCTTTTTTTACCTTCCCTTGCTCACCTGCCTCCCATGGGGGAGTGGACATGTCAGCAAAAGAGAGATCCACAGAAAGACTGTTTCCTTCCTGACTCCATGTGTGTGTGTGTGTGTGTGTGTGTGTGTGTGTGTGTGTGTGTGTGTGTGTGTATGTGCAATATGATGTGTTTTTACCTTTGTGTGTGTGTGCATATCAGGAAATATGATGCTTTTAAGAACCTTTCCACCCCTGGTGTGTGTGAAATTTCTGTTTGTGTGTGTGTGTGTGTGTGTGTGTGTGTGTGTGTGTGTGTGTGTGTGTGTGTGTGTGTGTGTGTGTGTGGAATTGGCCCTTCCTGAGGTCCAGCAGCCAAGGGAGGGGTCCCCTTTGCTCTCTCTGCTAAGACCTCCCCTGTCACCAGCGGTGACGGCGATGGGACCAGCTCAAGGCCAGGACAGCCAGAACGTTCCTGCACTGCGTCATGGGCCACCCCAGCGTCACAGGGCTGGGGCCTTGAGTAGCCACCTACCCAACATCCTGGCTGCAAACGGGCCTCAGAGATCACCCTGGGGACAAGGCTCTTTGGCAACTGGGGGTGGGGGTGGAATCTAACCCTGGAATGAACAGACACATGAAGGCTGAGGGGGAGACAGGCAATGCATGGAAGGTTTAGCAACAGACAAGGGCTGCGGGGATCCAGGTTTAAATCCCCAGCCAGCCCGCCAGCTCCAGCTGTGTGCCCCTGACTGAGCCAGTCCTCAGGCTACCTCACAGGGTTGTGGTGGCCTGAAGAACCGTGGGGTAAGGAGAGCCAAAGGAGCTGTGTGCCCTGAGGACCCAGGCCTCAGGACCCCACCTGGACAGGGCCTCTTCTGGGTGCCTTCTGCTTTGACCTGGAGATGCTCAGTTCTGGTTCTGGTCAAGATTCAGTCTCGGGGACCCCTGACATGCCCTCCCTGACGCACACACACACACACCAAGCTGAGCAGCTAATCAGAGTTGGGTTTGCACTGGGGAGGAGACTGGGGACCCCCCCCCAAAAAAAAAACTGGACCAGATGGGAGGATCCCGCAGGACGCACCCTGATAGAACCACCACCACCCACACTGGAGTTGTTCCTGAGGCCAATGGGGACGCTGAAGGACAGCTGGGTCCAGATCCACACCCCTCCCGTTGTGCCGGAGGCTGCAGCCGCACACCGCCAAGATCCCCCCCTTGGGCCCCAGAAATGCAGGGAAGGAGATGGGCAGGTTTGGCTGCACTTCCATCCCTCTGGACTGGAGACAACCAGACGGGAATACAACTGCTGGATAGCTCCTTGGTTCTGGCCCAGAGAGAGGTTGGGGGTTTGATTCCCCTCTGAGGACTCCTTGATAAGAGCCGGACTGGAGGCCCCAGAGGTGCCCTTCCTCCACGTCTGACATGTAATCACTATAATTGGAGCCTGATTTGCAAACCAACATGCAGATTAATACCTGATCACCTGAGAGGAAGGAAGCGCTTGTTTACCAGCTTGCCAGCCGCTCCTCCCCTCGACCAATTAAGAAACGTTTTACCTTTCCAATTAAGAAACTTTTTACCTTCCCAGAATTCTAGTGCTCCCTTGCTCACCTGCCTCCCATGGGGGAAGAGGACATGTCAGCAAAAGAGAGACCCAAGGATCTCTCTTTTGCAAGCCGGAGTCGCCCTCCCCGCCGCCTGCCCTTCCAATGGGTGTCCTGGCTTTCTTTATTAAGGGACCAGGAGTGTTTCGGACAAGCGGGGGGGAAGGAACGTGACTCCGGCTGCTGCTGCTGCGGGGCGCCTGCCTGCGGGGGTCGGAGACTTGGCTCGACCTCCACCCTTGGCTCGCCCGTTCCTTGTGCAGTTGTGGTTCAGGGAAACTCGACGGCCCCGCGCTCTGCTGGGACGACCAGGTCCACCACCACCACAAAACCCACAACCTTAACCATTGTAGCCCTCGCCCCAAGTGGGGCCGAGGGCTCGCCGCCGGTGCCCTCCCCCCCCCCCCCCGGGGGTCTGCAAACAGGGGCACTCGATGGGGGACGACGACGCCCAGCATCCCCCCCACACACACACACCCTCGCTTTGCCCACAGCCACGTCGGCGAAGGGCGCCTGGCCGTCGAGGAGGGGCTCCGCCAGCCGGCGCTCCCTGGGGGCGGGGCTCGCGCGGGGCTCCTCCCCCCCCATCCCGCCTGGGGTCTCCAGCGGGGACTCCTCCCGGCCAGTCGGTCCCGGGACGAGCCCGGGAGGCGCCCCGACGGCTCCCTTTGGGAAGACCCGTTCGCCGTGTGAAGACCCTCCGCGGGCGCCTCACCTCCTCCTCCTCCTCCTCCTCCTCCTGGTGCAGGTGGTGGTGGTGCACCTTCTTCTTCTTCTTCTTCTTCTTCGCTCGGACTGGGCAGCCCCCTTCGCCGCCGCCCCCTTCGCCGCCGCCCCCTTCGCCCACCCCGGCTCCCGCTCATCGCCCCGTCGGGCCGGCAGCTGGAAGCCTTTCTCTCTCTCTCATTCACTCACCCCCCACCCCTCCGCCTCCTCCGCCTGGCCAGCTGGGCGGCGCAGAGCCCGCCTCCCGAGCGCCCCCATTGGATCCGACGGCGCTGCCCGGGCGCCCCATTGGCTCGCGCGCCCTTCCGTCCTCCGAGCCGGGAAGCTCGGCTCCCGAGGCCGGCCGGGACTTGTAGTCCTGCGAGGGCGCGCCCCGGGTCGGCTTCCAAGAGCCCCCGAATGGGCTGGGATGGAGGGCGAGAAAGCCTTCCAGCCCTGAACGAGGGAGGGAGGCATGGAAAGCGCTCCCCCCCCCGCGGCTGCTGCTGCTGCTGCTGCTGCCCCTCCTCGAATGAAACACCCCCCCCCGCGCACGGCTCTCTGGCCAGGAGGGGTCCGGGCAGGGCAATGACCGGCAAGGAAGAAGGGGTCACTCGCTGCTCTGTTTGGAAGGGGAAAAGAATCGGGGCTGCCTTTTCGGGTTTCCCCAAAAAAACAGTCTCACGGGGGCGCAGAAGCCACGTTTGTTTAGCCAGGCTCTTCCGTCGCCGCTCGTTCCCGCCCCTTGGCTTATTCCAACCTGTCCTTCCATCAGGAATGAACCTGATGGGGAGATATACTGGGGGAGGGGGTCAGCAGAGTGTGGGTGTACGCCTGAGGAGATCTGGGATCCTGACCCCCACTGACCTAGGGACCACTTCTTGGACATCCCACCCAGCCCCATGTGTCCAGAGACCCCACATGGACCACCGGCAACGGTCGGAATTATGTGTACACTAGGTAGCAGCACCTCTCTTTCTTTTTTTTAAATTTTATTTATTTATTTTGAATATTTTAACCCCACCTTTCTCCTTGGAAAAGGACTCAAGGTTGCTTACAAATTAATGAGGGACAATATACAGCCCAGAACATTCTCTCTCTCTCTTCTCCCCCCACAAAATGGCAGAAAGAAAAGGGCCGTCAGGTGTGCTTGCTCCCTTGATCTATCCAAGAACCATTCCCTGTTTCGCCTCCCTGCCTTTTGCATTTAAAGGCCACTTGCCCTCCCTGGGTCCCTGGCATGGAGCTGAGCAGAGAAGAGGTCATCCTTCAGCCCTCCTGGCCTCTGGCTTGGAGGCTAAGCAGGAGGCAGGCGGGACAGCAGAGGAGGGGTAGGGTCCCGGACGCCCCAGGAGGTCGCCTTTTTCAGCCCTTCAAGAGCAACAGGATGGAGTGGTTCTACTCCCTTGGGGCCCCTTGAGCAGGCAGGTCTGTCTAGCCTTGCTCAATGCGGTCGTGAGGAGGCCCTTTGGAAGTGATCCGCTTCCTCTGGTGGTGAAACTCAACGCCCCCACCCCCGCCCACCATGGTTGCACTAGGAATGACAGGGCAGCAATGCATTTCCCGCTCTCGTTTCCTCCTTTGCGCCACATCTCGGGGCAGAGAGAGAAGCACCCTTAGTCACGTCCAGTGACGCCACAGCAGCCGCACGCCTGCAGAAGATAACACGAGGGAGGGCCTGCCAGCCCTGAGAGACAGAATGCCTGGCACGCATGACAGGACTGGCCAAGGATGTTGGGGCGGGAGACCCAGCCGGCAGCAGCAGCCTGCCCTGGGACACCAAAGGTCATTCATATGCAAGTGGGAAGGCCGGCTCGCCCACATCTCCTCACTTCCATTACTGGATGGCTTCCAAAGAAGGCCAGAGCTTTTTTTAAATTATCCCTGATGGTGTAACTTGCCGGATCTCATGGACAAGCTGCCATCAATTAGGAAGCGAGATTAACCATTTGCTGTTGCGAAGCGGCCTAAAAACCCAGGTGGGGCCCGTCTGTTCTTCTAGCCACTCTGTTCCTCTCTGCGCAGCGCAAATTGGATCAGGGTGCCCCCCAGGTGAGCTTCTACAGCCCTAAATAAGTGTCAGGCCACCTCAGATCAAACCACGCATCTAGAAGACTGTTCTCTACACCCAGGTGCCCTGGGGACCACCTGTCCCCAAGGCCTCTGCCTACAGAGATGGAAATGAAATGAAAATACATCTATAACATGTGCGTGGGGCAATTGTCAAGTGTCACTCTCCATGCCACTAATGGGGAAAGGATTGTGACAGAATTAAGGGCCTGGGTCTTTGCCACCTGGAATAGGCACCACACAAGCCACGGCACATCCTTCACGGGATAGCCCTGCCTGTGGTGACTGGGAAAGATGTCAGCCTCCAATATTTTCTTGGTATGCATGGTGTGCCAACCTAAGTTAAAAGGGGGTGGGGTGGTGCAAAAGGGGAAGCATGTAGGTAGGCCATCCTTAATTATACACATTTACCTGGGGGTGGAGTGGAATGTCCTGTCGGAGATAGGATTGCTTTGTTGGTTGGCAGAAAACTTCTGATAGACAGAAGGCACAGCCCCACTCCTTCCTCAGGTACAGCAACCGCGGAAACGGCTCATGAAGAGGATGGAAACCTGTGTTTTGCAGCCAAAATAAGAAGGAGGCATCTAATTATACATCCTGACAGTAAGAAGTCTGGCCTCTTATGGGTACAATAAAGCCATAGAATCAGAGAATAATCAAGTTGGCAGGAGCCTATAAGGCCATTCAATCCACCACCACCACCCCCGGTCCCTAACCGCCCCCACCCCCAGATCAAGCCAGGGATACAAATTATTGACCAGTTCAAAGCTTTTGTGTGTGCAGGATCCTGCCACGTTAAAACCCTGCCCATAATTGTGGGAAATGGCTTGGCAGCTCTGCACCCCAAAATGAGCCATGGATCCCCAGAGATCAATCTGTCTCCCCTCTCCCACCTTCCTCTATCTCTATGTGCATGTTTTGGGGGCCCTTCCTGCTCATCCTGATGATTGTTCCTTGCACCTCTGCTTCCTTGCTTCCCCCATGAGATGACTGGTCTGCACCAAAGTTAGGAAAAGTTACTTTTTGGGGACTGCAATTCTGAGAATTCCTCAGTTATCATGACTCAAAGGGGATTTCCCAGTGCTTTCCCAAAGCTTCTGAATGGCTTAGAAGTGGGAGCAAATTCAGAAAATGAAAAATTGCAGTTGATAATTAAAACAAAACAAACACGACTGATGAGAGTCTTTCTTTAATTGTATCACAGCATTGCACAATTTACAAGTATGGACATAGGTATATAAAATACAGGAAGAATTGAAAACAATTTAAAACTTTTAAGACTAAAGGTAGGCTATTTCAATAGTGCTGTCCTTGCCATTTGCTGGATCTGCGTTTGCACAGGTGGTGGGGCATAAATTGAATGCCCACAAGTGCTGCATGGATTGAATTTCTCCACAGTCACAGATAAGCTGTCCTGCATCCCAGTAGCCCTGTTTTAACTGGTCTTGGATCTTCCTCCTTTCTTTCCTGCGTTGACTTCTAGATGGTCCAGGTCCAGTCTTGTCCTGGTGAGAGACGCTCTTCATTTCAGCCCTCGGTGGGTTTTTTTTGGGGGGGGGAGGGCTGTGTCCACGAAGTGGGTGGGTTTTGGGTTTGCATTCCTTTGCATTCCGTTTATTATTTGCTGCCTGAGAAAGCAAACTCTTACCTGTTGTTTTGCCTGACTTCCAGCGCCCAGAGAGCGAAAGGGTTAATTTCTCAAGGGCAAGCTGCTCTTGGTTTACCCACCACCACCACCTCCCCGCCCACCAGGGACTCCTCTTCCCAACATGCCCTGCGGCTTGCCGCTCCTTTTAATCCCGACCGTGCCGGCGGCCTCCATTTCCCAGCAGGCACCTGGCCGGCCCCCCCAAGGGAACAAAAGGGGCTGCCAGCGTAGCTCAGGCTCCGCCGCGACTACGTCTCCCGTGGTGCCTTGCGCGCGGCTACGGCGCCCGCCAGGCGGAGTTTTTTCCCCGAGCCATGGAGCGGGCTTTCGAGGGGGCGGGGCCCGAGGCGCTGCTAGCAACGGGACGGGCGGCTGTTGCCCTCCGAGGAGGAGGAGGAGGAGGAGGAGGAAGAGGAGGAGGGAGCCCGGCGGCGGCGGCGGCGGCGGCAGGAGGAGGAGGACAAGGGGAGCCTGAGCCTCCTCCTCCTCCTCCTCCTCTTCCTCCTCCTCCTCCTCCTCCGGCCGGCGAGGACATGGGCGAGCGAGGCAACGGGCAAGCGCAGCCCCCCCAGCACCGACGGCGGGGGGCGGCGGCGACGGGCGGGACGAGGCAGCCCCGCGGCGGCGGAGGAGGAGGAGGAGGAGGAGGAGGCGACCCGGCGGCGGCCGAGACCGAGCGGCGCTTCTCCCGCAAGGGAGCCGGCGAGGGCGCCGAAACCCCCGACGGCGCGGCCGACTTCAGGTGCGTCCGGCTTCTCCCCGCCCCGAGGGGGGGGGGAGAAAGACCGGCCGGCGGGGGGGGAGGGGAGGGGGGGAGGAGGTGCGGCGCGACGGGGGTGGGGGAGAGAGAGAGAAACGTTAGCCCCCCCTCCCTTCCCCTCCTCCTCCTTTCCAGCGGCGGCCCCGACGGACCCTGGGCTGCTTGGCTCCGGCGCGGGGAGGAGGGGGCCGGTGGGGGCTCCCCCCCCGGGGGAGGAGGAGGAGGAGGAGGAGGGGGGGGGCTTGGGAAAGGCGGGGGGGCGGAGCCGCGCCCCTCCCCTATCCTGGTTCGGAAGTGGGCGGGGGGGGAAAGAGTCTCCCCGGCGGGGGGGGGGGGTGGGCGTCTGGTCCTGCCGCGCCCCTCCGGGTGTTGGGGTTCCCTCCTCCGCGGCCCCTTTTGTTGGACGGGAGCCGCGCTGGGCTGGCGCTGGAAGGGCTCGCGGGCGGGTGGGCGGGCGGGCGGGGGTGGAGGGCTGTTTCCACCGACCGGACCCGGGGCGCGTCTCCACCCCCACCCCACCCCCACCCACCACGGTGGGGTCCCCGCGCCCGCGCCCCGCGCCTCCCTCCCGAGAGCCTCCCGCCCCGTCTTGGGTGGCCCCCGGGGCGCGGGCGCGTTGGAGGCGGGCGGCGGCGGCTGCCTCGCCTACCTGGCGGCCAAGCATCATCCCAAGGAGGACGGACGGACGGACCGACGGACGGACGGCCCTTGGCGGCGGCGGCGGCAGCGGCGGCGGCGCCGCGGGTGACTCATCCGGCCCGGCTTCGTGGCGGGCGCTTCCTGGTGGCCCCGCTTTGCCCTTGGATGGTTGCTCGGCTGCTGCTGCTGCTGCTGCTGTTAAGGGGCGGGGGGCGGGGGTGGGGAGACCTGTTGCCGTCTTGGGGGGGGGGAGCAAAGGATTCGTCGTCTCCGTCGTCCCCCCAAACACACACACACACACCTGGCGGCGCCATCCCGCGCCTTCCCGGGCTGGCTCTCTGCAAGCAAAATCTCCGACGGGCAGGGACCAGGCCGGTTGCCTGGGGGCTTTTGCCCACACCTGGGACCCGCCCCCTTAAACCGAACCAGGGAAGCGGATCTGAGCCTCAGCAGGCCTTACCTGGGGAGCCCTGGGGGCGGGGGGGGCGGGGTGAGGAGGGAATGGGGGGCCTTTCTGGGTGGGGGAGGGACCAAGCCAGGAGGAAGGGACCCCCTCTCCTCCCTGGATCTGGCCCAGGAGCAGGGGGGGGGATGAGTGACACAGTTCTTCCTGGGCTTTCTCAACACACAGAGAGAGCGGGTGGGACAGGGTTGGGACAGAACGCCTCTCACCTTCCTCCGTCTCCTTGGAAACAAGAGGCAGGATGCACCCCTTCCATCCCAATTGGCCTAATTTAGAGAGGAGCTCATCCTGTGGCCCCCAGATGCTGCTCTCCCCTCCTTACCTGCCCGTGATGCAAGGGGGGGGCACGGATCTGTCCTTTTCTGGGAGTCTCAAAAGATAAACGGTGCTCTTTATCAGGGTTGAGAGGATTGCATCCTGCCTGGTGCTGCGCAACAACTGGCCCTCCTACCCGCCCTCTCTGTGCCTAGATGTTGAAATTTTAGCATTTCCAAAGGGAGCCATCACGGGCGGTGAAATAAATGTCCCCTGGAGTCTTGCCTGCCTTTCTGGGAGGCAGCCCCCCCCCCACCCCGCACGTGGCACCTGCCCCTGGGTTTCAGGCTGCAGCCCCCAAGACATTCAGGAAGTGAACTGCAAGGGGACCCTTCTGGGCCATTATGAGGGTGCCCACCTCACGTCATGTATGAGGCTAAGAGTGCAAGTGTCATGTTTGGATCGTGGGGGTCTTTCTGACGGTGACCTGGTTGTTTTCATCTGTGCAGGAAAAGGCTGGGGTTGCGTGATAACACCACACCATGTAAATGTAGGGCAAACAGCTGTCTGGAGCTTAATGCGCTGCATGGCTGCTTCAGGGAGGCTGTCCAGATCGACGCTGCGCAGTCCTGGCCCGGGGCTTGTGTTCAGTACCGTCCTCTGGCTGAACCAAAGCGGGGCAAGACCCTGATGGCACCCAGAGGGCCTTCTGCCAGGGAGCCCCTGCGTAGAGACCCCATATGCCATCGCGGGACGGAGCTGGTAGGCATGGGAGGCACAGGTGCAGGAGCTGGTGAAGGGCAGGGCCGGCGGGTAGTTTTGCAACGTGGGGAAAGGTGGCATGGCTGATCCGTCGTGCACGTCATGGGAGGAGCAGGCCTGTCAAATGGCAGCTGGTTCTGGGCTCTTGGATGACACGGCGGTGCCAAGAGGGAGGCGTTCTCAGTCAGATCAAAAATAATCCCTTCCTGGTGCTGTGCCCTTGATCAAGTGCCAGCTCAGGTGAGCATGGATGGGCATGGCCCCTGCAAGGCCACTCCGGGGAGGGGGCCTGTGCTGGGGAGGCTCGGACCATTTTGACAGGCTGGCCTGCAGCCTAGAGCTGGGTCTCCCCCTCTGGAGCAGCAGCAGCCTGTGGCAGATCCAGTTCCTCCATCAGCCTGGATTAATCCAAACAAATAATAGGTTCCAGCTGGCAGCAAGTTTCCAAAGGCTGCACCTTGCTCACTCTCCAAATAAGAGACGACAAACCCTCTCTTTTGTTCTGCCTGGCCCACTTTGTCAGTCCCGCTTGCTCAGTGGAAGGGCGGAGGCCCTGGACTAGCCCGGAGCGGATTTCACAGGCCTCCCGAGCCTGGACTCATAGGGAAAAGGGACAAACTGGATGTGTGTTAAGGCAAGGTTTGGGTGCCTGGGCCCCCCATGCTTAATGGCAAAGGCAGGCAGGTCCGGAGATTTGCAGTGTCAGGCATCCGATGGATGGCCAGACTGGGCCAAAGACAAGGCTGTGCGAACTCTTCACCTCCCAAAGTGTGATGTTTGCAGGCGGGATTTGCCTCCTCCTCCGAAGCATGGCTGTCTCTGCCAAGAGGACTCTGGCTGTGCGGTCGCTTCCCCAAGGGGTGGGACCCAGAGACCTCTCATCTGGGAGCCTCCTCTCCCTTCAGATGAGACCGAGATGGGAGCGACCTGTTTCCTGGCAGGGGAGCCTTGTACCAGCCTCTCTCTGCTGTGCCGGTTGCCACCTGGCAGCTGTTTGGCTCAGTGTTCAGATCAAAAGCCTGCATCACCCAGGTCTAATCTAGCGGTGCCCCTGCCAGGAGTAAAGCACGCATGCAGTGCAGCATCCTCAGGAAAAGAGCTCACAATTCTGTGGAGGCAGGAGGAGGAGGAGGAGGAGGAGGAGGAGGAGGAGGAGGAGGAGGAGGAAGGCTGCCATCAGAACCCTGTTCAAAGGGATTTGCAATGAACCTCTGCTGTTCGTTGCTTGCCACCTGAGGGCTCGCTCTGAGTGGCCAGGGCTCTGCAGAGATTTATATTTATTCATTTATTTAGAATATTTTTTACCCCACCTTTCTCCTTGGAAGGAAAAGGACCCACGGTGGCTTGGGAGATGTGCTGCTCAGGCTCAGGATCTTTCTGCTGGAAACCCAGCCCCAAAAGAGGGTGACATGGCCAGTTTTCCAATTAACTCTGTTTCTAGGGACTGCAAATATGTAGAGAATAGCAGCACAGGCAGAGAGAGAGAGAGGCCCCGAAAGCAAGCAAGCAAAATTGCCCCAATTCTGCTGCTGCCCTCGGAGGAAGTCCTTGGCCTGGTGCTGAAAGCAGAGTTGGGCCGCTGGTCCTTCCAAGCCCAGAAGGACTCCGTTTGTGCATTTTCGGCTGGGATCTTTTCTATGATGGTTTTGGTTCCTTAAAAGATGCCCCGAGTGAGGGAAACGGCGGGCTCTGGGGTCATCAGGATTTCTCCTCTGTTTTGCGGAGCAGCTGCCTATGAAGCTGTTGAGTAGAGCTCTCCATGTCCCCAGAGGAACAAACTTGCACCCAGCAGGTGCAAATATCTAAAAGGCAACAGCCTCTGCACCAGGCACCCTTCCCTGGGGAGAGCATTCCATGACGGCTGCATCGCGGAGCAGATCCCCCTCTTTCTCTGTTCTTCGCCCACCTAATCTCCGACAGTGGCAGTCAGAAATGCATCCAGAGGAACGATAGATTGAGCGTGGCCCCACATGCAACGTATAGGAGTTACAAAGCCTGGGAAATGTGGGATGAACACAACGCCAGGTGTTTCTCTGTTGCTGCCTGGCAAGAGGTGTGTGCAGACCTCTTAGCTGGGTGCTCACGCTGGCTGGGAGGACGTGTCTTCCCAAGCAACGCAACCGCTGGTCATGCTGGTGGGGGATGATGGGCGCGGTGCCCCAAGGCATCAGATTCATGCACCAGCCGCCAGTGGGCAAGATCATCCAGAGAGCCTCTTGCCTTCCATGGGCACCCCTGCTCCGTGCCTCCTTTCCCCATCTGTGCCACCAGCAGGCTGGACGAGACCTTCTGCTTGACCTTGCTGTTTTGCAGCAGGCCCCACCATTTATTTATTTTTTTTTCATTTAAAATATCTATACCCTACCTTTTTAAAAAAATATTTTTATTTTAATTTTATAACACATTCAAACAAAATAACAACTAACAATTAACAATACATGTGCACCCCACCCCACCCCCGGGACCATCCTGTTCTTCCATGAGTTCTTCTTTATTACTCCGTCTTCTATTGGTCTAGTATTCTTCTTAAAGTCCTCTTCTCCAGAACTGTCTTGAAGTGTTCGTCGGCTCTTTCCCCTTCCCTTCAACTAATACAAAGTCTATAAATTTTCCCCAAATGTCATAAAAAACGACTTTTTTCATTTCTCCTCGTTTAACTTTTAAGTTGCAAGACAATTTATCGTTTATGGCTATATCCCAAAGTTCGTTATACCAATCTTCCATCTTGAGATCTAGTTTAGATTTCCAATTTCTTGCTATAATTAATCTAGCTGCTGTCGTAAGTTTTGCTATTAGTTCCTTTGTTGTAGCATCATAATCTTTACTAGTTAAACATAAATAATTCCCTACTTCTAGATAGTTGCCATGTTCAATATACCTTCCAGTCCCCAAGAAAGGAGATGTTAGGGAGTGCAGTAACTAGAGGACCATGCCTCTTATTTCCTGTGCAAGCAAAATGATACTCAGGGTGTTGCAACAAAGGCCTTTGCCACATACAGAGTGAGAAATTGCCTGATGGCTAAGCTGGAGTCTGAAAAAGAAGGGGTACTTGAGATCGCATTGCAGACATCCACTATCTACTGGAGCACAGCAAAACCTCTCTGAAGAAGATCCATCTGTGCTTTATAGACGACAGCAAAGCCTTTGTGTGGATCATAAGAGGCCTTGGGTTCTTTTGAAAAAAACTGTGTGTGTCTCAGCACTCAGGTCTTCCTGACATGTGACGTATTGTGGACAAGAAGCTACCACCAGAATGTGAGAGAGAGAGAGAATTACTTCCTACAAGGAAGGGTGTCAGAGAAAGGTATACATTTGATCCCTTTATCTGTTCAATTGGTGCACAGAACAAATCATGCAGAAAGCTGGACTGGGTTCTATTGAAGAAGGAGTGAAAATTGTTGGCAGAAACATTTAAGATATGCCGACAAGATCGTCTTCCTGGCAGAAAGCAGCGGTGGCCTGAAATGACTTCTAACGAGAATCAAAGAAGAACGTCTCCAAGCAGGACATCCCTCGAACACGAAGGAGGCCAAAAACATGACTGCAGACAAAATACACAACTTTCATGTCAACAATGGAAAACAGGACATGTCTGGATATTTTGTGCACTGTGGATGGTCATGAAAGAAATGGGTGTGTCTCAGCACTCAGTTTGTTCCGGATTGTCCAGTGATGGATCCTACAGGAGACTGCATCCAGGAAAAAAGAAGAAGATGGAGACTCAGAAGAAGAACAGCCATGAAAGAATTAGAAAAGATCACCAAGTACTGTATGCGGAAGCATCACTGGAGACCAAGACCAAGGACACCCGTACTTTTGTCATTCTGACTGAAGACTCAGTTGATGCTCAGTCGTTCTGGGCATCCTTTGATCGCACCAGGGCATCTTGGGCTCCGAGGAGCCGCCCTCTCCTGCTGGTGTCGTGGGTCGGAGCTGGACATCAGTGAGGAGCCAGGCCAGGCTGGCATTTCACCTGCAGCCGGTGATCTGGGCGGAACTCGGATGGGGCTGTTGGCATTGGCAGTTCCACCAACAGTGTGCCAGTCAGATGGAGCGGGGCTTAGAGGTTGCCGTCTCTGCTGTTCTTGCCCCTTTCCCCTCCCTTGCACTGACTGGCACGCCAGGTCATGGGCACATGAGCCTGCAAGCGCCTGAGATGGCCTTGCCCCAAGGAGCGTTTAGGGAGCTCAGCTGTCGTCCATGGGTTTTTGGTGTGGCCTCTCCTGGCACTGCCATTCTTTGAAAGAGCTGCTCTGCACTTCTGATGCAGGGGAGTGGTTGGGCGGAGAGCTCTTCCCAGGGGCCTGATGACCATGGGAAGATCTGTGCCACAGAAGCTCCTGGGAAGGTCTCAGAATGCCAGGTGGTGCCCCAGAGCAGGACTGGAAATATTCAGCCTGCAACTGCCATCCTGTTTTATGGGAGTGGGGTGTGTGTGTGTGGAGGCTGCAGGGAAGGACCAGACCTGTGGGGCAAGAGCAGAGGCAAGAAATGTGGTCTTCATGGCAGCCCTACTTGGACCTTTCACTTACCCCCCCCTCCCAAAATATGCTTTCTTTGTGCCCCATGATGCCTAGAAACTTGCTTATGGAGCCTCGTGGCGCAGTGGTTAAATGCATGCCCTGCAGGTAAAACTGTGCTCACGACCTGCGGGTTTCAATCCCAGGTAGCAGCCTCATGGTTGACTCAGCCTTCCATCCTCCCAAGGTCGGTAAAAGGAGTTACCCAGCTTGCTGGGGGGGCAATGTGTAGCCTGCATTACTGTAATTAAAAAACTGTAAACCGCCCAGAGACTACTTGAAGTGGTATCGGGTGGAATGTAAGCAGAACACTTTGCTTTTTTACTTTGCTTTATGCTGTTGCTTGTAGTATTCTGGAGTTGCTCAAAGGGTCCGTTTTGGGTGCCCGCGTGGCCGTGCATTAACATCCTTGGCTGAGTTTGAGCCTGCAGTTTTTCTGCATGTTTTCCTTGACCCTGCCTTTGCCCTGCTTCTTCTAACCCCTTGGCCCTCACTCTGTCTCTCAGGTGCCACCGACTCCAGGATTCCCTCCTCAGCTCTGCCAGCGGCTACAGCAACTACCGGGGCATCTTGAACTGGTGTGTGGTCATGCTGGTGAGTAGCCAGAGCTGCCGTCCCCCTCCCCCCCTCCCTGATCCCCAGGGCCCAAAATTAGGAGGGTTCCTGAGCCTCTAGCCCAGAGCAATCAGCTGCCAAAGGGGTGCCCAGAGGCCCGAGGGCTGGCGGCTGCTGTTGGTCCTCCTGGCAGAGAGGTTGCCCGCCAGCCTGCCAGCCGGGCACAGTCCTCTGTGGAGAAGAAGACTGGGACCCACTTGAGCTGCACAGAGAGGCGATTGTGGTGTCCATGGCCCCGGCGGCCAGCCAGGATGCTGGTCCAGCGGCTTGCATGGGAGATGATGTCTCTCTCTCTCTCTGCCGCCTGGCTTCTCCAAAGGGCTGGTGCCTAGCCAACCCTGGGGGAACTCTCTGCCCTGGCCTGCGTCGTGCTACTCTGCCCTGCCGCTCTGGGCTGTAAATCTTTGGCCTGTGGCAAGTCTGAATTGCGGGATGGAAGGGCAGGTGGCTCTCAAAGGGCAGGTGGCTCTCAAAGACGAACAAAGAGAAAGGAGACGGGATAAAAAAAAAAACAGTCTTGGCAGAGAGGAAAGAGACAGCCACCTTCCTGCTCTCGTTCTGTCTCTCGGAAGTCAGTATTTCCGGGGCTACAGCCGTGAGAATCCCTGAGCCAGTGTTGCCCACTGGGGATTCCGGGAGATGTAGTCCAAAAGGGGGAATCTCCCCAGCTTTGTTTGAGGGATGAAGGACAGAGATATTCCCCCAGGAGACATCGACCATTATGTTACCTGGTGGGTGGGGATGATGTGGTGTGTGTGTGCATGTTTTTTTTTTCCTTCTGGTGCAAGAGTGGTGTATTGCTTGATTGCAAGATGTGGCCCGGCCTGACACTTCAGCGCTGGCCAGGCTCCATGTGGTACAAATGAGGTCAGAATCCATCTAGGCACCTCCCTGTAAAGCACCTTGTTCCTCATCTCCTGCCCGCCCCCCACCCTGCTGCCATGCAAAACCTCTCTGGTTATAAGATTCTGCCCCCCTTGGCACAAGGGCGCTCCAGCCCACCAAGCTTCCCAAAGGCAGCCACCCTCTGTGGTTGGGACCCACCCCCACGGTTTGGCCTGGCTGGGAGCAGGAGCTGGACCTGGGGAATGCTTTGCCCTGTGATGGGGGAGAGAGAGAGAACACAAAAGAAAATATTTTTTTTTTAGCCAGCGCGTTGGTCTGTGGAACTCCCTGCCACAGGATGTGGTGATGGCATCTGGCCTGGACACCTTCAAAAGGGGATTGGACAGATTCCTGGAGGAAAAGTCCATCCCAGGTGACAAACCATGATGGAAAGATGTGTCATCTCCAGGCTTAAAACCAGGGTGCTTCAAGGGCCAGATGCAGGGGAGTGGTAATCAGGAGATAGAGATCTAGTTGTCTCATGCACTCCCAGAGGCATCTGGTGGGGCCACTGTGAGATACAGGAAGCTGGACTAGATGCGCTGTTGGCCTGATCCAGCATGAGGGCTCTTCTGAGGTTCTTAGGATGGCAGCCAATGAAGAGGTCGTGCTGGCCAGAAGCCCTAAGGAGAGCATCCCCTCTGCTGTGGTTGGGGGGGGGGCTTTGTGGCTGGCTGTTGTGCCCCTCCCTTGTAACCAGGTGGGAGTTGAGACCCCTTCCTTGGCCTCTCTCTGGCTGCTCCTCGGGGTGGGGGACAGGGCTGGGGGGCCCGTGCATCTCTGTCTCTCTCCCCTCTGGCCCTAGAAAGCCGTTTGGCCACCAAGGAACAGGTCCTGCAGTTCCAGCCAGGGGGGGGGGGGGCCTTCCGCGGCTGGGCTTCTGGAGCCTGGCTCCTCCTCTTCCTCCTCCTGGGTTGGGTGGGGTGGGGAACTTGTGCAATGCAGAAAAGCCACGGGGACAAACGTGAGCAGCCTCCGGGCTTATGATGATTTCATCCCGAGGCAGCCGCCACGTATCTGAAGAGTGGCTGTTTGTCCAGCAAGCCCCCTCCGGTTGCCTCCCAGTCAGTGACCTGTTCATCTACCACTCATCATCCCTGCTTCTGCACCTTTTGCAGTTCTCCCCCCCCCGACCCCCAAACCTTCCTCCCTGCTCACTCTCTCTCCCTCGCTCTCTCTGTGTGTGTGTCTGTGTGTGAGAGAGAGGGAAAGAGAGAGAATAGCTGTCTCCTGAGCCCCCCCTGCCCTGGGGAAATGATTTGTTTGCTCTCTTTGCTCCAGTTCCTCAAACATAGCTCAGCACCCCTCGAGGCAGCATCAGGGCTGGGCAGTCTCCTTGGGGTGGGGTGAGGGTGAGGGTGTTGTAGAGGAGAAAGAAGCTGAAGCTGGCCCCCCACTCTGGAGATGTCAGACCTCAATTTTTTTGGGGGGGTTGTTTCTGGGAGAGCGGCGCTTGAGACCAGGGCAGGGCACACATGGGCTGGGCGTGCCAGAGGCATCAGGTACATCCTGCTGCCTTGCCCTTTGCATTTCCACCCTTTGCCCTGCCTTATCTGCAAGGTCCATCTCGGGGAAAGCGGAGGAGGCAGGCGGGGACATGGCGGCCTCCTCTGGGCCCAGCGGCACATGGCCTTTGGCTTTCCTCCTCCCTGGGGAGGCACGTGGGGAGAACCTCATCCTGCAGGGCCTTGGCGGGGGAGAGGACGCGGCCGCCGACAGGTGCCTGGCTGGGTGCCCTCTTGGCACGCCTGGGTTCTGATCCTGCCCTCGGTTCCTCCGTGAGCTCTTAAGGGGGGAGGCCCTGTTGTTCTGCTTGCAGCGCCCACTGGTGCTGTTCTTTGCTCTGTGAAAGCTGAGTGCGGAGAGGCTCAGAGGTGGCCTTACCCTTGGCCGGGGGGGGCATGGGGGCAGAGAAATGGGTGCATGGATGGGGGCAGAAGGGGCACCCGCTTGTGACGGAGAGAGGGTATTGGTGAGGAGGGCATGAGGACAGAGCTGGTCTTGGAAACAGCAGTGGGCGCAAGTCACAGGAAGGCAGATTTCTCCTGACTATCAGAAAAAATGATTCAAGCAGCAAAAGAATGGAACCCAGGAGCTGGAGAGGTGGGGAGCACAAACTGGACAACCATCGGTCAGATCGGCTTTCATCTGGAGCCCTTCTTTGAGCAGGGCGTTGGACTCACTGGCCCGTTCCCATGTCATGATTTGATGACATTGGACTCCCAGCTCCCAAAGTCCTTGGGGGGGGGGGTCCTGGAGTTTCTGTCCAGCCGCCACTTGCTGCAGCTGCATCTGAGTGGCAATTCCTTTCAAAGGCTTGCGTGGCCATCTGTCAGGAGCACTTGGACGGGGGTTCTTCCTTCATGGCAGGGGGTTGGACTGGGTTGGACCCCCTTGAGGGGTCTTTCCCAACTCTTTATGATTCTATGAGTCGTGCTCTGGTGTGGGCCCAGGGAGGAAGCGGGCGCTGCTCCCGTTGGGTTGAGGGTCACCCAGTGGCCTGGAAACCCTGCCTGAGTGTCCGGGCAGGCACGACCCTGGTGTGTCTTGAGAGGCAGCGGGGCCTCTCCAGCGGCACAAGAGGGCCGGCCCCACCGTGGGCTTGACCTGGCCTAGGCGGGCAGGCAGGCAGGCAGTTCCAATGTGTCACCCCCTCCCTCCCGGCTCCAGGCAGGCCTGTGAATTAAGGCCCTCTGGAAAAGGAAAGGCCTGTTCCGAACAGTGCGTCTCAGGCCTCGTAAACACAAGACTGGGACTTCTTTTACTGTGACCATGCACCTCACTGCCTTCTGCTTTCCCTGGCGTCAACACCTTTTTCCAGTGAGCCTTGCACTTTGGCCCACTGTTGAGAAGACAACAGCCTCTGGTTAGTCATCCTGATTAATAATTGTGTGCCCTCAAGTCAGTTCTTGGGATCCTTTCCAGGCCATTCCAGACAGAGAGTGCTCAGAAGTTGTTTCCCCTTCCTTTCTGCTGGTGGGTTGCCCGGGGACCCCTGTGCAGCTTTCTCCCAAGGCCCCCCAGGCTGGCTATCCTCACAGGAGGCACCCCTGGGGGATTGAACTCCCCCTGGCTCCGCAGCCAGAGACTTTCAGAGTTCTCCAGCCAGCCTTAGTCATTGCAGTACCCATTTATTTGCTATATTGAAGTCTGTTGCATCTGCAAAGCTCATCACCCATTTTGAGTGGATCATTTTTTTTCTCCTGTCAGCTTTTACATCTGTTCATAGTAAAGTGGAATACCAGATACTATGGATTGTTTTGGCCTTGCTTTCCCGTAATGCGTCCCTAAGCCCAATGATCTTCTCACGTTCTTTCATAGCTGTATGTCTTAAATTAGTGATGTTTTGTCCATTGTTTTTTTACTCCTCCTCTTCCTTCTGAATTGCATCCAGCTTCTATTCTGAATTTTTAATATAGGTGCAATATGATCTCTGGTACCTCTTCCTCTTTGAATCCAGCTTGAACACTTGGCACTTCCCAGTCCTAGTATAAGGAACCTTCTGTCTGCATCCCAGAAACAGGTCCTGGTTCTGCTGGAGTTGGGAAAGGAAAGAGGGCAAAACTCTGAACCCCCACCTCCAACTCAAGGGTGGCTGGTTGCATCTGTTCTTCTCCAGCTGTGAAATTTTGGAAGAATGAAAAAGTGCTAGCTGCTAGTAGTTTCCTTCCGACTAGAATGCCCCAAGGACTAGAACACGGTTTGGTTTAACAATAAATAAATCTGGATCTTGTAGCCAAAGGGGTGACTGGAGGGCAGGGCTAAAAGCATAACTCATCAAGGTCCCTGTCCTTCTCCTGGAGGCCCCACGCTGTCTGTTTTGGAAAGTCTTAGCGTGGAGGGAGGGGTGTGGAAAACATTGATCCACAAGGTGACCCAGAGTTGGAGGATTCGACTGAATGAATAGATGAGCTGGGGGAGGGGGACAGCAAAAGCCTGGGGTAGGCTGTATTACCAGAAGCTGTGATGCCCCCCGCTCTTCTCCTGTGCCCTGGCAGCCAGCTCCTATTCCATTGCATGGAGCAGGATGGGTGCCCTACCTATGAAGGAAGAGCAGGCATCCTTGGTGGGCCAGGCTCCTTCCCTGGCTGGCCACTAACCCCCTGGGCACATTCCGCCCCCCCCCCCAAAAAAAACCTCCCTAGAACAGCAGGCAAGGCCCACTGAGAAGAGAGGCTTCTCCCTTGCAGGTTGGACGCCTTGCTTGCCTGTCGTGCCCAGCGTTCTCGGCTTGCTTCCCTTGGTCTGGTGTTGCGATCAGGACCCGTGCCCGTACGACCCGCACGGAGACTCATGCCAGGAGGCAGCCTTCAGCCTTGGTGGAGTGGAGTGTCTCTCGGGGCTGCCAGGGCAGAGGGCACTCCGTTCCACAGCTCTTTCTGAGAGCTCTCCCTGCCCAGGCTGCTTCCTGTATCGCTGTTTCTTGCTGCGGTTGCTGCTGATAACGCTAAACCCTCTTCCTCTCTCCCTCTCTCTCCTTCCCAGGTGTTGAGCAATGCCCGCCTTTTCCTAGAGAACCTCATTAAGTAAGTGCTGGGCCTTTTCTCTGGGGCAGGGTGGGGTGAAGTTGGGGGGGGGGAGAGGGCTCTGGCTTAGAGAAGGGGAAGTATTGGGGGTGCCAGGGGTGGGAGCTCTCTTGGGTGGCAGGCAGGAACCACCTCTTGCGGTTCAGGTGGCATAGCACCCAGGGAAGGTCAGCTCTGCCATGCTTTCCTAATGGCCCCACCCTCCCAATGCTGGTGGAGTCAGGGGTCACCCTGGAGGGCCAGCCCTGGAGGCGTCATTGCAGTGCCCCAGGTACAGTCCACTGCGTGGGGGTGGGGGTGGGGGGGTGTCTCCCTGGCCCAAAGCCATGGGGTGGCCAACAGTTTGTTTATCTAGCTAGCTAGATCTCTCTTACCCACCTAGCTACCTAGCTCCACCTTTCTCCTTGAAAAGGACCCATGACAGCTTACCACTTTGAAAGATATATATCAAGTTGAAAACAATTATAACAAACTGGTTAATTTAAAGATAATATAGAAAGTTAAGAACAAGGAATAAAGAGGCATCTTAATCATTAAAATGCAATAAAGCTAAGAATCAATACACATTAAAAAGCCACTCAGAGAAATAGAAAATACAAAAATGCAAAACACAAGTAGTACTAAAAATCCAGTCAAAAAATCACACACAGGTAAGTCTGTGAAGATTCTCAGTCATCCAGGATGAGGTTATCTGGAAGTTGAGTCATGGCAACTGGACTTCTTTTGAAATGTTTCGCTGCTCCTCCTAGAAGGCTGACGAAGACTGATGAAGCCGCTTGGATGAGTAGCTGAACGTTTTGATCTCTCAAGAAAATAAGTCCAGTTGCCCTGACCCGACTTCCAGACGCACACAGGGAGCTCGTTAACCAAGGCAGAAGGACAGCAGAGGTGGAGCCAGCCTGGCCTCCAGTGGGAGGGAGACCCAGAATCTGGGAGCAGCAGCTGCAGAGAAAGTCCACCTGTGAACGTAATGGGACCGAGAATCATAGAATAATAGAGTTGGAAAAAGAGACCTCGAGGGCCATCTAGTCCAACCCCCTGCCATGCAGGAACCCCCATCACAGGACTCCCGACAGAGGGCCACCCAGCCTCTGCTTAAAAACCTCCAAAGAAGGAAACTCCGCCACCCTCCTTTGTGGCAGCAAATTATTCCACTGCCGAACAGCTCTAACTGTCATGAAGGTCTTCCTAATGTTCAAATGGAATCTCTTTTCCCGTAGTTTGAAACCATTGCCCCAGTCCTAGTCTCTGAAGCCATGGAAAACAAACCTGTTTCCTCTTCAATATGACATCCTTTCAAATAGTTAAACATAGCTATCATATCCCCCCCAGCCTTCTTTTTGAAAGGCTAAACATTCCCAGCTCCCTAAGCCGTTCCTCGTAAGACATTTCTTCCAGACCCTCAATCCTGATGGTCTTAAAATCTGAGCAGGTTCAGGAAAAAAAAAAAGAGAGAGAGAGCTTGGTCCCAAGCCGTTTAGGGTATACAGTTTTTTTTAGAGCACTTTGGCCCGGAAATGGATTGGGAGACGGTGGAGCTGCTGTGACGTGGGGGTGGGGGTGGGTTACGGGATCCCGGTGTCCAGCCCTAGTCAGCATCATTCTGACTGGGAAGCCGCGGGGCCCATTCTGCCAGATGTCCTTCCGGACTTCTTCCCTGGAAGGAGGCTCCGCCAAGGTCTGGGGCTGGTTTGGCCAGGGCAGGGGGTAGACCGGCTGGGTGGACTGAGGGCTTGAACCGCTGCCGGTTTGGAAGGAGGTGCTGCCACCACATGGCTCCAAGGGGCATAAGCAATCCACTCCCTTTCCCCCTGCCTGCCTTTCTCTTTGATGGAACAAGCCTTGCACAGGGGATGGTGCGCAGGGGTGGGGGGGGGGGAGACACGGAGGGAAGGGAGATTGATGCAGAACTTGTGGGCCAGAACTTTTGCGGCATCTGGTCCCACTGCAGTGTGGTTGTAACGTCAAGGGAAGGTCTTCCAGCTTAAAACCCCCAAGCATGGGGGTGGGGGGGGTGGGGGGCTGAACTTTACCAGTCAGTGACATCTTTTGCTGAGCCAGCTTCTTCCAGGTGGGAGGCAGGGCCAAAAGGGGGGGGTTGCCCTTGGCTGGTGGGAGTGGGAGCAGCCTTCCCCCAAAAGCTGGTGTTCTGGGGGGGAGGAGAAGGGGGCCAGCATTTCACCTAAAGACCCAGCTGGGAAAGGCTGCTTCCATGCTGGCTCAGAAGATTTTGGGAGCTGTCGTCTCATGCAGGGATGTCCAAACTTCAGCCCTCAAGATGTTTTGGACCACAACTCCCAGAATTCCAAACCTGTGTTGCTAATGGAGCCTGTATTGCCGGTGGCAGAGGACTATGGGAGTTATAGTTCTAAACATCTGGAGCGCGGAAGTTTGGACACCACTGGTCTAGTGGCTGCCTTATGGTGTTCCAAGGAGAACTTTGTGAGCATAGACAATGCTAATAAAGCAACTGCCTGCCATGTCTTTCATCAGAAGCATCAACCCCATCCTGAAAGCTGTTTTGTTTACCCCCCCACCCACCCCTTAGGCACCTCTTTAGTGGTTTCCCCCATCTTCCAAGCCCTTTGGACATCCCCCGCCCCAGCAGTAGACTTGGAAGAGCTGACATGGGCAGCATTCATGGGAAGGGGGAGGTCACCAGAATCCCCCTTCCACCCCTTTTGTAACCCTTGAGGCTCAGCAGTGACCCCCCCCCAGCAGGGGTCAGCTGGGAGGCTCCCGTGCCATGTAACTTGCACATGGGTGGAGTGGGACCGATACCCCCCCCGAGGTTACACTCCTCCTGCCCCCCTTCCCCTGTGCGTTCCATTCCTCTCCTGGGTCCAGACAGCCCCATGGTGCTGGGTGAAGGGAGCCCCCGGGCACCCCACAGCCTCATCAGCCACGTCTTCCTTTCCGCCCCAGGTACGGCATCCTTGTGGATCCCATCCAGGTGATCTCCTTGTTCCTGAAAGATCCCTACAGCTGGCCCTCGCTGTGCCTCGTGATTGGTGAGTGGGGGCACTGGGATCCTGGGTGGTGAGCTCTGGGGAATCCTCCAGGCCTGGGGTGAGGTGTGTGTGTGTGTGTGTGTGTGTGTGTGCGTGCGCACACGGGGTGGGGGGTAGAAGCTGCCTCTTGAGCATTGAAGGCCTGAGCATCTTCTGGGCGTGGATGGAATGCGTGTGCATGCCACATTGATCTGCCTTTGGGAACAGAAGTTGACCCGAGCTGCCCGGTGGGTACTGACTGGGCTGTGTATGAGTGAGTGCGTGCATGACCGCTTTTGCAGGCAAGGGCCTGGATTCCGTTTCAGAGATGTTCAAGGCAGGGGAAAAGCTGTCCCTGCTAGGTGGGGCCAAAAGGGCTCCCTCATTTTAGTGAAAATCTCTTCTTGTCAGATTCCTGAATGACAGAGTGAGGGAGAAATGGTCGTAGGACGAGGGGTGGGGGCAGATCTAGCCCCAGGGCTTAAAGGTTCCCCTCCCTTGTTTTTTAAGGCTAGCGGTACCCTTGGGGGTTCGAGTCCGCTTCCACTGCTGACGGGCAGCTGTTTGTTTCTCTCTCTCTCTCTCTCTCCAGGGTCCAACATGTTCATCCTGGCAGCTCTGCACATAGAGAAGAAGCTGGCCGTGGTGAGCAGGACCTGGGCTGTCGGGATGGGAGTGGGTTGGGGGGGCGGGGGAGGAAGAGGAAGAGGGGATTTCAAACATTCCAGGGCAGATTTGGTGTCCAGTCTGTCATAGCCTCTTGGTCAGTAAACCCCCCCCTCACCCAACGGGCAGGCGGGCATGAGAGGCACCGGCCTTGGTGAGGATCTGCTGTGACCTGCTTCTCCCTTGCCTCACGCAGGGTTCGCTGTCCGAGCGGAGCGGGACCGTCCTCCACACCCTCAACCTCTTGACCATCCTGTGCTTCCCGGCCTGGGTGGTGCTGGCGGTCACCTCCATCACGCCAGGTGGGTGCAGAGCCAGGGGGCCTCGGGGGGGCAGCGCATCACGCTCCAGCTGGGGCAGGGTCCTTGCCTGGCCTCTGGGGTGGGGTTTTGACAGTGGGAATAAGTTTAATGGTTATTGTCGTTAAAGGGAAATAGCTTCCTTGGATGAAACAGGGACGTCCCAAAGCTGACCAATTCCCCCGCCTTCTGCAGAAGGCAAGCTTAACTCCTTATTGCTTTGCAGACACTCCGTTGCCTTGTCTGTTTTGGTCTAAGCTCTCAGAGGCCAGGGTGGAGTCAGTCATCCTTGGTCAGGATTTTCTTCATCTCTGGATGGAGCTAGTCATTTGACGGGGAACACCGTGTCTCTCTCATGTCCCATCCTCCGAGCGAGTTGGTGTTGTCATTTTGAAAAACCCATGGCAGGGATGGGCTCCATGGTTCTTGACCTCCACCCCAGGAGAGAAGTCATTTTAGACCAGCTTCTCGTAAAGTCAGGAAGGTGGAAGGGGCCTCAATCTAGGGCAGGCATGTCCAAACTTCAGCCCTCCAGATGTTTTGGACCACAACTCCCACAGTCCTTTGCCATTGGCAATCTAAGCTTAGAATTCTGGGAGTTGTGGTTCAAGACATCAGGAGGGCAGAAGTTTAGACATGCCTGATCTAGGGCCATCAACTCCAGCCGTCTGCTCAAGGCAGGAACACACATCAAAACAGATCTGCCAGGTGGCTGTCTAAATTCCCCTTGAATCACCTCCAGAGTGTTGGAGAGCACTCGCCACCTCTCGGGGTAATTGGTTCCATTGTCAGACTGCTCTAACAGTTAAGAAGTCCCCACCCCACCCCCAAATTCAGCCTTGATCAGTCTTCCTGTAGCTTGAGACCATTGCTGCGTGTCCTGCACTCTGGGCTGGTGGAGAAGAGATTCTGCCCCTCTTCTGTAGGACAGCCCTTCAAGGGTTTGGAAAGGGCGATCATATTTTCCCCCTCAGTCTCCCTTTCTGTAGACTCAACCTGCCCAGTTCCTTCAGTCTTTCCTCTTAGGGCTTGGTCTGTAGTTCCCTGCTGATCGTCCGTGTTGGCCCTCCTCTGAACTTGTTCCAGTTGGCCTGCATCCTCCTTGAAGTGCAGCGTCCAGAATTGGACGCAGTTCTTGAACTCGTGTCCTCCAGAATGTCCTGGGCTTCGACTCCCAGAAGCCACAAGCAGCAGGCCACTGGGTTGGGGGACCTGGGAGACGCTGGTTGGAAACATCTGGAGGGCACCAGCGGTGGCAGGAAGACTCACATGGACATTTCCCCCCCCCCCCGCCATCTGCAAAGCCATTCCTTAACGCTTAGTTAGGTTACCTGTGTTTAACTGTTTTTAAACTGTTTAATTTGCCTTACTTAATAGCTGTTATTAATATTTCTTATGTTGTAAACCGCCCGGAGTTCCTTCGGGAAGACGGGCGGTATATAAGTCAATAAATAAATAAATAAATAAATAAATAAATAAATCTACACAGAGAAGGGGAGAGAGAGAAGCATGGAGTCAGGGCTTGGGGATCTTGGCCCTCCTTGGGCATGCTGGATTCCCACGCCCTGCGGGGCCTCCATGGGGCTTGCCCCCCCCTGGGCGGACCTTCCTTGCTGGGGGGGCACTGACCCCGCTTTCCTACCTGCCTCTCCTGCAGTTGGGGCCGTCCTGGCTCTTGGCATCCACACCATCCTCTTCCTCAAGCTCTTCTCCTTCAAGGACGTCAACAGGTGGTGCCGCGACAAGAGGCAAGCCAAGGCCGTCCACACTCGCTCCGGTGAGCTATCCCCCACCCACCCCCAAAAAATCCCTGACATGGCAAGGCAGAGGTTGGGGGAGCAGGAGAAGGTGCGCGGCTGAGTCCTGGCATCAGCTTTGTAAGCCGCCCAGAGTTCCCCTAGGGAAGATGGGCGGGGTATAAATTTAATAATAAATAAATAAATGGAGGCACTGGATGAAGAGGCAGGATGTCTGCTCCTTGGCTGTGTGCAGAAGGGGAAGAGAAAGAGGAGTCCTTGTTGCTCCCACGAGAACTACAGTCCTAACAAGAGGGGCTTGATTTGCCAGTTGGGAGGTTCAACTAAAGAGAGCGACTAAAATGATGACTGGGCTGGGGCACCTCCCTTATGAGGAAAGGCTAAAACATTTGGGGCTCTTTAGTCTGGAAAAAAGACACCTGAGGGGGGATATGATTGAGACATACAAAATAATGCAGGGCATGAGTCAAGTGGAGAGAGGGACGCTCTTCTCCCTCGCACAAAATACCAGAACTAAGGGACATAAACTCAAATTGAGGGCTGGGAGAGTAAGAACAGACAAAAGAAAATATTTTTTTATCCAGTGTGATATTAGTTACCCAGGTTACAAGCCATGATGGGGATAGATGTTATCTCCAGGCATAAAAGGAGTGTACTTCAAAGTGACAGATGCAGGGGAGTGGTATCAGGAGGCAGAGATCTAGTTTCATGCGCTCCCAGATGCATCTGGTGGGGCCACTGTGAGATATACAGGAAGCTGGACTAGATGGGCCTTTGGCCTGATCCAGCAGGGCTCTTCTTATGTCCTTATGAGGTGGAATCCAAGGCAGAAGCTTCTCAGTGGGACAGAAGGACCCGGGCACTGAGCACCTGGGCGGGGGGGGGGGGCTTGCGTGTTCCTTATGGGTGCATGGTGCTCTCTGCCCTCTTCCGGCCTGTCCCCACTTACCCAGCATACCAGGAGGTCCCCAAACTCTGGTATCCTCCCCCTTCTGCATGCCGCCGCTGTCCCTAAACTGCCGGGGAAGGGGTTTCAGAAATCCTTCCGGGGGGGTGCTTGTCTCCAAGGCAGGCTCCTCATAGGATCACCCGCAGGACAGGCAGGCAAGGTCACCAGAGGAAGGGAGCTGGGCAGCTTAATGCTCTTTTACTCTCTCTCTGTCTCTCTGTCTCTCTCTCTCTCTCTCCCAGCTTCCGGGCCACAGAAAGCCAATGGGGACGTGGCCTTGAATGGAGCATCTTACCCAGCTAACCTGAACTGTAAAGGTAACAGGAGTGGGCAGGTCCTAAGGGGAAGGTGTGCGTGCGCACTGATGCAGCATCTGGGCTCCTACATGGGCTGATGTGCATTAATGCTGCCCCCCCTCTCCTCTGCAGACATGTACTACTTTGTGTTTGCGCCAACGCTGTGCTATGAGCTGGACTTCCCCCGTTCCCCGCGCATCCGCAAGCGTTTCCTGCTGCGCCGACTGTTTGAGATGGTGAGCCTTTGGTCTGTTTATAGCCATGCCTTGGTTTATGAGTGATTTGCAAGACAAGCAACCATTTCTTCATTTCCTTGATCAGTGAGCAATGTCTTGCAATGAGAGCATGGGAGCAGGTCACATGATTGCAGGTGATCCAGTTGTAGCCCTCTCTCTCCCTGCTGGATTGTGGGGGGGATTGTCTGGAGCGTTCCATCTCAAGGAAGCCTCCAAAGCAGGGGGAGGAGAGAGGAATGGAGGTCTCCCTCTCACCAGCCAGGAACGCTTTCAAAAAAAGAGTGAAGGTTAGGGTTTTGTTTTTCTATATATTTATATTTTTAATTAATTTGTTTTCAACATTCTTATTTTTCAAACCATTTCTAGTCCTGAAGGAGCTAGTCAAGTGTGTATAGGGTTAGAAATTTCTCTTTATTATTGTCACTTTAAAAACACAGAGTAAAGTCCAGTTGTTAGTTCCAAGCAGAACACCTAAACCACGGTGTGGACGTGGACTTCTAGCCAACTTATTTTGTGAGTTTTGGCATTTTGTGCATACAGTATGTGGTCTGTGGGCCCCCAGAATGGATCATCTGAGTTTCCATTATTTATGGGGAAATTTGCCTTTGATATACAAGTGACTTGGTTTACAAGCATGTTTCCAGAACGAATTATGCTCATAGACCAAAGGTATTACTGTATATGTGTATAACTATTGGAGCCAGGTTTCAGGTGAATATCAAGAAATATCAAGAAAAGACTTCCTGACTAGTAGAGCCGCAATGGAACCCCTGACCTCAAGTGCTGTTAGAATCATAGAATCATTAGAGTTGGAAGAGACCTCAAGGGCCATCCAGTCCAACCCCCAGCCATGCAGGAACCCCATCACAATATTTCCGAGAGATGGCCATCCAGCCTCTGCTTAAAAACCTCCAGAGAAGGAGACTCCATCACCCTCCTTTGGGGCAGCATCTTATTCCACTGCCGAGCAGCTCTAAATGTCATGAAGTTTTTCCTAATGTTCAAATGGAATCTCTTTTCCTGTGGTTTGAGACCATTGCCCCGAGTCCTAGTCTCTGAAGCCATGGAAAACAAACCAGTCCCTTCTTCAATGTGACATCCTTTCAAATATTTAAACATAGCTATCATATCCCCCCTCAGCCTTCTTTTAGAGAGGCTAAACATTCCCAGTTCCCTAAGCCGTTCCTCATAAGACATTTCTTCCAGACCTTCAACCATCCTGGTTGAATGCAGAGAAATCTGGACCACCACCAGGCAGATGTCCTTTCGATTTGTGTTCCTGCCTTAAGCAGGGGGCTGGGCCGGATGACCTTATGGGCCCCTTCCCCACTCTGGGCTCCGATGATTCTGAGCCAGCACTCTGCTGCAAAGCCATGGCCACTGGTCAGTTAGCCCAAAGGCCTCCCACCAGCTCCTTGCTGTAAAGAAGAGGGTTCTCCTTCTATGCCTGTCTTTCCTTTGAGTGGGGTGGGGTGGGTGGGGGTCAGCGCATAGATTTGCACAGCCCAGCTGCTGGAGAAGCCCCCCTTGTGCAAGAATAGCCTTGGGCCTGGGGCGTGGAGGGGAGAGGGGGCTCGGAGTGGAGGCAGGTGGGATCCGGAGGGTCTTTCAGGCCACGCTCACCCCGGCGCTCTTCTCCCTTCCCTCCCAGCTCTTCTTCCTCCAGCTGATGGTGGGGCTGATTCAGCAGGTGAGTGTGGGGTGGGGCAGTTTTCTTGCTCTGCTCCTCCTTCAGTGGGGCTGGACTTGTACCCCCCAGGAAGAGGGACGAAAGACAAGCTGGGGGGGGAGCTTTGGCAGGTGGCAACCTCTGGTACTCCGAGCGGCTTTTCTCGCAGGGCAGGCTGTTTCTTGAGGGCCAGCAAGGGCTGTCCAGGGCAGAAGGGGAGGGGGCTGGATTTTGAGGGACCTCAAAATGTGGGACCCGAGGAAGCAGGTGTCCAGGAATCAGATGCCACCGTCCACCCCATGGGTCAAGATGTGCCCCCCCCCGCCCGCCCGCCTGCCTTTCTGGTCCACCCAGAGGAACCGCTCTCGGTGGCGTTGAGGGAGGGGAGTCCTGGCATCTCCTGAGGGTCCTCAGAGGGCAGGGGCCAGCTCAGCCAATGGCTCTGTTGAAGCAGAGGGCAGAACCCGCTCCACGCCTGCCTGGCTGGGTGGAAAAGGTTGGCCTTGGCGAGGCTTTGATGGCAATCAGTTGGCCTGTCCTCCCTGTGGAAGCCAGCCCAGGAGGCTCAAAGCGATGCTTGGGAAACCAGTTGCCCCACCAGGATGGTGGCCGATGACTCCCACCTTTCGCTTGCCCAGGACCATCCTGGGAGCCCGGGTTTGGGTTGGAGTGGCCGATGGGTCAAGCAGACCCAAACACAGGGAGGACGCATGCCCCCCCCCTCCCAGGGTGAGGCCTCCTTCCCAGCACGGAGGACAGTCAGCTGGAAAGCCCCTCCTAATAGCTAGAAGGGGATGGTGCAAGGCTGGGCAGGAGGCCTCCCCATCACAGGCTAGCGTGGGCGGAAGTGGCCGGAGAGTGGCCCTTCATGGATGGCCCTTGGCCCCCCGTTGTCTTGCCGTGGGCCTGGGCGGGGCTGGGATGCCTGCTGGAAGGGGGTGGACGGGAGGGGGTCACCCTTCCTGCAGCCATGAGCCAGGTCCCCTTCACCTCAGCTCTTTTCCCACCTGGGGGCATCTCTGGGTCACGGGAAGGAAGGAAGGTTGGGGAGACTCACCCAGAGCCCTACAGGAGCTGAGCCATGAGAAAGGGGTGTGTGTGAAACCCACACCTCTTGCAACCCTCTCCCCCCCCCTGCCCTTGTGCCTTCTCGTTCCAGTGGATGGTGCCCACGATTCAGAACTCCATGAAGACTTTTCGGGTAAGCTGTGCCCCTCGGGACTTTTCCTTCCTGGCCCCTCAATGGCTGTGGCCTTCCGTGGCTTCTCGGCCTGGCGTTCTGTGTAGCCTAGAAGCTGCGCTGGGGAGGGGGACCTTGAGGGGCTGGGGTGTGTATTATTATTATTATTATTATTATTATTATTATTATTATTATTATTATTATTATTATTATTATTATTATTATTATTATTATTATTTCTTTATTTATTTAGCTTGTATGCCGCCCACTACCCAAAGGTCTCTGGGCGGCTTACAATCAGAATGAACAGTTAAAACATCAAAATACAATAAAATTAGAACAATAAAACATTTAGATGCAATAAATACGATACATTAAAAACACACCACTAAAATTGCCATCAGGGCCCACAATCATTAGTTAAAAAACTTTTGGAATAAGAGGGTTGTAAGAGGGTTGTATGAGGTGTATGGGAAGAGGAGGAGAGGCTCACATCCTGCGTCACTCTGTGAAGAAACACTACCCCCCCCACCCAGCCACCAGCGGCTCCAGTTTCCTTCTCAAACTAGAGATGAAGCTCTGAGTCACAACCGAGCCCTTTTAAGGGTCTGTGCCTCCCCCCTCCCCCCGCCCTCTGCCCCGGCTGGATGTTTCCTGCAGGGCGTCCAGAGGGATAGTCCTGGATCAGGCTCGGCTTTGGGATCCCTGGAGGAGGCTGGCCTGGGACAGGATTCAGCCTCTCTTTTGCCTCCCGGCCAGCAGCAAAGGAAGGAGCAGCAAAAAGGGCCAAGCACTCAGCCCTGGGACCCTCTCTCTCGCCAGCCTTGGGGGAGGCTGATGGCGAGACCCCTGACTGTAGTGTTCTCCGTTTGCAGGACATGGACTGCTCCCGGATCATTGAACGGCTCCTGAAGTTGGCTGTGAGTATGACCAGCGGAGTCTCCATCCCTCTTCCTGGGCCTTTGGGGCACAAAGGGTCGGGGCAGGAGCCGACCAAGAGCGACACAATGCAGGCCTGGGTCGGATCCAGCCCCACAAGCCCTCGGCTGGAAGCTCCCTCCCCAAGGCGGGAGGTGCTGGGCTCGGTCTCGTATTAGGTCCGCTCTGGGGAAGGCCTGATCCTGCTTGGAGGCACCAGGTCTGTGCAGGCTAGACGCAGTGTCCAGAGGATATCACGGGTCAAGGCAGGGCAGGGAAGGCAGCCCCTTCTTCCCCTTCCATGTTTGGTCCCGGGGGACCCGGCTGCCTGGGAGGGGGGGGCTCCGAGTCTTGCCTCCTCCTCCTCCTCCTCCTCCTGATGGAGGCAGCTCTGTGTGGCTCTGTGTGGGCAGAAGGAGAAGGACTCTCACCCCCCCCCTGCCTCATGCCTCTGGCAGGTCCCCAACCACCTCATCTGGCTCCTCTTCTTCTACTGGTTCTTCCACTCCACCCTCAACGTGATTGCGGAGGTCATGCAGTTCGGCGACAGGGAATTCTACCGGGACTGGTGGTGAGCCTCTGGTTGGCTGGGAATGTCCGGCAGACAGACAGGCAGTCACACCAAGGGGACAAGAGAGGGGAGGGTGTCCTGGTCCCTTGGTTCTCCCAGGGCCTCTGGGTGCAGCTTCGCTGGGCCAGCCAGGCTGTTCACTCCCATGTTATTCCCGCCTGCCCCCGGTGACCCTCAGTGGTGACCCAGGGCAATGGGCCCTGCCCCCCCCCAGTTGCCTTTGGGCCCTCCTCCTCCTCCTCGCTTCCTTTGAACTGGGCCAGGATGCCCAGTATTTGATGGGTGGCCGGGGCAGAGCTGGGGAGGCCATCCCTAAAGCCAGGTGCGGGGGGGTGGGGTGGGGTCTAGCCTTCTGCATTGCCCTCCTTTTGGAAGGCCTCACAAGGGTGGTCCTTCGCCACAACAGGGGCCTGCTTCCATTTGCTGGCGGGGCTGGGCAAGGCGGGAGGGGGAAACGGGTGTGGCCTTCGGGGCAGGAGGGCACTCCCTCTCCCGCCACATGCCCGGCCTGCACAACAGAAGCTGAAGAAGGATGGGAGTTGTAGTCTGGGCACGCCCTCCTCTTTGCTAGAGCAAGGGGTGGGGGGGGCCACCGGGGCAAAGGCCCCGCCTGTTGATGCCGCCTCTCGGTTTTCCCCCCACTTGCTGCTTTAGGAACTCGGAGTCTGTGACCTATTTCTGGCAAAACTGGAACATCCCCGTCCACAAATGGTGCCTGAGGTACGGTCGGGCGGAGCTGGGAGGCACTTTCCTTTCTGGGACGGTGGAGCTGTGGACTTCTTAGCAGGATCCACCTTTTCTGATTCTGCACACACACACACCCCACCCCCAGCCTCCCGGGAGGAAAGGTGGGCAGGGTCTCTTCCTAAGCCAGCGAGGGTTAGTCCTCTACGCAAAGGAGGCTCAGGGACTGGGGTGAGGGCAACGGCCTGGCTGCCTTGCCCCCCCCCTGCCTCTGCCAGCTCCAGGCCCTGTCCCTCCCCCTCCCTTCCTCACCCCCCTCCCCAAGGGGGAGCCCTCATGGGTCCAACGTGTGGTCCAACGCAGCCTATTTCCTGCAAGCTCGGTAGCTGTTGGGGAAGGCCCGTGGCCTCTCCTCCGCTCCACCCTGCCAGCCCTTTTCGGCGTCCCTTGCAGTTCCCCAGGAAGAGGGGGTGTCGTAGAATAAGAGGGGGCAGGGTATTTTCTGCTGCCAAAAGCCCCCAGGGCCCTCAAAACAACAAAAGATGCTTTTGAAACAAGAAAAACCACAGCAGAGAACTGCATCCAGCAGTTGATTGGGTGGGGTGGGGGATCTGGGTGGGAAGGATATTGCCCTTTGCAGGTCCCCCCCCCACTTCCCCGTGCTGCAGATCTTGTGGCTCCCTCAGCCTGGCTGGGAGGGCACTTCCCCCCTGCTGGCCCACCCGCCCAGGAGTGTCCATATTCACTTCCCTTCGTAGATCAAAGACACCAAAGGTTTTGGCCCTGGGAGGGCAGCTGCCCCTGGGTACAACCCCCTCACCACCCCTGGAGACACCCCACTCAGTCCCAACCCCCCCCTTTCTCTCTCTCCTGTGCTCCTAGGCATTTCTACAAGCCCATGATTAAGTGGGGGATCGGGAAATGGACGGCTCAGGTGGCCGTGTTCTTGGTCTCGGCCTTCTTCCATGAGGTGAGGAGAGAGGGACCCCTGGGCTGGAGGCTGCGGTGGCCCCGAACCTGCGGTTCAGGCAGCAGTGACCCTGGACAGCGCTCCTTCCTAGAGCTGAGCTCCCCTCCAGCCCCCACTCCCCACCCCAGCCCCCTTGGACCGAGGTGCCCTCCGGCGGGGAGGTCTACAGGCCTTGCTTGCCTGCCCTCGTCCCTTCTTTGGTTTCAACCGAAAGAGTTAGGAAGGGGCTCCACAGGCCGGCCTTTTAAGTCAGAGCCCTAAAAGAGAGCCCACCCTCAGCGGGCAAGCCGAGTGATGATGGATCCTAGCAGGAATGTCGGCTTGGGCAGAGAGCCTGCGGGGTTCCTCCTGCAGAGAGGAAGCGATCGGCGTCTTCCAGGTTGGGGGTGGGGGAGAAGGGCATCCACGCCCGCTGGGTTTAGCATCCTTCCTGAGTCTGGATTGAGTGTGCCCTTGGGTGGATTCCCTTGTGGAAATTGGGGTGGGTGGGGAGGCCACTCCTGGAACGAGCCCAGGCAGAGAGGAACTGGGTTGCAGCTGGATGGCCCACCAGATGGCAGGGGGGAAGGGGGGGGCTCTGAGCTTTCTCCCTTCTTGGGAATGATGTCCCAATTGTTCTGCCTCACTTATTCGTCCTCCCCCCCCCTCAGTACCTGGTGAGCATCCCGCTGAAGATGTTCCGGCCCTGGGCTTTCATGGGGATGGCAGCTCAGGTAAGGACCAGTCGTTGCCCAGCAGCCTTCAACGGTGCCCTTGCCAGAGGCTGCTTGGAGCTGAAGGTAGGGGCTTCTGCCCAAGGTGGGGGCGTTCGGTCCTGCCAGCCCTGCCAAGGGTCCAGCGGAGCCCACCCTCTTCCTTGTGGGAGGGGGGGGAGGGGGCCCTCCCCTGCCCTGCCAGCCTGGAGGTCCTCGGCTGCTGCTCCTTCCGGTGGGACGCAACCGACCGCTTGCTCTCTGCCTGCTGCCCCCGACAGATCCCCCTGGCCTGGTTCGTCGGGCGCTTTCTCAGGGGCAACTATGGCAACGCGGCCGTGTGGATCTCCTTGATCATCGGTCAGCCCATCGCCGTCCTCATGTACGTCCACGACTACTACGTGCTGAACCACGAAGGGAGCCCGTGACCTGGCCGTGTGACGGCTGCGGACCTTCTCTGCCCTTTCCCCTCTGGAGGGTCAGCGGGAGGACCCGGAAAGGCAGAACCACCGCCCATCTTCCTGGTGCTTTCTCGGACACCCACGACTGCTCCCCACGGCACCAGCCGGGGCAGGGATGGTGCTGCCCTCACCTTTGCCCTGGGAAGTGGCCTTTTCTTTCTTTCTTTGTGTGTGTGTGTGTAGCACGTTGTGTGTGCGGGAGAGAGACAGCTGTCCATCAGGTGCTGTTTGCGTTAGGACTGTGGATCAATGCAATAACCCTCTGGGGACCCTGGCCTCTCAGGAGAGCCCCGGGCAGGATGGGCTCAAGAGAGGGAGTTTTGACTCCCTTTGCACGGGGCGTTCTGACTCCGGAGGCTGACGGGCCCCAGAGGAGCAGGGGAAGGCAGACACAACCCCCCTTCCTTGATGCTGCCTTCTGTCACGGCACTTTAGAAAAAGAGACTTGTGCTGATTCGCCTCCGTCCACTCCCAGGGCATGGCAGGGGGGTCTTGCCTGCCCGCGTTGGTAGCTTCTGGCAGCTCCGGCTCTCGTGCAAGGATCCGTTTGTTTGTTTTTGCCTTTGGTGGGCTTCTTCCCCTCTGAGGCAGCGTCGCAAGCTGTGAACCCGAGCCGGTGGGCCCCCCCTTCGGGCCAGTGGTCCATGGCTGTCTTTCTCCCGAAAGGCCTGGCCTGGGTCTCCTCTGGAGCAGCCTCCGTCCCTCCTCCTCCTCATTTCCTGGGCCCCAGTCCGTCCTTGCTGTGCTCGAGGGAGCATCCCTGGCTCTCTTCCAGGGCTGCCCCGGTTCCCTATGAAGGTGGTGGCTGGCTGCCTTTCCAGCTGGGGGAGAGACCTTGGCAGTTGGCACTGTTGGGGGGGGTGGCATCCTACAAGGTTTTTGTCAGCCCAGCAACTTTTTAGGAGTTTGGAGACAGCATCTGAAACTGATTAAAGCATATTTTCCAAAGCACGCTTGTTGTTGCACTTTTATGCGGGCGATGAGGTCTGACCCACAGAGGCACGAGGGGTGCCTTCATCCAATGGGGCAGGATGTGCCACATCTCCTTTCTGTCAGCATAGCTGCTTTTGGCTGCTGCCGCGTCAGGTGTGTTTGCTTCCCTTGGACCCTGAGTCGACGGGGCTGGACGTGTCCCACACCGGTTTGATGAAGCTGCTTGGATGAGGAGTGAAACATTCATGTCTCTCAAGAAAAAGAGGTCCAGTAGCTATGACTCAACTTCCAGATGAACTCACCTGGATGACTGAGAATCTTCACAGACATACCCACACTGGTCTGTTTGTTGAGCATTTTCACCAGAGCCTTGGAGCTGTTCCCTTCCCGATGGTTCTATTCCCTCGCGGCTCCCTTCCTGCCATGGAGCTTCCTGGGAGGCCTACTTCTTGGAGGGCTTCATGGATGGTGAAGGCCAGAGCGCTGGTGCCCTTCGTGGCAGCCGTGGTGGACACACCAGGCAGGACCGACCAGCACAACAGGGAGTCCTCACCTGGCTCTCTGTTAGGCCCTGTAGAGGGCACCTCAGGAAGAACTGGGATGTTAGGAGGAACTTCCTGATGGTTAGACCTGTCTGGCAGCGGAATAATAGGCTGCCCCAAAGGAGGAGGGTGGTGGAGTCTCCTTCTTTGGAGATTCTAAGCAGAGGCTGGATGGCCATCTGTCAGGAGGACTGTGATGGGGGTTCCTTCATGGCAGGTGGTAGGACTGGATGCCCCTTGAGGTCTCTTCCAACTCTTATGATTCTATGACTCCCAGGAAGCTCAGGCAGTGAGTTTCCATAGCTGAGCAAGTATTTGAACCCAGAGCTCCCAAAGTCCTAGTTTGTTATTCTAACCATGATGTTTGAAGATTCTCGGTCATCCAAGGTGAGGTTATCCAGCTGCTGAGCCATGGCAACTGGACTTCTTGTTTCGTCAAACTTTACGCGACACACCCAAGCAGCTTCGTCAGTCTGAGAAAGGTCTACCGACTTCATGATCTATCTTCAGTCTAGCCATTATTGGCATTATTGCTACCTTAACTGTCTGCCTGCCATATTCCCAACAGTGACTTTAATGGTCTTGAATTTAACAAGCTTGTTCGATTTAATTGTTCATGGGGGTTTGCTCCAACCACCTCTTTCCTAAAGCCTCTCTTCTTCCTAACCGGATCCAGCCCACCTAGGACCAAAGAGCCTCTTCTGTTCCCCCCCCCCCAAGTTAGGGCTGATCATCTCCCGTGATGCATGTCCTGAATGGTCTCTGGCCAGGAGGAAAGGAAGAGAAAGATGCAGGGTCCCCCACCCCCCTGGCTCCCCAAACCCCATGCCCTTCCTGGCATGGCCAGCACCAAAGGCTTTGCTGCAAACCTGTAGAGCCAGGTCTTGGCTGTGGCCAAAAGGCCGATGGGCAACTGAGCCAGAGCAGTATGGTCCGAGTTTGCGATGTTAGGGACTACAACTCCCAGGTGGCTGGATGGGTAGAGAATTCTGGGAGGTGTTGCTTGAGAAAGGATGTCATATGCAATCTGATTAAGCAGATAAAAAAATCAGAGCTCACATTGCAGTTGAAAGATTCAGGTCCATCTTTCTGTACTAAACATCTGCTCAAGGCCATTGCAATGCAACCAAACATGAAGTCTGATCACAAAATGCTCAAGTAGGACCACCGCAGGCACCTGTTCCAGTTAGAACAACTCTGGGCTCCCTTAAAGACAACAAATAATTAGTGCTAGGATGAGCTGCTGGAGGTGACCAGTTTTGCCTTCAAAGAAACAGCCTGTAGTCAGGGCAAATTACTTCCATTTTGTCTTCAAGACTTGCGGTTTATAATCCAGCAGATAATTAAGGGGAACAGGAATGAGGCAGGCACAGGGCGTTCCTGCTGCCTTTCCCTTTTTAGTCTGGAAAAAAGGCGCCTGAGGGGGGATATGATTGGGACGTACAAAATAATGCAGGGCATGAGTAAAGTGCATAGAGGGAAGCTCTTCTCCCTCTCACAAAATACCAGAACTAGGGGACATCCACTCAAATTGGGGGCTGGAAGTGTGAGAACAGACAAAATAAAATATTTTTTCACCCAGCATGTTGTTAATCTGTGGAACTCCCTGCCACAGGATGTGGTGATGGCATCTGGCCTGGATGCCTTCAAAGGGGGATTGGACAGATTCCTTGAGGAGAAGTCCATCACAGGTTACAAACCATGATGGAGATGTGTAATCTCCAGGCTTAAAACCAGGGTACGTCAAGGGCCAGATACAGGGAAGTGGTACCAGGAGACAGATATCTAGTGTGCTCCCAAACGCATCTGGTGGGGCCACTGTGAGATACAGGAAGCTGGACTAGATGGGCCTTTGGCCTGATCCGGCATGGCTCTTCTTATGTTCTTATGGGTTTGTTTTGTAGATGCGGAAGTTGCTTGCAGGAGGATCCAGCTGCCCAGTGGCCTGCTTTCCAAGGCAGCTCTCAGGAAGGCTGGGTCAGGGGGCTCTGTTGCATGTACCGCAGGGCACCCCAAGGAAGCGGGGGAGGTTTGATATGCTGGGATTGGGCAGCTGTTCCCCCAGGTGCCCCAGCCAGGTGTGTCTAGTCGTGCAGAACACCTCCAGTGCTTTGGTGGAAGTAACAACAAGGAGTGGGAAGACTTGCTCAGCTGCTGGGGTCCCTCCCGAGAGCCTCCAGAGCTGCCTCAGTACTCCAGGATCAGCTGCTAGACCAGTGTTGGCGAACCTATGGCACGGGTGCCAAAGGTGGCCCTTGGAGCCCTTTCTGTGGGCACCCAGCATTGCCCCATCACAGCCACCTGCATTCGGATTAAATTGCTGGCACTTTGTGGAAAATTAGTGGGTTCTGAATTGCAGTTTGGGCACTCGGTCTCTAAAAGGTTTGCCATCTCTATCCTAGACTCACTGCCCCACAAGAGGTGGAGGGAGGCAGTTCCTTGCTTCTCACCTTAGAAGCAAACAGAAAGGGGACGGGATACGCTCAGGGGAGGCACAAAAGGGGGGGCTTGGACCACGCTTCAGGAGCAGGGCTGCTCAGGTGGCTCTTCCTCCCCTAGAGAAGCTGCAGATGAAAGCTTCACCCCGGGTTACCTTGCTGCTATTACCTGAGCCGAGGGTTGAAAGAACACACCAAGGTACGGAGATATGGAGAAAAGGCTTTGATTGCTGCAGCAAGGCGCCCAGCCGAATTGCAGTCGGAAAACTGGGGCACCGACCAAAAGAAATCATACAGTTTTTATAGAAAACATTCCTCTACTCCCCTTCTTTATCAGGAAAAAACAAGGATACATCTGGGCGCTGTAGAATGCCCACAAAGAACAAAGAAAACTTCAAAAAGATACATAGTTAGCACATTGTTACAACCAATTATCGGGGGAAACACACACCGGACACCATTAATCTTGTTCTTCAGCGCCCCCTGCCATGCAGTTCCCGGAACTCTCTGCCGCTTCGCGGAAAGGCGTTTGACAGCTCGATTGAAGCATCGATATTCCAACAGACATCTGGCTTATCTTGCACGGGGGCCCCTTTTGCTACTGACCCTCCCGCAAGATAAGTGTTTGTCCAGTAACTTTTATGGCCTGTTATCTCCAGGCACAGGCTTGGGGAACAATGTGGTGCTTTGTGCTTACAGTTACGTGAGGGGGAGAGGGGTGAATTAAAGGACATGCAGCCGTATTAATAATGTGGCTGTAATACTGTCATTTTATTTACAATGACAGCTTATAAAACATATTAAAATCATCTCTATTATTCCCTCCTCTTATGAATGGACACTCATTCTGAGTCGTCCATCCGAAGAGCTTCATATTCCTGCAGGACTGCGATCAACTTTGGAGCGGCTGTCTTTTCTACTACCTTTGAAACAGTCGACTGCACAAACCGCAACAAACAAGGGATACAAATCAAGAGAAATAAAAGAAGACATGCAGGAGCAATTAATAAACTTGCTAATGTTTTCATCCAAGTTTGTGGCATGAAATCATTTAACCACTGCCATTGCATACCCTTCCACTCTTGCGTCGGATTAAAAGTTAACTGTTTAATTTCCGTGGCAAGCTGAGTCACAACCTTACCCACGGGGTCAATTTTTAAACAGCAGTTTGTTAAATTAAATTTTCCACATACTCCATTCTCAGATGCTAATAAATAATCAAGAGCAAGCCTGTTTTGATAAACAGCTGTTCTTAATTGATCTGCCACTTCTGCTATAGTGGTAAGCGCTGTAGTGATGTGCTGACCCGCCAAATCCAAAACGGCTTGCAACCTGATTATTCTATTAAGCAAATAAATAGGAGTTCGGTATCCCCATGAACCATCTTGAGCCCAAGTGGCTGGACCATAAACACAAACAATTCTTTGAGAGTCCCATATATCCCCTTCATATTCTTCTGGGTTTTTGCATGGAAACCCTGCAAACAGGGTATCATCACGCTTCTTCCTGTTTAAAGGGCCATACACTGGAGCAGCCAAATACTGCTGTGTTTCTATTGGGACTAAAAAGAATGATGGTTTTATGAATCCTAACACACAAGAACCAGACCATGAATGGGGCAAATATTCGTAGGCCATATTTCCACAGATCCAATACATGTTCATAGGGGCCTTCCATATCTCCAAAGATGCTGAATATATATATGGAAAAAAGGTAGCATTAAACTTCTCTGGTTGTGGAGCATTTGATGGTGAGGTCCAAATGCCATTTTCCCAGGTCCCTATGCAGGTCAAATAGCCCACTGGGATGGAACCATTTTGGGAAAAGCAGACACGACCCACTAGCTGAGATGTGATAGTCCATGTCATATTCTGTGACTGGGTTCTTTCAGTGACATTGCCAAATTTTGACATGTTATTATACAATTGTGGAGGAATCTCCATCGCTTCCCAAGGCCAGTCCTCACCAAAATTTGTGCCCCCACAAACATAACAGTTTGTGACTCCTAGTTCTGTAGCTATTGACTGAGCCATTTCCAGAAATAAATTCTTGGCCTGCTGAGAAATTTCAAAGGGACTTTCTTTCAGTTTATCCACTGCATTTTCCACTGACCAAGAATGGCTCTTCTTTTCTCCATTTGTCACCTCTGTACGGGTGATTGTCAAGTAGGTGACTGGATCTCTGCCAGGCCCATCAATTCCAAAACCATATACTTGAATAGGGGTGTGTGTATCACTGATCACCAGACTGAACCTGTTTCCTCCTATTCTTCTGAACTGTGAGAGATGAGGACAACCTGGGTAGCCTCCAGCTGTAAAGGCACATACACATCCCCATCCTGAACATAATTTGTTTGAACCACATGGTGCCCAAACTTCAGGATTGCCTGCTTTGGCACCTTCATGGGGGTAGCACAAATACTTATGCTCAGATTTATATGTGTTTTCCCATGTTTTAGATCCACAACGGGTTCCCAAGCCTTTTCTTAGGGCATCACAGGCATTAAACCATATCACTGCCCGTTTGCCACTATGTTTTAACACAGTAGTGGAATTCACATAATACAGAAGTCCACCACCTTCTGGGTTGTCCCATCTGGGCTCCTTAGTTCTGGCCATTCCAGAAATTTAACTGGGACCTCAGCCTTGTAACAAAGATATTCTCCTGATGTACCTTCACAAATATGATACATCATGTCTTGATTTAAACATGTGGTTCCAGCTTGTTTGCACTCTGCTGGCTTCTGGGTGTAATATACCAGAGTATTCACTACTCTATTGCCTTGGCTAGCAGCTATAATGCATGGGGTACAGTCCTCTATACCCTCAGGCTTGGCAGCTAGGCAAAATGGTACCAGAAATAAAAGCACAACCATTTCTACTGATTGAGGCATCCCACAAAACCTTCGCTTCCAGTTATAACAAATTAATACCATTCCCAGCACATATAATGGTGAAATAATAAACCAAATCCAGTTTGGGACTTCAACCCACATAAGCATTCAGGTCCCTTTAAGAGTTTTGACAGCTGCGGAGCCTTTGACAGCTCATAGAACGTTCGCTGACAGCCCGTAGAACGCTCTTTGACAGCTGCTGCGCTACCGGCGCGCTGTCTCGCTCGCTGCAATTCTCTCCAGGAAATTGAAGGAAAACACTGTTCGAATCCAAGGAAAGAAGAAATAGGGCACTTTTAAAACACAGTCTCGCACAAAATAAATGTTTGCCCTAGTTTTTCAGCTGAACCAAGTTGGTTGCCTCCTTGTTGAGACTTCTCCCTCCTCTTATTATAAGGGGGATGGATTTCAAAGGCGGGAAATTCAAAGGCTGAAAGGGAAAAGTCAAGTTTTCTTGTTGAAGAGACCTCTCACCACGCACGTAGGAAGCCAATATTTTACTTTGACTTTTCTATGTCTGAAGTAACTTTCTTGAAGGTCAGCTTCAAGCTGTCATCAGGATTGGTGCGAACTGTCCACTCTTCTTCCTCGCTCACTGGAGCAGCTCTTTTCACGCGGGTATGGTGGATCCAGGCACTCACTTCAGAGATTTTGACAGCCGTTGGCGTTGATAACAGCACTGTGAAGGGACCTTTCCACCTCGGGCATAGGGGTTGTTGGTTCCAATCTTTGATCCAAACCGAATCTCCCGGTTCAAAGCGGTGGAGGGGCTCCTGTAGCACCACGGGCAGTCATCCAAGGGTCCACCTGTGTAAGGAAGAAAGAGATCAGCCAAGCATCTGAAGATATTTAGCATGTGTCAAAGAAGCTACGCTCTCTGGGCGCAAGCCACATGAAATCGGAACTGGCCTGCCATACACAAGTTCAAATGGGGAAATGCCTGTTTGACTCGAAGGGGTGGTCCTACTTCTAAAAAGAGCAATGGGTAGCATTTCCACCCAATTTTTGCCTGTTTCTTGTGTGAGTTTAGACAAATGACTTTTCAAAGTCCTGTTCATCCTCTCTACTCGTCCTGAACTTTGGGGCCGGTATGCTGTATGTAAATTCCATTTAACATGCAATGCCCTAGCCAGTCCTTGCAGAACATGGTGGATGAATCCTGGCCCGTTATCCGAGGATAGGGTGCGGGGTATCCCGTGCCTCGGGATATGATCCCGCAAAAGGCATCAAACCACTTCACTAGCTTTTGCAGTCTTTGTTGGGAACGCCTCTGGCCACCCTGTAAATGTACATACTAGCACAAGCATGTAACGGAACAGTCCACATCTTGGCAATTCTGTAAAGTCCAACTGCATATCCTCAAAAGGCTCTTTCCCACTATATTGGATTCCTGGAGGTGGCAAGGGACCAGTCCTAGGGTTATTCCTTTGACAGATGACACATCTGTGTGAAACATTTGAAGCTAGCTGTCGAAGCTTGGCTATATATAAATATGGACTCAAATGTTGGTAAGCCACTTTGGGACCTTGATGAGTACTGTCATGATGACTTTGAACTACCTGGCGGGATAAACTCTCTGGAACCCACAATTGTCCGCTTGGCAATTTATACCAGCCCTCTGGCGTTCTGTCAAATTCCTGTTCCTCTGCAAATTCATCCTCAGCGGACGAATAACGTGGTGGTTCCGGTGGCAAAATGTCTATTGGAATAAGACTAAGTTGCATCTCAACCGCACCCTGGGCTGCTTGCTTGGCAATGCGATCTGCTAACCTATTCCCTCTCGCTTCAAGTCCTGGACCGACCTTATGCCCATGGCAATGAATGACTGCCACTTCTTTGGGCTTCCAAACAGCATCCAAGAGTTGCAACAAAATGTCAGGGTGTGCTACTGATGTCCCTTCAGAAGTAAGAAGACCTCGTTCCTTCCAAAGTGCCCCATGTGCATGGAGTGTGAGAAATGCATACTTAGAATCCGTGTAGATATTAATGCTTTCTCCTTCTGACAATTCTAATGCCCTGGTAAGAGCTATCAGTTCAGTTATTTGAGCTGAGGTTCCTGGGGGCAATTGTTTGGCTTCGATCACAATGTCCTCTAATTCCACTATGGCATATCCTACCTGTCTCTTCCCATCAATCACTGAGCTACTACCATCCACGAACCAAGTCCTCCACTGTGGGTGAGGGGTATCGCGAAGATCTGGTCGGGACGAATAAACTTCATCTAATGTCTGTATGCAGTCGTGTGTGGCCGGTTGGTCGCTTATTGGGAGGAGAGTCGCTGGGTTCAAGCCCTCTGTTGTTTGAAATGTAAGACCAGCTCTCGAAAATAATTTGTGACACTTCATCATGGCAGTCTGAGACAAATGATACCCTCCTTTGGCATCTAATAAGGGCAGAATGGCATGCTTTGTGATACAATTTGTTGATTGTCCGAAAGTGAACTTATCCGCTTTCTTTAAAAGCGCTGCCAGTGCTACCACTCCTCGCATGCAGGACGGGAGTCCTTGCTCAGTTGGGGTTAATGTCTCTGATAGATAAGCTACTGGTTGCTGCCAACTTCCTAATTTCTGACACAAAACTCCTTTTGCCACTCCATTTTCCTCATCAACATACAGGTTGAAAGGCTTATTTGGATTTGGAAGATCGAGAGTGGGCGCCTCTATGAAAGCCTGTTTAATTGCTTTGAAGCTCTCTCTTTGTTCTGGACCCCACAGGAACTCATCACTTTCCTTTCCTCTTATTGCCAAATTTAAAGGCTTTGCTAGAAGGCTGAAATTTGGAATCCAAATTCGACAAAACCCAGCTGCTCCCAAAAATCCTCTGAGTTCTCTCCTATTTCTTGGTTCGGGAATTTGAATAATTGAATGCTTCCGCTCCTCGCGAAGTTGGCGCCTTTGCTGGGAAATGTCAAAACCTAAGTACCGCACTGTTCTTTGACAAATTTGGGCTTTCTTTCTAGTCACTCTATAACCTGCTGCTGCCAAATGATTCAAGAGATCAATCGTGAGCTGCTCACAACCTTCTTTGGTTTCTGCTCCCGCCAAAATGTCATCTACATATTGCAGGACTATTTGGCCAGGTTTTGGGGGGAAATTGGCAAGGTCTGATGCCAGGGCCCCCCCAAATAACATACTTGAATTTCGGAACCCCTGTGGCAAACGCGTCCATCTGAATTGAGTTTTTGTGCCAGTTTGGGGGTCTTCCCATTGAAAAGCAAAGATGTGCTGACTCTGGGGTGCTAACAGGCAGCAAAAATATGCATCCTTCTGTCAGCAGATTTAAGGGGGCAACAAATATAATAATAATAATAATAATATATACTTGTGCCTGACACAAAGCAGTGCAGCAGTAACGTAGATAAAATGTCAGTATTGATATAAAGGGTTTGCAGAGTTAGTCTAATAGAAAGACAATGACAATGAATAAAGTAAAAACTCATATATTCATATATACATCAAAATATACACAGCATAACAACCAAGCATTATATACAATATAGCAAACAGACAAACAGAGTGTGGGGTGAACTGTTCTCACCATAACAGTCCCCAAGTTACAAATGACAAGCTAGTGCCTTTTATATTATTCAGCACTCATAAGATCTGATGCAATCACTAATTAACAATCTGATGCAATCTGATCTATCCATTACAAATCATGATGTTACAATCAGTTCCACCTGCACTTCATCACTTAACATGCCTGTGATTACTAGTCTCTAACACTTGTGGATTAACATCATGACACTGCAGAATCTAACTGCCTCCATTTTACAATTCACTTTACACATTCTGTTAAATATACATAACATATGTTTTATCAACTTTTACATATCTTGACACCCCTCCTATATTTTACAGATTTCAACTCCTAGCCTTTTCTTAAAACATACATGTTTATCTTTACACAAAGGCTTTGTAAATATGTCAGCATAATTATCAACACTTGTACAATATTCCAATACAATGAAATGTTGTTCTATGCAGTCCTTGACATTCTGGTAACGGATCCCAATGTGCTTGCTTCTGGATCCGACCTTCTGATTCTGTGTTAATTGGATACACGAAAAAGAATCATTATATATTTTGACTGGTAGTTTTACATTTACATTTACATCTTTTAACAACTGTACTACCCAGGTTAACTCACAACACAAATCACTCACAGCCCCATACTCAGCTTCTGTAGAAGAACACGAAATGTACCTTTGTCTTCGGGCTCTCCAGACAATTAGTGAGTTACCTAAAAATATGGCATATCCAGACATTGACCTCCTTTCTGGACTTGAACCCCAGTCAGCATCTGCATAGCTAATTAAATCAAGATTATCACATATGGATATCTTCAACTTTTCATGCATTGTTCCTTTAAGATATTTCAAAACATGCTTTATACCTTTCTAATGCTTCATCAACAAATACTGTCAATATCAAAAAACCTTTTGTATATAAGCAACCTATTTCTCTTGCAAAATGTCCTTTGCTCTCTGGCGTCATCCACTGGTGCATCCACTTGCCGTTCCTTCAGAGACATATGCTCTTTGTCCATGGCCATCATCCACTGCTTCCTTTCTTCTCCAGGCATCAGCAGCACATCTTCAAAATTCTGTGGCTCATGGAATACATTATTCACAACAAACCTTTCAGGTGGCACTCCTTTGTTGAATCTTGTAGATTTTCTGATCAACACTGGCTCCTCATCTTCCTCTTTTTCATCATGCAATGATTTAGACTCCCCTCCATCACTGGCAATCTCATCTTTCACTTTTCCATCATGTAATGCTGTAGACTCCCCTCCATCACTGGCAACCTCTTCAACCTCAGTGTGGGGACAAATGCTTGGCAAAAATACTTCATTATTAGCATGTAGAGCTTCCCAATTTTTCTGTTCACAAAATGTTGCAGACCTGCTTATATAAACATTTCCATGACTGTCACAAAAACGCCAGGATTTTTCTGCAGGCTGAACACCAATAAACATAAGCTTTCTTGACTTTGGGTCATTTTTGTGTCTATACCTCTTTGGAATTAATACTTCTGCTTCAGAGCCAAATAAATGGAGATATTTGATTGAAGCTTTCTTTCCATGCATTAGAGTATATGGAACTTCATTCACAGCTGAACTCCACACTCTATTAGATACATAATTTGCATATTTCATTGCCTCAGCCCAGTAACCTTTGGGAAGTTTTGCATCTGCCAACATTGCATTCATTATATTTTGAAGAATTCCATTCTTCCTCTCAGCTAATCCATGCTCAGCAGAAGCAGAAGGGTTAGTCAATCTATGTTTCACCCCTTTCTTTTCTAAATATTCAACAAACTGCTTTGCTAAAAATTCACCACCTCTGTCACTTTGTACAGCTAAAATTTTCTGCTTGTACTGTCTTTCTGCCATCTGAAACCATTTTCTAAATACAGCACTCACTTCACTTTTGTGCTTTATTATGTAAACCCAAGAATAACGTGAATAATCATCTGTTATCACAAGACAAAACCTGGCACCACCAAATGAATTAGCCATGGGTCCAATCACATCAATATGTACCAGCTGTAGAGGTTGATGTGACTTTCTCAAACTCTTTTTTGATATGGGTGCAGACTTCACTTTTGTGCCTTTACAAACATGGCAATCTAAAAACTTTTTACAGCTTTGCACTGACCCATGTTCCACATGTTGCAGAGTTTTCCTAATATTTTCAAAACTTAGGTGCCCTAATCTTCTATGCATCAGATGTATGCATTTGTCATGTAGAGGCTTATTTTCAACCATGTTCAAAACTTTCTCAGAAGTGCTTATCATAAACAAATTGTTTTGGAGCCGTCCAGTTGCTATTGTTTTCCCATTCTTTACAATCTTGCAACTACTCTCACTAAACTGTACTTGATAACCTTGTTTTACAAGCATAGGCACACTCAATAAATTATTCTTTAAAGACGGTATATACAGGACCTTATCTAATACACATTTGAGAGGTTTGAAAAATATATTACCTTCACCACAGACTTTTGCCTGAGTCCCGTCTGCCAAGGTTACATTTCTACAATTAAACAAAGTTAGTTTCTCAAACAAACATTTCTTGTTTACACAATGAATACTGGCCCCTGAATCTACAATAAATAATTCCTGTCTTGAGCACTTTTGTTCATTATCATTAATTACAGACAGCTGTTGACCTTCACTCTTCCAGCTTGTGCCGGCAACTCTATTTTGCTTTTGCCGCTTGTTTACCTTATCACAGTAACGAAAAACATGTTGGTCACTCCCACAATTATAGCATCTTCTAATTACTTGTATTGTATCTCCAGAAACTTGAGCAGGTTTTTTATTTACTTTAGAATCAGTCCTTCTTGATTCTTCCTGCTGGAGTCTTGACTGGATATATGAAATAGACAATTCATCACTCTTCATAGCTTCTAATCCCATTACTAAATTGTCATATGACTCATCCAGGCTTGACAATATAACAAGGCATTTATACTCCTCTTCATGATTTATGCCCACTTCAGACAATTGCTGAAATATACTATTTACTTTCCTTATATAATCAGAAATAATTTCACCTGGGCTTTGCCTTAACCGGAACAGTTTTTTCATTAGAGATACCTTACTCCCAGCTGTGTCTTTGATGTGAGCTGCTCTGAGAAACGACCAAGCCTCATGAGCCGTTTTTGCTTCCTTCACATAAACGAATTGGGATTCCTCCAAGGACAACATTATAATTGCCAAGGCTTTTTCATCCTTCTTCAAATCTTCCTCATCAGCTTCCTCATCAAGCTGTTTATCTACATACTGATATAGCTCATGGAAGATCAAGAAATGCTTCATTTGCAGACACCAATTCAGGTAATTACTGTCAGAGAGCTTTACAAGAGGCATTGAATTTAAATTTATACTTGCCATTCTCGCTGATATGTGCCGGCTCCTTATCTGCCGTTATCTGCAACACTTTTTTCAGCTTCTTTTTCGGCAAATATTTCCTCAGCCTCCACAGCTTCCAGTTTAAATCACACTCTGTTTTGCTTGGCTTGTCCTTATCAGCTGCTTTTCTCCTCCGCTCTCATTCCAAGCCTCTGAGAGAAATCCTTTGCAGCTCTGCTTTGTCTCCATTCCAACTCCAACCTGTTTCCTCTGCAAAAACACAACTTTACACAACACACACTTTATCTATACAGGTACAACAAAACCCATCAGGCTGCTGACCCAGCTGGGCCCATAACCCTGTCAGCAGATTTAAGGGGGCAACAAATATAATAATAATAATAATATATACTTGTGCCTGACACAAAGCAGTGCGGCAGTAACGTAGATAAAATGTCAGTATTGATATAAAGGGTTTGCAGAGTTAGTCTAATAGAAAGACAATGACAATGAATAAAGTAAAAACTCATATATTCATATATACATCAAAATATACACAGCATAACAACCAAGCATTATATACAATATAGCAAACAGACAAACAGAGTGTGGGGTGAACTGTTCTCACCATAACGGTCCCCAAGTTACAAATGACAAGCTAGTGCCTTTTATATTATTCAGCACTCATTAGATCTGATGCAATCACTAATTAACAATCTGATGCAATCTGATCTATCCATTACAAATCATGATGTTACAATCAGTTCCACCTGCACTTCATCACTTAACATGCCTGTGATTACTAGTCTCTAACACTTGTGGATTAACCTCATGACACTGCAGAATCTAACTGCCTCCATTTTACAATTCACTTTACACATTCTGTTAAATATACATAACATATGTTTTATCAACTTTTACATATCTTGACACCTTCAAGTCTAAAACTGTGAAATAAGCTGCTTCTGGTGGTATCAGGCTCAAAATTGTATAAGGGTTCGGGACATTCTGATGAAGGGGTTTGATAGCCTCATTCATTAAATGGAGATCTTGCACCGTACGAAATGTCCCATCTGGTTTTCGAACCGGCAACAAAGGGGTGTTCCACTGTGACTGACACGGAACAAGGGTGCCATAATCTATTAACCTCTTAAGGTGAACCCAAATTCCTTCCGCTGCAACTTTTCCAATGGGATATTGTGGCACTGAAACTGGACCTGCGAATGGCTTGAGTTGAACAACTATAGGAGGAATGTTCCGTGCCATGCCTGGGGGATTATCTTCTGCCCACACCTCAGGATTAACTTTGTCCAGGAAATCTTGAGATAACTGCGCTGGCTCTTCTTGAACCACCATCAAACGCCATCTCTCTCTTAAGGGATATTCTAAGCACATTTCTCCCTCTGGTTCCTTGCTGTCAGTTGTCAAATGAATTTCTCCCTTGGGAGTGAAGGTGATTTGAGCCCCTAACTTAAACAGTAAATCTCATCCCATTAGTGGGATAGGACAATCTGGCATGTGTAAAAATTTGTGCTGGACGATCTGACCCCCTAACTTGCACTGCACAGGCTGCATGAAATAGGCACGCTGCGCCTTTCCCATAGCACCCATCACACTAATTGAAAGAGTCCTGTCTATAGGTTTTACAAGCTGAGGGATCACTGAATGACTGGCTCCCATGTCCACAAGAAATTTGACAGATTCGTTCCTGGTTTGAACGCTGACCAAGGGCTCACGGGAACAAAAGCCCAGTCTTTTTCAATAATCTTCCTCCTCCAGAACCATCATGTTCTGGTATGGTGGGGTCCAGGCTGGACCCTGCCCTCTTTGGGGTGCTTGCTGAACCTGAGCTGATTGTGCTTGATTTTGACTCGCAGGCTGGAATTGGCTAGCTTGTCCTGGATTCACCTGGGGATTCCTCTGCTGTTGATAATTAAAGGCGCCAGGCGCTGGCTGTCGATTTCCTGGCTGATTAAAGCCGGACGAAGCAGGCGCTGTATATATTTCAAAAGCCGGGGGCTGCCAGGGGCGGCGTGGACCCTGATTAAAACCTCCTCGCCTCTGATTTTCGGGGTTCCTGTAACAATCCTTACGCCAATGTCCAGTCTGTCCACATAGTGCACATTGATTTTTTAATAGTGGCCCACGCCGGTTCCCTGGAGCATTAAAATTACGGGATTCAGGGACCTGATTTAAAGCCATCACTTTCTTAGTTTGTCCTTTACTTTTTGGGCAACTTTGATCTTCCTCTCTGTTATTAAATTTGGTTTGCGCCAGTTGAAGCATCCACTGCAATGTCTGTCCCATAAAATTGGCCTCTTTTTGAATTCTTTTTCGAATGTCAGGAGCAGATTGAGCTACAAAAACTGTTTTCACAATATTTTCCATGCCAGGATCTTCAGGATTAATGGGAGTATACCTTCTAAATGCCTGATATAACCTGTCCAGAAAGGGGCCCAGTGATTCATCTTGCTTTTGAACTATGTCATTCACCTTTGACATATTAATTTTCTTCCTGCCAGCTGCTCTAATGCCCTGGAGTATTGCTGTGTGGTAATTTCTTAAAGCAGTGCGCCCTGCATCTGCATTGTAATCCCAATCTGGTGCTGTGTTTGTTGGAACAGCGGCTTCTGCTTGGGCTGGGGTGTCCCCTAAAGCTATACGGGATTTCCTAGCCTCCTCGAAAATCTTCCGAGTTTCTTCTGAATTAAATAAACCTCTCACTAGGTGTTGCACGTCCTCATAGGTGGGCATGTACACATTAAAAATACTAGACATAGTTTCAAAGTTCTTATCAGGATCATCTTCTAAACTTGGCAGTGTATTTTTCCAATTTATGATGTCACTTGAGGTAAACAGGACGTGCTGCATCGAATATGTGCTGATTTTGGGGCAAGGGCTCATACACTCGCCTTAGAGGCATGACTTTTGCCTGTTCCTCAATCTACTTATTCTCAAGAAATTCCTCAGGCCTCCTTGCTGCATCATAAGCCCTTAAAAAATATCGCTGTCTCTTCACCCAATTTCGCTCTCCTGCTGCTTCTAATGCAAAATTTCCTACTTCCATTACTGATTCCCGGTATTTCTTAATTAGATCGGCCACTCTTTGATGGTCCGCTTCGCCCCATTCAACATTTCCTTTTATCCTGTGACGGAATTCCTCTTAACTCTCCTCATCACCTTCCTCATCTTTTTCATCTATTTTAGGGGTTCCTTTCCCTGCTTCAGACTCATCTTTTGGGAGTTTACCAGAAGGTCCTGGTTGTGGAAGATCTTTAGGTGTGGGAAGATCACCATCTTTAGGAGGGGAAGCGGGCGCTGGACCTGGAGGAGGTAATGCTGCAGGGGGACCACTGGATTTCCTGGAGGAACGGCCGTTACATAAGGAGGTGGTGGGGTGAAGACATCATAATCTTCAGGACGGCTTTCTAAAGCTGCCTCTTTTTTCTTTAAAGCCAACAACTTGGCCTGTGGTGGCAATTCTCTACAAAATTGAATCCATGAAGTATTTTTTTTCACATTTCCTTTCCAAACCTCAATATAGGGAATGTGTTCGGGGCAGTTCTTAAGAATTTTTAGCCACAGTTACCTGATGATGCTCTCATTAAAAGTCCCTTGAACTGGTCAATCCACCTGCAATATTGGCCTCTCTATTTGACATCAAGTCTCCATCCTTTCCTTCTTCATCTTGATACCAAAGTCATAATTCTTGGTGGCCGTATGCCAGTTCAAAAGGAAACACTCTAATGGAGTTGAGGGTTTGCTGGAGTTCTGCCCCATGATTTTTAGTGATTTTATTTAAACTATTTTCCTATATTCTCCCACACAAAGCCACTGGACCCGCTCCTAAAATCTTTAAACAATTTTTATACACACAACATTTGATACTAGCTACGACCTGTACAGTCGCCTGTAACAGGAACTGCACAGCTCGGACGTCGCTCGGCCAAAGGGAATTCTAATCCCCAGCCATTCCACGCACTCACACATTCACTGGGTCAGTGGCCACACAAGATCACCCACATTTCAAAACCGCCTCCCCACCTAGTCTGGTTCCCCCTACCTATTAAGAACCTTTTTTCCGCTAGTCTAGTTTTTGACAGCTGAGAGCTCCTTCCCGCTGTCCACATCAAACAGATTCCTTATTTCACACAGGATGTTAGGACACGCACTGCCCTTCTCCTCCCAAAAACCTCAGAACCGTCATTCTGTTACCCTTTTACACACCAGGGGCTCAACCCCAAAACTAAGAAAACTTAGAGACAAATTATCTTCCCATACTGGACCGGTCCCATATCTTACCAAATCTCTTAAGAGGTTCCTCTCCGGCCGGCTAGTGTTTTCTCCCCGAGCAATGCCGTCTCTGCCACCACGTTGAACGAAAAATTCCCCTTTTCAAGTGGAAAGGTGTGCACCGGCACGCTCGGCTTGGCCCCTCGCTCAAAAAGGGGAGGGCAATCCCGGATGAGCCCCCAGATGAAAGCTTCACCCCGGGTTACCTTGCCGCTATTACCTGAGCTGAGGGTTGAAAGAACACACCAAGGTACGGAGATACGGAGAAAAGGCTTTAATTGCTGCAGCAAGGCGCCCAGCCGAATTGCAGTCGGAAAACTGGGGCACCGACCAAAAGAAATCATACAGTTTTTATAGAAAACATTCCTCTACGCCCCATCTTTATCAGGAAAAAACAAGGATACATCTGGGTGCTGTAGAACGCCCACAAAGAACAAAGAAAACTTCAAAAAGATACATAGTTAGCACATTGTTACAACCAATTATTGGGGGAAACACACACCGGACACCATTAATCTTGTTCTTCAGCGCCCCCTGCCATGCAGTTCCCGGAACTCTCTGCCGCTTCGCGGAAAGGCGTTTGACAGTTCTGTCGATGCATCGATATTTCGACGGACGTCTGGCTTATCTTGCATGGGGGTCCCTTTTGCTGCTGACCTTCCCACAAGATAAGTGTTTGTCCGGTAACTTTTATGGCCTGTTATCTTCAGGCACAGGCTTGGGGAACAGTGTGGTGCTTTGTGCTTACAGTTACCTGAGGGGGAGAGGGGTGAATTAAAGGACATGCAGTGTATTAATAATGTGGCTGTAATACTGTCATTTTATCTACAATGACAGCTTATAAAACATATTAAAATCATCTCTATTACAACCACACTCCTGGGACCACTGCAGCCACCCAGAAGATGATGTGGTGGCTCAACGGGACAGTTGCCCAGGGAGTGCTGTGTGTGTGTGTGTGTCTTGAAAAGCTAAGTGTTGCTGTTGGTGTGCCGTCAAGCTGCCCCTGAGACAAAGCTGACCCTGAGGGTGGCTTCTAGGACAGGTGACTGCAGCAGGGAAGGTACTGTGGATCCAGCTGCTTTTCTGGATGTCACCTGTGGGTCAGAAGGAGGACTACACAGTCTTGCAAGCCTATATGGCCCCCGAGGTCTCTTCCAAGTCCTATAATTCTAAGCCCTAACTGGGCAAGGAGAAGGGTCCCTGTGGTGGAAAAGATGCGCCAGTGTGTCCCTCCTGGTGCTTTTGGTCGGAAACCATTGGAGAGGCACAGCTGGCTTCCTCTGTCACACTTTATTAATTCCATTTTATACCATGCCTCTTGAGCGGAAACAAGCCTCTGGGCGGCTCACAAATCAAAAACTGTCAGAACTCAAGACGACCCCATATAACAATAAAGCCGACGATTCACAGCGATGGTGCTAAAATTCATACCGAAAGAAAAAGGAAGCACAAGAAAATGGAAAATTAGTATCAGCAGTGTCTGGGACAGAAGTAATCGCGGCAGTTTTATACAGTTGTGTGTTTACTAATTTCCTGAACACCAGGAACCACCCATAATGGCCTTGGCAGCCAGGTGGGTGAAATATAACAAAATAAATAAGGAGCCTGGCTTGCGACTTCCGGAAGCGAAGAACTACCGCTCCCATCGTCCCCGGCCGGCCTGACCCCAGGATGGGAACTGTAGTCCCGACACTTTCAATGGCGCCAGCGGCGGGAGCTCTTCTGATGCCGCCCCACTCAGGCAGGCAGGCAGGCAGGCAGGCAGGCAGGCGAGCAGCCCAGTCCTTTCCCCGCCCCTCCCGCCCCAAAACCAGAAGGCGAAGGAGTAACAGCCGCTGCCCCTGTTGGACTCCCACCTGTTTCCATCCCTCTCCCTCCCCTCGCTCCTCCCCCCCCCGCGCGAAGGGAAGCCATTTTGCTTTCCCCGGGCCGATTTCCCCCCCCCAGGTGCCGCTGGACTACTACAGCTCCCACCGTGCCCGGTCGTTGGCCTGACGGGCCGGGGCCGACGGGAGTTGGAGTCCCGCGTCGGCCTCCTCTCTATGATCGGGAGGCTGACCAGCGGGGCGTTGCCGGCCGAGCGCCCCCTGGCGTGGCGGCGTGGCGGTGCTGCGGGGAGGGAGGGAGGGAGGGAGGGAGGCTCCGCCGCCGCGGCTGCCGCTGTTCCGCCTTCCTCGCCCCCCCTCCCTCCTCCGCCCCTCCCTCCCTCCCTCCCTCCTTCGCCCGCCTGTCCTGCCGCGGCCGCCGCCATATTGCCGCCAACCCCTCCCCCCCCCGCAGCGGACCGGAGAGAGGCCAGCCCCCCCGCAACCCCCACCCAAGGAGAAGCGGACCCGGGAGAGGACTCAGCCCCCTCCCTCCCTCCCTCCCTCGGTGCCGCCGCCGCCGCCCGAGCGGCCCGGCGAGGTAAAGCCCCCCCCCGGGGGGGAGGGAGGGGGGCAATGGGGGGGAGAGAGAAGAGGGGGGATAGGCGGAACCCCCCCCCGGGCCTCTGACCCCCCCTTTATCCCCGGGACGGGGGAGGGGGAGCGGAGGCCTAGCAATGGATAGTATATATGGGGGGGAGGGGAGGGGGGCTCCTCTGCTCCTGGAGGGGGGGCTTCTGAATTGGGGAGGGGTCGCTTATGGGGCTGGAGGGAGGGCTCCCTGGGGGAGGGCACGGTCCCGAAAGGGGTGGGGGTGGGGACTGGGTCAACGCCCGGGGGAGGTGGGGAATTGGGTCTTTGCTGGAGGGAGGGTCGTTGGGGGAGAGGGATAGGCTGGGTGTGGGGCCTCGAGTGAATTGGGGGGGGCAAGGAAGGTGTGGGGCCTGTTTGGGCATGAGGGGAACGGCGGGGAGATCAAGCTCAACTTAAAGGGGGGGGTGGGGTGGGGTGCCTGCAGCCCTGCCCTGTCTTTCTCCCCCACCCCAGAGGAAGGGGCTTCTCACCCCTCCCCCACCTCAGGGGAATGGCACCCGTGCCCCCCTTCCTTCCTTCCTTCCTTGGCCTTGCAGCCCCTACTTGTGGGTCGGTTGGGTGCTCTGCAGGCCGCTGTCTTCTCCCATCTTTGGGCTGCCCCCCCAAATTGATTGCTGCACCCCCTCCCCCCAAACAATGGTGTCTGTGTGCAAAACGCACCAGATCCCACCCCCCCTCAAATGGGCCACCCTCTTGGCCACCACACATGGCTCTCTTCCATTAAAGCCCTGGACGGATCCTGAGACCCAATGCTCACCTTTTCTTGAGCTAGGGTAAATGGCCCGGCGTGAGGCCCCACATCTCCCCAGTGGTTGTCTGCCCATTCTAGAGTGCAGGACTCTTACCCTAAATCGGCCATTTAAGAAAATCCCAGATTTTGTATTGGGGGGGGTGTCCATGGGAGTACTTGAGTCTCTATGGTGGGGTGGACTACCCGGTGGGGTGGAGGCACAGATCCTGGCAGTGCCCAGTGCACCCTTCAGACCCTCTCTGGGCTCATCTGCCTGTTTCCCAGCCACATGTCTGTGCAAGACCTGTTGGAGGAGGAGGAGGAGGAGGAGGTTTGAACTGCAGAGTTGGAAGGGACCCTTTGAGGATCGTGAAGGTCGAGCCCCTCGGTGGGGAATTGAACTCTGAACCTCTCTCTGGCGCCCCAGCCAGAGGCCTGAACCATTCAGCTCTCCACCTGTTTTCCTATCTGTTCATCTGTTTTTCTTTTTGCATGTAAATGGCATGCTTAATAAAGAAGTGAGCCGACATTCAACTTCTGCCAGGATGGTTTTGGGACTCCCCCCCTTTTCAAGCTCTACAGGGCCTGGGCTGAGGAAATCTCCCCAAGGACTCCATCCAGCCCTTGCTTTCCTTCCACCCCTCTCTCTGATTTCTTCTCTTCTGACACTTTTGCGCTACTGCTAAAATCGGTGACGAGAGAGAGCTGGCGAGATTTGGCCAAAAAGGGGTTGGTACCCACTCTCTCTGGGCGCTCCTTCTGTGGGGTGTCCATTCCGTAGGAGGTTGCCTGCTGTGGGATGGAACCCATGTTCCTTCTCACCCCATCCATGCTGGCTGCTCCAGAGCCTGTGAAGCCTTCGGGGTGCTGGCCTTTCGCCAGCAATTCTCCAAATGGAGATGTCGGGCAGGAGTCAGACTTAGAGGGGTTCCTATAAGGATGTGGCTACCACCCCTCTTTAGAAGACCCCCCCCCGGTCACTGTTGCATGTCGCCCCCCCCCAGGTCTTGGCTGCCTGTGAGAAGATACCTGTGTCACCCACGGGACAGGGTGGGCAGTGAGTGGCCGGGGAGAATGGTGCTCACGGCACTTGGGGCTCCCAGGATGATGGGGCACTCTTCTCAAGGCTGCTGTTGGTCCAACCAAGTGTATTATTGATTGATGTGCAGGAGTAGGGCGACTCCCTGCCACAGGAGGTGGTGGTGATGGCATCTGGCCTGGATGCCTTCCAAAGGGGATTGGACAGATTCCTGGAGGAAAAGTCCATCCCAGGTGACAAACCATGATGGAGATGTGTCATCTCCAGGCTTAAAACCGGGGTACTTCAAGGGCCAGATGCAGGGGAGTGGGATCCGGAGACAGAGATCTAGTCTCGTGTGCTCCCAGAGGCATCTGGTGGGGCCACTGTGAGATAAAGGAAGCTGGACTAGATGGGCCTTTGGCCTGATCCAGCATGGCTCTTCTTAGGTTCTGATGTGGTGGTGGTGTCTGGCCTGGATGCCTTCAAAAGGGGATTGGGCAGATTCCTGGAGGAAAAGTCCATTGCAGGTTACAAGCCATGATGGGGATGTGTAATCTCTAGGCTTAAAAAACAAGGGCCAGATGCAGGGGAGTGGTATCAGGAGACAGAGATCTAGTCTCGTGTGCTCCCAGATGCATCAGGTGGGGCCACTGTGAGATACAGGAAGCTGGACCAGATGGGCCCTTGGCCTGATCCAGCATGACTCTTCTTATGTTCTTTTATGTCTTGGCCCGTCATCTTTAACCGTGGTAGAAGGGTTTACACTCAATATATTTTTAAACTTTGCATTGCTGAAGTGGAGAATTTGCTCCCCCTCTTTGTGGCTTTAAGGGGAGGTTGGAGAGGGGCATAGGATCAGCCACCAGTAGGTTTCCTGGTGCCATGGGCCTCCTAGGCACAGGTGTGTTTGTGTGTGTGTGGGGGGGGAGTTATAGCCTAGGGGCGGGGTCTTCCTTCCAGACATCAGGTTGACTTCCATGGCAAACAGGATGTCAGGCTAAAGAGCTGTTTGGTTTGTTGTACTGGATGTTATAATTAGAGACTTATATAAGCATTTATGATTATGATTTTTTAGAAAATTGATTTTTAGCCTCCAGCTGGAGTGTAATTCTTTTCCGTCTGTCTTAAATACCTATACACAACCCTTCTAATTTCATGTCAGTGAAGGTTTCTCATGCATTGCTCTATATGGGAAAAGTTATTTGTTATAATTTTTTGATATCTTATAGTAATTTTCTTGTTATGGTTGTGCTAGATTAGATCGTATGATTTCTTTTGTCATTTGTTCTGTTAATATGTTGTTTATTTTTGCCATTTGGTTCCTGGTGTAGAATGTTGTAAGTCTCCCAGACTGGCCAATTGCCCAGATTAGTCATATATACATGCAATAAATAAATTTATTTCTCTGAATATATTTCAGATTTTTTTGTACTTCTGGATTAACTGATAACATTTTGTTTCCACTGTTTTCTTTCTTTCTTTCTTTCTTTCTTTCTTTCTTTCTTTCTTTCTTTCTTTCTTTCTTTCTTTCTTTCTTTCTTTCTTTCTTTCTTTCTTTCTTTCTTTCTTTTGTTATGTATGATGGGAGCTGGTACAGTTCAGTGCGGGGAGGCATTTAGCTCTGGGAGGGAAGGAGGAGGGGAGGAAATGCACTCAATTCAAATCCCCCCCACGGGCGGGGTGGGGGGAACCCGGGGCTCCCAGGGTCCGCCGGGAAAGCGGCGGGCGCCCAGAGGGGTCCTGGCCCGCGCCCGCGCGCAGCACCCGCCCGTCCGCACGGGAAGCGCCCTCGCGGCACCAACGAGCCGCCTCCTCCTGCTCCTGTTCCTCCTCCTCCTCCTCCCAACCGCCCAGGCAGCAGGCCACCCCCGCACCGCCCTCCCGCCTCCGCCGCCGCCGCGCCCTGCCTGTCGTGCCGCCGCCACCACCCCTCTGCAATTGCCCTCGTGCCCCTTCGGCGGCGGCGGGAGGAGGAGGAGGAGGAGGAGGAACCGGAGCAGGAGCAGGAGGAGGTCCTGCCATCGGGCGGGTGGTGCGCGCTGGTCTCGCTGCTGCCCCGCTTGCTCCTGCTGCCGCCGCCGGGCCAGGCCGGGAAAGCGGCGGGACGCCAGCAGCACTTTTCGGAGGAGGATGTGCCACTCAGGCGCGCCCCGCGCTGCACCCACCCGGCCGCGCCAGGAAGCGCCCTCTCATGGAGCGAGCGCCGCCGCCACCTCCTGCTCCGGACCAGTGAACCACCACTGAGGGAGTACTGCGGACCGGGATGGGAAACAGTGGGGTGGCTGCTGCTGCTCGCCCCTCGGCGGCGGCGGCGGCAGGAGGACGCGCTGCCGCTGCTGTGGCTGCTGCTGCTGCTGCTGCTGGTGGAGGGCGAGGAGGAGGAGGGCAGAGGAGGGAGGCGGCAGCTCCTCCTGCGCTCCTCCAGCCTTCCTCCAGCCTTCCTCCTCCACCGGCCGCCCACGGGAGAAAAGAGGAGGAGGAGGAGGGCGGCGGAGGAAAAGGGGAGGAGGGTGCTGACCGGTCCACGGACCGGCACCGGTCCGCGGACCGGGGGTTGGGGACCACCGAGCTAGAGCATTTAGCTCTTTAGGCAGGAAATGCAAATTCAAATCCCCACTGTGTGCCCCCAGGTCCCCCAGAGGGGTTGGCTAAGTTCACCCAGGCACAGGAGTGGCTGATAAGGTCCCCTGTCCTGCCATCTACGTGGCCGTGGGCAGGTGACACAGTCGGAATGTGCCACTGCATGGAGGGACCAGTGAACCACCACTGAGGGAGTACTTTTTACCTAGAAACAGTGAGGGGGGGCGGCTGCCTCTTGGCATCAGAATGAGCCTTGTGACCCATAGCTGTGCTGCTCCTGTTGCAGAATGGGGGTCCAACCACTGAATCCCTGGTTGGTTTACTCGTGTCACGTGTCGGCGGCCTGGGCACTCGTTTTGCAGGAGGGAGGCACGAGAACAAGAGGTATCAGGGTCTTTTCTGTTCTTTCAGGGAGAGGACAGCGATGCTGTGAACAAGCGGAGGGATCCTGGAAAGTTGTGAGTTTTGTCGTCTTAGACGAACACCCACCCGCTGGCAGCGTGGGAGCCCCTGGCGCCCCCTCTCCTGAGCCTTCTCCGGCCGGTGTCACCCCGCAGCCCCACCCCGCTGCCCCACCCCGCTGCCTGGAATGCTGGACGTGCCTTGCCCAGCCTTTGGGGGGACGGCTCCCAGTTGCTTTGGGGCTACACGTTAACCAAGGCTCAAGGTAGGAAACGCTGGTGCTAAATAACCCGAACTTCTCCGTCATGGGCATCTGTCTATTTTTTATTTTTGCTCCATTGAGAGAGTTTTCCCTGAGGCGTGCCCTTAGGAGCCTCCTTGTCGCCTGTGGGGAGCCCCTGGCAGAGGTAGAACATGAAAGATGGGGGCACAGCCTGCAAGGAAGCTGCATCCTTTCCTTTCAGAAGGGGCTTCATGCATCCATGACACTAAGCACACGGGCAGGTAGAGAAACAGGTCGATTGCTTGCCACCTGGTGTCCGTGTGCAGTGAGATTCCAGCCACATGGGATCCACTGGCCTCTTTTAAATATCTATGAATGTGTGAGGCTCCAGTATGGGCAGAAGTTCAAGCATTTAGCAATAAGTGGCGTGTAATGTGTCGGCATACATCTAGAGCAGGCCTTCTCCTGTCATTTCCCTGCTGTGCTTTCAGACACTTAGAATTCTGCCTACTCAGGTTTCAGATTGCCATTCGGTGGTCGCCGAAATGCTGGAACGCGTAGCCTGTGTCCAACAATCCGTGCGTTCTATCTACATCTTGTGTAAATCTGAGCGATGCATTCATTTACTGGACTTTCCATGCTTGTGTTCTGTTGGAATGGAGGCCTGGATCCTTCGGGCCAGGGATTATTGCTGTTCATAGGGAAGGGTGTGTGTGTGCTTATTGGTGATTTTGGTCCAGCTGGAGCCACAAGGGGCTTCAGTTTGTGGAGTCAGGACGAATATAGAAAGCCCCTGGTGCCTTGGCAGGTTGAGTGCGTGCATGTGAGACATGGATGCAACATGACACCAGGGAGGCGAAAGGAGATGCACAGATGCCCTCCACAGACCTCTTGAGCCCTGCTCTGTGGGGTCCCTGTGGACGTCTTGGCGATTTAGAGGGCCACGGTCCCTCCCTCTTCCACCCGAAGGCCCACTGAGACACACACACCCTAGCAGGTTTCTTTCCTCTACAGTGAAAGCCTCCCCAGGCCAGGGAAGCAAAGCAAAGTGTTCTGCTTATATACCACCCCGTACCACTTCAAGTAGTCTCTGGACAGTTTACAGTTTTTTAATTACAGTATGCAGGCTACACATTGCCTCCCCCCCCCAGCAAGCTGGGTACTCATTTTACCGACCTCGGGAGGATGGAAGGCTGAGTCCACCATGAGCCTGCTGCTACCTGGGATTGAACCCCAGGTCGTGAGCACAGTTTTAGCTGCAGGACAGGCATTTAACCACTGCGCCGCGAGGCTCCTGCTGCCTGGGACAGACTGGTCCTCTGATCAAGGCAGCAGGTTGTCCCTCTGAGAAGCTCAAGTGTTCTTGGGGTCGTGGGTTTCTCCGCACTGTGTGATGTTTCCGTCCAGGCTCCTATTAAACCAGTGATGTGACCTCCCTGGGGTGGTGTGTGATGAAAAGTGAGGATTGGGAAGTGTGGAATGGCTTTAGTACCATGGTCCCGGGAAGCTTGTGTTTTGTTGGGGCACTAAGAAGCTGCATGGATCTCTCTCTCTCTCTCTCTCTCTCTCTCTCTCTCTCTCTCTTTCTGTGTGTGTTTTCTCTCACAGCAGTGAAGACAGGAAACTTGCCTCCTAAACTGTTTCTTAGTGAGCCATATCCTGCTCCATAGTCTCCGTCCTATATGGATTATGCATGCACAAACGGTAATCTTTGACACTGGTCAGTTCAGTGCTTTACTGAAACATAGCCTCTCTGGATAGGGATGGACGTTGACTTGCCTTGCAAAATTTCGCCCATAAGTGTTCGCAGCTGGCTACGAGGCTGTTTAGTCAGTGGGAGAAAAACTGAATAGATCTACGCTGGTGCTGGACCGAGGGCACAGCAGATCCTCTCCTTAACCTGCTTCAAAAAGCTCCTCCGTCCATTACATCTTCCAAAGGCAGAACGAAATGCCCTTGCAGACCACACTTTCTGTTTCCAAGTGAGTGGGGCCATGGCCCCCCCTACCTGCCCTCCCCCCGAATGAATATATAAGCAGATAGGCATAAGCAAGTGAAGGAGCTCCAGTGAGCAGCCAATGGGTATATCCTGTGTGATTCTCTCACCAGAATTTAGAAGGGAAAATGGGTCCCTTGGTGGGAATAGAAAGGCTGCCTGCTTCATATTTGACAGTAATGCATTAAAAACGAGGTATTAAAAGTCGCAAGGGATTTTGAAGCCATAACACCAGATTTTTGCCCCAATCCCTCCCCACGTGCACCCCAAAATTAGAAAAGGAGCCCCTTAATTAGTGGTTCCCACTTTGCGAAATAGTATATTGGTTGTTTGTAAATTTGCTGAATGAATTTCCCTTTCAGTATTTTAAATTTAAAACTGATGGTGAAAATGCCATGTGGTGCATCAATTGAGAAGTTTTTACCAGCTCTTACATTTTGCCAGCTTGGAAGAAGTAGCCAGAAAGGTCCCAAACAGAAGCAACCAAGAGAGAAATGTAGGGTGCTACATCTTGGTAAAAAGAATGAATCGCACAGAGATAGGATGGGGGATACTTGGCTGGAGAATAGTACCTATGAAAGGGATCTAGGAGTCTTGGTGGACCACAAATTGAACATGAGTCAGCAGTGTGATGCGGCGGCTAGAAAAGCCAATGCGATTCTTGGTTGCATCAACAGAACCAGTGTCTAGATCAAGGGAAGTGATAGTGCCACTCTGTTCTGCTCTGGTCAGACCCCACCTGGAGTCCTGTGTCCAGTTCTCTGTGCCTCATTTTAAAAAGGATGTTGACACAACCTTGAGCGGGTCCAGAGGAGGGTGACCAGGATGGTTGAAGATCTGGAAGAGATGTCTTACGAGGAACAGCTTAGGGAACTGGGAATGTTTAGCCTTTCTAAAAGAAGGCTGGGGGCGGGATATGATAGCTGTGTTTAAATATTTGAAAGGATGTCATATTGAAGAGGGAACAGGTTTGTTTTCCATGGCTTCAGAGTCTAGGACTTGGGGGAATGGTTTCAAACCATTCGGCAGTGGAATACTATGCTGCCACGAAGGAGGGTGGTGGAGTCTCCTTCTTTGGAGGTTTTTAAGCAGAGGCTGGATGGCCATCTGTCAGGACTACTGTGATGGGGGTTTCTGCAATGCAGGGGGTTGGACTGGATGGCCCTCTTCCAACTCTATGATACTATAATCAGCATTATCATAAAATAAAGCACATGATTATGGTGAAACCAGCTTCTTTTTTGCTGTATCAGGCAGAGGCAGAGTAACTGGTTGTTGGTTCTTTTCAGTAAAAGATCCAGGGAAAAAGGTCAGAGACAGAAGGCTTGTTGATTATAAGAAGTTGAAACAGCTGTATATTCAACCTCAATATAGTTCTCTGTCTGCTTGTTTGTTAACTTTCTGAGCTACTGCAGAAATGCAGAGGGTGTTTTTACATTTTCATGTTCCTTTCATCTGGTCACCTTCCTGGAGGCCTAGAACTGAAGGTTTTCCCCAGTCAGAAAAGCTTCCCTGTCTTTTCCCAGGGCACTTCACTTCTTCCTCTGGGGTATTTCCAGACACTGCCCAGTTTCTTCCACTTGCTGCAACTGGTGGTAGAGTCGGGCCCAGGGAAGGAGTAAGGGAAGGCGGAGGCTGTGCTCCCCCAACGGGGGGGGTGGGGAGCTTGGCCAATTCCCTGATTGCCTTCCTGTGCCAGAGAGCGGAAGGAGTTCTGGGTTGTTCAGTATTTAAACACCAGGCACTGAGCACACATAGAAATTATCTGTGAAGAGCAAAGGCTGGGTGGAAGTACGGAAGCACTGTCCTTTGCATATTTTAATCCTCCTTAGAAGATAAGTTCTTTCACAATTAAAGTTTTCCCAAGTTTGGCTGGAGGGGAAATAAACTGAAGTCCTGGGCAGAACCAGGGCATTTATACACGAGCCCTAAGCTCCGCCGCAAATGGCTGCAAGGTCCGGACCTTAAAAATGTTTACCCACCAGCTCCGGACTTTGCAGACAATTAAGTGCGACCCCGCCCACTTTAGCGCGACCCAGAGCAGTTTTCTTGTACCTGCTTTTTGGATGTGACAAATATTTGATCCGGTGTAAGGACAGTGAGTGCGGGGCTCTCCTGGCTTCTGTTTGTTCTTTTTTTGCGCCCCACCCCTTTAAGAGATCTGAATGCTGCCGGGAACAAAACGGAGGTAAACCTGGCATTCTTTGCTTTCTTTTTTCTCCCTCCCTCACGCAGCCAGCAACCAGGAAGTGCGGAGGGGGGTGGGGACAGAGGAAGAGCGACGAACCCCTAAGATATCTGGTCCGTATTTAAGTGGCCAGCGGATCTTAGGGGTCGTGTAAAAAGGCCCCATGTCCCCCTTCCCAAGAATTCCCTTCTCCCCCCCCCCCCCCCCCGCATGGGTGCCTCAGTGCATCTGTGGGAACTGGCCGACCAGAGGGACCCAGGAGGGAAGATCTGCTCTCCCCTTTAAATAGCATCTCCTTTCTTTCTTTTCTCCTGAGCCTCGCGAGGGGGAAGCAGGAGCTGCAGGCCTCCCCACCACCACCACCACCCCACCAGCCTCAGCACGAGGTTGTCTTTCCTCTTTGGGAGAAGGTGACCCCAGGCAAGGACCTTCGTGCCCTGCCTTCGATGGCTGCCTCCCAGAGAGAGGCGTGCACAGGCCGTGCTGGTGGTGGGTGCCCAGGCGCTTGACACAGCCAGAGGATGCGCTTAGGGGGTGCTTTGGGAACCGGAACTCCCCTTGGCCCCAAAGGTGACTTCCTGTTTCCCCCTTGCCCACAGTGGGCGAGAAAGGGAGGTCTTTTTGTAGTCGGAGAACCCGGCTGGCCAGCCTTGTGTTGAATGCCTACAGAGGTTTGTCAGTGGCTCCCCCCCTCTCCCCCAGCTTTTTTTGCAAGGCCCTGCTGGTTGCATTTTTTCATGCAGCTCCATGCCAGGCGGTGTTCTTTGCCAGTTGGGCCCTGAGAGGTTTGACGCACCGTTGTGGTAGGTGGCATGACGTTTGGTGGGGTGAGACCTGCTTTGTATTCCTGAGGGTGGCAAGAAAGGACACCCGGGACAGCTGTAGCTCTTCTGGATGGAGCCAGGCAAGACATTGTTGCTTGTGCGTGACCCAGGGCCGTGGCACTGCCTCCAAAGTGGAAGGAAGCCTCCAGGCTGACCATCTCTGCGAGATCAGAGTTGTGCTCATTTGACAGCCAAAACAGGGCAATCCCAGATACCACCGAGCTCAGTTTCCATTTTGGGATGGAGGGGAGAGGGAAGTTTGTCCTTTTTTATATTTTATTTTATTTTATTTGAGTGTTTTCCCCCCCTACCTTTCTTGTTGGGAAAGGACCCAAGGTGGCTTACAATAATGAGGGACAGTGTACAGCCCAGTACTATACATTTAGGACATATCCAAGTTTGAGAACAGGGAATTGAGGGGTACCTTAAAGCAATAAGAGGAAACATTAAAGCTAAAAGAGAATGCCAGCTGTTCCATTATGAGGGATGGCGCTAACATTGGAAACACCGGTGTATTTATGAAGTCATTCAATGCAATCATGTCCGGTAGACCATCTAAAAGTTATGAGGGATGGAAACTAACATTGAAAACATAGTGTCAATGCAATCACACAAGGAGAGACATAATCACAACATTATAAGTGGTTATAAACACAAAGTCTGTGCAGCCATGTAGGGTAGATTCATATAAAGATGCACAATAGATAGTCCTTCTGATGTATCTGGCAGTCAGGTCCTTAGAAGCATGGCCCTCTTCCCACTGCTTTTTGTCCTCACCCATTGGGGAAGTGCCCAGAGCAGGCCTGGCCCAAGAAGTAACAGGGGCTCCCATGGGTTTTAGAAAGTGATTCTGAAATGGTGGAAGAGACCACTGAAGAACAGCCCCTGCTCAAGACCAGGGGTTCAAGCCGGGCCTGCATGTGCTCCACTGGTCCCAACTGGGTTCTTCCAGGGAGCCATCCAGCAAGGGCCTGAAGGTAAACCTGGGAGCGTTATGGACTCATAAGCCAGGAAGGGTCCACAGGCAGGGCATAGCTGCAGGGCCCAGGGATGTTTGCAAAAGCATCTCTGGATGTAGTGCATTTTAGCAGCCCCTGAAACTGGTTTATGAACTCCAGACCTACTGAGGACATAACATTCAGATGAGACCAGAGAACCACTCCCAACAAACAGCTTGGTGATTTATGTATTAATTGGTATTTTGCTGTCTTGGGAAGACCCGAGGTGGCTCACAACAATTTAAACAGTACAGCAATGAGAAGTGTACAAAACTAGAGTTGAAAACCCCACCAACACTTGAATTTTTTTTTAAAAACCTCTAAATTTCACAAATAGGGCCTTCCCTGGGCTCCCCTTACTGCTCCGAGGCCTGCCTGAAGAGGGTGGCATTTGCTTGACATCAGAAGGGCCAGAGGGAGGAATGGAGGGGGTCAACCTGGCTTCCAGGGGGCAGAGAGTCCCAAGGCCCAGCTGCAGCCACTGAGGAGAAGGCCACCCCCACCCCCACCCCGCATGCCCTCACCCAGAGAGCTCGGGGAGGCGCTGGAGCCGAGAGAAGCTCTTAGAAGGAAGGAAGCCTTTGGAACCTTCTGGATTCTGTGCCCGCAGCCGTCAGGTGGCGGCTCCTGAAGAACACCATACGGAGCTTGCAATGCATCTGGTATTTTTATCTCTGTGGAGGCTGGCTGAATAATTTCCAGACACACTGGTTTGTGGGATTCCAGTGTTGGCATGTTGTCCAGTATTGTGAAGAATTTGTTTCGCTCTGCGCTCTGATGGAAAGTCCTTTGTGGTCTCAGACTCTTCTGTGTGATGCCAACGTGGGTCCCAGGATGTCGAGACCCTGTGCTTGGTTTGTGCGACTCAGTCCTCCTGCCTGACTGACGTAGTTGTGTGGCAAATGGTGATGCCTGGGAAGGGAGGCAGAACCAGGGTGGCTTTTCCATCTGTTTGCCCACCGCCGGAGGCAACATCGCTTGGCCTCAGCAGCGCCAGGCCTCTGCCCGTGCCTCTGGGGTCCTTCCCAGCAGAAGCCACGTGTTCTTTGTGCTGGGCTGAACCCCACATTCAGTGGCGTGAGCGTGCCCCAATGGAGGAGTGTTCTGCTGTTGGCCGGAGAGACCCTCTGGTCGATGTCTTGACCCTCCGGGGCTCGCCTCAGCCTTATCCCAGCCATGAGGACCATTGGAGACGACGGCCCTCCTCTTGATGGAAACAGCATCGCAGGCAGCGGCAGCTGCTGCCACAAACCAATTTTGCCACCTTCCTCATGAGAGCACCTGCTAGAAGATGGACCGTTTGAGCTGGTGTCGTTCTTCAGTTGTTCAGTCGTGTCTGACTCTTTGTGACCCCATGGACCCAAGCACGTCAGGCCTTCCTGTCCTCCACTGTCTGCCAGAGTTTGGTCAAATCCATCTTGGTTGCATTGATGACACCATCCAACCCTCTCATCCTCTGCCATCCCCTTTTCCTTTTGCCTTCCATCTTTCCCAACATCAGGGACTTTTTCCAAGGACTCCTCTCTCCTCAGCTTCAAAATCCATCCCTCCAGTGAACATTCGGGATTGATTTCTTTCAGGATGGATAGGTTTGATCTCCTTGCAGTCCAGGGGACTCTCGTGACTCTCTGGAGCTGGTGACCAGATCCACTGAAGAGTTGGCCCAGGCATCTTTGAAGTCTCTGTAGATGCTGGCAACATCTTTCTCAGTCCCAGTGGAGGAAAGCGAGTCTTCCTGGTGCACATGTTGAAACATGGCAGCTAGGGGGCCACGCCATTTTTGTCTTCATTTTTCTTTTGTATTTGGCCGGTCCCTGCAGTGGAATTACGGGACTCAGTTTCCACGCATGCCTAGCTTTGCTGTTCCCCTCCGCTCGGATGCCCTTGGTCTGGAGCGCTGCATTGGCTGCCATCTTGGCCGCTTCCTGGAACCCATGAGCCTGGCCTCGTCTTTTCTGCAGGCCGCTGCCTCTGAGCTGCACTTCATGCGAGGAAGGCATCGAACCACTTGGTTCCACAAACCATTAGTTGGGTGCCCAGTTTCCCTTGGCCTTCAAAAACTGTCTTGGAGATGAGCAGAACCAGGCCGAAGGCAAAGGAAACCCGGCCCTGTTCTGGAAATCTTGTCCGGCAGAAGGATCAGCCTTGTTTCCTGGCTTCTGCTGCTGCCGCTGCTTCTCCTTCTTCTTCCTTTGCCCTCAGGCCTTTGGTCTGCCTGGCTCAGGGTCTCAGGAGCTTCCTTTGGCCATGAGGGGTGCACCTTGGCTGGCACCGGCTCCTCTGGCAGGCCATCACTGTCCGAGGCTTCGGGCGACAGCTTTTCCAAATTGCGGGAGCGAAGCCGGAGACCCTTAAGAGTTTCTCCAGTCAACCAGCATAGTGGCTTTTAAGGCACCAGTTTCTGCATCAGGGATTATTTGCAGTGTGTGTGTGTGTGTGTGTGTGTGTGTGTGTGTGTGTGTGTGTGTGTGTGTGTGTGTGTGTGTGTGTGTGTGAGAGAGAGAGAGAGAGAGAGAGAGAGAGAGAGAGAGAGAGAGAGAGAGATTTGGTAACGGGAAATAACCCAGCCAACATTATACCTGAAGGCTGGGCCACGTGTAGCTACCAAGGGACCCCCTTGGCTGAGACAATTGAAATACAGCGGACCCTCATATAACAAATGGTTCGTATAACATAAAATCTGTACAACATAAAAAATTCGGGAGATAGGGGAAATTTGCTTAACATAATCACCTATGGGACAAATCCGTACAAGATAAAAATGGGATTACTCTGTTTTCAATGCATTCCTATGGGACATTTGTATAAAGGAAAATTTGTTTAACATAATTTCATTTGGAACGAATTAATTCCTTTATACAAGGTACCAACTTTTAATCAGGAAAGGTCTATAGGTAGAGGTCATCGGAGAGCTCAGCGTGTTGGAGTCCCTGGGGCAGGTGTTGGATTCCCGACTTAAGGCTTCTTAGAGGTTTCCAGGAGGGGAAAAAACAAATCGGCAGCTATTGACAGTTGTTTTGAATTGAGATTTTGGAACAACTCAAATTGCTGACAGAGGAGGAGGAAGATCTCATCTCATTTCCATAATCTTTTCATGTCTTGCCCTAATTTTTAGTACTGTGCCATTACATTTCTTCTACTTTTGAGTTGCAAAAGCCTTGTAGCACAGTGTTTCAACTGCATTATTGCAGCCAGAATTCTGCTTACAATCCAGTTTCCATCCCAGCTAGGCGGCTTGTGGTTGATTCAGCTTTCTTCTATCTTTCTGAGGTTGGTAAAACAAGTACCCAGCTTGCTAAGAGTGGGCGTGCGGGCGGGCAATGTGTAGCTTTCCCAATGAATTTATAAACTGCCCAGTGAGTGCTTTTAAGTGTTGTGGGGCAGTATATAAGCTGCACACATTCCTTTTTTGCTTAATAGAGCCTCGTGGCACAGTGGTTAAATGCCTGTACTGCAAGTAAAACTGTGCTCACAACCTGGGGTTCAGTCCCAGGTAGAAGGCTCAAGGTTCACTCAGCCTTCCATCCTTCCGAGGTCGGTAAAACAAGTACCCAGCTTGCTGGGGGAGGGGGCAATGTGTAGCCTGCATACTGTCATTAAAACCGTAAACTGCCCAGAGACTACCTGAAGTGGTATGGGGCGGTATGTAAGCAGAACACTTTGCATAAACACTTTAATTCCTTGTTACTATATTATATGTAATGGTGCTTTGCTTTGAAGGTGTATGTGTACTTTATTTTAACAGGTGTGTTTTTGAAATGCAAGGCTGTTTTATATTTTGGCATTGAATTTTATTGCATTACTGTATATTGAATATTGAATATGGTCACAGAAAGGCTTGGGCATTGGAAGGCAGCTGAATGTATGGCAGGGAACATGGATGGATGGAATTAATTCATTAATCTGTGGATTATTTGGATGGCTATCAAAGGCAGTTTGTCCCAGTGGCCTTTTACTCCTTCCAGTGGAGCCACCTGGTTTTGTGTGTGTGCGTGCGTGTGTGTGCGTGCGTGTGCCGTGACCCTTGTGTCCTGCTAGCAGACTTTGAGATGGCTCCTTTGACCTTTCTCGGCCAGCGTGTTGCCCCTGGAAGGGGTTCCTACTTCCTTCCCTTGCCCTGTCTCAATCTGGGTCTGCCGCCCGGGCACCCCCCTCGCACCCTCAGCCTCTGTGCTTGCATGGGAATGCGTTTGGGCCACATCTTGCCCAGGGTCCCGGGGGGGGGGGACACAGAGGCTTCTCTGGGTCCGAGAGCAGTGGCCCACTTGCCCAGCAGCTCAGCTGGGAGGGAATGCCCGTTGCTACGGTAGTCACCCTGGTGGGCCGAGGGAGGGCACGGCTGTTACCCCCGAGGGCCTGGGAGGCAGCCACTGCCTCTCTGCTTGGCATGCAGGTCTTCCGTCACGGAGCGGAGCAAAAGTGGCGGCCCAAAGAACGACCACGACCTCTGAGAGCATCCCATGTTCCAAGGCAGCTCGGCAGGAATGGGGCCCACTGGGGAGGGGGGGTGCCGCCATGGGGTTAGGGTCGTTTCCCTTCTGCCCTGATGCTCTAGGGACGTCTGAGGGCCATGTGCCCTCTTCCACCGCCAGGGAGGCCAGGGCACCGACATGGAGAGCGACTGGGTATTCCGTGGAAAGCCGTGGTCTCCGTGCCCTTTCCTCCCTTGTGCCCTCCCGACCACTACTCCTGCCCAAGCCTCCAAGGGGTTTCTAGAACAATGCCGCCTGGTTCGGTGTGGCATCCCCAGCGGTTTCCCTGGGGAGCCTGGGAAAAGGAAAGGGGGGGGGTCAGAAGAAGCACCAGGCATCTGTCTGTGAAGATTCTCAGTCATCCAGGTGAGTTTATCTGGAAGTTGAGTCATGGCTACTGGACTTCTTTTTCTTGAGAGATAGAAACGTTTTGCTGGTCATCCAAACAGCTTCATCGGTCTGAGACAGATGAAGCTGTTTGGGTGAACAGCGAAACGTTTCTATCTCTCAAAAAAGAAGTCCAGTAGCCATGACTCAACTTCCAGACACCAGGCATCTGCTGCGGCAAGCAGGATTGCACCCGGGTGTGGTGCTGGCCGGCCGGCCTGAGCGGCCAAGGGCTGCCTCCTTCTCAGGGCTCGTCTCTTCCTGCCTTCCTTGGACACGTGGGCAAAAGGCCTCCCTCAGAGGAGTCCGCTGGACTGAAGATGCCCCCTCCCATTTGCCCCCCTCCCACTGGGAGCAGCTGCTGGAGGGACAAAGTTCTGCCCTGAGGATGGTGTTTCTGCAGGCCTTCCTCTCCATCACCGGGGAGCCTTGGGAAGCCGAGAGCAGGGGCCCGGGTCCTGTGGTTAGGGTTACGTGGCCTCTGGGGCAGACGGGAGGCGGCTTCGGTGCAAAGAGCGAAGCAGGGAGGGTTTGCCTTCCCTCCGTGGGCCCTGCTCCTGCCCCCCCCCCAAGCAGGGCTCAGCCTCCCTGGGACCACGTTGCCACCCACACAAACAAAACAGACACACACGGTGGCCGGGCATCGTGCTCTCCCCTCCACGGGTGCTGGGAGAGCTGCTGACGGGGCCCAAACAGGAGTGGCCCCCCTGGGGTGCTGAGTGGTGATGGCGGCTGCCTTCCAAAAGGAGGCGCGACGGGTCCCGAGCCGGCTGAGGAGTCCCAGAGTGGGTGACTGAGCGGAGGGAGAGGCAGCCGGACGTCTCCTCCTTCCTTCCCTGTTCCTTTTGTGCCAGGAGTGACTGTGGCCTCCCTGCCCCATCCTTTCCGTGGGGGTGAGTTTGGCCAGTGGGGGGTGTGACGTGCGTTTCCTTTCAGAGCGGTCGAGGTGCTGACCAGCACGCTGGGGCAGCATGTCGGGCCCAGTGCCAAGCCGAGCCAGGGTCTACGCAGACGTCAACACGCAGCGGCCTCGCGAATATTGGGACTACGAGTCGCACGTTGTAGAGTGGGGGTAAGGCGCGTCGACCAGGCTCGGGAGGGCCGGAGAGAGAGGGGGGCCCATTTGGAGGACATGTTCCCTTCGCCTCCCATTGCCCCCCACCCCCACCCCACCCCGGGTCCCTCACACCATCTTTGGGAGGGAGGGGGAGGGGCACAAGGGCCAAGGGCCAACCCCACCTGGGTGCCAGGGAGATGACCTGGGGAGCACAGTTAATCCACCCAAAAGTTATTTGGAGACCCAAACATAGAACAAAGTTGTGTTTGGGGGTGGATGTTCAGTGGATGGAGGCTGTGGCAGAAGACCCTGCCGTTCTTGCTAGAAACGGGAAGAATCGCTGGGAGGAAAAGGAAAGTGTGGATCCTTGTTGCCGGCCGTGGGCCTCAGCCGTGTGGCCCGTGGAGGGCACCGGGGGCAGGCTCTCCTCTTTGGGGGAGGTGGGCCCGGGGTGGGGGTGGGGGCAGTCGGTCAGAGCAGGGACTGCCAGCAGGCTTACGTGGTCCTCCCTCCTCCTCCTCCTCCTCCTCCTCCTCCACGCTTCTTCCGCAGCAACCAAGATGACTACCAGCTGGTGCGCAAGCTGGGCCGCGGCAAATACAGCGAGGTCTTTGAAGCCATCAATATCACCAACAACGAGAAAGTGGTGGTGAAGATTCTCAAGGTGTGTGTGTGTGTGCGCGCGTGGGCAGACTCGTGCTCCTTCCTGCCTTGGTCGTCCCAGCAGCCGGTGGTGGTCGAGGCCTGGCCAGAGACTCTCTTCCCTGCCCGGTCCGCAGGGGAGGTTTGATTTGAACCCCTTGCACTGACATGGCCGCACGGCTTCCCACCCCCCAAGCAGGCCTTCCTTTGAGGTGGGCCCACATAAACCCAGCACCTGGTCCGTGGGGCAGCTTTCTGTGAGTAGGGAATGCAAAGCAGGGCAGCCCCAGGGTTTCTCTCTTGGAGGGGCAGGCTGTTTGCCCGCGTTTGTGGTGCCACTGAGGGGGGCAGGTTGCAGGGTCGAATGAGATCCCGGACTCAGTGGGTTGGTGGAATACACAGGGCCATGACATTCTGCAGCAGGGGAACTTCCCCAGAGGGCCCTTAGGCTGCAGTGCCTTCTTCGCTGGATCTACCTGGCCCCATTGGTGGCCCCCTTCAGATGGCACAGGTCTATTTATTTATTTATTTATTTATTTATTTATTTATTTATTTATTTATATTTTCACCCCACCTTTCTCCTTGCAAAAGGACCCAAGGTGGGTTACAATAATGAGGGACAATATACAGTCCAGAACATTTAGGACATATATTCCAGCTAAGAACAGGGATTTTGAAGAGGCATCTTAGAACATTAAAAGGTAACATTGGAGCTACAAAGAGCAGGCAAGAAGAAAAGAAAAATCCATTATGAGGGGTAAAAAGCAATATGGAAAACACACAAGTGTTTTTATGAAATCAGCCGATGCAATCATGTATGGTAATCTCACTTGAGCAAGCGTTTAGAGTGACATTCCTGAAAAGAAGTTTGCCATGTTTGGACTTTTGGTACATGCTTTGAAAAGGAAGGTATTGCCCTTGAAAGCTTGCAGTGATTTTTTTAAAATTAGTGGCCTATCAAGGTATCAGCTATTGCTTAGTCTTGCATTAGTGTTTTGGAATGCCTGCACAGCTCCCCCTCCCTTTTTACTTCCCTGAAAAGATTGGGCACACACACACACGTGCACCACATCTTGGTGAGGCATGAAGCCTGGGTGGGCGGACGGAACCGCTTCAAAGAAAGGGAGTGTTGGCAGGCCAGCCTTGATGGTCATTCTCTCTCTCTCTCTCTCTCTCTCTCTCTCTCTCTCTCTCTCTCTCTCTCTTTCTCAGCCCGTGAAAAAGAAGAAAATCAAGCGTGAGATTAAGATCCTGGAAAATCTCCGGGGGGGTCCAAACATCATTAGCCTTCTAGACATTGTCAAGGATCCCGTGGTAAGGGAGCACCTGCTGGGGACAGAAGGGTAGTGGTGGTGGTGGTGGTGGTGGTGGTGGAGGTGGAGGAGGAGGAGGAGGAGGAGGAGGAAGATGCTGGCATGGACTCCCAAGGGACTGCCAGGCCCAGGCGTGGCACCAGGGCTTGTCCTGGGTTCCCTGGGGAAGGAGGGTGGTGGGTAGGCAGGCCTCTGCTCTGGAAACCCTGGCCAAGGGATGCCCCAGGAATGTACAAAATGTCAGTCTCCTGGCAGAGAAGGGAATACTGCCTTGGGAGCTCTTTGCCATGCTTTTTGCCCTCTGAGTCACCCGATCCCCTGGCACGGTCCCTGGGTGGCGTGAGGTGAGGGAATGCCATGCAGGGAGGACATGGTGGGGGCTGAGTGGGGGCAGGAGGGTGCATCCAGATGGCCTTTGGAGGAAGCCGAGGGCCGGGGCTGTTGGCTCCCAAGCCCATCAGGAATTACTCTGTGGCTGCTTCCTTTGACTCCCAGGGTCAGATGCTGGTAGGGAAGCCGGGGGACATGGCTATGATTTTTTCTTGAGTGGGGGGGGAACCCAACTTGCATCCTGTGTTATACACACAGAGACAGGCTGGACTTACCAAGCAAGAGCACTGCTTGGGATCCCTGAGTTGCCTGAAAGGAGCCTCTTGGCTGTACTGCGTCATTTCTCAGGACTGCCATTCTGGACGGGACCAAGCTCCATCCGGGCAATCCCTGGACACGCCCCCCCCCCGGAATACCTCTTCCTGCCTTCCGCTCCTCCGCACGCTCTGCCTTGTTTCCCGAGACCCACAGAGGCGACACAGCTGAGAAGGCTTGGGAAGGGTGGTCATGGGGGAGGAGGGGCTGCTCCAGTGTGAGATGAAGCCTTGTCTCTTTTTTTCTCTTTCCTGCCCTGGCATGCCTGCTGTGCTGCTGCTGCTGCTGCTGCTGCCACCCCTGCCCCTGCCGCCCCCGCAGTCCCGGACACCCGCCCTGGTCTTTGAGCATGTCAACAACACAGACTTCAAGGTGAGTGGCGCCCGGCCATCCTTCGTTAGCTGTGTCCTCGAAAGGAGAGGATGTTGGGCTGCCCAGTTCAGTTCAGCGGGAGCACGGGTGGGTGAGCGGAGAGGGTCTGGGCCCCACCTGTCCTGCCCTCGGGGTTGCTCTCCTTCATGGTGGGCACAGGTGGGGTCCAGTGGCGAGTGGAGGGGCCAGAGAAGGCATGCCATGGGGGGATGAGGCAGCCTGGCACCCAGCCTGGGCCCATCCTCTGGATTCCAGGGTGAGGGTATTTCCCGGGGTCCCTGGAGAGACCCCTTGGGAGGAGGGCACAGAGCGGGCAGGTTGCCCTTTCAGGGCCTGTTGCCTCCAAGCCCATCCCTTGAGCCCCGGTCCTGAAGAGTCACCGTCAGCAAGTGAGGCACCACTCTGCACATGCACAGAGGCATTCTATCAACACTTTGCCTGCATGGTGCCCAAGGTGTACATGTTAAGCCTTTGTGCCCAAGACGGGGTTGGCTTTGTGAGCTGGAGGCCACAGCCTGGCTGCTGCTGAGATCCCTGAGATCCTTGCCTTGCTCACCTCCTCTCTGCCATCCTCCATTCTCTCTCTTTCTCTCTTTTTCCCCACCCCAACCCACCTCAGCAATTGTATCAGACGCTCTCAGACTTTGACATCCGATTTTACATGTATGAAATCCTGAAGGTAAGGACTTGAGCCACCTGCGAAGGAGCAGGGGGGTTGGCCTGAGGCCTTCTTGAGGCACCCCAGCCTTGAGCTGGATTGGGTTAAGGAACTGCCCACCTTCTCAGCCCGCCCCTCCGAGGGGCAGCGTTGGCTTCGGGAGCAGCCCCCACCCACCCACCCACCCACCCCGGGAGGGAGGTCCGTGCATCCCTCGTGCTATTTATGGCATCTGGCCTGCAGCCCGAGGAGAGCCAGTAGGGACGTGGGAGAGGGAGAGGTTTGTACGTGACGGGCTGCTGATTTGGCTCCTGCTAAAGAGAGCGGACCTGGAAGGGACTCCGTGGAGAAGCCAGGAGTCTGCAGAAGGGGAGCCCCCTCGGGATCCTTTTGCAGAGAACCTCACCCAGAGAGGGCTGCAGTGGCCAAGCCTGGCTGCCCTTTCAATACCTGTGTTGGATCTGCTGTTTTAGCCCTTCCAGGCCCTCCCGTCTTGCCAGCGGAGCCTCTCGCTCACCAACCCACACGGCCAGGTTCTGCCTGCAACCCTCTGGAGTAGTTGAAGAGGAGGGCAGGTGCCTGTCCAGGAGCTGCCTGGGACACCTCGTGGCTGGCTGAGCTGGATCGCAGGCAGTGATTTCCCTGGTTTGAGCCCAGCAGGGACAGAAGTGCTCTCCCTTTTTGATGCTGTCCTTTTGTTGTCCACCGGAGGGCGGCCTAAGACCGTGGCAGACCCACGGCCGCCAGTAACAACCACAACCCTCATCGGATGAACTGTACAGAAAGCACCGGCCCTTTCTCCCTTTCTTGCAGCACAGAATATGACCTGCCAGGAGCAGGAACTGGTAAAGCCTCTCCAGTATTCCTGCCAAGAAAACTCCATGGACATGGTGGGGTCACAAAGATTTGGTCATGACACGGCTGTAACGATGCAAAAAAAACACACACACACACACAACACACACACACACACACACACACACACACACACACACACACACACACACACACACACACGTGTGGTGGTGCAGTTTTCCCCGAAGTGGCCCGCTCCGGTGTCCGAGGTCTGCTGCCTGCCCCTGTAGCCCTCCGCTGCTGGTACCTGTTTGCCTTAGGGCGGGCGAGGCTGCTCTCCTGCCGTGCCTGCCTACCCGCCAGCCAGCGCTGCCTTCCCTTCTCCTCCTTCCTCCGCAGGCTCTGGATTACTGCCACAGCATGGGCGTCATGCATCGGGATGTCAAGCCACACAACGTGATGATTGACCACGAGCACCGGAAGGTCAGGCCTCCCTGGAACCAAAGCCGCCTTTCCCCTGACCTGGCCCACCCCTCTCTCTAGTTCACCACCTCCCAGCGTCCCGCCTGGGGCTCTGAGTGACTGGGGTTGCAGCTGAGCCATCCTTCAGCACAGGAGGAGGAGGAGGAGGAGGAGGAGGAGGCCCTTGCATCTGCCATGGGCAGGAGATGTTTTGGCCCCTGCAGCACCTCTTGGATGTGGATAGGCGCACGCTCTTGCTCCTGCATTTCTCCTTCTGGCCAAGCAGCTTCTGCTGCTCTGGGCCCATGGTGGCCTTTTTCTCTTTGAGGTTTTGGGCAATGCCTCTGACCCAACACCTGGCCCTGGCCCTTTATTTGGCATAGCACCCCCTCCTCCTCCTCCTCTTCTTCCTCTTCCTCCTCCTCCTCTTCCTCCTCCTCCTCGTCCTCCTCCAGGTCTTTTTAATTTTTGCAGAAGGTGATGGAGCAGATGGGAGAGGGTGTCTTGTGGACACGATCTGGCAGAGGGCTGGGCTTCCACTCCAGGAGCAGGTGCCCTGCGTGGCCTCTCTCTCCTGCCACGGGAGCCCCCAGGAGGGGGAAGGGGAGGGGAGGGCTTGATTGCCTTTTTCAGGTTGTGGCTGTTCCAGAATGGAGGTGACCGAGGTGCCGCTGCTCCTGCTGGGGCCACCGTTCTGTGAGTCCGTCATGAGGGCAGGGTGTGTGTCCTTTCAGCTGCGCCTGATCGACTGGGGCCTGGCAGAGTTCTACCACCCGGGGCAAGAGTACAACGTGCGGGTGGCCTCCCGTTATTTCAAGGGACCGGAACTCTTGGTGGACTACCAGGTGGGTGGGTTGCCCATTCCCCTGCAGGTGGGGCAGCCTGGGTCTGGGGGCTTCTCTGCCCAGCCGAGAGGCCTCCGGGAGGGGCCCCTCCATGTCTCCAGAACAAGTGGCCCTTTCTCTCCGGAGGTGGCCGAGATTGAACGTGGGTCCTGCTGCGGGCCTAGCACCGTGCTGGTGGATCTGTGGCACGGGGAGCCCTTTCTGTGGGCACCCGACATCACCCCCGCACAGCCACGGCACTTCCCCCTCCACTCAGCACACCCCTGTGCTCCTTGCAGAGAGCCAGGCGAAGGGGAGGCAGTGGCTTGTGGGCTCCTTTGAAGCCCAGTTGTCCAGCACCCTTGTTGCGGCCACAGGAAATTCGAAAGCCTGCTCTTCGATCCTCACTTTCCCCGAAGGGTAGCACCCGGAGCTTTTATAATCTGGGGTACCACTGTATTCAGACTAAATTGCTGTATTGGCACTTTGTGACAAATAAGTGGGTTTTGAATTGCAGATGGGGCACTACTCGGCCTCTCAAAGGCTCGCCCTCACTGGCCTAGTAGTTGCCCACCCTGGTGATGGAGGCCCCGTAGCATGGCCCCTTGCTCTGGGAGATGGTCACGAGCGAGAGAGACGGGGAATGAAGGGTGGAGCCAATAGGGAAGAGGGTGACGATGAGCACCTGGGTCGGAGAGAGGCGGGGGCGCCTGGTCAGAGCTGGAGATTCAGGGGCCCCAGGGTGGCGGCACAGGCTGCTCCTGGTGGAGCTGGGAGCTGCTGGGGCCATGGTAGGGGGCCAGCCGAGGGTGGCAAGGGGAAGGCAGAAGGTGGGAAAAGGGGGGCAGGAAGGGCACGGCTCTCTTTCCCAGGAGGAGGGGATGCCTGCTGCCTGCATTGCCGCTTTGCGCGCCTTGCCTGGTACGTCACGGTGCCCCCGACGCCCCGCCCTCCCCACCCCTCCTTGCAGATGTACGACTACAGCCTGGACATGTGGAGCCTGGGCTGCATGCTGGCCAGTATGATCTTCCGCAAGGAGCCCTTTTTCCACGGCCACGACAACTACGACCAGGTGAGGCCAGCTGGGCACCTGCTTAGCCTCGCCGGACCTTTTCGTGGCCAGTCGTGTGTGTGTGTGTGTGTGTGTGTGTGTGTGTAATCCCTTTCCTGGGGGGTGGGGGGAGAGGGTAGCATGTGGAGGAGGTCGGTGTGGCTGCGGGCCAGCAGAGGAAGCCCTGATTCCTCTGAGCCCTACATCCCTTTTCTGCTTGCAGCCGTGTCCGTCTCCCCCTTCCCTCATAAAGACCTGCCCTCCCTCTGGCTCCCTGCCCCACTTGGGGTTGCAGAATCATGCCCCCTGACCCCACCCAGAACCCCCTGACCTTTTGCTTTCACCGCCTCCCTGGCTACCCAGCTGGTGCGGATCGCCAAAGTGCTGGGCACGGAGGACCTCTATGATTACATCGACAAGTACAACATTGAGCTGGATCCTCGCTTCAATGACATTCTGGGCAGGTGAGACCCCGCCCCCCCGCCCCTGCCTTGCGGGCATCCCCGAGCCCCTCGGGGGGAGGTGGGGCCAGGGTGGCCGTGGCTGCTGCTGCTGCTCCCTCCAGACAGGCAAGGTGGCTGCCTGGCTTTCCCAAGCAGCCCTTTCCTCTTGTCCTGGGTGGGGGGCACTCCTGTGCTCAGCCTGGCACGTGGGGGTGGTGGGGGTGGTGATGGTGGGCAGGATCTCCAGAGAGGAGGGAGCCTGGCTCACCCGCCTGGTGAACCTCCGCCTTCCTTCCCCCTCCTCCTCCCCCCCCCGAGCAGACATTCCCGCAAGCGGTGGGAGCGCTTTGTCCACAGCGAGAACCAGCACCTGGTGAGCACGGAGGCCCTGGACTTTCTGGACAAGCTGCTGCGCTACGACCACCAGACCCGGCTGACCGCCCGCGAGGCCATGGAGCACCCCTACTTCTGTAGGTGGCCTTGCCAACGCCGGCCCTCTCTCCCCCTGGGCGGGTTGGGCTTCGGCGGCTCCCTGGGCGCCCAGTGTGTCTAGGCACCCCTGTCTCCCACCCCTGCTTCTGCCTTGTTGGGGCGGTGGTGGTGGTGGGGTTCCTCCCTTTTCCCAGCCGGCCTGCAGGCTCCCTGGGCGCCATCCCCTCTGCCACGGGCTTCGCTCTCCTCCTCCTCTTCCTCCTCCTCCTCCTCCTCCTCCCGTGCTGGAGGCGGGGGTCCTGCATTGCAGCGCTGACAGCCCTTCCTATCCCTCGTGCAGACCCCATTGTGAAGGACACAGCCAGGATGGGGGCCTCCGCCGTGCTCTCGTCGGCAAACACGCCCGTCAGCTCCTCCAGCCTCTTGGCAGGTGGGTTCCCCTGCCCTCGCAGCGGTCCGTCCGTCGGAGGTGGCGGTGGGCAGGGAGCAGCCGGGGGGTCCCTCCCAGGCTTGGGAACCAAGGCCTGGTCCCCCCCCATCCCTGGGCCACTGCCGCCATCCCTCCCTGGCCTCTCTCCCCCTCCTTGCTGCCCTGGAGAGGACAGAGGGGCCCTCCCGGGTCCACGTGGGGTTGACTCTCTTTGCCCCCCCCCGGCTCTCCTTTTGTCCCACAGGAATTGCCTCCATGCCCGCCTCTCAGCCCATGGGCAGCCTGGCCGCCTCGCCCGTCATCTCCTCTCCCAACACGCTGGGCTCCCCGGTCCCAGCCGCCGCCGCCGCCGCCGCCGGAGCCCAGCCTTGACCGCGACGTCCCTGCCTCTGGGTTTGAGCCCCACCAGAGCCTCAGGGCCGCCGCTGCTGCTGCAGCCGCTGCTGCCTTTCCTGCCTGCCGTGGGCTGCAGCCAAGCCTGGCAGAGGCGGGCGGGGAGGGGGGGACTGTCCCTGGAATCATTTCTATCCCCCCCCATTTCTGTTGGAGATATCAAAGAGCCAAGCCTAGGATGCTGCTGCTGCTGCCCCCTCCCTCCCTCCCCCTCCCTCCCCCTCCCTCCTCCTCCTCTTCCTCTTCCTCCTCTCTGTGGCAACGAGCGAGCGAGCGAGTGAGCGAGCGCAGACTCTGGTCCCAGGCCGAGAGGCTTCTCTGTGGTCTTGTGTCGAGCAACTTGAGCTGCTGCATCCTTCCCATGAGGGTCGTGGGGGTTAGTGGTGCAGCTTCCGTGGAGGCACCTAAAATGGAGAATAAAGTTTATTTTCTATGTCCCTAAGAGCCGCCTGGCCTGGAACACAGTCCTCTTTGTGGCCCCGCCGTGCCAGAGGTTGCGTAGAGGCAGGTGGGGAAGGGTCGGAGTGGGGGGAAGGCCACCGTGGCAGCGGCAGCACACTCTCCTCTCTGCCAGCTGGAAGGTTTCCTCTGCCCCGTGGCCTGGGGGTGGGGGTGCTTTTTTGTGGATGCCTCTGGGTTAGAGCTGTGGCGGCCCTTCGGTGAGTGGCCCGGCCTGGGCTTGGCAGGGCAGAGGCCTCTACAGGACTAGAGTGGCCTGGGCCACGAGGCCTCTCCTTCAGGGGGTGGGGAGGGTTGAGGAGCCCCTCTTTGGAGGAGGAGGCGTTTTGAGGTGGGAGGGAGGGAAGGCAGCCTTCTTCCATGGTGGGCTCAGATCAACATGGTTGAACAAAAGTGAGCACAGCTTTCCCCCCCCCCGGGGGGGGAGGTGTTTCTCCTCAGGAGGAAAAGAGTGTGCCTCTTGCAAGGTCCTGGCCACCCTGAGTGGCATCCCTTCTCGAGGCAGAGGCACCTGGAAGAGCCCTTCAGCTCTGGAGGTGTCCTTTTGCCATCAGGGGATCGGGCAGGTTGGAAGCCCAAGCAGAAGGCAGGGCGACCAGGAAGGGGGGGGGCTGCATCACTGCAGGGCGAGAGGGTTTCTCCCCCACCCCCCGAGGGAGGAACTTCAAAGGCAAAGGACAGGATTTGGCTTCCTCTGGGTGTGAGCAGCACTTGGTATCACCTGACCTTGTACCCCATTGCTGGGCAGTGCGCCGGTGGGGGGAAGCCCACCTTGCTCCGATCACCACTTGTGGGTGGCGGCGGGCAGGGGACAAGAAAGGGGCTACCTCTGGGATCTTCATGGACCCTTTGTGTCGTGGGTCCAGCACCTCCAGCCAGGAGCGTCGCAGCAAAAGCAGGGCTGGGCTAGCTGTGACTCTTGGGGCTCCGACAGGGGGGCAGCCAAGCAGGCCCACGCAGCCAGGATTTGGGGAGTGGGGCAGGAACCTAAGGAGAGCCATCCTGCTGGATCAGGCCAAAGGCCCATCTAGCCCAGCCTCCTGGATCTCAGCGGCCCCACCAGATGCGTTTGGGAGCGCACGAGACTAGAGATCTGTCTCCTGAATATCACTCCCCTGCCTCTGGCCCTTGGAAATACCCCGGTTTTAAGCCTGGAGATGACACATCTCCCATCATGGTTTGTTACAGAAGGACTGGGGGGCCTATTTCAGTGACGTCTAAGGAGGCTTACAACCTGACTCTGGGTGGAGGCTGTTGTTCCAAAGCGGCATTCCCAGAGGAAGGAGCCCACACGGAAATAGAGATGCCTTGGGGACCTTCCCCACCGGTTGCTGCACTTCTTGGACAGGATGGTGCCCGTGCAAAGATACCCGGGGGTTTTTTACACACAGGGGGAAGTAAGACACACCAAGAGCAGAAGAAGGGGGCTGCTCCCATCACATGTCTCTGGTCATGTCCTGACGCATCTGGGGTGATGGTTGTTGTTGTTGTTGGTGGTGGTGGTGGTGGTGTGTGTGTGTGTGTTGGGGGAGGGGGAATCCAAGTATGGAAAGCTGCTTCCAAAGGAGCATAAGGGACTGGTCTGTGGTTTAGTGAGATGTCCTTGCAAGGGAGAAGGAAAGAGGCAAGCCCTGATTTAAGTTGCCTTTTTGCCTTCTGTCCGGTTGACCATCCTGCCCTTCAACAGAGCCAAGCCACCTCAGCTGCCAGCGGACTCTCATGGCCTGGCAGCGTCCTGGACAGGCGTCCCCACCAGGATCCGTCCCATGGGTTCCTCCTCCTTCCCTCTCGATGGCAACAGCCTTTCTCTCGGGAGGCCTCTTAGGCCTGGACGTGGTTGCCAGAACATCCAGTTTCTCAAAATAGGAAATACGAGGCTGGGGCCAGTCCCGTGTGATGCCCTGGGGGTAAGGGACGGAGAGGGGCCTTACCTCTTTCTGGGCCACTTGAACGTGGAAGCAGGCGGAGGGGGAATCTAGGGGAAAACCCAACTAAGGGCATGACTGCGCTGTTGAGTCACACCAGGAGGTTCTGCAGGTTTCTTGAAATTGGTTGAGCATTGTGTGCATTTTGTGTGTGTGTGTGCGCACACGTGTGCATCCCCAGAGAGCAACTTGAGGTCTGATGGTAAGCTGTGTACATTGGGCCCTTTGGCCGTCTGGGTGCTCTAGTGCGCAGCCATCCACAAAGCAACCACTGAGGGGACCAGGCTGGGAAGGCACTCGGAAGGTCACAAAAAGAACTTGGCGCTGGATCTGTTTGCGGAGAAGTAATGCAGCACATGGCACAGGACAACTCTTAACACACCTTTGCTTCTGGTTCCTTTTGTTTGTCCGATTTTGATATTGTTTAATTATTTTTCACATTTTACATTTTATTATGTCATTGAGTTTTATGAATACTGTATGTTGTATTTGTTGTTATACAGTTATTATGTTGTACATCTGCTTTAAATTACTGTTAACAACCCAAACTGGTCCTCGGGCTAGATGGCAGTGGTGTGTCGTTACAGTCGTGACTGACTCTTTGTGACCCCATGTCAATGGAGTTTTTCTTGGCAGGAATCCTGGAGTGGCTTGCCAGTTCCTACTCCAGGCGCCTACAGCACCTGGTATTCCCTGGTGGTCTCCCATCCAAGTCCTAACCAGGGCTGACCCTGCTGAGCTTCTGAAATCAGGCGAGCTCAGATGTGCTCAGGGCAGTGGTATTATCATTCAAATAAATAAGTAGTGGCAAAAAAAAAAGAGTGGACCCAGGGTTTTCTGAGCCAGGGCTGTGTTTCTGGGTGCTCTGAAGAAGACTGAGTCTTATCCTCAACAACAATCAGCAACTCTGAGAGGCTAAAGGGAGGAGCCTCGGGTCCCTCCATGAGGACATCAGAGAGTGACCAAGAGGTGGGAAGAAAGAGGCCGTCCCTGGGAAGGAAGGACCATCAGGACTCGTGAGCTGGAGACATATTTGGGGTTTTTTTTTTTGCCCGAATGTGCATCACTCTGCATTTGAAGCTCATTTGCCCACTCCCCCAGTGTCAAGAGATTCCTCGGGGGCTCCTCACAATCTCAGTTTTTACTACCCTGTATAATTTAGTGTTGTCGGCAAATTTGGCTACCTTCCTATTTACTCCTACTTCAAGATCATTTATGAAGAGGTTGAAAAGCAGGGGTCCCATTACTGAACCTTGGGGGACCCCACTCGTGACCTCCCTCCACTTGGAGAAGTGTCCATTTAGTGCTACTTGAGCCATCCTGGTCGCCCTCCTTTGGACCCGGTCGAGGTTGTCAACATCCTTTTGAAACTGAGGTGTGCAGAACAGCCCCCTGATGATCCTTGTTGTCCTCTTCTGAACTTTCCCCGGTCTGTTGGCATCCTTCTTGGGGCCATCCATTGGAACCTTTACTCCATTTGGGAAGTGGTAACTCACGCCAAGGTGCCCAGCACTCTTGTACTGGATGAGTTTCAGCCTAGGATGCCTGATGAGATGGATAAAAAGCACTCGCACAATCTAAAGGACACCACCTCTCAGTCAGACCCTTCGTCGCAGTTGAATTTTGCCAGAGTGGTGACCATGGAGGGCACTGGCGTGAATGCAGCCTAAAAGAGCATCAGCTTTTTCTACAGCCTCATTGCACTTGTTGGCAGCTTTCAGTCCACAATGATTCCGAGATCCTTGTCATTCTTAGCATTAATGAGCCAAATATCTCCCATCTTGCAACTGTGCATTCTCCCCACCCCCAGGCCCAGGTGTAGAGCTTGGAATGGATCCCTGTTAAGTTTCATTCTGTTTTTCTCAGCCCAAGGCTCGAGTCTATCAAGCGATTTTGGAACTTTGTTCAGGCCTTCCAAGGTCTTATCTATTTCAACCAGTTCTCAGGACCCAGCCCTGAGGTACCCCACTTGTGGAGAGATTCTTGGCGCAGTAAAAAAACCTGAAGTGCTGCAGTGAAGACTCTGCTCACGACCTGGTGTCTACCCCTTGATAGGATGCTTTACTGCCCCAGGAGACCTACAAAGATACATCGACCTCCTGGGGAGAGATAATCGCAGCTGGCATTTATCCTAGTTAAGGGCTAACCTCAAAATGAAATCAAATAAGCACAGACAACTATATTAGAGTTCATCTGAGGATCAAATTATAAATATTTCATTGTTGCAATGACTCCAGTCAATATCAGTTTGCTATTTCTACAAGTCAGAGAGGGCAGCCGTGTTAGTCCTTTCAAGAATTGTAAGCAAAAAATCAAAGAAAAACCAAACAAAAGACACAAAACTTGTGGCACCTTAAAGACTAACTTTCATATTTTAATGTAACTTTTTGTGGACATGTCCATGAAACATGACATTGAAATATGAAAGTTAGTCTTTAAGGTGTCATATGTTTTGTGTCTTTTGTTTTCCTTTGATTTTTGCCTGCTATTTCTACAAGAGTTATTTATCTACATAATTCAGCATTGCATCATCCAACAGTCTTACAGCTGAACCTGAGCTGTAAGCACATAAATCAAATCTACAGGACCATCCCTTTAGAGTAAAAAACAAAACAAAAAAGAATAGTGAGAGTATTTCTGGTTCCACTGTAAAAATGCAAAAGCTTATCCCATGCAGGCATGTCACAGTCCTTTGTCATTGGCAATGCAGGCTTGGAATTCTGGGAGTTGTGGTCCAAAACATCAGAAGGTCCGAAGTTTGGACATGTTATTTAAAAATAAAAAGCATCATGATTTTAAAAACCTTGAGAAACCTTAAACATTTCCTCATAAAACCACAGAAAAACACAGAACTTCTCAGATTAAGAATATAGAAAGTAAATAGCATTTGTAGCCTGTTACACACATTAAGAGCACACAGACATAAAAATATTTGAATAAAGCCAACTGGAGCCATTAAAAGACCATGAAGAGAAGCCCATTGTTGATCCTGTTTCTTTATCCCAGAGATCAACACTGTTGATACTCAGTATGTCTTGTATAAGATATGAGGTTGACCTTAGGCATCCATCATGATAGCCATGGAGAGACCCTTGTTTTCTGTGAACTTGTCCAATCCTTTCTCAAAGCTGTCAAGGCTGACAGCTGTCACCACTTCTTCTGGCAGGGAGTTCCACAGACCAGGGATCCTCTGGGTGAAAAAGTACATTCTCTTACTTGTTTGAGATGTAGCATGCAAAAGGTTCAGGGAGTGTGGCTTAGTTCTAGTGTTTTTCCTTATCTATTTTGTCCACACTGTGTATGATTTTATAAACTTCAATCAGGTCACCTCTTAGGTGCTGTCATTCAAGAGTGAAGAATCATAGAATCATAGAGTTGGAAGAGACCTCAAGGGCCATTTGGTCCAACCCCCTGCCATGCAGGAACCCCATCACAATATTTTCGACAGATGGCCATCCAGCCTCTGCTTAAAAAACTCCAAAGAAGGAGACTCCACCACCCTTTGTGGCAGCATATTCCACTGCCGCAAACAGCTCTAACTGTCATGAAGTTCTTCTTAATGTTCAAATGGAATCTCTTTTCCTGTAGTTTGAAACCATTGCCCCGAGTCCTAGTCTCTGAAGCCATGAAAAACAAACCTGTTCCCTCTGCAATATGACATTCTTTCAGATATTTAAACATGGCTATCATATCCCGCCTCAGCCTTCTTTTAGAGAGGCTAAATATTCCCAGTTCCCTAAGCCTTTCCTCATAAGACATTTCTTCCAGACCTTCAACCATCCTGGTTGCCCTCCCCTACACCCACTCGAGGTTGTCAACATCCTTTTTAAACTGAGGCGCACAGAACTGGACACAGTACTCCAGGTGGGGTCTGACCAGAGCCGAATAGAGTGGTACTATCACTTCCCTTGATCTAGACAATGGTTCTGTTGATGCAACCAAGAATCGCCCAGCCATTGCAGCCTCAGATGGTAAGGAAGGTGTTCCATTCCCCTAATCCTTCTGGTTGCCTTCCTCTGCACTTTTTCCTTTTGCATAATATCCTTCTGGAGGTATGGTGACCAGAACTGTACACAACACTCCAGATGGGGCCTCACCATAGATTTAAAAAGAGGCAAAATGACACTTGACTTATTTTCTATACCCTTCCTAATGATCCCTAGCATTGAGTTTGCTTTTTTCTCTGCTGCAGCACACTGAATTGACACCTTCCTTGATCTAGCTGTCCACCAGGACTTAAAGTTCATATGTTCGTTCCATCCTTCACCTGTTGTTTGCAATAATGTTACCTATTTTCACAAATTTAATCCAAAACACCCCATGACTTTATTTAGATATTCCCTGAAACTGTCACAGAATAAATGAAATATTCCATGTGGGGATGTTCTCAGGAACTGGCCTTCATTTCAAGCTGGCTTTAAACAGCATGCTTGCCTTTGAAAATTTGTAACGGACTCAAAGACACATCATGAGATTTTCTTTTTCAAAGTTCTTTCCACCTACAATTCAAAAAAATTTCCAGGCCACCTCCCTAAATGCAAATGTTCAGATATTACCATTGTGTTCAATCCCAGTGGATCCAGGTAGTTGGCTTGAGGCTGACTCAGCCTTCCATCCTTCTAAGGTTGGCAAATTGATTACCCTCCTCATGGAGCTGGGTGGCAGGAGGAGAGACAATGTGTGCATTACATAATTAACTTGCAAACTGCCCAGAGAGTGCTTTTAAGTACTATGGGGCTGTATATAAGCAGGACACTTTGCTGCTTTTAAAAAATCTCCTCCCAGTTTGGGATGGAGCCACTGATAAGCACTCTCTGGGTGTGGTTCTGTAGCCAACTGCGTATCCACCGGCCAGTTGTTCCATCCATCCGACACCTAGTCAGCCTGCGGATCAAAATGTAATGCGGCACCTTGTCAAAGGCTTTGTTGAAATCAAGATGTAGTATGCCTGCAGCATTCCCATCATGTACCAGGGAGGTTGTTATTATGTACTGTCCAGCCACCTCTGTCGTGTGAGCTGGGGAAGAATGATCTTCACAATGTCCTCTCCTCTGTTGCCCTGCTCAGTTCTTTCAAACTCAACCCCGTGGCTTCCTTTAGGGAGTGAGGCCATCACATATTTTGCTCTTCCACTTTTCCTGTTGCCTTGCCTTGTTGACTTCTGTCACTGTGTGATTTCCAAGGTCTGTAAAATGCTACAGGCATCTAACTGTTTTCATCCCTACATTTTAGTACCACATTTAACTTACATATAATGATAAGCATTCTTGGGGCGGGGGGTGTCATAAGGGTGTATGGAATGCATGTTTTGTCTCCTGCTAAATCCAACACAGAGTCAGGGAAATTGACAAAATTTTAGTGGCAACCCTGAGCTTGCCTTTTAGTGTACCTGAGCCTCCACCCATCTTTACCTCTCGGCTGGCATCTCCAGTCCAGTTTAACCCCCTCCTGACAAAGGTCTCCATGCTGTGGCCAAAGAGCTCTGTCCCAGTCCTTGTGAGGTTCAATCCTTGCCTGCAGTGCAGGCTTCCAAGAAGCTTAGACCCTGTTCTCAAAAACCACATCCCTTGTGGTGGCACCACCTATGTAGCCAGTCATTCACCCGGAGTATTTCCCCTTCCTCTTCCTCTTCCTCTTTTGAATGCTGGTGGGATGGATGAGAAGAATACCTGGGCCTCAAAGTCCTTGAATTTCCTTCCTGGAGGTCCAGAGTCTTGTGTCTGAAAGGAATGATTTGAATTTATGGGGTTTGTCGCCGGCGTGCTAGGGCTTTACAGAATGCAATGAGCAGTCTGAGTCTTTTGTAGACAGAAAAGAAGATTTGTTTTCGTAGAAAAGAAGATTTATTGAAAAGAAGATTTATTGATTGCAATCAAGGGAGCTCCCACTCAATGCAAATTCGGGTGAGAAGTCCACCCGAGAAACGAAAGGAGGTATATTTTATAAGGTTTTCCAACACTCTTTTCCCCTCTGCCCATCCGAATTTACGTCACATACATTTGTTACATGCATCAACCACTAATTGACATCTTTGGTCATTTATTTTGTATTCCTGACACCAATTAAATGTCTTAATTGCTGTGGTGTTTGAACTGACTTACACGGATTAGTACCTGTGATACATGCCAGCTGCTGAGCTCTCGAAACAGAGATAAAACCTTTTTGGCTGACGTATATGCAACTAGCTGTGTAGAGCTTCAAAGCTACGAAAATAATTAGATTGCTGGCTCAGCCAAATTTTGTAACAGAAGTCCCCCCCTCTTAGTGGCCGGAAAGACTTGACCAAAGTTTTAGGACCGGATATACATAGATACAATTGCTTATTAATATTTCTACTTCTAAATATATAATTGTGTGGCTTATATTGTGATATGCTGGGGGTTACTAAAATAGCTATATATATATATATATATATGCGTGATCTATACCCTTCACTCGCCCCTGACGTGTTTTGGAAATTTACGCCAGTAAATTCTCCAAAGGTTGCCCCCCCGTGGCTCCCGTGATAGACATATAAGGGACAAATGAACATATCAAAGGTGTATGTACAAAAGCGTGAATATTGCTTGAGCTTCCCTTCTTACCATTCCCTTGGGGAGGGGTGTCATCATGGCTCAGGGAGTTATTTTTCAGTGTTCCTGACGAGAGTGTGGGCAGTGCTGCCAGGAAAACTTTTCCCGTCCTTTTCCCCAAAGGGCTTATAGGCACAGTTCAAAAAAATTAATTATCACAAAATGATTTGTGGCGTCTCATGGTGAGGGACGCATTTGAACAGGTGAATGACAAAGAAATACCCCTTAATTCACTAGGGCACTTTCTATAGTGACATGTGGAGTTGACAGATAAAGTTTTGCACTGTCTGGGATTTAAGAAGACCCTCTGGCCAGACCCGCAGTCTGCAATGGATGGATGCGTTCCACGGACCACAGCATTTAAATTTCCCCTGTTGGAGAAATGCAACATGGCCACAGCAGTATAAGGGATTCCAAATTCCCAACTTTTGAAGGGGCTGGCATAAGAAGTGTAGATAATATAGTGATAGACTTGGATATCAAGATCCCCGTCCCAAAGTGATAACTAAACATGCTTTAAACAGCAGATTTGTTCAGTACCTTATTTCAGGACAATCATGAAACCCAAATAAATTTGCCTGCAGCAGCAGTGCAAATGTGAGATATCGTGCTTGTGTGTTTGGTAGTCAGACTGAAAACCCTGAATTCTAACAAAGCACCACACTTTAGGTTCATTTTGCAAATCAAATACTTATAAGGAAAATATGTCCTTCTTGGCCCACCAATTCTCATGTGTTTGCCCAAGTAAAAATGTGGGCAAGGCTACTTTGCCAGTTTTCTTCCTTTTTGCTGTCAAATGGCTTTAGACCTTGAAATATGATTTTTTTCATACTGTCATCTTTCATAGAGATACACAAACATTAGTACCTGATTTCATAAAACAAAAATCATGACGTGATTTCCAACCTTATTTAGGTGTGTGGTGTGCATTCAAACTCAGATAATAGCAGGCTGTGCAGAATTACCCAGTTGTGTTTGCATTCTCAAATGATAGACATTTGCAATGATACTAAATAAAGGTAATATACATATCATGAAGGCTAAAAGAGGCATAAGACACATCTAGATGGTGCTTAGAAAAACCCACTCTGCGCTATACATTCTCATGGTAAAGTCATGAATGAGCCGTTGAAATCCGGTCAGAAATGTCTCTGTGGCTGACAGTTTACACACAAAAAATCTGCCCCGTAAACATGGGGCCAAGATTAGTTCATCAGTGTCTCTGGTGAAGAAAATAATGTAGATATAGCTACTTCATAAAGCCATTTTTTCTTTGGTATAAAGGCTCGTGAACACCCATGGGCACCAAAATGTCTCTCATTCGATGCAAATTGCATAGAACAGCAAGTCATAGTTTGTTGCATTCAGTGTTTGTGAGTAAAAAGCATTTTCAGTGGCAAAGCATGATCATTACATGAAGCATAAAAGGCACATCCAGAGAGGCACTTCAGTAAGAGTTTTCACAGTGACTATCAATAATAGACAATAAACAATATCATAAACAGTGATCAATAATTAACGTCCCTTTGCAAGGCTTCTAAGGCCGCGGGGCATTTTCCTGCTAGATCGAGCACAGGGTAATGTAAATATGTAAAGTTGCTCTGGAGCCTACCGTGCGCAGGAAAAAAAAAATAAGCGCTCACTCGTCGGATGCTGGGAGGCTGGTGTGTGCGTGTGTGGCAACACAAGTTCATGGTGGTCCAGGGCACGCACACAGACGTCGATGAAGGTCTGAAAGCAGTAGTTAAACCCCAAGTCTCTGTCCCGGTGAAAAAGGGGTTAAATTGCGGACGTGAAGTCTGTTGGCCGCAATCCAAAACAAGAGTCAGTGGCTGTTCCAGACCCACTCTCTCCCCCCATAAACAAACAGAAAAGAAAAGAAAAAAAAGAGAGGCAGGAAGACAGGATTTTAATCTGTCAACCTGAGTTGAAAGTGAATCCGCAGGCTGCTTCGGGACCCTCCGAAGTGTCAAACGCACACTGTCATCTGGGGAAGGATGGGCAAGGATGCGATGACCACAGGTCAGGCTTGCTGTGGCGTCCCTCTGCCCTGGTCGATGCTGGCTGAAGGTCGTCACAGGTCTGGTCCTCCTCTGGTCTGGTTCACTGCGGCCAAAGGTGCCGATGTCGCTGGCCCGAGACACGTGCGTTGGAAAAATCCACGGGGTGAAGTCATCGCGACGACGGCGTTTGGGCAGCAGGACAGCAGAGAGGGGGTGGTTTCCACTGGAGCCTCATCGCACGGTGGCTGGAACCTCTCCGTCTGGCGATGCCCGATGCACGAACAGTGCCGTCAGCCTTCCTCAGGAGGGAAAGTGTTTCCTCCAGGGTGTACTTGTATGAAAAGAGACAGACACACACACAACAAACAGACAAACAAACACACACAAAAATGGCCAAGCAATCTGCAGATCATGGCCTTGTTCTCCAGGTGTGAAGGGGAAAGGGCAAAAAAATGTCACAAAAGCAAATGTCCTGCAGAGTGGGGCATTCCTCAGAATGAATTCCTCTTTGAAACAAGCATATGAATGGGGAGTTGGCCAAATTTTCGGAAAAGTCGTTTGGCCATAGTACACAGCTGCACTTCAGTAGTTTTTCACAAGTTCAGCTCGGAACAATATTCCATGGTCATGCTACTAGGCTCCCTGTGAAATTTGTAACAAATTAATAATGTGCACTACAGAGCCATCCTTTAAAATAGGGAATCTAGCCCTTTACATGCGGGTTTCATGTGCACAAAAAAAGGAAAAGAAAAATCGTTAAGTCCATGTTGTTTTCTAAAAAGAAAATAAGCCTCATTTTCCTCAGGGGAGCTCCTGAGACCAGGTGTGGGTGAAAAGCTGCAACAACACGCTATGCACATTTTAATGGCCAGGCGAGCCTGTTACCGCCTATGGCAAAAAAGATAATTCTTTTATTCTCCTGTGTTGAATTAGTTATAAAGAGTCATTGAAATCACAAGTAAATTCACTATCCCAGTAGCGTTTGAACATATCTTCTAAAAGCCTAATTAGGAAATGTGTGCACTGTGTTGGACAAGCAAGGCTCCTTTTAAGTTCTAGTGTTTAAGCCTGCCTTAAATGTAACGCTTTGGGATTGACTTGTACGTTACTTCAAAGGCAAAAAAAAAAAAAAATATGTTTGCAGGAAAGCTTACAAAGAGGGGGGGCTTTAGTTTGCTGTCACATCAAAAAAAAAAAATCAGGTTTCTCTTGTGTCCGTTTTCCGAAGCCAAAAAGAGAAAGTTTTTGACAACAAGATTTTCGCCTCTTATTGTTTAGCAAAAATACCTGAAAGTTGTGTTTGATTCCAAGGGTTTAATTAAATTAAAACGTTCCGTTTTGGGGCCGAATCCCTGGATTTTTCTAAACAATAGACTCCCTTTCTCTCTTTCCCTATCCAGGGGAAAAAATGCTGCAAGTCGGCTAGAAGCCACCTCTCTATGCTTTTAAGGCGGCACGGAAAGTTGTGGTAGTTCCCGTAAGTGGAGAGGGGAGACCTTCAGGCCATTGCCTACAAAATTTACTGGCTTGTGGCTTTAGGGGTCAGTTAATTTTCCTTCGCTATGCATTCATTTGGTTGGTGTGTTCAATATAAGTTCTGCGTCCAAGCTCTATCAAGCGGCTTGGGAAAGAGAAGAGGGGTTGGGAGTTGTTATCCTGCCTTGCCCTGCAAGGGGGGCGAGAGCAGAAAAAGAAAGGAGGGGCTGTAGACTTTTAAATTCCCCCGCAGACTGCCTTATACAGCCTGAGGCAAGCAGATAATCTCCTTTAATTACTCTGTACTGGAACAAAGGAGCAATCCACCATTTCTATGGCTGTCGATCTTGTTGTCTGCTTAAGCCTAATTTGAGAAGCGTGGCTTTTGTAATGAATAAACAAAGCCACTTAAATCGGGAGGGGAAAAAAATCTTAGGTGGACATGTAGAATTTCTCTCTCTTCCTTCACCCTTATATCTATGGGGAGGCAAATAATGCCTAGATGTTACTTAGGTCCTTATGAAGAACATGAAATCACAGTTAAAAAAAAATTCCTGCTTATTCTAAGACACCCGTTTGTTCCAAGAGAAGGGGGGGGAGAGACTAAGATCTTCTCCCCACTTTTCCTCTGTCTAAAAAAAAAAGGTAGACTGCGCAGTTTTGGCGCCTTTTAAAACAGTTCAAATTTTGAAACAGCTCCTGTGTTTGAAATTAAATTGCCTTGTCTTTTCTCAAATGTTCTTAACTACTTTTGGAGAAGGGAAAAAAAGGCATTCATTCTACTTTTTGTCGTGGACTTTGCCAGCTGCCAGAAATGGTGCAGCCCCTGATTCGATTTCCCTGCTTTTAATTATTAAGAGTTCAGAAATAACGTCTCTACCTATCTCCTCATGTGGCGCATAGCAAACATTAGTTCTGTTTAAGGCTTCTATATCCAAGGAGTTGGGCATTGGCGTAACGGGATGGAAGTACCTCCTGAATGCTTGAATAAGGCAATTCAGGGGTGCGCATCTCCCGCCTAGCACTTCCTGTTCCCTCAATTCTCTGTCCTCTCCTTCAGTTTTTTTTTTCGAAATCATACCTGTCCATTCCCACTTCTGTCTTGCCACTCCCTTCTATTACACTTCCTCTATCCATCTGTCTTTCTCTACACTTTTTCAGTTCACCATCCTGCCTTTCCTTCCATCATCTTTCGGGTTTATAAAACCAGTTTAAAAGAATAGGGTGGACGTTTTTACCCTATAGGTCCTACCCAGTTTTACTAAAAATGCATTACTCAGATACCCTATGATGTTTTCCTTATAAAATATCCCTTCAGCTGGTAAATTTTGTTGCGTGACCAGCCAGTCACAAAATATGCGGGATGTTGTTTATCCCTGAGTATTCAAAAGTATTTTTCTCACTGCCCATATTCCCCCTGGTATTATCAAAATTGCTGGCGGGGTCTTCTAGTTGGCAGAGTTTTTAGTCTCTATATTAATTAACTAAGCACGTCCCTGTAAATTCACACACCTCTTGCTAGCAGGTCATAATTGGTCTGTCCTCCTTGAGGGCTAGAATCTTAATTTGGGATGGTAAAGTCCTGCCTCTTCTTAGTCAGAGGGGTTCGTCTTAAAACTTACTTTCGTTTCATTTAATACTATAGTCATTACTTCTGGTGGCAGAATTCCAATGTTACCACAGTGCACATCAAAAAGGGGTGCATAAGTTGCTTTAATTCATCCCCATTGGATTGTTTTAAAGGTCTAACTGTGTGCCTATAAATTCTCCCACAACGCCAAACGGAATCGCTCCTAATTAATCACACCATACACACAACATGTGATACTGACGCGGCCTAAGTAGGTCGCCCTGGCTTAGAAATCGCGCGTCCACACTCAGGTCGCCAAGGGTTATGTCCTAGAGATCAACCCGGCTCATTCATACACATCAATCACTGATTCCGTTTGATTCACACAAATCATCCACAATTTTTTTTTTTCCCAACCAACCTGACTACGTCCCCTGCCTAGGGAGAAATCTTATTAACTTATCTAAATTCAAACGGAGATAGTGGTGCTCCGTTGGTAGTAATTTGGGGCAAAGATTGCCAGTCCTTGCCCCTGCTTAGACACAGGGAATGGCCACTTCCCTGTGGTTACCAAAAATAATTCAACTTAACACCCACACATATATTCAAACATTAATAAATCCTCTGAGGAAGCCAGAGCAGTGCTCTGCTTCTAATTCTTCAAACACTTGGGGAGGTGAACGCTAGGGTTACTTGGGAGGAGCCCTTTTCCACCCTTGGGGGACCTCAGAGTCTCTCAACTCTTAGTCCCCCTGGTTCGCGGGAAGCTAGGGACGCAATCGTCCCTTCTCGTCTCCTTCCCTCCCCGGGGCCAACTCATAAGAATCCGCAATCTTCTCCACTCCACAGAGCTGTTAGATTCGAACTCACGCCACCCCACAACTAGTTTTCTACCTTACCAGATTTCTTTTGCGCAGTCCTCTCCAATTCCTCCTCCTGCCGGCACTTGGTTTTCTCTCAAGTACGGTATCCCATTCAATGCTGACAGAGCGATCCTCCTCACAAATTTGAGGGTCCGGACTAGGATCGGTCAGTCAGCACAAACTCCTTACCGTGACTTGAGTCAGACTCTGGAAGCCTCCTAGCAGCGGCAGATTCCCCGGCATCTCCACCAAATGAAAGGAATGATTTGAATTTATGGGGTTCGTCGCCGGCGTGCTAGGGCTTTACAGAATGCAATGAGCAGTCTGAGTCTTTTGTAGACAGAAAAGAAGATTTATTGATTGCAATCAAGGGAGCTCCCACTCAATGCAAATTCGGGTGAGAAGTCCACCCGAGAAACGAAAGGAGGTATATTTTATAAGGTTTTCCAACACTCTTTTCCCCTCCGCCCATCCGAATTTACGTCACATACATTTGTTACATGCATCAACCACTAATTGACATCTTTGGTCATTTATTTTGTATTCCTGACACCAATTAAATGTCTTAATTGCTGTGGTGTTTGAACTGACTTACACGGATTAGTACCTGTGATACATGCCAGCTGCTGAGCTCTCGAAACAGAGATAAAACCTTTTTGGCTGACGTATATGCAACTAGCTGTGTAGAGCTTCAAAGCTACGAAAATAATTAGATTGCTGGCTCAGCCAAATTTTGTAACAGAAGTCCCCCCCCTCTTAGTGGCCGGAAAGACTTGACCAAAGTTTTAGGACCGGATATACATAGATACAATTGCTTATTAATATTTCTACTTCTAAATATATAATTGTGTGGCTTATATTGTGATATGCTGGGGGTTACTAAAATAGCTATATATATATATATGCGTGATCTATACCCTTCATGTCCTCCTGGCTGTGCCATTTGTCCCCATGTGGATGAGAGGAACGGGACAGTGGAGTTTAAGCGTGATGGCCATCCTTCTGTCACATTCCTAATCTGTCCTTCAGGGAAGCGGCATACCTGCAAGGACCTTGGATCCTCCTGGTGTATTTTGGTTTCAATTATGTGTGGGGGAGGTGGGGGTGTCTCATGTTACAAATACACTTTTCTTCAACTTTTTGTGGGAGGAGGGTGCACTGAGTGGCTGTGCTTGACTCATCAGCTTCAGCTTCTCTTATGTTATCCTACAGGGTCTCTCCATTGTCTGGTAGACCCTGTTTCAAGAATCTGAGAGTCGTTCTGAAGTTCCCCAGGGGAAGAGTTCTCTGCTGTGCTTGTTCTCTCCTCCTCCTCCTCCTCCTCCTCCTCCTCCTCCTCCTCCTCCTCCTCCTCTGCTTTCTCTTGCTGCCCTTCTGCCTCCAGAACCTCCCTTGGTGGCAGCGGGCGGGGGGCACTGCTCCTCAGGAGTTCACTCCATGTTCTCTTCATCAACCCCTTCGAGCCTTACACCTGGCCACTCCCTGCTCTAGTCAACTCCCTTCCCCTTCCCACTGTGCTTCCCACTGGTGGTCCTCAGGCACAGCAACCTCTGTTGCACACACCTTGCAGGTCACCACTCCCCCGAAAGGCCTCTCCCCTCGACCGTCCCTGTTCCCACTTTGCTTTCTTCTGTTTGTCTACAAGTGCCCTTCCCTTTGTGGGGCCACTGTGAGATACAGGAAGCTGGACTAGATGGGCCTTTGGCCTGATCCAGCAGGGCTCTTCTTAGGTTCTTATGAGTGTCCCCTGATCTATGGCTCTCTGTCCCTTGGGCTCCCTCCTCTTTTGTTGCTTCGCCACTTTCTTTACTACCTTGGTCTCTTTTCTCTGTCAATCTCCTCTTAGCTCCCCCTGGCCATTCCCTCCCTTGGGCTCCATCTCAGCTTTATTCCTCTGCCGCGCTCTGGTTAGGAGTCAGCGAACAAAGACAATTCCCGTCTCAAGCATCAATGGAACGTTTTTGGAAGAGGCTTGACTTTTGCACAAATGTGGCTTTTGGGTGGATGAGGAGTATATGGACAGAGGAGCCTGGCCCCCTGCCCTGCTAGCCTCTCCCCACCCTCTCTCCCCTTGGCAGGACACTCACACTCTGGACTTGGTTGTGTCGGCAGGGGCACTGCAGGGGGAGACTCCTGCAACCCAGAGTTGCAGGCCAGCACCAGAAGGCATTGGCTGGAACTTGAATTTACACTGTGTGTGAGAAGGGTCTTTTCTGACAACTGAAACCTGCCTCTTAAAGAAGAGCTAAAGTTACGCCAACAGCATGCTTAAGGACACACTAGCGAGCTCGATCTACTTACTTACAAAACAATGACCAAACCCCCCCTCCCAATAAATGAAAAGATCTGAAAGGACAAGAAGCCCAGCAATTATCAGCCAGCCACATGCCTTCCAACACTGTTCAAGCTCCCCAAGGAATGCTTGCAAGAACAATATGCAATTAGTCAACTGAAAACTTCCTGTACCCAACTAAATAGAAAGGGAACTTTTAAAAGTTTAAAAAGTAAAGAGGCACAAAAGATCAGCTGTTTATTGATAAAATGATACTAAAGAGTGCAAAAAGATGAAAAGCTTATCTTAACATGGGCTGGATAAAAAGGCATGTGACTCATTTCCACACAGCTGGATTAACATCTGCCTTAAAAATTTTGGGATTAGTAAAAATATTCAAAAGTTTCTCTTGATGGGGAAAGTGAAAACAATCTTAAAGTCCTATGGTGATAAAATTGGGGAAGTTAGCATCAAAAGATGAATATTTCCAGGGGCTTCGTTGTCATCACAACCTTTAAGCATCTCACCAGTTCCCATGTCAATAACTGTAAATAAAACTGGACAGGGCTACTATAATTCAGAACAAGCGGGGGGTGGGAGGGGGGAATAAAATATATCTTATATATGTATGACCGAAAACTAGATGCAAAAAGATGGAATTACTGCTCAATTGTGGTGAAGATATTGAAATGAAACTTGGAATTGACAAATGTGCAGCTCTGTCTATATAACATGGCAAGATGAGTTCCTGAATGGAAAAAGGTTTAGCGGTATATAAATGCTCCAAATAAATAAATAAATAAATAAATAAATAAATAAATCCTAAAACTAGATGAACTACAGATAAAATGATGACATTGTAAATTCATAAAATCATACAATCATGAAGTTGCTAGGGGCCTCTAAGGTCATCAAGACCATCCCTGGCTCAAGGAAGGAAGCCAAATCAAAAGATATCTGCCAGGTGGTTGTCTAATTTTCTTTTGAATGCCTTCAGCGATGGAGCACTTGCAGACAGAAGATGCCTTTGACTACACAAACCACGGGCACTAGCAGGAGTAGGTCTAAAAGTGTTCTGCTTATCTACCGCCCCATAGCGCTTCAAACACCAAATGCCTCTAGGAGCACAGGAGACTAGATCTCTGTCTCCTGATACCACTCAGGAGATCATACATCTCCATCATGGTTTGTCACCTGTGATGGTTTTTTCCTCCAGGAATCTGTCCAATCCCCTTTTGAAGGCGTCCGGGCCAGATGCCATCACCACATAAGAACATAAGAAGAGCCCTGCTCTTCTAGTCCAGCTTCCTGTGTCTCACAGTGGCCCCACCAGATGCCTCCAGGAGTGCACGAGGCTAGATCTCTGTCTCCTGATACTACTCCCCTGCATCTGGCCCTTGAAGTACCCTGGTTTTAAGCCTGGAGATTACACATATCTCCATCATGGTTTGTAACCTGTGAGGGACTTTTCCTCTAGTAATCTGTCCAATCTCCTTTTGAAGGCATCCAGGCCAGATGCCATCATCACCTCCTGTGGCAGGGAGTTCCACATACTAACAACGCGCTGGGTGAAAAAAATATTTTCTTTTGTCTGTTGTCACTCTCCCAAACCTCAGTTTGAGTGGATGTCCCCTAGTTCTTCTGGTCTTTTGTGAGAGGGAGCAGAGCGTCCCTCTATCCACTTGACTCATGCCCTGCATTATTTTGTACGTCTCAATCATCTCCCCCCTCAGGTACCTTTTTTCCAGACTAAAGAACTCCAAATGTTTTAGCCTTTCCTCATAAGGAAGGTTCTACAGTCCAGTAATCATTTTAATTGCTGTTTTGCACCTTTTCCAGTTCCACTATGTCTTTTATGAGGTGCGGTGACTAGAATTGTAAACAATACTTACTATCATTTTGTACAATGGCATTATAATGTTGGCTGTTTTATTTTCAATCCCCCTTTTTGATAATCCCTAGCATGGAATTGGCCTTCTCCACTGCTGCCACACATTGGGTAGACACTTTCATTGAGCTGTCCACCAGCACACCAAGATCTGTTTCCTGATCGGTCACGGATAAATCAGAGCCCATGAGTTGGTAGATAAAGTTTTGATTTTTTGCCCCAATATGCATTACTTCACATTTGGCTACATTAAAACGCATTTGCCATTTCGCAGCCCATTCCCCCAGTTTGGAGAGATCCTTCTGGAGCTCTTCACAATCTTCTCCAGTTTTTACCACACAGAAAAGTTTTGTGTCATCTGCAAACTTGGCCACCTCACTGTTTATCCCTGTCTCCAGGTCATTTATGAACAGATTGAAAAGCACCGGTCCCAGGACAGATCCCTGGGGCACACCGCTTTTCACTTCTCTCCATTGTGAAAATTTCCTATTGACACCTACTCTTTGTTTCCTGGATCTCTACTAGTTGTCAATCCATAAGAGGACCTGCCCTCTTATCCCCTGGCGGTGCAATTTTCTCAGCAGCCTTTGGTGAGGGACTGTGTCAAAAGCCTTCTGAAAATCCAGATAGACAATATCCACCAGTTTACCCAAATCCACATACCTATTGACCTTTTCAAAAAAAAATTCTAAAAGGTTTGTCAGGCAAGACTTACCCTTACAGAAGCCATGCTGATTTTCTCTCAGCAAGGTTTGTTGTTCTATGTGTTTTAAGATTTTCTCTTGGATGAGGTTTTCCACCATCTTCCCTGGGACAGATGTAAGGCTAACTGGCCTGTAGTTTCCCGGGTCCCCCCTCCTTCCTTTTTAAAAAAATGGTGTGACATCCGCTATCCTTCAGTCCTCCAGCACTGTGGCCGTTTTAAGAGACAAGCTGCATATTACTGTTAAGAGATCTGCAATTTCATTTCTCAGTTTCCTAATAAACCTTGGGTGGATGCCATCTGGGCCCGGTGACTTGTGGATCTTCAATTTATCAATTAGTCCTAAAACATCCTCTCCTTTAACCTGTATTTGATTTGATTCATTAGTCAAGAGGGGCTGTTCAGTCAGCAGAATCTGCTAAAGGTCTTCTGTCGTGAAGACAGATGCAAAAAACTCATTTAATTTCTCTTTCTGCCTAGGTCCTAAGAGAAGTAGGGAGGGAAACACAGGAGGAAAGAGGAAGGAAATCCCAGTTTACATGTAGACCTATAAAGGAGAAGAAGGGAGAAGACACCTGGGCTATGGGTCCACCTTCTTTCCCCCTCCCAGTTCAAATCCTGTGCCCGTTTGATGCTCCTTTCCACCCTGGATGCTTCCTTTGATGCCTGTGGGTGGATATGGGCAGCCAATGTAGCGTAGCCATCCTGGGTCCTCGAAAAGATCCCTTTGTCTTGCTGATAGGGAATGATTAATCAATGTATTAAACATGTTTATGATATATATATTAGCCACCATTGTAGATAAAATAGCAGGCTCTCTATTTTTCTATAAGTCTTCTCTGTCCCTTGATTCACCTCGCCCCTCACAACTGTTCAGCAAAGCACTACACTATTTCCGTTTTCCCAAGCCTGTCCTGTGAGATAAACAGGATACAGGCAACGGACGAACTCTATCTGTGGGAAGGGTGGTCGAACAATAAGCCCCCTACCCAAGATAGCTGAGTCTCCGCTTATCGGAGCGTCCGGGTTTAACTGTCAAAGCGGCTCCATTCAGCTGTCAAAAAGCGGCGCTTCCTGGCAGGCTAGCGCTGGCCGCTTGCAGTATCGTGCTAGAGGGCGCTGAAGAATAAGATTAATTACGTCCGCTGAATGTATCCATCTCGAGTGGGTGATAACTGGCGATAACGAGGCGATAACAATGTGCACACGCCAGCGTTCTTTGAAGTTTCTTTTGTCTTTTGCGGGCGATCTACAGCACCCAGATGCATCCTGTTTTTTGCGTTGGAGAAAGGGGGCGTCGGGGAATGTTCTGTTATAAAAACTGTGTATGAATTCGAGCTCTTTGCCCCAGATTTCCGACAGCATTTCGGCTGGGCGCCTTTTGCTGCAGCAAAATAAAAAGTTTTTCTCCGATCTTCGATCCTTGGTGTGTCTTTTCAACCCTCGACCCCCACAACGGTGGCACAGGGATTCCTGGGTGAGGCTTTCATCTGGGGGCTCGTCCGGGATCCCTCCCTATTTTGGGGGCGAGGGGTCAAGCCAGGCGAAATCCGAACAGCCAGCGGTGGACGAAGAACCGGTGCACGCCTTTCCACTTGAAAAGGGGTTTTCTCGTTCAATGTGGTGGCAGAGACGGCTTTCACTCGGGGAGAAAAACTCTGGCCAGACGGAGAGACGTCTCATGGGAGATTTGGTAAGATATCGGACCGGTCCAGAGTGGGAATTTCGGGGGTGAGCTTCTGAAGTGTGTAAAAGGGTAACAGAACGACGGTTCTGTGTTTTTGGGGAGGAGAAGGGCAGTGTGTATATGTCCTAACATCCCTTGTGAAATAAGTAAATGTTGTTTGGTATGGGCAGCGGGAAGGAGCTCTTGGCTGTCAATGTAGACTAGCGGAAAAAAAGGTTTTAATAGGTAGGGGAATCCAAGACTAGGTTGGGAGACGGCTTGAAATGTGGGCGATTTGTGTGGCCACTGACCCAGTGAATCTGTGAGTGCGTGGAAGGTCGGGGCTTAGCGTTCCCTTTTGACAGAGTGAAAGTGGGCTACGCAGTTCCTGATTACGGGTGACCGTACAGGTCGTAGCCAGAACCGAGTGGTGTGTGTGTGAAAATTGTGTAAAGGTTTAGGAGCGGGTCCAGTGGCTGTGTGTGGGAGAAATATAAGAACATAGCTTAAATAAAATAATTAAAATCATGGGCCAGAACACCAGTAAGCCCTCAACTCCACTTGAGTGCTTCCTTTTAAATTGGCATGCGGCCATCAGAAACTACGATTTTGGAATCAAAATGGAGAGAGAGAGAATGGAGACTTTATGCCAAATTGAATGGCCTATCATGCAAGTAGATTGGCCACCCCAGGGGACATTTAATGAAAGCATCATCAGGCAATTCTGGTTGAAAATTCTTAAAAACTGTCCCGAACATATTCCCTACATTGAAGTTTGGAAAGGAAACGTGAAGAAAAATCCTTCATGGATTCAGATTTGTAGAGAGTTGCCACCTCAAGCCAAGTTGTTGGCTTTGAAGAAAAAGGAGGCAGTTTTAGAAAGCCGTCCCGAAGATTATGATGTTTTTACTCCACCACCTCCTTATCTGGCGGCCATCCCTCCAGGGAATCCAGTGGCTCCCCCTCCAATACTGCCTCCGCCAGGTCCAGTACCTGCTTCCCCTCCAAAGGATGGTGGACACCCCGCACCAAAAGATCCTTCACAACCAGGACCATCAAGTAAACTTCCAAAAGATGAGCAAGAAACGGGGAAAGGGGTCCCTAAGAGAGATGAGGATGAGGAGGAAGAGGAGAGTTAAGAGGAATTCCGTCATAGGATAAAAGGAAATGTAGAATGGGGAGAAGCGGACCATCAAAGAGTGGCCGATTTGATTAAGAAATACAGAGACACAGTGATGGAAGTGGGAAACTTTGCATTAGAGGCGGCAGGAGAGCGAAATTGGGTGAAAAGACAGAGATATCTCCTAAGGGCGTATGATGCGGCAAGGAGACATGAAGAATTTCTTGAGAATAGGAAAATTGAAGAGCAGGCAAAAGTTATGCCCCTGAGGAGAGTGTATGACCCTCTGCCCCAAAATCAACAGGGTCCCCGTACATACTCAATGCAACATATCCCTTTTACCTCAAGCGATATTATAAACTGGAAAAATACTCTTCCAAGCTTGGAGGAAGACCCAGATAAAAATTATGAAACTATGTCTAGTATCTTTAACGTATACATGCCCACCTTTGAAGATGTGCAGCATTTAGTGAGAGGGTTATTTAATGCAGAGGAAACGCGGAAGATTTTCGAGGAGGCTAGAAAGTCCTGTTTAGCAGCAGGAGACACTCCTGCTCAAGCAGAGGCAGCTGTCCCAACAACCATGCCACCTGATTGGGACTATAATGCAGATGCAGGGCGCACTGCTCTGAGAAATTACCACGCAGCAATACTTCAGGGCATCAGAGCTGCTTGCAGGAAGAAAATAAATATGTCAAAAGTCAATGATGTAGTCCAAAAGCAGGATGGATCTCCTGGAGCCTTTTTAGACAGATTATACCAGGCATTTAGAAGGTTTACCCTGATTAACCCTGAGGACCCTGGCATGGAGAATATTGTAAAAACGGCCTTTGTTGCTCAATCTGCTCCTGATATACGAAAGAGAATTCAAAAGGAGGCCAATTTCATGGGGCAGACCTTGCAGTGGATGCTCCAGCTGGCGCAAACGAAATTTAATAATAGGGATGAGGATCAAAGCCCAAAAGGCAAAGGACAAGCCAGGAAAGTGATGGCTCTTAATCAAGTCCCCGAGCCACGCAACTTTAATGCCCCAGGGAACAGGCAAGGACCATTATGCACCGGGTTTTGGATTTGCACCCGGTTTGGATGCACCGGGTTTTAATGGTTTAGTTATTTGTTGTAAATTTATAATTATTGTTTGTGTTTATTGGCGCTTGTTCGCCCGTGTAAGCCGCTTAGAGTTTCGTTTGAAAGATAAGCGGGGTATAAATATAATAATAAATAAATAATAAATAAAAATTAACGAGAAATCAATGTGCACTTTGTGGCCAGACCGGACATTGGCGCAGAGATTGTTTCAGGAACCCCGAAAATCAGAGGCGTGGAGGTTTTAATCAAGGTCCACGATGCCCCTGGCAGCCACCGGCACTTGAAAGATTTTTGGCGCCCAGTTCCTTTAACTTTCAACAACAGAGGAACCCTCAGGTTAATCAAGGACAAGGCGGCCAATTTCACCAAGTAGGTCAAAACCAAGCGCAGTCAGCTCAGGTTCAGCAGGCACCCCAGAGAGGGCAGGGTCCAGCTTGGACCCCACCGTATCAGAACATGATGACTCTGGAAGAAGAAGCCCCTTATTGAAAAGGACAGGGCTTTGGTTCTCGGGAGCCCTTAGTCAGTGTCCAAACCGGGAACGAATCTGTCAGATTTCTTGTGGATACAGGAGCCAGCCATTCAGTGATTCCTCAGCTTGTAAAGCCAATAGACAAGACCTTTTCAATTAGTGTGATGGGTGCCACGGGAAGGCACAACGTGCCTATTTCATGCAACCAGTACAATGCAAGTTGGGAGGACAAGTCGTCCAACACAAATTCTTACATATGCCAGATTGCCCGATCCCTTTGCTGGGGCGCGATTTACTGTTCAAACTGGGGGTGCAGATCACTTTTACCCCTAAGGGAGAGATTCATCTGGCAACTGACAGCAAGGGCCCAGAGGGAGAAGTGTACCTAGAATACCCCTTGAGAGAGAGATGGCGATTGATGGTAGTGGAAGAAGAACCAGTACAGCTGTCCCAAGATTTTCTGGATAAAGTTAACCCCGAGGTGTGGGCAGAAGATAATCCCCCAGGCATGGCACGGAACATCCCTCCTATAGTGGTTCAATTTAAGCTATTTGCAGGACCAGTCTCAGTCCCACAATACCCCATTGGGAAGGCTGCAGCAGAAGGAATTTGGGTCCACCTTAAGAGACTGATAGATCATGGTATCCTTGTCCCCTGTCAATCACAGTGGAATACTCCCCTTCTCCCGGTTTGCAAGCCGGATGGGACTTTTCGCCCAGTTCAGGATCTCCGTTTGGTGAATGAGGCCACCGAACCTCTTCATCAGAACGTGCCGAACCCTTATACGATTCTGGGTTTGATACCGCCAGAAGCAGCTTATTTCACAGTTTTAGATCTGAAAGATGCATATTTTTGTTGCCGACTAGCGCCTCAGAGTCAGCACATTTTTGCCTTTCAATGGGAGGACCCCAAAACTGGTACAAAAACACAATTCAGATGGACCCGTTTGCCTCAGGGGTTCCGAAACTCCAGTACATTATTTGGGTGTGCCCTGGCGTCAGACCTTGCCAATTTCCCCCGAAAACCTGGCCAAATAGTCCTGCAGTATGTAGATGACATTTTGGCGGGAGCAGAAAGCAAGGAAGGCTGTAAGCAGCTTACAATTGATCTTTTAAATCATTTGGCAGCAGCAGGATACAGGGTGACCAGGAAGAAACCCCAAATTTGTCAGAAAACAGTGAGATATTTGGGGTTTGACATTTCCCAACAAAGGCGCCAATTACGAGATGAGAGGAAACATTCAATTATCCAGATTCCCGAGCCCAGGAATAGGAGAGAGCTCAGAGGCTTTTTGGGAGCAGCAGGTTTTTGTTGAATTTGGATTCCAAATTACAGTCTTCTAGTGAAGCCCTTACATTTGGCAACAAGAGGCAAAGAAAGTGATGAGTTCCTGTGGGGTCCGGAACAGAAAGAGAGCTTTAAAGCAATTAAACAGGCATTAATAGAAGCACCGGCTTTGGGGCTCCCTAATCCGAACAAGCCTTTTAATTTATACGTGGATGAAGAAAATGGAGTGGCAAAAGGAGTATTGTGTCAGAAATTAGGAAGCTGGCAGCAGCCAGTGGCATATCTGTCAGAGACATTAATACCAACAGAACAAGGACTTCCGTCTTGCATGAGAGGAGTGGTAGCACTGGCAGCCCTTCTAAAGAAAGCAGATAAATTCACTTTCGGACAGGACACAAAATGTATCACTAAACATGCAGTTCTGCCCCTATTAGATGCCAAAGGAGGGTATCATTTGTCTCAAACTGCCATGATGAAGTGTCAAAAATTGTTCTCAAGGGCTGGTCTTACCTTCCAAACAACAGAGGGCTTAAACCCGGCTACCCTCCTCCCAATTAGTGATCAACCGGCCACCCATGATTGTATACAGACATTAGATGAAGTGTACTCATCACGCCCAGATCTTCTGGACACCCCTCAACCACAGTGGAGGACATGGTTTGTGGATGGTAGCAGTTCGATGATTGAGGGAAAAAGACAGGCAGGATATGCCGTAGTGGAATTGGAAGACATTATGGTGGAAGCTAGACAGTTGCCCCCAGGAACGTCAGCTCAAGTGGCTGAATTGATAGCTCTCACTAGGGCGCTGGAGCTGTCAGAAGGGGAAAGCATTAATATATACACAGACTCTAAGTATGCATTTCTTACCCTCCATGCACATGGGGCACTCTGGAAGGAGCGAGGTCTGCTCACTTCTGAAGGCACATCAGTAGCGCACCCTGAAGTTTTGTTGCAGCTTTTAGATGCTGTTTGGAAGCCGAAAGAGGTGGCAGTTATTCATTGCCATGGGCACAAAGTTGGTCCGGGACTTGTAGCACGAGGGAATAGGTTGGCAGATCGCATTGCCAAACATGCAGCCCAAGGTGCAACTGAAATGCAGCTCAGTCTCATCCCAATAGACATTCTGCCTCCAGAACCACCCAGATATTCGTTAGCTGAAGATGAGTTTGCAGAGGAGCAGGAGTTTGACAGGACACCAGAGGGCTGGTACAAACTCCCAAGTGGGCAATTATGGGTTCCGGAGAGCTTAGCTCGTCAAGTGGTCCAGAATCATCATGACAGCACACATCAAGGTCCTGAAGTGGCATTTAAACATTTGAGTCCTTACTTATACATAGCCAAACTTCGGCAGCTGGCTTCGAATATTTCACACAGGTGTGTCATTTGCCAAAGGAATAATCCTAGGACAGGACCCTTGCTGAAGAGATGCTCCCCTGAGAGATATTAGATATTAATATGCACAGATATTAATGATCCAGTAAGCTTCCTGCACAGCATTCTGGGGGGCGTTATTGACTCTTTCTCCTGCACGGGAAAGCCCTGGGAGAGGGGAAATAGAGTCCCTAAGATTAAGATGCAGGAAGCAGATAACTGACTATCTTGTCCTTCCATTCTGGCCACAAGGAACAAACAGACCATTAATGATTACCCTCACCTCATGGGATGGGATAGCAAGCTGCTGGGGTATCAATCATTACCATCCCTTGCTAGGGGACATGACCACATCACAGAAAGCCCTCCCCAGGAGTCCATCAAGCCAATGACAGGCTGACACCTAGGACACCACACGATACCTGTAACTCCGCCTCTTACAGCTAATAAAGGTGTGCCTTGCAGCCTGCTCGGGGGAGAAGAAGAGCATGGCGGCCTGACACTTGAACCCAACCCCGCGTCCGTGTAGGTTATTTCCCTACATATGGCGCCCGAACGTGGGGCTCCTTAAGGGCATGCAAACTCCTGAGACCGACTGAGACGCAGACCCTCCCAAGAAGCAAGGAACCGGCTCGAATCCCCATCCAACCTGCCCGTGAAGAGGCTGAGTGCACTAAATCATCCATTGGATCCCAAAGGTAAGGATGGGAGCTGTTTTCTCAGAGTCAGAAGACAGAATTGGAAATGAGCTGGGAGATTTAGTTCAGAAATCAGGGTTTTGCAAGACATGGGCAGTCTTAAGAGAGCATCTGCAGGCAGAAGCTTTCATTCAGGAGGAGAATGCGTGGGAATGCAGGCCAGGAGGAGAATTAGAAACCATCGAAGCCATGCCAATAAGAGTACAACCTTTGCCCACAGTCCCTAAGGTGGTATCAGGGGGGCAGGGAAATATTTGCGTCAACCAAGAAGTCAGAGCAGAGTCTGGGCAACCCCTGGGTCAGAAACCAGTAGCAGGAACGGAGATTCAGGCAGAAAATTCCAGGGTTGGCAAGCAGAACGCAGGTGATAAAGCAGAGCAGCAATGGGGACGCATGCAAATGTCCATTTCACTTCTTCCCACAGATTTTCAGATGTCCCTACCAATAATTTTTCCACCTAGTGACCTGCAGTTAGGAACAGTGTCCCAGAATCAGGAATTGGTTGAGGAAAGGGAATTCCAAGGGGATTTAGGAAAATCAGCACCAAACCCCGTGCTAAAAGATCCTTCCATTGAGAAAAGTCCCACAAAAGGGAAAAATGAGACCCAAGAAACAGCTCTCATCAAACCCCAGAAGCAGGAGGGGAAAAATTTTGTCCTGCCTCCAAAAAGCAGAGAGAAACCCCACACGGAAGAATTGTCCAGAGAAAGCTACCACGTGGGTGAGACATTAGAGAAACAGTCTCTAAAATTCATCAAGAGAGGAAGTGTTTCTCTCGTGGAACCTTACAGCAAGCAGCGAAATCAGGTTCACAGGGAGAGATTAATTAGTGTAAAAAAATCCCTGGAAAAATTGCAGGCTCCTGACTTTCCTTACGTTGATCAGGAGCGGCAAGCTTTTCAAAAGCATGCAAAGAGTTCAATTTCCTGCTTACTCCCCTCAGTGCTGAACTCAAGAAAAAGGTTAGGTCCCAATGCAGATTCAAGGCACCGTCATTTCAAATTCAGAAGGAAGCATTGGGGATACTTTGGAAAAGAAGATTAAGGATAGATAGAAAATCCTGTTGGTGCTTTGGCTTTTTCCCCTTTGTTGAAAAGCAGAAACTCCCCCCCTCTCCTTTTTCTGAAAAAGCAGAAAGCTTAGGAATTCCCCATCTCTCCCCCTCCTTTTTCTGAGAAGCAGAAGGCAGTAAGCTTTTCCTTTTCTGAATGTTTGCACAGAGCAAAAGACAATCTTTCCTTCACCTCCCCCCACACACACCTCAATGTCCGGCTTTGCTAGAGCAAGGGGGCGGGGGGGGGAGGAGAGCTAGGATTTAGTATTCTACAGAGCACAAGGCTAGAAAGAGATAGTTTGTCCTGATAACTCAGCTCACAGGAATAGAAAAACAAGGAAGCTAGGAAAATATTTCAGAATTGTTCCCAGATCTTTCTTAGCCCAAGAAAATACCATTCCCTCACGATCTCAGCTCAGAGAGAGCGGGAGGGGGGATGGTGGAGCGATGAATCACGTCACGTGTTGTCAGGCAGATTTCAAGAGCAAAAACTGCAGTAGTTTTCCATCAAAACCCACCCCAGGGGTGGGGAGGGGATGTCTGTCATGCTTGCTTAAGAGATAAGCCTCTGGCAAACAGTCCTCCCCTTATCAATGCCTGCATGCCAGGATGGGGGGGGGGGAGAGGGAGAGTTACCAGCACTCCTTACCAGCAGGAAAAAGGCCATTCAAAGATGTAGTGAAATTTTAACCAACAGATTTTAACCAAACAACATTTCAAAGCCTTTGTGTAATTTACACAGCAACTTCCTCACCATTCTATTAGCAAGCCTTTTTGTTGACTGTTTCCAACTGCAAATTGAAGCGCAGACAGCTTTATTTTCAGGAGTCAGAAATCCACAATGCTCAAGATTTAAAAATATATGTATGAAACTAATGACTTTATTTTATTTCCTAACCGTCTGCTAAGAGATAATTCAATTTTCCTCTTAGGGTAAAGCCAATCATTAATACTTGTACAATTTTAAGAAAAAAGAAAAGGGAGGAAATCCCTGGAAAATGGCAAGCAAAGTTTGCTTGTTTCATTTACCCTGAGAGAAAAAATAGATAGGCTTTCTTTCTCTCTTTCTCTCTCTCTCTTTCTCTCTCTCTCTTTCGCTCACTTTATATCACAGATGCAGTCCAGAGGAGTCAACTCCCGTGACCAGCAAACTGAAGTATTGCCATCAGAGTGGTGCAGAACTTCCTTCCATCGTGCAATTCACCAAGCATGATTGCTTGCTTGCCAGCAGTGTCTCCTGCACCAACCATGATTTGCTTGCCAAACAATCAAAGAACATTCTTTATACAAAGGAACATTTCTCACACAGGTGTAAAGCATTCGGATTTGCTCCAGAAGAACAACAAAGGACAATGCATTTCCCAAACTCAAATGAACTTTGAAAAAGACCTTTCAGCACAACCACACAAACATTTCTGGACACTTGGAGCAGAAGAGACGATGGCCAGTTAGTTATTTCCTTCCCTCTCACAAATGTGACCTTAGATAGATAGGCAATAATGACTATGTATTCAAGTATGAAATGGGTTCATGTATCGTGTATTTGCTTGCTATATTTCTATGCTTCATCCTATGCGTATAAGCGTGTTTCATATGCTTATGTATAATCATGGGTATGTGTCATGCTATGTATAACTGAACCTTTATCTGATCTACCTCAGAGTTTCACCCATCAAGGGTAGGGCACACACACACATATATATAGGGCTCTTACCTTCAGCCAAACACTTTAGGCCACAATTAGATAGCACACCACAGATTAGGACGTACACCCTAGTCTCCCCCAGACCAGATGCAAGAAGCCTTCACTCTTTGCCCACAGCCTAGGATGCCTACCATAATCTTAGTGACACCATAAGGAACATGTGGGTGGATTGGGGAACGCCACAAGGAATATCACCTCACAAACTCCCAATGCAAGCAGTGCCACTCCTTCCCTTAGATAGGAACTCCACTCACTCTTAGTGCCAAGCCACATTGCAGTTGCCATGCACAAGATATGCCATGCAGCTTGTTATCCCGGCAGCCCATCTCTAGCACTCAAGAGACTGGCCTAGTCCGTGTTCTTAAACAAAAAAGGGGGAGATGAAGAGATGATCCCCTGAGAGATATTAGATATTAATATGCACAGATATTAATGATCCAGTAAGCTTCCTGCACAGCATTCTGGGGGGCGTTATTGACTCTTTCTCCTGCACGGGAAAGCCCTGGGAGAGGGGAAATAGAGTCCCTAAGATTAAGATGCAGGAAGCAGATAACTGACTATCTTGTCCTTCCATTCTGGCCACAAGGAACAAACAGACCATTAATGATTACCCTCACCTCATGGGATGGGATAGCAAGCTGCTGGGGTATCAATCATTACCATCCCTTGCTAGGGGACATGACCACATCACAGAAAGCCCTCCCCAGGAGTCCATCAAGCCAATGACAGGCTGACACCTAGGACACCACACGATACCTGTAACTCCGCCTCTTACAGCTAATAAAGGTGTGCCTTGCAGCCTGCTCGGGGGAGAAGAAGAGCATGGCGGCCTGACACTTGAACCCAACCCCGCGTCCGTGTAGGTTATTTCCCTACACCTTGTCACCTCCAGGGATTCAATATAGTGGAAAGGAGCCCTTTGAGGACATGCAGGTGGACTTTACAGAATTGCCCAGATGTGGACTATACCGCTACATGCTTGTGTTAGTGTGCACATTTACTGGTTGGCCTGAGGCTTTCCCAACAAAAATTGAAAGGGCCAGTGAGGTAATTCGCTGCCTCCTGAGGGATCACCTGCCGAGGCACGGGATACCCCGCACACTTTCCTCAGATAACGGTCCCAGTTTCATTCATCATGTTCTTCAAGGACTGGCTAGGGCATTGCAGGTCAAGTGGAATTTGCATACAGCATACCGGCCTCAAAGTTCAGGACGAGTGGAGAGGATGAACAGGACTTTAAAGGGCCATTTGTCTAAACTTACTCAAGAAACGGGAAGAAGTTGGGTGGAAATGCTCCCCATTGCTCTTTTTAGGAGCAGGACTACCCCTTCAAGCCAAACTGGCATTTCTCCCTTTGAGCTTGTGTATGGCAGGCCAGTCCCAATTTCATGTGGCTTGCGTCCAGAGAGTGTAGCTTCTTTGACACATGCAAAATATCTTCAGATGCTTGGCCGGTCTCTTTCTTCTTTACACAGATGGACTCTTGGACGGTTGCCCGTGTCACTACAGGAGCCTCTCCATCGCTTTGAGCCGGGAGATTCGGTCTGGATCAAAGATTGGAATCAGCTGCCTCTGCGTCCGAAGTGGAAGGGTCCTTATGTGGTGCTGCTATCAACACCAACAGCTGTCAAGGTCGCCAAAGTGAGTGCCTGGATTCATCACACCCGCGTGAAGAGAACTGCCCCACCGAATGAGGAAGAAGAGTGGACAGTGCGCGCCAACCCAGATGACAGCTTGAAACTAGTCTTCAAGAAGGTTGCTTTGGACATAATAAGGCCAAAGTAAAATCTTGGCTTTCTATGTAAAGGATAGAAGGTGCTTTTGACAGGAAAAAACCTGCCTTTTCTTGTCAGTTTTTGAATTTCCCGCCTTCCAAATTGATCCCTCTTACAAGAAGAGGAGGGAGCAAACCGCAACAAAAGCGGGTGATTTCCTTCAGCTGAAGCGACTAGGGCAACATTCTGTGCGAGACTTTGTTTCAAAGTGTCTTTTTACGGAAGTCGAACAGTGCTTCCCTGCTGGTTTCCTGGAAGAACTGCAGCGAGCGAAGTGGCGCTCCGGTAGCGCAGCAGCTGTCAACGAGCGTTCTGAGAGCTGTCAGTGAACGTTCCAAGAGCTGTCAAACGCTCCGCGGCTGTTAAGAGCGCTTACAGGAAGCCCTGGACGCTTCAGTGAGTTGATTTTTCGAGCGAATTCATTTCATTAGCTTGTCAATTATTAGTATATGTGTATTAGTGGCTTCTTTGATTGATATATTTAGAAATGAGAATTCAGTGAGATGTTTCATTTCACCAAAGTGATGATTTTCTTGTTCCTACTGCCCATTTGCTTGGCTGCCAGTCCTGAGGGTATGGAAGAGTGTACCCCCTGCATAATAGCAGCAAGACAAGGCAATAGGGTAGTGAACACTTTGACATACTATACACAGAAGCCAGTGGAGTGTAAGCGGGCTGGTACTGCCTGCCTAAATCAGGACAAGATGTATCATATATGCGAAAGTGAATCTGGAGGTCACCTATGTTACAAGCCTCAGGTTCCTATCAGATATAATTACACCTTATGGGCAGGAATGGCAAGAACCAAGGAGCCCAGGAGAGACAATCCAGAAGGTGGGGGAATTTTGTATTATTTAAATTTCACTGTAGTGTTACAATACAGCATCAGGCGAGCAATAATTTGGTTCAATGCCTGTGATGCCTTAAGTAAAGGTCTGGGAACCCGCTGTGGATCAAAGGCATGGGCACATGCATACAGATCTGAGCATAAGTATTTGTGTTACCCCCATGAAGGTGCAAGGGCAGGAAACCCTGAAGTTTGGGCACCATGTGGGTCAAACTAATTATGTTCAGGATGGGGTTGTGTGTGTGCCTTCACAGCAGGAGGCTATCCAGGTTGTCCCCATGTTATGCAGTTCAGAAGATTAGGAGGGAACAATGTTAGCCTGATGATTGAGCACACGCATCCGCCCGCCCAAGTATATGGGTTTGGAATTGATGGGCCAGGGAAGGACCCAGTAACCTACCTGACAATCACACACACAGAAATAAGAGGTGGAGAAAAGAAGAGCCATTCCTGGTCAGTGGAGAATATTGTGGAAAGGTTAAAGGACAATCCTTATGGAATCTCCCAACAGGCCAAAAATTTGTTTTTGGAGATGGCCCAATCAATAGCCACTGAATTAGGGGTCTCAAACTGCTATGTTTGTGGAGGAACTAATTATGGCGAAGACTGGCCTTGGAAAGCTATGGAGATTTCTCCACAACTGTATAATAACATGTCTAGAATTGGCAATGTCACCAGGAGGACTCAGTCCCAGAATATGACATGGACCATCACATCTCACTTAGTGGGTCGTGTCTGCTTTTCCCAAAATGGTTCTATTCAGTGGGCTATCTGACCTGCATAGGAACCTGGGAAAATGGCATCTGGTCCTCCCCATCCTATGCTCTACAACCAGAGAAGTTTAATGCTACTTTTCTGCCATTTTTGTACTCAGCATCATCAGAACAATGGAAAGCCCCTCTAAATATGTATTGGGTCTGTGGAAATATGGCTTACGAGTACTTGCCTCATTCATGGTCAGGTTCATGTGTGTTGGCATTCATAAAGCCATCATTCTTTCTGGTCCCTATTCAAACACAACAATATTTGGCAGCCCCAGTCTATGGCCCTCTAAATAGAAGGAAGTGTGATGACACCCCATTTGCAGGGTTTTCATGCAAGAACCCAGAGGAATATGAAGGGGATATTTGGGACTCACAGAGGATTGTTTGTGTTTATGGTCCAGCCACTTGGGCTCAAGATAGCTCTTGGGGGTACAGAGCCCCTATCTACATGCTGAATAGAATTATTCGTTTACAGGCAGTTTTGGATTTGGCAGGTCAGCGCATCACCACAGCGCTAACTGCTATAGCAGAGGTAACAGATCAATTAAGAACAGCTGTTTATCAAAACAGGCTCGCTCTTGATTATCTTCTGGCTTCTGAGAATGGAGTATGTGGTAAATTTAATTTAACTAACTGCTGTTTGAAGATTGACCCTGTGGGCAAGGTCGTGACCCAGCTTGCCACGGAAATTAAACAGTTAACTTTTAATCCAACCCAAAAATGGGAAGGCATACAATGGCAGTGGTTAAATGATTTCATGCCACAAACTTGGATGAAAACTTTAGTAAGTTTATTGATTGCTCCTTTGTGTTTTTTATTATTTGCCTTGATATGTATTCCTTGTTTATTGCGGTTTGTGCAGTCAACTGTTTCAAAGATGGTGGAGAAAATCACTGGTCCTAAGTTGATTGCAGTCCTTCAGGATTATGAGGCCCTCTGAGGGGACGACTCTGATTGAGTGTCCTGCAGAAGAGGAGGGATTAATAGGGAATGATTAATCAATGTATTAAACATGTTTATGATATATATATTAGCCGCCATTGTAGATAAAATGGCAGGCTCTCTATTTTTCTATAAGTCTTCTCTGTCCCTTGATTCACCTCGCCCCACACAACTGTTCAGCAAAGCACTACACTATTTCCATTTTCCTAAGCCTGTCCTGTGAGATAAACAGGATACAGGCAACGGACGAACTCTATATGTGGGAAGGGTGGTCGAACAATAAGCCCCCTACCCAAGATAGCTGAGTCTCCGCTTATCGGAGCGTCCGGGTTTAACTGTCAAAGCGGCTCCATTCAGCTGTCAAAAAGCGGCGCTTCCTGGCAGGCTAGCGCTGGCCGCTTGCAGTATCGTGCTAGAGGGCGCTGAAGAATAAGATTAATTACGTCTGCTGAATGTATCCATCTCGAGTGGGTGATAAGTGGCGATAACGAGGCGATAACAATGTGCACACGCCAGCGTTCTTTGAAGTTTCTTCTGTCTTTTGCGGGCGATCTACAGCACCCAGATGCATCCTGTTTTTTGCGTTGGAGAAAGGGGGCGTCGGGGAATGTTCTGTTATAAAAACTGTGTATGAATTCGAGCTCTTTGCCCCAGATTTCCGACAGCATTTCGGCTGGGCGCCTTTTGCTGCAGCAAAATAAAAAGTTTTTCTCCGATCTTCGATCCTTGGCGTGTCTTTTCAACCCTCGACCCCCACAACGGTGGCACAGGGATTCCTGGGTGAGGCTTTCATTGCAATGGAAGAAACAGTGCCAGAGTCAGACCAACCTGTCCTACGCGTGTGTTGGTTTGCTCATTCCCTTTGTTCCATGTTCTCCTCCGCAAACAATAAGAAGACAGTCCTGGAGTCCATCTGACTCAACACCTTTGCTCCGCCACAGCCACATCAATGCCTCCAGGAGGGCAGAGCTTGGAGCCAAGGACCCTCCCCAAAGACCCCCACCACACCCTGCAAAGGACATTTCAGGAGACAGTGCTTCTGCATGTGGAAGCTCCACTGGTCAGCATGAGAAGGGGCCACAGACAAATCTCTTCGCCATTGCATGCCTTTCTCTAAACTCATTTAAAAACCACATGGGTCCAACTTGTGGCAGCCAACGCCCTCCCAAATTTTTGGCCTGGTTCAGAACCACTGTTTCTTCTTCTCTGGTGCAAATGCCTCACCCATTGTCTCCTTTTCTCCAGGCTAAATCAGCCCACTACTCTCAGGCTATCCTCGGAGGGCTTGGTTTCCAGCACCCCCCCCATCATCCTTGTCATCACCCTCCTCTGAACTTGCTCCTGCTTGTCAGCATCACCGAATAGCCCCGGGCCGAAGGATCCATGATTTCTCTGGCATACTCTGTGGGCATCAGTGAGGTTGACAGTTTCTTGGTGGTTTTGCAAAAATCCCCCCTAAACATCCTATAAAATCATGATGAGGGATCCTTTCTTGATAATAATAATACCTTTATTGTCAATGTACAACATGTGCACAATGAAATTGGCTGAGTCTCCCATGCCCACCCCCACCACCATCCCGCCCCCATCTCACTGGCAACCACTCAGTCTTACTGCACCCTGTGTACTTGACACAGAATGCGCCAGCCCACAGGTCAGTTCTTCTATACTTGTCCTGGGATTATTTCCCATTCAGCAGTCTGACAGCCCATGGATAAAAACTGTTCTTCAGTCTGTTGGTACGGCAGGCTATACTACGATATCTTCTGCCTGATGGTAACAAGGTAAAAAAGTGCTGACCGGGGTGTGAGTCATCCTTAAGAATTTTTCCGACCCTCCTGAGGCAACGATCCCTAGCGATGTCGTCCAGTGCACTCAGGGGACAGCCCATGATATACTGAGCTGTGCTTACCACCCTCTGTAGTGTCTTCCTGTCAGCAGCTGTCAATCCAGCGTACCAAACGGTAATGCAATATGTGAGGATGCTTTCAACTGTGGACCGGTAGAAGGAGATAATCAGTTGTTGCTTCACTTTGTTCTTACGCAAGACCCTAAGGAAATGCAGTCTCTGCTGGGCCTTCCTGACTACTTTGGTTGTATTAATTCCCCAGGATAGATCCTCACTGAGGTAAACTCCCAGAAATTTAAAGGAAGAAACTCTCTCCACACACACCCCCTGGATGTACAATGGGGCTAGTTCCTCTCTCTTCCTCCGGAAGTCCAGCACCATCTCCTTTGTCTTGGTAATATTTAGATGCAAGTTGTTTTCTAGGCACCATGTGGATAATTTTTGGACCTCATTCCTGTACGGTGATTCATCTCCCCCTGTAATAAGACCCATTATGGTGGTATCGTCTGCGAACTTAATAATCACAGTAGATGGATCAGATGATACACAATCATATGTGTACAGTGAATACAGGAAGGGACTAAGCACACAGCCCTGTGGGGAGCCGGTGCTAAGCTTCAGGGAAGTAGATGTGAAAGGCCCAACCCTCACTGTTTGTGAGCGGTCCCTTAGAAAGTCCTTGATCCAATCACAGATGGTAGAAGAAAGGTCCAAATCAGCCAGCTTTTTAATAAGAATGCTTGGTAGGATGGTGTTAAAAGCTGAACTGTAGTCAATGAAAAGCATCCTAACATAATTTCCAGGTTTCTCCAGATGACTCACTGCAAGGTGTAAGGCAGTAGCTATGGCATCATCTGTTGATCTGTTTCTCCTATAGGCAAACTGATGTTTATCAAAGTCTGGTGGAAAACATGTTTTAAGGTATTGGAGAACCAATCTTTCAAAGCATTTCATCACTACAGACGTTAATGCAATAATTGCATCTATCCATCTTTTATGTTCCTCCCGATCTTCCCACTACTACACCCTCAGCAGAAAACCGAGCACAAGATGTCCATTGGCATAAGGAGGCATCAACACACCAAAAGAAGACCAGTGTGTCGGGTGGAGAGGGAAACACACAAAGAAATATTCAGGTGCCCTGATTTGACACAGGAGCACCCCAAACCATAAGAAACCCGAGGCGGAATACAGAATAAAAAAAAGCACTAGGTCCCTGGCTGACAGGATTTGTCATGGACTGGGGAGCACACTGTTACAGGGGAAATGTGATGTAGAATGTGAGTCATCTGAACCCAAAGAAAACCCGTGTGACCAATGAGGGAAGCTGGAGAGACATCTTGGAGGTGTGAAGGCAGCCTCCCTGCTCGACGTGGTTGCTGCCTCTTTACCACGGCCCTCTCGCAGGGCCATAGCTGCCCCCCTGGGCTGTTCCTGGAGGCCTCTTTGGGGAGCTTGTGGTCTGGCTGGGCCACGAGGCTCCTTCTCTAGCTTTGGTGTGGCTCAGTGGTTGAGGGTGCAGGAGGATGAATGAGAGGGAGCCGGCGTTTGCGTCTCAAGGCCACGTGGGCTGATGCAGGTGTGCAAGGGATGGAAACGCCAACCAGCCGACCGACCGACCGGTGTGCTTGCGCCTGCCTGCCCACCGCCCTCCCACAGTGGCTACGCCTCTTAGTCTGTGCGTCTGTAGATGGCAGGACTCTCTTCCTTCTCCCCGTCCTCCTCACGAGGAAACCAGGGCAAAAAGGAGCCTCACGAGAGGCTTCGCCATCATTCAGGGAAGAAGAGGCAGCCTGCAGGGATGAGGAGGGAGGGAGACCCACTTGCTCACTGGCCCTCCTCTTGGAAAGCCTGGCTGCCACCCCCCCCCGCTGTTGTCTCCCCTTGTAACAGAAGCGGAAAGCACCCCTTCTCTCGGCTGCAGCTTCCTGAACATCAGCTGGTCGTCCTGAGTTCTAATTTTATTTCTTCAATTTATATCCTGCTCTCATTAGTGCCGAGGCAGCACCCTGGGAGGTTACAATGAACGTGTTACAAAACAAAAGATAAAAGCATTAGAGGCAATTACAGCTGGCACTTAAAAACAGATGGCATGGACCGGTCATACAAAACCAGAGCAGACGGAGGACGAGGGCATGGCGGGGGGGGGGTACCAGCAGGATTGACGTGGGGAGCCTCCCTGAAGAGCCACCGCTTCCATGACCCCCCCCCCCAAAAAAAGTATCAGCAGGGAGGGGGCCAGGCTGAATCTCCTCCGGGCGTTGGTTTCACATGGATGGAGCCACCACCAAGAAGGCCCTACCTCTTTCATGGGAGACTTACGGGCCTCCCTCAGGGCACAGCACTCCCGCCCGCACACAGAGGACCCTTGTGGGTCAGATGGCTGTCACAAAAGAAAGCAGCTCTGACAAGGAAGATGGGCTCAGGAAAGCTGTTTAGGGTCTCTGAGGCTCCTTTGCCGGGTTTAGGCTGTGAGCCCAAGGTTAGTGGGCAAGCTGGGGTTCTCCTGGGCCACTAAAGGTGGCAAGCAAAGCCACTGCCTGGCTGCCTTCCCAATGGACGCCAGGGTCCAGCTGCCTCCTTGGGGATTGCTTTCGCTTCCTCTCAGGGGGAACAGCTGGTCCACCGAGAAGGTGCACGGCTCCCTGGGGGCAGGAGGGCCAGTGAAATGGGGACTATTCTGGGATGCCCGGGCTCCTTACTGCTTTGTCCTCTCTCCTTCCATCTCTCTCTCTCTCTCTCTCTCTCTCACACACACACACACACACATGCACAAAAACACCTCTGTGCTCCGAGACAGCAGGGCCTTCTTGGTGGCTGCTTCAAGCCCAAGATCTTTTTGTCCTGGCAGGACTGGGCCAACCCCTCAGGTCGGGTGCAGAAGGAGCTCCCGGGAGGGTTTAAACGCCTCTCTTTTCTTTTATTTAACTGGCGTTTTACATCTGAAATTCATTTTTTCCTGCTTAGCCCATGTTTGCTTTATCCAGTGCCACTGCAAGCCACACGGAAAACCCCGTTTTACCAGAGAAAGGCCAGACAAAAGACTTTGAGCTCACAGAGACCGCCCTGTGTGCCCAAAGGAACCACCAAGGTGGAAGGGGGACCCTGTGGATCAGCCCTTGTGGGAGGAGGCATGGGGTATGGGGATTCGAACTCCCAGCCTCCAGATCCACAGCCAGAGGCTTAAGCCACTGAGCGATCCAACAGTGTATTGTGCTCATTGCTTGAGTTTTATTGATCTTCTCCTGTTCCTGGACATATTTGCAGGTCTTAAGGTGCGGCTGTGCTGATTCTTCGCTGTTCCCCAAGTTCTCTGCTGGAAGAGGCTTCTGAGGGACCCTGATCAAGGGTGTGTGTGGGGGGTTAACCCCTCCTTCCCGCAGTGTCTCTCTTCTCATCTCTTCGCATCACTGTCCTCACCTTAGCCAGCCAGGCACTGCCGGCATTCCAGGCAGGGGTGGTGGTGGTAAAAGAGTGGGGAGGGGTCCCTGTTGGGCTGCAGAGCGGCTGCCCCTTCCTCTAGGCCTGGAGGAAGTGGGCTATCAGGTGAGGTGGTCTGGTGGGGCATTGGGGGCCCAAGCCATCCCACGTGCCAGGCCTTTGACCCATTGGTCACTCCGCCAATGCCTCCACTCTGGCCCCACCTTGTTCTGATCACGACTGGGGGGAGAGAAAGAGGGAGGCTGGGAGGCAGGCAAGAGCGCCCTTCTGGCTAGAGGCCCGCCTGCTTTAGGCTCTTCCCGCCGCTGCCGCCGCTCCCCACGAGTTGGCCTCGGCTGTATTCCTGGGTGAACTTGGCATGGAACTCTGTCACCTTCTGCAGCATCACTTCCAGCTTCTCCAGAGGCGGCAGGATGGTCATTCTGCCAGGGAGAGAGAGGTTGAGAAAAGAAGCCGCTTAGGGAGAGGGGACGGAGGAGCAGTAGGACCTGGAAGGGGTTCCCGGACAGCATCTCCCCACCCCCACCCCTCATCTGCCTTTAGGGGATGCCCTTTCCCCTCCGCAGTGCAGAGAAAGCAGCCTGGGGCCAAAGGATCCTCTTGTGGGGACCTACGGCCCGAGGCGGTCATCCGGCTCCACCTAGGAGTCAAGCGGGCCCTTTCCTTGGCAACCCCAAGCCCTTTACTGGTTCAGAAGAAGGGTGTTGTGGGAGGAGGTGAGGCGCTCAGCCTGTGGGGAAGAGCTTGTGGGAGGCTTCTCTAGTGGCCGGATGTGGCCTTATGCACAGAGAGGCGCACCGAGGAGGCTGGAGCGCCAGGCGGTGCCCCTGCAGACTGAAGGGGGAATGAATGGGCAGGGGAGAATCCCAAGATTTAGGGAGAAGACGGGGCCCCCATGGCTGGCGTGACTAGGGGGAACTCTCGCAGGGTGGCGGCGGCTGACAGTAACCCAAGAAGTCCTTCCCAGAGGGCTAAGGTTGGAGTCCGTGTATCTGAGACAAACGCCCTGGGAATGACCCTCTTCACAGGATCCTAGAAGGATGGAGCAGAAAGGGTCCTCCAAGGCCATCCAGTCCACCCCCCACCCCTGCTCAAGGCAAGAAGGCGAACCGAAGCAGATCTAGCGAAGGGTGTCCATGTTGTCTCTGGAGCACCTCCAGGGTTGGAGTGCTCGCCACCTCCCGAGGTCATGGGCCTCATGGGGACTCTTGAGGGGTTGCTTGACTGAGCCCAGCCCCCCCCCACACACACCAGAGAGCCAGGGGAGGCTGACCTGAAGTGGAAGGTGCCCTCCTTCTGGCCAAAGCCACTGCCCGGCACGACGCAGATCCCGGTCTCCTCCAGCAGCTTCAGGCAGAAAAGCATGTCTGGGGACTGCCCTTGTGCCTGGTGAAAGAGAGGCCGGACCCCCAGGGTGGGGGTAGGGGGTGGGGGTGGGGGTGAGGAAAGAGAGAAGACCGTCAGGGGAGTAGAGGAAGAGAAACCCCCCCCTGGCGCCCTGGGGGGGGGATCAGGCCCGAGTGGAGGCTCCTCGCCAGGGAGCTTCCCAGCCTCTTCTTACCTCGGCTTCTTGCACGGCCAGAGGGGGCAGCTGGATCTGGGGGAAGGCGTACATGGCCCCCTGCACTGGGTTGCAGCGGATCCCGGGGGCCTGGTTCAAGACCCCCTCCGTCAGCCGGGCCTTCTTGGCCAGGGTGCTCAGGACGGCCTGCTTCTCCTGCGGACAGAGACCCACGGGGTCAGAGGAAGCAGAGAGGGAGAGCAGAGATGCAGTGGGGAAGGGCGGGGGGGGCATGGATACTCAGCAGGAGTTCCTGAGCAAAGTCTTCTGAAAATCAGAGAAAGAACCAGAAACTCTGAAAAATGTTTGACGCTCTGCGACCTCGGGGGGGGGTGGCTATTTATTATTATTATTATTATTATTATTATTATTATTATTATTATTATTATTATTATTATTATTATTATTATTATTATTATTATTATTATTATTTATTAATTAATTAATTAACCACACAGCTACCTACGCTGGATTTTATATTACCAATCACTAGTTGAACGCTTCCCAAGCGTTTAGGACTCAGTGATGTATCAGCAAATTATGCGAGCAGATCCCAGTAAGGTGGCTTTCTGCATTTGACTGATGGTATTATTATCAATCAGTCAGTCAGTCAATCAATCAATCAATCAATCAATTAATTGATTGTAATTATAAATGTAATTAATTAATTAATTAATTAATTACATTTATATACTGCTCCGTCTAGCTACATAGCTACTCTGGGCAGCTGACAAACTGGACAGAAATCAAAACCATATTCAATAAAATACAATATAATAGATAAGCACAAACAAATAAATAAAAACATAATAACTAGGAAAAAATATGTATCAAAAACATAGAACAGGAGCCAGATGGGCCACAGATAAAAACAAAACAAATACATAATAGCAAGCATTATTAGAACAGATTAATATCCAGGGGAAGCCTTTTTAAATAGCCAGGTCTTCCCAGGGAAACAGGCCCCTAAGGGGGTGCGTGGCTGGGTGCCTGTGGGGTTCTGAAGCTTCCGCTTCCTTGGGGCTGGGGCACAGAAAAACACCCACGGGCCTGAGCAAGGGTGGGCACGGCGTGTGAGCGCGGGAGGTGCCAGCCTGGGCCCTGGAGTGGCAGGGAGTGAGAGGGGCCTCCGACGGATCCGCTGCCACCACTGCTGCCCTTCCTCCAAGGACGCAAGGTCCTGGTGGCCGCTTCACCCACCTGGCTGAACTGCAGGTAGGAAGGCTCGCCCGGCTGCGGAGGGTTCACGACCACATCCAGGAGGACCTGCCCGGTCACCGGCGGGCACAGCCGCACGGACACCAGCTTGGTCAGCTGCTGCAGAACGCGGGGGTCCATGTTGATCACTTCCATGTAACCACCCCGAAAACCACACCTGGCGAGGAGTGGGAGCAGGAGGTGACCCCAGGCGCTCTGGGGCAGGGGGGCGAGGCACGAGCAAGGGTCCCCTCGCCCAACTCCCAGGCTTCCTCGCTGGGTTTCCACCCGGGGTCTCATCCGGCTGGGAGGGCGCTCTGCTCTCCCTGCCTTGGCTTGGCAGGAGGGGGTGGGCAAGGAGGGGGCGCACAGGCCCTGCAGCAGGAGGAGGAGGAGGAGCGGCCAGGCTACTCACTCGCCCATGAAGCCCTTGGAGATGGAGTGAAAGGAGGCCAGCTCCACGCTCCCCGAGTACTTGGGGCCCATCTCAAATAGCACCTTCTTGAAGGAGTGGAAGTGGGAGCCCTCGGCGTAGACGTTGTCCTGGTAAACCTGGGGTGGAGAGAACCACACGACAGTCAGCTGCAGCCAGCGTCCAGTCCACAGCCATGCTGTATCTCCAAAGTATTGGGACAATAACAACCGTGCATGCAGTTAACACTGGGCATCAGTGGGAGGGAGCTTTCACAAGCAAAGGGGGCTGGCTCTTTTTGCCACTGGCCAATAAGCAGAGCCCGGCTTCTGCCCCTCTTCTTCCTGGTCAGCCTGCATGCTTTCTTCTCTCTCTCTCTCTCTCTCTCTCTCTCTCTCTCTCTCTCTCTCTCTCTTCCTCTGCCCTTGCCACCATCCTGTCATGGCAGGAGGTTGTCCCACATGTGGAGATTGCAGCCTTCCTTTTATTCTTCTGTTTGTAACTACTGACCACAAACTGTAAGTAAAGATATTTCCCCCACCTTTTTTTCTACTTAAAATGGTTCCAGAGTTATTTTGAAGGGTATGGATCAAGCCTATAGCTGTATTAGTGGCCCACAGGCATATTTGAGGGGTATGGATCAAGCCTATAGCTGTATTAGTGGCCCACAGGCATATTTGAGGGGTATGGATCAAGCCTATAGCTGTGCCCTGTATAATGTGGGCACAAACAAGGTATAAGCCATACAAATTATGTATTTACATATATATATATTTCCTTTATTATTCACACATGTATTCTTTATTCCTGCAAACTTTGAGAAAGGGGGCCCCTGTGGGATTGTTTTTCTGTGCTACTCGGAGCATTGTACAACTTAATTAGGCATAGTTGAGCCAAGAAAAGTCTTATCTCTCTCGGCTGAGAGAACAGCTGCTATCCATCAATTGTCAAACTCCAGGGTCATAAAACGCTTGCAGATCCGTGGAGCTCGGTACTAGCCAGTTCAAACAAACGCTCCAATTAAAATATTTAGCTGTTGCAAGAATACCAATTAGTGTTTGATGTGTGTAACCTATGCATATGACGTAAGATGCAAATGGGAGGAGGAAGGAGCAGAAATGTAATTCTATAAGACCTGATGTTTGCTCTGGGTCGAGAGGAATTGCCACTCGATCTGAGTAGAGTGAGAATTCCCTGGTTGCAACCAATAAATTTGTTTTCTGTCTAAAAAAAAGACTCAGACTGCTTGTTGCGTTCTGCAAAGCAATTAGCATGCCAGCAATGGACCCCATAAATTAAATTGCATTGCTTTCATTTGGTGGAGATGCCGGGACACCGCTGCTGCTAAAGAGCTTGCAGAGTCTGACTCGAGGCATGGTAAGAAGTTCGTGCTGATTGACTGGTCTTAGTCCGGACCCTCAAATTTATGAGGAAGATCACTCTGTCAGTACTGAATGGGCTGCCATACTTGAGAGAAAACAGAAGCCGGCCAAAAAGGGGAAGAACTGAGAAGGACTGCGCAGGAGAATTCTGGTACGGTAGGAAACCGATTGTGGGGTGGCGTGAGTTCGAATCTAACAGCTCTGTGGAGTGGAGAAGATTGCGGATTCTTATGAGTCGGCCCCGGGGAGGTCTGGAGACGAGAAGGGACGAATGCGTCCCTAGCATCCCAAGGACCAGGGGACGGGACGGGTTGAAAGACCCTGAATCCCCAAGGGTGGAAAGGGCGTAGGCCCAGTAGCCCTAGCGTCCACCTCCCCAAGTGTTTGAAGAATTAGAAGCAGAGCACTGCTCTGGCTTCCTCAGAGGATTTACTGATGTTTAAATATATATGTGGGTGTTAAGTTGAATTCTTTTTGGGTAACCATAGGGAAGTGGCCATTCCCTGTGTCTTAAGCAGGGGCAAAGACTGGCAATCTTTGCCCCACAATACCAACGGAGTTCCACCATCTCCGTTTGATTTTAGAGAAGTTAAGAAGATTTATTCTTAGGCAAGGGATCGCAGTTAACTGGGGAAACAGAAATGTGGGAGAGTTGTGTATGGTTGCTGAATCACATGTTGGCGTGTATGATGTGCATTTGAGTATGGTTGCTGAATCACATGTTGGCGTGTATGGTGTGCATTTGATTGTTGAGGTGCATGTCCGTTTGATGCTTGTGTGGGAGAAATCATAGGAACACAGTTAGACCTTTTAAGCAAACCTATGGGGATAAATTAGTGCAGTTTATGCACCCCTTTTGATGTGCGATGTGGTAACATTGGAATTCTGCCACCAGAAGTAATGATTTTAGTACTAAATGGAACAAAAGTAAGCTTTAAGAAGAGCCCTCTAACTAGGATTAGGCAGGACTTTACCATCTCAAATTAAGATTCTAGCCCTCAAGGAGGGCAGACCAATTATGACCTGCTAGCAAGAGGCGTGTGAATTTATAAGGACGTGCTTAGTTAAATAATATAGAGACTAAATACTCTGCCAGCTAGAAGACCCCGCCAGCAATTTTAATAACACCAGGGGAAAATGGGCAGTGAGAAGAGTACTTTTGAGTACTCATGGATAAACAACATCCTATGTATTTTGTGACTGGTTGGTCACACAAAAGATTTACCAGCTGGAGGGACATTTTACAGGGAAAACAGCATAGGGTATCTGAGTAATGCATTTTTAGTAAAACTGGGTAGGAAACCTGAAAGATGATGGAAGGAAAGGTAGGATGGTAAACTGAAAAAGGTGTAGAAAAAGACAGTTGAATAGAGGAAGTGTGGGAGCTGGAAGGCAGGACAGTGGACTCGGAAGTATGGAAAGGGACAGATGGGAAGAGGAAGTGTAATAGAGGGAAGGCGGCAAGACAGAAGTGGGGATGGATACGTATAAAGTTGAGAGAACTCAAAGAGAGCACGGAGCCTTGAGGGGATAGGAAGTGCTAGGCGGAGATGTGCATTTCTAAATTGCCTTATTCAAGCATTCAGGAGGTATTTCCACCCCGCTACGCCAATGCCCAACTCCTTGAATATGGAAGCTTTAAACAGAACTAAGATTTGCTATGCACCGCATGAGGAGATAGGTAGGGACGTTATTTCTGAACTATTAATAATCAAAGGCAGGGAAATCAAATCAGGGGCTGAGCCCTTCTGGCAGCTGGCCACGACAGAAAGTAGAATCAATGCTTTTTTTTTTTTTTTTCTTCTTCCTTCTCCAAGAGTAGTTAAGAACATTTGATAAAAGACCAGGCATTTTAATTTCAAACACAGGGAGATTCTCAGGACCAAACTGCCAACAACTATCCTACTGCACAAGTCTACCTTTTTTTTTTTTTTAGACGAAGGAAAAAGGGGGAGAAGATCTTAGTCTCTCTCTCTATCCGATCTAGGCATTATTTGCCTCCCCAGAGATATAAGGGTGACGGAAGAGAGAGAAAGTCTACATGTTCACCTAAGATTTTTTTTTTTTTCTCTCCTCCTGATTTAAGTAGCTCTGTGTATTCATTACAAAAGCCACGCTTCTCAAATTAGGCTTAAGCCAACAACAAGATCAATAGCCACTGAAAAGGTGAAATTGCCCATTTTGTTCCAGGGCAGTTCACACCTAATACATTACAGAAGTAATTACAGGAGATTATCTGCTTGCCTCAGGCTGTAAAAGGCAGCCGCGGGGGAATTTAAAAGTTGACAGCCCTCCTTCCCTTTCTGTTCTCGGCCCCTTGCAGGGCAAGGCAGGATAACAACTCCCAACCCTCCTTTCTCTCCCAAGCCACTTGATAGGGCTTGGACGCAAAACTTACATTGAACACATCAACCTAATGCATGCATAGCGAAGGGAATAAACTGACCCCTAAAAGCCATAAGCCAGTAAATTGTACAGGCAATGGCCAGAAGGTCACTCCTCTCCACTTACGGGAACGACCACAATTTTCCGTGCTGCCTTAAAAGCATAAAGAGGTGGCTTCTAGCCGACTTGCAGCATTTTTTCTCTCTCTCCTGGATAGGGGGAGAGGGAAAGGGGAGTCTATTGTTTAGAAGAGAATCCAGGAATTCGGCCCCAAAACGTCACGTTTTAATTTAATTAAACCCTTGGAATCAAACACACCTATCAGGTATTTTTGCCAAAGAATAAGAGGTGAAAATCTTGTTATCAGAAACTTTAGAATAAAAGAATTCTTCGGAAAAAGGACACAAGAGAAACCTGATTATTTTTTTTTTTTTTTAGGATGTGACAGCACACGAAAGCCCCCTCCCCTCTTTGCAAGCTGTCCTGCAAGCATGTTTTTATTTTTTGCCTTTGAAGTAACTTACAAGTCAATCTCAAAGCGTTATAGTTAAGGCAGGCTTAAACACTAGAACTTAAGGAGAGCCTTGCTTGCTTTCTTAATGAGATTTTTAGAAGATATGTTCAAACGTTACTGGGATAGTGCTTTTACTTGCGATTTTAATGACTCTTAAGAATATAAGAATTATCTTTTTGCCATAGGCGGTACAAGGCTTGCCTGGCCAGTAAGATGTACATAGCGTGTTGGTGCTGCTTTCAACCCACGCCTGGTCTCAGAAGCCCCCTCTCTTGAGGAAATTGAGGTTTATTTTTTTTAGAAGCCAATATGGACTTAACGATTTTTCTTTTCCTTTTTTGTCCACATGACACCCGCATGTAAAGGACAAGATTCCCCATTTTAAAGGATGGCTCTATGGTGCACATTATTAATTTGGTACAAATTTCACGGGGAGCTTAGTGGCATGACCATGGAATATCCTTCCAGCTGAACTTGTGAAAAACTACTAAATTGCAGCTGTGTACTATGGCCCTTTTTGGGACATTTTTTCCTTCTTCAGACTTTCAGATAGACTGCGCTACACTGTGCCATAGAAATCTGCACACAGTGTACTGCATGTAGCACTATCACACCTGGAGAACGAGGCCATGATCTGCAGATTGCGTGGCCGCTTTTTTGTGTGTGTGTTTGTTGTCTGCCTGTTTCGGTCTGTCTGTCTCTTCCCACTCGGAAAGACGCTGGAGGAAACACTTTCCGTCCTGAGGCATCCTTCCCCAGATGACAGCGTACACTTCGGAAGGTCCCCGAGGCAGCCTGCTGATTCGCTTTCAACTCAGGGTGACAGATTACAATCCTGTCTTCCTGTTTCTTTTTTTTTTTTTTTTTTCTCTGTTTGTTTATGGGGGAGAGAGTGGATTTAAAACAGCCACTGACTTTGTTTTGAAGTGTGGCCAGCCGTGACTTTATCATTCCCATACCAGTTCCAACTCCCCTCTGCAACAATTTAGTTCATGCTAAGAGCCGACTTTGCATCTCCTGGATATTCTGCCAGCTACATTTTCTTTTTGTTTTTGTTTTTGCTGTCCCCGTGTAGGAGAGCAATTTGACTGAGGGATGGGATCTGTGGTTGATTGGGGACACCTGAGCACCTACACCTTGCAAGCACTCATTGGGGCCAGCTGAACTTGTGCATATCTACTGATGGGCAGAGGTGTCCTCATCATAGACTTTGCCCCCCCCTTACTTCACGTACTGGTCTTGCGAAGAGGAAAGCCCCAGTCTGCCTTTTTCAACATTTTTTTTTCCTTTTCATGACTGTCAGATAGACTGTACCACCCTGCTTGGCAGCACAAGGACAGCTGAGGGGTCCTTTTTGTGGGGGTTTGTCTTCTGTGTTGTCTGTTTGTGGTTGTGTGTGTCTGTTCTTCTCTTACCCAGGTACCTCCTGGAGGACGGGCTTTTGCTCTGGGAAAAACGCCCACCCGTTCTTTATTTCTGGATCATGGAGTCGGTCGGGTCTGGCAAGCTGACACCGCCTTCAGAGATGCTGAGATGGGGACCTCTTGCCATCCATTCTGCTATCCCTCCTGGAGCCTTTGATGCCTTTGATGTCGGTGATGTCCTCTTTGAGATGACTTCGCTCCGCCAACCCGATTGATGTGGGCCCCTGGATCCGGTGATGCCAGCCTTTTTCACCCAGCGTTACCCGCACTCCGCAACCGAGAGGAAGAGAGGCCTGACCGGTGACGCCTTCTGCCCACTGCTGGAGAATGCCTCATGCCTTAGATGACTTCACCCCGATCAGAGGATGCCGAATTGCACCTGACCTGTGGTCATCACCCCTGGTCCTGGGGGAGCCTTTCATTTGCCACTTTGGGAGCCCCGCTGTCGCCTGCTGATTTCCCCTAAGCTTCCGGTTGATGGGCTGACCTCCTGTCTGCCTGATTTCCTTTCCTTTTCCTTTTCGTTTCTCTGTCTGTCTCTGAGGGGGAGACGGAAGGTGCTTACAGGCCACTGACTTTTGCTTTGGATTGCGGCCAACAGACTTCACGCCCGCATTTCACCCCTTTTCGCGGGACAGAAACTTGGTGGGGTTCAAATTCAGACCTTCACCATGTGCTGGACCACCAAGAACTTGTGAACTTGGGTCGCCATACACACACCAGCATCCACAAGTGAGCGCTTATTTTGAAGCCTTGCATAGGGACGTTAATTATGGGTCACTGTTTATGATATTACTGCCTATTATTGATGGTCATTGTAAAAATTTTTGTGCCTCTCTGAATGTGCCTTTCATAATTCATATAATGTTCATGATGTGTCACTGAAAATGTTTTTTTATTACTTGCCTTTCTATGCAATTTACATTGAATGAGAGAAATTTTGGCACCCATGGGTGCTCCGAGACTTTATACCACAAAGCAATGGTTTTCTAGAATAGCTGTCTACATTATTTACTTCACCAAAGACAATGATGAACTAATTTTTGCCCCATATTTGCAGGGCTGATTTTGTGTGTGCGCTGACAGCTACAGAAACAGCTCTGCCTTGATTTCAATAGCTCATCCTTGACTCTACCATGGGACTATACCTATTGATTATGGTTTATGGCTACAAATTGGTTTTTCTGAAACTACTGTCTATCATCTGGGTTATCCTGCCTACATGAACAACTGGGTAATTCTGCACAGCCTGCTATAATCTAAGTCTTAAATGCACACCACACACTTGAATAAGGTTGGAAATCATGTCATAATTTTTGTTTTATGAAATCAGGTATTCATGTTTGTGTATCTTTATGAAAATGACAGTATGAACAATCATATTTCGAGGTCTAAAGCCATTTGACAGCAAAAGGGAGAAGGCTGGCAAAGGAGCCTTGCCCATATTTTTATAAGTGTTTGATTTGCAAACTGACCCTAAATGGAATTCAGGGGTTTTCAGCCTGACTACCAAACACACAAGCACGAGAGCTCACATTTGCACTGCTGCTGCAAGAAAATTCATTTGGATTTCATGATTGTCCTGAAATAAGGTACTGAACAAATCTGCTGTTTAAAGCCTGTTTAGATTATCACTTTGGGACGGGATCTTGATATCCAAGTCTATCACAATATTATGCTAGCCCCTTTCAAAAGTTGGGAATTTGGAGTCTCTGAACAGTGAGCAGCATGGCCTTGGGAGGTTCCCTTTATACTGTTGTGACCATGTTGCATTTCTCCAACAGGGGACATTTAAATGCTATGGTCAGTGAAACGCATCCATCCATTGCAGTCTGCGGGTCTGGCCAGAGGGTCTTCTTAAATCCCAGACATTGCAAAACTTTATCTGTCAACCCAACATTTCACTACGGAATGCCCTGGTGGATTAAGGGGTAGTTCTTCGTCATTCACCTATTCAAATGCGTCCCTCACCATGAGACGCCACAAATCATTTTGTGATAATTCATTTTTTTTTTTCTCTTTGAACTGTGCCTATAAGCCCTTGGGGAAAAGGGTGGGAAAAGTTTTCCTGGCAGCACTGCTGATACTCGTCAGAACAATGAAAAAGTCACTCATGATGACACCCTCTTCAAGGGAATGGTAAGCAGGGAAGCTCAAGCAATACTCACGCTTTTGTACATACACCTTGATATGTTTCTTTGCCCCTTATCACAGGAGCCACAGGGGGCAACCTATGGAGAATTTACTGGCGTAAATTTCCAAAACGCGTCAGGGGGAAGTGAAGGGTATGGATCAAGCCTATAGCTGTATTAGTGGCCCACAGGCATATTTGAGGGGTATGGATCAAGCCTATAGCTGTATTAGTGGCCCACAGGCATATTTGAGGGGTATGGATCAAGCCTATAGCTGTGCCCTGTATAATGTGGGCACAAACAAGGTATAAGCCATACAAATTATGTATTTACATATATATATATTTCCTTTATTATTCACACATGTATTCTTTATTCCTGCAAACTTTGAGAAAGGGGGCCCCTGTGGGATTGTTTTTCTGTGCTACTCGGAGCATTGTACAACTTAATTAGGCATAGTTGAGCCAAGAAAAGTCTTATCTCTCTCGGCTGAGAGAACAGCTGCTATCCATCAATTGTCAAACTCCAGGGTCATAAAACGCTTGCAGATCCGTGGAGCTCGGTACTAGCCAGTTCAAACAAACGCTCCAATTAAAATATTTAGCTGTTGCAAGAATACCAATTAGTGTTTGATGTGTGTAACCTATGCATATGACGTAAGATGCAAATGGGAGGAGGAAGGAGCAGAAATGTAATTCTATAAGACCTGATGTTTGCTCTGGGTCGAGAGGAATTGCCACTCGATCTGAGTAGAGTGAGAATTCCCTGGTTGCAACCAATAAATTTGTTTTCTGTCTAAAAAAAGACTCAGACTGCTTGTTGCGTTCTGCAAAGCAATTAGCATGCCAGCAATGGACCCCATAAATTAAATTGCATTGCTTTCAATCCCCAAGGGTGGAAAGGCGTAGGCCCAGTAGCCCTAGCGTCCACCTCCCCAAGTGTTTGAAGAATTAGAAGCAGAGCACTGCTCTGGCTTCCTCAGAGGATTTACTGATGTTTAAATATATATGTGGGTGTTAAGTTGAATTCTTTTTGGGTAACCATAGGGAAGTGGCCATTCCCTGTGTCTTAAGCAGGGGCAAAGACTGGCAATCTTTGCCCCACAATACCAACGGAGTTCCACCATCTCCGTTTGATTTTAGAGAAGTTAAGAAGATTTATTCTTAGGCAAGGGATCGCAGTTAACTGGGGAAACAGAAATGTGGGAGAGTTGTGTATGGTTGCTGAATCACATGTTGGCGTGTATGATGTGCATTTGAGTATGGTTGCTGAATCACATGTTGGCGTGTATGGTGTGCATTTGATTGTTGAGGTGCATGTCCGTTTGATGCTTGTGTGGGAGAAATCATAGGAACACAGTTAGACCTTTTAAGCAAACCTATGGGGATAAATTAGTGCAGTTTATGCACCCCCTTTTGATGTGCGATGTGGTAACATTGGAATTCTGCCACCAGAAGTAATGATTTTAGTACTAAATGGAACAAAAGTAAGCTTTAAGAAGAGCCCCTCTAACTAGGATTAGGCAGGACTTTACCATCTCAAATTAAGATTCTAGCCCTCAAGGAGGGCAGACCAATTATGACCTGCTAGCAAGAGGCGTGTGAATTTATAAGGACGTGCTTAGTTAAATAATATAGAGACTAAATACTCTGCCAGCTAGAAGACCCCGCCAGCAATTTTAATAACACCAGGGGAAAATGGGCAGTGAGAAGAGTACTTTTGAGTACTCATGGATAAACAACATCCTATGTATTTTGTGACTGGTTGGTCACACAAAAGATTTACCAGCTGGAGGGACATTTTACAGGGAAAACAGCATAGGGTATCTGAGTAATGCATTTTTAGTAAAACTGGGTAGGAAACCTGAAAGATGATGGAAGGAAGGTAGGATGGTAAACTGAAAAGGTGTAGAAAAAGACAGTTGAATAGAGGAAGTGTGGGAGCTGGAAGGCAGGACAGTGGACTGCGGAAGTATGGAAAGGGACAGATGGGAAGAGGAAGTGTAATAGAGGGAAGGCGGCAAGACAGAAGTGGGGATGGATACGTATAAAGTTGAGAGAACTCAAAGAGAGCACGGAGCCTTGAGGGGATAGGAAGTGCTAGGCGGGAGATGTGCATTTCTAAATTGCCTTATTCAAGCATTCAGGAGGTATTTCCACCCCGCTACGCCAATGCCCAACTCCTTGAATATGGAAGCTTTAAACAGAACTAAGATTTGCTATGCACCGCATGAGGAGATAGGTAGGGACGTTATTTCTGAACTATTAATAATCAAAGGCAGGGAAATCAAATCAGGGGCTGAGCCCCTTCTGGCAGCTGGCCACGACAGAAAGTAGAATCAATGCCTTTTTTTTTTTTCTTCCCTTCTCCAAGAGTAGTTAAGAACATTTGATAAAAGACCAGGCATTTTAATTTCAAACACAGGGAGATTCTCAGGACCAAACTGCCAACAACTATCCTACTGCACAAGTCTACCTTTTTTTTTTTTTAGACGAAGGAAAAGGGGGGAGAAGATCTTAGTCTCTCTCTCTCTATCCGATCTAGGCATTATTTGCCTCCCCAGAGATATAAGGGTGACGGAAGAGAGAGAAAGTCTACATGTTCACCTAAGATTTTTTTCTCTCCCTCCTGATTTAAGTAGCTCTGTGTATTCATTACAAAAGCCACGCTTCTCAAATTAGGCTTAAGCCAACAACAAGATCAATAGCCACTGAAAAGGTGAAATTGCCCATTTTGTTCCAGGGCAGTTCACACCTAATACATTACAGAAGTAATTACAGGAGATTATCTGCTTGCCTCAGGCTGTAAAAGGCAGCCGCGGGGGAATTTAAAAGTTGACAGCCCCTCCTTCCCTTTCTGTTCTCGGGGCCCCTTGCAGGGCAAGGCAGGATAACAACTCCCAACCCCTCCTTTCTCTCCCAAGCCACTTGATAGGGCTTGGACGCAAAACTTACATTGAACACATCAACCTAATGCATGCATAGCGAAGGGAATAAACTGACCCCTAAAAGCCATAAGCCAGTAAATTGTACAGGCAATGGCCAGAAGGTCACTCCTCTCCACTTACGGGAGCGACCACAATTTTCCGTGCTGCCTTAAAAGCATAAAGAGGTGGCTTCTAGCCGACTTGCAGCATTTTCTCTCTCTCCTGGATAGGGGGAGAGGGAAAGGAGTCTATTGTTTAGAAGAGAATCCAGGAATTCGGCCCCAAAACGTCACGTTTTAATTTAATTAAACCCTTGGAATCAAACACACCTATCAGGTATTTTTGCCAAAGAATAAGAGGTGAAAATCTTGTTATCAGAAACTTTAGAATAAAAGAATTCTTGGGAAAAAGGACACAAGAGAAACCTGATTATGATTATTTTTTTTTTTTTAGGATGTGACAGCACACGAAAGCCCCCTCCCCTCTTTGCAAGCTGTCCTGCAAGCATGTTTTTATTTTTGCCTTTGAAGTAACTTACAAGTCAATCTCAAAGCGTTATAGTTAAGGCAGGCTTAAACACTAGAACTTAAGGAGAGCCTTGCTTGCTTTCTTAATGAGATTTTAGAAGATATGTTCAAAGCGTTACTGGGATAGTGCTTTTACTTGCGATTTTAATGACTCTTAAGAATATAAGAATTATCTTTTGCCATAGGCGGTACAAGGCTTGCCTGGCCAGTAAGATGTACATAGCGTGTTGGTGCTGCTTTCAACCCACGCCTGGTCTCAAGCCCCCTCTCTTGAGGAAATTGAGGTTTATTTTTTTAGAAGCCAATATGGACTTAACGATTTTTCTTTTCCTTTTTTTGTCCACATGACACCCGCATGTAAAGGACAAGATTCCCCATTTTAAAGGATGGCTCTATGGTGCACATTATTAATTTGGTACAAATTTCACGGGAGCTTAGTGGCATGACCATGGAATATCCTTCCAGCTGAACTTGTGAAAAACTACTAAATTGCAGCTGTGTACTATGGCCCTTTTTGGGACATTTTTTCCCTTCTTCAGACTTTCAGATAGACTGCGCTACACTGTGCCATAGAAATCTGCACACAGTGTACTGCATGTAGCACTATCACACCTGGAGAACGAGGCCATGATCTGCAGATTGCGTGGCCGTTTTTGTGTGTGTGTTTGTTGTTCGTCTGTTTCGGTCTGTCTGTCTCTTCCCACTCGGAAAGACGCTGGAGGAAACACTTTCCGTCCTGAGGCATCCTTCCCCAGATGACAGCGTACACTTCGGAAGGTCCCGAGGCAGCCTGCTGATTCGCTTTCAACTCAGGGTGACAGATTACAATCCTGTCTTCCTGTTTCTTTTCTTTTCTTTTTTTTTCTCTGTTTGTTTATGGGGGGAGAGAGTGGATTTAAAACAGCCACTGACTTTTGTTTTGAAGTGTGGCCAGCCGTGACTTTATCATTCCCCATACCAGTTCCAACTCCCCTCTGCAACAATTTAGTTCATGCTAAGAGCCGACTTTGCATCTCCTGGATATTCTGCCAGCTACATTTTCTTTTTGTTTTTGTTTTTGCTGTCCCCGTGTAGGAGAGCAATTTGACTGAGGGATGGGATCTGTGGTTGATTGGGGACACCTGAGCACCTACACCTTGCAAGCACTCATTGGGGCCAGCTGAACTTGTGCATATCTACTGATGGGCAGAGGTGTCCTCATCATAGACTTTGGCCCCCCTTACTTCACGTACTGGTCTTGCGAAGAGGAAAGCCCCAGTCTGCCTTTTTCAACATTTTTTTTCCTTTTCATGACTGTCAGATAGACTGTACCACCCTGCTTGGCAGCACAAGGACAGCTGAGGGTCCTTTTTGTGGGGGTTTGTCTTCTGTGTTGTCTGTTTGTGGTTGTGTGTGTCTGTTCTTCTCTTACCCAGGTACCTCCTGGAGGACGGGCTTTTGCTCTGGGAAAAACGCCCACCCGTTCTTTATTTCTGGATCATGGAGTCGGTCGGGTCTGGCAAGCTGACACCGCCTTCGTAGATGCTGAGATGGGGACCCTCTTGCCATCCATTCTGCTATCCCTCCTGGAGCCTTTGATGCCTTTGATGTCGGTGATGTCCTCTTTGAGATGACTTCGCTCCGCCAATTCGATTGATGTGGGCCCCTGGATCCGGTGATGCCAGCCTTTTTCACCCAGCGTTACCCGCACTCCGCAACCGAGAGGAAGAGAGGCCTGACCGGTGACGCCTTCTGCCCACTGCTGGAGAATGCCTCATGCCTTAGATGACTTCACCCCGATCAGAGGATGCCGAATTGCACCTGACCTGTGGTCATCACCCCTGGTCCTGGGGGAGCCTTTCATTTGCCACTTTGGGGAGCCCCGCTGTCGTCTGCTGATTTCCCCCTAAGCTTCCGGTTGATGGGCTGACCTCCTGTCTGCCTGATTTCCTTTCCTTTTCCTTTTCGTTTCTCTGTCTGTCTCTGAGGGGGGAGACGGAAGGTGCTTACAGGCCACTGACTTTTGCTTTGGATTGCGGCCAACAGACTTCACGCCCGCAATTTCACCCCTTTCGTCGGGACAGAAACTTGGTGGGGTTCAAATTCAGACCTTCACCATGTGCTGGACCACCAAGAACTTGTGAACTTGGGTCGCCATACACACACCAGCATCCACAAGTGAGCGCTCATTTTGAAGCCTTGCATAGGGACGTTAATTATGGGTCACTGTTTATGATATTACTGCCTATTATTGATGGTCATTGTAAAAATTTTTGTGCCTCTCTGAATGTGCCTTTCATAATTCATATAATGTTCATGATGTGTCACTGAAAATGTTTTTTTATTACTTGCCTTTCTATGCAATTTACATTGAATGAGAGAAATTTTGGCACCCATGGGTGCTCCGAGACTTTATACCACAAAGCAATGGTTTTCTAGAATAGCTGTCTACATTATTTACTTCACCAAAGACAATGATGAACTAATTTTTGCCCCATATTTGCAGGGCTGATTTTGTGTGTGCACTGACAGCTACAGAAACAGCTCTGCCTTGATTTCAATAGCTCATCCTTGACTCTACCATGGGACTATACCTATTGATTATGGTTTATGGCTACAAATTGGTTTTTCTGAAACTACTGTCTATCATCTGGGTTATCCTGCCTACATGAACAACTGGGTAATTCTGCACAGCCTGCTATAATCTAAGTCTTAAATGCACACCACACACTTGAATAAGGTTGGAAATCATGTCATAATTTTTGTTTTATGAAATCAGGTATTCATGTTTGTGTATCTTTATGAAAAATGACAGTATGAACAATCATATTTCGAGGTCTAAAGCCATTTGACAGCAAAAGGGAGAAGGCTGGCAAAGGAGCCTTGCCCATATTTTTATAAGTGTTTGATTTGCAAACTGACCTAAATGGAATTCAGGGGTTTTCAGCCTGACTACCAAAAACACACAAGCACGAGAGCTCACATTTGCACTGCTGCTGCAAGAAAATTCATTTGGATTTCATGATTGTCCTGAAATAAGGTACTGAACAAATCTGCTGTTTAAAGCCTGTTTAGATTATCACTTTGGGACGGGGATCTTGATATCCAAGTCTATCACAATATTATGCTAGCCCCTTTCAAAAGTTGGGAATTTGGAGTCTCTGAACAGTGAGCAGCATGGCCTTGGGAGGTTCCCTTATACTGTTGTGACCATGTTGCATTTCTCCAACAGGGGACATTTAAATGCTATGGTCAGTGAAACGCATCCATCCATTGCAGTCTGCGGGTCTGGCCAGAGGGTCTTCTTAAATCCCAGACATTGCAAAACTTTATCTGTCAACCCAACATTTCACTACGGAAAGTGCCCTGGTGGATTAAGGGGTAGTTCTTCGTCATTCACCTATTCAAATCGTCCCTCACCATGAGACGCCACAAATCATTTTGTGATAATTCATTTTTTCTCTTTGAACTGTGCCTATAAGCCCTTTGGGAAAAGGGTGGGAAAAGTTTTCCTGGCAGCACTGCTGATACTCTCGTCAGGAACAATGAAAAAGTCACTCATGATGACACCCCTCTTCAAGGGAATGGTAAGCAGGAAGCTCAAGCAATACTCACGCTTTTGTACATACACCTTTGATATGTTTCTTTGCCCCTTATCACAGGAGCCACAGGGGGCAACCTATGGAGAATTTACTGGCGTAAATTTCCAAAAACGCGTCAGGGGAAGTGAAGGGTATGGATCAAGCCTATAGCTGTATTAGTGGCCCACAGGCATATTTGAGGGGTATGGATCAAGCCTATAGCTGTATTAGTGGCCCACAGGCATATTTGAGGGTATGGATCAAGCCTATAGCTGTGCCCTGTATAATGTGGGCACAAACAAGGTATAAGCCATACAAATTATGTATTTACATATATATATATTTCCTTTATTATTCACACATGTATTCTTTATTCCTGCAAACTTTGAGAAAGGGGCCCCTGTGGGATTGTTTTTCTGTGCTACTCGGAGCATTGTACAACTTAATTAGGCATAGTTGAGCCAAGAAAAGTCTTATCTCTCTCGGCTGAGAGAACAGCTGCTATCCATCAATTGTCAAACTCCAGGGTCATAAAACGCTTGCAGATCCGTGGAGCTCGGTACTAGCCAGTTCAAACAAACGCTCCAATTAAAATATTTAGCTGTTGCAAGAATACCAATTAGTGTTTGATGTGTGTAACCTATGCATATGACGTAAGATGCAAATGGGAGGAGGAAGGAGCAGAAATGTAATTCTATAAGACCTGATGTTTGCTCTGGGTCGAGAGGAATTGCCACTCGATCTGAGTAGAGTGAGAATTCCCTGGTTGCAACCAATAAATTTGTTTTCTGTCTAAAAAAAGACTCAGACTGCTTGTTGCGTTCTGCAAAGCAATTAGCATGCCAGCAATGGACCCCATAAATTAAATTGCATTGCTTTCATTTGATCATATAAAGTGCTACAGGTAGTTACTGTGAAAGTGGGGAGGCTCTGAGGCTTGAGCTATATTCTCTTTCATTTTCACAGTGCAATTGTGCAAATGAGAACCCAGCTTTTTGCACAATTAAGGATAGTATGCAAGTTACACCCATTTCTTGAGAAACCAGCTCTGGTCATGGTGATACATGCCCTAGTGAGATCCCAGATAGACTTGTAGGAACCCATGAAAGGGCCTTCTCGACTGCTGCTCCCAGACTCTGGAACTCCCTCCCACTGGAGGCCAGGACTGCCTCTTCTCTGTTGTCTTTCCAGAAACAGGCAAAGACCTTCCTCTTCAGGCAAGCTTTCCCTGAATGATGGACTACCTATTATATGTCTTTCATATGAATCTATTGGACTTTGTGTTTATAACTACTTATAATCTTATGTGATTACATTGAGACTGTTTTCAATGTTAGTTTCCATCACTCATAACTTTACATTGAACTTTTCTCTCTCTTTAACTGCTCGCGTTCTCTTGTAGTTCTAATGTAATGTTGTCTTTTAATGCTGTAAGATGTCCCTCCATTCCCTGTTCTCAATACTTGAACATGTCTTAATTGTACTGGACAGTATATTATCCCTCATTACCGTAAGCCTCCTTGGGTCCTTTTCCAAGGAGAAAGGTGGGGGTAAATATACTCAAAAATAAATAAATAGATAATAGATAGATAGATATCATAGGAAAAACTTCCTGACTGCTAGACCAGTACAGTAATGGAACCCATGACCTCAAGAGGTGGCGACTGGAGCTCCAACCCTGGAGGCATTCAGGATAAATTTGGACAACCACCTGGCAGAGATCCTTTGATTTGTCTTCCGGCATGGAGCAGGGGGGTTGGACCTGGTGACCTCAGAGCCCCCTTCCGGCTTCACTATTCTAGGATCCCACAGTTCTACGATGTCTGTGTGTTAAGCTCTGCTCATCAGCAAGGAGTTAACAGTTACCACCCAAACCGGATCTCCTCCTCCCCAACATCTCCAGATGTTTCAGACCACACTCCCATCAGCCATCACAATTTGTCATGGAAAGATGGGATATGTAGTCCACAAGGCTTGGGGAGCATCAACTCAAGCTCCATGAACGCTTCTTGTCTGCATCTCTCAGAAGAAGGCAAGGATGCCCTTAGCGTGGTCAGCATCTTTGTTTTCCGGGGGGGGGGGAGGACATGGGGGGAGATATGAAAAGCAACTGGCCTTGACTGAAGGCAGGGGAGAAGGGTGTCCTTCTACCAATGCTCCATAGAAAGCATTCTCACATAACATAAGAACATAAGAGCCATCATGCTGGATCAGGCCAAAGGCCCATCTAGTCCAGCTTCCTGGATCTCAGTGGCCCCACCAAATGCCTCCGGGAGTGCATGAGACTAGAGATCTGTCTCCTGATACCACTCCCCTGCATCTGGTCCTTGAAGGACCCCGGTTTTCTGTGTCTGTGCTTGGTTCTCCAGCTGCACATCTACAGATAGGAAAGCGCTCCAGAGGGTCATAAGCCCAGCCCGGAAGGTCATCGGTCACCCTCTCCCATCTCTGGAAGAACTATACCGTTCCCGTTGCCTTAAAATGGCAAATAACATTGTACAGCATTCAGCTCATCCCGTACATTGTTTGTACTGTTGCCTTCGGGCAAGAGATACGGAGCAATAAAAACAACAACAAATAGACTAATAAATAGTTTTTATCCAAGAGCCATAACCATCTTAAATGCTGCAACCAAATAGTGTGACCTTGAGGAGTTGTGATGGATGTATATGAGTGCTTTTAATTCGTTAAATCTTTTAAATGTATTTTTTTCTTTCTTTCTAATTTTGTCTTTTTTGTTTTTCTTACACCTGGGATAGCTTTCAATTTTGTTGTACTATGTATAATGGCAACAAAGTATCTATTTCTATTTCTATTCTATTCTATTCTATTCTATTCTATTCTATTCTATAAGCCGGAAACCTCACCTCATCGGCCAGGAGGAAGAGCTGTTCTTCCCAGGCAAACCGGATGACGTCCTCAATGCATTGGCGGGTTTGGACCTGCCCTGGGGGTGGTGAAAGAGAGAGACATGGGGGGGGGGTCAGAAGGGGGAAGGGGGCTCCCAATAAAGTCCCCTGATGTCTTTCCCTCCAGAGCTTGCTTGGGAACATTCCTTCTTTTGGACTATCTGGAAGTTGAGTCATGGCTACTGGACTTCTTTTTCTTGAGAGAGAGAAACGTTTCACTGCTCATCCAAACAGCTTCATGAGTCTGAATACAGCTAGTGCAAGTCCTCCATCTTATAGGGCCTTTTTCACACAACCCCTAAGATCCGCTGGCCACTTAAATTCGGACCAGAGATCTTAGGGGTTTGTCGCTGTTCCGGTGTTCCCACCCTCTCCGCACTCCTGGCTGCTGGCTGCGTGAGGGGAGGGAGAAAAAAAGGAAGAAAAGAATGCCGCTCACCTCCGTTCTGCCGTCCCGGCACTGCATTCAGATCTCTTAAAGGGGCGGGGGGCAAAAAAAGAACAAACAGAAGCAAGGAGAGCCAGGCAGTCACTACGTTATATCCGCATCAGGAATTTTCACCTCCAGAGAGCAGGTACCTGAAAAGTGCACTGGGACGCGCTTAGGTGGGCGTGGTCACACTTAATTATTTGTAAACTCCAGAGCTGGTGGGGAAACAATTTTAAGCTCTGGAGCTGGGAGCCATTTGCGGCGGAGTTTAGGGGTCGTGTACAAAGGGCCATAGTCAACTTTCACCCTGGTCTGAAATAGGCTCATAAGATGAACAATGGCCTGAATAGGCTAATTACCATGTCTCCCTGAAAATAAGACACTGTCTTATATTTATTTTTTCTCAAAAAGACACACTAGGGCTTATTTTCAGGTGATGTCTTACTTTTATAAAGTATAATATGCTTGAATGTCAGCCCAGCACACAACCATAGCCACGCCCATCACTAGGTCTTATTATCAGGGTAGGGCTTATGTTTAACAAATGCTTAGAAATCCTGCTAGGGCTTATTTTTGGGGGAGGTCTTATTTTCGGGGGAAACAGGGTAGATAGACAATAGTATCCATAGCCTTAAGGTGAACAATGGCCTAGGGTGATGAAACCTATGAAGTATGGGTCGTTAGCTATGGCCTTGGTGGTGAAGGCTTTTTGATTTGACGGGGTATTGTTGAAAGCACACCCTGATAAGCAGCAGATAATAGACTATGCCTGAGGCCGCCACCTCTGTTGAGGGAGGGGGTTTCAATGCTCACGTGAATAGCTTCCCTGACCCCTCTTTCAAACCACCTGTTTTCTCTGTCTAATATGTGTACATCCTCATCTTTGAAAGAGTGCCCTTTGTCCTTCAAATGGAGGTGTATTGCTGATTCTTGTCCTGAGCTGTTACCCTCCTGTGTTGGACCATCCTTCTGTTTAATGGCTCTGTTTAATCCCTCAACTCGCACTAGCTGTATTCAGACTGATGAAGCTGTTTGGATGACCAGCAAGACGTTTCTGTCTCTCAAGAAAAAGAAGTCCATTAGCCATGACTCCACTTCCAGATAAACTCACCTGGATGACTGAGAGATTCTTCACAGACATATTCTTTTGGACTACGATTCCCAGAATCCTGGCTTCTGGGAGCTGTAGTCCGAAGCAGCAACATTCCCAAGTTCCATCTCTGACGCAGGCGCACGCCTCTCTGGGGGCTCTGGGCTCGTTTACACGGTCAGTTATCCTGGATTCACAAACTCCCTTGAACTCCCTGTCGCCCTGGGGGCTTGGAACAGTGTCTCCCAGGATTCCCCCAGCCAGGGATCCTGGGAGCAGCCTTCTTCCTGAGCGGTCTCCTTCTGAAGTGTGGCTTCCCTCCCCTCAAGTTCCTGTCCTGCCTCAGAGGCCAGGGCCTCCTGTGGCCGAAGTGAGCCAGAAGAAGCCTTGTGGACCCTGAGCGAGCCAGGCGGGGCCTCTGGACTCACCTCGCTGTCGTGCCAGGATAAGTGACCCTGCAAACAGCCGCAGAGCGGTCGCCCTCTCTGGTGGATGGAAAGTGCTTGTGATCCCAGAAGGCTCAGAGAGACCTACAGATGGTGGGCCAAGAAAGTCCGGAAGGTGGTATTTGGGGCAGAAGCAAAGACCCAGGAGGGCCAAACAGAGACCAAGCGCCCGAGTGTGTCTTGGTACAGATGTTAAGAAGTCAAAGTGGGCTCTTGCTGTAGCGCACAGCGTTGCACGCCCTGGCACACCACTGGAAATGCCCATGCTGGCTTCTTACCCAGAGGAAATTTGCCCCCAAGATACAGTATATAAAGTCAGTTTGCATTGCACAGGTGTACAAACATAACAGGAGTTCTGCCCAAGAGACTGCAGGCGGACTCATTGCCTGACTTGTGAAATGATGATCTGTTGCAAAGCAAAGAGATCACATGCAGCTTGTAATTCATTCATTCCTGATTCTGCATCTTCTACCTGCAGAGGAAAAGGCTCCGGATTCCCTTCAGCTCTCTGGAACCAAGCACCCTCACATGGATTTGGCTGCCATGCCCCACCGGACACCTACCGGTTGGATTGCCTGGGTTGATGATGCAGAGGGCACGAGGGCAGCAATGCTCCCGGGCTCGGTAGAGCGCCCTCCGCAGCTCGCCAATATCCAGAGCCCAGCACTTCTCCTCGTCCAGGTAATAGTTGATCTGGACGGCATTGAGGTCAGCCAGGGCCGCTGAGTAGAGCGGATACTGAGGGATGGGAATCATCACGCCTGTGCGGGAGCGCCCTTCCCCGGAGACCAGCAGCTTCAGGATGGTCTACGGGACCAAGCCAGAGGGAAGTGAGGGTTAAAGCAACAACGGACCACAGCTGTCCTCTCCAGACCCCACCCCACAAGGACCTGGCTCACTCCAGACCAAGGAATGGAACTCCAGCCTGGGCCAAAGCAGTGGGAGAAAGACCGGGGCAAAAAATGTAGAGGAGGGAAGTAAAACACTGGCCTTCCCCCTGTGATACCCTAAAAGGCAAAAAGCTGAACAAGATGGGTGGGTGGGTGGGTGGGGGATGGATGGATGGAAAGGTATCTTCCAAAAAGGCAGGAGATTGGATGAATGGATGGGACTAATCCATGTCCTACAGAACCAAAGGCAGGTAGCCACAGGCTGGGCACCTCTTTCTCTTTCCTTCCCCCTCCCTAATTATTTTTAATTGCCTGGTCTGGTGAAGCCTTCCAGACAACTCAGAGGCTTCCCTGTGTTGCAACGGTAGAGTTCCTTCCAAGGAGGCCTGTGGAGATTCTCCGTCTTCCAGGCAAGATCCTCCAGGAGTTGAGTCACAGCAACTAGACTTCTTTTTTTAAGGTGTCAAAACATTTGGCTCCTCATCCAAGGAGCTAGCGAAACATTTCCGTCCCACAAGAAAAGAAGTCCGGTTGCTGAGGCTCAACCCCTGGATAACCTCGCCAAGGATGGTCCTGCCCTCCTGGCATCTCCTGGGCTCTAGGTCTAGGCCGACAGTTTTGCCCCATAAATAACAACTCTGGGAAAGTCCAAAAGACCTGAGTGGGGGAGGGGGAGGGGAGGGGGAGAGGAGGAGGGCTTTTGTTGGCACCCTGGCAGGGATGGGGAAAGCATGCATGCCAATTGCATTTGTGCAATTAGCATCCCCTCTAATTGGGCCTGGAAGTGAACATAGGAAGAGAGTCCCCAAACACAAAAAGAGATCAGCAGGATTCAGAGGCACCACCATTTCCCCACAGGCTGAGAAATCCAGGAGCCAGTTTTTCTCTCTCTTGGATGACGAAGAGAGAAATGGGGAGAATTTCTATTCATGTTATTTTTGCCAGTTTGGCTGGGAGGTTATGATCAATGCCTTGAATAGCCCCTGGCCACGACCCCACTTACAGCCCTGCAGATGGGCCATAGAGCTTAAGGCAGTGGTTGCAGGAAAACATTAAGGGATGTTATTTTATATGAGAGGGGGAGAACCCCTTCCTGAAGGGAAAAAAAAGTTTCTTTCAAACAGAAAATTAGCACAGCAAAAGCAGAGCAGGGATGAACATCTTTCTTCTGTTCTTCCGCTTTTCTTATTTCCTGAAGGCTTATTTTACACTGATGAACAACTAAACATGCAGCCTGCCCCCCTCCTAATCATGCAGGGGGAGGGATGCACTCTGCTGCCTCCGAGTTTCAGCCTCTTCTTCCTCCGCCCCTTGTGCCATACAGGTGGTACCTGTCTCAGGGCAGTTGGCACATCAGGTACATGTTTCCGCTATGGAAGTGTTTGAGAAGCTGAAGCCCCAGCTTGCAAGTCATGCCTCTTGGGTTCAAGGAGAGATGTTTGGGTGGGTGGGTGGGTGGGGGCGAGGACAGGTGTTACGTGAAGAGCGGCAACCAAGGGGTACCCTCTACCCATGGACTTTCATGTCCAACTTAAGAAGAACTGAGCGCGACTCAAATCGTTCCAGTTCCTCAGCCCTTTTTGGTGAGAGGTTCTCATGTGTGTGTCCCCCCCTCCCAAGACTCCCTCCCTGAAAATCCCTGAAATTCTGCCCTTAGCCCCCCCCCCGCCACCACCTTTTTTTCCTGATGCTGCTTCAGCATTTTTGGCTGCTCCTGGATCCTGCCTGGCAGGGTGGGGGGGGGGCAGAGCCGTGATGCTCACGTACCTTCAGGTCAGTGGTTCCACCACACACACACACACCCTCCCAGGAACCCACGGCGGAGCCTGGGGCTGCTGGTCCTCCTAGATCTCCACACCCATCCTTCCTCCGATGCGGAGGGAGTTGTTTTTTCTCTCTCCTGGACACAGGCAGCCCACTTTCCCTTCTACCCTCCACTGACCCACTTAGGCCAGAAACACTGAGTGCCAGAACACCCACAATGGGAGCTTTGCAGAGCTTTCCGAGTGCCCAGAGCCAGCCGTTGGCAAGGATGGCCCGGAGGCACCTACTTTGGGGGCAGCAACATCCCGTGGGCACGTCCCACCTGCTGCCTCCTCACAGCCCCCCCCTCCCCCCACACACACTTGGCCCCTTGAGCCTCACAGACAGTCCTGGACAAGCACCCAGCTGCAGCTCCTGGAACAGAGGCAGACTCACACAAGGGGGGGGGGCAAAAGTGCCTACCGGAGGGTGGGGGCACCGCAGGGATGCCCCTAAGATGGCTTTGTACATGCACCATGTTAGGCGTGGACCTCAGCCACGGAAGACTCTCCCTGTAGCAGCAGTACCCCAGCCATGAAGTCCTCCCTCCAAAAGTTTTGTCGTTGGGGGGCATGCATGCATGTGTGTGTGTGTGTGTGTGTGTGTGTGTGTGTGTGTGTGTGTGTGTGTGTGTGTGTGTGTGTGTGTGTGTGTGTGCAGAGTGCAGAGTGCAGATGTGGTGCCTATTTTGCCATCCTCTGGTGTGCCAGGCAATGATGCCTCCAGTTTCCTGAGCCTGGAAAGGTTTGTGCTGAGAGGCTTTTTTAAATCACGGTGCCTTTCGGTCTGTGTCCTGCATTCTTCATCTGGGGTGCTTTTCCTATGCAAGTTCACCCACTCATTCCACCCTTTTCTCTTGGGGGCAACGGAAGCCCCCTCACTCTACCCCCACAGAGGGGAGAGACCCCTCCCTGGATCACCCTGGTCTCCTCCCCCCCCCGCCCCCGCCCCACCCCCTGTCCCTTCATCCTGCCCGCACGGCAGTCCCCTACCACAATGGCATCGCTGGCACCGGTAGAAAGGAAGATGTTTTCTGGGCTGGCAGGAATCCCCCCATCCCGGCGCTCGATGTATTGGGCCACATCTTGGCGGATGAGTTCGATGCCCGGGCTGGCGCTGTAGGCCCCTGAAGGAGGGAGAAAGTGACCGTGAAGGTGCCCGTAATCCGTGTTGTTGAGGAGATGCCCTCCCGTCCTTTCCAGGAGACCTCCTGATTCCTCAAAGCGGTTGAGCCAAGGAAAGAGCCCCGTGGATGTGGGGCAGATCCCTGGAGAAGGGCTTCCCCTTTTGCAACCCATCTTGCAGGCAAGGAATATTCTGACCCCCAACCCCCTCCTGCAACTGCTCAGAGCAATGTCTTTGGGCAAGAGCCCTGCCCCAGACCCCCACCCCCGACCCCAGGCAGGGCCTACCTAATCCTGCCCTCCCTCCCGCCTCCTTGTAGGAGCCACCTGCCATGCCAGTGAAGAGGGAGGCTGTGCTTGAGAGCAGACCCCCCCCCGGTCGCCTGCAGCCACCAGGGGTCTTTTCAAAATGCAGTCCCACAGGAGGCTGACCCATCTGAAGTGGAGCCCAAGGGACAACCTTCTCCACCCCATCACCAGTTTAAAAACCCTACGGTTCGCAGGCACCAGCCTCCCACCAGCCTGCAGTCTTCCGCTGCCCAGGCAGGGCTTCCGGGGAGCCCAGGTCTTCAGCTTGGCTGCCTCCTCCCTGGGCAGCTGCTCCTTGCTGGGGGGGGGGTGTCCAAACTGGATGCAGGAGGACCCCTCTCAGTAGCAGCACTCCCCCCCCACCTCACCCAGGGGTGGGATTCAGCCAGGAGGGGAGCCGAGCCTCCACCTGGAGAAGGCTTGTGGGGTTGTGGGACTGGGGAGAGACTCACCGACACTCTGCCCCCCGCACGCTGCCAGCAGCCTCTGCGCCTTCTCCTTCACGTCCTTTGGGAAGTTGGCCTCCGTCAGGAGTTCAGGGCACATGCAGAGGGCGGACACCTGCCCGGAAGGATTCAGGAGATGAGGCTGGCTGCATCCCGTCCATCTGTCCCTGGTGCCCTCCACCCACCCCCCTGGCCCCACGCCCATTTCTCCCTGCTGGCTATGGTGGGGCAAATGCACTCTGTACCTGGCCCAAGGACCTCTCTCTCTCTCTCTCTCTCTCTCTCTCTCTCTCTCTCTCTCTCTCTCTCTCTCTCTCATGGTCAACTCACAGGTACCACCTGGGGCTGGAATCAGCCTCTGTCCCTGGGCATCCCTCCTGGCACTGAGAAGTTCGCAGCCAACATGGGGGCCTCCCCAAGCCTGAGTTTGAACCCGTGCATGTGATATAACAGGTCAAATAATGGCTTCAATATTGGAGTAAACCATCATTCCTCCAGTCCTTTGCCCCTTCCATAGAGAACGCTCAAGAACTGGTGGAGGGCAGCCAAAATAGCAAACGCACACACCCTTGAGCCTCTCCACAAACACAAACACCTCTTCTAAACATCTACACACAGAAAGAAGAGAAAGAGCAAGCAGGAAAGTGTGAAGGCAAGAAGGATGAGGGGCAGCCCCCGACCTCCACCCCTGGGGATCAGCCTTCCCAGGTGGAGGTGGATGGGACATATATGGGGTGCTCTGACAACAGGGGGCGTGGTGGCTCAGTGGACTAAGGCTCCGAAAATGTTGGCTGTCAAGTCGGCAGCTCGGCGGTTCGAATCCCAGATGCCACGCAGCGGAGTGAGCTCCCGCTGGTAACCCCAGCTCCTGCCAACCCACTTGTAAATGCAAGTAGAAAAATAGGTACCACCGTTTTTTAAAAAGTGGGAAGGTAAAACAGTGTTTCCTTGCAGCCATGGCGGCCACGTAGCCACGGACTTGCACCACACTGGCTCTTTTTTGTCTTGAATACAGAGATGAGCACCGCCCCAGAGTCGGACATGACTAGCACACCTATGCGGGGGAGGGGGAACCTTTACCTTTACCTTTTCCTGACAATGCCCCCATCCTGCAGGGAGAGACCGGGAGCTGGGGGAAGCAATGGGGGCACCCCCACCCCCCACCCCAGGGAGTGCCAGCCTTCCCTTCCCCAGCCGGCCTGACTCCCTGCAGGCTAGCCAGCCCCCTTCCCTCTGAGACGCCCCCCTCCCTGCTTCTTCATTTGGGTGGCCCCAACCCCTAATGTTTGCCTGGGCTATTTCTTGGCCCATGCAGTGGTGGGTGGGAGTGGCTTTAGCCACGGAAGGAGGAGGAGGGGGCAGAAGGACTGCCACCTGTGGCCACTGGTGGCACAAGGAGGGAGCACATGGGGTCACACCTTTGCCTCCATGCACGGCTCCCTTCCCTGCTCACCCTCCAGCCCAAATTGTTCAGCCACCCACCAATCTTTGGAAGTGGGGAGGGAGCCATGGGGAAAACGGCTAGCAAGGAGGATCCCTTCCCTCTCATTGTTCAATCAGCCAGGCACAAACCCCGCAACTATGCCCCCCCACCTCCCCCACTGCTCTTTCCGCCCTCCTGCCCCCCTCCCCCAGAAGGCCTCCTGCAACCTCAGCAGCGTGTGGGGCCGCAGGGCTGCAGCAGGCACCCCCCCACACACACACACACCCTACCTGGCGCAGGAAGGTGATGGGCTTCTGCCCCATGGCTTGGGCATCTCCAATATTGGCTCGAATGACCTCAGAGAAAGGCTTCTTCACCCCCTGCACGGAGGAGGAAGGAGGGAGAGGAAGGACAGCTTTAGGCACAGCCCCATGGCTTGCCCCATTGGGGTCCAGGGGGAGGAAAGGAGGGACACGCTCCAAGCATCCTCAGCAGAATGTGCACCCCGCACACCCACCGGCTCCATCAGTCCAACGAGATCCTGTTGCCCAAAGGCCGTGCCCCCTCTCCCAAGGCCATCCTGGCTGCAATGAAAGGGGCATTGGTTTGTCACCAAGTGGCAAACTCAGGTGGGGAAGATTATGGCGGGGGGGCATCCACAACCCCCAGAGAGTTCCCCACCCGCCCGCATTCAGCCTCTCCTTATGTGGACCTCTTGGCTGCTTTGTGGAGACCAAACAGGGATCCTGGGTGGGACTGCCTAGTGGTCGTATGCACCTGCTCCCCCCTCCTTCCTCCTCCCAAGGTCAAGGTGAAATCAGCCAGAAGTGACACTGGCACCCCGGGCTGCCTTCTCTTTGCTTCGTTCAACCATGAACAGATGCCCAACAGGAAGAGGTTCAACAGGTGCAGTTTTCTAGCCCAGACTAATCATGATGGGAGACACACCACCTATGGAATTCCTGCCTGATGTGCCATTCTTGAAAATCCAAGGCTCAGAAACCTGGTGATGTTTTAAAAGACAACCCACAAACTCCCCAAGAAAAGCTGTGCAGAGAGAGACCAGTGGTGATTCCTCCACAAAAGAAATCATTGCAGTGTCTAAGGAATACCAAAAAGCAGCCTACCCCTTTCAGAGCCATCCAGGATGAGGGCCAGGGTGGGGGGGCCTTCTAAAGGATGCAGCCACAATGCAATCAAGAGGAGAGGATGGGAGCGCGCACACACACACACAGAGACACAGACACACAGACACACACACACACACACACACACATGTGTGTGTGTGTGTGTGTGTGTGTGTGTGTGTGTGTGTGTGTGTGTGTGTGTGTGTGTGTGTGTGTGTGTGTGTGTGTGTACATACCCTGGCCAACCTTGCCCATAGTTTGACTCATAGTTTGACTCAGCCATCCATCCTTCCGAGGTCGGTAAAATGAGTACCCAGCTTGCTGGGGGGGGGGGGACAATGTGTAGCCTGCATTACTGTAATTAAAAAACTGTAAACTGCCCAGAGACTACTTGAAGTGGTATGGGGCGATATATTTATTTATTTTTTTATTTTTTTATTTATTTATTAGACTTTTATACCGCCCATCTAGACCAAGGGCTACTCTGGGCGGTTTACAACATGTAACAACAAACAAAGGAATACATTTTAAAAACCAAAATACAATGTACAAAATAAAAATATATACATAAATCAACAACAAAAACTAAAATGAAGCTAAAATGAAACTAAAAATGGCAAGAGATTTGATAAAATGGTTTAAAAATAGTGCCTTACTAAATGTTTAAAGAATCAGGGAATGCCATTCTATAGAACCAGGTCTTCAATAGTTTTTTAAAAATTTGAAGCGAGGGTGCCAGCCGAATTTCAGGGGGTAGATGGTTCCATAATTGGGGAGCAACCACCGAGAAGGCCCTACTCCTTGTGACAGCTTTCGGGCCTCCTCGGTGTTGGGACTCCCAGGTGTCCTGCCTGGCTGGCACGGGTGATCCTGGCAGTTCTTCTTGGGAGGAGCCGCTCTGTCAGATACTGAGGTCCCAAACCGTTTAGGGCTTTGTATGTTAACGTCAAAACCTTGAAGTCAATGCGGTAGCGTACCCGGCAGCCAGTGCAGGGCTGCCAGCACGGGGTAATATGTTGGTGCTTTCTTTGCCCGTTAGAAGTCTGGCAGCTGTATTCTGCACTAGCTGCAATCTCCGCATTAACCTCAAGGGCAGCCCCACGTAGAGAGCACTACAGTAGTCTATTCTCGAGATTACAAGTGCATGAACCAGCGTAGTTAACGCCTTGATGTCAAGGAGGGCCCGCAGCTGGGCAATCCTCCGCAGTTGGCAATGAGCGGAACGGACCACTGACGCCACCTGGGTTTCCATGGTGAGTGCCGGGTCCAGTAGGACACCCAAACTGCGGACCCCATCCTTCGCGAAGAGAGTCACCCCCCCAAAAGTGAGGGAGTTCCCCAACCCGCAGACACCAGGGGGGCCCACACGGAGGATCTCCGTCTTGCCCGGGTTCAACCTCAGCCTATATATAAGCAGAACACTTTGCTTTTGCTTTTGATACTGGTGCACAGTATCAGGGAAGCTCTGCATCAGACTAGAAGTGCCCCCATCCATGGCCTGGCTTTCTACGCCCTCTGGGATACCTCCCCCCCCCCTGCAGTTTGCCCCGAAGGGGGTGCCCCCTTCAGCAGGGAGCCCTTGGCCACAGGCCAGCTCTAAACTAGGGGTTGAGGCAAGGCAGATCCCCTGGAGCCAGGATGGCTGGTAGCCACTAGCCGTGTCCCCTGCTAGGCCACCCCTTCTCCTCCTCCGCACAAGGCTGGGAAAAGCACCTTCTCTGCTGTGGCCAGTGGAACAGGCTGGCCCGAGATTCAGGACGTTATGGCAGAAGGGTGCTGCTGCTTCGGAAGGTCCCCCAAGCAGACTGTGGGTAGTCCGGCCTGCCTCCTTTCTTTTAAGACGTCCCGGGATGCCCTTCCTGGTTTCCTCTTTCTCCCTTGCACCACTTGCTCCTTCACAGAATCCAAGCAAGGCTAAGCAGGCTGCTTCTATACCACTGGGTGGTTTCCGCTATAATGATGCAGGCTATATATTACCACCCACCCCCCAAGTGAGCTGGGTCCTCAGCTGACAGAAGGATGGAAGGCTGAGTCAACCCCAAGCCAGCTGCCTGGGATTGAACCCCAGGTCGCAAGCGGAGTTTTGGCTGCAGTGCTGTGGTTTAACTGTTGTGCCAGAAGCAGGAGGGGCGAGAGAAGCCACGGTCAGTGGCACTTCCCCATCCGGACACCTCTCAAAGGAGGAGAGCCACAGTTCCCGGTGGGGACACTTACAGCAAAAACATCTCCCTCTCTGAAGAGACGGGGTTTCCTGGAGACTGTGCTCCAACCTCCTCTCTGAAAGCTCCGTCCTTCTGCTCCCACACGGCTTGGGTTCACTTTAACAGTTTGTTCCCATCCAGGTAATCATTGCATAGTGTTTACTTATGATAACAGTTCTGCAAGGCTTTCTGCTAACTCGCCATTGTTATTCAGTGCCACTAAATTGCTTCAGACTTATGGCAACCCTTATGGATTTTCCAGGGACATGAGCAGTTGACCTTTGCCGCCGCCACCGCTCCCATGAATTGCCACGGCTGAGTCCTGGTGTGACACTTTATCCACTGCCCCACACTGCCTCTCAGGTTCCCCCGAGAGGAGGAGGGCATGTGCTTCTGTTCTAGCACTGCTATTATGAAGCATATAGTTTGACTGACACAGCAGAGGCCCCAAGAAGCTTCCCTGGTTGCCTCTTTCTGGAGACCAAGGCATGGGAGCCAAAGGCATGGGAGCAAACCAAGCCCAGCTGCCCTGTAAGTTGGCAGCCTCACTTAGCAAGGATAGACCTGAATGGTCTTGCCGGTCATCAGAACCTGGAGGTGGGACATGCTTTAACTCTATTGCTTATCCTTTTGCCCTCCACCTACCAGTTAAAGGCCGTGCATCCCCCACAGAAGAAGGATGGGGAGGGAAGCCTCCCCCACCTGGGCACGGCAGGGCTGCCCACAGCCCCCTTCCTCCATCTCAGGATGAAGTGCCACCAGGAGTCCCAAGAAAAGAGTTGCCTGGAGTGACGGCTGCTTATAACAGGTATGCGCTGGCTACTCCATGCACGCCCCATGGCACGGTGACCGGGGTGTGCCGACTGAGCTACCAGAGTCCACCCACAGGACATCTGCTGAACTGATCTTTGGTGGCCAGGGTGGCTGGGGCATTTGGGGTGGGGGTTGTAGTCCAAAGGGGCAACATGTTTCATGCTCTGTCCTCGGTCCGTCCAGCCTGGTCTTGCCTTTAGGTCCAACCGGTAGCCACATCTTTCCACGTCTCCTCTCTCTTTTCCCTCTTTTCAGCCACAGATGGGAGGGACGGAACCAGCGATGGCTCTGCAGGCAAAGCAGGGCCTTGGACGATGGGTGGTGGTCCCCCCCCTCTTTCCACTGGCCAGGGATTGGCCAGGATTGGCAGCATCTTTCTGGGACAGCCTGCAGCTCGCCAGGCAGAAGGGTGCATGAGGCCACCACCAAGAGAGCTTCCCCCACATGGGGTGCTGGGAAACTTAGTCAGCAGGAGTCGGAACAGAGCATTGCCTGTGCATGAAGCAGCATCACCGGGAGCCACCCCCCTGCCCTTTTCTGGAGCAGAGGGAAGTCTTGGGACGAACCCCGTTCAGTTTTGAGGGTTCACCGCAAGACATCCGGGACACTTTTTCCAGCTGGCAGTGTCCCCCTGCTCGGCCAGCCCATGGTCGGGGTACCAACGGCCTCCCTCTTGATGGATGACCGTTTCCAAAAGTCTCCGCTTTCTGCCTCCAGATCAGAGCGTCTCTTCACCAGCCAGAGAGAAGCAGTTCCTCTGGTTTAAGAATGGGACCCTGGTGAGGAAGCCTGAATCACCCGGAGAAATGAGAAGTCTGGCATTCCCCGGAGATCAAAACTTGTTGGTGGATTGTTTTAAGCACCTCAAAGGTTCACACTCCTGCACGGTTGCCACCTGGACTTTATACTTGTGTTGCTGGATGTGAAAAGATGGGATGGCAAGGAGGCACCCTGGCAGTGCTGCGCAAAGAAACAGGCCGATGACGGATCTGATCCCAGAGCCCTGGCCTGGTGCCACCGGGTGTGGGTGGGTGGGTGGCTGCTGCTGCCCTTACCTGCTGCAGCTCTTTCTCCAGCTGGACGGCCCGGGTGACGATGGGGCCCCGCACCGCGTACTCCACCTTCTTGACAAAGGGGTTCATGGACTCCAGCGTCAGCACCTTCTCCCGCTGGGCCAGCCCATTCTCCGCCATCCTCCCTGGGTGCTGTGCCCGCCGTTGCGGGGCCCTGCAAAGCGGGGAAGAAGCAGGGGTGAGCCACCGTCTCTGGAGGGGCAGCGCCTGCCCCAGGCAGCCCCCTGCCCTGCCCCAGGGGCTGGAGCTCAGGGCAACCCTGGCCACCTCCCCCCTCGGCATGGCCACACCAGGGGAGGCTCTCGCCCCTGCCCGCAGGGGAAAGCCCTGCCAACAGAGGATGGCCCTGCAGCGCCCCGGGCTGGGGCGGGACAGGTGGCAAAGGTCTACCCGTTCCCACACTGGTGGAGAAGGAGAAAGGTTGGCGCCCCAAAGGAGGGGCAAGAGCAGACACTCCCCCCGCTTTCCTGTTGCCTGCCCTTCCCATTGCACACAAAAACACACAAAAAAGCCCTCAGCTCTTGGCTGCTCTACTTGGCCCACCAAAGGGCACCTACCCGGCTTCCACCAAGGAAGGGAGAAAGGAGCCAGCTGCTTCCCACACAAGAAGGGCAGGGAGAGGAAGGAGCAGCGCCTTTTAATGCGGGGCAGCAGGAGGAGGAGGAGGAGGAGGAGGAGGAGACTCCCGGCTGGAAGAAAGAGTCACATTGTGGAGACCGGTTGAAAGGGACCTGCCATCAGGCGCCTTCCGAAACAAAAGGCTGAGAGCAAACTGCTCCCCCCTAGCTGGGGGCCTGCTTCCCCCACAGAGTCTTTCAGTGCCTCCGGGCAAGCTGCCTTGCTTGGACCCAGCCAGGAGGGAAAGAGGAGGAGGAGGAGGAGGAGGAGGAGGTGGGGGAGGAGTGCTGGGTGGGTGGGGGGTTGCAGCATAGGGGAGGGGGTCCCTTCTGTTTGCAGTGGCACTGGGTCCATGGAAAGCGGCTGGCTGGTGCTGGCCAGCGTAGATGGGCTGCGAGGAACGCTGAAATGGGGGACCCCGTCCTCCTCACCCCCAAACCTTCCCTAGACACTCAGTAGCCTGGATGGAGCCTGTGCTGCTCCGTTGATTATCAGCAGGAAGCAAGGACTGTGCCACAGATGAATTCTCAACAAGGCAAAAGACTTTCGAGCAACTCCGGTGGGATCCCGAGGTGGCCAGCCGCTCGTGAGCTCTCCAGCCCTCCACCAGTTGATCCGGACACCCCTGAGACACAACCAGGATGGAGCTGCTCTGCTATTTGGTTGAAGGCTCCAAGAAGGCCCAGCGTTCAGGAATAGAATCCCAGAAAGGCAGGCGTAAAAGGTAATCTGCTCCAGACTCTGTTCGGCAGTGCATGAATCCACGGTGAGAAGGCACGTCTGAAAGCAGGGATTAAGCACCATGGGGATCTCCCCCTCTTGGGCCTCTGGGCACAGAGCGCGTTGCTGGAAGACACCTGTCTCTCTGTGCGGATGGAGAATCAACTGGCCAGTACCTGTGAAACCCCACCGGTGGACCTAGAGCCCCCCTAAGGCAACCTTGGATTTACAGAGCAACCCCATGGCCTTGTTGAAATGGCACGGGGAGCACGTGGCCAGTTCGAGAAAGCAATCCCCGTTTGCCCACAGGGAATTGCATCAAGGGTGTGGACCCAAAAGACCCACGGGGCTGATGTTACACACACACAACACACACACACACACACACACACACACACACACACACACACACACACACACACACACACACACACAAAGAGAGAGAGAGAGAGGATGAATCTCGGTGACTCAGCACCCCTTTTGCAAGGGGGGGGGCAGGATCAGCCGGGCTTGCTCAGGCTCAGAGAATCCGAGGGGAACCCCCCCCCCGGCCACCAGGTAGGGCTGGTCAAGAGACCTGAGAAGCCAGTTCTTTCAGTGTCACCTGTTCTCCATGAGTAGTACATCTCCATGGGTCCCGAGGTGCAGAGCTGACACCGCCTGGGACCCACAGGCAGGTTCAGAAGAGCGCCAGGTTCCAGACCTGGGTGCCAGAGGCTGGAGGGTGCCTGGGAGACACCCCCTCCCCCAATTCACCCTTGGTTGCTTTTGACCTATGGCAAGCCGGGGCTCCCAAGGCATGGGAGATGCCCAGGGTGCTGGTTGGCCATTGGATCATCCTCCAAGGAGCTTCCTTGGGTCAAGCAGGGATTTGAACCCAGGGCTTGCGTCCTCCCTCTGCTTCTCCACCCTGGCTGTCAAGATGAAGCCCGGTTGGCACCCTCTGGCCCCTTCCGTCACCCGGGCAGGCTTGTGTCTGGCTGGGCTGGCAAGAGCAGGCAGGCAGCCATTCTGCGCTCCTTCCAGGGAGGAGGGGCACCATTGCAGTCAACGGAAGAGAGCAAGGAAGAGGCAGGAAGAGCCACTGAGCAGCAGAGCAATCCATGGGATTTGGGAATGTCAGTCTGGGGACTGCAACTCACAGAATTCCCCCAGCCAACAGGGCTGCACATGTTCCTCACTCTGGAGGTCGGGGTGCTGCTGCTGCTGCAGCTGCTGGCAGAGTCTTCCTCCCTCTTGCTTCTCAAGCCAAGTTTGGCCACGAAAGACCAGCTCTGTGATATTTGGCAGCAGCATGTCCGGGGGTGGGGGGCAGGCGGCGGCGGGGGGGGGCAACATCACTATGGTCTGACACATTTTCCATCCCTTTTGGCTAGCTTGCCAATTTACCAGCTGGCCCGGGATGTTGTAGGTGCGGGATACAGCAAATGCGTTGGAGCATTCAGCACGGCGGGGACGTTGGAACTCCAGGCAGGTTTATTGTGACTAACAATATTCATGTGCCCTCATGTCAATTCTGACGTATGGGGATCCTTTTCTATTTATTTATTGTCTCTTTATTTTCTGGGTTTTCTAGGTAGAGCACATTCAGAAGGGGCTCCCTTTCCCTTTCTTCTAGGGGGTTTTGTGGGACTCCTGTGCCGCTTGACCCCCCAAGGCCACCCAGGCTGGATCTCCTCATGGGGTGTGCATGTGTGGATCAAACGCCCAACTTCTGGCTGCAAAGCCAGAGACCTAAACCACAGAGGAGCTCTCCAGCCAGCTCCTATAAAATAGGTACCACTGCCCGGTTCAGGCTGGGGGTCCAGCGGCAGGCAGGCAGGGCATTGGTCCCATGACTGTCAGCAACCATGGCTGGCTTTTGGCGTTGCGAGCATTGCAGAGGAAAACACCACATACAAGGAAGGTTGGAACCGGCCACTTCCTGAGTCAGCCCACAAGTTTCTTTCAAATCCTGAAACAAACTGGAGCCATGGCTCTGGGGAAGCCCACTCACCCACCCACAAATATGTCTCAGGTCTAGCCCAAGAGTTTCCCATCTGAGCTGAACTCTGTTTGGTTTACAAAAAATCAGGCTCTTTTAGGTGCATTTGGGCCTACAGTGTTGTCAAGGACCTTCTAGGGTCCCGAGGCATTACAGCCCTGCCAGCTGAGGTCGGGGAGTCCGGGAACTCAAGCTTCCACCCACCTCCTTCAATCCATTCCTGCGTCCCTCTGGAAGCTCAAGGACAAAAAGCTTCAGGCCAGAATCCCATCCGGGGGCCAAGGGAAGTTAGAGCCATGGAATGGATGGGATTTAAATCCGTCCAGGTTTCACCCTGCAGCTGATGGGGGGAGGGGGGAGTTCATTGGGAATGCCAGCAGGGTGTGAGCTGTGGAGCTTTGTTTAACTTTTGGTTTAGTTCCACTGCCTCAGTTCCCCCTTGGGGTCACAAGCTGTATTCCAAACAGTGCTGTGCAATGGTTAGGGTTGCCCAATGGTTTGCTTAGTGGGAACCGAGACCACTTTCTCAGCTAGCCCACGATGGCATTGAGAGCAAGGTTCAAGGTACCCCTCACTCTGCTTGGGCAGGGATCTTGCCCGCTTTCTGGTCACTTCAACCCAAGTTTTTGGAAAGCTGGCCGTCTGGCCACTGGCCCTCCCCTCGCTGCCCCCCTCACCTGCTGTTTCATGCCCAGGTGGCCCCAGCACCACCCTCATCCTGCTTCAGCCCTCCGCCCCACCTCCGCCTCCCCATACGGAGGTGGGACCAGAGGTGGCTCCCAGTGGAACAGAGCACACTTCTTGTTTGCCGAGGGACAAAGAGGAATGTTCTAGAATGAAGCGCCTTGGCCATTCTTGGGGCAGCCCCCACATCAAGGGTCAACGCTCATGCTAGGATGGAGGCCAGGGCAGGTGGCAGGGCAAAATGGGCCAACAGGTGAACGAATCACCTGCGCCATGGCAGGAACGGGCTCTGGCCAAACTTGGAGAAGTTAGTTTTTGGAGGCCACCTCCCAGATGTCCAAAATGCCGAGCCCCCCCCCTTCACATTCATTTCCAAGCTCCCGTTGTTCCTTTGAGGGCTGTCCCCAAGTAAGAGATGCCTGCACCCTGGGCTGAAGATGCTCCTTAGGGGTATTGGACTACAGCTCCCATAAACCTGAACTGGAAAGTTATGGGTGTTGTAGTCCGAACAGATCTGAAAGTCGCACAGGCTTGGGAAAACCTTCCCACTAGTTTGGAGGTGGGCAGTGGATCCCACTTCTGGTCCTGCAGGCTTGAGACCGGTCCTCTTCCCAACCCCAACCCCAACCCTCCACCCCTGCTGGAGTCATCACTCACGAGAAGCTCTCCCCTCCGTCTGCATCATCCACTCCCTCTGCCTCATCTCTGGCAGAGTTTTTGACACCAGCCGTGAAATTCCCAAACCTGTGGCCCCATCCCAATCCACGCTTTCCCTTGGGGGGGTGGGATTCCTCCCTGGGCTCTTGGGTCCTCAGGCGGCCCCCCCGTCTGATGCTCCGGGCCAAGGGCTCCATTCCCCCCCCAAAAAAAATGTCTTTCCCCAGGGCTTCCTTTGGCCCTTGCTGGCCCTCACTTGCTCCCTTTGTTGGCCCAGGGGGCTCCCTTTCTTCCTCCCTGTCTCCTGCCAGTGTGGGAGAGGGAGCAAGCCCCCAAGGGTAAGGTTTGAACCCATGGATTCAGAGAACAAGACCGGGGCACTGACTTTCCATTGGGAAGACTTCTTGGATGGCCAGAGCGCCCTTGGACTCCTCCAGAGGGTCTTTCCCAAACAGCTTGATGGACGGCCACCTCATGGGGAGGTTTTAAGGGCGGGTCCCCTGCACAGATGAGGGGCTAGATTATGTGACTCTAGAAAAACCCTCCTGGCTCTACTGCCATTCCATGAAAAGGAGGCGAACAAAATAATGCAGGGCATGAGTAAAGTGGATGGAGGGAAGCTCTTCTCCCTCTTGCAAAATACCAGAACTAGGGGACATCCACTCAAATTGAGGGCTGGGAGAGTGAGAACAGACAAAAGAAAATATTTTTTTCACCCAGCGCGTTGTTAGTCTGTGGAACTCCCCGCCACAGGATGTGGTGATGGCATCTGGCCTGGATGCCTTCAAAAGGGGATTGGACAGATTCCTAGAGGAAAAGTCCATCACGGGTTACAAACCATGATGGAGATGTGTAATCTCCAGGCTTAAAACCAGGGTACTTCAAGGACCAGATACAGGGAAGTGGTACTAGGAGACAGATATCTAGTGCGCTCCCAGACACATCTGGTGGGGCCGCTGTGAGATACAGGAAGCTGGACTAGATGGGCCCTTGGCCTGATCCAGCATGGCCCTTCTTATGTTCTTATGTTATGTTCTTATGAAACTGATTTGATGTTTCTACACAGAGTTTAGAGAGTCACCCCTCAAGGCAACTTTAGCTCCCTGTTTCCTGTTTATAAGAGAACAATAAAGTTGGAAGGGGTCGTACAAGGCCATCAAGTCCCACCCCCTGCTCCATGCAAGAATTGAAATCCAAGGATATCTGCCAGCTGGTTGTCCAAATTTATCTCCATTGCCGCCAGTGTTGGAGCACTCACCACCTCTCTAGATAATTGGTTCTGTTGTCCTACTGCTCTAATAGTTAGGAAGTTTTTCCTGATCTTCAGTCCAAATCTGGCTTCCTGTAATTTGATCCCGTTGCTGTGTGTCCTGCACGCTGGAATGATGGAGGACTGATCCTGCCCCCCCCTGCTCTGCCACCCTTTCAGGTATCTGAAAAGAGAGACCTTCCTGCCCTACCATTCCATGAGCTGAGGAAGGTCCAAAGTCCCAGGGACTATTGCCTGTAAATGACCTTCAGGTCAAGGTAAAAATAATTCCATACCAATTGGAGGCAGCCAGACGCTGCGGGAGTGTGCAGTTGTGTGATTTTTCTATCAACAGGTTCTCCAAAGGCACCCATTGACCCTTTCAGAGCACAGGACAGGATGAGCCCTGGTCCAGTGCGAAAGGTCCTTCTTATGCTCCTCATGCAATTCTCTCCCTTCTAAAAACTTCTGCCACGCACACCATCTCGGCGTGAGCTGCAGCTCCAGAGGTGGTGGTTTTCTGAGTGTGGGGGCTTTCATGGCTCAGAAAAACTTTCTTTCATGTCACGGCAAGCAGAGGAAAGGATGCCAGCGGGTAAGGGTGGGGATGTTTGTAAGGTGCTAATTTTTGAGCACCACTTGGCAAGGGCTGGTGCTAGCTGCCCCGGGCTCAGCAAACAGCAATAAGACAAGCAGAGGGGCAGGAAATTCCCCTTGGCTCAGGGAGGAACAAGATGGCCGCGATCAGCAGAGACGCTAGCTGAAGCAGTCCCAGCTAACGTCAATGTACCCCAGGTCCCAAGAGGGTTATATTCCATTCAAGACGACCCGCTGGGAGCAGAATTCATCCCAGAACCGATCCGGGGCACCCAGGCGTGGTTCCTTCTCCATCGGGAGAGGTTTGAAACCCCTGGTGCAATTCCTGTGCGGCTGAGACCTTGGGAGGTCCCGACGGAAGTCCGAGCTGCCTCTATTCCTCCAGAAATCGTGAGTGGCTTTTTCCCATCCGAAAGCCCCTTCAAATATATTAATCAAGCAACTTACCTAAAGAATTTGCCTCTATTCAATCATCTTTCCTGTTTTATCTGTTACCATCTGCCTCTCGGAGGACTGCAACTATTGGTTTCACTTTCATATTCATCTAACGGCAGATTTAACCCTAAAGCTCCCGATTTCACCATCCACTATATTCCTCGGACTCTGTTGGCAAAAGTGGGTATAGCACGCCATCTACTGGATTTTTCCATGTTTGCGACTCCACATATATTTCTTGAAAGCAGCAAACCAACTAGAATAAGATTAACCCCTTCAACATGAGTAAAACCCCAATTATACAAAAGAAATCTGTTTTTGTTCCTTTGGCCCACCCAGCAGCTATGACCCAGCAATCAAGTCAATTAAGCCAATCTAGTCAGATCCTAGATGCGCTTAATCAATTAAATCTCACTCAAGTTAAAATGATTTCAGACCAAAGCACTGGGTTTTCCAACTTAAGAGCAGAAATGAAAGAGGGTTTCTCAAATGTGGACGCCAAACTAGAAACTTTTGGTGGTCGTTTACAAGCGTTGGAAGAGAACATGAATGTCACTGACTTTCGTCTTGGAGAAATTGAAGCCACAATGGAATCAACAAGTAGACTGGTACTTACACAGGAAATCGAAGCCTCTTCCAAAATTCTAAGAATTCAAAACCTTACTGTGGACAAAGATGAAAACCTCTACACCACAGTTGGAAATAGCCTGGCCACCCTACTAGAGGCACCTGTTGAAGATTTTCTTCGTGAGGTAGATTTGATCTACCGTCAACCAACGGCTTATACCAGAAGAAACAAACTTCCCCCTGAGGTAATAGTCAAATTGGTTAGAAGATACACTCGTGATTGCATCCTCAAGGCTACTCAGGATAAGGAGGTGGAAATCAATAAATCCAAAGTGACAATACTAAAAGATGTCCCTTGGGAGGTTCGTCAACTGCGGAAAGAATATACATTTCTTACCAAACTTCTGCTCAAGCATGACATAAGATATAAGTGGCTCTACCCCCAAGGTTTGTCCTTCCAATGGGAAGGTAAACTACAGAAAATTGAATCCCATCAGAAAGCTAGAGCCTTCGTTGAAAAAAATGCAAGGAAGTTGGGTTACTCCCCCTCTTCTTCCTCATCATCCTCCACTGAAGGTGAGGACATGACCGGAACTCAAACCACTACCAAAGAAGACAACCGTGACAATCAGACTTCGAAACAAGAGACTTCAAAGCATGACCAAGATTCTTGTGGTGCAGTGGGAGGCGCCAGGCCGAAGCACTATCTCAGGCCAAAATCAGGGAAGAAGAAATATCGCTGGAAGTAGTAAGATGGCTCAAAAAAATTCTAACATGGAATATCAATGGTTTGAACACTCCGCAGAAACGTCGGAAAACTTTCAATTTCCTCCAAAAACAACAATGTTCAATCATCTGCCTACAGGAAACCCACATATTGAGAAAACATGAACATTATTTAATACAAAATAAATTGGGAAAGCTATTTTCCACATCAAACAAAGAAAAGAAGCAAAATGGGGTGGCACTGTATATTAAACCAGAGCTTTCTCCAACCCTTCTGGAAAAGGATGAATCAGGCAGATGGATTCTTGTCCAAGTTAAAATTCAATCAAAAGAAACAACTATCGCTGGTATATATGCCCCCAACGATAAACACGGAAGACAAACCCTTTTTGAACAACTGACTCAGAAACTGTTGCAATATGGGAATCATCAGCTTATAATATTGGGAGATTTTAATGCTGTACATATTCCCTCAGTAGACAGGAAAACACCAAAAGGGAAAAAATTCAAGACTTCATCTTCCACACTGCCCAAATCGTTCTTGGACATGTCCGATATTTTAGAACTTCATGATATCTGGAGAAGGAAAAATCCACTAAAAGATGGTTACACCTTTTACTCAAGACAACATGCTTCCTTCTCCCGTATAGATATGTGTTGGGCCACATCTGATCTTCTACTAAATACAAGGGATATAGAAACCTTACCTCGAATGCTATCTGACCACAATGCTATTTTATGGACATTGAAATCTTCAGGTATGCCCAGGCACTGGAAAATTAACTCAACACTTTGGACCGATAAAGAATTCATTTCAGAGGCTGCTAGAGATCTGAACTTGTATTTTGAAACTAATCTAAATAAGGGTACACCACTCAAAACAGTATGGGATGCCTTTAAACCATATTTCAGAGGATTTGTTATCCAATATATGGCAAAACGGAATAAAGAGAGGAAAAAGAAATATGAATCAATCCTTAATATGATGAAAAAGCTTGAAATGGACTTAACACAAGACCCCCGTAATGACAAGCTGAACAAAGACCTGGCCTCTTGTAGACATGAACTCAACCTGATCCTGACTGCAGATATAGCTCACAAAATTAAGCTGGCCAAACTGAATTTTGTGGAAAATGCAAACAAACCAGGTAGATGGTTAGCGTATAGGTTAAAAAAGGTACAATCACAAAAAATTATATATTCACTTAAAGACAAAACTGGGGAAAATCAGACAGAGCAACTACTAATCCAAAAAATCATAGAGGAATATTACCAAAGATTATTCAAGCCGGAGATGATTGACAAAGATGCCATCTTCCAATATCTTAAACAAGCCAACTTTCCAAAACTTACTGAAGAACAGAGAGCCCAGACGAATGCTCCTATCACAATGATGGAAATAACAGAGGCTATTAATCATCAAAAGTTGAATAAAGCACCTGGATCTGACCAAATACCAGCCATATTTTACCAAAAATTTTCGGAGACAATCTCTGGAAATATGAAAAATCTCTTTACATCTATATTTGAAGGCGAAGATATACCAGATTCCTGGAAATCATCACATACGACACTGATTCCCAAAGAAGGGAAATCCAAAGATTTGATACAGAATTACAGGCCAATTGCCCTCCTAAATGTGGATTACAAAATTTTTGCAACCATTCTGGCTAATAGATGGCGGATGATTTTACCTTCTCTGATATCACGCGACCAGACTGACTTCCTTCCGAAAAGGAATCTCCAATCCAATATTAGAACTTTTCTTAATGTGTTGGAATATTCCTGAATCTCACCCCGAGAAGCAAGTAGCTTTTGCATTCATCGACACTGAGAAAGCCTTCGATAATGTATCCTGGTCTTTACTCAAAACTCAATTAGATTACCTCCAGTGTGGCCATAGAATGTTGCGAGCTATTGAACAAATCTATTCTACTCAAAATACCAGGATTGTAGTCAACGGTCACCTTACAGACAAAGTCAATATACACAAAGGTACTAGGCAAGGATGTCCCCTTTCCCCTCTTTTGTTTATAACTACCCTGGAAGTTCTTCTTCACGTTATAAGGGGAAACCCTGACATTCAAGGCCTACAAAACAAGGGAGAAGTTTACAAGGTACAAGCCTTTGCAGATGACCTGATGGTTATCATGGAGAACCCTCAGACATCCTCCGTAGAACTTCTAAAGACCCTGGAGGCATATTCTAAAATCTCTGGATTAAAGGTGAATAGAGAAAAAACATTGATTTTAACCAAAAATATGACTCCATCCATGATTCAAAAATTGGTAAATCAATCTGGTTTTCAACATTCAAATAGGGTAAAATACTTGGGTATTACTATATCTAACCGATGTAACTCTCTACTCAAAGACAATTATGTCAATGTTATAAAAACAATCAAAGCTGACCTCGAAACTTGGTCAAGACTTCAGCTATCCCTAATGGGCAGAATCGCTGCAGTTAAAATGAATGTCTTACCTAAACTGCTTTTTTGTTTCAATCTCTGCCTATATTGCCAAACTTTAAGATCATTTCAGATCTGGAAAAAAGTATACGTATATTTATATGGCAAAAGAAAAAAGCAAGGATTAAAAATATTTATTTGCAGGATAGAACCAAATTTGGTGGTTTTGCCCTTCCTAATTTGGTACTATACTACAAGGCTGCTGCCTTGACTTGGATTAAGGATTGGATCTTGATGACAAATAAAAGAATATTGCAGCTTGAGAGTTATGGTCTTGATAAGGGCTGGCATCACTATTTGTGGCATAGGGGAAATTTACCTACCCTCTTTAAAAAGCACTGGATAAGGAATGCCTTACTCAAAATATGGCTAATGATTAAAAAACAATTTTACCTCAAAGCACCTATGTGGTTATCCCCACTGGGAGCAATTTACAGCTCCCAGGCAAGTGAAATCTCAAATGTTATAACCTACAGACACCTTCTGAATGATGACTTCTCATTGAAACCACTAGGAAATTAGTATCAGAAGGCTATAATCTGGATTGGTGGAAATATCAACAAATACATTCACACTTCAAAGAGCTTTCCAAAGAGGGTGGTTTTATGACTACTGATACCTCACTTGATAAAATACTTTCCTCTGGTGACTCCAAGCTTCTTAGTAAATTCTATAGCATGTTGATAAATGAAAAAATGATTGATACACTGGTTAAAGACTGTATGATAAGATGGGCAGAAAACTTAGGCTATACTATTCATTTAAATAAATGGGACTCTCTGTGGAACACAGTTAAAATCTTTAAATCTATTTCGTTCAAGGAAAATTGTTATAAGATGTTTTATAGATGGCATTTCGCGCCTCATCGTTTATCCAAGATGTATAACTGTTCACCTAAATGTTGGAAATGTAATTATGACTGTGGAACCTTTTATCATATGTGGTGGACTTGTAAAGAAGCTAAGGCGTATTGGAACATGGTAAAACTTTTCTTAGAAAGATCTTTGAAAATTAAAATAGAGTCTAGACCAGAACTATTTCTGTTAAATATAGTAGATATGAATATTTCTTATGATCAGAGATATGTACTTCATCATGTAATTGTTGCTGCAAGAATACTGTACGCGAAACTTTGGAAACAACCAATCACGCCAACAGAGAAGGATCTTCATGGAAAGATAAGAGAATGTATCGAAATTGATAAACTCTCTGGTTATTTAAAGGGAGACTACGACGAGATCTTTCGGGAAAGATGGCAAGAAGTAACAAATTTATTAGTATTGTGACAACATTTGGCAATTTTAGCAATATGTTTAATTACTATTTCTATTTTGCTTGATACACTCAATGTAAATCTTAAAAACTGTATCCCCCCTTTCTTTCCTTTTTTTCTTTTTCCTCTTACCCATACTCCTTCCCTTTGTTCCCCTCTTAAAAATCCAATAAAAATTTATTAATAAAAAAAAAATTCCCCTTGGCTCAGCAGCTACTCATGTCCGACTCTCTCTCTCTCTCTCACACACACACACACACTCACACACACACACATAGATGTTCTCCACTCCATGGGGCAAAGCAGGCAAGGGTGTTGTGGATTTTTCCAGGATTTTCCCCATTCTCTCCCCCCCCCCCCGCAAGAGGTTCTCCAGATGATGGGGTGCCCACTACCAAGCCAAGCCACCCCCATGCCCTTCCTCGTGGGATATGCATTTGGAGTTTTGTGATATTTATTTGTGCACCCCCCCCATCTAGTCAAGCTACTCTGCTGAGAGAGAAAAAGAGAGAGAGGAAGGCAGAAGTGTGGATGTGGCAGGAGCTGCGTGCTGGGATACGTCGCGGGCTCAGGACATTGGGTGCATGTGTGTGTGTGTGTGTGTGTGTGTGTGTGTGTGTGTGTGTGTGTGTGTGTGTGTGTGTGTGTGTGTGTGTGTGTGTCCCGCTCACTCTCTCTTTGCCTAGCAGCCAGGAAAGGCAGAGCGCCCGTGGGTCTCTGCTGGGCCAGGAGGAGCAGGCCGGCAACCTCCCTTCGGGACCTGAGAAGAGAGAAGATGGTAAGGGTCGCTCCAGGTCAGGAGCCAGGGTGGGGGTGGTGTTGAGCCCACCTTGGCAGGTTCAAGGCAGGCTTCTTCTCTGGGCAGGAAGAGGCAGAGGCAGCCTTGAAGCCGTTGACCCGGATCTACTCAACACCAGCTTTGGGGGGGGGGTGGGGGGAGTGGGCATGGCCATGGAAAGGCAGCCCTCCTGCCATAGTTGGACTACGGCTCCCATTATTCTCTCCCGCACCCCAAAATGCTCCCTCCAGGATGAGGTGCTAATATAAACCGATCACAGGGTGGAACACCGTGTCTTTCAGGGTGGCCGCTTCACAAGGATGTGCCCACATTTCCTTCATCAATGGATGTGGAGGAGGAGGAGGAGGAGGAGGAGGAGGAGGAGGAGGAGGAAGAATGCCACGGATGCTTGGCTTCCCTCTCTGCAGAAAGTGTGAGCAACCATGCCCTGCCCCTCCACATGGGCACAGGCAGAACCAGACCTCCCCACCCAACAAGCTGGCGGGCGGGCAGTGGATGCTGCTGCAGGGAAGAGGCACATGCTCTCTGCACCTGCCGAAGGTCCATCCCCCACCCTACCCACCCACCCACCCACCCTCCACCAGGCAATTCCTGCCTAAGCCCCTCTCCTTCCCTCCCAGCTGCGACCTCTGCACCCTAAGCCACCACACACACACACACACACACACACACACACACACACACACACACACACACACACACACACACACACACACACACACACCGCTGCTCCTCCTCCCCCTCCCCCCGGCCCCTGTCCAAACTCCAGGGAGCCCGAGAGGCCACAGGGATTCTTTCCCGGCCAGCCTTTTGCACCTTTGAACAGTCATTGAGCGACAGATAAGCAGGAGTCCAGCCGATGCAGATGCCTGTCTCAGCAGAGCGAAAAGCGTCCTGCCCCATTTAGGCCGAGGCTTAAGGCTGGGAGAGGCAGCGTGCAGCGCACCCGAGGGTTAGGGGTTCTGGGAAGGTGGGGCGTCTAGTTCGCCTGTGGTTTTGCTGGTCGCCCCAAACCTGCGGCTCTGGTTACTTCACGTCCTTCCTCGAGCCGAGGTGAACTTGCCTCCGTGTTGAAATCGGATCGAGAAGCGGATTGAAAAGATTCCCGAGCTCCAGGACGGGAATCTCTCACCCCGCTTGGAGCGCAGTTCAGGGGCCGTGGTCGGGGTGAACTCAGATTGACCCCACAAGGACAAGAGGTTCCATTCCTTCGAACTGGTCTCCAGCGGGGCCACGAACTGCAGCGAGAGGGACGTGAAGCAGGGAGCCCTAGGCACGGCCATGGGGGGGTGGGGGGTACCCTGCTGCTGCTGCTGCTGCAAAGTGGCTCCCCCAGGAGAACAGCTGCCCTGTGGGTCCAAAACTCACTGGCCAAGGGGCAAGTACATGTGGGGCAAAACCAGCATATTGAGGTGGAGCGGGCACTCTCTCTTCTCTCAAAGAAGAGTTTACCAAAGGGCCGACCTGTCGACTCACGGGCAGATCAAAAGCCTGGGGCACAACTGAGCCGGGGGCTTTCCTGCAGCCGATGCAGATGGCACTCAGGCAGCAATGGCACTCTTTGTATGCTCAGGAGGAACTACTCCAAAACTAAAAGCCTCGGTGCTCAAAAAGGCTTTGCCCATGAAAACGCTCAACCTGTTGTTGGAGCACATGGGGTTACCCCTGGTGGGGGCGGCGGGGGAGGGGGGAAGGCATGTGCATGGACATGTGCAAAATTTATTCTAATCACATAAACACAAGTTGTGCTGCTTCATAGTATCATAGAATCATAGAATCATAGAGTTGGAAGAAACATCCAAGGCCATCTAGTCCAACCCCCTGCCATGCAGGAACCCCCATCACAGGACTCCCAACGGATGGCCATCCAGCCTCTGCTTAAAAACCTCCAAAGAAGGAGACTCCGCCACCCTCCTTTGGGGCAGCATCTTCCACTGCCAAACAGCTCCAACTGTCATGAAGTTATTCCGAATGTTCAAATAGAATCTCTTTTCCCATAGTTTGAAACCATTGCCCTGAGTCCTAGTCTCTGAAGCCATGGAAATCAAGCTAGCCCCCTCTTTGATATGACATCCTTTCAAATATTTAAGCATGGCTATCATATCCCCCCTCAACCTTCTTTTTGAAAGGCTAAACATTCCCTGTTCCCTAAGCCGTTCATCATAAGACATTTCTTCCAGACCTTCAGCCATCCTGGCCACCCTCCTCTGCACCCGCTCAAGGTTGTCAACAGCCTTTTTGACCAGTTCTGTTCGTTTATTGAGACAGTTGGACAGTGCCCTGGCCTTTAGTGCAGCTGGCAGAGCGCCTGGCAGTCTCCCTTGTTGAGAGGGTCCCTCTGGAGGGCCCTGAAAGACAACACAAAAGCTGTTCCAAAACAGCTGCCCCATGCTTTGGACTACAGCACCCATAATCCTTAGCCATTGGGCACACTGGCCAGGAAACAATGGGATAACAGCCTGAAACACTACAAAGGGGCCTGGCAGCTCTTGGTCAAGCCTTACCTTTGGGATGGCCCTCTCAGCATCCCATAATCATTAACTAGTGACTCCGGCTACACCCACTTGGGAGAGGAGAAGCAGGGCAGATGCAACCTATGATGACAAGTGGTTCAGATGCAGGGATTTTTAAGGCTCTTGCCCGGATGTTAGAGGTTGTGGCCAGAGGTCTCACTGAGTGGCTGTGGAGCCTGTTTCGATCATCATCCTATCTAGAATTGCTGACAATGTTCAGCCCCCCCTTGTCTGCATGCAGTCAGAAAACAGAGACCACAACCCGCCCCCCTTTTGGGTTAATTGCATCCTCCTCCTCCTTCTACGCAAGCAGTGGTAGCTACACAACACGTCACACAAGGACCGTAGGACCGTGGCCCTCCACTGGGGCAGTGCATATTCACACACTTTACTTCATATTTACTTCAGTCGTTACTTCACGTCCCTTTCATCCCTCTTTGCTGTCCAACTTGGCACCGGTACAAAAAAAACCTTAACAACTTCACATCTATAGCGTGACAGCAGAAACTTGTCTCGACCACGCCCCGTGAACTGAGAACTGAGCGTGACGAGCCGTACCTGCCCCTGGGCTGGGAAATTCCGTTGTTACGCTTTTTTTGTTTCCGGTTCCTGTTCCGAGACAAGAGATGTGAAGTAACGGCAATGGCTGTTTCCCCCTTTTGCTCTAGAAATACACAACCGAGAAAGCCAACTGGAACTCCTGCGCCAGGCCAGGCTCGGCTGCCCGCCTGTCCCTGCAGGAGAAGGTAGCTCTTGAAGGGACCGGCGGACAGCCACTGTCAGGCGTAGGTCCGTCCTTCTCGGGTCCCAGAAGTGGGGCTGAACTCTCCTTGCCTGCTCGCCTGCCAGCCCGCAGACTGCTGAGTTCAGGGCGAGGTTGTCTTGCCCACCGCCCACGCCGCCGCCACCGCTCGCCCGCGGCAAGTGGAGAGGTCTAGCCTGGATCCTCCTGCCGGGCTTCCTGAGACAGCCCGCGCACCCACAGTGGGGATTCGAAATATCGAAAAATGGAAGCCTGACAATTAAAAAAAAAGGCTAAACAAAGCCAGGGAAATCCAGTAGTTGTCACGAAACAAGGACGTGAAGTAAGTTGTCACGAGACAAGTAATCACGCCCGTGGGTAAATGAAAACAGGGATTGAACAGGGACAAAACCACGTGACCGCGAACAACGCTGTCACGGAATGAATGTAATCACAGAACGAGGAAGGAGGTGGAGTAACCGCTATAATCGAGCCAAGAGTCTAATGGCCGCTTACAGGCTAATGAGTCCCGTTTGTGGTTTTCCAGACCAGGTCATCCAGCACACAGAGCATCCTCTCAGCCAGCCATTCATCCACCAAGACAGAGTCTCTCTCTTTCCTCCTTGTGGGGCCTCTGCCTTCTCAAGCCCCCACGCCCAAGAGCTGAGATAGCAAGCAGCGGTCCTCAAAGCTGGCAGTGCCCCCCTCCCCAGATGCTTTGGGCTGCAAGGCCAGCATGTATCCTCCCCCCACACACACACACACAAACACCCCAGCCAGGTTGAAGCGATGGGATCTGTGGTCCAAATTTTCAGAGGAAGGGGGGATCTGGGTTGAAAAAGCTGCCAGAACAAGCCCCCCCCTAAAAAAAATGCAACCCTCCAGATGGGGCTGGGTCACATTGAAAGGAATAGGAATTTTGGGGTCCGCTGCCGGCAAGCATAGGCTCTACAATATGCAATGAGCAGTCTGGGTCTCTTGAGACAGGAAAAAGATTTATTTGGTTGGCAACCAGGGAAATCCCTCTTGATGCAAATCAAGTGAGAAGTCCGTCCTACAAAGGTAATGCAGCATACTTTATAGAGATATGACTACTCCACTTTCCTCCCGCCCATCCGAATTCTACGTCATGCACATCTGTTACATACATCAAACATTAATTGACATCCTTGGCCATTTATTTTGTATTTCTGACACCAATTAAATGTATTCCCTGGGTTCCTAATTGCTGTGGCGTTTGATCTGACCTACACGGGGCTAGGAGTGCCTAGGAGTGCCAGTGTCTTTGGCTGTTGACAGTGATGCATGCCAGCTGCTGTAGGTGGCGAGCTCTCAAAACAAAGATAAGGTTTTCTTGGCTGGCTTAGCTACATGTAATTAACTGTAAAGCATCAAAGCTACAAAAATAATTAGATCCTTGAATCTTATTGCTGGCTCAGCCAATTTTATAACGGAAGTCCTTTTCTCTTAGTGGTCTGCTTTATGCCGGAAGGCTTGACCAAAGTTTGATACATGTGGGTACAATTGGAGTGCTTATTAATATTACTACTTCTAAATATATAACTTGTGTGGCTTATATTGTGCAGGGTATAGCTTGGGATATGCTGTTTTTGAATACATGAGGCTTGTCAATGCCTGGGGGTTACTAAAACAGCTATATATGCTTGATCTATACCCTTCAACATGAGCGGCAAACCCCAGAAAAGCCAAAAAGGACGCAGGATGGTCACCATGTGCCAAAGAAGGGCTTTTAAAACTCTCATGCTTATTGTTTTTAAAGTTGTTTCTATCCATGTGTTTTAATTTTGGGTAGCCACCGGCTTCCAGTTTAATGGCCGACTGCACAAGATGCTAGGGGAGCTCCTCTGTGGAATCCCCAGAGCGCACAGGAGGTTTAAAGAGGTTCGCGAAGACTACGCGGCCTCCATTAACCTCAGGGGGGGGCTGAGGGATTGGGTATCAGCTGTTGCCTCTTGCAACTCTTCTTTCACCCCGATCTGGAGGGGTTGGGGGGAAAGGATCGAGTTGCGGCACTTTACAATCGCTACTCCTGTGTCTGCGAAGTCTCAAAGTCTTGGCAGAAGAGCCATTAGCCTCCAAGGACTTTACAAATCGTTTCTATCGGAGGGAGAATCAACAGGCTGTTAAACGGCTAATTAGAAGATAAAGATCACACCCGAAAGAAACGTGAGTCTGCTTGTTTGTATCGGAATCTGTTCGGAGCGTGGTGGAAAGCAGCCGTAACTCCCCTTCGTGAATGCAAATCGAAACCAAGCGGTGGGGGCGGAGGAGACATCCCTTCATTTGCAAAGTGAGTTTAATTTAATATTTAAATTGAAGTGGAAGAATAATGGGACCTGGAGAAGCCTGATCGTGAAGTCTGTAGTTCAAGACTGGCGTTTTGAAGTCACCCCCTGCTCTTTTTTGTGAAGAGACGGAGTGAATAGTGAATAGTGGAGAGCGTGGGGGGTGGAAGGGGGATATTTTAAAAAACTCTGGTGTTTGAAGTTACTCCCCCCCTTACCTGATTCTACACTTCCAAAGACTTTTGATTAACAATTGAATTCCCCCTCCCCTTTTTTTTTCCTGCGGAGGACTGGATATTTAGAGGGATTTGAGTGGCGGACAAGGTGGTGTGATTTTACATTTCAAAGGATTCCACCAGAGCCGGCTGGAAAGCCACCTCCCCCCTCTTTCGAGGGGAACGTTTTGGAGTTGTTTTTTGGGAACAGCTTAGGAGTTACTGCAAACTGGAGCTATTGTTATCTACTTTTTCCTAACTGGATTAGACCTTTTGAAGCGGTTGAAGATTTATATATCTTTTGGATGGGCAAAAACTTTGTTAAACAACTCTTTGTTACAGAGAAGCAAAACATGTGGATTAGGCTGTGAAGAAGCCGAAGAATTGCTCCAATTTTTCTCTCAACTCTTAATTTTTAAAGGTTTCTTTGTGGGTCTCATTTTGTTTATTCGATTGCAGTAGAAACGAACTTAAGTTGCTGCGTGTCTTCCTTTGAGGCTTCCTCTGGTTTCAAGGACATAAGAGAGACACAACAAGATAAGGTCTGTGCTGTGAGCTGGACTGAGAATCTCATTCCTTAGGTTGGAGCGCCATCTGGTGGATTTTAAAAATTATCGTATTGGACACTGGTTAGAAAATTCATTTTTTATGTTAGAGCGCCATCTGGTGGATTTGGAAAATTATTGCATATAAAATTCAATTTGAATGTTACATTGAATGGGAAAGTGTCTGACTATATAGAAAATTTGATAAAATTTGATAAATTGTTATAAATTTGATATTTGGATAATTTAAAGTTAGAGAGGTTAAAATGAAGTTAGAATAAGTAAACTTAACATCACTGATGGTAATTGGGTGAATATTAATTAATATCAATTAATGGAGTATTAATAGATTAACTCGATTGGTTGAAGGTTATTGTGGTTTGTTGAATGAATTAACTTTAATACGTGGTTAAATTGTGTCCTATTGGAATAGAAGTTAATAAAATTGTGATGGCAGAGAAGAAGAAGACGACACCTTTAACACAGAGAAGAGATTCCAGACAAGAGGAGGGCAAAGAATGGGAAGGATTAATGATACATATAAGGAGAGAATTTGAAAAAAGTGAACAAAGTATGGATCAGAAGTTGTCAGAACTAAAGGAAGACATGCAGAAACAAATTAAAGAGGCAGTTGGGGAGCTCTCAGCTCAAGTGAAGGACTTAACGGTGAAAACAAAGAATATAGAAGCTAAAGTGAAGAAAGTGCAGACAGAGGTTAAACAATGCAGAGAAGAAACAGAGAGGAATAGAACAGGAGTGTCAGAAGTAGAGCTTACGCAAAGGAAAATGGCTGAGGAGCTTGCTTTTCTTGAAATGAGACAAAGGCAACAGAATCTTCGTTTTCGTTTGATTCCATGGGAGGAAGGAGAAGATATTAAGGCTAAAGTAATAACGGAACTGGCGAAGTGGCTTGGATAGCAAGAACAGGAAGTAGCTGATGCAATCTCCCAAGTGTTCAGAATTGCAGTCAGATCAAAGAAACTGAGAGCGAAGAAGACACCAGGCGACGTTATTGTGTCATTGACATCTATGGCCGTGCGAGATAGAATCCTGAAACATAGCTATGACAATCGGTTTGTGATTGATGGACAACAGATTCTGATATACAAGGAGATTCCTCTCCATTTCTTGAGAAGAAGAGGAAGTTATAAAGCTCTGGCAGAAACGCTGAGAAGAAATGGTTTGAGATTTCGCTGGGAGTTCCCAGAAGGTCTATCCTTCATTTACAAGATGAAAAGATTTAAAATAATATCTGAGTCGGAAATAGGTAAATTTCTGAGAAAATATGGAGAAGAGCTTGGGTACAGGAAACCATCGAAAGAGGGTGATAAATCACCTGAAGAAGAAGAAGAAGAGGAAGAAGAGGAGGAGTTAGAACTCTCTGAGGAGGAAGAAGGTAAAGCGGATTTAGCTATGGCCAATATTTGAATAGAGAATGATAAAAATATATTTAATTTGAAATTTACAATGGCGCTGAGAGTATTGACTTGGAATGTTAATGGTCTGAATGAAAAGACCAAGAGAAACAGAATTACGCACTTATTGAAGAAAGAAAATCTGGACTTGATTTGCCTGCAAGAAACACATGTTGCAATGAAACATACGAAGATTCTAAAAAATAAAATTTTGGGACAAGAATTTGTATCGTCTGATAAATTGAAGATAAGAGGAGTGGTGATATATGCAAAACATAAATTGGAACCTAAGTTGATTATGAAAGATGAAGAGGGAAGATTTCTGATGGTACAAATCACTTGGCAATCTGAAAAATTTTTTATTGTAGGCATTTACGCGCCAAATGAAAGGAAATCAGAATTTTACAGAGAGGTAGAACAAAAACTGTTAGATTATATGGATGAAAAACTCTTTCTGATGGGAGACTGTAATGGTGTAATGATGCCAGATTTGGATAGATCTCAGAAAAAGAAAGGTTCAGAAGGGAAATTACCAAAATCTTTTTATGATTTAGTTGAAAATTTTGGATGGACCTATATTTGGAGACTGAGACATCCAATGGAAAAACAGTTTACTTTTTTTTCTGAACCGAACCAGAGTTGGGGGAGAATTGATTATATATTTGTCCCTAATGATATTTCACATAGAGTGACAAAAGTGGAAATTTTACCTAAAACGATCTCAGATCATAATGCAATGGTGATGGAAATTAAAACAAAAATGCAAGGATTATACCGTTGGAGGTTGAATGAAAGTTTACTGGATGAGACTGAGATTTTGCAGATAGCGAAAAAAACCTTCAGAGACTATTTGAAAAATAACTGGAGAAGAGAAACACCAACAAATGTGGTATGGGATGCTAGTAAGGCTGTTATGCGAGGCCTCTTTATTCAAAGAAATGCGTATCAGAAGAAACAGAAAGAAAAGAAGCAAAATGAGATTTTAAAAGAACTGGTAGAGACAGAGAAGAAATTGGTGGAGAAGCCAAAGGAACAGAAATGGATTCAAAAATTAAAGATGCTTCAAACTCAGTTGTCGATGATTATCAATCAAGAAATTGAGTGGAAGGTAAAGATGATGAGACAAAGAAATTTTGAATCGGCAAATAAAGTAGGGAAATTGCTGGCTTGGCAGCTGAAATGGAAGCAAAAACAAAAGGTTGTGAACAAATTGGTAGTAGACCAAAAATTAGTGGAAGATCCAAGAGAAATTGTAAAGGTGTTTCGGAATTTCTACAGAAATTTATATACGAAGAAAAAAGAGAATCCGGAACAGATTGACAGATATTTTAAAAAGAACGGATTGAAAAAAATCTCAACAAACCAAGTGTCGCTATTGAGTGAGAAAATTACCCCACATGAAGTACAAAGTGCAATAGAGAGGGCGAAAATTGGAAAATCACCGGACCCAGACGGTCTGACTGCAAAATATTATAAAAAATTGTCAGAAGAAATGTTACCAATAATGGTGGAGGTTATGAATGAAGTTCTAGAAAAAGGAGTCATACCTAACACCTGGAAGGAGGTGTATATAACACTGATTCCAAAGGAGAACTCAGACACAACAGATGTTAAAAATTATAGGCCCATTTCCCTTTGGAATGGAGACTACAAATTATTTGCCGATGTTTTGGCTAATAGATTAAAAAGGGTTTTAAATGAGTTATTACACAAAGATCAAGCGGGGTTTCTTCCTGGCAGACAGATGAAAGATAACATGAGAAATATAATTGATATAATAGAGTATCTAGAAGTCAGGAAAGAGAAACAAGCTGCTTTGATATTTATTGATGCTGAAAAAGCCTTTGACAATGTCTCTTGGCAATTTATGAAGAAGAATTTGGAAAATATGGGAGTGGGAACAAAGTTTTGGAACGGTGTTAATGCAATATATAAGGAACAGAAAGCAAGTTTATTGATTAATAATGTGATAACAGAAAGTTTCCCAATTGGGAAAGGTACGAGACAAGGGTGCCCATTGTCCCCAATGTTATTTATTACTGTATTGGAAGTATTGTTAGTCAAACTGAGGGACATGGGGACAATTAAAGGTATATGTGTGGGGGATAAGGAATATAAATTAAAAGCGTTTGCTGATGATTTAGTTCTGACGTTAGAGAATCCAAAAGAAAGTATTACTGAGGTGATGAAAATAATTGAGGAATTTGGTAATCTAGCCGGTTTCAAACTAAATAAGAATAAGACGAAGGTCTTATTGAAAAATGTAACAAAGAAAGATTGCGAAGAATTTGAAAAATTGTCCGCCCTCTCAATGGTGAAAAAAGTTAAATATTTGGGAATTAACTTATCTCTTACGAACTTAAATCTCTTTGAGGATAATTACAATATGGTATGGAACTCGATTAAGAGAGATCTGGAAACATGGAATAGATTGAACTTGTCGTTGATGGGAAGAATTTCGGTGATAAAGATGAACGTGCTACCAAGGTTGTTATTCCTATTTCAAATGATCCCAATACTTAGAGGAATAGGCCACTTTAAGGAATGGCAGAAGACATTGTCCAAATTTGTCTGGCAAGGTAAAAGACCCAGAATAAGATTTTAATTACTAACAGATGCCAAGGAAAGGGGAGGATTTGCCATGCCAGACTTGAGATTGTACTACGAAGTGGCCTTCCTCGGTTGGATAAAAGATTGGATTACTTTAGTTGATGAGGACCTATTGGATTTAGAAGGTCATGATAACAGATTTGGTTGGCACACTTATCTTTGGTATGACAAAGTGAAAGTACATAAAAGCTTTATGAATCATGTAATTAGAAAGTCACTACTTCAGGTCTGGGAACGGTTGAAACCCCTCTTAGAGAGACATACACCGAGATGGTTATCCCCGATTGAGGCATTGGTGATCAAGAGGAAAGATAAAGAAGGAGTGGGGATCACCTATGGTGATGTGTTATTCTTTTCAGAAAAAGGTCCTAGACTGAAGTCTTATGATATGTTGAAACAGAAGTTAACAGGCTGGTTTCAGTACCATCAACTAAATGACATTTTTCAGAAAGATAGAAAGGTGTCTGGGTTTGGAGAGAAGGAATCTAAGTTCCAAACCATAATCACGGGCCCAAAAAAGAAATTGTTGACTAGATTATATAGTTTTTTGTTGGAGTTGAATCTAAAAGATGAACAAGTTAAAGAATGTATGGTAAAATGGGCTATGGATCTGGGTCATAATATTGAGTTAGATGTGTGGGAAAGACTGTGGAAAAAGAATATGAAGTTTACCGCATGTACTTTGATAAAAGAAAATCTGTTGAAAATGATGTATAGGTGGTATATTACCCCAACGAAGTTAGCAAAGATGTATAGGATGAAAGATGACCACTGCTGGAAATGTAAAGAGAAACAAGGTGATTTTTATCATATGTGGTGGACTTGTGAGAAAGTGAAAGAGTACTGGGCATTGATATATGATGAACTCAAAAAGATGTTAAAGTGTACATTCCCAAAACGACCTGAATTTTTTCTGTTAGGGTTGGTGGATAATGAAATTAAAGGAGCAGATAGGACTCTATTTCTATATGCAACAGCAGCGGCACGAATGCTCCTGGCACAGAATTGGAAGACAACGTATATACCATCTTTGGATGAATGGAGGGCGAAAATATTGGATTTTGCAGAGATGGCCAGACTGACATGCAGACTGAGGGATCAAGACAACCAGAAGTTCCAAAAAGATTGGCAAAAATTTAAGAACTACATGGAGATTCATTGCAAGGAATTAAAGACTCTTACCGGATTAGGATAGAGCTCGAAGGATTACTACTTATTTTTCAAATCTTTTTTATAAGTATATAAAGGGGTTTGTCTGAAAGGAAGGCTAGGAGATGAATAACGCTAAAACCACGGGAAGAACAGAGGGAAGCCAAATTTTAGTGGTAGAATGATTTTGTATTGCTAATGTTTTGAACTTGATTTTTTTTTTGTATACTAAAATTTTCTAATAAAAACGTATTTAAAAAAATAATAATTTTGGGTAGCCACTGAGAGTAGCGGCTGCCACTAGATGGGCGGGCTATTAGATAGCTAGCTAGACAGACAGATAAGAAGGAAGGAAATGATAGATAGATAGATAGATAGATAGATAGATAGATAGATAGATAGATAGATAGATAGATAGGCATGTTAGGGTGGATTCGGGTTTCTTCCCGTGTAGAAATCTGGTTGTTTTGGCGACGTTTCGACGAGGTCTCACTCGTCATCTTCAGGCTGGTGTTCTGGCTTCTTTCTTCTTGAAGCAAAGCGTGATCTCAGTTGAAGTCCTTCTATAAATACTGCTGGGGGGGTGTGGTTTGCTTGCTCTGTTGCTGATTGTAGGTTCCTTTGTTCCTTTGTTCTTTTGTGATCTGCTGTGTGGCTGAGGCGATCGTTAAGGGATTAACTGCTGGTGGCTGTTTAGATGGCTGTTTAGATGCTGGTGGGTTAGATGGCTGGTGGGTTCTGGCAGTATCCTGGGCTTTGGTGGAGTGGGGTCCTGTGTCTTGTGAATTCATTTTGGTCTGGCTACGTGTCTGTGGTCTCCCAATGTTTTTTTGGGGTGTGAGAGTGTGCTCCATGTGGTGACTGGAGTGGGGTGCCACAGTAGATGGTGCAGTCGTGGTTTTGTTATTGGATGGTGGTTTCGTTTCATCTGTGGGAAGGGTCTGGGTTTGTGTTTGGTGTGGATGGAAGGTGGTGGCATCTTGTGTCCTTTTGGACCTGGTGTCAGTCTTTGTGACAGAGGCTCGTCTGTTGACCAGGGCTAGTTTCAGATGTCAGGCAAGCGGGAGGTGTCATCACGTTTATTCATGTTGTTTGGGTGTTTCTCTATTTCAATGGCTTCCATGATTATTCGACTGTTGAAGTGTTCAGTTTTGGAGATGAGTTTGGTTCTTTCAAAGTCAATTTCATGACCTGTTGTTTTTATGTGCTGGAAGAGAGAGGAAGATTTTTCTTCTTTTTTGACTGCGTTCTTGTGTTCTGCGATGCGTGTGCTTATTCTCCTGTTTGTCTGTCCGATGTATGTGGCTGGACAGACTTTGCATGGTATTTCGTAGACTCCTTGGTTTTCTAGCTCAATCTTGTCTTTGGGGTTTCTTAAAATGTTGGCTATTTTTTGGTCGGTGCAAAAGGCTGTCTTGATATTGTGTTTGTGGAGAATTTTGCTGATTTTGTCTGTGGTGCCTTTGATGTAAGGGAGGAGGGCGGTGCCGTTGTTCTCTTCTGTTTCTTGGTTCTTGGGGGGTGTTTCCTTTTGGATTAGTTTGGTGATGGTGTTTTTTTGGAATCCGTTCGCAATTAAAACATTCGAGAGAGTGTGTAATTCAGTTTTTAGGTAGATAGATAGATAGATAGATAGATAGATAGATAGATAGATAGATAGATAGATAGATAGATAGATAGATAGATAGATAGGGGTGGGGTGGGGTGGGGTGGGGTGTGTGGAAGGAATACTTCTAAGCCCTCCCCTCAAATTTATAGCAGCCCCCGCCAACAGCACCAACCCAAGCCAAGTCGGGGGGAGGCCTCCTTCTCTGACGTGTGAAGGCTTTTGAAGAGAGGTAGCCCCTCCATGCTATTGTTTGAGGGCAGCAGCACTACAGTGTGTGTCCCCCCCCGCCACGCCCATCATCATCAGATGGGCTCCAGAAGATGGAAAGGAAAAGGTACCTGTTGGAACTACAAGACCCAGGCACAGGGGTGCATTCTGGGAACTGTAGTCCAGACAAGAAACTGCGCGTAGTCCCAGCCTCTTCATCTCCACATGCACACACAACAGCACCCCCACCCCCACCACCCCACCACCACCACCGCAGCAGCAGCGACACGCTCATCCATGGCTGAGCTCAGGGTCCCCTGAAAAAAATCCCCTCCCCCTCCTGCCCGCCTCCCTGACCCACAAAAGGCAGCGATGGGCAAGGTCAACGTTTTGCCCTGTCTCCTCCAGCGCAGGGTGGCCGGGAAGCCCAGCGTTTCCAGCCTACGGCATGTTTGTGCCGAGAAGAAGGAGCCAAGAGGACTATTAAAAGATTTTTCTCCTGGCTACGAAAAAAAGCATCTGTGGCCAGCAAGGGGAGGGGGGACCCTGACCGTTCAATCCGTATTTAGTAGAGGCAAACTCTCAAGGACCATTTGGGTGTGATGGTCACAACCAGGAGCGTTTGTCCCACCAGAAAGAAACCAGCTGGCTTCACCAGTCATGACTGGCCTTCAGGGCCTTCATACCTTCTTTCACTTGGCTTCTCAGGCACAACCTCCTGCCTGAACCACTTCTCTCCAACACTAACATTTCAGCTCTTATTACAGGCAGGTTATCTGTAGCAGACGGTCTGCCTTTACCTGCCATCCCCCTTCTCTCCCTCTCCTCCCCCCCCATCCTTTTCCCCGTTTTCAGGAGGACCCTGGGCCCCTGCGTGGCCCCCCCTTGCTCAGCAAGCAGCCACTCACCAGCCCTTTGCCCACTCAGCCCTCGGGCATCCTAGCTCCGTCCGTTTCCCAGAGTCGGGGTGAGCAAGGGGGACCCCTCGGCCGGCCAGTCGGACCCAGCAGCCGGCCTCTGTGGAAGCCTCCTCTTCCTCCTCCGGCTAATGATGAGGCAAGTCCAGGGCCAAGGGAGGGCTCGGGCGGCGGCGGCAGGAGTGGCTGCCTCCTGCCCTCCCATGTACTCTGACCTTTGGTGCTGCAGCTGCCTCCAGGGACAACCCCCCACCTCCCCAGGCTGCGAAATCATCACTAAATTTAAACCCTCCCTCTGCCTCCTCCTTTCCTCCCCTCCAAACCCTGCCCAGGGCCCTGGCTATTCCCCACCAACACACACACTCTCCAAAGAGGCACCTCCCTGGAACAGACCCCGAAGTCTGCAGCCCCAGCCCCACCCCTGTGGGAGCCCTAAAAAAAGGTTGCCTGACCTACACGGGACCAAATGCAAACAAGCAGGGCTGAAATCCACTGCGAGGAGAAGCTGCTTGGGCAAACTACACCTCCCAGGCTCTGGCAGCCACTACGGCCATGGGCTCTGCCCAGGGACGAGAAGGAGGTTCAGGCCAGTCGACTCCGTATCCCACCTGAGCCTCCTCCGGCTTTCAGTTAGCTAAGCTGTTTCCTTGGGGCAGATTTATATGGCAGTGTCCAGCACTGAAAGATACATTCAGCGGCCTGGGAACTCCCTGCCCCAGGACAGAGGAAATGCTTTTCTTGAACCAAACTTCAGCCATTTTCTTATGCTCTGTGGCAAGCAGCATTAAGAGTGTAATATAACTATGTGTAGTTCGCACTTATCAGACAAACCTGTTCCCTCACCCCACCCCAAAGGGAGCCCAGAGCACCAGCAAAAGCAATTCGATATCAACAGTTTATTATGGGTGCTCTAAATGGGGTTTCTTCCAATCTGGCAATTAAAGATCACTCGAATGTTGGTAGACACTGTATTTTTCAGGAAAGTTTTTTTTTTCACATGCAGTTTGGAGGGTCTGCTTGTAATTCTCTATTTTTCAAATGTGTTGAGTATCAAACGGTTATCTCCTCCTGCAGTTTTCTTCCTTGGGTGTTTAATTTTGTCGAGTAACTCAGTCTAGTTCAAGCTCTCTTGAATTCTTTGGAGAACACACACAGTATAAGTATTTTAAAATAAACAAATAAAGGTTGGCAGGTGGGGCTACTTTGGGGCTACCAGTCACCACAGGGGGCAGAGGTTCTGTGGTGCAGGGTGTCTGCCTTCTGTACCCTCGGGGGTCAAAATGGGGAGGTGGGGGCCACAGCTCATATTGTAAGCTATTTTTAGATCTACCGGGTTTTTGCACGCAGTTCGGGAAGAACAAAAGATCAACTTGAAGCCAGGATTCCCTTTAAACAGAGAAAAGGTTTTATTGCAACTGACCCCAGCCGAGTCAGCTCCTCGGGAAACCTGAGGCAAAGTACAAAGAAACCCTAAAGTTTTTATAAGATTCTGCTCACTCACAGACCCCTCCCTTATCTAAACTGATAGGGATGCATCTGTGAGCCATATATCAGGCATAGAACAACAGAACAATTCAAGTTGACAGGAGTTTTAAAGGAGATTGAGAGGGGAAAACATTCATCTTGCGTTTTTGCTTATCTCTCCAGCAGACTCTTCGGGCAGTGGTCTCCCCACAGAGATAAGTGTTTACTCAGCAACTTGTTTATGGCCTGGTATTTCAGGACACAGGTTTGGGGAGGAATGTTGGGCTTTGGGTTACATTTCAGTGAGGGGAAAAGGGGTGAATTAAAGGACATAGCAGGAAAAGAAAAGAGCCAAGACGCTGCCATTTTAAACGGCAGTTATAAACTTCATTAAATATTCATCTCTATCAATATGATCACGCTTTCTCCATTACTGGAAGCCTTTATGTCTAAACTTTGGCCCTCCAGATGCTTTGGACCACAACTCCCACAGTCCTTTGTCATTGGCAATCTCAGCTTAAAATTCTGGGAGTTGTGCTCCAAAACATCAGGACAGTCGGAGTTTGGAGAGGCCTGCTTAGAGGTTGGATGGCCACCCATTCAGGGGGGCTCCTGCTGTGGGTTTCCTATCTTGGCGGGGGCTGGAATAGATGAGTCGTGGGCTCCCCTCCAGCCAGACCATCCTAGGTCTACATGATGGGGTTCTCTCAAGCTCCTGGCTGGACACTCTGGGGAGAACAGGCTGCATGACCAGCCAACAACGCTTGTTTCGGTCTGATCAGTCTGGGTGGAGCCACATGGCACAAGGGTTCAACTGCCGTACTGCAGTCAAAACTCTGCTCACATCCCAACTTGTAGCGGGTTGGAGGTTCACTCAGCCTTCCATCCTTCTGAGGTCAGTAAACTGAGTTTACTAAGCTTGCCGGGGGAGAGGGGGCACGGAGGGGCAAGCAATGTCTAGACTGGATAACTGAAAGTATAATAAACTGCCCAGAGAGGGCTTTAAGTGCTATGGGGCAGTATAGAAGCAGCACACTTGGGTTGTTGTTGTTGTTGTTGTTGTTGTTGTTGTTGTTGTTGTTGTTCTTGTTGTTGTTCTTGTTCTTGTTCTTGTTCTTGTTCTTGTTCTTCTTCTTCTTCTTCTTCTTCTTCTTCTTCTTCTTCTTCTTCTGTTCTTAACTGCGGGTGGTGGTTGCTGTCCATCCCATGATTTTGCCCTGATGCTGAAGTGGGAAAGGGTTGCCCACCTGGGGGTGACTTAGCCCACAGACTACAGAGGGGGGTGATGACTGGTATTCCTCCCACCCCCTTCTGCTCCTTACCCTCCTCCAAAGAAAAGGGCCTGTCTCACCCCCACCCCTCCCACCCAACACCCTCCCAGCATCATCTGGCAGTCACAAGCAGGAGGAGGGAGGGGTGCTGGATGAGCATACCATAACCCCCACCCCCACCCCACCCCATCTCGTGGACATCCAGCCACAGACCTGAAGGAGAGAATGTCCTTTGGGAGAGCTCCGGTGTCAGCAGCTGGCCACGGCATGTCTCCCGCCCTGCCAAGGAGCCTTTCCAGTCTTCCAAGAAGGGCTGCCCCCCCCCACCGTACTCTCTGACCCCCCCCCAAAATGCACATTCCTTGCAAGGAAAGGGCCCCCATCCCAAATAAAAGCCAAGTGGAGAGGACAGGACAGGCCAGGGACTTGTTGTCGCACCTTCAGTGTCAAGGGTGCAGACAGGTTTGGGAATGAAGGCAGGCAGACGTGTGTGTTGGTTGCACTGCGAATGGCAACCGGAGAAATTTCCATTGGAACTGGAGTGGGGGGGGAAGCACGCCAGATCAGCCAAAGGCACATGATCTGCATCCGTGAGGAATTCCAGGGTCACGTTAGATGACAGAACGATCTGCTGCCATTGCCTGTCATTCTCGCCTCTGAGCGGAGGGAGCTTCCCCCACCCCCCACCCCAGCGTTGACCTGCTCTGTTCGTATGCATTCATCCTTTGCACAGCCTTCGGGCGTCGCTCTTTCTTGAAAAGGTGAAGCCAATTGGGCTGTTTACAAGGCCACAGATTGTTGTAAAAGCAAACTCTGGCCGGTGACCTCTGGCTTTGGAGCCCAAGGTCTCGGGAGTTGGATTCCCTGCTGTGCCTCCTGGGAGAAGAGGCAGCCTGGGGGGCCTTGGACTCAGTAGTCCCAGGGCCACCCCTGGGAGAAGGGGAGGGGAACCTCCCCCCCCGAGCGCTCTCTACCTGGACCACCCTGCAAAGGGTCGCCATAACGCAGAAGTGATGTGACAGTATGCAATTCTTTAAGGTTGCAGCCCCCTGTGAGCTGACAGGCAGAGGCATCGATGCAACCAGCTACCCACATACGGCCCCCAGGGCACCTAACTCATCTGCCTGCCCCCCTCCAAAGATGGATGCCTGTTAAGCCCATCTATTCCTCCCACCCCACTGGGCAGGAACCTTGGCCAACCGGGACAACTGGATCAGAAGTGCCTTCTCTCTTGGCCTCGACCTCTTCTTCCTTCCTGCAGGACCTGGGGCTGGGATGTTGCAAACGCCTTTTTGTCCATGCGGGCTGGTTGGACAGCCTTGGGAACCAAGTGAGGGACAGGTGGGCATGTTTATTTGGCCAGGTCAGCCTTGGGCTAGCGGAGGCAAAGGTCTGCTGGACAGCCTCTGCTTTGCTTCCAGGCAGCCCCGTCTGTCCTGAGCTCCATAATAATCCAGAGAAATCAGAGCCAAGGAGGCCTTCTGAAGAAGAGGGCACCTAACGGCTTCTTCAAAGCCTCTCTGCTGGCCACAGTAAGGCAGAGGTGCACCCTGGCTGCCCTCCACCCACCGCTAAGATGAGCCCTTGGAGCCATTCCAGGCAAAAATCAAAAGAAAAAAGAAAAACAAAACAAGAGGTACAAAAGACACAAAATATGTGGCACCTTAAAGACTAACTTTCATATTTGAGTCAATGTAACGTTTCATGGACACGTCCACTTCTTCAGACATATAGCAGCAGAATGAGGTGTGCAATAGAATATGGAAGGGTATATATGTTTCATACCAAATGTTCATTGGCTGTTGTGTTTAGGTGCATTTGCGTGCAAGCCTGGTTGTAAATTCCCATCGAGACAGAGCTGGGGTGAGGGGGGATGGGGAGAGGAAGAGAGGAGTTGATTGATTTCCCCTGGAATTCTTGAACAGACTCACACGGCTACCCTCTCCGAAACGTCTAGCTATTTCGTCAGCCCTGCCTACCTTTCCGCTGACCAGCAGCTGAACCTTCTCGGACGGGCCAGGCAGGCACAGCTTTGCCCCACAGAACCAAGAAAGCAGCAGAGCCCCTTCTGAGTGTTCAAGGGGGTTGGGAGGAAATTGAAGAATAATGCAAGAAGGGCCCGTTAGGAACCTCATGGCCACCGGTCCCTGCCCTGGTGAGAACCACTGGTCCTTGCAAAGGGAGCGTTCCTCCGACTCCTTGGAAAAGTGGGAGTGGCAGGACGAGGAAGGCCTGCAAGGCTGAGAATGCCACAGCATCCAGAAGGGAGTGCAGAACCAAGGGATGTGCTGAGGGAAGGGCGTTGGCCCAGGACTGGGAAGGCAGCAGCAGTACCAGCAGCAGCAGCAGAGCCTCTATGGAGAAAGAAAACAACAACACCTCTGCCGTTCCCTCTCTTGGAAATCCCTTTGCCTAGGGTGTTCATTCAGGGATAGAAATGGCCATGAAGCGTTTCGTGCCCACCTCCCTCCCATCGTGTTTCCTTTCTGGACCAAGGGGAACTCCTTCACAGCAGCGGCGACACAGGCCCTGGCGTTGCCGAACGGAACACCTCGCCTGGGTTCTGCTCCGTCTGCTTTCAGGACTGAGACTGCCGGGATCCCCTTCTTGGAAGCCTTGCTCCCAGGGTGGAGGAGGACCTGTGGATCCTCCCGGATCTCTCTGCAACACAGCATCCATGCTGCCTGATGGAGGCAGGCCGGGCGTGGGAGGCGACCTCTCCAGGGGGTTGCTTTCCTTGGAGAATGGCTGGGGGGGGTCCATTTTCCTCTGCCCACCCCAAAATCCCCGATGAAACACTGGGAGAAGTCCTCTGGCCTGTGTGGCCATAGCATCCTCTGGACCCAAGACAGACAGTGCTTTTTTCCCTTGACCTTTGATCCTGGTGACAGGGTGAAAATCCTGTTTGTCAGCTTGACGGACTGGAGGGGCCAGCAGATGTTCAGCAGAGAGGAAGGAGCCCATCTGATGTGTGATTGCCTGCACAGCCTGACTGGCAGAGAATGTGTGTGTGTGTGTGTGTGTGTGTGTGTGTGTGTGTGTGTGTGTGTGTGTGTGTGTGTGGTGTTGTTGTTGCACTCCCTGTAAAAAAATGGGGCTTCAAGGTGCTCCTTGGCACCGGGCCCGCGTTACATTTGCAAGTGGCCAAGTCACCTTTGGCTGAAACATACCACACATACACACACACACCATCATCGTCTCATTAAATGAACAACGATGCCTGCTAGACTGCTGTAGCAACCTTCATTGTGGGGCCACCCTTGAGCAGGACTTGGAAATGTCAGCAGATATAAACAAAATGCCACCCCCCCCAACAGGTTGATGAATGGAGAACAGGGTGCCCGCATTCGGCTTGATTTACACTCGTTGTTTTCAAGGGCACACCAAGGACATAAAGGCTTCGGGGGGGGGGTGGCTTGGAGGGCCACGTTTTCCCACCACTTCCTCCCCATACATCCCTTGCTCTGTCTGTGGCTTGATCCACTTTGGCCACAGAAGTCCCAAGAGGGGGGCTGCAGGGAGCAGGGCCTCCTGCCACATTTCGTGGCCTTCCAAGTGCCATGCCCCAGCAGGCTCCCGTTCTGCTCTCTCCGGTGGCTGTTCATGAAGGGTGTGGGGCGGCGGCGGGGGGGCTCAGCCTTCTTCTGCCTTTTAAAAACTGTGCTCTTTTCATGATTGTTGTTGTGTTTGGTGATGCACTGTTCATCCGGAGTGATTTTTCTGGTTCTTATTTGTGAGAGCCTTTGTTTGTGGGCTTTCTGGAGTTCGCCCGATGAAAACAGGGGAGGGGGGAGTGTGGTAGGACCACTCCTCCCTATTTGCACCGGGGGGGGCGGTTTGTCAATGAAGACCATTGGCTTTCCACAGCCACTTCCAATCGCCGCCTCATGGAAGGAAGAAGAAGACGGGAATCTGCCCCACCTCTTCAGACCACCGTCCAACGTGATCCAAGGAAAGGCCCCGCTCCTGCACCTGAGATGGACACGGCGGTGCCCTCCACTTCTAGCTGGTAGAAAAATGTAGAGCTATTACCACTTGACAGTGTGGACTTCATAGTGGCTTCCAGCACACAGAGAGACTCTTCTGAATGTGATGTGAAGGTGGGAACCACTTGCATGGGCTGGCAACACCTCAGGGTACAATTTGACCCCCAACTTGTCAAAGTGATTATAGCGGCCGGTGGGAGGCAAGTCTACCGGACCAGCCTTCTCCCAACCTGGATGTCGGATGGAAAGCGAGCAGCTGCAGATCCACCCTCCGTTCTGGCAGGGATGGCCTTTGGGGGAGGCTGGCCCAGATTAACAGGACCCCAAAGGAAAAGGCACAGCCCTGCATATGCCCCGAGGCTCTCTCACCGGGAGGGGCATGGCCTTAAGACTTCTCCAGCCCTCTGCTGTAAGGGTTACTCGTCTTATGAGGGCACAAGGAAGGCTGCCGGGTCCCTTTGTGGCCAGGATGAGGCCTCGGCCCTCGCCTCAAACTGTCCAAGGTCTTCATCTCCCCCACCACCACTTGGCCTTCTGCAGCGTGGGGGTGGCTTGGCGTACTAAGGCTGTCTCTTTGCAGGCATGGCTCGGCCGTGGCTGGCAGCCATGCCTCGAGAGGAACAGCCTGTGCGCGTGACCATACCAGCTCGAACAGGCCATGCAGGTCACCAACCCCCTGCCTGGCACAGACATGGCACGGCTGCTGGAGGGCAGGTGGCAGAGCCTCCACGCTCCCTAGCCCACAAGGAAAGGGCACCTGCTGGCCAGAGGCCCTCTCACTCCAAGGCCTGCCAGGACCAGGGCCGGGACCCCCATCCTCCCCCCCACACACCACCCCAAACTGGGAAGCAGCTCTCGCTGCATCCTCTCTGCCCCTCTTGACGAAGCCAAGACCAGACGCCAGGAACCCCTGCTGGCCTTCCTGCCGAGGGATCTCGGGGCCCTCCCAAGAGCTGGCATCGTGCCTGGTGAGGCCCCCAAAGTTCAAATGGGGACAGGGCAGGAGAATGCAGGCCAAGGCCAGGCACTGTTTGGCCACCTTCTTTTTTACACCTCTCCAGTCTCGGACAGCGGCTGGCATGTCTTTGAACCTCGGGGGGCTTTCTTCAAAACGGGGGCCTGGCACCAGGGCAGTTGGGGGAGAGGACATGGCCCACGGGGGCTGCTTTGACCTCCCTCTTGCTTCCAGGAATCAGCTGGAGCAGGGGTCCTCAACCTAAGGCCCCGGGGCCGAATGCGGCCCCCCAAGGTCCTGAATCCGGCCCCTGGGACCAATTGCACCCCCCCACCTACCCCCTGTTTAGTGAGCAAGCCAACCTCCGCAGCTGCTTTTGGACTGTGATCCGGCCCCCAGTGGTGTCTGGGTGGTGGTGGACCGGCCCGCTGTTTGAAAACTTTGAGGACCCCTGAGCTGGAGAGACCCCAGCCCCCCAAAGGCCTGACGCCCAAAGACACTCCCCCACACACACACCCTCGGTCCTTCTGCCCTCAGCCCCAGGTCCCCTCTGAAGGGAAAGCCGGAAGGGAGGGAGCGCCACCTCCTGGCCTTTCAGGGGAGATGGGGGAAAGGGCTGCCCTCCCTCACGCGAGAGGGCTGGTGCTTGTGGGTCCCAGGGAGGTGCCCGAGGGGCTGGGGGGCTTGCCTGGACGGTGCCCTTCTCTGCAGTCGAGGCATGCACCCTTCCGTCTGGGGTTGGGGGAAAAGTCCCTCAGCTAATCTGGGCTCTTCCTCCCGGGAATTCGGCAACCTTCTTAGTCGTCGGTGTATTATTTTGGGACGCCTGACCAAAGGACACCGAATTTCTTCCTCGCCGGGCAAGTGGGGGGGGGACTGCCAGCACCTGTCCTCGGCGGGGTCTCCGCAAAGGATTGATTGATGAGCCCAAGTGACAAGTCACTAGTTTATTGCATTATCCATGACGAGGAGGGAAAACCCATCAAGATTAAAAAGTACAAGGACTTAGAAAAAACACTGTCAGATTTTTAAGAACAGAGTATGCAAAAGAGAATAGAAAATACAGAGCCTGCAAAAAGGCTGGAGAAAAAGACGGGGAGGAATTTGGAGAGGGGGGGTTGAGGGACTTGATTGGTTTAAGGAAACTGGTGGTGATTCTTATGGCCACCTTGGCAAGGCCACGGGCCACGGTCAGGCGTGGAGTGCTTGGTACAAAACCCCTTCCACACCCGTGGCAGAAGCTCCAAGGGAGCCATTTCGTCTCTCAGGGGGAGCCCGGGGGACCCGGAGAAGCAGCCCCAGAGCCAGGAAGCCGCCTGTCCTAGAGCGGAGCAGAGTCCCCCCCCCCAGGGCCTCACTGTCCAAGTACAGGGCAAGACTCCCCTTCCTTGCAGGTCGGCCTCAAACACGGCACGGACAGCGAGAGAGGACGGCTCTCTTGCTGCTCCTAGCCCAGAATGTTCCTCTCATGCTCACCCTCCCCTTTTCGTCCACATACATATGTGTGTGCATCCCTCTCTGGAAAATCTTTGGAGAGGGCCACCGGCCACACCGGCTGAGAGCTGCCTATCCGGGCATGGGATCTCCCCAAGCGAGGCCCTCCTGCCTCTGCCCGAGCCCCGTCTCAGCCACGGGGGCCTGGTTCAACCCGTGAGCACAAAGGAACTCCTATTCCCCTCTAAAAAGGGGGTCCCTCCAGAGGCAGCCCTTCCTGGCCTAGCCTTCCCTGCCTTTGATGGAGGGCGCAGAACGCGACTCCTGGGGCAGCCGGTCCTTTCGGGAGGGGACAGCTGCGTGTACAGACGGAGCCTCCAAGACAGTCCTTTCTGCTCTCTGACGGTGAGCGTGCAAAGGTGGTGGAGAGAGTACCCCATCAATCCTGCCTAGAAGCCCCCCCCCAACACACACAAACATGTATCCCAACAAGCCCACTTCCAAGCCCCCCCAGAGAGCAGCAAAGCCCCCTCCCCCCATGACTGTTTACACCTTCTCCCCTTGGCCCCGACTCGTGCCCTGGGATCGGCGCTAGTGCAAATGCTGCAGCCCAGAGCCCGGGGCAGTTGCGCTGTTGTTTGGTCCTCTTTCCCTGAGATGTGTGGAGTCCGCCTAGGGACCCCCCACCTTGTCTTGGGACTTCGTGGAGCCTCTCGCTGCCTCCGAGCACAGAGAAAAGGGACCCTGGATGACTACAGTTCCCAGAATGCACAGGAGAGTTCGACAAAACAGCATGCGGGGAATTGCAGCTCAATGGGCCCCCTCTGGGCGCCATCCACGAAGGACCACCTTTTGCACCGGATGCGAGCGCCCACCTCACACAGCGGCCCCTTCCCGCACCTCCAGGGCCCAGGCACGGAGGTCATCTGGGGTCATAGGGCCACTGCGCTGCCTGGGCGGCATCTCCGAGACGCCTGAGAGCAGGGCAAGGCGGAGTCCCTCCTCCCGGCTCACATGAGCTTGCAGCAGGGCTTCTTCTCGGCCGGGGTCTCTTCAGCCGGAGCGGTCAGCTTGAGGAGCGGAGGGTCCCCACTGGCAGCCGTAAAATAGACAGAGTTGCTCTCCGAGTTCGCCAGGGGGGCCTCGCCGAGGCCTGGCGGGAAGCCCTCCGAGGGGGGCCTCTGCAGCTTGGCTGCGGCCCGCTGGCGCTTCAGGTCAGCCAGGGTGTGGCGGGCCTTCTCCTTGCTCAGGCTTGCGGCCACTTCATCCTGGGTGGTGGTGGCCATCTGGTAGGAGGCGCTGCGGTCCAGCCGCCGGGAATAGAGGTGGCCCTGGGGGTGGGCCAGGCCGTTGCGCTCCCTCGGCTGCTCCTGGGGCTCCTCTGCCACTTTGGGCTCGGGCGTCTCCTGGGGGAAGAGAGACCCATTGGGGTGGGGGCTGGGGGGAGGACACGGAACCAGGCGGCACACCCTCCAGTCGGGCTCAGGCGGCTGCAAGCCTGGTGCCCTCACCCCACAACCCCTGCCAGGCCACCAGGAGGGATCTGCTCCGCTAAACAAGCCCAGGCAGCCACGGGCAAAGAGGATGGGGGGCAGCTGGGGGCAGCGGGAGGATGCCATGGCGGCCAGGCATCCCCCCCCCCTTCGCCCACCTTTCAGAGCTTCCTTCCCTGAGCCCTTTCCTCTGCCTGTCTTGCCAAAGTAGGGGACAGGCGTGCCCTTGGATGTTGGCTCAGGAGATTAACTTTCAAGGCCACCAACGAAACTGAACTGTAAGCTTTAACGGAAGGAAGGAAGGTTTTCTTCTACTCGAGTGTAGTCTGGTGTGATTTTGCAAAAAAAAAAAAAGCCATTAAACAGACCTATTAAGCTGTCCCACTACGGTACAGTGCATGGGGTCAGCACCACTAGGCAATCGGTTTCACTTCAGAAGAAGCCCAGGGTGGGCTCCAACTCACCGAAAGCCGTGGCTGGAGCTCTGCGTCCGTCTGCCTGTCCTCGTCCTCCACCTCCACCTCGCTCTCCCGCCGCGGCTGCTGCTGCCAGACAATGGCCTCCTTCTCGTGCTCCTTGCGGTAGAGGTTGGTGCGTTCCGTAACACTGACCCGCCTCACCACTTTCCTGGATTTGGGGGAATAAAAGAAAGCCAAGGAATGGGCAACTGGGCTGGGTTGGTGGTGGGGGCAGGCTCACACAGGGGTAAAAAGAACCCCCGCTTGACTCGGATTGACTGCCTTCTGGCTCTTCGTCCTCCACCCAAATTAAGACCCAAGGGAGTTCCTAAACAATTAAGGCTCTACAAACAAAAACAGATTACAGCTGGTATTAGATAAAAGTGTGCAAAGGTTATCATACACAATCAAATAAATCTTCTACAGTAGAACCTTGGTTTATGAGCATAACCCGTTCCAGAAACATGCTCGTAAAACAAAATACTCGTAAATCAAAGCAAACAGAAACTTAGATGATTCATTCTGAGGCCCCTCGCGGCCAGGAGCTCATTTTAGAAGACAGGCCTCGTTAAACATAACAAAATTGTTCTGAATTTTTTGCCCATCTGGCAAAACGATTGTAGACCAGGACACTCGTAAATTCAGTTAGTGCTGTATACTCTTAAAACATGATTAGTGTGTGTATGGGGGAGGGGGGAATAACACCCCAGCCTTTCTTTAAAGACTCAGGATCTCTGGACCTCCCTCAGGCCTGGGTTCCCTGTTGGCAGAAGGATGAGCGGAAGGGGGCCAGCCTCCCCCGGAAGCAACACCCATGGCCTGCAAGTAGCAGCCGAGCATAGGATCTGAAAACCTGTGCCAGGCTCACAGGCCAAGGAAGGATCCTCCCATCATGCAGGCCCCGAGACCTGCAGAGCTCTGGAAGGGACACCCTGCCGATGGGCTGGTGTTCCCTGGCTCCCCCTCCTCCCAACCCCAATGGGCAATCCCAGCACCACACACACACACACACACACACACACACATATGGAGGTCTCGCGCATGCACCACCCACCCCTCATGCTCAGGGTCTCACCCCCGGCTGCCAGCACTGGAGGTCCGGCGCTGGAGCAACGACTTCTGTTTGTCGTGGGATTTCATGATGGCGTCGTGCTTGTGCTTCAGCTCCAGGAGTTTGGCTCGCACTTCCTCGTCGGCGCACACATCTGGCGGCGAGAGGGGGCAGGCGGAGGAGGAGGAGGAGGAGGAGGAGGAGGAGAGGAGGCGGTGTCAGTCCTCCCGAGTGACCAGAGGAGAACGGCACCGGCTGCCCACTTTCCCCTTGCTATGCTGGACCGCCCTCCGCCTGCCACCTCTTTTGCCCCTGGCGACCCAAATGTGCCCAGAAGGTGGCCAAAAGGGCTAGCTGTGCCTCCTTGAGCCCAGGGGTGGGGGGCTGCTTTGAGAGAGGCACAGGCTTGCACCCTGCAGCTCAAAACAAACAGGATTAGCACGACACCTCGTGGGACAGCCAGCATGATGTAGTGGACAGAGGGAAGGACCGAAAGCCACGAGGCTTGGGTTCTAATCCCCACTCAGCCAGGGACTTCTCTGTGGGGATGGACTGCAAATTGTAAGGGAGGCTGGAGATGCAGAGTGTCAAGAGTCTTGCATTATTATTCCACCCTTGTGTGCCTAATGGGGCCCCAAGGTGGCCCCAAGACCAAGGCTGGCTTCCCTTTATAAATGCAGCGCCCGCCAAATATAAGACTGGGTGCAGCTCACAAGGAAATTGCCAGAACAAGACTCTCTCTTGGCAGCTGGAAGGAAGCACCCTGCTCTCCCCAGGAAGAATGAGCTTCCTGCTGCCCTCTTGCCCTTGGAGACCCCCACATGGCTCATCACATCTGTGGGGCCCGGGGGTGGGGAACACCAACCTCCCCGCTCCCCCCCCACCTCTGGTTCTGTCGGCCTCTCCAGCTCACCGAGTGGTGTTTCGTCCAGCAAGGACTTGCCATTGAGATCTGCTCCGTGGGCCACCAGCAGCTCCACCAGCTGGATCTGTCAGAGAGAGGAGATGGATTTTAGCAGGAGAGGAGGTGGAGGACAGGGAAGACCAGCAGCATTTGGGGGATTATCCCAGAGGCAGGGCTGGGAGAGGCTGGGGCTCCTTCCGAAGGGACTGCCAGGCGGTTTCCAGGAGTCTGCCTTTGGGGCAGGCAGCTGCCCTCTGGTCCTGCTGGTGGCCCTCCCACGGGGGTCCCCTGACCACCTACTCTGTGGGACTGGAAAGGCTTCCGGCCCCGGCCAGCTCCAGGGCTCCACTTGGGCTCTGTATGTTCCAGGGGCAGCAAGGAAAATCCCAACCCTGATCCGATCCAAATTTGGCACCCACAAAAACAACACACCAAATACACTCTGGCAGAGGCGGCAGGATGCTGCCAGGGGACTGGGTGGTTTTGCTGGGCTGCGTGATTTATTCTGGTTTTGCAAAGGGGAGTCAACCCTAAAGAGAGGGAAGGCCCCTTAGCCCCACCACCACCGCTGCCACGCCAAGCCTCTTGACCAGCCGTGGCTCTGGCTTTTGAGAGCATGGCCACGTTCTAGAGAGAAGCTCCCCCCCCCCTACCCCGACTGCCCAGGCCACACAGACCCTGCCATCCCCGAGCCTTCCCAGCTCGGGGTTTCCACCAACAGAGCAGTCAGAAGCGGGAGAAGCTGACCGGGATCCTCCAGGAGCCCAAGGGCATCTGCTTGCTGTCCCGCTGGTGCTCAGCCTCTGACAGCACTGCCACATCCGTGGCAGCCGTGCCCGTGGCCAGACTAATTGCCTCTATTGCAGCCAGCCGCATCAGGAAATCCTCTGCTGATCTCATTTAACTGGGGTGGGGAGTGGGGAATCCTAAAAGCCATCTGGGCACCAGAGAGGCTCGGATTAATGAGATTACGGGCAGGGAAATGGGTTTCGAGGGAACCGGTGCAGAGGCAGGTGTTGGCCACCAGGGGGCAGCCTCCCTTCCCGGAGAGGGCTGGCCTCAGCCCTGCTGGCCCTTGTTGCCCGGCCCCTTCCCTTCCCTTCCCTTCCCTTCTCCCCCTCTTTTCTTTGGGGCTCACTCACCTGGCCCCAGCAAGCGGCAGCGTGGAGAGGCTGCCACCCGTCACTGTCCTTGGCGCTCATGCTGGCTTTGTGCTCCAGCAAGAGTTCTGCGGCCTCCAGGTAGCCGTTGGCCGAGGCGATGTGCAGCTGTGGGGCAGACAGGGGTGGGGTGGGGCGAGGGTGAGAAATAAGGGAACCAGCCAGCCAGGACAGCCAGCCACTTGCAGGTGGGAGGGTGTGGGTGCGTCAACATGTCCCTTGCATCATTGACTTGTCAACCCCCCCACCCCGAGCATGGTGGGGCAGTAGATCACGCAGCACCCTTGGCTCTGCTTGCCTTCCATTTTTGAGAGGCTGAGGTCGGACCCTCAAAAGAGGGGCAGGAAGGCACTGAGCAAGGGAGGGGCTGACCCCCCCCAGACCCGCGTCCGACAGGCACCCTCCTTGTCACTGCCACCTCCGCCGGCCACCCCTCCGCCAGGCATCCCCGGCGGTCCCTTCCTCACCAGGGTGGCCCGGTGGTCCAGAGGCGTATCCAGGTTGACCCCTTCCTTCACCAGCCGACGGATGTCCTGCACCATGGCACGCTCCACCGCCGAGCGGGCCTCCTCAATGGTCTCCTGAGTGATGCCTGGGGTGGGGGGGTGGGGGGAGGGAGAACCGTGTGAGGAGGCAGCATCCCAGGGGCCTTTCTCAGCATCCCCACCTTTTCCAGACAATCCTGGCTTCTTGAGATGGGCCAGAAGTAAGACGGCCTCCGCTTCAACACCGTGACCTCCAGTGGGAGTTCAGGCTTGATTTTATCTAGGACCCCCCCTTGTTTGTCTTTCTGGCCGTATCGGGTACCCACAAAGCTCTCCTCCGTCACCACATCTTGAACCAATCAAATCTCCCCCTCCCCCGTCCACTTTCTCAACTGTTCTGCTTTCACACTCCTACATGGGGACCAGAGGCGTACAAGAACGTGGTTGATCTTTGCCTTGGGCTCTAGGAACACATCCTTACACTTGACGATTAGTACACAGGACACCCAATTAAATATGTGTACATATATTTAATATGTGTGACCAAACTTCCTGTAAATTTCTGCATTTTTAAAAAATGGCGAATCAAACCTCCCGGCCCTCCCTGCTCCCAGCAAGCACAGGGCTTCTCTGAGTGGAATCAAATCACACTGGTTTCCCCGATGGAGCCCAGGGGAGAGTCTGCCGACCTTTTATCCTCTCTGCATTTCAAGGTGACATGCACAATCACCCTGGCTTGGAAAGCCAGGTGTGACCCCACACGCATGCACACACTCATTCTCTCTCTCTCACGCACATCTCACGCACACACACACACACACACACACACGCGCGCACACACACACACACACACACTACACACACACACACGCACACACACACACTTTGTGCCTGCTTTTTGTGACTTCTCGCCTGACGTTCTCAAAAGCCTGCATGCGCTTCTGCGTCCTTTTTGCTAGTTTTAACAAAGGCCACCCTAGCAAAGACCCTGGAACTGGGCCATACCACCTTCCTCTCTCTCTCTCTTTCCTTCCAAAGGAGAGGAGTGGGGTGGAAGGGGACACAGGAGACCTGGCCTGGGTCTCTGCAGCACCAGCCCAGCAGGGAGCTGCTGACGAGGCTGCTTCTAAGACTGAGGCTGGCGCTTCCAGGGAGCAGCAGTGCCAGCCGATGGAAACAAAGCAGACCCGAACAAGTTCAGCGTCTGGCATAAGCGGTCAGCTGCACCAGACTCCAAGAGGAGGAAGGAAAAATGGACAACACAGATCTTTCCGATTAAAGGTGTTGTTTTAGAGTCCCATGATGATGATGATGATGATGATGATGATGATGATGATGATGATGATGATGATGATGATGATGATGATGATGATGATGATGATTCAGAAATGGGAGGCACAGTCAATCAAAATTGTAAAAAAACATTGACTGGTGTTATATAACAAGCACAAATTTCATACAGAAACCTTAAATACCAGCATTGTGTATCTGCTGTTTCTAATATTGCCAATTTTTGTAGTTCTAGGGTTCTTTCTGAGATCTGCCACTGCAATACTGCGCGAAATCTCCTGACACTGTTCCCAAAGCCCCAATGACTACGGGAACCACTGAAGTGTTTTTCATCCACAAGCAAGATGTTTCGATGGGCAGGTCTCTGTATTTCGGGAGTTTTTTTGGACTATGATTCAGACATTTTCATTGTTCTATTACTACTATGTCTGGTGTCTTATGTTCAGCTCCTTAAAGACATTGTTATTGTTGTCAAAATGAAATAACAAGCAAAGAAATTTCGTGACCCCTTAAATACTCATACAGTACTGTACTTCAATGTCAGCTTTTATGGACACATCTATGTTTCCAAACATACTAAGCTGAAACTTAACCATAGGTATATAGAGGATAAGCACAGGAACTGGATTAGCAAAGAGACAATAGCACTACTCTCACAAATAATTAACAGCAGGAATGTTGATTGCATAGATTGATTGCAGCCAGTAATCCCTCCCATTGAAACCAAGAAATCTATGCAATCTACGTTCCACAAAAATTGAAGCAAAACCTCTTTAAGGGCAACCATGTACAGTGGTACCTTGTATAAAGGAATTAATTCGTTCCAAATGAAATTCTCTTAAGCAAAATTTCTTTTATACAAATTTCCCATAGGAATGCATTGAAAACAGAGTAATCCCTATTTTATGTTGTATGGATTCGCCCCATAGGTGATTCTGTTAAGCAAATTTCCCCTATCTCCAGAATTTTTTATGTTGTACAGATTTTATGTTATACACACCGTTTGTTATACAAGGGTCCACTGTATTTGTTTTATTTTGCTCGATCTTATTTCATTGTATTTAAAACTTAAGATTTGACTGGATGTGCCTGTACAGGCTAAGACAGCAACTTCTTGGAAAATAGCAATCTGTAGTCTACCTTTTCAATCGTTCGACTGCAGACGAATGCCACACAGGTGGCATTTTAAAAACCCAAAAAGGATCGACACAGCATGGAAAAGCCAGCCAGGCAGAGAGATGCCCTGACGCTGTGGATCCTGCCAAGAAAGGCCTGGTCTGGCTAGGTGACCCACTGGCTCCCTCTTTCTACTTGGTTAACATTCCATTCCATCTACACAAGATTTGCTGCTGAGACTTTACTCATCTCGCAAACGAGGCTGACTCCATTGAAGGGGACGACTCCCTCCGCTTCGACCTGACCTCTGCAGAAGCAACAGGCCTTGGGTGGCTTTAGGGCGGCCCAAGCCTCCCTCTTCATCTTGACCAAGGGCAGGAGAGCTTCCCCGCCCCTCCCATATATCCCCATTTTCATCTGCCCTCTGCAGACGGAGTCCTGCCCCCTGCAACCCCTGCGTGCAGGTGACGGGTTGCGATGGAGACACCGCTCGGAGGAGACAGGCCTCTTCCGCTCTTCTTCTCGGGAAGAAAAAAACACCCACGGTGGCATTGGCTAAGAGGCCGGCCTGGCAGCGGCTGCCTCCTGCATCCTGGACAGGGATGGGCAGGAGGGCCTTTGGACAAGGAGAACCGGCGGCGGCGGCGGCAGGGCAGGGGGGGGCTGAAAGCAAGACTACCTTGGTCGGCCATGGCGGTTTCGATGTAGTCCAGCGTTGCGTCATCCTCACAGAGGTCGTACGGCATGTTCCCGTCCGAGTTGACCGCCAGCAGGTTGGCGCCTCTGGGAAAAGAGGCGAGGGAGAAGCGGTCAGCAGGGTGGGTGGACACAGCTCCCCCCGCGGTCAACTCAACCGCTGCTGCCCGTAGCACCCAGCCCGCGCTCCCGGGTGCCAGGTGTAACAGATACTGGGAGTTATTTTTGCTCAACGCCTCTTGGCAAACGTGCCCCATGGCTAGTCTTCTGAGAGGCTGGCAGATTGAGTTTCCTTTCTCTTGCTTAACTCAGCAGGGACAGCAGCTCCGTGGGGGAGACGGGCATCTCTCTGCTTCCTCGGTGTGGAGCCCAAGAGCCTTCAGGAAGGCCGCCTGAGTCCTCCTGCTTGGGATCCCAGCAGAGCCAAGAGAGTGCCAAACGGAAGCAAGCAGGCAAGCTCCAGCCCTCAAGGAGGGAGACCAGCTTCATTCAAGTGGGCACAAGAACCCACTTCTGAGTGCCCCTTCCAACAAGAGAGGCTGCAACCGCACAAGAGAGAGAGGAACAAGCCATGCACCAGAAGGTTCAAATCTCTCTCTCTCTCTCTCTCTCTCTCTCTCTTTTTTTTTTTCTCTGTTCTAGCACCCCTCTCCCTAAACCCTGGACAGCAATAGCAAGGCAGGGTTCAATATTAAGCACTACCACTACTGGTTTATGGCTGATTAGCACTTGGGTGAAAAACTGCCCTATAACAGGGTTTCATGACAAGAAATAAAAGAACTCTGTAACAAGAAGAAAGAAAGAAAGAAAGAAAGAAAGAAAGAAAGAAAGAAAGAAAGAAAGAAAGAAAGAAAGAAAGAAAGAAAGAAAGAAAGAAAGAAAGAAAGAAAGAAAGAAAGGGCACATCATCAAAACTGAATCCAATTCAAGGCCAATCCTAAAGTACTGCAGGCGAACCACTCGGTGGCTCCTGCAAGATTCTCCTCTTGGATTTGCCCTTGGCCAAAGGGGCAGGTAGCCTGCTGAGTTTCCACAGGAACCGGCACTCCTTCTTTCTCCCTGCCTGCACATTCGTCCCTAACGCCTGGGTGTCTCTTTCCTGAACAGACCTATTGAAACGAGTGGTAAAAGTGGTAAACTGGCCCCTGAAAGCTGCCTGGCTGGGTCCAGACCAAGGCCCCGCACACCCCACATCCTGCCTCCCTTCCCCACTGAACCCCCTTCCTAGGGAAACAGCCAGCCTGGGCAACCTTGGGCAAGCTGCACGGTGGTCCCAGGGCACCCCAGAAGGAGGGAAGGGGAAACCACCCCCGAGCACTCTCTCCCTGGAAAAAGCAAAAAGCAAAACCTTCTGCTTCTACGCTGCCCCACGGGACTTGAAGCACTTGCTGAGGGGTTTAGCGTTTTTTCTGCAGGCTACACATTGCCTCCACCCCACCCCCAGGGAGCTGGGTATTCATCTTACCGACTTTGGAAGGACAGAAGGCCGAGTCATGAGTCGGCTACCTCGGACTGAACCCCAGGCTGTGAGCACAGATACAGCCGCAGTTTAACCCCTGTGCCACAAGGGTCGCCAATCATCATTAGGATATCAACTCAGCCTGGCCCCTTGGGGAAACCCACCAGCAGAGATAAGATCCACCTGGCACTCCCTGGCTCTCCACGGATGATGATCCCACCTCAGAAGGCAGGTGGCCCTTTGGAGCCTCGTGCCCTTAATTCAGCTGTCTGCAAGAGTGCCACTGGCCATGTGCTGAGTTCATTCTTTCCTCATGCCATCCCAAGGCCTTCTGGCCATGGATGAGTGCCACCAGTTAGGAACAGGCTGCACCACAGGAATGTTTTGCAGGGGGCAGGGGGAGATGTCTTGTCCTGCAATGGACTACGGAATTATTGCTTTCAAGAACATGGATCTCTTCTTTCTTCTTTTTCCTCCTCCTCCTCCTCCTCCTCCTCCTTTTCCTTCTCCTTCACTTCTAACATTTTCCTCTTACTCCAGCCCCGTTTCAGACATGTCTTTGGGCTCTCCCTCCCTGGTCCTCGTGCCGTTCAGATCTTGTTCTGCTCAGGAGCAGCAACAGAAGGACCATTCGGGCAGAGCAACGGCAGCCATCCGGCAGAGCCAGGCCAGGCAAGGCAGGGCAGGGCAGGGCAGGGCAGGGCAGGGCAGGGCACGACTCTTGGAGAACCCTCTGGGAACTCATGAGGATCGCCTCGCAGGATTCTGGTGCAAACAAAGCTGGCAGAAAGGCAGCTACCTCCACTGCCTTTGGGCTCAGGGAGGAAATCGGATGGAGGGAGGGAGGGAGGGATGGATGGATGGATGGATGGAGGGAGGGAGGGAGGGAGGGAGGGAGGGATGGAGGGATGGAGGGATGGATGGATGGGGGTCTGGCTAGCAAAAGCTGTCTCTCCGGCCAGGCTGAAGTCTCACTTACCGGAGGTCCCTGTAGGCGGCCGCGAGCCCTAATGATAGAGTTACTCCACCAACAATATAACCCCGTTAAAATATTTACAACCCTACAAGCTGCATCCAAATCAATTACACCAGAGCCCGGGAAAATGACCTCAATTCCAGGCGAGGCATGGAGGCTGCTAATGAGGCCACCTCCGAGAAGGAGGCTTGAGGGGGGGAGGGAGGGGGGGCACCTTGTCTCCCACAGAGGCCAAAAGGTTCTCCGGGGAAGGTGTTGACCAAGATGCCCTGTTCCTGTGGCAAAAGGAGTGCTGGCTTCCGCCTTGCTCTAATTCTGAGAGGCAAGAAGCACCAGGAAGATGGACGCCTCCCGTCTCTGACCAGGCAGGGCCAGAAGGCACGTCCTGAGGGAGCCAGGGAAGGCTCCCCGTGGGCCTCTCGACTGGTCGTCTTACGAAAGCAGGAGCCACCCTCGGCAGGAAAGGCACCCGCTCCGTTGCTAAGCCATAGCGTTGGCCCGGAACTAGCTTTACTCCATGTCAGATCACCCCAAGTTCACCCTCTGACCCAGGATGGTCTCCTCCAACCCTGCTCCCTGACACCCATCCGAGTGGGGCCTGAACACGGCACAGCCAGACATAGTGGGTTTGGGCTGGGAGGGGCAGAACCACTTAGGTAATCCTGTGGCCCAGTGGTTAAATGCCTGTCCTGCAGGTAAACTGTGCTCACGACCTGGGGTTCAATCCCAGGTAGCAGCAGGCTCATGGTGGACTCAGCCTTCCATCCTCCCGAGGTCGGTAAAATGAGGACCCATCTTGCTGGGGGCAGGGCAGGCAATGTGCAGCCTGCATACTGTAATTAACCTGTAAACTGCCCAGAGACTACTTGAAATGGTATGGGGCAGTATATAAGCAGAACACTTTGCTTTGTTTTCCTTCCCATCCAGGGGCCAGACATGGGATCATAAGGATCTCGGGGTTTGTGGGGCTCTTTAATTGCATCATGTGTGAAAGTCACAGAATTTGTTCTGTCGGCAGGCAACAGAATTCTATTGCAAGTTCTTCAAAGGGTCACCCCTGAAGGCTTTGCCTGCTCCACTGCTGCTGCCCCAAGCTTGAACACATCCTCAAATCCTGCAGCCATCACAAAGCCACCAAGTTTGGGGACAGCTGCCCTGCTATCAATAATTCCTATCCCACCTTTCTCTCAACTAAGGGACCCAAGGAATATCACCATTAGAAACAGCATTCATTGCATTCTTTATTTTAAAACAAACAAACACATGGAACTATTCAAAAGACCACTGGTTTAAGAACAGTTGAAAGTGTGTTAGAAAGGCTGAAAGAGGGAGGAGGTCTGGCACCCCACCCCACCTCACCTGGGACCGGACAATTCAGTCACTGAAGCCATGCTGAAAAAAGGTGGCTTGGGAGAAGGAGGACAGCTGGGAAGGGGGTTGACCTGGCCTCCCTGGGAGGGCAAGCCACAACTATGGCACCATCACCCACAGGGAGTCTCATGCGCACACACCAATTATGGCGAACCTATGGCACGGGTGCCAAAGGTGGCACTCGGAGCCCTTTCTGTGGGCACCCAACATCGCCCCTTCATAGCCACCTATATACAGGTTAAATTACTGTATTGGCACTTTGCAAAAAAATTAGTGGGTTTTGAATTGTAGTTTGGGCACTCGGTCTCTAAAAGGTTCGTCATCACTGGCACACACCCTTCCCTGGAGGTGACTGAAGCCATGGCTCAGATTAGTATCTGAGGGGGAAGAATGGCCTTAAAGGCTTTTTTGCACAATTCAGGAGGGTTCCCCCCCTCCACTCGATTTTTCAAAATTCTGGAAAGAAGGGGCCTGCAGAATCTCAAGAGAGGCCCCATCCCAACCTCACAGGTTTTAAAAGCCATTATGGGGAGACCAGGTCTTTCAGATAACCCAGCCCCAATCTGCACAGATTTCTATCAATCTCCACAGATGAAGGAAGAATTCTACAGTTTTTCGTCAGCTCCGTGCATGGGGCCCAGCCACGGACCAGCTGCCAGGGGAGAGTTACACCCTCCCTATAAAGAAGGGAGCAAATTCTGCTATCCTGGACCAGGCCAAGAGCCCAGCGTGCCGGTTCCCAACCATGGCCAAGCAAGGTCCCTCTGGAAACTCACACGGAGGGGCCCAGCCCAGCATGCCAGGGCACTTGGAGGGTCCCTGAAAAGGCACTGCCCTTACTTTTGAACGAGCAGCTCCACCAAGTGCAGGTGCCCGCAGGTGGCGGCGGCATGCAGAGGGGTCCAGAGCTCACTGTCGCAGGCGTTGACGTCAGCCCCGGCTCCCAGCAGCAGCTCCACGATGTCCCCAAAATCGTCGATGCAGCACTGTCAGGAAGGCAGAGCAGACGTCCCATGAGTACAGGCGCCTGGAGAGGCCGCGGCCCTCTGGGTCAGCCAAAAGAGCCCCTCTAGGATGAGCCGCCCCCCATTCTGGGGCCAAAGCTTTTGTGGACGACAGCCCTCTCCACCAAATGGACTAAGCTAGGTATGCAGGCACCCATGACATTATTATACCACCCCTGCTCAATGAAAATCCACGACTCAAGGAGGGCAGTGGTACAAAGAGAGATCCTACCCAAGTTCTAGAAGCAAATTAAAAAAAACAAGTAACAAAGCTTAAACTCATGACCAATTGATGGCGTCTGTTTTCTATTATACAAAAAAAAAAGTATGAAGCCATGGGTCAAACCAGTATCTGGGGGGAAGAATGTCCTTAAAGGCTTCTTTGAACAATTCAGGGTGGTTGGGGTTTTTCTTCTTCTGATTTTTCAAAATCCTGGAGGGAAGAGGCCTGCTGAATCTCAAATGGGATACTACTTTTCCAGAGGATTTCTGCTGAGCCTTTTTGTATTGATGCCACAACCCCCCCCCCAAAAAAAGCGTCCAATTCAAAACAGGAAGAGGGAAGGAGCAGGTAAACAAAAGAGCAGCCTGGGAAAGGTGAGGTGTTTAACACACAGCAGGGGTGGCGGCAGCAGGCCTCACTGGACCAGCAGCAGACGGAGGAGGAGGAGGAGGAGGGGAGGGCTCCATATTAGGTTTCCTCCAGGACAGAGGAGGATCAGGCACACGACTGGACCCTGGAGATTAATCGACAACCTTAATCCATGTGAACCACTTCAGAGGGGAAAAGGGGAAGGGGGTGCTCAGGGGGCCGCAGAAGGAAAGAAGGAGGGGAGGATGCCTTAGGCATGGACCGCAGAAGGCCACCAGCAACCAGAGGAGCGGGGCTCCATTGGCTACCACGTGGTGGGAGTCACACGCTGAAGGACGGCAGAGTCCACCTTCCCCTTGGGCTCTTCAAAGGGGTCTCCTTTCTCTGGGGTGACCTTTCCACCTCTGGTGTCAAAGCCCCCACTCCACAACCCGTCTTTGCTTCTTCCTTTTCCTCTGGTCGGCTGGACCTCTCCCCTACCTTTCCAACTGTGAGCGCCAGGCGGTGCGCCTGACGCCTTTCCTCCCCCATTTCCCCATCCAATGAACTTCCGAGGTAGACCAGGCCAGAAGAGAGTGCCGGCCAGACCCAAGGCATGCATGGGGTCTCTCTCTCCCCAACCCCCAACTTGCGCCAGGCAGCAGCACGCTCAGCAGCAGCCATCGTGGAAACAGGCTCCACGAGAGAGGGCTGTCACCCCACTGGCCCCGGGACGCTCCCAACGTGGTCCAAACATCCCCTGAGGGAGGAGGGGAAGGCATGGCACCATGTGACTAGGTGGTGGCATTTGCTGAAGACCCTCCTGTGGGTTCTGGCTGGCTCCAGAGATTCATAAGAACATAAGAAGAGCCCTCATGCTGGATCAGGCCAAAGGCCCATCTAGTCCAGCTTCCTGTATCTCACAGTGGCCCCACCAGATGCCTCTGGGAGCGCACAAGACTAGATCTCTGCCTCCTGAGACCACTCCCCTGCCTCTGGCCCTTGAAGTGCCCCGGTTTTAAGCCTGGAGATTACACATCTCCATCATGGTTTGTAACATGTGATGGACTTTTCCTCCAGGAATCTGTCCAATCCCCTTTTGAAGGCATCCAGGCCAGATGCCATCACCACATCCTGTGGCGGGGAGTTCCATAGACTAACAACATGCTGGGTAAAAAAAAATATTTTTTTTGTCTGTTCTCACCAAGGGAGAGAGGCAAGGAGGATTCTGCACCCGACAGGCCCTGGCTGCCAAGGAAACTGGCAGGGCAGAGGGGCAATATCTCACCAAGGGAAAAATGGCCAGCATCCGGGACGGGTGGACCTGCCCACTGCATCTGTATATACCAGAGGAATCCTCTCCCGGCACTGTGACCCCGTGCAAATCCAGCACCACCCCTTCTTCTGTAGGTCTGGACGTGGCCATGGATTAAAGGCTCAGCAGCAAGGAGCACTTCTGGCAACGGGGTGGGAGAGAATGATTGGAAAGAGATCTCCCAGGAGGCCCAGGCGTTCCATCGTGAGAGGAGGGATCCAGGAGAAACTGGCGCAGTGGAGCCAGCCAAGGGAGTGGGGGGGGGGGTAGGGGACGGGCTGGAGCCTCCTTCCTGCCAGAAGCAGCAGAGCCCTGGAGATGCCGCAGGGGTGGGACCAGTGGCAGGGATAGGAAGAACTGAAAGCAGGAATCCTTCCAAGGGGTGACGGAAACAACCCAGGCAGCCTCTCAGACAGCCTCCCCAAAGCTGGCTCTCCTGCTCCAGCCCACCCACCCACCCACTCACCCCCACCCATGCCAATCAGAGAATCGCCACCCAACACACCGGCAGAAAAGGTTGGTGCTCAGACACACTCCCCTTCGTCAGGGAGGCGCTTTTGTGGGACATTCAAGCAGACCCCCCCCAAAGAAGCTAACGATGTCATTCTCACTCTAAGCTCTGCGGCCAGCACTGTCAGGCACAGGGATGCCCACCCTGCAAGGGTTTAAGGACGACAAGGGGGGGCACTCAACATCCCTCTGACCTGGAGGTTGCAAAGATTGTGCCAAGCTTCACAGCCCTGCGGCTGCTCCAAAGGAGAAGGCGGCGGGCATGGCTCTCAAGGATCCATCCGCCTTCTGTTCCTACAAGAAAACTGGGCTGCCTGCATTTCCCAAAAGCAGCAGAGGCCCAGAGGGGCCTGCAGGAAACCGGCAGCAGAGGGCAAAGGGCCGGCCGGAGGAGAAGGCAACAAAAGAGCACCGGGGGGGGGGCGGCCTTTGGGTGCTTAGGAAAGTGGTCAGATACCAGAAGGGACGCCACACAGAGGGTGCAATCGGTAACAGTGGGGGACAGTGGCCAGGGGGAGACCCTGGACCCTAATGGAGTGGCTGCAGGAGGACAGACGAGGTCACCGGTTCAAGGCCATTCTAAACCTACGGTTCTGAGCCTCTGGTTGCTAGAAAGAAAAAGAGACTTGTGGACCAAACAGAGGGTGCCCCCCCACCCCACCCCCAGCTGCCATCTTTCCCCAGGTTAAATGCTATGAAGACTCAACGAGCAGCAGTGGTGGTGCTCAAATGGAAAATCTCTCTCTCTCTCTCTCTCTCTCTCTCTCTCTCTCTCTCTCTCTCTCTCTCTCTCTGTGTGTGTGTGTGTGTGTGTGTGTGTGTGTGTGTGTTTGTGTGCGTGTGCGTGTGCGTTTTAAGCACAAAGACAGACCAAGTGAAGCCTTATCTGCCAGAGGCTGACACAAAGGAGGGGACGTCAGCAGGCAGGCATCTGGCTCACCTGGTGCAATGCAGTAAGGCCATCCTCATTGTACAGGTTAGGGTCAAGGCCACTCTGGAGCAACTGGCGAACTGGAACATAAAACAGAGAACAGTTTGTTCATTTCTTTGTTTATATGCTACTTTCCTGCCCCTCCGCAGGGGGCTCAAGGCAGCTCGCAACAGAAAAAACAACAGATTTTCAAAAGCACTATATAAACATCCTATTTTTAAAAAACACATTTAAGTACAGTGGTACCTTGTATAAAGTAATTAATTCGTTCCAAATGAAATTATGTTAAGCAAATTTTCCTTTATACAATTTCCCATAGGAATGCATTGAAAACGGAGTAATCCCATTTTATGTTATACAAATTATCCCCATAGGCAATTATGTTAAGCAAATTTCCCCTATCTCTGGAATTTTTTATGTTGTACAGATTTTATGTTATACAAGCTGTTTGTTATACAAGGGTCCACTGTATATGTTAAGATTTTTGAAATCAAGTTTTAAACAGTTCAAAAAGATTTAAAAACCTGTATGTTAGAAACCAGCATTCTTGCAATAACTTCAAGACCTGCCTGAAGAGGGAGGGAGGGAGGGAGGGGAGCCAAACCCACACAACTTGTGTGCCCTCACCAAGAGAGCTGGGGGGGGGGAGTGGTGGGGCCAAGAGAAGGGCCTCCCTAGAATCTCTTAAAAGCCAAGAAGGCTCATATGGGGGGATAAGATCCCTTCGGGCAGCCCAGGCCAAAGCCATGTAGGGCTTTAGAGGTCACAGGGGGGCCTTTGGATTGCAACGGACTGGCATCCAATGGCGGAGCTGTAATAAGGGAGCTGCGTGCCCCCTATAACCAGCGCCAGTTGGTAGCCTGGCTGCAGCATTTTTTGAACCAGCTGAAGCCTCCAGGCCTTCTTCAAAGGCAGCCCCGAGTGGAGTGCATTGCAGCCATCTGCATGGGATGCAACTGAGGCATGTGTCACCTTGGCCAGACTGGGCATCTCCAGGAACGGGCACAGCTGGCACAAACACACTCCTGGCAGCGGCAGAAACCTGAGCCCAGGAGCACCCCCAAGGGGGCAGACCTTGCTTTTCGGGGGGGAGGGGGGGAAACAGACTGGACCCCCATGCCTTGATCTGTCCAGGAGCACCTCTGTCTTGTCTGGATGGAAGTTCCCATTTGGGCGCTCTCGTCCAGTCCACTGCTGACCACACACCCTGGTCGAAGCCACCTTGGAAGCAGATGGGAAGGACACAGCTGGGCGTCACCAGCATTCGGATGGCACCAAACTCAAAGGCTAGGGACAACCTCTCCCAGAGGTGTTTTTTTTTTTTTGGAGGGGGGTATGGGGGGGATAATGCAGGGGACAGGTTTGGGCCCTGAGAGACACCAGAGGCCAGTGGCCAGGGTGTTGGACAGGATTCTCTAAGCACCACCTTCTGAGTTTGCGAAGGAAGGATTCAAAACACTGTAAAACTCCAAGACCCACCCCAGAAAGGCATCCACTAGGTGGTATCGAACCCCACTGGGAGGTCCAAGAGAATCAGTGAGGGCACACTCCCCTTGTCCAGTTCCCAGGCCAAGTCAGTGGATACGAAGGTGCCCAAAGCTGTCTCTGCTCTGTAATCAGACCAGAAGCCAGATGGAAATGACTCTAGATTGCAGACAAGGAGCCCAGTTGCACTTAATGGGGCACTAAATCCAGTCCAGGAAGAAAGAAACATCCAAGGGGGCTTGCGATGGAAGTGGGCGACCTCTGGGCTGCAGAGGTTCAGGGTGTTGGCCTGGAGTGCATCTCTTTGCACCCCTTTGTCCCACAGACAAGGGGGGCTTTGGCCTAGGCATCAGGAGAGGCTGCTCTGCCCTCTTTCCTCTATCTCCTCTCTGCCACGTACCCCAGACGGATCAGCTCTTCTCCAGGGCTCACAACACCTGGTCACATTCTGACTCCTTGCCCAGTTCTGTAAGGAGAAGACCTCTTGTCTCTCCTTCAATTGTGTGCCCTCAGACGCAGCACACCCCTTCCTTTCACTTAGAAATGGGGCTTATGCCTTTCTATCTTAATTTTCACCATAAAGCTATTTTTATAAATTAAGAGGAAGGTACCAAGGAAATATAAGGGGGCTCCGGCCATGCCTTCTGGGAATCTTCCGTCCTCCTAGAAATCCAGATGGATGAAGCCGTGGCTGCCAAGTCTCCAACCTGGCTCTGTCGCCTGTGGGGGCTCCAAAGGCTTCCCCAGCAGAACCCACCGGCCAAGAAGGGCACCGTGGCTATCCTTCAGGCACCAAAAGGCCCAGCCTATGCCCCACACTGGCGTTCCTCTCCGAGCCACCCTCCAGAGGGGCAGGGCGACATCACCACCACCACCACCACCACCACCATCTCCACAGGGAGAGGGTCCTGGGTAAGAGAAGGGTACCCGAGCCAGAAGGCAGTGTCGATTTTAGGAAACGAGAGAGGCAAAGCCTGGTGTTGTTTTCTTAGCAGTGCCGGGGGGGGGGGGGACAGGAGCCTGCCAGTCTCATGGGCAGCTGTTCTTCTGTCCCCTGCTGAAGCCTCCTGGGCAATCCCTCTTTGATCCTCCAGGCCACACAACCAGTGCCAAACATCAAAAGGTGGCCAGGGCTCTTTGCAAAGCCCACACCCTCTTTTTTTGCCCCCCCCCCCGGTTCATCTCCCTTCTCAACGTCATCGGCCGTTTTATTACAACCCACCCTCTTCCTCCGCGCTTGCAAGGTGGCGGCCCTTCCCCTGCGGATGCTCGTGTGTGGCCGCTTGAGCGCAGCTAGGCAGGCTGCTGCACCACCCTTCAGAGGAGGAGCCTCCGAGTTCCCAGGCAGCCAAAGGAGAAGCCACACGTGGGCAGCAATCACGGAGATCAGCACACTGTGCTTTTTCAGCAACACAAAAGAGCCAAGGGCTCCAGGCTCTTCACCTGGGCGTGTTAGAAGAAAGAAGGCAGCCTCTCTCTCTCTCTCTCTTGTTCCCATGCTCTGCCTCCTCTGACTTCACCCAAGGAGCTCGGAAGCACTGAGGCACTGGGACCGTGCTGCCACCTCCACACATACACACACACCCTTACACAACTACTGTCGAGGTCCAGCTAGCCTGTGGCTGAGAGCGTCTGGGTCGCTAAAACCTGTGCGTGGCCAGGCTTGAGCGAGGGGCTGAGTTCAGGCCCCCTGGAAGTGGCAAGGGTCACTTATTTATAGCCGGTCCAAAGAAAGCAGCTGGGGCCCTTGGCTTGGCTGAAACTGGAACCCCGAGCTGGGCTGGGGCGGAGCCAGGCAGACTGAGGACAGGTTTTTTTTCATCTGAAACCCAGCAAACGCAAAGGCAGAGAGCCAAGAGCTTATTACGCATTTGGAGGTGAACAATGTGGCCAGCCCACAAATCCTGCCCCCTCCCCAGCCCCCTCTGCCAGGACCTGTCCCTCAAACACAGCCAGGGCAGCCGGCCAGAGTTTCTGCCTGGCATGTGCCTCTTCGGAATGTGCAAGCGCACATGGACCCTTGGGCAGGGCCGAGGAAGGGCAGCCATGTCGATTCAAGGATTACGCTCCTGGGCTAGCTCGGCCTGCCTGCAGCCCCGCCAAGTCCTGGGCTGCCCAGAAGGGGAGGCTGGAAGGGCAGCCAGGTGGGGGACTGGAAAAGCACCATGATTTCCCTGCCCCTTTATGAGGAAAGGCTAAAACATTTGGGGCTCTTTAATCTGGAAAAAAAGGTGCCCAAAATAATGCAGGGCATGAGTAAAGTGGACAGAGGGATGCTCTTCTCCCTCTCCCAAAATACCAGAACTAGGGACATCCCCAAATTGAGGGCTGGGAGAGTAATAAAAGACAAAAAAATATTTTTCCTGGGCTGCCCAGGATGTGGTGATGGCAGGCTGGGCCTTCAAAAAGATTGGCAGATTCCTGGAGAAGTTACAATCCAGCCACAGGTGGGGACCAGATGAGGCGGGGGAGATGCGCTCCCAAAGCACAGAAGCTGGAAAAGCACCTTTGATTCCAGCATGGCTCTTCTTATGTTCCCCATGTTCCATTTTAAAGCACTTTCCATCCTCCTCCATGCAAAGCAGGGCTGAGTAGCACAACTCAAAAGCTGGGGAGACCCCTTCCCTCCTGTCTCTGTGTCCTTCGGTTCCTCTGTCCTATCAGCTGCCACGTTTGTTTGGGGTCTTTTTGGCCAAAGGGAACCCACAGCGCTCCCAAGAGTGGTTCTCAGAGAGAGAATTTAATCCAGGCCCCACAGGGGCCTTCGAGGCCCATCTCTCCTTCCCTGATCAGCACCCTTGCAGTTAAGCCAATGAGCGTGTCGTCCCAAATTGGGTGGCATCCGTGCCGCTCCAAGCGGAGGTCAGCCACATGCCTGCACGGGAGGGGGCTCTGGCGCCCACGCCTCGCTTGCAGGCCTCACCCTGCCTAATGTGAGAACAGAATGCTGGGCTAAGAAGACTTTGGGTCTCTCTTCCAGCCCAGCTCTTCCCCAAGACATACAGAGCAGAGTAGGGGGACATGCGTTGACAACCAGCATCCAGGGCCCTCTCCATCCCACCCCCACCCACCCACCAAGTGAATGTTGGGCCAAGAAAGCGCGATCCGATGACCCCATGCCCCTTCCTTGGCCTAGGCTGGCACTGAAACATTGATGCTTTTGTCTCTGGTGTCCTACAGGAGAGACTCTGAGTTGTCTGTGAAGATTCTCAGTCATCCAGGTGACTTCATCTGGAAGCTGAGTCATGGCAACTGGACTTCTTTTTCTTGACAGAAACGTTTCGCTGCTCATCCAAATGAGGAGGCTGTTTGGGTGAGTAGCGAAACATTTCCATCTCTCAAGAAAAAGAAGTCCAGTTGCCATGACTCCACATCCAGATGAGCTGTCTGACCTGAACAAGTGTCAGAAAGAAAGGTTCGGCAGCTGAAGGGGGGGGGTTGGACTTGATGGCCTTACAAGGCCCCTTCCTAATTGATGATTCTAGGATTCCGTGAAAGCCAGATGCAAGCCCAAAGAAGGCTTTTCAAAGGGGCAGAGCAGTTCTCCAGCCATGCATCCCATGTCCTTCGACAAGCGCCAGAGACTGTGTCCCTGGAGTGGTTCGGCTAACCTAAAAGCTCTCCCAGGCATCCAAAAGAGCAAAAGTGTGCCCTGTTTAGCCACTGGCCAGCCTCCTCTCCTCCTGTCTTTGCACGTAAGCCACACCCCTTCATCAACTCCAGAGCCCTGAACATGGAACCAGCCCTGGGGCTCCAGGCAACCGCTTGAGTTATGACGTATCTGACACAAGCCACCAGACACCCTGTGCTGCTCTTCCGCATGGCTGCCCACAGCAGGGCCAATGCAGGGCCAAGGCAACAGGGAGAAAGGCAGCCCTGCCACCAAGCTGGAAGCAGCTCGACAGAAGTGGCCTATTGAGGAAGGGCCTCCGGCTACCCCTGTGGCATCTGAAGAGGTTGAAAGCAGAGGACCTCCCGGCGTCTCCAAGACATGATGTCCAGCTCTGTACACTTATCTACGTCTGCAACAAAAGCAGATGAGCCAGGAGCAAACAGGTCTAGCTCACCCCCGGTAAAAAAAATTCTGGAGCTCTTGGTTTCTGATCTGTTTGATCAGCTGGACTCGCTCTCTTTCCCCCGCACAGGAAAGGCTGTCAATAGCAAACACAACTGTTCTGAATGATTCAATTTATTTATTTGTTTGTTTATTTATTTCATTGATTTATACTCAACCCCCTTGGTCCAATGCACTATTCTGGCTGCTTAACAGACCAAGTATGCAATATCAAAGAAGGCAAAAGTAAGAAACAGAAAAAATTAAGGGATAAGTCAAATCAATTTTCAAGTCCAAACTTTGCTCCTCCAGATGTTTTGGACCACAACTCCCACAGTCCTCCTTTGTCATTGGCAATACAGGCTTGGAATTCTGGGAGCTGTAGTCCAAAAACATCTGGAGTGCTGAAGGTTTGCCACCACTGGACTAGCCTTTTAGGGAGTGTCTGGGACCTTCATTTGCTGCAAAGGTGCTCCTGTCCTGTGGTTGTCAGCTGCTACCTGAAAGCAATTCTGGCCGGGCCTTGTTTTTTGTCCGTCAAAGCCCTAAACCCCTTGGGGACAGGCTCTCTCAAGAACTGCCGGCCTTGTCCTGTCCTGTCCTGATGTCACAACAATCTGGAGAGTCCCACTTCAAGTTGCAAACACTCACGGCTCCCAAGAGCCATGGAAGCCTCCAAGAGGCCATGAAGGAGCCTGTGAGGGAGGAACGAGGGAGCAGGAGGCCCAGGGAAGCACGAGGGTGAGGGCTTGGCCACGGCAGACATGGCCCAGACCCTGTTCACGGTGCTCTTGATGGGTGCATGGGACAGGGCTTTCAGCCACATCGCTGCTAGCATGCCGAGCACATGTCTCTCAGAAGCCTTAGAATCCTAGAGTTGGAAAAAGAGACCTCGAGGGCCATCTAGTCCAACCCCCTGCCTTGCAGGAACCCCCATCACAGTCCTCCTGACAGACAGCCATCCAGCCTCTCCTTAAAAACCTCCAAAGAAGGAGACCCCACCACCCTCCTTTGTGGCAGCATATTATTCCTCTTATGCTGAACAGCTCTAACTGTCATGAAGTTCTTCCTAATGTTCAAATGGAATCTCTTTTCCTGCAGTTTGAAGGCATTGCCCCGAGTCCTGGTCTCTGCAGCCTTGGCCCACTTCTTCTGAAAGCACGAGCCCTCGGCAGGCGCAGTGAGGGGAGCGCGTCGGCCCTGCCACCTACGGCTGCCGTTGGAGTCCCATGAAAGCAGCTGCCCAAACAGGCAGGCGGGGCCCGGTCCAGGCAGGCTCCCCAAGGGAACCAGCGCCATGGACAGACTGAGCTTCAGGCTGAGATGGAGCCCCCCTGGACAGACAGGGGGGCTCCTGCCTTCCCCACGGCTGCCCCTGTGTGAGGACAGCGGGGACAAAGTGGTGCAAGGGACCGGCTACCTGAGTGCGGGTGTTAGATGGACTGTTAAGCGTTACTGCTTTGACTGGGCTTTTAATGCTAATTGTGTTTACCATTTCTCAGAGCGGCATTTGTTTGCTTGTTTTTAATATCTCTATAGTGTACTTATTGTTCTTAGCTTTAATATGGCCTCTTAATGGTGTACGCTGCCTCTTTTTTATTCATTGCCTTTTAATGATGTAAATCACTGCTGCATACTATTTGTTTTCATCTTTAAATATACAGTATTATCTTACAACAACCTTGGGCCCTTTTTAAGGAAAAAGCTAGGGTTAAAATTTTTTAAATAAAATGCTTTAAAATATCATTCTTTTCAAGAGGAATCAGTGGGGCTCGAGTTGAGATCCCACTCTCGCTGCTTTTAGCAATGGTGAGCAGGCACCCAACTGGCCTTTTAAACTCTTTACTAATTGCTGTAGCAACTGTCAGACGTTCTCTTCTCTTTCTTCTTTTAAACTCATTTTCTGTGCTTGTTGGTTATGATGGGTACTATTCTTTCATCAAAAAGTAGGAGATAAATGTGACATTCAAAAAAAAACATGCTGTACCTCAAGTAGTTTTTAAAAAGAGCGACAGAAAAGACAGGATGCAAATACTCTTAAGCAGTTCACACGGAAGTCCCCTGGGTGACCCGCACCCCCACCCCGCACTACCAAGAACCTCTTCCCTCCCGCAGGACAGATTTGCCTGCGACACTACAGGTAGACAGTCAAGTGGTGACGTGCCGCAATTCACAATGCCCACCTGGCTGCCACGTTAGAGCCATGCCCCACCCGTCAGCCTGCCTGCCACCTGCCTGGTGAAAAGCTCTGTCCACACAAGGACTTATCAAAGGCCTCGATGCCAAGCTGACAGCCTCTTCCTGGCTACCCAACTCCCTGGAGGGCTGCCCGAAGGAATCCTTGGCCAAAAATTATGTATCTATTTTCTGACTGGTGACGGTGACTGTGCCTATTTTATTTATTTATAAATTTGTATACCATCGGACTTTCCCAAATGGGAACTCAGGGTGGTTAACAGATATAACATACAACAATTCCAAGAAAAAAAAATAATTGGTTCCACAGAGTAACAGGAAGAAAAATCAACAGCAAGCAGTAGAACCAAAATTTAAAAAGCTAAAAATGCAATATTTTTTTTATTTATTATAAATAAAATAAGTCGCCTGCACTGCAGAGCAAGTGCGCAGAGGAGCAAATTAAGAACTCTCAGTGCTCCAGCCATGCTAAATGAAGGAAGCCTAAGGCGTGATTTTTAAAAACACTCAGGAGATACGCAAGCAGTAACAACCCAAGAACTCTTGGGACTCTTTAGTCTGGAAAAAAGGCACCTGAGGGAGGGGATATGATTGAGATGTACAATATTATGCAGGGCATGAGTCAAGTGGATAGAGGGACGCTCTTCTCCCTCTCACAAAATACCAGAACTAGGGGACCTCCACTCAAATTGAGGGATGGGAGAGTGAGAACAAAACAAAAAAAAATTTTTTTGGAGATGTAATCTCCAGGCTTAAAACAGGGGTACTTCAAGGGCCAGATGCAGGGGAGTGGTATCAGGAGACAGAGATCTAGTCTCATGCGCTCCCAAAGGCATCTGGTGGGGCCACTGTGAGATACAGGAAGCTGGACTAGATGGGCCTTTGGCCTGATCCAGCATGCCTCTTCTTATGTTCTTATATTCTAACTGCGGATTGCAACAACCTGATCCAGGGAAAGCACTAAAGATCAGCAACGAGCGTTCCTGAGGGACTGGGACATGGCGGGCAGAGGAGCAGTGGGCAGAGGCACAGAAGCGACACAGCCACAATTCATCTCTTATGGGACAGCCCGTGCGCAACACGAGAGTTCAAGAAGTGAGAGCAACCCTCAGGGTTAGCCTGGGATCCTTGGGGCAGCACAAAAGTGGTTATTCCTAGTCCTATGTCTGAATACCACATGGGGACTCTACAGACAGAAACATGGTTGTGCCATGGTTTCTCAGTGTTATCAATTGTTGCCAACCTATACATGGGAGAAGTGGAGAAGAAGGCACTCAACACCTTCCCAGGGATGACACCATCCCACTATTTCAGGCATATTTATTTATTTATTTATTTATTTAAATACTTATATCCCGCTCCATCTTCCCAACGGGAACTCTGGGCGGCTAACAGCGCAAAAAGCTAAAGGCTAAAAAGGCTAAAAAGCTGAAAGTAACCAGGCCACCAAGCAAGGGCAGCAAAGGACAAGATGGCGGCAGACAGTGAGGCAAAGAGAAAAAAATATATAGATGATACCTAGGTGAAAATCAAGACTCAGGAAGTACAAGCCTTTACAGACCACATCAATGCAGTGGACCCTAATATTAAGTTCACTACGGAAGACACCCGAGACAACAGGCTGGCTTTCCTGGATTGTGCAGTCATCATCAGACCCGACCGTACTCAATAGTACCTGAGTACTATCCTTCAAGGAAAAAGAGACAGGAAGTGTGGCCTAGGGCATAGAAGAACATTCTAGCTTAACAACTTAAGCGAATTGTCCACAGTGAACACAGCTGCTCTATTGAGAATAGCTTTAGATAGAAACCAGTTCAGGCTACTGATCGCCAATGTTCTACGAGGACATGGCACTTGAAGAAGAAGAAGGGTACTATTTGACATGGAACAGATTTTATGACTGGTTTGAGAAAAGAAATGGCCTCAGATTGCTGACATCCAGGTGGCATCTGCCTACGGAGGCTCTATTCCATGGACCCAAGGAAGGACCCTACGATTCACATCAGCTGTTGCAAACTGCCCAGAAAGGTCTTGCTGCCAGATGGGCAGTGTAAAAATTACATAAATAAATAAAATGGTTGGCAATAAAATTTGCCAGCCTTTAAAATGCCACAAGACATCTCAATGTTTTTACGTCAGATAATACATATATCAATATGAAAACAAAGGAGTACAGGTACAGTTGTCCAAGTGCAAAATCAGAATCCCACTACTTCCCTGTTTGTTGCACAACTAGACAACCAGGAAGTTCACACTGTGTTCTCTCTCTCTATGATTACCAGGAGATGGCAGATTGAATTAATTAAATGCACCAGCATAGTATTTCAATTTTATTTCATTTGAAATGGGGCAGGTCAGGAGGGAGAGAAAGAATTTCAGAATCATTCTTAACGGGGCTGTCTCATCCTCTCTACTTTAAGCCCTGATGTCATTTCACTGAGTTTCCTGGAAGGGCAGCCATACTGGTTGGTCTCAGAAAAACAACAAGGAATCTAGAACCCTCACATGGTTCCTCCATTGTTTACTGAAACCAGCCTTACGTCAGGTGAGAACATTAAGAAATAAAGAGACGGTGCCTGGTGCTTGTACAGTCATGAAGAAGTTTTGCATAAGACGCCAGCAAACTAGCAATCCTTGTCTTGTATGTTGAACTGGCATTGATTATAAAACTGGAGGTCCAATCATGGTTCCTCCATTGCTTCATCTCCTGTCCTTCCATAATGCTTCTTAGGGAGCTCCTGCATGGCCTGTGATCCAACTCTCTCTCTTTCTCTCTCTTAAGGCTCTGAAGTTTCATAGAATCATGGAGTTGAAAGAGACCTCAAGGGCCATCCAGTCCAACCCCCTCCCCCCTGCCATGCAGGAACCCCATCCGACAGATGGCCATCCAGCCTCTGCTTAAAAACCACCAAAGAAGGAGACTCCACCACCCTCCTTTGTGGCAGCATCTTCCACTGCCGAACAGCTCTAAATGTCATGAAGTTCTTCCTAATGTTCAAATGGAATCTCTTTTCCTGTAGTTTGAAACCATTGCCCCGAGTCCTGGTCTCTGAAGCCATGGAAAACAAACCTGTTCCCTTTTCAATATGACATCCTTTCAAATATTTAAACATAGCTATCATGTCCCCCCCCCCCCAGCCTTCTTTTTGAAAGGCTAAACATTCCCAGTTCCCTACCTAAGCCATTCCTCATAAGACATTTCTTCCAGACCTTCAACCATCCTGGTCACCCTCCTCTGCACCCGCTCGAGGTTGTCAACATCCTTTTTTAAATGAGGTGCACAGAAGTGGACCCAGGACTCCAGGTGGGGTCTGACCAGAGCAGAATAGAGTGGTCCTATCCCTTCCCTTGATCTAGACACTGTGGTTCGGTTCCTGCAGCTGCCCAGGAAAAGCCAGAGTACAGGATGTGCTGCTACAGCTTCAGCATTCCACAACAAGCAACTGAGGCTCAGGATAACTCTCGGGTTCAGAGGTCCCAATCTCTTCCTGAGTCTTGGGGGGGAGGGTTGTGTGCTCCAGGACTGCAAGGGATCCCCCCCCCTGATGAAAGGTCAGACCTGCAGCCCCCTGCCCCCCCTCAGCTTGTGCCATGCAGCTTTTCCAAAGGCAGTTAACAACAGGTTGGTCAGAGCAGTGTGTTCCTGACAGCTATGCATGCCTGCTGTAAACAGACCCAGCCACCCGAGGGGAGACCTCCACGGTTGCCGAGGCAAGCTAGACGTTAATACCAGCGGTTTCTGGTGGACATCACCATCTCCCTATGGGGAGAAGGACTCCACTCCACAATGGAACTCATTACCTCAGGACTGTGTGTGTGTGTGTGGGGGAATACTCCAACCTGTTGCAACGTGGTTCAGGAGGAACCTGGACCATGCCACGTCTGACCTGCTTTGATGGGGATCCCTGCCTGGAGCAGGGGGTGGGGCTCAATGGCCTCGCAGGCCCCTCCCAACCCCATGATTCTAGGACTCTAAGCAGGTTCCCCCAAACCACAACTAGGGACCTGGCAGTAGTTCTGGGGCCAGCCAGAAAGGGATGTTCTTAGTGGCACCAGTGACCCTGCCGTGAGAGGGCAGTTCTTATTCTGGGGAAATCAGCCTCGAGGGCTGTCCTGGTTCGGTCTTGGCAAGGCCAGAGAGGGATGGTTGGCCAGCAAAGCTCCGGATCTTCCAGAGCAACCCTCTTTCCACCCAGACACTCCACACCTCCCGGTCTTCCTGAAGGGCACTTTGTCCCCTCGTCCATCCCTGAAGGGCACTTTGTCCCCATATTCTGAATGCCAGAGAAAAGACCTTTCCATATTCTGAATCCATCCTGGTGTCTCTCCAAATTGAGGGCTGGGAGAGTACAAACAGACAAAAGAAAATATTTTTCCCACCCTCGTTGTTAGTTGGGCTCCTTTCCATCCATTCTACAAACCATGATGGAGATGTGTAATCTCCAGGCTTAAAACCAGGGTACTTCAAATGCCAGATGATGGAGTGGAGACAGATATCTAGTCTCATGCGCTCCCAAAATGTGCCACAGCTCCAGGCAGAGCTTGGGCAGGTCCCTACTGAAAGCCAGAAAAAACACCACCGGGGTAGGTAGTGGAACAAGTTCTGCTGCCCTTTTATCACCGCTCCATGTTCATCAGGGACTGGAAACAGCCCCACTTCCCCTTGTCGGAACCTCTCAGCAGCCAAATTCTGATATGCAGTCAGCTTGGCCAAACAAGAAGGTATTCAGAAGTGGCTGGAGGTGGGGGACCAGCCGGCAAAGGTGATTTGGGCCGGGTGATATAAGACTGGATCGGACTGCCTTCCACTGTGGCCCAGGAGGGTGGATCGCCTTGAGCAGCAGGTTTCAAATCAAAGGGCAGCAAGGGAAGGGAGGCCTTGGATTTAAGCGATGGGTCATTTCAGCAATTGCAGCCAGCCGAAAGACTCCCAGGTAGCCCACCTGCTCAGTTGCCCATCCTCCGCACCTCCTTCCAAAAGAGACGGAAAGAAAAATACGTAGACAAGGACAGCCCCCCCTTTCCCTTGATTATCTCCACCCAGGGGGAAACGTTCCCTGGAAGGACTGAGATGCCAGGCCAAGATTCTGCAGATGAAGCATAAAACAGCGCCCCCCCCCCGCCCCCGGTAACAAAATACCAGCTTTCAAAGGCGCGGAGAACGGCAGGAAAGAACTCACCTGGCATTGGCAGCTGCTGTACTGTATCACTACTGCTCAGAGGGCTGGTGGGGAAGTTTGCGTGTCTGCCTTCACAGATGTATTTTAAAAATAAATAAATAAATAAATAAATAAATAAACAACCCCCCAAAATCTTCAACCATCCCAGAGACTGGGATCTGAGTTATTTTGGGGAGGAGAAAAGAGCAAGGCAGGAGGTGTTGGGGACCTGGCTCAAGTGACAAGTCACCTCTCCCCAGCTGCTTCCTGAGGGTGCTCGGAGAAGCCACAGGGAAGCCCCGCTGCTGCCCCCCCTGCCCCCGTATGCAGCTCCCAAAGCTACCGCACCAACAATAGTCCTGGTTTTAGAAGAGGCAGCTGTTATGGTCTCTGTGCTAGCATATCAGGCAGAAACAAGAGAAAAAAGAAGAAAAATGCCAAAAACATTGTGGCACCTTACAGGCAACTTGCCATGCAGTGTTTTAACCCTGGCTTCCATGGACAAGTCCACAAAGGCAGGTCTGGGAAGAGGACCTGGCCACAAAAGCTGGTGTTAAAATATAACAGGCAGTCTCTGAGGTGCCACAACATTTTGGTCTTCTTTGGGTTATTTCCTTTTTCTTTTGTTTTTGCCCAAAGCAATAGCCCTAGTAGAGAGGACTGACCTACTAATCGCCCATGACAGATGCTTTTTAATTCCTCAGGAAGAGTTTTCAGTGAAGGAACGCTCATTGTGAGGAATCAGAAGCCTCCGGGTCAATTGCATGACTCTGACAAGGACTCCTTGTTGAAACAGACTTTTTCCATCTGCAGTTGGTGGCTCCAGGTTTGTTTGGTTTTTTGAGAGGTACATTGTGCTGTATGTTTGTGTACCCGTATGTTTACTGTTTCATGTTACTATAATACCAGCTCTCTTTGTTCGTGTGTGTGTGCGCGCACACAGGGTTACGGCTTGCTTTCACCCACTTCTCTCACCTGATGCCACCATTTTTCGGGAGTGATAAAGGCACCTCCCTCAGTCACTTGCCCTCCGTCCTCACGCTCGGGGGGGGGCTTTTTTGGCTTTTCGGACCTGGAAACAGCCAAAGATTCTTCCAGGACTCCTCTGAAAGCAAAGGACAACACCCACGTGGTGTGTGCTGAAGGGGCGGAACTCACCAGGAAAAGCTGCAGCAATCCGGGACTCAGCGGCTACCCCGACATTCCAGGCATTCCCTAAGCCTTAAGCTCAGCCACCTGACCGGGCGACCGGGTCCTCGCTGGGGAGGAACAATGGCTTTTGCTCTCCCTGCCTTGGACAGAGGCCCTTTCAGGCTAGGTTAATGTCTCGGTGGGGACTGCACACCAATTGAATTGGAAAATTGAATGGAACCAAGATGGCACGAGATTAAAAGGCCATCCAGTCAGTCCAAATAAAAACGTAAAATCACAATCTAGGAACAAACCATCTATGCACAGGGCTGGTCCAGGGACAGCCACATTTAAAACTGATAAAAACCAAACATACACACACAGCCCACTTCACCTGGCAAATTCATACCCAATGGGGAAGCCCAAGTTTCATACAAAATGCTCAACACTTGCGCGTCAAGTTAATTTTTAACAGAATTTAGCATGGAGCTGCTGGTAAAAAAGAGGGCATCCTTGTTCTAGATCTTACCTTCTGGGGCTTACAAACAGAGTGCAGGAGAACATCTGGGGGCTCCTGCCCAAAAGGGCATATGTCTGACATCTGTTAAAACCTCTGAGCCACACCTCCTCTTCCAACTGGCCACCAAAGAAAGTGACATCCTCAGCAAGGGCTGGTCCAGGGAGTTTCTGCTTCCCCCTAAATCGGGAAGCCCCAACACACTGGTTACGCAGCGGTTGCCCATCAGAGGGCAGCGCCCAGTTCCTGGGGCTTGAGCAGGAGAACATCTGGGGGGCTCCTGCCCAAAGGGTATGTCTGCTGTTAAAACCCCACACCTCCTCTTGATGATGGGAGGAGACCTGCCAAGCATCACACACACACACACACACACACACACACACACACACACACACACACACACACTGGAGATGTCCATTTGCCGCCCTCCCCCAGCAGTCAACAGATGGTTGCCGGACATTCTTGATCAGGGCAAAGGTCTGGGAGGACCTCAACTCCCTGCATTCTGCCTGCAGCCCCTACAGTTAGGAGGTCAGGACTGAGTGCTGTGCAGCCTCAAGCCACGTTGACCGAAATCTCAGCCCTCTGGGACCATCAAACTGGCAGCCTCCCCAAAGGCTGCACACAATTAAAATGCCCATCCTTTCACCAGAAGGAATAGCCAGCTTTGAGCTGATCCAGCTATGTCAAATTATTCTTTTTTTTTTTTTTTTGCTCCTCTGCCTTTTTGTCTAAAGGCCATGCTTCAGCCATACTGTAGTGAGTCTGGAGAGGGAAATGGAGGCTACAAACATGTCCAATACCAAGAGTAAGTCCTCTTTGGCCTACCCTCTGTTGCAGCGGGGATGCCAGAAATGGCCGAGCAGCACAGAACAGGCCTGGGCACTGGAGGAGCCTCCACAGCTCAGACTGTAGTCTTCTTTTTTTCTTTTGCAAATGGCATTACGAGGAAGAGTACAGCAGGTTTATGTCTTATAAAAACAAAGCTGTTTGTCAGGAATTCTGGGGTAGTGCCAGCAGTAAACATGGCACCTTAAATCGTCAATGCAAGCCAAAGGAGAGTCCTCACTCCAGAGAGTTTACAACACAAGTTTCAGCTGAGGACTCATAAATACAGTACTCTTGAGCCTGTTCGGGCTTCTCCACCCGCCGGGTGTAGGCCAGCGTGTCCTTTTGACTCACAAGAACACAAGCTCCATCTAGCTCAGTGCAATGCTTCGGTTTTCCTACTTGAACCTGCAAAGGGCTTAATGACCCTTCTGATCACTCTACCCTTCTGCTTCCACTTCAGAAATATGGAGCTGGAGAGAATGACGTGACCAAGCCAGGCATAGAGCTGCACAGAGACCCAGAGCCGAGGAACAGGGCAGGTCTCGGAGCAATGCAACATGAAAAGAAAGAGGATCACCATGGCCTCTTATCCTCTGCTGCTGAAGAAGAAGAAGAAGAAGAAGAAGACGAATCTATAAAACCAACTTGGCTCTCTGGCCTTTAGGAAAGCTTAGGGTCGCCAGCCAAAACAGCTGATGCCTCCACATTGGTGGCATGGGTGAACAACTCTGGCAGGCCCAGGGAAGGAACTTCAGCCACCTCCCCTTTCCTTGCCAAAGTGTAGGGGAGGTTTTGTGTGTATGTAGTGGTGGGGAAGGGGGTGACAAGAGAAACCATGAGAACAGGGTATGCAAAAAAAAAGTCAAAGGCCATAGGTAGCCCCAGGATCACACTTTGCTCATCCTGGTACAGTATATGGATGGAGTCATATAAAAGTGAAAGGAAATGGCTCAAACAAGGTACTCCCCCTCATGGCTTCCCAGTATCTCCAGAAACACAGGCATCTCTTGGAGAAGGCCTCACATAGCAAGCTTGTGGAGCTGTTCTGCAATCATTTTATTTGGAGCATTTTAACCAGCCGAGACTAGATTCTTACTGCAGTTCTTTGCAACCTCCTCTCTAGCACTGACGTTTTAAAGGCGAGCTGGCCCATACTGGCCTCAGTGGCCCACCCTGGGTGAGACAAGCACCCTTGTTCTTCAAGGTCCATTCAGGTCTTGGGTTGACGGGACAACCTGCCACTTCACTGGCAGAAAACACACAACAGAAGGGAGAATGTGCAAAGCACAGAGGAAGAAATGAAGACAGCAGGTGTGCTAGGACGCCATCAGAAACCGGGAGAGGAGCAACACATTTCAGTTAACCTGAAGGGGTATTTTTACTGTGGGTTAACTGAAAACAGGCATTCAATGGCCTACTTCAAGCCTGGGGCACAGTCCTTGACCTGCAGGCTTCTGGCCAACACAGAGAGGCTTCCCCCACAGGACTGACAGTGGCAGGGTCAGGCCAACCTCACACTCTTTAGCACTGGGGTGTGTGTGGGAGTCCCCCTCCCTCCTCGCCAGCAAAAACAATGCTGCCAATCAACCGGTGCCAAGGTGATTACTGATTAGCGAGCAATGCTATTCTGGCAGGAAAGGGCTGGCCTGGCAGGTCCATTTTTGCCATAGGTTCATCCCTGAGCCAGCACTAGTAGCAGCTGGGAAGTCACCGAGTGCTGCCCTGCCAGGGCGGAATCCCCAGTGCCTGAAGGGAAAGCAGTCGCTGCTGGTTGTTCTGATAGGTAGGAGGAGCACCACCACAAACCACAGGTGTTTGGTTCTGCTCCTGTGCCCCGCGTTCACTCGGGCTTTATGGGTTCCCACAGGGTTTGCTCAGTGCCTTGCTATGCTTGTGGGGTCTAAAGCGGAGAAGGGGGTGCCCTAACTGCATACTGTACCAAGTACACTGGGGTAGAATAAAGGTAGGATAGAAGTACCTCCCCCACTCCCTTTCACTCAATATATCTTGCTCATCTCTCTCTCGTGCAGCATCCTTATCGGGTGGCCTCACAGCGAGACAAGTGCTTGGCAGAGCACAAACCCTGCCGCGAGAGTGGCTTGGAAGCCGTGCCCCCAACACCCCAGCTCCCAAATCCAAAGTGAAGTGCCAGTTGGGGTCTTAATGCCCACGTGCCCGAGACTCTGTTGCCACCTGTAGGTCTCGCCACAGGTTCAGGGATCAGCGGAGGGACCCCTCGCGCACTGCCACAGGCCTCTCTCACAGCGAGGCTGACCACTGTTCTGCAAACAGCGTTGCTCCGGCTCCTCCGGTCAGCCCTTTTCCATGCCAGGGAACAACAACCTCTGCTCAGGTCCCTGTGAGCCACAGTCCTCAGAATCAACGAGACCAGGGCCACACGGAGCAGTTCTCGGACCACGGATCAGTCAACCCAATGGGTATTTGGGACACATACACACACACGAGGGTAAGGGTGGCTAGCAGAGAAGAGAAAATGGCAGATGGTAAAGAGCAGCTACCTTGGCTCTTCTGCCTTCTGGTTTCCTTGATCTGCCAGTGGCTAGGGAGGCCACTGACAGGCTCAGGAGTTTGGGAAGGGGATGTTAGGAGAACAGCAGGAGGGGGGGGAGTCTCAGATTATTTGTTTTGGTGAGAGAAGCCAAGGAGGAAGTCCTCTGTCTGACCCGTTCCTGGAAAACAGCTTCCCAGGGTGGGGCTGGCCAGAAAGAAGCCACCCAGCCAACCCAGATGGTGCCACATTCCTGTCCCTCAACTCAGCAGATTCTTCAATCCCCGGTCTGTGATTTAAAACCACTAAGCATCTCCGCTGTGTTCCACCAAAAGCTCTCCAGTGTCGTTGATGTCTTAAATTAAAACACGATCATGGGAACCATTTCAGAAAGAGGTTTAATGTGGTCGCCTCGTGGACAGAAGCATCGAGGCATAGCCGGTTTTTAAGAGCAGGCGCTGATCCCTGAAAAGGTGCAGAGGCTTCCTGGGGCAGAACCTTCCGTCGGATGGACTGGAGAGAACCGAACACCTCAGAAGTCACCCCAGGAAGACTTCCATTTTCTTCCTGCAAAAGTGGGGCTCCTTAAAGAATCCTTAGAACCCCTGGGGGTATTTGCAAGCCTCATTCACACAGCACCAGAGGTTGGAGGTTTGCCCGCCACTGAATTTCTGGGGTCAGGCTAGCAGCCTTTGGCTACACCGGAAGGCCCTTGGGTTTGTATCTCCTGCTTTCCCTCCCTCCTTGTGCTTGGAAGAGTTTGTTTACCCTTCAGCTTGCGAATGACCAGGTCCCCTCAAAGCCAGAGATTTCAACAGTAGAAGTAACGCGTAACCACACCTTCTCTGTGGTGGGATTCCTACACTGTGGAATCAGCTCCCTAGTGAGTTGCGCCTAGCAGCGTCCCTGCCTGCCTTTAAAAAAGCTTTGAAAACACATCTCTTCAAGGAGGCATTTGGCAACCTTTTTATTTATTTTTTCTTTTTGTTCCGTCCATGCCATCCCCTGTGGAGGGTATACCCCCCTATTTTTGGTATTTTTGCGCCTCTGATCTTCATGTTTGTTTCTTGTTTTCTTGCTTTTAAAGTGTACACCGCCCAGAGTTCCGTTCTGGAAGATGGAGCGGTATATAAATGTAACAATAAATAAATAAATAAATAAATAAATAAATAAATAAATAAATAACACCCAAGTGCTCATGAAGGAGGATAGCATTTTCACCAACTGGAATACTTTGAAGTTTAAAGTACTTTTTTAATTTCTGGGGTTTAAAATGGATTTGTTTGTTTTTGTTATCCATCCTGCCTGCCTGCCTTCCAAGGAGTTCCAAGTGGCACAGGGGCCCACAATCACCTTGTATGACAGGCAGGTGGAAAGAAAAAAGACTTGCCAAGCTCACCCTGCCTCCAGAGTGCTCAAGAGCAAGTGGGGCTTTTCACCTCGCTTCTTACTGGAAGCCCTGGAAGCCCTTCAGGAGCACAAAAACAACGCCCACTGCATTTTAATCCCAAAATAAAAGGATGCTACTTACTATGGATACAGTAAGACCCCCGTATCTGCCACCCCAACATTTACGGATAAAAGAGCAAATTGAGGTTAGAGGTGACAACAGCGGTGGTGGGGTGCTGGGTGTGAAAACTTTCACCCCAGACACCCCACCCCACCCTGCCGGTGGGCAGCATGGGGGACAGGGTGATGCGAAGGCGTGCTGCTGCACTGCCCAGTCAGCCCCAAAGGCTGGGTACACCCTCTGCCATTCGAGCTTCCTGGGTGGCGGACTGGGCAGTGCAGAACCCAGTCCACCACACTGCCCAGAGGGGCTGGTGGGGTGCTGGGGGCAAAAGGGCTCAGCACCCCCACACACTGATGACCAGCTGTGGACAACTGAATCTGCAGACGGTGAATCAGCGGATACGGGGGTGCTACTGTACACTTTGGCGACCCAAATAGTATACAGGCAGTCAAAGTCCCACAGAATTCAACAGACACAGAGAGGATGGTGCTCCGTGAGTGCTGTGTGAGTCAAAGGTTTGTACATTCTGCAACGGCAACTCTCTGTCTCCTCATCACCACCTCCTTTCTGTTTCCTAGAGCCTCTCCCAAGCAGCCCTTGGCTACCTGCTCCCCACCCCCATCCCAAAGGGCTTTTTCTCATCTCCTGGGGCAGAAAGTTTCCAGGCAAAGGACCACAGGGATCAGAAGAGGAACTGAAGAAGGGCAGAGACAAGGATCGCAGCACTGAAGAAAAACGTCCAAGGACCTCCAAGACAGGGTTCAAAGGGAGCTGACCCAAAGGCAAGAGGATAAGGCTGGGGATTTAGGATCCTTCGAATGAGGAGCATCCTTTTCAAAGCGCTTCCCATGAGCTGCCTAGTTATGCATGTTGCAGTCCTATAATACCAATGATAATGATGATGGGCTGCCAAGTGGATTCCAGTTGACAGCAAGCCTTTCCAGGACTTGGGGTCGGTCATTACCTTCATCACTCATTATTCCTGGCAGAGAAAGGATTTCATAATTTGTGTATTTCATCCCTTGCCAGTGAGGTGACCACCAGCTCCTTAAAGGTCTTAAGAATGCACAGACAGGTAGCCCAAAAAAACTTTCTCATGCTCCAGACAGAGTGACCCCGAAAGAAGGGCCAGTTTTATGGTTGAAAACCATAGTGCAGGGACGGGGGACGGGGAAGGAGGTTTTGGGTGAAGGCAAAGTCAGAGGCTCTGTGTTTGGACTACACCTCCGACAACATCCCCAGCCCAGCCAGGGTGGCCTTGATGGCGGAGGTATTCAGAGCAGCCGTCCAGAAAAGCAATTCCTCTCATTTCCCAAAGGACACAAACGCCCCCGCCAACACCTGGCACTCAGGACTCCGCCAAGGGCTCTATGCACTAGGCATGACTTCCATCATTCAAGTTGGGTTCCCTCTATTCCATGCACTGCTCTCCCATTGCCGTTGCTGCCGCCTCCGCCACCACCACCACACCACCAAGGATGAATACTTAAATCTGCATTAAGCGGAGCTGGCCCGTGCGCTCACCCATCCCAGCCTCTGCTCACTGGCTGAGGAGAGTGGAGGGGAAACAGGTAAAATGCTCAGTTGCACCAGGATGTGCAACAAGCAGCCTCGGGGCCATTTTTTGGAGCCTAGACTTTCGCTTAAAACCAAACCAAATCAACATTTCCTGAGAAAACACAGTGCATTGCCACTCCCGAAAGCTACCTCATGGTGTTTAATGCCAAACAAAAGCAAACCCCATTTTTAAATTCTTCTTCAGTGGCATTTTTGGCAAGATTAAGCGCCTCTGAAGGATCCGTTCCAGTGTTTGCAGAGATGCCCAGGATTCGCACCGCCCCCCCCCCCGGGGGACTGAAGGGAGCCCTTGTGCCCTGAACACGGTCTCCCCCCACGCTTCCCTCCTTCCCTACCTTCCTCCACGTCATGGCGGCAGGCGGCCTCCAGGAGCTGGACGTTCTCAGGAAAGGCCACTCGCCTCTCCTTGAGGCTCCCCTTCGGCTTCGGCTTCTTCTCCGCTTTGGCCCTTTTGCCCTGCGCCTCCTTCTCCAGCTGGGCCCACTTCTTCAGCTGCTGCGAGCGGCGCTTCTGAGCGTGTTTCAGGCGCTCTTGGGTGCCCATTCGGCCCACGGCGGACATCTCGGCCAGCAGCTCCAGATGGTCCGCCATGGCCGGTCCAGATCAGAGGCTCGCCTAGAGTTCAGCGTTGAGGACCCCGGAACATATTTGGGACGGAGAGCTGGAGGGGCACTTGAACGACCCTGACCTCACATCGGGCATTGCTGGTCAAAAGGGAGGCAAAGGTTCCTTATAGCCGCTCCGGAACCGCTCCCTGAGACTGAAACAGCCCCACTGGCAAAAGAAGGGCATCCTTCACAGCGATCCCTAGGAAAAGGAACAAACTGGCCCTTGAACACCACCGAATGTGGCACGGAGCGGGAGGTCTTCTCACTAGGAAAAAAGAGCTCTTGATGAACCCCAGGGGCCCCAACACCAGCTGGGGAATGGGAAGAAAGAGCACCAGCTGAACGAGGCCTCTCAAAACCATTGGCGTGAGCAGGCTTAAACACACGGCAGTGTCGTGACTGACCTCGGTTTACTGGACAGGCAGGGGCAAAACCAGGATCTCTGGGGCTTTGCTTGCCCCTTCACTGCATCAGAAGAAAGTGCAGGATACCTTCAAGGCAGTGGCCAATTGAGCACACACAAAAAGAAGGCGACATGCAAGTCCTTGGGTCGTTTAATCCTTCCCCCCACCCCACCCCACCCCGGCTTCCTAAGCAGCTGGTTTAACCTGTGCTTCAGCTGCTGCGTCTTTCCTGCCCAGCGTGCCGCAGACGGGCGTCCAGGTGGCTTCCCGAGGGGGAACGAGAGCTGTGCGGGCTGCAAGAGAAATGCCAGCGCCCAAACGAAGGCGTAGCAGCCCCTGGCTTCCTCTGCTCAGGAAGCCGAGGGCGGCAGGTCTCCTCCGGCTGACTGCCCATCGCAAGCGGCGACGGCCCAAGAGCACTCTTTGTGCCGGGGCAAGGAGTTGGCAGCGCAGCAGCAAGAGCTGCCCATCACAGCCACTTTTGTGCCTGTTTTCCCTGGGACTTTCCCCTGCCCCACCCCACCCCACAACTCAAAGGGAAATGCCCGAAGCAGCAGCCTCCGGAGGAGCACCAGGCACTTCAGATCTCGCAGCGGTCTTGGAACAAACTGCTAGGAGGCTGGGTTCCTCAGGGGCCTCCGCCTGGGCGGCTCGCAGTCTTCCATGCCTTGTGTGCGACGGAGGTTCAGGAAAGCAGCAAAGCCAGATTTGGGGGAGGGGGGCGGTTGTTGGCTCTTCTCCCTCTTCTTTCAGCAGCAAGGACAAGGTCCACCTGCTTCCGAGCTGCCGTTCTCTTCTTTTGGTCTCCTCCCTTTTAGCTGCTTGGGAGCCCAGAGGAACAAGCGGGCTGGCTGGCTGGCTGGCTGGCTGGCTGGGCTGATCCGTGCCGGTTGCAGGCGCCACCCTCCTCCGGCCGCCTTCCCGAGCGAGTCCTGGTGGTACCACTGGAGGGCAGAGAGCCCGGCGCTTCCAGCCCCCTTCCTTCAGCCAAGCCTGCTCCGGGGAGTCCTGGAACATGAGGGGAAAAGGGAAGCCAATCAGGAGCGGACAAGCACGTCCAGAGAGGTGCCCGGCACACCCCGCAAGAACCTCGCTCTGCTTTCTTCCTTGCAAGGGGGCTGGCTCTGCTTTGCCATAATCCAGGATTAACCTACAATCCATGTTTAAGCAAATTACTTGGATCTTGGGTAGCAGGGGCAGCAGCGGTGGCAGCTCCAAGCTTCTCTCTCTCTCCCCACCCTCACCCCCTCCTCAGCTTCCCTCCCTCCAAAGCTAGTCTTCCGAACTCACCAACTTTGCCGACCCACCCTCCTGCCTCGAGACTTCAGAAGAATGCTTGCAGGGAAGCAGGGCAAGCGCACACGCAACACACACACACACCCTGGGGGTTGTCTTGCCACTTGGCAGATGCAGCAGCAAACTGGGGAGGAGAGGATGCAGCGGAACCTTTCCCTGCCCGTTTAGAAGGGCCACGGTGGAACAAAGCCCCCCTCAGAGAACACCAGGAAAGAGAGGCAGGCGCAGTCACGCTGTTGGTGGGCTGACCCCTGGGCAAGCGGGCAGGCCAAGACTCTGCGCCTGGGAGAGGGTGGGAAGGCGGCCGGACGGACGGGCAGGCACTTTGCCTCTGGGGAAGGAGGGCAGCCCTGCCATTTCAGATCACACGTACCCCCCCCTCTCTCTCTCACACACACACAGAGACATGCACAGAGAGAGGCTTTGAACTCTCCTCCGGTTGCCTCCCCTGACCAAGGCAGCCCAACAGGCTAGGTGCCACAAAACACAGCCCTCGTGTTGCCCCAACAGGCGTGGGCACACACCTGTCCCTCTGTATGCGCTTGCTGCCCTCCACACCAAAAACAGCAACACTGCAAATGGAAAGGACAAAGTCTCTCCTTGCATCACGGCCCTCTGAAGCCAGGGGACAACTGCTCCCGTTTCACCGAGAAGGAACCAGGTCCCAGAGGCAGCCAGGGACTTCCCCAGAGCCACAGAGCTCATCAGTGACCAGTAAGATACTTTTCTTTTCTTTTCTTTTCTTTTCTTTCTTTTTTGGAGTTATTTATTTCCAGGGTTTATTTAACCCCCTCCTTTCTCCTTAAAAAGAAAACAAGGCAGTTTGCATCATTAGAAGGCAAAGTTTGAAGCTAAAAACAAGCTGTACCCAAATACTCTACTAAAGTAGACAAATACTACAAAAGATCAAACAAATACTACTCTAAGACAAGGTAAACAAAGGCAACATCAAAACACATTCAAAGCAGCAAGGCACAACAATCTATTATAAAAAGCCCTCTTACACTGTCACTCGCTCAGGGAAACCCTCCCTGAAGAGAAACATCTTGGTCTCCTTGGGAAAGGACAGCAAAGACGGGGCCAGCCTGGCCTCCAGTGGGAGGGAGTTCCAACGTCTGGGAGGGCCCTCTCCCGTGTCCCCCATCACATGCACCTGTGAAGGTGGCTGGGCTGAGAGAAAGTCCTCTCTCGATGATCTTAACATCCAGGAAGGCTCAACGTGGGAAAGCCAGTCTTTGATATTGCTTGGCTCCAACCTGTTTGGGGTTTTATAAGTTAAAACCAGCACTTTGAATGTTGTCCAAAAATGGATTGGCAACCAGTGAGGCTGTTGTAACAGGGAGAAGGGGGCGGGGGGGTTATGTGACCCCACGTAACCAGTCCCAGTTAGCAATCTGGCGGCTGGGGGATGGATCTACAGAAGCTTCCAGATGCTATCCGGAGGCAGCCCCTGTAAAGTGCATGACGGTAATCCAGCCAGCATGTGACTAAACCACGTGTCAATGTGACTAGATCAGACCTCTCCAGGAATGGACATATTTGGTGCACTAGTTTTAATTGTGCAAATATGGCCCCAACCACTGCATCCAGTTCCTTTACACAGACTCAGTGTGAAAGAACTGGGTACAACAGCAGGTAGCCCACAGAACAGTTGTGTTGTATTCCCATTTGTGACCATTCTACATTACTGCTTTTCCCCCCAGTCTAAGAAACAACTAAATACCCTGCTGGTCACCTACGGAGTGCACATGCAAACAGTGTATGTTTATCTGTCAATATAACTTGTTGGTGTTTCTGACACGATTCAAGAAAAGAAGCCTACGTATTGCACAGGTGACCTCTCTTGATGCAATGAGGTGGTCGCCAAGCAGGCAGGCAACTGGCTTCCTCTCCAGGGGAAGCTGGTGCAGCGGGCAAGCAAGACATTAGAGCGAGGAAGCCCCCCCCCGGTCAGGCTGCCGGTGGGTTTCCTGGGGACCTAAGGCCTGCCACAATTCCCTCCACATCACCCCAAGAGCAGAGCTCCGAGCACCCTCCAACAGCCTACGAGTCCCATCAGGTGGACTGCCCCCACCACCACCAAGGATTCTTTCATGCCCATGTGCTAGTCTCTGGCTGCTGCAGATCAGAACCTGCTGCCCTTCCTGGAAGAGGCTCCTTAGGCTGAAGAAGCTGCTTGGATGAGTAGCAAAACGTTCATAGAACCTTCATAGGATCATAGAATCATAAGACTTCGAAGAGACCTCAAGGGCCACCCAGACTAACCCCCTGCCATGCAGGAACCCCCATCACAGTACCCACGACAGGTGGCCATCCAGCCTCTGCTTAAAAACCTCCAAAGAAGGAGACTCCATCACCCTCCTTTGGAGCAGCAGATTCCACTGCTGAACAGCTCTAACTGTCATGAAGTTCTTCCTAATGTTCAAATGGAATCTCTTTTCCCGTAGTTTGAAACCATTGCCCCGGGTCCTAGTCTCTGAAGCCATGGAAAACAAGCCAGCCCCCTCTTCAATATGACATCTTTTCAGATATTTAAACATGGCTATCATATCCACTCTCTGCCTTCTCTTTGTAAGATTAAACATTCCCAGATCCCTAAGCCATTCCTCATAAGACATATGTTCCAGACCTTTAACCATCCTGGTTGCCCTCCTGGTTGTAACCGCTCAAGGTTGTCAACATACTTTTTAAACTGAGGAGTGCAGACCTGTACACAGTACTCCAAGTGGGGTCTGACCAGAGCAGACTAGAGTGGTATTATCACCTCACTCTAGAAACTATGTTTTCTTGATGCGACCAAGAATCAAATGTATTTTCTTGGCCATCACATAACACTGCTGACTCATGTTCAATTTATGGTCCACCAAGACTCCCAGATCCCTTTCACAGGTACTATTCTCCAGGCAGGTGTCTCCCATCCTATATCTCCGCAATTCATTATTATTTTTACCTAGCTGCAGCACCCTACATTTCTCTCTGTTGAAACTCATTCTGTTTGCTTTAGCCCAGCACTCTAATCTATCAAGGTCGTTTTGAATTTTTATCCAGTCCTCAAGGGAATTAGCAATCCCACCCAATTTGGTATCTTCTGCAAATCAGTCTACTCTCTGTTCCTTCGTCTAAGTCATTAATAAAGATGCTGGATAGCACTGGACCCAGAACAGAACCCTAGGTCACCCTACTGGTCACCCCTCTCCATGCTGATCAACCTTTGCGTACAATCAGTCAACCAATTACAAATCCATCTAACAGTGACACTATCTTTCCCACATTCTAATAACTTGTTTGCAAGTATGTCATGGGGCACCTTATCGAAGGACTTACTGAAATCAAGATAAACAACATCCACAGCATTCCCCTCATCCACCAGGCCTGTAACTCTATCTAAGAACGAGATCAAATTAGTTCTGGCATGACTTAAAAAAGAAACCCATGTTGACTTCTTGTAATGGCAGCATTTTGTTAAATACAGACTGCCTGCTTAATAATCTGTTCTAGAATCTTTCCAGGAATAGATGTCAAGCTGACTGGGGGTTAATTATTTGGATCCTCTTTTTCCCCTTTTTGAAGATGGAAACAGCATTTGCCCTCTATGGGGACTTTCCCTGTTCTCCAGGACTTCTCAAAGATTATGCCAGTGGTTCAGAAATTACGTCTGCCAGTTCTTTTAATATTCATCTGGCCCCGGAGACTTAAATTCATTTACGGACTTTTCAGGAACTATAAATTCACAAACATAGCAAGCCAAGCTAGTGGTCCAGCTTATGCCAATGCAGCTCAAGGGCTCAAAGAGGGCTGGCCCGAACAGCTGGAATGAACATGTCTTAGATCCACGACAAGATGTCTTGGATTGAAATGACGGTATTTACTTATTTAACTTGCATACAGTTCTCTAAGTGGTTTGCAGTGCAATCAAATTAAACTCACATAAAAACAAATATACATTTCTACAAAGGATGCCAGAGCACACCTCTGGGAGTTCACACAAGCTCATAGCATGCTGCCATCTTGCAAGGGAGGCTGGGGCGCACCTCTCAGCATGGCCCTCTCTGGCCTCAATGCTTTCAAAGTGACTACTGGGGTCGCTGGAGGGCCCGGGCTCCCCCGACACTGCATTTCCTGGCCGTTCAGGCATGCATTCAGGCTTGCAACTCCAGGAGTCCAGATCTGGCTCACTTCCAAAATGAAGCCATACGTCATCAGCCACACTCGGTCACTTCCACTGGTCTGCACCACAGGCCAATCATTCAAATTGATGGCTTCATTTATTTTTAACCCAGCGGATAAAAGTTCAGATTTGAGACTCACTGCCGGAGGAAACCCTTGGAAGCAGGCAGCAAACCTTCCTGGACATAAAAAAGCTGGGTCGATCCTGCAGAGCACAGGTGACGTAATCAGGCCAGCACCAGGAAGAGGTTTTGTTTCTTTCTGCCTCACTTCCCCGTTCAGGCCAAAGAGCCCAAACGCCTTCTTCCCAGGCCAGCCGCCCACCCACCAAAAGGACCCAGGATGAAGAAAACAGGTGTTTCCCTGGAAGAAGGAATGCAAAGAATTTCACCAAGAGTGGACACAAGCCACCTGACATGGAAGCCATTGGAAGTGCTCCTTCGCCGGCGTTTCCTTCTCTGCGGAGTGGGATCGTGCCTGGCCAACACTTCAGCTGCTCCTAGGTTTGGAGGGCTCCTGTCTGACCCAAGATTCGTTCTGCCTCTTCTTAAGATGCTGATCAGACAGAGAATAAAAAAAAGCAGGGAGCTTGTGAAGCCCCACAGACGTGCTGGACACCAAGGAGTGAACCAAACACAATCCCCCAAGTGGCCCCCTGAGAAGAGCAGCTTCAGACCAAGGAATCCCAGGTGCACCTGGGAAACGGGAGGGATTTAAGCAAGAATTTGGCCAGAGTAGAAAGGCCATTGCCGAGAGGAAATGTTTACATACAGAGAGAGAAAGAAGCCAAGTAGGCAGCTGCTCAGTGGAACATCCAGCAATCGCTGCCACGCTCACAAGGAGCCAGTTTGCAAAGAGGGCAGGGCTCCTTTCACACCAACTGCGGGGGAGAAGGATGAGATAGCATTTAAACAGAAGATGCCAAGATATTATCTCATGTATAATCAGCCAAAGCAGAAGAGCTTGAATTTTTTAAAAAAAAAAACGTATTCCCACAGTATTCCCTAAAGGGGAAACTACAGTTTAAGAAACTCCCTAAAAACCCAAATGCTCTGAATCAGGGGCCTTAAGCAATGAGAGGGTTCACTTCCCACCAAGAACTGCTGCAGTCTGTTTATAACTCCATCCTGTATGATTCTGTGTCAGGCTAGGGACTTACAGGATCGAGCACACTGACCTGAGGGTGCGGTCAAATGCGAATGCTATCCCCCTTCGGATCAAGTGTACAAGTTGATCTCAGTCCTTCAGATTAAGAAAAGATGCACAACTTGGATTTATTCTTCTGGCAGAGAAAATACACTGTGATGCCATCCGAGGAGGACAGTTCAACTGCCCTAAAAACCACACAGCAGACCTCTCTTCAGTGCTACAACCTGGCGCGTAGAAACGGGAAACGGATGGCCCCCTTCGTGTTGTCTGGTCTCCATTTCCCATTAGCCTCATTATGGCAAGAAATGATAGGGGCTGGGGCCTTTATTCATTCGCCCAAATACTTTACTCAGCCTTTCTCCTTGAAAAGGACTCAAGGCTACAATCAAAATAGCAACACAACCGTATTTGATAGAAACCTCAGCTTCAGACATTAAAAATAAAACCATTAGAAGACCTTAAACACAGCAATTTATACTTCTGTCTTGAGTAATTTCTTGAATATTGGGAGGGACAGAGCCTGGTGCACCTCTATTGGCAGTTTGTTCCATAAAGAGGGGGCTATAATCGAGAAATATCAAACCCTCCTTGCTACCTTTCTAGCTTCCTTCCACATAGCCACCTTTCACATTGTGGACTGAGAGAAGCATGTGAGATGGGAAGCTGTTTTGGGAGAGAGATGTTCCAACAAGTATTGAGGTCCTAAGTCATTTGCAACTTTGAAAGGTCATTACCAGAAACTTATACTGAGCAGAAAAACTGGAGCCAATGGCTTGGGGATAAATGATCAAATTTACTTGTCCCATAGATCATCTGGGTGTGGTGGTGGCTCAGCGGGCTAAAGCACTAAAAACTGTCAGCTACAAAGTCGGCAGCTCAGCGGTTCAAATCCCAGGTGCCACGCAGCGGAGTGAGCTGCTGCTGTTAACCCCAGCTCCTGCCAACCTAGCAGTTTGAAACATTTAAATGCAAGTAGATAAATAGGTACCGCCGCTAAAAAAAGCAGGAAGGTAAAACAGTGTTTCTTGCAGCCATGCCGGCGACATGGCCGCAGACTTGTACAACACTGGCTCTACGGCTTGAATACAGAGATGAGCACCGCCCCTAGAGTCGGATACAACTAGCACGCATATGCGCGGGGGGGGGGTACCTTTAGCTTTACCTTTGAATGTCAGGGAGTAAAGGCACAAAAAATAGCTCCAGTCATTTCTGACTCTAGAGATAAGTGGTTGTCTCCGTCTATAAGCCGGAGCTGGCGTTTGTCTGCAGACGTAATTCTGTGGTTCTGTGGCCAGCATGAATGAACATGTTTTCAAACCATATGGCAGATATCTTTTTATTTGCATTCCTGCCTAGAGCAGAGGGTTGGACTTGATGGTCTTGTAGGCCCTTTCCAGCTCTTCATTATTCTATGACTCTATGAAACCACTAGGTTGAGAGCAGAAGCAGAGACAAGCAACGGGAGCTCTCACTCCACCAGACGGACCTGAACTGCCAACTTTTCAACTTAAGGACTCAAATGATACTGGGTAGTTCATATTGTTGTTTAAAAAGGAAAAATTTCTTTGGTTTCTTGTATTATGTTATCTGCATGTTGTAAAGGCCTATGGTCATAAACAATAAAGGTATTGACTGACTGACAACTGACAAGCCCACTGGCTCAGTGGTTTGACCTGCATCGTCACCTGTGCCCCTGCTAACGTCCAAGAGGACACTCCACGAATTCCAAGCTTGGCTCACCTGGATGGCTTATATCAGGGCTGTCCAACTTTGAACAGGCCAAGGTCTACTTTTTCCAGGCCAAAGTGCCTGAGGGCTACTACACTAAAACCTCTACTTACGCATTTTATCCCTTCCGAGCACATGCTCATAAGTAAAAACTTTTGTAAGAAGAGCAGCGGTTTCCCACAGGAATGCATTGAAAACCAATTAATCTGTTCTGGAGGGAACAGATTTCAATGCGCCATGGCCCCTGAAATGCCCCGCTTGGCTGAGACAATGGGCTGGCAGACCCAGAACTTTGCTGGGGCATTGGTGGTCCTTGGGATGGGGGAGGGAGGGGTGGAGAACTTATCCCCTCACTTTTTTTATTGATGGCCGGCGGGCTACTTTTGAACCCTTCGTGGGCTACCAGTAGCCCACGGTCTACCTGTTGGGCAGGCCTGGCTTATATTATGAGACAGGGAACAGCCATTGTCTGCAGGAGGGTGGGTCATAGCGGCAGCTTCCAGCACAAAGACCCTGAACTGGATCAAAAGCCATGTATCCCCTCCCCTGTTGTCCAGTTCCCAGATGAAGCCATCCAGATGACTCCTGAAGGCTCCCACGTAGGGTGTCAAGACAACATCCCAACCCCCAAACGCTTCCCCCAAGCAGCCAACAAACCCACACTGCCTCTGAATCCAAAGAGGATGGCAAAGAGCCATTGGAATGGTGCTTGATGAACATGTCTGATCTTCTTTTAAATCCCTTCAAATCCGTGGTCATCACAACACCACGTGGCCTTGGGTCATGCATTGTGTCTGTCCTTTTTGGTTCTGAATCTCCTGCCAGTTGCATGGGCTGACCTCCAGCTCCAATGTTATGAGAGAGGCAGGAGAGAGAGAAATCTTTTTATCCACTTCTGCTCACCAAGTGCATCACAAAACCTCCCCAGCCAGGAATGTTTTCAAGGGGAAAGGACTGCCAGGATCCCTGCACAACTTAACACAAAGGAAATCCCTGGATAACCCTGCGAGAGTCCAGAGTCATGGCTGGAAGGAGTGAACTTCCCAGTTTTGCCTGCATCCTGAGTGCCTGTCCTCACCCACAATGCTTAGGTAGAAATACTGTACGTGTGTGAGTGAGGACTAGGACATGCAGAAAACTTTACAACCCTTCAGCTCCCACACCAAAGGAGGAGGGAAGGGAACATGTCCACAGAACTTCATTGTGTTCTGGTCGCCGCTAGGATTACTTGCAAAGTCTGAATGCAAAGAATTTGTCAATACCTAAGCTGTCCGTTTCCAAGAGGTAAGGCTGCACGTGCCTAGTTCAAGCATGGGGAACATCCTGAGGTCTAAAGGCATAATAAGGCAGTAAATAAATATATCATGACTGGACCTTGACTGGCCATCTCTGCTTGCACAACCCAGCCACCACCACCCCCAAAAATTAAATTTATATTTTTTAAAAGCTGAAATAAATCTACATGTTTTTGGGGGGAGGGGTTGTTTAATGGCAATGAGCAAATAACCCCCCCCCCGGTACTGGGGTGGGGAGCAAAATATGCTTCTAACATTCACAAGAGTCCATCATCTCTAGGGAGGACAAGAGTGTGACTCTACCTCTTACCCCATTTTTGAGGGGGGGGAGCTACATTGGGGGCCACTGGGACTGTGCCCTCCCCTACTTAGTTGACTGATACTTGCTTGCATTCTGACTGCCAGCAGGCTTAATTCTCACCGTGTGCTGCTGGGTTACTTCTTCATCCGTCAGCCACCTGATTCAAAAGCAACCGCCAATGTTCGATACCAGGGAACCACACCCAAACCTGGACACACCTTTGCACGTTTGTTACAAAAGAACAAGCAGACCGAAAAGGATGCCAGGACAAAGGTGAAACCAGGGAGGGAGGCAGAAAAGTTGTGACACTGAGCCTACAAGAATGCCAAACAATTCCTCAGGAGAGACTTTCAGAGAGAGGAAGCTTCCTGCAGAGGGATTTACAAGGCAAACATGACCAACCTGTTGTTACACACACAGAGACCAAAATGTCCCTTCCCGAAACGGTTCTTTCTAGCACCAGCACTCAGCATAAACAGCCATTCAGAAATCTCCACTTTCAGGAATTCCAACTATTCAGGACTCTTTGTTCTTAGCCTGGAATGAGACTCAGATTGGGCCGTTTCCTCCTTGCAAAAGTGCAAACCATGAAGCCAAGCAAAAGGTACCCTCTGTAATTCTGTGCATGCTTATCCAGCTGACCTTTGTACGTTTTAATGCCTGCAAATCACTTTGACAGCCAGTGCTGGTTCAAAAGTGCCAATGAATACAATAAATGACATATGGGGGAGAGAAAAGAAGGAAACACTTAACAATCCATGTTGACATACCCATCATTTTTCCTGGATGAAAGAACAATTAGACAGAGCCACATACTCGCCCACTGGCCGCGCCACCTGAGGCTGGTGGGAGCTGCATGTCCTTCCGCAGAACCCAGGCTGTCTAGCTCAGTTAAGGAAAGTGGTTGTGCAACTACTAATTCTGCATATACTGTACAGCACAAGGAAAGGCCCGTGTGCCCTGTCGCCAACAGAATCCAGGCCAAACGCCAATGTGGACGCACACTCCTTTTTGATGTCTAGTCCTCTGGAGCCAGGGGAGCAATAACAGCCACATCTGCTCTTCCTGAGAACCTACAATATTTTGCTAGCTTTTGCTCCAATGCCAACACAGCCATCAATCAAATCATGCCCGTGAGAGGCTGCACTGCCAGTGGGCAATTTGGGTGCCCCTTTAGCCAGCATTGGAATGGTGACACTGTGCATTGCCCACAAATCCCCCCACTTTTGTCCACCCAGCAAGGCTTCCTTGCCCCTCAGGTTAACACAGCCCCTTCTAACACAACAGGGGAGGAAACACCTCCTAAGGTCACCCCCCCTTCCAGAGAGCAGCATCCCCATCGCCCTCTGTGCATGGCCTTGGGAGATTCTGCCTGCACGCTCCCCGGGGCTCTTCCATGAGTGCCTATAAAAATGCTGCCATCCGAGCATCTGATGGGTTGGCTCAGTCAGTTGGTCTGCTCTCCATGACCAAGCAAAAGAGTCATGCCACCATCCTTTACCACGGGAGAGCAGGAGCTATGGCAGTGGTGTCCAACCTTTGGTACACCAAAGGTTTTGCACCACAACTCCCATAATGAGCCTATTCAGGCCATTGTCCATCTTATGAGCCTATTTCAGAACAGGGTGACATGAGGTCAAAGTGAACTATAAAAAAGGAGGACTAGCCACTAGCTTTCCTCAGACTGACAAAGCTCTTTGGGTGAGCAGCGAAACATTTCAATCTCTCAAGGAAAGAAGTCCAGTTGCCATGAATCATCAACTTCCAGACAACTCCCAAAAGTCCTTTGTCCTTGGCAATACAGGTTTGGAATTCTGGAAGTTGTGGTCCAAAACATCTGGTGTGCTGAAGGTTCGCCACCACTGAGCTATGGTGACCCTTCATTTGCTGCACCCAGGAAGGCTGGCACAATGTTCCCAGTGGGAAATTCTCACTTACTGCCCCCAGGCTTTAGCAGGGAAACTACTACGACTACGACGACGACTACGACTACGACTACTACTACTACTACTACTACTACGACTACTACTACTACAAACAACCGCATCCCAAATCCCGAGCCAACACTTTCCCACCCTGGCACATCCAGCCCACTGGCAGAAGGGAGAACAAAAGAGGCACTTTGACCCCAGGGAAGGGGGAGAAACAACGTGCCTCCTCGCATGACAATTTACATCCCACCCCCCCCCATCCTTTTGCTCGTCCTCTCCCTAAAAAAACCTCTAGATCCTCCCCCCCCACCCCACCCCCCACAAAAACCAGCCTTCAGCCTCCGTTGAGGCAGACCCTTTCTGCCTGCACAGATGGCCCACCCCATCATCATCATCATCATCATCATCCTGGGCGAAGCCTCCCCACTCTTCGGGGCCAAGTCACATGACCTCTTGGACTTGGACACACACACACACCCTCCTGATGTGGGTGCCCGTGACCCTCCCCTTTCCCCCCAGTGGCCCCGTTTCCAGAGAGGCGCCCTTCTCACGACACCCCCACCCACCCACTTACCCCACCGCCCTGCAAGGTAGGCCGGCCATTTACTCACCCGCTCTCTCTCTCGCGCGCCCCCCCTCCTCCTCCTCCTCCTTCTTCGCCGCGTTCCCAAACCGGGCCTTCCCGCCTGGCCTCGCTTTTTCCCACTCAGCGCCGAGTCGCCGCCATGGCAACCAGAGACACTTCCGCCCCCCAGACCGGAAGCTAAGCGTCGCCCCACGCCACGCAGCCGCCATGTTGAGAGGGATTCGGCGGGCCCGCCCAAAGGAGGCGGAGAAATAAGAGAGGCGGGGATGACGCGGGGCAGGGGGCGTGTCCAAGCTAAGAGTTTTCGGCTAAGAGTTTTCGGCTAAGAGTTTTCGAACGCGGGGAGGGCTCAGATGTCGTTGGACTGCAACTCCCAGAATTCCTTGCTGTCATTGTCAGTAGTGAAGGCTTCTGGGAGTCGCAGTCCAAGGAAATTTGAAGGTTCCCCCCCACCACAAAAAAAAAGAACGGATTCCTGAATAATGCCCGACAATCGTCAAAAATTAAAATAATTTCTAAAGAAAATAAAGTGGCACGCCTCTGGTCATGTGCAAAGTGCAGAGGCACAAGATCCCCAGGTGGGCTAAAAATGGGCAAGCCTTAGAGTTCTCCAGAACTCTTTGGCGCTGGTGTTGCAGAGTCCAGTGAGAAACTCAAGCCTGCACACTTGGCTGGCCTTTGCCCTGGCCCTAATAAAGGTTTTCATGCTGGACCCCAGAGGTCTCCTCAGAGAGCTTCAGAAGAAGATCAGCCTCTTGAGGATGTCCAAACTTCGGCCCTCCTGATGTTTTGGACCACAACTCCCAGAATTCTAAGTTTAGATTGCCAATGACAAAGGACCGTGAGAGTTGTGGTCCAAAACATCTGGAGGGCCAAAGTTTGGACATGTCTCACAGCAAAACCTGGGTCGGGACTATGTGCAGCCTGAGAAACTATGGGATGTTCTGGAAGAATCTGGCACACCCTTGATTGTCCAGAACTTGTATTGTGGACCAGAAGCTACAGTTAGAACAGCATATGGAGAGAGAGAAGGATTTCCTGTAAGCAAAGGCGTCAGATAAGGGGGGCATTTTATCCCCTTACCTGCTCTATCTGTATACACAACATATCAAATAAAAAGCTGAACAAGATTCAGAGGAAGAAGGGATAAAAACTGGTGGAACAAAATCAACAATTTAAGATGTGAAGATGGCACCATCTTACTGGCAGGAAGCAGCAAGGACTTGAAATGATTGTTAGGGAAAGTGAACGGAGAAAGTGTCAGAGCAGGGCTGCAGTTCAACATTATTAAGACAAATTGTTGTGTGCCATCGTTGATTCCAGTCAGGGTGTTCTCAACACATTAGTTGACTACTCAGAAAGGTTTTTTGCCATTTGCCACATGAGCTGTCTCTTCTCCCGAGAGGCCCAGAGGGGAATCGAATCCCCAACCTTTCGCTCTCCAACCAGCCGACTAAACTACCAAGCTACCGGACCGATTAAGAACTTTGAAGGTGACAAGGAAGAGACTGGAACAGAGATATCTGAATACTGTACCTTGATTCAGTCATCAGCCCAAATGAAGAGTGCAACCAAGACATCAGAAGACTGAGATTTGGAAGGGCAGCAACGGAGGAGATGCAAGAGACCCTGGAGTGCAAAAAAACAGAGACCCTGGATCATTCGCCCGCTTGCATTTCTGAACACCAGAAAGCTAAGAGAAAGAAAATGAATTGAGATGAGGTGGGGTGTTGCAGAAGAGCTTTGGGGAAATGGTGGGCTGCCCGATAGGTTTAGATGAAATTAGATTCAGATAAATAACTGGGAAATATTCAGAATCATGGCTTGAGCACAAGTAAGGGCAACTAGCCTGCATTTAAAGCCCTTCTGCTCCTCCTCAATTTTCAGTAAAATTGCAGAGCGGAGCCCCATCAGAGAAGGCAGTTTTATTTATTGCCACGTGTATGTCCTGCCTTTCTGCCGGAGAGCTCAAGGTGACACACACCATTCTCCTCCTCCTCCCCACCTTAGAGCCCTGCGAGGTAGGACGCTCGCAATGGAATGTGACTGGCCCAAGTGAGTTTCAAGGCTCAGTGGGAACCAGAACCTGGACCTCCCAAGCCCCACATCTCAGCCATAGAAATCCTATTTTAACGGGCAGCTTCTCTCCTGAGAACGCAGGCCTGGCCAGGTCTGGTGTGGAAGATGGAGAAAAGAACCATCCGTGATGCTGCACTGACATCACAGTGGCCAGAACCCAGACTCCGACTGGGACGAGGGCCGGGCTCCTGGGCTCCAGGTGTCGGTGCAACCCACCTTGCCTTCTTTGCTGAGCGCCTGACCTCCCTGGTCCTCAGCCATGGCTCAGTCCGGCCATGTTCGAGGCAACAGATCACTCGGTACCTGCAGGAAAAGGCAAGGCCATCGAGGGCTGGGCCTGGCCACCCTGGAGCCCTCTTGCATTGATGAGGCAGAGAACTGGGAGACTGACCCGGACTACATCAATGACAACTGCCGGCAGTGGGTCAACCATGAGATCTCAACGGCTTCCATCATCTCTGGTAAGCATCAGGAAAAAGGAGGCTACTCCAGAAGGACATGGGATGGAGAGGGGAGAGGAGAGGATTCTTCCCCTCGCCACCATCCCAAGGGAGTTCAAGGGCGCATGCTGATGATCTGGTGAGAACCATAGACCCATGGAAGGGGACTCGGAGGCCATCCAGTCCAGCCCTTTGCTTAAGGCAGGAGAACAAACCAAAGCAGAGCAGACAGATGGTGGTCCCATTTTCTCTTGAATGCATAAGAACATAAGAACATAAGAAGAACCATGCTGGATCAGGCCAACGGCCCATCTTGTCCAGCTTCCTGTGTCTCACAGTGGCCCCACCAGATGCATCTGGGAGCGCACGAGACTAGATCTCTGTCTCCCGATATCACTCCCCTGCATCTGGCCCTTGAAGTACCCTGGTTTTAAGCCTGGAAATTACACATCTCCATCTTGGTTTGTCACCAGTGATGGACTTTTCCTCCAGGAATCTGTCCAATCCCCTTTTGAAGGCATCCAGGCTAGATGCCATCACCACCTCCTGTGGCAGGGTGTTCCACAGACTAACAATGCGCTGGGTGAAAAAAATATTTTATTTTGTCTGTTCTTACTTTCCCAGCCCTCAATTTGAATGGATGTCCCATAGTTCTGGTATTTTGTGAGAGGGAGAAGAGCGTCCCTCTATCCACTTTACTCATGCCCTGCATTATTTTGTGTCTCAATCATATCCCCCCTCAGGCGCCTTTTTTCCAGACTAAATGCCTCCATCCCTGAAGCACTCATCTCCTCCCAAGCTCACCTGTTCCATTGTCATACTGCTCTAACAGTTAAGAAGTTTTTTTTTTAATATTCAGGTCCTCAGTCAGTGATGCAATAGGCCAGCCTTCTCTATACCAGAGCTCTCCAGCTGCACAGCTGCATCTCCCCAGAATGCCATCTGATGCTATCTGATTGTGGAAACTAAGCAAAGAAGGTCAGGGCAGGTGGGTTGGGATGTCACCAGGGAACCCAAAAGGCCCTAACTGACCTCAAGAGACTCAGGCAAAGGCAGCTGCACATAGTTGCTGTAATTGCAGCTCCAGATCCCCTCAACAACAAGTACCCAACTTGAGAAATCTGCTCTGGCCACGGTGACACATGCCCTAGTGACATCCCGGCTGGGCTACTGTAATGCGCTCTATATGGCGCTACCAATGGAAAGTCTCAGGGAACTTCAACGGGTCAAAATGCAGCAGCCAGACTGCTGACTGGGGCGGGTACAGAGATCACATTACACCCCTATTAAAACAGCTCCACTGGCTGCCAATCCGCTATCGGGCACAATTCAAAGTGCTGACCTTGAGTACAAAGCACTGCACAATCTGGGTCCTAGCTACCTCAAAGATCAAATCCCATTGTACGAACCGGCTCAGGTGCTAAGGTCGTCAGGAGAGACCTTTCTCTCCATCCCACCACCTTCACAGGTGCGTCTCAGAAGAACACATGAAAGGGCCTTCTCTGTGGCTGCTCCCAGACTTTGGAACTCCCTCCCACTGGAGGCCAGGACTGCCCCGTCTCTGCTGTCTTTCTGGAAGCAGGCAAAGACCTTCCTCCATTCAGGCAAGCTTTCCCTGAATGAGGGACTGCATTTACTATGTGACTTTTAGATGGATTACCATGTATGATTGCATTGACTGATTTCATAAGAACACTTGTGTGTTTTCCATGTTGCTTTTTACCCCTCAAAATGGATTTTTCTTTTCTTCTTGTGTGCTCTTTGTAGCTCTAATGTAACCTTTTTAATGTTCTAAGATGCCTCTTCAAACTCCCTGTTCCTAACTTGAATGTGTCTTAAATGTTCTGGACTGTATATTGACCCCCATTATTGTAAGCCACCTTGGGTCCTTTTCCAAGGAGAAAGGTGGAATAAAAATATTCTATCTATCTATCAACTAATCTGTGGCTGAAGGGGAGACCCCGGAGTCCCCTTGAAGAGGGAAACCCTTCCCGTCCACTGAAGGAGGCCCCAAGCTGGAGATTCTCCCCTTCAGCCTTTCCCTCCTTGCTTTTCAGATCTCTCGAGATCCCTTCGGGACTGCAGCTTTGGGAAGTCTTTTCCACCCGCCAAGACACAGCATGCTGCTCACCCGAGACACGGCCCACTGCCTTGCAAACATTCAGCACCTGGCCATATAAGCCTTCCCAGGGGGCATCACGCCCCACCGCATCCGCGCACCCGCTCTTTGCCCAGGCTTGGCATCGAGCGGTCTTCCCTCTTTGAACACAATGCCTTGGAAAAGCTGGACACGTTTTTCTCTGAGAAGCTGAAAGCCTGGGGCAGCGATGCCGTCCACCTCTCTGGCGCCTCTGAGAGCACAGAGGCTCCCCCGGAAGCCACCCCTGGCCACCACCGACCCCCGGGAAATGCCACCGGGAAGGGAGAAGCCACCACAGGCGGACGTGGCAGGCAGCTGAAGCCCAGCTGGGCGACTCGTGTGAGGGGACATAAGGCAGCGGGGCCTGGCCAGAATCCTCCGGAGAAGGACGGCCCAGGTGCTTTCCACGATCCAGGAAGGATGGTCCTGCAGCCCAATGCGGCCGGCAAACGAGAGGATGCAGGAGGCCTGTTCTGGAAGGGGAGTCCTGCTCCTGTTCGGTACAGCTCAGCCAGGATCTTGCCCCAGTGCAGGATCAGTCACATCCAAGGGTGCCGGGCCTGCCAAGAATTTAACCAGGATCTGCCACCCCCTCTGGGAACTGCTGGACCCCACTGCAAGCAGAAGGGCCAGGTGGCACAACCGCCCCACACCGCACGCCACGGGCCGGGGCTTCTTCCCTCCAAACCGCCCCAGACCGGCTTTCCAAAGTGCAGCAGTGGTTGGCGCAGACCCCGGCAGAACCGCCTCCAGGCCACACGCGGGCACCGGGGCACCAAGCCAGGCATCCTGCCCAAGGGTCCCTGAAGCAGAAGGAAGGAGCTCCTGCTGGCGGCAAGGCCAGAGAAGCTGGAGGCTGGCGGAGCCCAGAAGCCTGTTCAGAGACCAGACACAGAAGGGGGAGCCGTCCTGAAGAGCACCAGGTGAAAGGCTAGCAATAAGGGGGGGGGGGAACCAACCCTTGTGTGCCCGGTGGCAAATGCACTGGGGTGGTGGTGGGGTGGCAAATATTGCAGGAATGTGGAGAGGGAGGGAGAAAGGAACGCAAGGACACTTCAAATGCAGGTAAAGGCTGCTCAACAGTGGAATAGATCTCTCCGGATAACATAAGAACATAAGAAGAGCCATGCTGGATCAGGCCAAAGGCCCATCTAGTCCAGTTTCCTGTATCTCACAGCGGCCCCACCAGATGCGTTTGGGAGCGCATGAGACTAGATATCTGTCTCCTGATACCACTCCCCTGCATCTGGCCCTTGAAGTACCCTGGTTTAAAGCCTAGAGATTACACATCTCCATCATGGTTTGTAACCCGTGATGGACTTTTCCTCTAGGAATCTGTCCAATCCCCTTTTGAAGGCATCCAGGCCAGATGCCATCACCACATCCTGTGGCAGGGAGTTCCATAGACTTACAACGCGCTGGGTGAAAAAATATTTTCTTTTGTCAGTTCTTACTCTCCCAGCACTCAATTTGAGGTAAGTTCTGGTATTTTGAGAGAGGGAGAAGAGCTTCCCTCTATCCACTTTACTCATACCCTGCATTATTTTGTATGTCTCAATCATATCCCCCCTCAAGCGCCTTTTTTCCAGACTAAAGAGGCCCAATTGTTTTAGCCTTTCTTCATAAGGGAGGTGCCCCAGCCCAGTAATCATTTTAGTCGCTCTCTTCTGCACCAGGATGCTCTTCTGTTGGAGGCTGCAAAGCCAAGGCAAGTAAGGAAAGGCAGGTAAGATAAGGAGAAGCTGTTTTCCCTATCGCACAACACTAGAACTAAGGGGGAACTCCATGCAACTTTTGGGTGCTAGATCTCAAGCAAATAAGAGAAAGTGCCTTTTCACCCAGAGTATCCCTGGTCTGTGGGACTCCCTGACACTAGAAGTGGTGACAGCTGTCAACCTTGACAGCTTTAAGAAAGGATTAGACAGGTTCATGGAGAACAAGGGTATCCATGGCTACTATGATGGATGCCTAAGGACAACCTCTGGATTGGAGAGAGAGGCAGGATATCTCTCAATGCCATTTGCGGGGAATAGTAAGCAGCTGGAAGACATCTGCTTGGGAATACCCTGAAGCAAAGGGTGAGCCGCTGTGTGAGACAAAATGCTGGACTAGATGGGCTGTGATGGCCTGTTCCGACAAGGCTGTCCTTCTGTTCTTACGTAGGTAGGCCACCCCTTGGGGAAGGCGGTAGCAGCGCATTCCCCTTGTAGAACCCTCGAACGATGCTACCGGAAGGGACCTCCAAGGTCATCAAGTCTAACCCCCTGCTCAAGGAAGGAATACCAGGATACCTGCCCGGTGATGGTCCCACTTTCTCTTGTGCCACTGTGGCACAGCTCTAATTAAAACAGCTAAGAGGTTTTCCTGATATTCAGCCAAAATCTGGATTCCTGTCGCTTTATTACCTGCCCACCATTGATTTGGAACTGAACCCTACGACTCCAGAGGTTGCAGCACCTGGTCACTTTTTCATTACTTTTTCTTTGAAGGTTGGTTTAAAAATGGCATACAACCTGGAACATTCCTGTTTAAAAAAAAAACACCCTGAAAATCCCTGTAAAAAGTTGGTCTCAAAAAGGAATTACTGATTACACCCCAACAAAGTAGTGGGGAGGGGGCTGTACCCTCACTGCATTATTTCCAAACTGCTTTAGATAAAGGAACCAGGGTTTTTTAAATAAATAAATAAATAAATTCAGTGTGGTCTCTTTAAACCAGCTTCCTGCTTCTTGACGCCTCTCCTGGCGTTTTTTGACTATATACAGTAGGACCCTGGTATCCGCTGGGGATTGGTTCCAGGCCTTCCTGTGGATAATGAAAACCGTGGATAAGAGAGAACACCTGCCCACCCACCTCCAAACTGCTATTTCCTGACAGTAGCTTGCTTTATGACTGCTGTTTTGAGACAGTAGATTGCTTTATGGCTGCTGTTTGTGACAGTAGCTTGCTTTACAGATGCTATTTGTGACAATAGCTTACTTTGTGGCTGCTGTTTGTGACAATAACTCGCTTTGTGGCGGAATTATTTATTTATTTTTCCTCTGCCAACCGTGGATAACTGAATCAGTGGATAATGAACCAGTGGATTTGGGGGTTCTACTGTAGCTCCCAATCTTGCCCCACCCTGGCAGGCCTGCTATTGTTTTCTACCTACCCCAGAGGGGTCATGGCGGCCGCGGTGCCTGCAAAGGCTGGGAACCGTGCAGGCTGCCTTGTAGCTCCCCTGACCGGCACAGTGGACAAGCCCCTTCCTTAACTTAAGGGATGCTTTGGGCAGGGAGGAATTCAACGGGTGTGCCTTCCTTTCATTCTGAATCTCCACCTGTTGAGTTTCCACCTGTCCTGCCAGGATCACGAGGCACTGGCCCTTCACCCAGCCGAAGGCATGGGCAGCCGAAAGTGTCTTCCCTTTCTCTGGCCGTTGGGGGCCTGGCGTTGAGGTCAGGTTTTGTGGGGGTGGCGGCCAGCAAGCCCTGCCTAACGTTCTCCCCTCCCTTCTTCTCCCCGCCAGCCAGCAGCCCCGATCCTGCCCAGTGACGAGACCAGCACCTCGCCCGCCACCTGCTCCTGCCTGTTCTGTGAGCAGCAGAGGCCCGGCGCCCGCTTAGTTCCGGGCCGGTCAAGAGCCGACCCCTCGGCCCAGGAAGTGGCCGTCCAGCTGCAGGCCGAGAACCGCATCCCTCGGATCGTGGAGGCCTTCGAACGGCGGTCCCTAAAGGAGGCCAAGCTGGCGCAGCGGGACCGGGACTTTTGCTCCGCCAGGCCAGGGCCCCCCAGGAGAAGGGCAAGGCCACAAAGACCCACCGGGCCACCAAGCGGGGCCGCCGGGCCAGCAGCGCCCAAGCACGGACATCCCTCTCCAAGGAGGAGCTGCACGAGCCACCCAGGACCCCGGGCCACCGAGGGACGGAGGGGGAGCGGCTCAGGCCCCAGCCCAGCTTCCTGGACCGGCTGCGGGGGCTCCATTAGTCTCTTCTGGCCAGAGGGGCCAGGATCCCGGAAGGAAGGGGAGCAGGAGGCCATGCAGGAGGCCTGGGCAAAGGTGGCCAGCCAAGAAGTGGCCCACAGGCAGTTCTGGAGGTCGCCACGCCAGCCCCCAGTCTCCACTGGTGGTGCAGTGGCTGTCTGCGGGGGGGGGGAGGCTTTTGTGGAACCCCTCGGCTGTGGAAGTAGGGTCTTTGTGGAAGTCGGACCCTTCCTGGCCCAGGTCTTCCTTCCTGGCGTGGGTTTGGTGCTGCTGGCGACCGCCCTGTCCTTCAAGGTGTGCCGGCAATGCCTCAGGAGTTCTAAGAAGCCACAGATGAGCGAGGGACAGGTGGTCCCTGTCTGCCGTGGGGACCATCACCCTCTGTGGAGCAGGGCAAGGAGGAGCCCAGCAGGGGTGGGATCCTGCCTGCAAGGACCTGCCTCCAATTTCTTGGGCTTTCAAGAGGGATGAAAAAATAAATAAATCTCCCTCCATGATTCATAAATGGGTGGGATTTCAGAAGGGCCAGTTCCACAGCCAAGCTGTGCCAGGCCCAAAGAGGGTAAGCCCTGGGGTGACTCCAGTAGGAGGGCCCAGCACAGTTCTTATCAAAAATCTGGCTTGCAAGTACAAATAAATTATGAGTGTGATCCATGTGCGTTCCATTCAAGGGCACCTGATCATTCAGGGTTGGTTCATTTCCTATATAAGAAAAGCACTCCCTACCAGGCGGTCCCTGCAGGAGTTGGCCTCATGTCCTTTCGTGGGTGCCAAGAATGAGGGATTACTCTTACAAACTTTTATCTATCAACTCCTGGGCTCTGAGCTATCCATGATGGATCAGGAAAGAGATCTTGGTGTGTTGGTGGACAGCTCCATGAAGGTGTCTACCCAATGTGTGGCAGTGGTGAAGAAGGCCAATTCCATGCTAGGGATTATCAAAAAGGGGATTGAAAATAAAACAGCCAACATTATAATGCCATTGTACAAAATGATAGGAAGGCCGCACCTGGAGTATTGTGTACAATTCTGGTCACCGCATCTCAAGAAAGACATAGTGGAACTGGAAAAGGTGCAGAAGAGAGCGACTAAAATGATTACTGGGCTGGGGTACCTCCCTTATGAGGAAAGGCTAAAACATTTGGGGCTCTTTAGTCTGGAAAAAAAGGCGCCTGAGGGGGGATATGATTGAGACGTACAAAATAATGCAGGACATGAGTCAAGTGGATAGAGGGACGCTCTTCTCCCTTTCACAAATACCAGAACTCGGGGACATACACTCAAATTGAGGGCTGGGAGAGTAAGAACAGACAAAAGAAAATATTATTTCACTCAGCGCGTTGTTAGTCTGTGGAACTCCCTGCCACAGGAGTTGGTGATGGCATCTGGCCTGGATGCCTTCAAAAGGGGATTGGACAGATTCCTGGAGGAAAAGTCCATCACAGGTTACAAACCATGGTAGAGATATGTGTAATCTCCAGGCTTAAAACCGGGGTACTTCAAGGGCCAGATGCAGGGGAGTGGTAGCAGGAGACAGAGATCTAGTTTCGTGCGCTCCCAGATGCATCTGGTGGGGCCACAGCGAGATACAGGAAGCTGGACTAGATGGACCTTTGGCCTGATCCAACATGGCTCTTCTTATGTCCTTATGTTCTTATGTCTTATTTATGCTGTTTATATGCCACCAATTCTCACACAGCTCAAGGTGGTATGTGTGATGCTGCCCCTCCTCCCCACTTCATCCATGCAACAGCCACCCATTTGGGTGTGATCAGTCAACCAATTACAAATCCACCTAACAGTAGCACTATCTATTCAACTGAACAAGTGGTTCCTAGATCAAAACAAGCCTAAACTATCCCAAGAGGCCAACATGTTCAAACAGAGGCCATCTCACTTTGGCTGCATGATGAGAAGGCAGGACCCTCTGGAAAAGACCCATAATCCTGAGAAAAGAGGAAAGGCAACAGGAAAAGAGGAAGACCAAAGATCAGATGGGTTGACTCAATCAAGGAAGCCACAGGCTTGAGTCTGCAAGAGCTGAAGCAGGGCTGTTGAAGACAAGGCATGTTGGAGGTCACTCACTCCTAAGGTCACTCACCATAGGTTGAAAGTTACTTGATGGCGTGTAAGAACAAAATGTGCAAAGAGAGAAACATTTGAAATGTGGACTCCACACCCCCACCTCCAGGATGCTAAGAAGGTCTTGGTTTCAGAGGGCTCCGCACAAAGAAGTACTAAAATTTTAATCAGTAAAAAAACAGTAAATTATAGAACTTGTAAAATGTAGAAAGCAGAATTTCTTCAGTTTCACTATATGACATGGAAAGTACAGATCATAAGAACATAAGAACATAAGAACATAAGAAGAGCCATGCTGGATCAGGCCAAGGGCCCATCTAGTCCAGCTTCCTGTATCTCACAGCGGCCCCACCAGATGCGTTTGGGAGCGCACGAGACTAGATATCTGTCTCCTGATACCACTCCCCTGCATCTGGCCCTTGAAGTACCCTGGTTTAAAGCCTAGAGATTACACATCTCCATCATGGTTTGTAACCCGTGATGGACTTTTCCTCTAGGAATCTGTCCAATCCCCTTTTAAAGGCATCCAGGCCAGATGCCATCACCACATCCTGTGGCAGGGAGTTCCATAGACTTACAACGCGCTGGGTGAAAAAATATTTTCTTTTGTCAGTTCTTACTCTCCCAGCACTCAATTTGAGTGTATGTCCCCTAGTTCTGGTATCTGTGAAAGGGAGAAGAGCGTCCCTCTATCCACTTGACTCATGTCCTGCATTATTTTGTACGTCTCAATCATATCCCCCCTCAGGCGCCTTTTTTCCAGACTAAAGAGCCCCAAATGTTTTAGCCTTTCCTCATGGGGAGGTGCCCCAGCCCAGTTTCTTCTTCTGCACCTTTTCCAGTTCCACTATGTCTTTCTTGAGACGCGGTGACCAGAATTGTACACAATGCCTTACTATTGTTTTGTATAACGGCATTATAATGTTGGCTGTTTTATTTTCAATCCCCTTTTTGATAATCCCTAGCATGGAATTGGCCTTCTTCACCATTACAGGTGATGATTTGGTATAAAAATACATCATTACAGGTGATGATTTGGTATAAAAATAAATGAGAAAGGCAGGTAAGAGGAGAAGCCCATCAACTATGGAGCAGATAACATCCTGAATTAGAGCCTCTACAGCCCTGAGGACATGCAGGGAGGAGGAGGAGGAGGAGGAGGAGGAGGAGGAGGAGGAGGAGGAGGAGGAGGAGGAAGAAGAAGAAGAAGAAGAAGAAGAAGAAGAAGAAGAAGAAGAAGAAGAAGAAGAAGAATGGGGGCCATTTGGGGACCATTTGTGGGGCCCTGGGAGGGTTTCCCCTTGAGCCCAGGTGGGACCAGGCTGTTGGCACTGAGAGGGATCAAAGGCAGGCAGGAATGTGACAATGGGCCACTTGAATGGTTCACATATTTACTGGATAAATGGCAAAAGGAGGTGTCACTTTTAATTGATTTGCAAATAGAAAAGAGCCAGGGAGCTCCCAAGGCACTGGGTTTAAAAAGGAGGTGTTTCATCTGAAAAGCAGGAACAGGTAATTAATTTATTTTAAGGAAGCACAGAGAGGTCAGGCCTCTCCTAAATGCTCTAAATCCCAGCCATGGGGATCTATTACTGTATTTTATTTATTTATTGCATTTACTGTATATCCCGCCCATGTGGCCTAAAGGCCACTACCAGAGCTGGCAAACAGAGTGAAGGGGTGGGGGGTGGGGGGAAGAGGTGTGAGACTCCTTGGCTGAGGACGCCAGATTAATCTGCATGGCTAGAACAAACACCAAAGGAAATTTGCTCCAGAAGGACCTCTCCAACCTGAGGATGTGAGGATTCCCCTTTTAGACCCTTTGTAATGCTGCTTTGAATCCCGGGTGCCACGCAGCGGAATGAGCTCCCGCTGTTCACCCCAGCTCCTGCCAACCTAGCAGTTTGAAAGCATGTAAAATGCAAGTAGATAAATAGGTACCGCCATAAAAAGCGGGGTGGTAAAACAGTGTTTCCTTGCAGCCATGCTGGCAACATGGCCATGGACCTGCACAACACTGGCTCTTCGGCTTGAATACGGAGATGAGCACCGCCCCTAGAGGCGGACACTACTAGCACGTAGGTGTGGGGGGAACCTTTACCTTTAATGCAGGTGATGCTGGTCAGTATGTCTGGGAGTCATTATTTGCTCTGCTTTTCATCCCACATGAGCTCAGGGGCAGGTACACCCCCATTGCTTCCCCATGTTTATCAGCACAACAACCCTCTGAGGCAGGCAGGCCTGAACAGTTTAGACTGGCCTGTGTCCCCCCCCTTCTGCCCACCCCCTGGGGAGATTCAAAGGGGCTCTGTGCCATCATGCAGGAGGCCTCTGTGGGTCAGTGCCTGGGCAGCTGAGCTGGGTGGTGCGGTTGCCCTCGTGTCTGACCGGTGGGTTTCCTTCAGCCCCAGGAAGAGCTGGACACTTGGGCAGGGGCAGCCTGGGGCCCCTGCTCTCTCTGCTGGCCTGCGGCTCTTCCGGTGGACAGTTGCATCCTTTGTTGGAGGCTGGGGAGGGCAGAGAGAGGGGTGGGGCACAGAGAAAGGTCAGCTAGACTCTCTGACCCACCGACCAGGGCCCGGAGAGGAGGGATGCCGGCTGCCAGCGCCTTTGCCACCTCCCTGGAAGCCAAGATCCACATCCCAAAAGGGGCTCCAGAGCACCGGCCAAAGTCACTTGGGGTCCAGGGACTGCCTTACTACCCCCAAGGGTCACTTGCCCCAGGTCTCGTCCCAGCTGGAAACATGCTTTACAGTCAGGCCACAACAATGCTGCGTTGGGTTCCTCAGCCGCGTCACTCAGGCAGAGGAGATAACCTTCGGACTGCGGAGCTGGGAGGGACCCCCAAAGGTCATCCAGTCCAGCCCCTCTCAAGGAGGCCCCACAGGGGAATCGAACTGCCAGCCTCTGGGCTCCGCATCAGATGCCCAAACTGCTGAGCTCTCCAGCCATTCACCTTTCCTCTTTGGTCTACTTCCTGGAGAGGCAGACCAAAAGTGAGGCATAGATGGCTCTGGATCAAATAGGCAGCCACCACTGGTGCCACCACCGCCACGGCCACCCAGCTCCAGCCATCCCATCCCGATCCACCAGATACCCGTCAGGCAAGGCATGCTTCTACGGTTTCCCTGCATGCTGAGATCCAGCTGTGCCCCACTTCTCCGGAAAAAAGCCGCCCCTCTTGAGTTGTCCTTGAGTTGCCCTGCTGGTTGCATTCTGTTTTCCTTTGCTTTTAACCAAAGATGATGGGTCTCTTTCTTCACTCTCCCAAAGCACCGCCATTCGTTCCACGATAGTAATGTGGATGGTGGAGGCGGGCAGCAATCCAGCACATTCCCTGTTGGTTGGGGGGGGGGGCACGGGGGTGGTGGTGTCAGTTTTGCAACCTCCCATGGTCTCTGTAGTTTGTGTGACTTGATTCTGGCCTGAGGTGATTGTCTGTTTATCCAGCACCAACCAATGCCTGCCTGCCTGCCTTGGATTTAAAAGGGAGCCAATCTTCCCCTTGGCTGAATCTCCTTTTAATCCCCTTTCTTCTCTTGGTGGCAATGTGTAGCAGGCATCATGAAACTGTCCACCACCCCAAGAGTGCACACTTCCTGCTTTATAGATCATGAGTCCCACTCTTCTCACGGAGTTTGATTCCAGTAGGGAATCATAGAATCCTAGAGTTGGAAGAGACCTCAATGAGGGCCATCTTCTAGTCCAACCCCCTGCCATGCAGGAAACCCCCATCACAGGGCCTCAGACAGGTGGCCACCCAGCCTCTGCTTAAAAACCTCAAAGGAAGGAATCAAACTTCCAACCTCTGCCTTTGCAGCCATGTGCCTAAACCACCCAGGGTCCCACCCCAGGCAGTGGATCCAGGGTCTCTGCCTTCTCTGCTGAGTAAGGTGCTGGGTTGTATGTGGTGGGGTTGTGTGCAGGAGGGTGGCTGGCTGTGCCATTTCCCACCCCAACAGAATACAGTAGGACCCACGTATCCACTGATTCATTATCCACGGATTCAGTTATCCACGGTTGGCGGAGGGGGGGGATTAAATAATTCAGCAGGCACAAAACAAGCTATTGTCACAAACAGCAGCTGTAAAGCAAGGTATTGTCACAAACAGCAGCCATAAAGCAAGCTACTGTCTCAAAACAGCAGCTATAAAGCAAGATACTGTCGGGATATAGCAGTTTGGGGGTGGGTGGCCAGGCATTTTCTCTTATCCACGGTTTTCATTATCCACAAGAAATCCTGGAACCAATCCCCAGCAGATACCGGGATCATCCCCCCCCCCCAGCCCAGACAAGGGCCTGGATGCCTCTCACATGGGGTTGAGAGTCCTTCACTATAGGGCTTTGTCTCTCCCCCCACACACACACACCTGCAGAGCAAGGAGAGGAGTACCTGGTGTCTTCTCATTTGCATTCCCATAGAACGGAATCCCTTCTTGCCTTCCTGGGTCCCTCTCTGCAGGCCTTCTTTTGCTAAAAGATCTTGAAACTTGGGTTAAGAAAAGAAGATGGACCCCCCAAAAAAGGAGAGGGGTGGGGTGGATACAAAACAATGGTTGTTGTTTTTTAAAAAATCAAATCAGATTTGTTTTGTTTTTTAGTGTAAAAATGTTTTTCTTCCCCCTCTTAGCAAAGTCCTCCATTGTGTTTCCATTTAAAATGCGATACAGATCAGAAATCCTTTTATGGGAAAAAAGGAATGTAAATTCTTAATCTACCCGAGCCACAATTTGATATGGGTTTTGTAGTCCAAGCAATCCAGATTGCACACCCGGGAAACATAAAGCCATGACCCCAGAGTTACTACCCTCCTTGACATCTCCTCTCTTAGGGACGGGAATGTACACTATATCGAATGTTTCCACAAAGAATCACTGCTGGACTTAAGAGGCTAGACTTGTGTGTGATGTGTGTGTGTCAACTCCCAAGAGGCTCACCCATTGATGAACCTCAACTCCCAAGTAGGGTCACCCAAGGCAGAATGGTCACAGCTGAAGCACCCGACTGCATCCACCATCATCAGAAGTCACCTCTCCATCAGCAGAAGAGATGGGATAGCTCCAGTGGTGATGGGGGGCAGAGAAACATCTGGAGCATTTGGTGGGGCCGCTGTGAGATGCAGGAAGGTGGAGTAGATGGGCCTTTGGCCTCATCCAGCAGGGCTCTTCTTATGTTCTTATGTTCCATGGTCTTATAGACCCCTTACAACACCATTATTTGTTGATTCTGTGAAGGCTGATGCTGCACCCTACATTAGAACATGGAAACAAAATTTAAAAATAATAAAATATGAAACAAGTAAAGATCAAGATGTCAATGAACTGGATGACCTGAATAAGATATTTTCAGTCAAAGAGTGGAAATAACAAACTCAGACGAAATAGAGTGGCCTCCTTATTGAGGCATTTGGTTAGTTAGTTAGTTACTGTTGGTTCTCATAGGCAAGATGGAGCACAGGCAGTTAGGGGCTATAATGTGAAGTCTGACTGAATAATATTCATCAGACATCACAGAACCATCCTCCTGCTCTATGCTTGAATTATACCAAAGCAGATGAAATGGAAAGCTTTTCTGCAATCATCCAGGAAGCAATTGATCCTGCATGAAAGCAAGGCCTGCTGATCATCCCAAAGTAACAAACAAAGCATAACCTAACATCCTTGGGAATTTTCACCTAGGGGATGGAAAAATAGCAGCAGGAGAACAACTCAACCGATTAGGACAAAGCCAACCACCAGCTCATGGCAAAAAAGACATGCTTTGGGCCAACAGAGACAATGGATTTTCTCAGCGGTGGGGGTGGCTTGCTTGAAGTTGGGTTTGCCTCTGGCAAGAAACCCAGCCTACCCCCTCCCTTTAAAAACCCATGAGGTTTTTACTTGGGATAAGTTTTTGCAGACTCCATGCCACCAGGCTTCCCTCCAGGCAAATCCGTGTCCAACCTGTGGCAAATGAAAGTTTTCCAGTCTTGAAGGGGCCACAACATTCTCTCGGTGTTAACCCCCACCCCAATCCCGCCCCCAAACTGTCTCAGCTCTGGATCAGAAAGTGGCCTTATGAGAGGGCCAGGACAGGCCAGAAAAGGAGATAGACAAAGCCACCCGGCTGGGGAGGAGAGATCCCAGGGCCAGCCCTCCCCCCCTTCCTTTGGCCCAGAGAGATGTGGATTCCCTTTAACAAGCAAAGAAACCCCTTGCCTCGCCTTCCCCCACAACCCTTTTTCTCCCCTGGTTCCTCCTCCTCCTCCTCCCCCCCCCCCCCCACCCCCCCCCCACCCCCAAGGTGCCCGAGGGCTCAGCCCATCCGCATAATAAAGGTCTGAATGGTCCCAGCCCAGGTGAGAAGAGATGCCGCCGCGCCTGGTCTTCCTGGTGGTGATGGTTCTCCGGCGCTTCCCGGGTTGGGGGCGGCAGCTGCGGGAGCCACCGCGGGGCCCTTGACGGCCTTGGGCTAGCAGGAGCCATGGCTGCACCGGGGCCCTTTTCCCCCAGGAGGGAGGCAGGGGCCAGCCCCGGGGGAAGGAGCCCCGCCGACGCCGACGCCGCCGACGCCCTGCCTCCCGCCGCCAGCTCTGCCCGGGGCACCTCCGAGGAAGAGGAGGGAGAGGGAGACGAGGAGGAGGAGGAGGAGGAAGAGGAAGAGGAAGAGGAGAAGAGGGCCAAGGAGGGGCCGGGCCGCCGCCCGCCGCCGTCTAAAAGGCCAGCCAAGGCGGCTGCCCCGAAGAACCAACCCAGAACCAAGAAGAAGAAGAAGAAGAAGTACCACCGGCACGCCAAGCCCCCCTACACCTACCTGGCCATGATCGCCCTGGTCATCCAGGCCGCCCCCGAACGGAAACTGAAGCTGTCCCAGGTAAGAAGAAGAAGAGGGTGATGATGATGATGATGATGAAGAAGAGGCGCAGGCTGCGGCGGGTCCTCCGGCCCCCGTTGGCACGGGACGCCCGTCCAGCAAAGCGCCCGCCACCCCAGAGGTCCAGGAGGGCGCTGGGTCCAATCCGAGGTGGTCGGTCGCCCGGGGCACGGTGCCCAGCGGGGGTCTCTGAGCCGAGAGCAGGGCGGATTCTGCACACCAAAGGAGGGCACCAGAGGCTGGACGGGGGAACGCGAGGCTGCCTAGTCCTGGGATGGAAGGCTGAAGATGCCCGGTGCCCTCCGAGGAGGCGGGGTTCTCCCTCCCACGGGTGCTCCCAGGCTTTGCAACTGCCCCCCCCTGCCCAGAAAAGGCATGGCTGGCTCCCTCCCAACCATCTTGTGTCCCCCAGAGCCCCCAGGCCTTGGGTGCCTGCTAAGGAAGGAGAGGGGCTTTCCAGGGTCCTGTCCCTCCCATGGCAGTCCGTGGTCCAGGTCCAGCGTTTGGTGGCACGCCAGCGGGACGTTGTGGCACGGCCTTAACCCAACCGGGCTTCCACGTTGCAACCTGATCGACAAGAGTGATGCCTGGATGGTGCCCCCGTAAGCACCGCAACACTATTCTGGGCTGCTTTCACCCACAAAAAACTAGACAAGCATCCATTTCGAAAGCCCAGCTTAAATCAAAATGGGCCACAGTCGCATCTTATGTGATCTCTACCGTACTCTGGGTTTTGTTGACTAACTGCTGTGTAGCCACCGTGGGCTCCAGCCTTGGCGGAGAGGCGGCACGGAAACAAAGCAAACAGGACCCTTGGAGGGGGGGCTTGCCCGCCCCCTGCCATCCCTGAAGAACTGCAACCCCTTGGAAGAGGGCAAGGCTTTGCCCTCCCCCGTGTCAACTCCAACCCCGCCCCCCCACGAGACCCAGGAGACACAGGCTGGACTTGGTTGTTCTGGCTCTGGGGCTGAGCGCACAGAGCGTTGGTTGTGCTGGTCTCTGCCCCACAGGAGGTCTGGAGGCCCCAGGCTGGGTGCTCAGAGGGTCGCCTGGCCTTCACGTTTGGTCCCTGCTCTGTGTCTCCTCTGACATGGGCTTTTCGGGGCTGTGTGGAGGCATGGTATCGCCCTCCCCTTCTCCTGCGGGGCAGAGGAGACCCATTCTGACTGGCTGCATCGTTAGGACAGTGCCGGGAGGGGGGAAGGCCCTCTCCAGCACTGGGCCCACCAGCGCCGTGTTCGGATCTTTTCCTCAAGAGGCTTTGAAGGGCGAGACGTTCTCTGCACTTGGTGCTGGCAGAGGGAGAGAGGCTTGCGGGGCAGCACGGCCCCTTGAGATCTCTTTCCAGCCTTCGGATGCTCCGAAGAGACCCGAGGGCAGCCAGCCTGAGGTTTTTCACAGAGCCAGGGTCTGCAACCCACTGTGAGGGCCAGGCATGTCCAGCTGCAAACCAACCAACCCCCCCACAAATCCTGACCAAAATCTAGTTTTTTAAGGGTCCAGCTTTTTAAGGGTCCTGTCTTGCAGGATTTCCCCCCCCCTTCCCAGCTTTGGCGGTTGGGAGCATGGGAGAAGGATGGGAGAAGGATGATGTGGCATGTGCCTGTCCTTTGAAAAACTGCCCATGGACATTTCCAACCCATAAACCCCCCCCTCCCCAGCCCAGGTGCACCTGCCTGATTTTGAGCAGTTCTTGTATTTAAATGTGAGTTCCCCCAGACCGCCTAATGATTGCAAAGCAGCAAGGGCCGCCCTGTGGCCAGAATCTTAAATTGAACTATGGGGTGACTTATCAGCACCACCTTTTTAGTAATTTGTTAAGAGAGCATTGTGCTTGACATGGAGAAAAAGAAATATGTTTTGCCAGGGGCTCAGAAAGGTTGGCGGCTAGATAATTGTCTTGTATCATAGTTCAAAAAATGTCCCCTTTCAGGCACCTCCCGCTGGCCATCTTTCCTCAAAGGAAGCCCTTTTAAGGAGGTGTCAAAATGTTGCAAATAAGAAAGTGGCAGGGGAAAAAAACCTTTACAGTATTTCTTCAGTCGAGGCCAAGTGGAGGCACAGGGTTTTTGTTGGCACAGGAAAGGGGTCCTGCCTGCTGGGTCAGGTGGCAGACAGATTCAAAGGGTGGGGTATAGGGAATCTCTCGTTTGTTTTTCTGGCTCATGCATTTATATCATTTTTTTTAAAAGTGGACCCATAATACATTTTATAGTTGTCTCTTTGGCTCACTGATTCTTGACCCCCTCCTGCCCCCCACCTGGTCTCTGCCTGTGTCCCTCTGGGTGGTTTTTTGCTTTTATTCAAGGGGGGGGGAGTGTTGCAAACCTTTAGTGCAGGGAATGGGCCACAGGGGGTGGGGCGGGGGTGGGGTTGCTCTGGTGTCCACCTTTCTGTCCCGAGCCCTCTCTTCCCAAGGGAGGGAGGGGTCTTTGCTGGCAAAGGCGAGGAGCAAGGCTTGCTCATGTTTGACTTGGGGAGTGTGTCCTGGGGGGGGCTACAGCCTTCCGAATACTTCTAGCCCGTCTGGCCACTGGCCAGGAGCCCAGATGGGGAGGCATCTAAGCCATGCCCCTTCCTCCTCACCCTGATTGCCTGCCATCCTCGGCCAGAATCCCCCCCCCCCACCTCAGTCACTGGGCTCAGGTCAAGCCAGGGAGAATCTGCCTGATGGAATCCATCGCCCTATTGACCCTCCGGCAGGACAGATCTGCTCCCCACTTACTTCCTCCAAGAGGGTCAGACTGGGTGCCCTCCACAATGCCATGAATCTGTAGTCCTGGGCTTCCTGAAAAGACTTCCCGGTTCTCTGGTTCCTCTCTCCCCCTCCGCCAGCCAGTGGATGGAGGTGGGCAGGAATATCCCCCCCCCCAGGGCATGGAAATCAAGGGCTGAGGGGGCTGGCCTGCCCTCCTGATAAGGACTGCTGTCCTCTCTCCATAGATTAAGTGCCTCCTTCTATATCTCCTCTCACCATCTCAAAAGCAGACTTGCCCCCCCCCCAGGAGCTCCCTGTCTACTGTATGCAGTGTAAATCTCTCTCTTCCCCCTCCCCATTCCTACCCGGGGTCAGGGGTCACCTAAGCCAGCTGGGGGGATTAGCACCAGTGGGGTGCAAATTGATTTTGGAGGAGAGAAATGTTACACCAGCACAGAAATGAGGGTGGGGGGGGGGAAGGAGATAGCCAGAGGGCAGCCTTTCCCCTGCCTCCCCCTGCGCGCTTTAAAGGACATCAGCTGTTACAAGCAGCCAGGGATCATTCTGGAAGGGTTTGGAGAAGGCATTCCTGGGGGCATCCACCCTGGCACAGAAGTCCCCCCAAGATGCCCGCAGGGCTGCCAGGTGACAACAGGCCAGCAAAACCGACAGAGCCTCCAGTGACACTTCATGGGGCATCTCTTTCTGGGGGTCGAACAATGTGCAGAAAGACCTAATGCCATAGATAAAACTCCCATTACGTTTTAAAACCTCCGCAACCTCTTTGTGGGAATTTCCACCTGCTCTTAAAAGGTTCTCACGCATAAACATAAGAACATAAGAAGATCCCTGCTGGATCAGGCCAAAGGCCCATCTAGTCCAGCTTCCTGAATCTCACAGTGGCCCCACCAGATGCGTCTGGGAGCACACGAGACTAGATCTCTGTCTCCTGATAGACCACTCCCCTGCATCTGGCCCTTGAAGTACCCTGTTTTTAAGCCTGGAGATTACACATCTCCATCATGGTTTGTCACCTGTGATGGACTTTTCCTCCAGGAATCTGTCTAATCCCCTTTTGAAGGCAACCAGGCCAGATGCCATCACCACCTCCTGTGGCAGGGAGTTCCACAGACTAACAATGCGCTGGGTGAAAAAATATTTTTTGTCTGTTCTTACTCTCCCAGCCCTCAATTTGAGTGGATGTCCCCTAGTTCTGGTATATTGGGAGAGGGAGAAGAGCTTCCCTCTATCCACTTTACCCATGCCCTGCATTATTTTGTACGTCTCAGTTCTATCCCCTCAGGCGCCTTTTTCCAGACTAAAGAGCCCCAAATGTTTTAGCCTTTCCTCATAAGGGAGGTGCCCCCTGGTTCATCTTTAAGATATCCCACAGAGGTATATTGCCTGCTCCTGCGTTTGCATTTGGGGTGTGTGGTGGGGGTGGGGGTGGACCACACAGCCTTTTTATTTCTTTTTCATTCAACAATAAATCAGAAAATGCTCATTTTTGTTGGTTTTGCTGTGACAAAAGCAGCACGGCTCCCTCTCTGGAAACTTCCAAAGGGGGGGCTGGCATTTCACCTCTTCCAGCAAAACGAACATGCCCACCCTGCAGCACTTCAGGGGTGGTGGCATGTAATTTTTTTTGGCACCTACAAGAGTTCACATTGGGAGCACACAAGACTAGATCTCTGCTTCCTGATACCACTCCCCTGCATCTGGTCCTTGAAGCACCCTGGTTTTAAACCTGTGCTATGGTTTGTAACCTGTGATGCACTTCTCCTCCAGGAATCTGTCCAATTCCCTTTTGAAGGCATCCAGGCCAGATGCCATCCCCACCTCCTGTGGCAGGGAGTTCCACAGACTAACAACGTGCTGGGTGAAAAAATATTTTCTTTTGTCTGTTCTCTCTCTCCCAGCTCTCAATTTGAATTTCTCAGAGGCTGCCTTAGGGTGAGGGCTGGAGGCCCAAAAGAAAAGGGGAGACCCAGAATGACTGTCTCGTCTTTCTCCCTTTAAGTATTTACAGTACTGGAAAGTGTCAGCATATTGTATCTTGAGAGAAGCTTTGGAAACCTTAAGAATGGGGATGGGATTTGGGGGGGGGGGTTTACAGAAAAACTGGGAAGCCACCCAAGGGTGGCATGATGGGGAGAGGGACCAGGCAGCCGGAGGTGGGGTGGGGGGAATCTTCCAAGGACCGAGTTGGTCCAAGGGCCTGAGTGGACAAACCCCGGGCCTCCCAGGAACTCTGTGGACAGAGGGCTGAGATTTAGAGCCAAGGACAGACTTCAGGTCCCATCTCTTTACCAAGGATTGGGACACTCTCTTTCTGAGTTAAGAGTGCCCAGGATCCTGGTGGATTCTGAGAGTTGTGGTCCAAATGCAGTCCAAATGCAATGTTTCCCATGCTCTGCTCCTTCCAACCCCAACTGTCCTCCCCGCCCCTCCCTATGGCATGCCCTTAACCCCTTTCTGCCATCTGGCAGTTGTTATGGGCCTTTAAGTCACCTCTGGGTTACCCACCTCCTGTCCTCAACTCAGCTCTTGATCGCTCAAGGCTGTGGTTTCCTTGAAAGAGTCAAGACCTCTCTTATCCTACCTTCCTCTTTTCTTACTGCTTATCCCCAGTATGGCTGTTTTATTTCCAGTGAGTCTTAATGTACACAATATGCAACCACTTCAGTTTAGTGATGGCTTGCTTTTAAGGGAGCTCCAGCTTGACTTGATCGAGGATCCATTGTTTGTCTTTCTGGTGATCCATGCTGGAAAGAAAAAAGAAAAAGAACAAATCTCAATATACCGTGCCACTTTGAAGACCAATCATTTTGTTGTAGCATAAGTTTTCATGAAGCAAAGTCCTCTTCCACAGAACTTTGGTCCTCAAATGCCCATGCTGAAACAAAAAGGGGTATTCCCCCAAGTGCTGTGACATTGTGGCATTCTTTCTTTGCCTTTATTTCCTTTCCTTTTGCCAACATGCTGAAACCGAGCTGCACAGCTGCTTCTTTGGTGATTCGCAACATCTGTAACCACATTTGAAATAAGTAATCCAAATAACTCCCCTGCAGTCATGATTTTGGTCCTCAAAACGTTCAACTGCAATCCTGCTTTGACACTTTCGTCTTTCACTTTCCCTAAACGTCATTTCAAGGCATTGCTGTTTTCTGTCGGCAAGACGGTGTCATCTGCATATCTTAAATTACTGACATTTTCCCCCACCAGTTTTCTCCTTCACCTGCATCTAGTCCAGCTTTCCATGTGTTTTGTTGACCTGGTGAATCCCAATTATGTTTTGGTATGTCTTGATGCCTCAAGGAAAGTTATTATGAGCCTGTCTGAGTGTTAAGGTCATTGGAGGGGGGGGTGCTTTCTCTCAGTCCCACCGCCTGCACAAGCTGTCTGATAGAGACACTAGAGAAGGACTTATCTGTTACTGCACCCAGACTTTCATGTCCAGGGTGTAACCTGCTCCATGGTAGATCACCTAAGGAACCTGACAATGATGGAATTTTGAATACTGTACATCCTCCTGCTCCCCCCCTCCAGGCGCCCCCAGATTGCTGCACCCTGGGGCAAATGCACTCTTCCGCCGCTGCCCCACACAGGCCCTTGCTCCCTCCCTCTCTAAAACTGTTTCTCCGCACCTAAGCAGAAAGGGGGTGGGGGTGGAGGCTCGAATCCCTTTGGCCTCGGGCTCAGCGATCTTCTCACCTTTGCTTCTCTGCCTTCCAGATCATCAAAGAGATCAGCACCCTTTTCCCCTCCTTCAATGAAGGCTACCAGGGCTGGAAGGACTCGGTCCGCCACAACCTGTCCTCCAACGACTGCTTCCACAAGGTGAGATGGACGATGCGCTGGCCAAGGGGGCAAGGGCAGGGAAAGGGGGGGGGCTTCCTCCCGTCCCCAGGTCAAGGGGCTCTCTTTGGCCGAAGCCTGGGAGTTAACATCCATGAAGGCTGCCTCTCATGCTGAATATATTTGTCCCTTGGCGTTCGTGTAAGGTAGTGGTGTCCAAACTTCGGCCCTCCAGATGTTTTGGACCACAACTCCCACAGTCCTTTGTCATTGGCAATCTAGGCTTGGAATTCTGGGAGTTGTGGTCCAAAACATCTGGAGGGCCAAAGTTTGGACATCCCTGGTGTAAGGTGATGCTCTGGAATGCCGCTGTAGAGTGTTGCTCTGAAGAAGAGCCTTCCAGACCATCACTTCCACTACTCCGCCCTCCCCCTTAACACTGTGTCTGGCATCACGCTCCGTCTGCCTGAGATTGCATGGCAAACCATGTCCTTTGCTGGCGATCTCACCTTGGGCTCAGCAGCAGAAAATAGAGAAAGCCCAATCATTTGTTCCGGCCCCCCGGGAGAATCTTTTCAGTATTGCTGACCAGGGTTGCATTTGCTTAATTGCTTGGCTTTACAAGGAGTGACATTGGAGATGGGGAGGACATTGAGAGGAGTAGACCCTCAACCAGATTTGGGGAGGAATGGAATACTGTGTCTCCTGCTGCCTCTGAGAGGTGGAGGGGAGATGGGATGGATAAAGGCTTCAAATCAAAACAACAAAAAAGTATAACAGGCAGCCAGACCAAGCAGGGTGGCCGGTTCAGTCAGCGTTGACCATTAGAAAAAAAAAGAATATTGCATTCTGCCCACTTTGTTTGCTTTATTGCATAGGATGCAGTCTTATGCTATGATCTATTTATTAAATATCTTATTCATCACCCAGTTTAAAGTGTTTTCCGCCTGCTCTGGGTCATTGTGGGACGCCCCCATGCTCTGGGATGTCAAATCGCGGTAGAAACGACAAACGACAAACGGAAACGACAAATTTTTGAAAAATTTCACGACAAACGGAAACGACCCGAAATGGACCCGTTCCGACAAACGAAAACTCGAAACGTCATTTTTTTCTGGTCGTGCCCATCTCTATTGCTAGGAGGAAAGTAGGTGTGGATTGGGACAATATTGCTCCTCAAGTTGAAGTTGTGTATGGTTGTGTATGTTGTTGCATTGTTCCTGATCATGCACGTGCGAATATTCTTTGAGCTGGACCCTTTGTGTGGCTTTCCTGTGGCCTGTCATTGTAATGCCAGAGTATATCGGGGACAGAGCCAGGATTTCCGTTTGTAGCAGGCTTGGTTCCCATCTCTGCATCAGAGCTGTGATGTCTGTTTTGTTTCGGTCCCTGACAGGCGAACATCTGTAAGCAGGCACAGGCCTGCCAGGGTTTGGATGTTTTGACGTGTACAATGTTGAGAAAAGGGCAGGGGTGTAGAAAAAGCAGCCCTGTGGATGCCAATCATTCATTTAAATGCATTTAATCAATGCATTTAAAATTATAATGTGGAAATAGTTTACTCTAGTTGAACAAAGCATGACGTTGACTATATAGCCAGCAAGGTCACAGATGTTTAAACATTTCTGGTAACTTTATGTTAATGTTTGTGTCTTTTTTTTTTTTCCTTTGATTTTTGCCTGAAATTCTTGAAAAGGCTAACACCGCTCCCCTCTCTGAAATTGGTATTGGTAGTTCTTATAGCACACCCTCCTGGTGACCATAACAGTTTTATATTGCATTGGTCTAATGTCCTTGATGCCATAAGGTCCGTTTCGGTCTCTAGGGAAAGTCTATCATTTAGAGACTTCTGGCACTGCAGATTCTGCAAAAATTAATAGGCAAACCATTGTGAAAACATAACAACAGATTCAGGGTCTCTGACTTCCTCCCCCTGAGGTCGATAAAGTTCTGCTGGGCTCTAAGGGGAGATTCAGGGGTTCCTTGATCTCGCTTGACAGGCCTACCCTCCAGGGCTCGAGAGAGAGAGAGTGGCATGTCCATGTCCAGGCCTTGTTGTGCGTTGTTGGCAAGTGCACGTGAGGGGTCTCCATCGTGGTCGGAAGGTGACAAACCTGAAGACCCTTTTCTCTCCAGGCTGTGCCCTTGCAACTGCACGCAGGAAGACTCATGGGACACACCTGGCGGGTTGAGGGAGTGAAGAGTTTGGTTGTTATCCTGGACCCAGACCTTTCCCTGGAATCCCAGGAGGTGATCGTGTCTAAGCCGGCCTTTTACCAACTTTGGCTGATCGCCCAGATTCGCCCATTCCTGGACGAGGACCCCCTGAGGGCAGTGGCGAAGGCATTGGTGATCTCCAGGATCAACTATTGCAACGCACTCTACGTGGGGCTCCCCTTGGGGCTGATTTGGAGACTGCAGCGGGTGCAAAATGCGATGGCCAATATGGTGGCTGGTGCTGGCAGATTTGCTCGCATCATCCCCATCTTGGCTCGCCGGCATGGGTGGCCTGATGCCTCCCAAATCAGGCTCAAGGTTTTGGTTTTGGTTAACACAACCCTCCATGGCTTGGGGGCCCTGAGTATCTGGTGGACTGTATCTCCCTCAAATCAACCTGTGCCCTACCTACTAGGGCTTCCCAGGCACTTACTCTTCAGGTCTTCACCCCTAGAGAGACCCACAGAAGTTGCACGTGGTATCTATTGGGCCTTCTCTGTGGCTGGCCCAATGATTGGGAACTCCATTCCAAGTGAGGTTCACCTGGTACAGTGATGGCGAACCTTTTAGAGACCGAGTGCCAAAACTGCCATTCAAAACCCACTAATTTCTCTTCAAGAGCCAATACAGCAATTTAAACCTGAATCCAGGTGGCTGTGATGGGGCAATGCCGGGTGCCCCACAGGTAGGGCTCCGAGGGCTACCTTTGGCACCAGTGCCATCGGTCTGCCAACACTGGAAATCCCTTCCTGCCTTCAGGAGAGCCATGAAAACCTGGCTCCACAAGCAGGCCTTAGGCTAATTATTGGGTTGTTTGTGCTTAGATCTGCCAGGTGCCTATATTTTTGTTAATATCTGTCTTTTTATATTGTTATAAATTGATTTCTTTGTTTATGGTTTCTGTTCCCCCTTGTTTATGCTAATTTATTGCTGTTTGCCACCTTGAGTTGCTTTCGCCAGCGGACAGAATACAAATCATAAAACTAAAACTAAACTAAAACCTTTTTTTCTCCCGTCTCTTCCAGGTACTGAAAGACCCCACCAAACCCAAAGCCAAGGGGAATTTTTGGACCGTCGACCTGGACCGCATCCCACGCGAGGCCCTCAAGCTCCAGAACACGCCCATCTCCCGCCAGGAGGAGGGCATGTTTGCGGCCGATCTCGGCCCCTACGTTCTCCATGGCCTGCCTCTTGTTCGTTCCCCAGCCGCTGGCAGGGCGGCCCTCTCTGAGGGGAGCTCGTGCTTTCGTGCCGACGGGGCCCGGCAGTCCAGCCCCTTCAGCATCGACTCCTTGCTCAACAATTTCCAGGACGTGGGTTTGTGTGGGAAGCCCGGGGCAGGCAGTGAAGGACTACCACCACCCCACCAACACCAACAACACCAACAACAACACCCCGCTGCAGCTGGCCTGGATTTCTGGGGGCCCGTCCCAGTATTCTGTGTCTCGACGGGCCGTCCCGTTCTGCCCTGGCGCCCCCCGTGCTCTCAGCCGGCCCTCCGGACCTTCTCCTCCTCCAGTAGCCTTTCCTCTCTCAATTCCCTGTCGGCCCATGAAGGGGAGAGGGGCCGGCCAAGAGCCAAAAAGGGCCGCCACCCCAACCTCCCTGCCAAACGCCCCCGGGGGCTCCTGGACCCCGACAGCAGTGGCTCCGACTCGGAGTCCTCCTGGAGCTGCACGCCGCCCCCTTCCCTGTCCCCGTGCTGGGAGCAGCTGCCCACTTCCTACACCAGGTCCGTGGCCCCCAACGTGGTGGCCCCACCGAGCGGCGCCCCACCGTTCACGGCCTTCCCCGCGCTCCAGAGCTTGCCCTTCTGCAGCCCTCCTGCGGTGGCCTTGGCAGGTCCGATGGGCTGGGAGGTGACGCCGGGGGGAGCCCTGACCCCCGCCCCTCCCCCTCCGCTCTCCACCGACCTGGATCAGGCCATGCCTCCCAACAAGACCGTGTACGACGTGTGGATGACCCACCCGTCGGACACGGTCCACCCAGCCATCAGCAGGCCAGTCCCTTGCCTCCCGGGCGACGTGGTGGCGCCTTATGACCCCTCCTGGCAGGAGCCTTAGCCTCAGGAGTTGAGCTGGCTGCTCACAAAGGGAAACCACTCTGCCGCCACCACCACCACCACTGCCCCCATAACCCCCAGGAGGCAGCCACCAATGCTCCGACAGGGATAAATGCATGGGGCTGTCCGGGGTGGGGGTGGGGGGGACACCTCTCCTTTTCTTATGCTGGTGGTTTTCCTCCTTTTCTTTCCTGGGACGGACCGCACTCCGCTTAAAGGACGGAGCCAGGGATCTGGAAACCGCTGCTGCCACTGAAATAGAGAAAAGAGGACTTTCCCTGTTGGAAGGACAAGGCGAACTCTGTGCCTCCCTTGGCCTCTGCTCCCATCCGAGAGCGACCGGCGGGTCGGCAGATCAGCTGCCTCAGTTTACCCTCGCGCCTCTGCAGATCTTCAAGCCAGACTGGGACTGGGCCGCTCTTTCATACAGAAGGGCTGTCTCCAGATTTTCAAGGTGCCTTGGGTCCTTTTGAAGAGGTGGGTGGGTTAGAAATAGTTTCAGTAAATAAATAAACTTTTCAGATAGAGGACTGTCCTTTGTAATTTAATGCATTGTTCAGTTCAGGCTAATCCCAAACTTTTCTTGTCTCAGAATCTCTCATTAGCCAAAATCTGGAAGCTGAGTCAGGGCTACTGGACTTCTTTTTCCTTGAGAGGTAAAAACATTTCACTGCTCATCCAAACAGCTTCATCGTGTTTAGATGAGCAGTGAAACATTTCTATCTCTCAAGAGAAAAGAAGTCCAGTAGCCATGACTCAACTTTCAGATAAACTCACCTGGAGGACTGAGAATCTTCACAGACATACAACTTAGCCAAAAACTTCTGAGACAAGCAGAGATCCAAATCACCATTCATTTATTCAGCTGGATAAAGGAAGGGGTCGACCTCTCCTCCAGAATCGCGACGAACAGAGGCAGGGTACATATTTAGGTACAGAAAAGCATGAGATGCCCCTCCCCAACCAAGGCTCAGACATTCCAGTAAAGTTGAAACAGTTTCAGGCAGCTGGCAAAGCACAGTAAGGTACAGATTACAAGGCATACAGAGGAATCAACATGGCACCCCTTGGGTTCACTTGAATATGTTAGGTTTTTTTTATTAATTCCTGGTCTCAACAGCATGGTCCTTTGGCCTTCCTGGCTTAGGAAAGCTGCCAGAGCGGGACAGGGCTGGGCAGGTGGGGAGGAGGTGTGGGCCGAACGTCCTTTAGAAACATCCCCGGCAGACTTCCAGGAGGCAAAGAGGAAGAAGGCCACTGCTGAAAAAGCCCTCTTTGGATCTGGCAAGACGCAACCACGGCCTCTCGCGCTCCACTCGCTAGGCCAGGCGTTGGGAGTGGGTGATAGCTCCTTCTCAGCCCCAGGGGTTCCTGGATGAGAGGGATCCCCTTGAACTGTTTCAGTCTGGATCCAGGCTTGCTCTCCTGCAGAACTCTGTGCCGCCATGTGCTTCGCTCCGTCATGGGGAGCAGGCGAACAGCAGCAGAAGCCGCTCCACGCGGAGATGGGAGGGCTCTTTTTGGCAGCGCCCCTCTGCCTCTTGGGCGTTGCTGCCCTTGAGGTACTGGTGGTGGCTCAGCCCTACAACGAATGGGTGGCTCTTTTGCTCTGTGCCTCTCAGCTCCCCTGTGCAAACCCTCTGATTGGAGCTGGACCACTCGGGACAGAGGAGGATGGAAACAAAGGGGCACTCCGCTTTCCTCCACCCCCAGCCGTCCGTGGAAGGGCAGCCTGGGCCCAGTGGGGTTCAAGCCTGCCTTCACACCAGGCGGAAGTGGGCCCGGCCCAGCAGCAGAACTTAGTGCAGTGCCATGTCCCCTCAATGAGAGAGCCGAGGAAGCAGGATATAAGAAGAGCCATCATGCTGGATCAGGCCAAAGGCCCATCTAGTCCAGCTTCCTGTATCTCACAGTGGCTCCACCAGATGCGTTTGGGAGCGCATGAGACTAGATATCTGTCTCCTGATACCACTCCCCTGCATCTGGTCCTTGAGGTACCCCGGTTTTAAGCCTGGAGATGACACACATCTCCATCATGGTTTGTCACCTGTGATGGACTTCTCCTACATAAATCTGTCCAATCCCCTCTTGAAGGCATCCAGGCCAGATGCCATCACCACATCCTGTGGCAGGGAGTTCCACAGACTAACAACACGCTGGGTTAACAAAAAAAAAATCCTTTGTTCTCACTCTCCCAGCCCTCAGTTTGAGTGGATGTCCCCTAGTTCTGGTAGGACTTGTCTCCTTAGGAGAGAGAGAGAAAGACCTTTTGTTGGACCTCTCCCACTGGCTTGGGGTGGGTGGGGGAGTCTGGGAGCTGTAGTCCATGGGATAGCAATATTTGCCTTGCCCCCGGGCACTGGCAACCCACGCTATGCCACTTGCCTTCTGGCCCATCTCTCTGGATGGGGCTTGTTTTTGAAAACCCAGGCCACAGGGACACGGTCCTTGGTTACAGGCCAGCAGGATTGGTGTGACCTGTGCTAGGCCTGCCTGGCTCCATCTCTGCTGTCCTTCCACCAGCAAGCCAAGACCTTTCTCTGCAGGCAAACTTTTCCTGAGTGACCAACTGTCTAGCATACAATAAGCCGTGAGATTCCTGGCCTAGGGTGGTGTGGGTGGAGGCGAGGGATGGTCCTCCAGGGCACATGGGGTGCCAACCTTTCTGTTTGATATGAAACACCTCTAATCTACAAAAGGGACAGATGCGGCTGTGAAATTATGACCCTTTTCTCAAGGGCGCCAAGATGTCTTGTGGGGTTTAGCTCCCACATTGCCCAGGGCAGTACATACACCCCCACAACCCTCCCCTTTGACTGAGATGAGGCAGGAGAGACCACCCTGAATCTGCCCCAAATAGGAGGAGAAATCTTATTTCCTCGCCTGAAGGGCCCAGCCACATCACGCCCCCAGCAGAAAAAGAGAAAAGCCCTGGGAAAGAAGAGGCACCAAGGAGGCCACCAGGAGCAGAGGTTAAACTGCACTACTACAATGAAGAATCTGCTCAGCACTGGGGTTCAATCCTAAGCAACACACCTTGGATTGCTTTCTCTTAGAAGGAACCACCTGGTGATTCTGTGAAACCAGGTGGCTGCATTTCAATAAAGCGATCCTTTAAAATGTGGCCATTTCCCCAGGTGGCTCCATTTTATTCTCTTAAAAGTCCTCCATCACCAGACTGAAGTGGACATTTCAAGAAATACTCGCAAGAAACAAGTTTTGTGAAATAAAGTATTTATTTGGTACATTTCTAGTGAGGGACCTCTATTCTGGGCCACTTACAACACAAGAGAAACAAAAAGACAACAATATGTAAGCAGAAGCAAAAAAAAAAAATGTCCCTATAGTAGGGTTATTGCACTGAAATAAATAAAGTTAACACCTTTGCAATGATCTGTACATAGGTAGTGCAAGGAAGAGAAGGCTGGTGGGCCTTAAAGTGGCACAAATGCAGGTGTAGGAGAGACCTTGGTTAGACCTCGAACTCAGGGCCAGAAGTGCAAAAAGAGGCCTCAGAGAGGCGGCAGATCATGTGTCGTTTCCCCACCCCACCCTCCCAGTCCTTTAGGAAGGATGTCCACGTGTCATGGCTGGGTAGGAGGAAGAAGGGGGGCAGGGGCAAACGGTGGGGGCCCACAAGGTTGGTCCACCTTGTCAGAGGCTCTACGGAGCTGCAGGGCACCCCAGGGGAAGGAAGGGGGCAGGGGCAGCTGCCAGAGTCATGCAACAGGCAGGGGCCAGGCAGGTGGGTGGGCAGAGAGTGCTTGTTATAGAATCATAGAGTTGGAAGAGACCTCGAGGGCCATCTAGTCCAACCCAATGCCATGCATGCCCTCATGTGGTCGTTCATTCAGGGAAAGCCTGCCTGAAGAGAAAGGCCTTTGCCTGCTTGGGAAACGACAGCAAAGGCCAGGCAAGGCTGGCATCTAGTGGGAGGGAGTTCCAAAGTCTTGGTGCAGTAACAGATAAGTCCTTCTCCAGTGTCTCCATCAGACAGCTTGTGCAGGCGGTGGGACTGAGAGAAAGCAACCCCCTCCAACGACCTTAACACCTGGACAGGCTGATAAATAACTTTCCTTAGAATCACAGAATCATAGAGTTGGAAGAGACCTCAAGGGCCATCTAGTCCAACCCCCTACCATGCAGGAACCCCCATCACAGGACTCCTGACAGGTGGCCATCCAGCCTCTGCTTAAAAATCTCCAAAGAAGGAGACCCCACCACCCTCCTCCTTTGGGGCAGCATATTATTCCACTGCCAAACAGCTCTAACCATCAGGAAGTTCTTCCTAATGTTCAAATGGAATCTCTTTTCCTGTAGTTTGAGTCCTAGTCTCTGAAGCCATGGAAAACAGACCTGTTCCCTTTTCAATGTGACATCCTTTCAAATATTTAAACATAACTATCATACCCTCCCTCAGCCTTCTTTTTGTAAGGCTAAACATTCCCAGCTCCCTAAGCCGTTCCGCATGAGACATCTCTTCCAGACATTCAACCATCCTGGTCGCCCTCCTCTGGAAGATTGTCAACATCCCTTTTAAATTGAGGTGCACAGAACTGGACAAAGTACTCCAGGTGAGATCTGTTCAGAGCAAAATAGTGGTACTGTGTATGGACTGGGTTCCTGGAAGGACCAAGGGGCAGGTGCTCAAGAAGGGGCAGGATGTGTGTCCCAACCAGGGGTGGAGGGCACCATGGAAGGAAGGAGGGGGCGGCTGCTCCCAGGGAACTAAGGGGGGCAGCTGGCACCCCAGGGGGTTGGGAGGAGGAGGAGGAGGAGGCCAGAGGGGCAGCGTGGGGACAGCTGCCCTGGGGGGATCTGGCCAAGGCCTCTGGGGCAGGGAAGCGGGCCCTGGGGGCCTTCTGGAGTTTGGAAGGGGGTTCTCGGGGTCTGCCTTTGGGGACCTCCGCATCAGGGCCTCAATGGTGAAGGCCTGGGGCTGAGTGGGGGGCTGCTCGGCCCCTCTGTGGGCACTGGGGAGGGAGGGCTGAGGGGTGTAGGGGTGGCCCCCCAGGACAAAGGGGGCCAGGTCGGGGGCCAGGGCTCCTCCGGGCTGGCGAGAGAGGGGTGTGTTCTGCAGCTTGAGTGCTCCAGGCGGGATCTGGGCCACGTTGACACGCCAGAAGTTCCCCTTCGACTTTGGGTTGGTGGGATCTTTCGGCTCCTGCAGCAGGAGAGAAGAGGGAGGGAGGGAGGGAGGGGGTGAGCACGGAATGGGCTGGGGAGGGGCTGCTTTTCATCAGAGGGGGTCCCCCCAAGACAGCCCCCTGCCTGCACCCAGAATCCTCCCCCTTTAATGGAACCACTGAGAGGACTGCCCCAAACCCCTTTCTCTATCCTCCCCCCCAGTTTGGTTTCCCCAGGGGTGCCTTCCAAGTCCCCAGCCCCACAAGGAGTCTTCCGTCTGCCCTAGAGATGGAGCAGAGGCCTCCTTGTGGTCTCCTCCTGAGTAGGGTCTAGCTCTCCCCCCAGGGACGGTCAGGGGCCAAATCCTGCAGGTGGGATTTCAAAGGGGCTGTCTGAGCCCCATATCAGGTGGGCGCTGGGAGGGGCTCCGGCACCAGGGCTACATAAAGCAGCCTTCCTGGGCCTGAGAGCTGCTGGAAGCCACTTAACCCCGGAGACATTTGGGGAGAGGGCTCCCTGCCAGGCTCCTCAGCCCCTCGCTCTGTACCTCCCCGGAGTGCCTGGAATGTGCCTTCCCCCCTGCCCTGCGCCTGGAGACCCCACAGCTGCTTCGCCAGCCTGCCCTCTCCTTTCCCAGCATGGAGAAGCCTTGAGCCTGGGTGGAAGAGGACCAAAAGATGCCCCTCCCTGGGGTGAAGGAGGATGCCCCCCCCAAATTTATATAATATAATAACCCTTATTGTCAGCGTACAACCCGTGTACAGCGAAATTGACTGAGCCTCCCTCCTTCTCCCCCCCAAAAAACAACATCCCACTTAAAAGCCACTCAATCTGATTTCACACTGTGTGCTTGCTGCACAACTTGCCGGCCCCACAAGTCTATCACGAGTTATCATATCTCATTCAATAGTCTAACAGCCCACAGATATAAACTGTTTTTTAGCCTGTTGGTACGGCTTGCTATACTTCTGTATCTCCTATGCAAGGGTAGGAGAATAAAGAAGTGCTGACCAGGGTGTGAATCCTTCCCTGATGATTTTCCTTGCTCTTCTAAGACAGTGGTCTCAGGGGGCAGCCCATGATGTTTTGTGCTGTGTTCACTACCCTCTGTAAAGTCTTTCTGTCCGCAGCTGTCAAACCAGCCTACCAGACAGTGATGCAGTATGTGAGGACACTTTCTATTGTAGACGGGTAGAAGAAGGTCATCAGTTGCTGTTCCAGTTGTTCTTCTGCAAGAGCCTGAGGAAATGGAGTCTCTGTTGAGCCTTCCTGGTCACCCAGGTTGTACTAATTTTTCAGGTAAGATTCAGGAATTTAAAGGAGGAAACTCTCTCCACACAGCCTCCCAGGATATACAATGGGGCAAGTTCCTCTCTTTTCCTCAGGAAGGCCAACACCATCTCCTTTGTTTTGCTGATATTTAGGTGCAAATTATTTTCTAGGCACCATGAGGGTCATTTTTGGACCCTCCCCCCTGTATACTGATTCCTCCACCTGTAATAAGACCCATTATGGTAGTATCATCTGCAAACTTAATGATTGCAGTGGATGGGTCAGATGCTACACAGTCATAAGTATACAATGAACACAGGTAGGGACTAATCACACAGCCCTCCTTCTCTCCTCCTCTTCCCTTTACCTGGAAAAGGCAGGAGTTTGAGGAGAGATTGTGGCAGGTGGACTCCTTCCACCCGAGGTAGTTTTCCTCAAAGGCGAAACAACCGGCAGATTTTCCTCAACGATCTGGAAGAGGAGAAAAGGGGGGTTTTAAGGCAGGAAGGGGTGTATTGGGTCCTGGACTGTGCCCTCTTTCCTCCAAGGCCAGGGACCTGCCTTACCGAGCTCGCCCAACCTGTGGCACGCACGCACGCACGCACACGCACACGCACACACGCACACACACACACACCTTGGTCTGCTTCCACCCGCCCCTCCTTGCGGGACCCAACCCAGGCATTGCCCGCTGGAAACCAGGGGTGAGGTTGCAAGAGGAAAGTCTCCCCCGGTCCGGCAATTTCCCCAACGAAGCGGCCGAGGGCGAGGAGGAGAAGGAGCCCCCCCTCCGTCCCCGTTCTGCCCCATCCTCTGCCTCCCCCCCACGGGCCGAACGTCCCGCTTGGAAGGCGCCCCCCCCCGCGCAAAGACCCCGGCGAAGAGACAGGCGCGGGGCAGCGGAGGCGGCAGCCAAAGGCCGGAGGGAAAGGCGTCGAGAGAGCTGTCCGGGGAAAAAAGGAACTTCTCCAAGCCCCGGGACGAGGGGTCCGGCTGGGGTGGGGGTGGGGGGTGCTCCTCCGGGCCAGCTCCCGGCAGGAGGCAGGCTAGATTTCACTCGTTCTCCGCACCCCCCCTCCTTGCTCGTCGTGCAACCCCCGACGGGGAGCCTGAAAGCTCCTCGGGGGTGGGGTGGGCGAACGCCTCTTGTGTGTCGCCTCCCCCGCCGCCCTCCCCCTTTCTCCTCCCCCCCAGCAGCACAGGGGGGGGCTCCTCTCGGACACTCCACCCCCCCACACACACACACGTGCGCGCCTTCGGGGCTCTGTCCCTCGGGAGCTGGGAGGACGGAGCCGAGCGGGCGCGTCGTGCATCGCCGGGGCCAGGAGGGTTCTCGCCCGAAGAGAGCCCAGGAGAGCCGGGCAGAAACCAAGCGGGGCCCGATCCACCTCCCTTCCCCGCCTCGCCCATTTACTTCGGCCAGCCGCAGCCTCTCTCCCGAGCAGCGCTGGCCTGGATGACCAGGGCGATGAGGGTCAGGAGAGAAGGGGGGGCTTGGCGTGGCGCCGGGACTTCTTGGCCAGCGCTGTCTCTGCTGGGGAGGGAACAGGGCGTCCCTCCGAATGGGGCCCCCCCTGGCCGGGTGTAATATCCAGTAGTGGGTTCAACAGGAACAACGCCAGCTCCAGGTACAATTTATTCCAACGTGATATGTCCCCCAAATACACCTGGAGACAAACATTCACTCCCGGCCAATCTTCCTCCCATTTTCCTGTTAAAGGGAACTCTCCCATTAGGAGGACTAGATAACCCATAACTCTTTTTCACCTGGCCAAGACACAACACCGAGCGCCCCTCGCTGGGTGCGGGAAGAGGCGCGGGGCTGGCTGGCGAGGGTGCTTGGCCATGTCAGAAAAGAAAGCTTGGGAAGTGGCCCCCTCTTCATGGATCCAAGGCTTTAAATCTGCCATTCAGATGCAGATGGTGGGGGGGGGCAGACCCTGGGGCACCAGGTGGGGCGCGGGCGGGGCTCCTATCAGCAATTTAAAGCAACAAATATATAATATTTACTTGTGCTTGACACAGAGCAGTGCAGCAGTAACGTAGATAAAATGTCAGTATTGATATAAAGGGTTGCAGAGTTAGTCTATCAGAAAGACAATGACAATGAATAGAGTAAAAACTCATATATTCATATATATATCAAAATATACACAGCATAACAACCAAGCATTATATACAATATAGCAAACAGACAAACAGAGTGTGGGGTAAACTGTTCTCACCATAACAGTCCCCCAGTAACAAATGGCAAGCTAGTGCTTTTTATAATTATTCAGCACTCATAAGATCTGATGCAATCACTAATTAACAATCTGATGCAATCTGATCTAACCATTACAAATCATGATGTTATAATCAGTTCCACCTGCACTTCATCACTTAACATGCCTGTGATTACTAGTCTCTAACACTTGTGAATTAACATCATGACACTGCAGAATCTAACTGCCTCCATTTTACAATTCACTTTACACATTCTGTTAAATATACATAACATATGTTTTATCAACTTTTTACATATCTTGACACCCTTCCTATATTTAACAGATTTCAACTCCTAGCCTTTTTTAAAAACATACATGTTTATCTTTACACAAAGGCTTTGTAAATATGTCAGCATAATTATCAACACTTGTACAATATTTCAATACAATCAAATGTTGTTCTCTGCAGTCCTTCACATTCTGGTAACGGATCCCAATGTGCTTGCTTCTGGATCCAACCTTCTGATTCTGTGTTAATTGGATACACGAAAAAGAATCATTATACACTTTGACTGGTAGTTTTACATTTACATTCACATCCTTTAACAACTGTACTACCCAGGTTAACTCACAACACAAATCACTCACAGCCCCATACTCAGCTTCTGTAGAAGAACACGAAATGTACCTTTGTCTTCGGGCTTTCCAGACAATTAGTGAGTTACCTAAAAATATGGCATATCCAGACATTGACCTCCTTTCTGGACTTGAACCCCAGTCAGCATCTGCATAGCTAATCAAATCAGGATTATCACATATGGATATTTTCAACTTTTCTTGCATTGTTCCCTTAAGATATCTCAAAACATGCTTTATACCTTTCCAATGCTTCATCAACAAATACTATCAATATCAAAAAACCTTTTGTGTACAAGCAACCTATTTCTCTTGCAAAATGTCCTTTGTTTTCTGGTGCCATCCACTGGTGCATCCACTTGCCGTTCCTTCAGAGACATATGCTCTTTGTCCATGGCCCATCATCCACTGCTTCCTTTCTTCTCCAGGCATCAGCAGCACATCTTCATAATTCTGTGGCTTATGGGATACATAATTCACAACAAACCTTTCAGGTGGCACTCCTTTGTTGGATCTTGTAGATTTTCTGAGCAACACTGGCTCCTCATCTTCCACCTTTTCATCATACAATGATGTAGACTCCCCTCCATCACTGGCAACCTTCTTAACCTCAGTGTGGGGACAAATGCTTGGCAAAAACACTTCATTATTAGCATGTAGATCTTCCCAATTTCTCTGTTCACAAAATGTTGCAGACCTGCTAATATAAACTTTTCCATGACTGTCACAAAAACGCCAGGATTTAGCTGCAGGCTGAAAACCAATAAATATAAGCTTTCTTGACTTTGGGCTATTTTTGTGTCTATACCTTTTTGGAATTAATACCTGTGCTTCAGAGCCAAATATATGAAGATATTTGATTGAAGCTTTCTTTCCATGCATTAGAGTATATGGAACTTCATTCACAGCTGAACTCCACACTCTATTAGATACATAATTTGCATATTTCATTGCCTCAGCCCAGTAACCTCTGGGAAGTTTTGCATCAGTCAACATTGCATTCATTATGTTTTGAAGAATTCCATTCTTCCTCTCAGCTAATCCATGCTCAGCAGAAGCAGCAGGGTTAGTCAATCTGTGTTTCACCCCTTTCTTTTCTAAATAGTCAACAAACTGCTTTGCTAAAAATTCGCTGCCTCTGTCACTTTGTACAGCTAAAATTTTCTGCTTGTACTGTCTTTCTGCCATCTGAAACCATTTCCTAAATACAGCACTCACTTCACTTTTGTGCTTTATTATGTAAACCCAAGAATAACGTGAATAATCATCTGTTATCACAAGGCAGAACCTGGCACCACCAAATGAATATGCCATGGGTCCAATCACATCAATATGTACCAGCTGTAGAGGTTGATGTGACTTTCTCAAACTCTTTCTTGATATGGGAGCAGACTTCACTTTTGTGCCTTTACAAAAATGGCAATCTAAAAACTTTTTACAGCTTTGCACAGACCCATGTTCCACATGTTGCAGAGTTTTCCTAATGCTTTCAAAACTTAGGTGCCCTAATCTTCTATGCATCAGATGTATGCATTTGTCATGTAGAGGCTTATTTTCAACCATATTCAAAGATTTCACAGAAGTGCTTATCATAAACAAATTGTTTTGGAGCCGTCCAGTTGCTATTGTTTTCCCATTCTTTACAATCTTGCAACTACTCTCACTGAACTGTACATGAAAACCTTGTTTTACAAGCATAGGCACACTCAATAAATTATTCTTTAAAGACGGTATATACAGGACTTTATCAAAAACACATTTGAGAGGTTTGAAAAATATATTACCTTCACCACAGACTTCTGCCTGAGTCCCGTCTGCCAATGTTACATTTCTAGATTTAAACAAAGTTAGTTTTTCAAACAGACATTTCTTGTTTATACAATGAATGCTGGCTCCCGAATCTACAATAAACAATTCCTGCTTTGAGCCCTCCTGTTCATTATCATTAATTACAGACAGCTGGTGACCTTCACTCTTCCAGCTTGTGCCGGCATTTTTTCTTTGCCTTTGCCGCTTGTTTACCTTATCACAGAAACGAAAAACATGTTGGTCACTCCCACAATTGTAGCATTTCCTTACTACTTGAATTGTTTCTCCAGAAACTTGAGCAGGCTTTTTATTTACTTTAGAATCAGTCCTTCTTGATTCTTCCTGCTGCAGTCTTAACTGGATATATGAGACAGACAATTCATCACTCTTCATAGCTTCTAATCCCATTACTAAATTGTCATATGACTCATCCAGGCTTGACAATATAACAAGGCATTTGTACTCCTCTTCATGATTTATGCCCACTTCAGACAATTGCTGAAATATACTATTTACTTTCCTTATATAATCAGAAATAGTTTCACCTGGGCTTTGCCTTGACCGGAACAACTTTTTCATTAGAAATACCTTACTCCCAGCTGTGTCCTTGATGTGAGCTGCTCTGAGAAACGACCAAGCCTCATAAGCCGTTTTTGCTTCCTTCACATAAACGAACTGCATTTCTTCCAAGGACAACATTATAATCGCCAAGGCTTTTTCATCCTTCTTCAAATCTTCCTCATCAGCTTCCTCATCAAGCTGTTTATCTACATACTGATAGAGCTCATGGAAGATCAAGAAATGCTTCATTTTCAGACACCAATTCAGGAAATTACTGTCAGAGAGCTTTACAAGAGGCATTGAAGATAGATTTATATTTGCCATTCTCGCTGATAGTGCTGGCTCCTTTATCTGCCGTTCTTACAACACTTTTTTTCAGCTTCTTCGGCAAATATTTCCTCAGCCTCCTCAGCTTTCATTCAAATCACACTCTGTTTTGCTTGGCTTGTCCTTATCAGCTGCTTTTCTTCTCCGCTCGCATTCCAAGCCTCAGAAAGAAATTCTTTGCAGCTCTGCTTTGTCTCCGTTCCAACTCCAACCTGTTTCCTCTGCAAAAACACAACTTTACACAACACACACTTTATCTATACAGGTACAACAAAACCCATCAGGCAGCTGACGCAGCTGGGCCCATAACCCTATCAGCAATTTAAAGGCAACAAATATAATAATTATATTTACTTGTGCTTGACACAGAGCAGTGCAGCAGTAACGTAGATAAAATGTCAGTATTGATATAAAGGGTTGCAGAGTTAGGCTAACAGAAAGACAATGACAATGAATAGAGTAAAAACTCATATATTCATATATACATCAAAATATACACAGCATAACAACCAAGCATTATATACAATATAGCAAACAGACAAACAGAGTGTGGGGTAAACTGTTCTCACCATAACAGTCCCCCAGTAACAAATGGCAACCTAGTGCTTTTTATACTTATTCAGCACTCATAAGATCTGATGCAATCACTAATTAACAATCTGATGCAATCTGATCTAACCACTACAAATCATGATGTTATAATCAGTTCCACCTGCACTTCATCACTTAACATGCCTGTGATTACTAGTCTCTAACACTTGTGAATTAACATCATGACACTGCAGAATCTAACTGCCTCCATTTTACAATTCACTTTACACATTCTGTTAAATATACATAACATATGTTTTATCAACTTTTTACATATCTTGACAGCTCCCAATTAGCACAGCCAGGCTAATCACCAGCAGAGGCAGGAGGGATGGGGGCAAATCAGCAAGTCAAGGCCTTGCAAACCACACCAGGATGGTCTGGGGAGGCTGCCCTCTGGGGATTGGCGCCTGGAAGCCTGTGGATTCCGAGGGTCCCCGGGTCACTGGCAGGAAATGGATTTGCCCCCCTGGCCCTGGGGGTCTCTGCAAGGCTCAAGGCCAGGCCGCTCATCCTGGGCCTGCTTTCCCTGCAAAGAGCCTCTGCCCCACACATGAGGGGGGGCAGCCTTGCCACGAGAGGCGCAGGGGGGGAAGAAAGTCCCCCCCCTGGACTGGAACACAATGGGTGAAGCATCTCCTGTTCTTGGCCTGTTACCCAGTTGGAGGTCAGTGTCCAGAAGCTGACGTCCCTTCCAGGGTTCCCTTAGCAGGATTTCCAAGAGGAGGTTAGGTGTGATGGTTGCATTTCCAACCTTACTTTGGGGTTTTTTCAATGGCCCCCTTGGGGATCCGAACCCTAGACTCCAGGTGTCTGAGTGGCGCTTGGCCTGCCCTGGCCCTCCCTGGCCAGACAAGGTTTGGGCCCCGTTAGGCTCTGTGGCCTTGGGCCCTCGTTGGCTGTGGAGATTCTGTGATCCCAGGCCCTGATTTCAGGGTCCCCACCCTACTGGGTCACCCCTTTGCATGTGGGCAGGTCCAAGCTCTCCTCCAGCCCCTTCTTTGGCCCTGGAGGCTCTCCGCAGGATCAGGCCCTCCTCAGGTAGGGCCTGATCCTGCTGAGGACAAGGGGCTCCCAGCAACCCCCTTCCAGCCGCACAGACCAAGGCTGGCCTTTCAGAGGGAGATTCTTGGTTCCTGTGTGACGGAACCATCATGGGTTTTGTGGTCTTATTTTTTTTCGGGGTGGGTGGGTGTTAGTTTTTGACACCCACCATCCTGTTTTAGGCACTGGGTGTTGGTGATTTATTCTCAAACAGCCAGAGGGCTTTGGCCTTCTCAGGCAGTAGCAAACCCCATTAGTTTCCATAGAGTTTATTCTCAGGGTGAAAGGAACAGGAATGCCGGGTCCACTGCCTGCAGGCAGAGGCACTGCAAAATGCAATGAGCAGTCTGGGTCTCAAAGACAGGAAAGAGATTTATTTGGTTGACAACCAGAGAAATCTCACTTGATGCAAAACAAGTGAGAAGTCCACTGAACAAAGGAAATGCAATGTATTTTATAGACTTACAATCACTCTTCTTCCCCCGCCCGTCCGATTCTGCGTCATACACATCTGTTATATACATCAAACATTAATTGACATCTTAGGCAATTTATTTTGTATTCCTGACACCAATTAAATGTATTCTTTGGGTCCGTAATTGCCATGTTTGATCTAACTTACACAGGCTGGGAGTGCCTGTCCTTGGTATCATCTTTGCCAGGGAGGCGCTCCAGGTGAGCTCACAAAGAGAGAAACAGAGATAAGATTTTCTTGGACGGCTGACTACATGTTAATTAACTGTGTGTAAGATAAATTGGCCTCTATACAGCTACAACTTAATTGACGTCCTTGGATTCATTGCGCTTGCTCAGAGACATTCCAGATCTACAACGGATGTCTCTCTTTTTAGTGGTCTGCCTTGCCGGAAGGCTTTGACCAAAAGTTTGTTTTGCAGGAATCAAGGTTCGTCTTGTGACATAAGAATATACATGTGGAGTGCTGAGTGGATATCACTATCTTTAAATATATAATTTGTGTCATTTGTGTGGCTATATATAGCTTGGAATACATTGCTATTGAATACATGAGGATTGTCAATGCCTGGGGGGTTACTAAAACAGCTACAGATGCTTGATCAATACCCTTCACTCCCCCCTGAACGAGTTTTGGGAATTTACGGCAGTAAATTACCCAGAGGCTGTTCCTCTCGGCTCCTGTTATAGGCTTGCAAGGGACAAATAAACACATCAAAGGTGCAAATACAAAAAAGAGCGAATATTGCTTGATTTTCCCTTCATACCATTCCCTTGGGGCTCAGGGCTCAGGGAGTGACCCTTCATTTTCCTGACAAGTGTTAGGCAGTTCTGCCGTGAGAACTTTTCCAATCCCTTTTCCCGAAAAGGGCTTGCTGACACATTTCCCAAAAAATGAATTATCACAAAATGAATTGTGGCGTCTCATGGTAGGGGACGCACTGAATAAGTGTATGACAAAGAAATACCCCTTAATTCACTAGGGCACTTTCCATAGTCAAATGCCAAGTTAACAGATAAAGTTTGGCAATGTCTGGGATTTAAAAAGTCCCTCTGGTCAGACCCACAGACTGCAATGGATGGATGCGTTCCACGGACCACAGCATTGTAATTTCCCCTTTGGAGAATTGTCATGTGGTCGCAGCAGCTTCTAAGGTAGTCTCCTAGGGCATGTTATTTGCCTCTCAGGGATATCAAATTCTCAACGTTTAAAGGGGCTGACACAAGAAAGCTTGGGAACATTGTGATAAACTTGGAAGGTTTGCAACCTCGGGCTCATTGCCTGATGTATCATGCCTTAATATGTGGCAATCTGGCTGAAAAGCCTTGAAGTCTCTTATGCAAATCAAATACTCATGAGGAGAAATGTTATAGTAGGCCTACAATTCTCCTGTGCTTGCCCGAGTGAAAATATGGGCAAGGCTGTGTTGCCAGCATACCTTTTCGGCTGACAAAATGGCTTTAGACTGACGAATCAGTTCACCTTGAAATATGGTAGTCCATACTGTCATTCTTCATACAGAATACATAAACATTGGCACCTAGTTTCATAAAAGATCAATAACATGGTGTGCAACCCTCTTGGATGTGTGGTATGCATAAAACCCAAGTTATAGCAGGCTTTACAGAATTACCTAGTTGTTTTTGCATACAGGATAGCCCAGATGATAGACATTAGCAATGATACTAGATAAGGGTTGCATACATAGAGTAAAGGCTAAAAGAGCCATAAATCACACCTAGATGGTGCTTAGAAAAACCCATTTTGAGCAATAAACAATAATCAATAGTTAAATTCTCATGGTAAAGTCATGAATGAGCCGTTGAAATCCGGTCAGAAATATCTCCGTGACTGACAGTTTACACACAAAAAAATCTGCCCTGTAAACATGAGGCAAAGATTAGTTCATCAGTGTCTTTGGTGAAGAAAATAATGTGTAGATAGCTACTTTATAAAGCCAGTGTCCTTTGGTGTAAAGTCTCGTGAACATCAATGTGGTGCCAAAATTGCATAGAAAGTCAAGTCATAGTCTCTTGCACTCAATGCTTGTGGGTAAAAAGTCTTGCCCACACTGGTCGCCATGACTGTGAGTGCCTTTTACCTTCTCCCTTCCATCTGGAACAAAAGGGGTGCACATGTTTTCACCTGGGGCTGGGCTGTAACAGGACATATGATTATCATAAACAAAACAGCTAACATTCCTGGTCCTCTGGGCATTATAAACAGAATGGCTAGTGTCCTTTATACTCTTGGCATCTCCCATAGTCTGCATTTCTAGTGGCAGTGTGACTACCATACAAATTATAAAGGCAAGAGGTGCCACGATCCATACCCAGACCGGTGCTTCTTAAAACATATTGACAATAAAACAATGCCAACAAACAATAACATGCTGCAGAATATTCTCAATTTTCGAGACCAGGCAACAGGATGATATAATTTTGGCTCTATAGGCGACAGTGCGCCAAGAAGTGCCAATTTGTCCTGGTGTGTGTTGGGGGCTGAGATGCTTGCGTCGCTCAAGAAGAAAATGTGTAGACAGCCATAAGTGTACAGTCTGGCACACATTGGCATCTGCCAAGGGCTTAAAAACAGTGATGATTTCACCAGATTCAAAAACAGCCACTTCTCTGTTCTGACGAAAAGGGTATAAAGGGGTTAAGTTGCAGATCTGTTGGCCGTACTTCAAAATAAAAGTCAGTGGCTGTTTCAGACCCACTCTCTCCCCCCATAAACAAACAGAAAAAAAGAAAAAGAGGCAGGAAGACAGGATTTTAATCTGTCATCCTGAGTTGAAAGTGAATCTGCAGGCTGCTTCGGGACCCTCCGAAGCGTCAAACGCACGCCGTCATCTGGGGAAGGATGGGCAAGGATGCGATGACCACAGATCTAATTCGCGTCGATTCCCTCTGTCCTGGTCGATGCTGGCTGAAGGTCGTCACTGGTCTGGTCCTCCTCTGGTCTGGTTCACTCCGCCCAAAGGTGCCGATGTCGCTGGCCCGAGACGCCCGCGTTGGATAAATCCATGGGGTGAAGTCATCGCGACGATGGCGGTTGGGCAGCAGGACGGCAGAAAGGGGGTGGTTTCCACTGGAGCCTCATCGCACGCTGGCTTTAACCTCTCCGTCTGGCGGTGCCCGACGCTGCGTGGTGACGGGGGTGGTGGCGGCGAGGGGCCTCACAAAGGGGTCCTCAGCTTGGCATCCACGAGCAGCGCCATCAGCCTTCCAACCCACAGCGACCCCTCGACCTGGAAACGATGAATGGATGGGCTCCTTCCTCCAGGGTCCATCTGTTGGGGGGGGGAGACAGACACACACACAAACACACACAAATACATACAAAAACGGCCAAGCAATCTGCAGATCATGGCCTTGTTCTCCAGGTGTGATAGTTCTAGATGCTGTACACTGTGTGCAGATTTCAATGGCACAGTGTAGCGCAGTCTATCTGAGAGTCTCGAGAAGGAAGAAAAAAATGTCACAAAAGGCAAATGTCCTGCAGAATGGGGTATTCCATTTTGTAAAACAAGCATATGAATGAAGGGGGGGTGGCCAAATGTTCGGAAACGTCGTTTGGTCATAATACACATGTTCACTTCAGTAGTTTTCAAAAAGTTGAACTTGAAACAATGTGTCACTATAACAAAGTAATAATGTGCACTACAGAGCTGTTCTTTAAAAATAGGGAATCTCGCCCTTTACATGGAGTTTCATGTGCAGAGAGAAGAAAAGATTTAAAGTCCGCTTGAAAAGGCTCCATTTTCCTTCAGAGGAACTCTGAAACCAGGTGTGGATTAAAGCCGCAACAACCTGCTATTTACATTTTAATAGTTGAGGCGAGCCTTTTACCGCCCAGGGCAAAAAAAAAAGATATTCTCCTGTAGTGAATTAGTGGTAAAGAGTCATTGAAATAACAAGTCAATCCACCATCCCTGTATCTGTTGATCTTCCAAAAACCTAATTAAGAAACGTGCGTATTGTGCTGAAAAAGCAAGCTGCCCTAAGTTCCCGTTTGGAAGCCTGCTTTAAATGCAACGCTTTTGGTTTGACATGTGCATTACTTCAAGGGCAAAAAAAAAAATGTGTGCAAGGAAAGCTCACAAATAAGGGGGGCGTCGATTTGGCGTCACGTCCTAAAAAAAAAATGTCAGTTTTCTCCTCTGTCCCTTTTCTTTCTGAAGCCAAAGAGGGAAGCTTATTTTTCGGCAACAAGATTCATGCTTCCTATTCCTTACACGAGATTTGAGTTTGCTTCCGAGGGCTGAATTAACTAAACAATAGACCCCTCTCTCTCTTTCTGGGGACAAAAATGCCGTAAGCCTGCTCGAAGCCTCCTCCCTTCTTTTAAGGTGGCACGGAAAATTATGTTGGTTTCTGTAGCTGGTAAGGGGGACCTTCTATTCATTGTCCACAAAGGTTACTGGCTTGTGGCTTTTAGGGTCAGTTTATTTTCCTTCGCTATGCATTCATTTGGTTGGTGTGTTCAATATAAGTTTTGTGTCCAAGCTCTGTCAAGTGGCTTGGGAAATCGTTCTAAAAACAAAAATCAACACATTGCTTTATCATCCCATCCAGGGGCTTGAAAATCGTAACTTGATGTGTAAAATTTCTCCCTCTCTTTCTCCACCCTCATATCCACGGGGAGGCAGATTATTTATGGGTATTATTTAATTCCTTTTGAAGTACATGGAATTTCAGTTCGTATTTTCCCCTCTTACTATTGTTGTGGTGGAGGCAGGGCTGAATAGTTAGCTCTTTAAAAAAATTCCTGCTTACTTTAAGGCAACAGTTTGCTCTAGGGTAAAAAAATATTTACTAGAACCTTTTCCCACTGTTCCTCTGTCCTTAAAATGGTAGACTCGCGCAGTTTTTGGCGCTTTTTCTGTTAGTGTTTCAAAAAGTTCTGATTTGGATATTTGTTGGCAGGGAAACGACATCTTTCGTTTGTTCCTGAGAATCTCCCTGTGTTTGAAATTAAATTGCCTTGTTTCTGTCAAATGTTCCTAGTCGCTGTTGGGGGGGGGGGGGAAGGCGTTTATTCTACTCCCTATATGAGATCTGGATGTGGCCAGCCTCCAGAGTTGGCATGGGCCCCTATACAAATTCCCTGCTTCTGATTATTTGGAGCTCAGAAATAACATCTCTGCCAATCTCCTCATGTTGTGCATAGCGAACATTAGGTCTTTTTAAGGCTTCTATATTCAAGCATTTGGGCATTGGCGTAACGGGATGGAAGTACCTCCGGAACGCTTGAAAAATGGAATTCAGGGTGGCGCGCCCTGGGCTCCCGTCTAGCGCTGTCTGTTCCCTCCGTTCTCCTTCCTCTCCTCCAGTTTTCTCAATATCGTTCCTGTCCATTCCTGTCTCCGTCTTCTTACCCCACTCTGCTGCACTTTTTCTGTCCATTTTCTAACTATTTCTCCTCATCTTTCCTTCATCTATTCATTTCTTTTGCTCATTTCTCGGGTCCCTTCCTCTGGTTTTGGGGCTACATTCTCCCTCTTCGTTCCTTTAGCGGGTAGAAAAAGTTCGGACTGCCAGAAATCTTGGGGGTTGGAGAGGGGATTTCTGCCCTGTTCTAGGGCACACGGGGTGGAGGAGGCTGTCTTGGGGTTTTTCTGGTGTAGTTGGTAAGGAGTGATGCTGAATCGCTTGGTTCTCATTCAGAGGCAGCTTACTGCCCGATGTTTTAAACTGCTTGCTGCTTCTTTAAGGCATAAAATTGGCTTGAAAAGAGGGGGGGGGGGGTTCCTGGATGTTTTTCACCTCCTAAGTTCTACGCACGGGACTTGATGTTTTAAGAAATGTTAGGCTCAAATGCCCTATGATGTTTTCATCTTAAAATGTCCCTTCAGCTGGTAAATTTCGTTGTGTAACAAGCCAGCCTAATTTACACAAAATATGTGGGATGTTGCTTTGTCCTGAGTACCCAAAAATATTCTTCTCAGTGTCCATACTTCCCCTGGTGTTATCAAAATTGCTGGCGGGGTCTTCTATTTGGTGGAGTTTTTAGTCTCTATATTAATTAACTAATCACGTCCTTGTAAAGTCACACGCCTCTTGCTAGCAGGTCATAATTGGTCTGTCCTCCTTGAGGGCTAGAATCTTAGCTTGGGGTGATAATGTCCTGCCTTCTTTTAGCCAAGAGGGGTTCTTCTAAAAGGTTACATTCGTTTCTGTTTCATTTAATACCAAAGTCATTTTTCCTGGTGGCTGAATCCCAATTTTGCCACGAAGCACATCAAAAAGGGGTGCATAAGCTGCATTAATTTATCCCCATTGGTTTGTTTTTAAAGGTCTAACTGTGTGCCTATGATTTCTCCCACACAAGTATCAAACGGATTCGCTCCTAGGCAATTAAATGTACATCACACACACATCCACTTGCTCCTGGTGTGACCGACGCCAGTCTCCTGAACGCCGAACTTGCACACCCACAGACGCTTCGCCAAGGGGTTTGTCTAATTACCCCAACCCATGCACTTGCATTCACTGAATCCGTTCGATCACACAAATCTCCCACATTTCCAGCTTCCCCACTTAACTGCGATCCCCGCCTAAGGATAAATCTTTTTAACTTCTCTAAAATCAAACGGAGATGACAATGCCCTGTCGGTCGTGTGGGGCAAAGGTTGCCAGGCTTCGCCACCGCTTAGACGCAGAGAATGGCCATTTCTCTGTTGTTACGTAGGGTATTGGGGCGCAGCCTCTTACCCTTAAAAACACACATAAACATACATGAAGCTTCTTTTACACAAAATTCAAAATTGGAATCACCATCCCACGTACCCACACATTTATATATCTTTAAACTTTCTCAGGATGCTAGAGCGGCGCTCTGCCCCTCCTGTTTCAAACACTTAGGGGGCGAACTCTAGGGCTACTGGGCAAAAACCCTTTCCACCCTTAGGGGATTTCGGGGTCTCTCAACCCGTCCCGTCCCCTGGTTCTTGGGATGCTAGGGACGCATTCGTCCCTTCTCGTCTCCGTACCCCCCGGGGGCTGGCTGTTAGAATTCGCAATCCTCTCCACTCCGCAGAGCTACTGGACTCGAACCTGTGCCACCCCCGCAACTGGTTGCTTATCTTACCATTTCTCATGCGCAGTCTTCCCCAGTTCTTCCCCTCCCCCGCCGGCCGGTATCCGTTTCCTCTCAGGTAATGGTGCTCCATCCAGTGCTGAGAGAACGATTCTCCTCGCAAGTGGGAGGCGTCCGGACTGGAATCGGTCTGCAATCAGCACGGACTCCCCACCGTCACCTCAGCCAGACTTTTGCAGGCTTCTAGCTGCGGCTAGGTCCCATCTGGGTCGCCAAATGAAAGGAACAGGAATGCCGGGTCCACTGCCTGCAGGCAGAGGCACTGCAAAATGCAATGAGCAGTCTGGGTCTCAAAGACAGGAAAAGGATTTATTTGGTTGACAACCAGAGAAATCTCACTTGATGCAAAACAAGTGAGAAGTCCACCGAACAAAGGAAATGCAATGTATTTTATAGACTTACAATCACTCTTCTTCCCCCGCCCGTCCGATTCTGCGTCATACACATCTGTTACATACATCAAACATTAATTGACATCTTAGGCAATTTATTTTGTATTCCTGACACCAATTAAATGTATTCTTTGGGTCCGTAATTGCCATGTTTGATCTAACTTACACAGGCTGGGAGTGCCTGTCCTTGGTATCATCTTTGCCAGGGAGGCGCTCCAGGTGAGCTCACAAAGAGAGAAACAGAGATAAGATTTTCTTGGACGGCTGACTACATGTTAATTAACTGTGTGTAAGATAAATTGGCCTCTATACAGCTACAACTTAATTGACGTCCTTGGATTCATTGCGCTTGCTCAGAGACATTCCAGATCTACAACGGATGTCTCTCTTTTTAGTGGTCTGCCTTGCCGGAAGGCTTTGACCAAAAGTTTGTTTTGCAGGAATCAAGGTTCGTCTTGTGACATAAGAATATACATGTGGAGTGCTGAGTGGATATCACTATCTTTAAATATATAATTTGTGTCATTTGCTTGTGGCTATTGAATACATATTGTCTTGGAATACATACAGATGCTTCAATACATGAGGAATTTGTAAATTCAATGCCTGGGGGTTGCAAGGGACAAATAAAACATCAAAGCTACAGATGCTTGATTTTCCCTTCATACCATCAATGACCTTCATTTTCCTGACAAGTGTTAGGCAGTTCTGCCGTGAGAACTTTTCAATCCCTTTTCCCGAAAAGGGCTTGCTGACACATTTCCCAAAAAATGAATTATCACAAAATGAATTGTGGCGTCTCATGGTAGGGGACGCACTGAATAAGTGTATGACAAAGAAATACCCCTTAATTCACTAGGGCACTTTCCATAGTCAAATGCCAAGTTAACAGATAAAGTTTGGCAATGTCTGGGATTTAAAAGTCCCTCTGGTCAGACCCACAGACTGCAATGGATGGATGCGTTCCACGGACCACAGCATTGTAATTTCCCCTTTTGGAGAATTGTCATGTGGTCGCAGCAGCTTCTAAGGTAGTCTCCTAGGGCATGTTATTTGCCTCTCAGGGATATCAAATTCTCAACGTTTAAAGGGGCTGACACAAGAAAGCTTGGGAACATTGTGATAAACTTGGAAGGTTTGCAACCTCGGGCTCATTGCCTGATGTATCATGCCTTAATATGTGGCAATCTGGCTGAAAAGCCTTGAAGTCTCTTATGCAAATCAAATACTCATGAGGAGAAATGTTATAGTAGGCCTACAATTCTCCTGTGCTTGCCCAGTGAAAATATGGGCAAGGCTGTGTTGCCAGCATACCTTTTCGGCTGACAAAATGGCTTTAGACTGACGAATCAGTTCACCTTGAAATATGGTAGTCCATACTGTCATTCTTCATACAGAATACATAAACATTGGCACCTAGTTTCATAAAAGATCAATAACATGGTGTGCAACCCTCTTGGATGTGTGGTATGCATAAAACCCAAGTTATAGCAGGCTTTACAGAATTACCTAGTTGTTTTTGCATACAGGATAGCCCAGATGATAGACATTAGCAATGATACTAGATAAGGGTTGCATACATAGAGTAAAGGCTAAAAGAGCCATAAATCACACCTAGATGGTGCTTAGAAAAACCCATTTTGAGCAATAAACAATAATCAATAGTTAAATTCTCATGGTAAAGTCATGAATGAGCCGTTGAAATCCGGTCAGAAATATCTCCGTGGCTGACAGTTTACACACAAAAAAATCTGCCCTGTAAACATGAGGCAAAGATTAGTTCATCAGTGTCTTTGGTGAAGAAAATAATGTAGATAGCTACTTTATAAAGCCAGTGTCCTTTGGTGTAAAGTCTCGTGAACATCAATGTGGTGCCAAAATTGCATAGAAAGTCAAGTCATAGTCTCTTGCACTCAATGCTTGTGGGTAAAAAGTCTTGCCCACACTGGTCGCCATGACTGTGAGTGCCTTTTACCTTCTCCCTTCCATCTGGAACAAAAGGGGTGCACATGTTTTCACCTGGGGCTGGGCTGTAACAGGACATATGATTATCATAAACAAAACAGCTAACATTCCTGGTCCTCTGGGCATTATAAACAGAATGGCTAGTGTCCTTTATACTCTTGGCATCTCCCATAGTCTGCATTTCTAGTGGCAGTGTGACTACCATACAAATTATAAAGGCAAGAGGTGCCACGATCCATACCCAGACCGGTGCTTCTTAAAACATATTGACAATAAAACAATGACAACAAACAATAACATGCTGCAGAATATTCTCAATTGTCGAGACCAGGCAACAGGATGATATAATTTTGGCTCTATAGGCGTCAGTGCGCCAAGAAGTGCCAATTTGTCCTGGTGTGTGTTGGGGGCTGAGATGCTTGCGTCGCTCAAGAAGAAAATGTGTAGACAGTCATAAGTGTACAGTCTGGCACACATTGGCATCTGCCAAGGGCTTAAAAACAGTGATGATTTCACCAGATTCAAAAACAGCCACTTCTCTGTTCTGACGAAAAGGGTATAAAGGGGTTAAGTTGCAGATCTGTTGGCCGTACTTCAAAATAAAAGTCAGTGGCTGTTTCAGACCCACTCTCTCCCCCCATAAACAAACAGAAAAAAAGAAAAAGAGGCAGGGAGACAGGATTTTAATCTGTCATCCTGAGTTGAAAGTGAATCAGCAGGCTGCTTCGGGACCCTCCGAAGCGTCAAACGCACGCCGTCATCTAGGGAAGGATGGGCAAGGATGCGATGACCACAGATCTAATTCGCGTTGATTCCCTCTGTCCTGGTCGATGCTGGCTGAAGGTCGTCACTGGTCTGGTCCTCCTCTGGTCTGGTTCACTCCGGCCAAAGGTGCCGATGTCGCTGGCCCGAGACGCCCGTGTTGGATAAATCCACGGGGTGAAGTCATCGCGACGATGGCGGTTGGGCAGCAGGATGGCAGAAAGGGGGTGGTTTCCACTGGAGCCTCATCGCACGCTGGCTTTAACCTCTCCGCCTGGCGGTGCCCGACGCTGCGTGGTGACGGGGGTGGTGGCGGCGAGGGGCCTCACAAAGGGGTCCTCAGCTTGGCATCCACGAGCAGCGCCATCAGCCTTCCAACCCACAGCGACCCCTCAACCTGGAAACGATGAATGGATGGGCTCCTTCCTCCAGGGTCCATCTGTTGGGGGGGGGAGACAGACACACACACAAACACACACAAATACGTACAAAAACGGCCAAGCAATCTGAAGATCATGGCCTTGTTCTCCAGGTGTGATAGTTCTAGATGCTGTACACTGTGTGCAGATTTCAATGGCACAGTGTAGCGCAGTCTATCTGAGAGTCTCGAGAAGGAAGAAAAAAATGTCGCAAAAGGCAAATGCCCCTCAGAATGGGGTATTCGATTTTGTAAAACAAGCATATGAATGAAGGGGGGGTGGCCAAATGTTTGGAAACGTCGTTTGGTCATAATACACATGTTCACTTCAGTAGTTTTCAAAAAGTTGAACTTGAAACAATGTGTCACTATAACAAAGTAATAATGTGCACTACAGAGCTGTTCTTTAAAAATAGGGAATCTCGCCCTTTACATGGAGTTTCATGTGCAGAGAGAAGAAAAGATTTAAAGTCCGCTTGAAAAGGCTCCATTTTCCTTCAGAGGAACTCTGAAACCAGGTGTGGATTAAAGCCGCAACAACCTGCTATTTACATTTTAATAGTTGAGGCGAGCCTTTTACCGCCCAGGGCAAAAAAAAAGATATTCTCCTGTAGTGAATTAGTGGTAAAGAGTCATTGAAATAACAAGTCAATCCACCATCCCTGTATCTGTTGATCTTCCAAAAGCCTAATGAAGAAACGTGCGTATTGTGCTGAAAAAGCAAGCTGCCCTAAGTTCCCGTTTGGAAGCCTGCTTTAAATGCAACGCTTTTGGTTTGACATGTGCATTACTTCAAGGGCAAAAAAAAAATGTGTGCAAGGAAAGCTCACAAATAAGGGGGGCGTCGATTTGGCGTCACATCCTAAAAAAAAAATGTCAGTTTTCTCCTCTGTCCCTTTTCTTTCTGAAGCCAAAGAGGGAAGCTTATTTTTCGGCAACAAGATTCATGCTTCCTATTCCTTACACGAGATTTGAGTTTGCTTCCGAGGGCTGAATTAACTAAACAATAGACCCTCTCTCTCTTTCTGGGGACAAAAATGCCGTAAGCCTGCTCGAAGCCTCCTCCCTTCTTTTAAGGTGGCACGGAAAATTATGTTGGTTTCTGTAGCTGGTAAGGGGGACCTTCTAGTCATTGTCCACGAAGGTTACTGGCTTGTGGCTTTTAGGGTCAGTTTATTTTCCTTCGCTATGCATTCATTTGGTTGGTGTGTTCAATATAAGTTTTGTGTCCAAGCTCTGTCAAGTGGCTTGGGAAATCGTTCTAAAAACAAAAATCAACACATTGCTTTATCATCCCATCCAGGGGCTTGAAAATTGTAACTTGATGTGTAAAATTTCTCCCTCTCTTTCTCCACCCTCATATCCACGGGGAGGCAGATTATTTATGGGTATTATTTAATTCCTTTTGAAGTACATGGAATCACAGTTCGTATTTTCCACTCTTACTATTGTTGTGGTGGAGGCAGGGCTGAATAGTTAGCTCTTTAAAAAAATTCCTGCTTACTTTAAGGCAACAGTTTGCTCTAGGGTAAAAAAATATTTACTATAACCTTTTCCCACTGTTCCTCTGTCCTTAAAATGGTAGACTCGCGCAGTTTTTGGCGCTTTTTCTGTTAGTGTTTCAAAAAGTTCTGATTTGGATATTTGTTGGCAGAGAAACGACATCTTTCGTTTGTTCCTGAGAATCTCCCTGTGTTTGAAATTAAATTGCCTTGTTTCTGTCAAATGTTCCTAGTCGCTGTTGGAGGGGGGGGAAGGCGTTTATTCTACTCCCTATATGAGATCTGGATGTGGCCAGCCTCCAGAGTTGGCATGGTCCCCTATACAAATTCCCTGCTTCTGATTATTTGGAGCTCAGAAATAACATCTCTGCCAATCTCCTCATGTTGTGCATAGCGAACATTAGGTCTTTTTAAGGCTTCTATATTCAAGCATTTGGGCATTGGCGTAACGGGATGGAAGTACCTCCAGAACGCTTGAAAAATGGAATTCAGGGTGGCGCGCCCTGGGCTCCCGTCTAGCGCTGTCTGTTCCCTCCGTTCTCCTTCCTCTCCTCCAGTTTTCTCAATATCGTTCCTGTCCATTCCTGTCTCCGTCTTCTTACCCCACTCTGCTGCACTTTTTCTGTCCATTTTCTAACTATTTCTCCTCATCTTTCCTTCATCTATTCATTTCTTTTGCTCATTTCTCGGGTCCCTTCCTCTGGTTTTGGGGCTACATTCTCCCTCTTCGTTCCTTTAGCGGGTAGAAAAAGTTCGGACTGCCAAAAATCTTGGGGGTTGGAGAGGGGATTTCTGCCCTGTTCTGGGGCACACGGGGTGGAGGAGGCTGTCTCAGGGTTTTTCTGGTGTAGTTGGTAAGGAGTGATGCTGAATCGCTTGGTTCTCATTCAGAGGCAGCTTACTGCCCAATGTTTTAAACTGCTTGCTGCTTCTTTAAGGCATAAAATTGGCTTGAAAAGAGGGGGGGGGGTTCCTGGATGTTTTTCACCTCCTAAGTTCTACGCACGGGACTTGATGTTTTAAGAAATGTTAGGCTCAAATGCCCTATGATGTTTTCATCTTAAAATGTCCCTTCAGCTGGTAAATTTCGTTGTGTAACAAGCCTGCCTAATTTACACAAAATATATGGGATGTTGCTTTGTCCTGAGTACCCAAAAATATTCTTCTCAGTGTCCATACTTCCCCTGGTGTTATCAAAATTGCTGGCGGGGTCTTCTATTTGGTGGAGTTTTTAGTCTCTATATTAATTAACTAATCACGTCCTTGTAAAGTCACATGCCTCTTGCTAGCAGGTCATAATTGGTCTGTCCTCCTTGAGGGCTAGAATCTTAGCTTGGGGTGATAATGTCCTGCCTTCTTTTAGCCAAGAGGGGTTCTTCTAAAAGGTTACATTCGTTTCTGTTTCATTTAATACCAAAGTCATTTTTCCTGGTGGCTGAATCCCAATTTTGCCACGAAGCACATCAAAAAGGGGTGCATAAGCTGCATTAATTTATCCCCATTGGTTTGTTCTTAAAGGTCTAACTGTGTGCCTATGATTTCTCCCACACAAGTATCAAACGGATTCGCTCCTAGGCAATTAAATGTACATCACACACACATCCACTTGCTCCTGGTGTGACCGACGCCAGTCTCCTGAACGCCGAACTTGCACACCCACAGACGCTTCGCCAAGGGGTTTGTCTAATTACCCCGACCCATGCACTTGCATTCACTGAATCCGTTCGATCACACAAATCTCCCACATTTCCAGCTTCCCCACTTAACTGCGATCCCCTGCCTAAGGATAAATCTTTTTAACTTCTCTAAAATCAAACGGAGATGATGACGATGCCCCGTCGGTCGTGTGGGGCAAAGGTTGCCAGGCTTCGCCACCGCTTAGACGCAGAGAATGGCCATTTCTCTGTTGTTACGTAGGGTATTGGGGCGCAGCCTCTTACCCTTAAAAACACACATAAACATACATGAAGCTTCTTTTACACAAAATTCAAAAGTGGAATCACCATCCCACATACCCACACATTTATATATCTTTAAACTTTCTCAGGATGCTAGAGCGGCGCTCTGCCCCTCCTGTTTCAAACACTTAGGGGGCGAACTCTAGGGCTACTGGGCAAAAACCCTTTCCACCCTTAGGGGATTTCGGGGTCTCTCAACCCGTCCCGTCCCCTGGTTCTTGGGATGCTAGGGACGCATTCATCCCTTCTCGTCTCCGTACCCCCCGGGGGCTGGCTGTTAGAATTCGCAATCCTCTCCACTCCGCAGAGCTGCTGGACTCGAACCTGTGCCACCCCCGCAACCGGTTGCTTATCTTACCATTTCTCATGCGCAGTCTTCCCCAGTTCTTCCCCTCCCCCGCCGGCCGGTATCCGTTTCCTCTCAGGTAATGGTGCTCCATCCAGTGCTGAGAGAACGATTCTCCTCGCAAGTGGGAGGCGTCCGGACTGGAATCGGTCTGCAATCAGCACGGACTCCCCACCGTCACCTCAGCCAGACTTTTGCAGGCCTCTAGCTGCGGCTAGGTCCCATCTGGGGTGCCAAATGAAAGGAACAGGAATGCCGGGTCCACTGCCTGCAGGCAGAGGCACTGCAAAATGCAATGAGCAGTCTGGGTCTCAAAGACAGGAAAGAGATTTATTTGGTTGACAACCAGAGAAATCTCACTTGATGCAAAACAAGTGAGAAGTCCACTGAACAAAGGAAATGCAATGTATTTTATAGACTTACAATCACTCTTCTTCCCCGCCCGTCCGATTCTCGTCATACACATCTGTTACATACATCAAACATTAATTGACATCTTAGGCAATTTATTTTGTATTCCTGACACCAATTAAATGTATTCTTTGGGTCCGTAATTGCCATGTTTGATCTAACTTACACAGGCTGGGAGTGCCTGTCCTTGGTATCATCTTTGCCAGGGAGGCGCTCCAGGTGAGCTCACAAAGAGAGAAACAGAGATAAGATTTTCTTGGACGGCTGACTACATGTTAATTAACTGTGTGTAAGATAAATTGGCCTCTATACAGCTACAACTTAATTGACGTCCTTGGATTCATTGCGCTTGCTCAGAGACATTCCAGATCTACAACGGATGTCTCTCTTTTTAGTGGTCTGCCTTGCCGGAAGGCTTTGACCAAAAGTTTGTTTTGCAGGAATCAAGGTTCGTCTTGTGACATAAGAATATACATGTGGAGTGCTGAGTGGATATCACTATCTTTAAATATATAATTTGTGTCATTTGTGTGGCTATATATAGCTTGGAATACATTGCTATTGAATACATGAGGATTGTCAATGCCTGGGGGTTACTAAAACAGCTACAGATGCTTGATCAATACCCTTCAAGGGGAGAAGACACAGGACTTCTGCTTGGCCTTTGAGGAGCACAAGGCAGGCGTGTGTGCATGCGCACGCGTGTGCTTGTGCCTCTTCATGTGGACCTTTGGGGGCTTCCCAAGCAAGTGTGTGTTTGCTCCAAATAAAGAGGTGAGCAGAACCTCCTGTCACATTGGCTCTGGACTCACAAAAAATGGGGAGGCTGACTCACTGCCGTGCACCCTGAAAGATGTACACCCCTGAGGAAGAAAACGTGGAGGGTGCCCAAGGCTCCACTGGAGGAAATTGGCTGGGCTTTTAAGGTCTACACCAGTGGTTCCCAACCGGTGGGTCCCCAGATGTTCCTGGACTGCAACTCCCAGAAGTCTTCATCACTAGCTGAACTGGCCAGGATTTCTGGGAGTTGCAGTCCAGGAACATCTGGGACCCACCGGTGGAGAACCACTGCGTCTACACACACACCCTTTCCCTTTTCTTCTCATGAGGTTTGTTTGAAGGCCAGCAAGTCCAAGCTGGCATAAGTTCTGTGGGGCTCCAATGCCCGGCGGCGGCTGGTGAGAGGAGCCACAACTTTTCCATCCCTTGCTCCCGGCTCCTCTGCTTTGAGCGTGGCACCTCTCACAGGTGCTGTTCCACCAAGTCCCAAGGAGCCTCCCAGATGGCCATTCCCTCTTCTTTGACTTGGAAGGATCCACCGGGATCTCCCACCCGGTGAGAGGACCTCCCATTCAATGCCTGTGGAACTCCTTGCAGTGGGAAGGAATCTGGGCCCACCATGATAGGAACCCACCTGGGGCAGGTGGAGATGGCCCTGGGGGAAGCTCTAAGGCGAAGGGCACGGGGCGATTCCATCCAGCTGTCACAGACAGCCGTGGTCCCTCTAGGATGCGTGCCTTGAATGGGCCAAGGAAAGGTGGAACCCATTACTTTCCTCCTAATCAAGTGAGTCGGACAACTTGATCCTTGCTTGACAATGCTTATTTTAGCATTTTGCTTCTCTGCATTTCTGATTGTCTTTCTCGTCCATGCCAAACACTATCTTTTTAGTGGTTGAATGCCTGTCTGTGAATACCCTCTGGCTGATTATGAAGCAAAAAAGTATTTGATCGGCTGCAACCGTCTGCCCTTTCCCATTTTGACAAAAAGATTCCCTCCACCTCCCTGCCTTGTGTGTGTGTTTGACAATTTCCCCCTCTTGAGTCACCTGCTCAGTCGTGCCTTGGTCACCCCCTGGAGCCAAGATGTTCTCCACCCAAGCCTCACCCCATGGCTGCTGCCAGGCTGTTCTCAGGGATGTACTTAGAATCATAGATTAGAACCGTAGAATCATAGAAGAGTTGGAGGAGACATTGAGGATCGTCTAGTCCAACCCCCTGCCAGGCAGCAGGAGCCCCCTCTATGTACCCCCGACAGATGGCCATCCAGCCTCTGCTTAAAAACCTCCCAAGAAGGAGACTCCATAATAGTGCTGCCTAGATGCCCTAAGCACATCCGATCTCGCCTGATTTCGGAAGCTAAGCAGGGTCGGCCCTGGTTAATACTTGGATGGGAGACCACCAGGGAATACCAGGTGCTGTAGGTGCCTGCTGGAGTAGGAACTGGCAAGCCACTCCAGTAATTCCCGCCAAGAAAACTCCATGGACATGGGGTCATGAAGAGTCGGTCACGACTGTAAGGACACAACACATTATTCCACTGCCTTCCTCTCCAGCGCTTTGTCATGGTGAGCCAAGGGCAAAATGGCCCAGCAGATGAGGCTACTAATGTCTGGCTAATGGCCCTAGGTAGCCTGGCCAGGAGGGGGAGGGAGGGGGAGGGGAGGAGGTCAAAGAGAGGGGAGGACCAGCAGCCCCCTGGGAAACCTCTCAAAGGGGAAAGGGGAAAGCTCAATCCAGGCACACCAAGAAGGAATAAAGAAGGAATGAGGAGCCTGTGCAAATGTTACAACAAATGCCAACCGGTTGATTGCAGCATTGAGGAGAGAACTGGAGGGGAGGCAGAGTTGTTTTGCCTTGTGTGTTTGTGAAGAAGGGCCTTTGGAGTCCTAGAATTGAACCCCAGGTTGTGAGCACAGATTTGGCTGCAAATGCAGCAGTTTTTCACCAGTGCCCCAGGAGGCTCCCAGAGGCTGTGGGACTTTGCCTCCTCATCCCTTTCTAGTTACCCAGTTGATTTCCCCATCAGTTATCAAGAAAAATACTACTTTAGGGCATTGTTGGCGAACCTATGGCACGGGTGCCAAAGGTGACCCTCGGAGCCCTTTCGGTGGACACCCGACATCGCCCCTTCACAGCCACCTGTATTCAGGATAAATGGCTGTATTGTCACTTTGCGGAAAAAAAGTGGGTTTTGCCTCACAGTTTGGGTAGCACTCCGTCTCTAAAAGGTTCACCATCACTGCTATAGGGTGTACGCTGACATTTTGCTTGGTTATTTCACTGGTTTCTTCTTGGCTAAAATCACGTCATGCTCACCCATTCCCACCCCATGTGAAAGGAAGTCCCTGTTTCCTGGGATTCTCTCCAACACCACAGAGAAGAATTCACGGGTGGCCTCTTGGGTCCAGGTCACCTACTTCCCTCTTAGGCAGATGGCTCAGCTGCATCCCTTCCTGGAGTCCCTCACCCCCTCGCTTCATGTGTTGGTACTCCTGAGATGAGACTCCTGTCATGGGCTCTGCGTGGGGCTGTCCATGAGGCTGATGCGGAAGCCCCGACAGGTTCAGAAGGTGGCCACCAGGCAACTAGTCAGGGTGAGAAAATACAAACACACCCCACGCACACACCTTGGCTGTTTTGCATTGACGGCTGAGAGGGGATATGATAGCCATGTTTAAATATTTGAAAGGATGTCATATTGAAGAGGGGACTGGTTTGTTTTCCATGGCTTCAGAGACCAGGACTCGGGGCAATGGTTTCAAACTACAGGAAAAGAGATTCCATGTGAACGTTAGGAAGAACTTCATGACAGTTAGAGCTGTTTGGCAGTGGAATAATATGCTGCCCCAAAGGACGGTGGTGGAGTCTCCTTCTTTGGAGGTTTTTAAGCAGAGGCTGGATGGCCATCTGTCGGGAGCACCATGATGGGGATTCCTGCATGGCAGGGGGTTGGACTGGATGGCGCTCGAGGTCTCTTCCAACTCTATGATTCGATGATTCTGTAAAGACCACATCCCACAGGCTGGTTGCCAAAGGGCAAAATCTTGACTGCCCAGAGGAGTGTGTCACGCACTAAGGGGAATAGTAGAGAAAACCAATGGAATGGAATGGAATGAATTAATGGTGCCCACTGCAATCCTTTCTGGGTACAGCCTGTGGGCAAGTGATGGATATGCTTGTTTGCAGGGAGGGGGGAGCGTGGTGGAATGTGGGTTGCAGAGTCTCGCTCCATCCATGTGCTGGTTTTTGAAACTGCTGGGCTTACAGACGCCCAGGAATTTGATTGAGAGTCCCTTCGGAATCCTGCTGATTCGCAGTCAGTTCCTGGTCCTGGGGAAATTACATTGTTGGCCAGCTGCTTCCAGAATCCATCTGTCTGCATGTGGGCTAAAAATGTAACTTTTCAAAGCTCAGAACCAAGAATCCCTGCTGCTGACCAAGGGAACAGAGGGAAGGCTCAGGAGAAATCCAGCCCAGCCAAGGGCAGACAAACGCTTTTCAGGAATGGCTGTACAAGAGGCAACGGGGTGTTAGTCAGTCTCAACAGGATGGGCGGCAGGCAGGGGGGGACCTCACAAAACACCAAAACTGGGAAAACAGCAATATAACAGCACTTCCAGGGCCACCAAAGTTATGTCCCTTGTGAGCTTTTCTGAATCAAACATTGAGGAGGCCCAAGGAGGAGGACTTTAACTGAAAATAAATAAATACAATCTCCCTTTCCCCAAACCTGTTGTTAGCAGCCTGTTTGATATTCATCTTTATTGGATGGATTGATAACTCCTGGCTTGGTAAACAAACAAACAAACAAACAAACTTAAGTGGACAAGATTTTGAGAAGGTTTCAAAGCCCCAGGGATGCTGGATTCTTATGAGCTGTGGAATCCTGCACAAATTCATGCATGTAAATATCTGTAAATGTTGATTCCCAAACCATGCTTAGTGATCAGTTAGGGCGAAACCAGCAATATACCTTGCATCACCGTTTTGACACCTTGGTCTTTCTACTCTAGCAGCAGCTTCCATCAGCCCAAAGGGGCACAATTGAAGGGATTTCCTGCATTATCCTAATGCATTGTCCACATCTTGGGGGGGGGGTGTGACATGACCTTTGAATGGCATTGGGGAATCTTAAGTGCAGGGGAGAGCCCAACCCAGTGTCCTGGATAAACCAATCAAGGTTTTTAAGGGCAAAGAGAGATAGGAATTCCCTTTTCTGCATATCAGCCAAGCGATCTTTAGGTTGCTGAGAGAATTAGCAAAGGCTGGGAGGAGGAGGAGGAGGTGAGAGGAAAGGATCCACATTCATGCCCTGAGGAAGGAGAGAGGGGACCATAATGCCCTAAGCCCATCCAATCTCGCCTGATTTCGGAAGCTAAGCAGGGTTGTGCCTGGTTAGTATTTGGATGGGCGACCACCAGGGAATACCAGGTGCTGTAGGCGCCTGGAGTAGGAACTGGCAAGCCACTCCAGTATTCCTGCCAAGAAAACTCCATGGACACAGGGTTACAAAGAGTCAGTCATGACTGTAACAACACAACACACACACACACACACACACACACACACACACACACACACACACACACACACACACACACACACACACACACACACACACACACACACAAGGCTACAACTCCTCCTTGGCATCATGTCTGATGTCTTGTTATTCTGTTTGTTGGTTACAATGTTGCAGACTGTATAGTGTTTTATTGGGGAAGCAACTGTGAGTCAACTCTTGTGTGAGAAACCGGGATTCTTCCTCGCAGGAATTTCAGGCCAAACAGTTAGAAAAGTGACCTGCCTTTTTAACATTACCAGAACACAAAAAGAACATTGGCTCAGCGGTTTTCACATGCCATGAGCCTGTATTATGGACAACAAACATTGCCACTTGTCAGGGCTCTGAGCTGAGCACTCCTTCTCATAGAGTCCTAGAATCCTAGAGTTGGAAAAAGAGACCTCGAGGGCCACCCAGTCCAACCCCCTGCCATGCAGGACCCCCCCAAATCACAGGACTTCTGACAGATGCCCAAGGCCACAGTGGCCAGAAGAGAGATAAATAAAATATGAGTTGTGGGGGTTCTTCTGAGGAACCCCCCACCCCCACTCAGTTCCTCTCTACATGATCCCAAGGGTTTATATTGGGCTTTTTTTGTTTTTTTGTTTTTGTTTTTGTTTTGTTTTTGTTTTTGTTTTTTGCTCACAGGCAGACTCCTGCCTTGGCTCAAGTTGGGCTGAAGGGGCTCCCCCAACAATCCTGGAACGTCCTTTCCAAAATGCAAACCCACCCCAAAGGAGCACATGGATGCCAGTGGGATCTTCTCCAAGTTGGAGGTCATTTCTCCAGACCCCATTGTGTTTTAGGAAGTGGATTGAGACCCACCAGCGCTCACGCTGAGATCAACGGGTTCCTCTCTGAGGAGCCTCCAAGTGTGAGGGACGCCTCGGCCATGAGGCCCAGCCCAGACCCCTCCGGGAAGGTCCGGTCCCTCCGGCACTCCAGCTTGGCCTGTGGGAATGCACCCCCTCAGCCACTGCCCCGGTCACTCAGGGCTGAAGCCCGGGGAACCCTCAAGCAGCGAACCGCAAGTATGTACGCCCTGAACAGTGACCCTGGAGGAGGCCTCTAAGGCCTCTAATAATCAAATGCCCCTAATAATGGGGGTGGGGGAGAGAGAGAGAGAAAGAGACCAAATATGATGCTCCTTGAGAGACTGCTAGATTTATTTCAGGGTCAGCCTTCATGGATCAGAATTTCCCCATCTACTCTGGATATTCATTAATACAGAGGACAAGCAATGTATGCTGGGAGCATTTGAGGATATATTATGTAGTTCTTTATTTATTCTGCCCATCCAAGACCATGGCCAGATGAAACTGTATCAGTCAACCAGAATATATTGAAAATCTCTGAGCAATCCACACATTCGGAGTCACTGTTCATTAAACATGCATAGGGTTCCACAAAGGTATTTCCTACCCTCTAATGTGGTTTCTGTTTACTCAGAAACAAGAATTCTTAATCAACAGGTCTGGAAAAAAGGCGCCTGAGGGGGGATATGATTGAGACATACAAAATAATGCAGGGCATGAGTAAAGTGGATAGAGGGAAGCTCTTCTCTCTCACACAAAATACCAGAACTGGGGGACATACACTCAGATTGAGGGTTGGGAGAGTAAGAACAGACAAAAGAAAATATTTTTTCACCCAGTGCGTTGTTAGTCTATGGAACTCCCTGCCACAGGATGTGGTGATGGCATCTGGCCTGGGTGCCTTCAAAAGGGGATTGGACAGATTCCTGGAGGAAAACTCCATCACAGGTTACAAACCATGATGGAGATGTGTCATCTCCAGGCTTAAAACCAGGGTACTTCAAGGGCCAGATGCAGGGGAGTGGTATCAGGAGACAGAGATCTAGCCTCATGCACTCCCAGAGGCATCTGGTGGGGCCACTGTGAGATACAGGAAGCTGGACTAGATGGGCCTTTGGCCTGATCCAGCATGGCTTTTCTTATGTTCTTATGGCATGGAGTTACAGTAAGAGAACACAGGAAAAAAGGCAGAGCTGTGCCACACCTCAAGAGTTATTGTTGGGCAAAAGAGCTTACCTGGGGACAGCCCCCCCCACTGTTGAGATTCCTTTGAGCCTGAATGCAGATCCATCTCTCAGCAGCTTCTCTTTGCATTTGCTAATTCTCTCAGAAATAGAAAGATGGTGTTGCTGATATGATTGAAAGGAAGCCTATCTCAGACACATAATGTGAAATAAGATATACCATTTGTTGCAAGTTATCCTTCAAAGAAAAACAGATGTGATGCCTGGCAGGAGGTGGGGGTGGGGTTAGAAGAACATTCTGGCTTAGGAACTTAAGCCAGTGGTCCCCAGTGAGCAGTAGAAACCAGTTCAGGCTACTGATTGCCAACGTTCTACGAGGACATGGAACATGAAAAACAAAGAGTCTCTTTGCCCATCAGCCTTCACTGCATTGCCCAGGACAATCCATTTAGCTATTGGCCTCCTTGGGTCTTCCCAGAACATCTCCTGCCATCAAGGCCTGGAGGATACGTTTGGAGGACTCAGGAAATCACTTTAAATGCATCGATTCTGGCCAATGGAAGCTGCTGCTAGAATGAATGGGCCATCCTGCCCAAAAGATGTGTAGCTGGCTTTGCCATAAATGACCACTAGGATGGCTTAGGAATAAAAAAAAATTTAAGAACCTTTACATGCATTAATGTGTATAGGATTCCACAGCTCAGAGGAGGCCCCAGGGATTGGTAGACTTTCTAAAAGCTTGCCTGGTCAAACACCAAACAGACAGCTGGTAAATCCACCAGGTAGAGATGAGTATCAAATAAAGTCAAAAGAAGACCACAGAAGAAATAAACTTTTCTGAATCAAAGTCCACTTTTTTTTTACTTCCTCTGACTTGGATCCACCAAACCTCGCATGGGATTGGTGGTCTTTAAACTGCTACATTATTTCCACTTTTTAGTGGCCTGTGACATTTTTATCTCCTCTTCTTGCATCCTGTTCAGGCCAACTAAGACACAGCTACATCTAGGACTGGCCTTCTTGAAAAACATTTGCCTGCCCTAGGTGGATTGACTGGTTGGTTTTGAAATATCTTTAATCAAACTTTTCCCTCAAAAAAGGATGCAAGGAAGATTACATCATGGAAAGACAATATTTAAAGCAGAAAACAATGAGCACAGAACTGTGCTTTACTTAATTAACAGGCCATGTTGGATTTTTTTCCCTCCGCTTGCTTTCTGCTCTGGACTCTGTGGCCTGGGTCAGCAGCACGGGTGCTCAGCTCCGAGCCTTCAAAAGTTACATTCTTAGACCATATTCAGAAGGATTAATTCTGGGGACTGCCCACCCACAAAGAACCTTATTTAGTAGTTGACTGTCCATTTATTTATTTATTTATTTATTTATTTAAAATAAAGCATGCCTTTCAACTAAATGAATGGTATACAGAACTATTAATGATACCTTAATCTGTACTATTCAAGCAGAGAAAGGACTGTTAAAGAGGCATAACTCTGCAGAGTTTTGATGAGATTTTATTCGGGTGGTGGACTGAAAAGATTGCACCCCAGTGAGTAGCCTGGCAGTGGCCTTCTGCACCAACTGAAGGGAAGCCCCACATTGTTTGGTGTGTAACATTTGAGCCTAATTCCTTTTTCTATATCTTTTTTAATTGTTAAGTTTGGATGCGTAGTGGCATGTATGTTAATAATTAGGCAGGCAGGCAGGCAGAGGAATTGGCTAAGCTCTGGTCCAGAGAGATTCCCGCAGTCTTCCCTACAGAAGGAAGGAGGACTGGCCTCTTTTCCTTTTCCAGCCAAGTTGGTTCTCTCTCTCCCTCTTTGTCAAAGGAAAGAAAAGGGCAAAGTCCGACAGCCTTTGAAAGAGGAACAGGTGGGTTTCAGGGGGGCTTTCTTGATTCTAACCCTTCTTCAGCAGAGACAGGGAGCCTATTGTGTCTCCTCTCTAGTTTTCCTCGTGCAGGTGAGAACCACATCCAGGTCCCCTCAAAACTGCCATCACCCTGTTGGCCTTTCAAGAGGGTGAGAATAATTTAACTCTTCCCTACTTCCCAAAGGTGTGTGGAGTCAGCTTCCCTCTTTCCAATTTGGGATGTTTCAGCTGCTGCTGGTGCTGCTGCTGCTACTCAGGACCTGTCTTTGACCTCCTTCCTAAGGCCATTAGCCAGACATCAGCCGCCTTTTCTGCCATTCTGCCCTTGGCTGTGCATCACAATGGCAGGAGAGGAAGGCCAACTCAATGCAATCTCCCCCCCCCCCAGAACAACAGCCTGGCAGGGATGGGGTGAGGTGGGGCGGGAGGCTTCGGCCCAGAAGTCTTGGGCCCAGAGGTTGGCCAAGGAAAGGCTGAGCAGGTGACCCACGAGACGGAAACTATCACATGCACAAAAGGCAGATGGACGGAAACCTTTATTCAAAGCGGAACAAGTGCAGGTTGTTGCAGCCGATCATTCAAAGTTAAAGTAATTGGGGAAAGAATAGGAATTGCTGATTGCCTCACAACCGATCAAGCAGTATACACAAACAGAAGTTAAACCTAATGTCAGTCTAATATAAACACATATACATGACAGAAAAGCAGAAAAGAAAATACTAAAATAAGCAAGAAGCAAGTTGCAATATTAACTTTTAGCAATTACAAAGCAGGTAACGAGTCCCATTTTCCCATCAAATTGATTTAGTACTCCCATCGGATATTTAGCCCGCTGGGCCAGCGAGCAGAAATAACACCAAGCCCACCTCCTTAGAGGTTCCTGCAGGGCCATCTCTGCCTGGACCACATGGGCCCGAATCCCTTTCACATTTAAGGACCTCCATCAGCATTTAATTGGAGGTCATGAACCTCCCTCTAAAAGGCTGGCCTTGGACTGTGTGGGTGGTGAGAAACCGCCTTGTCTGACTACCGAGGAGGGCCGGATCCTGCAGAGATCTTCCAGGGCCAAGGAAGGGATGGGGGAAGAGCTTGGGCCTGCCAAAAGGCAAAGGGACAAAGTCAGGTTGGAACTCTAAAACCAGACCTTGGGAGCACAGAATCTCCGCAGCTAGAAAGGGCCGAAATGTCTTGCTTGCTGACTTAAGGCGAGCAGATGGCTTCAAGTCTAAGCTTTGACAGCCTGTCCCAAAGGACGCCCTCCCTGCCTAGTCATCAGAAGTGGGGGGGGGAAATCCCTGGGTGCTGCAGTGGGCAGTGTAAGGGGACTAAAGCCCAGGAAATTGGGATTCGTGTCCCCACTGAGCCATGGAAAAACACATGGGCCCTGGAAAAATCACACCTACCACCCCCTTTAAAATCCTACTGGAGCCACCCTGAACTGCAAACTGCTTGGGGACACAGACCTCCAATTTTCTGGGTTTCCTGTTTAACAGGCCAAGAAGAGGAGTAAATCTATTTCCCTGAAAGTAGCCCCAAAGCCAAGTCCTGGGAAGGCTGCCTCCCTCATGTGTGGGGCAGGGTCTCTTTGCAGGGAAAACAGGCACGGGATGGGTAGCCTGACCTTGAGCCTTGCAGAGACCCCCAGGGCCAGGGGGGCAAATCCATTTCCTGCCAGTGACCCGGGGACCCTCAGAATCCACAGGCTGCCAGGCGCCAATCCCCAGAGGGCAGCCTCCCCAGACCATCCTGGTGTGGTTTGCAAGGCCTTGCCTTGCTGATTTGCCCCCCAACCCCGCCCCACCTTGCCTCGCCTCTGCTGGTGATTAGCCTGGTTGTGCTAAATGGGAGCCCCGCCCGCGGCCCATCTGGTGCCCCAGGGTCTGCCCCCCCCCATCTGCATCTGAATGTCCCAGTCCCATATTTATGGCCCTGGATCCATGGGGGGGGGGCACCAGGACGTCTTCTGCCCTTCTCCAAGTGCAACTTCCCAAGTCTTCTTTTCTGACATGGCCAAACGCCCGGAGGAGCATCGCCTGCCCCTGGCCAGCCCCGCGCCTCTTCCAGCACCCAGCACCCAGGAGGGAGCCGGCCAGGAGGGGCCCCATCCGGAGGGACGCCCTGCTCCCTCCCCAGCAGAGGCAGCGCTGGCCAAGAAGAAGCGGGCCAGGGAGGCGCCGCTGCCGGCGGGGGGCAAGAAGTACCGGCGCCACGCCAAGCCCCCCTACTCCTTCCTGGCTCTCATCGCCCTGGTCATCCAGCGCTCCCCGGCCAAGAGGCTGCGGCTGGCCGAAGTAAGTGGGCAGCACGCAGGCGGGGCGGGGAGGGAAGGTGGGTCGGGCCCCCACCCTGGGCCGGGCTTGTCCCGAGGCACCTGCGCCTGGTTGGCGTCCCTGAGCAGCCTTGGTGCGGGAACGAAGCGCGTGGCCCCTTGGCGGCTGCCCTGGGTTTTCTTCAGTGCTGCGCCCCCTCTCCACCCATCCAGGCCACCTCTGGTCCTCCGGGACCCCTGGCCCAGGCGCTGCAGGATGCGTCCCTTTCGCCCCCTCGGAGACTCCGCCGCCGGCAGGCAGGCAAGCGATGCTCTGCGTCCCTTGGCGTAGACGGAGAAGCCTCCTCTTCTCGGGGAAGGCGGAGGGATCAGCCCAGATGAGGGATGGTGGAGAGCCAGGGACACACGAAGTTTGCAGCGCGGGGGGACCTGGGCGTGGAGGTAGCATCCCGTAGGCTCCCTTCCGACGGGCGACGAGCCAGGAGGCGCTGCCGGGCGGGTTGTTCGGGGGAGCGCCTCAGGCGGGTTCCGGGAGGGGGGTGGCGCCGAGGAGGAGGAGGAGGAGGAGGAGGGAGGGCGCCGCGGAAGCCTTCGCCCGTCGGGTCTTCAGGAGCGCCGTCGAGGCGGACTGCGAGCCAAGCGCCTGCGCTCCCAGCGCCGCCGGTCTTCGTTCCCGTCCCGCCGGGCCAGAGGCCAGGGAACCCGGAGGAGGGTGGGTGCGATGGGGAGCCCGGGACCCCCCCCCATCCTCCTCGTGGACAGCGTCGGCGATGGAGGTTGCCCGCTCGGGGGCTTCCGGGGGGCATCCGCGGGAGAGGCTCCAGCGCCGGCTTGTCCAGAGGCAGGTGGAGGGAGGCGTTGTCATTCTGGCGCCTGCCTTGCCGCCGCCTCCCCGAGAGTAAGGCCGCTGGGGCTCGGGGGGGGGGTGCCTTCCCTCCGAGGAAGCAGCTGCAGGTGCCCCTCCGGTGCTGCCAGGGGCCCGTGGGTGGGGATAGGGGAGGGGGGGCTACGGACGTCTCTCTCTCCTGCCTTCTTCCCGGAAGGGGGCCGTGAACGGAGGCGACCCCAAGTGCCCCCCCTCGTCCCAGGGCTCAGAGAAGTTCCTTTCATCCAGGGCGGCAACCCCTCCAAGAGCGACGATCCGAGATCTCTCTCGAGAAGGGAGGAGGAGGAGGATGGGGTGGAAGGCACGGGGCTGTTTGCCTTCCCTCCTTGTCCTGGGGTACGGTGCGTGTGGGGGGGGAGGCCTTCCCCTTCTGCAAAGCCACCCCTCCTCCTTTCCAACGGGCAACGCCTGGATTGGGTCCTGCAGGGCCGCTTGGCTTGGAGGAAAGAGAGGTCGGGTGCAAAGGGTCCAAGGAACAGGGTCCAGGATCCAAGCCCCCCCCCTTTCTCTGCTGAAACCCATTTCTCCTACTTCCAGATCATTGAGGAAATCGGACGGTTGTTTGCCTTTGAGGAAAACTACGTCGGGTGGAAGGAGTCCATCCGGCACAATCTCTCCTCAAACGCCTGCTTTTTCCAGGTAAAGGGAAGAGGAGGGAGAGTTGGGGGAGCGTCCTCCTTCGCAGCCCCCCTGGGGATGGGGTGGCATCCACGGGTCCTCTTCCATCCAGGCTCAAGGCTTCTCCATGCTGGGAAAGGAGAGGGCAGGCTGGGAAGCGCAGGGCAGGGGGGAAGGCACCATCCAGGCACTCCTGGGAGGTCCAGAGCAAGGGGCTGAGGAGCCTGGCAGGGAGCCCTCTCCCCACACATCTCTGGGGCAAGTGGCTTCCAGCAGCTCTCAGGGCCAGGGAGGCTGCTTTATGTAGCCCTGGTGCCGGAGCCCCTCCCAGCGCCCACCTGATATGGGGCTCAGACAGCCCCTTTGAAATCCCACCTGCAGGATTTGGCCCCTGACCGTCCCTGGGGGGAGAGCTAGACCCTACTCAGGAGGAGACCACAAGGAGGCCTCTGCTCCATCTCTAGGGCAGGAGGAAGACTCCTTGCGGGGCTGGGGACTTGGAAGGCACCCCTGGGGAAACCCAACTGGGCGGGGGGGATAGAGAAAGGGGTTTGGGGCAGTCCTTTCAGTGGTTCCATTAAAGGGGGAGGATTCTGGGTGCAGGCAGGGGGCTGTCTTGGGGGGACCCCCTCTGATGAAAAGCAGCCCCTCCCCAGCCCATTCCGTGCTCACCCCCTCCCTCCCTCCCTCCCTCTTCTCTCCTGCTGCAGGAGCCGAAAGATCCCACCAACCCAAAGTCGAAGGGGAACTTCTGGCGTGTCAGCGTGGCCCAGATCCCCCCTGGAGCACTCAAGCTGCAGAACACACCCCTCTCTCGCCAGCCCGGAGGAGCCCTGGCCCCCGACCTGGCCCCCTTTGTCCTGGGGGGCCACCCCTACACCCCTCAGCCCTCCCTTCCCAGTGCCCACAGAGGGGCCGAGCAGCCCCCCACTCAGCCCCAGGCCTTCACCATTGAGGCCCTGATGCGGAGGTCCCCAAAGGCAGACCCCGAGAACCCCCTTCCAAACTCCAGAAGGCCCCCAGGGGCCACTTCCCTGCCCCAGAGGCCTTGGCCAGATCCCCCCAGGGCAGCTGCCCCCACGCTGCCCCTCTGGCCTCCTCCTCCTCCTCCTCCCAACCCCCTTGGGTGCCAGCTGCCCCCCTTAGTTCCCTGGGAGCAGCCGCCCCCTCCTTCCTTCCATGGCGCCCTCCACCCCTGGTTGGCACACACATCCTGCCCCTTCCTGAGCACCTGCCCCTTGGTCCTTCCGGGCATCCAGGCAGCACCCGCCACTTTCTCCCCAGCCACCTGCCTACCCCCTGCCTGCTGCATGACCCCAGAAGCTGTCCCTGTCACGCTCTTACCCCCCGGGTGCCCTGCGGCCCCACTGAGCCACTGGCAAGCTGGACCAGCAACATATTAAGGAGCTTGAGCAGTTCCTGGACAGAGCGGAAGAGACTATCCAGGTCCAAGAAGAAACAGGGCACACTTCAGAGGAGGAAGTCACTCCCCCAACTCAGGAGGTGGATGGGTGGAGGAATGTGACTCAAAGGAGTAGAAGGCCAAGGCATCGCTCAGAGAGTCTCATCTTGCACAATCAATTTGAAGCTCTTTCCCTCAGCACACCTCATGAGGCACACATAGAGGAAGAAGTGGTTCCGCCGGAGGATCTCTCCCTCATCACTATTGATGAGATACAAGATCAGGTACATGTTGATGACCAGGCTGCAGGAGAGAAGCTCATTGTGCTAGGGGATTCTATCATTAGAAATACGGAGGGATGGATTTGTGAGGAGCATGATAACCGGATGGTCACTTGCCTGCCGGGTGCAAAGGTTGCAGACATCACCAGAAATATAGATAGCTTGTTAGAGAGAACTGGGAAGGAGCCAGTGGTCATGGTACACATCGGTACCAATGATGTCGGGAAGGCCAAGCGGTCAGTCTTGGAAGCCAAATTCAGGTTGCTAGGTAGAAGATTGAAGTCCCGGGCTTCCAAGGTAGCATTTTCAGAAGTGCTACCTGTTCCTCGTGCAGGTCCCGCCAGGCAGGCAGAACTCAGAAGCCTCAATGCGTGGATGAGCCGATGGTGTCGAGAGGAGGGCTTTAGATTTGTCAGGAACTGGAGAACATTTTGGGACAAGCCAAACCTGTTCAGGAGGGATGGGTTGCACTTGAATCATGATGGGACCAGATTGCTGGCACTCAACCTCAAAAAGGCAGCAGAGCAGCTTTTAAACTGATAACTGGGGGAAAGCCGACAGGAGCTGTGTGGCATCCGGTTCGGAACACCTCATCCTCGGGGAATGAGGTTGGAGAGGGTAGAGAATCACATAGAGATGACATAGCAAGTATTAACACTGGAAGAATAGTGGAATGTGACAGTTCGTCTACTGAAAATAAAAGCTGTGGGGGGAGAAGAACAAGGCAGCAGCTGTTGCGGGACCCACTGTACAAGTGCTTCTAGCCAATGCTCGAAGCCTCCGAGCAAAGATGGGAGAACTTGAACATCTGGCAGCTAGGGATAACATTGATATAATAGCCATAACAGAAACCTGGTAGAATGTGGAGAACCAGTGGGACACAGCAATCCCAGGCTATAAACTCTATAGAAGGGATAGAGAGGGGCGGGTTGGAGGAGGAGTGGCCATCTATGTCAAAGAAGGCGTAAAATCCAGCAGAATGGAGATGGACAGAGGGTCTGACTCCGCCATAGAATCACTGTGGGTTAAACGACCAACCTTGTGGGTCCCCACCTCTTGCCCCTGGCCTCCTTCCTCCCCCTACCCAGCCATGCCAGGCGGGCATCCTTCCTAAAGGCCTGGGTGGGTGAGGGGGATCGGCTGCCTCTCTGAGGCCTCTTTTTTGCACTTCGGGCCTTCCATTCGAGGTCTAACCAAGGTCTCTCCTACGCCTGCATTTGTGCCACTTCTTTTGCTTTCCTGAACACCTTATGTACAGATCCTTGCAAATGATTTAATTGTTTACGGACAGAATTTTTTATTTATTTTAATATATTGTTGTAGCAAATAAATTAAATCAATATATTTCACAAAACCTGTGAGGACTTGCTGGTGTTTCTTGAATTGCTCACATGGCTGGGGTGAGAGTGGGCTTTTTAAGAGAATAAATCACGAGAAATGAAGAGGGCTGAGGAAATGGTCCCATTTTAAAGGACTGCTTTGATGAAATGCAGCCACCTGGTTCCACAAAATCACAGGGTTGTTCCTTCCCAGAGGGGGAAAAAAAACAAAAAAACACCAGGTGTGCTGCTTAGGATGGAACCCAGGCGCTAAGCAGTGTCTTCCTTGCAGTAGAGCAGTTTAACCCTTGAAGTCCTTTGAAACCTAACTGTCATCTCGGGCGTGTACCGTAGAAATACAGGGATGATTCAAGAATCTTATACAAATACTTAAAAGGGCTCCTCCTTGGTGGCTCTTTTCCCCAGCTCTTCTCTCTTTCTGCTGGGGGTGGGATGTGGCCAGGCCCCTTCAGGCAAGGAAATCAGATTTCTCCTATTTGGGGCAGATTCAGGGTGGTCTCTCCTGCCTCATCTCAGTCAGAGGGTTGGGGGTGTTGTGCATCTCCTGCCCTGGGCAATGTGGGAGCCAAACTCCACAAGATGCCTTGGAACCACCTTCAAGGTCTCCCCCAAAGGTGAGCATCCTTCCTCCTGAGCAATTGGGAGAGGGGGGTGGGTGGGAACATCCCAGTCCCAGTATTGCAACCCGGAGGACCACAGATGGTGTTCCAAAGGGACCAGCTGCAGGCCTGTCCTGGGCGGGGGCTTCCTCGTGGGGCAACTAGTTGCCTGCTGGGACAACAGGATAGCTGGATTTGGTGGCACTTTGGATTTGGCCCAGTTAGGCTCTTCTTAGTCTCCAGAGACTTGCACCAAATGAAGTGTGAGAAAAACTTACAAAACTGTTCTAGAGCACATGCGCACACACACACACACACACACAAAACCTCCGGTCAGGAAGGCTAGCAAGCAAAACACAGCATGGAAGACCAGCACAGACCAGTTTATTGTCATGGTGGCCCAGCATCAGCTGAGGAGGGACCAGATGATCCAGAAACGCAAGCCTTGGGCTTCCTCCTTATCCCAGGCTCTGCTGCCGCTAGAGGTTGGGCGCAAAGCAGCAGGAGGCTTTGGGGCTGAGCGGGAAGCTTCCTCCCCCACCTCCTGCCCTCCTTCCTCCATGCAAGCTGAACATCCCAGGGTCCCCCTTGCCCTGCATGGCTCCTCAACTGGCTTGTTGGGGAGATATCTGCCCCACGGGAAGGCGCAAAGAGCTCTGAGGAAAATGGGGGAGGAAGGGGGAGAACCTTTTGGGGAGGGCGTGGAAAGGGGGGGGCAGAGGCACGCATCCCTGGGTGGAGAGGAGGAGGGCCGGGCCCAGGGCAAGGTGCCAAAGGCAGCCAGGGAAGGGCCAGGCACCCCCTCGCAGCAGTCACTGGAGACGGGCACCCACCTGTGGCAAGGGGACCACTCACAGGGACAGTAGCCCAAGGAGCAGCAAGTGTGGCGGGGGGGGGGGAGGAGCAGAGAGAGAGAGAGAGAGAGAGAGAGAAGGAGCAGGTCAGCCGCTTTGAGCAGCTGGACGGAGACCTGCACGGTCTGAGGGAGGGCAGAGGGCTGTGGGGCCAGTCCTGGCTGCCAAGGGGCTGCCAGCGGGATTTAAAAGGCCAGGAAGCCATGAGCCACCAGGAAGGTGTGGGTGGGTGGGTGGGGGGCACTAAGCAAGCAGGATGGGATCTGAGCTCAACAACCTAATTCTAACAGCTCTGCTTTTCTGAGTCCAGGAAGGAGGGAAGGAAAACGGAGAGGCCATTCAGACACGCAGGCATGCATGCACTGCGAGAAGGCAATTCACACCCACCTTCCGCTCTCCCTCACACCCCTCCTCCCCAAAATGGCCTTTTCAGGTCAGCAGGGTTGGGGGGGTGGGGGTCCGGTCTTTTGCAATCAGTTCTTGAGGAGGGGGTCCAACAGCCCACCCCCACCCCCACTTTTCAGAAGCATGCCCATCCACCCCCTTATGCCACAACAGGCAGGAGAAGGTGGCGTGTGTGTGTGTGTGTGTGTGTGTGTGATTATGATCATGGTGGTGGTGATGAGAAGCTTGCAGGGAGAAAGGAGGGCAGGAGGTGAGGACAGAGACCGAAAAGGTGGGAGTCAACAGGCGCACAGGAACAGGACTGGGAGACACATTGAGGCTCATAGTGCAATGCGGGTTTTTTGGGGGGGGCTATCCTTTTTGGGGTGCATTTGTTCCCCAGGAGAGGCAGGAACAGGGTGGGGGTGGGGTAGGGGATTCTCTCTTGTCCTCCATGCCGGCCCGGAGCAGGCTCTGCCCTCGAGAGAGATGGTGGTGGTCTTTCTATTCTGGTGGTGGTGGTGGTGGTGGGGTCAGTCTCTGGGCGTCCTTGCTGCTGTTCCTGCCCCGAGTCCTTGGGCAGCCCTTGGAAGGAGGGAGGGTCCTCTTGGAGGGTCTGGGGCCTCAGGCGGCTGCATTGGAGGCGTCGATGCGGCGGGAGGCTGGCCCCAGCTCCACTTTGCAGACGCGCTGGGCGAACTTGAGGGAGCAGATGGATTCCCCCACATTCTTCTCCAAGGGAGAGATCTGGGTGCCGAAAGGAAGAAGGCGTGAGAAAGGGGGCATGGTGGTGGGGGGAAATCCCTCCTTCCCTTCCAGACATTTCCCGCCCAAAATGGCCAACCCTGATCCCAAACCGGAGGCGAAGGAGCATCAGTCCCCCTTCATACTTGGCAACTGAACGCAGGACTCCTGCTCAGGGTGCAATTCGACTCAAAACTCTCCTTTAATTAAAAAAAAACCCAGACTATCCCTGCTCAGGCGCTCTCTTTATTATTTGCACACAGTAATTTTTTTTTTTTGGGGGGGGGGAGGTTAGACAACAAGGCCAAAACAAACCAGATTTATCCGTTTTATTTTTACTCTTTTTCTGCTTTGTGAACCAGCCAGAGTTCCCATGGGAAAATCTGTGCAGTCAAGAAGTGCAATAAATAAATAACAAATAGTAAATAAATAAAAGTTAGTCTTTTGGACTACAGCCCCAGAATCCACCAGGCTGGTGGACGCTGGGACTTGTAATCCAAAATGCCAATGTTTCCCCAGCTTCGGCCAAGATCTAGCTTCGGCCAAGATTTGGGCACAAGAGGCCACAGGCGGGTCCAGCCATGGGGCCCGGCAGGCGCTGCCCTCACCTGCACCATCATGACAGTCTTGCTGCCTTTCCCGAGGGAGTCCTGCAACAGGTAGGTGAGCTTGGAGTTGCGGAAGGGGACGTGGGGATGCTTGGCCCGCAGGGCCTGGATCACTTCCCCCAGCGCCAGCAGGGACTTGTTGATGTTCTGGGCTTCCTTCAGCCGCTCGCCCTGGGCACCGGACTTCCACACGCGCTCCGAGCCGGCCAAGTCCACCAGGTTCAGCTTTCCTAAGGAAAGAGGCAAGAGAGGCTTGACCGGGGTGGTGTGTGTGTGTGTGTGTGTGTGTGTGTGTGTGTGTGTGTGTGTGTGTGTGTGTGTGTGTCCGAACCAGGTCCGGCAGCCTTTGGCTTGGTGGGAGGAAGAGGGGGCCACGTTTGCAGCACTGGTCTGGCAGTGGTTTTCTGGACATCAGCTGAGAAGAGCAACTTAAATTTTTAACCATGAGCACAATTTTCCAATTTATAGGGATAAGATGGCCTCTTTTGTTGGGGGAGGGGGGGAATGAATATTATGAGAGATCTGAGATTGTAATAGATTGTAATAATCAAATTTGTGAAAATCAATAAAAATAAAATTTATAAAAATAACCTGAGAAGAGCAAGTGCTCACCTGTGACAGTCACTGCCGCCGCCCCCCTTCCACAAGGCCAAAAATGCCGGCAGCTGTGCCAACCCACACCTGCAAGCCAGTCCCAGCACCCTCTGTTGCCATCAGCAGCAGGTCTTGGCTAGAGGCCATGGCTCTTGCTTTCTCCCCAAGGGCCAAATCACCCTCCATGACTTTGCATCCCAAAAGGGACAGGACGCAACAACCTTCTGGCAGATTATAAATAACAGAAACAAAATAAATAAAATTTAATACAGTATTGTCGTTGGGGGGGAAATGGCTCCTCCCGCAGCTGCTCTCAGAGGGAGCGAGGGCGTTGAGAGGTTGTGGGAGGGACGATGTCCCGGCACATCAGAAAGTCAGTCCCAAAACGCAAAAGTCTCCCAACTGGGAAGCTGGTAGCCAAGTGGCTGCCACAGGTCAGGCAAAAGGGCTGGGGTTTCCTGAATGTTCTTGGAACAGGCAGGGGGGTCTCTTGCGCTCTGCCCCTTTGCCTCCCCAGCGTTTGAAAACATTCCCCCTGTTGCAAGATACTTGACAATAAAGACCAGAGACTGGTCTCAGAGTTAACTGTTGGTCCCTCACCTCACTGCGGAGCCAAACCTTGTAAAAGCACCTGTGAACTTTATCCAGGTGGGAGTAAGAAAGGGTAAATACTCAATCTCAGGGGGACCTGGGTTTGAATCCCTGCTCAGCCACTGGAAACCCACTTGGGGGGGGTGGGGGGAACCACCCTTTCAATATCTCTCAAAGCCCTGTTAGGTTTGCCATCAGTCAGCCCCAACCGGGTGCCCCAGGACAACGGCAGCAGAAAGAACAACACAGAAAGGGGACTTGGGTTAGGTGCCCAATCCAGAAGAGACAAAAAAGAGGTTGTGTGTATCTCAGGTAGATCCACGTCCCCAGAAGAGATGGGCCACAAGAGAAACAGTTACAGTACTTTCGGGAATGAGAACCCCTGCCCCCCCAGCCCCATAATGTATCAGAGGCTTTAGGAATTGTGGCCTAAAAAGTAACTCCCCCAGACTCTGGGATTCTTCTCCCCTGAAAACAAAACGAAAGCCCAGAGGCTGCTGCCTTTTTTAAAACAGCCAATGTCGGCTGCAACTGATGGGAGAGGATTTCAGCGGGTGGGTGGGTGTGTCTTCTGAAATCAGCAGAGACCCATGATAGCAAGTGCAACCTCTCTTCTTCATTGGAGAATTGGGGGGGGCTGTCTCGGGGGGCTGGTCTCAGGGGGGTCCCAGGGGGTCAGAACCTGCACCTGTGATCTTGGTCCCGCTGGCCAGCTCCGTGCCGGTGATGGTGACAGTGAGCAGGGCGTGTGAGCGGGAGCTGCGCTCGTTCATCTGGGTGGCCTGGGTGGCTCGGTTCCGCTTCCCCAAGGAGAGCATCTGGGATGAGTGGTGGGAGGAGGAGGAGGAGGAAGAGGAGGCAAGAGGAAGGAGAGGTTGGACCCTGCGGGAGCTGCAAACAAAAACCAGCCATTCCTGTCTTCATCTGGGTGGCCTGGGCTGGCTTTTCTTGTACCTGCTCTTGGGAAGGAGATGCATCTGGGATAAGCCTTCTTTTTGTTTTTGTTTTTGGTGGGAGGAGGAGGAGGAGGAAGAGGAGGCAAGAGGAAGGAGAGGTTGGACCCTGGTGGGCGTGCCAACAAAAACCAGCCATTCCTGTCTTCCACCTAAGAGTCCCTCCCATTCTCACTCTCACTCCACAGACACAAGGCAAAGTGGCTTTCTGGAGATTTGACAACAAAAAAAATAAAAGTGTGCTGCTTCTATATCCCTCCCCCCCCCAAAAAAAAAAATCTTTAAAGCACTCTCTGGATGGTTGACAATTTAATTATACAGGCTACGTATTGCAAGCTGGGCACTCATTTTACCAACCTCAGAAGGTGGGAAGGGGAGTGAGCCTTGAGCAGACTACCCAGGATTGAACCCCAGGGCGTGAGCAGAGTGTTGGCTGCAGCGCTGCGGTTTAGCCACCGTGCCTCTCTAACCCCCCTCGGAGCCCAGGAGGCATTCCTTATCTAGCTGCTCCCGAATCAGGCTAGCCCTTGGTCTACCTTTTTTATCTCCCGGAGGCTGTGCACCTCCACGCTGGTCAGGCCCGGGACATGCAGCTGACCACTTCCGTCTGGGTTCAACTTGATGTCCAGTTTCTCTAAGGGATCCTTTCCAAGGAGGTCCCTAAAGGGAGGGAAGAAACATGAGACACTACCTAGTGCACTGCCTGCCTGGGCAGACGGTCCTCCCCCTCTAGACACCCCCACGGGACCCACCAGTGTCGCCAACCACAACCACAACCACAGCCATGCCATGCCCGATGAAGAAAGGCTTTGAGCTGACCAAGGGCAGAATGAGATCCCTCCGTGCCTCAACCACGGGTACCCAGGACAAGCCAGGACTGGGGATGGTGGCTTCCAGAGGAGGGGAGGAGGGCACACAGGGATGCCCCCCCCCCAGGAGGGTGCGGTGGCTATTTCCCATTGCTGAATGTGTGTACACCATGTGTGAGCGGGGAGGAGTCTGGCAGGAACACTTTGATGCAGAATAAACTGATCTGAAAGGTCGTATCGCTCCTTCTGGAAGTCACTGAGCCACAAGTTTGCACGTGCCTCCAGGACAGTTCATTGCTCCTTGGGTGGAAGCAAGGAAGGCCAGGGAAGGAAAAACAGGGAGAACGCCTGGTCCAATCTATGGCTCGTTGGTTTCATGGCTTGTCTCTCTTGACTCTTTGAATTGATTATGAGGAATTCAGAGTTCAAATCCTTTTATTTGTGTATTTGATTGGAGGATGTGCGGGGTGGCAATGCCAGATCCAAAAGAACCTCAAGTCTTTTTTTTTTTAACAACACGTTGTTCTGGATCCCACCACATCCTGGTGGAGCTTCAGAAAATCTGTCTCCTGGGGAGAGCAGAGGGAGCTTAGGACCCACCTGATCACCTCGTTGTAAATCTCCACCATGCTGAGGCTGACCAAGTATTCCCAGCTCTCCCCCTTGGCCTCCATCTCCCGGTAAAGGGTCTGCAAGGCTCGCTGGTTGATCCCCGGGTTATCCGGGACACCCTGGAAGCAGAGGTGAGAGGAAGGGATCTCTCTGGAACTCAGCACGCAGCAGCAATGGATTCTCTTTTCTCTCCCCCCCTCCACCCCCAGAGAATGATAAAGAAATAAAGGGAATTATAAAAGGAGCCTCTAAGGCCATTGGGTCCAACCACTGACTCAAGGCAAGAATCCAAATCCAAGAACACCTGCCAGGTGCAGGAGGAGATTTCTCTTGAGTGCCTCCAGTGCTGGAGTGCTCACCACCTCCCAAAGCAATTGGTTCCATGGCCATACTTCTCTAACAATTAGGAAGTTTTTCCTGATAGTCAGCCAAAGCCGGGCAATCTTAATTTGAGCCCATTATTGCGTGTCCTACACTCTGGACTGGGATGACCGAGAACAGATCCTGCCCCTCCTCTGATTAACAACCTTTCAGGTATATGAAGAGTGCTTTTTCTTTCTTTCTTTCTTTCTTTCTTTCTTTCTTTCTTTCTTTCTTTCTTTCTTTCTTTCTTTCTTTCCCGCAATCTGATTTTCCTCAAATGTCAACTCTGGGCGGTTAACAACAATAATTTCTCAAACAACCCCAAACATAACAATAATGAAGATAATCTAAAGAAAGAAAAACCCAATACAAAAACCACAAAAGAACAACAAGACAACAAGCTCTTCGTCTTCTTGTCTCCAGGCGGCACATGCCCATTTCCTTCCGTCTTTCCTCATCGGGCTTGGTTTACAGCCCCCGATCATCATCCTTGTGGCCCTCCTCTGAAGGAGGACTAGCGCCTTGCAGGACTTGGTGACTTAAGGCTTCCTATCATTGTTTGCCTTTTTCTTTGCATCCACATTGCTCTATTGCAGTGGTGGTGAACTTTGGGCACTCCAGATGCTTTGGACCACAACTCCCAGAGACCTTTGTCATTGTCAATCTAGGCTTGGAATTCTGGGAGTTGTGGTCCAAAAGATCTGGAGTGCCAAAGGTTCGCCACCACGGTCTACTGACTCATAATTACTTTTGATCTACAGCAATTCCATGGTCCTTCTTGCTTGTAGCCAAATATCTTGTAACTGTGCCTTTGTGGGTCCCCCCCCTTAGGTGTTGAAGTGACTGAACACCAGCCCCTTATCGCTGCATGCCGGTGGGGGCTACTGGGAGTTATAGTCCAAAGAAGGGAGCTTTTATGAGCCGTGGTCTCAACACAAAAGGCCACGGAACACCTGATCTCAGAGGTGCTGGTGCAGGAACACTCACCCTGGTGCCTGTGTGCATGGAGGCACTCCCTCTCTGGAAGCTCCACCTGAGATGGGCTCATAGGGGGCCACTTACCTCCATGGTGTAGGTCTTCCCAGAGCCCGTCTGCCCGTAAGCAAAGATGCACACGTTGTAGCCATCCAGGCATGTTGTGACCAGCGGCTCCACCTCCTGGAAGACCTGCCAAGGTAGACCAGATGCTGGAAGGAGGGTGGGGCGCGACCCCACCCCACCCCACGGATCGGTGCAAGGGCTGCAGCGAGGTGGTGAGGCAAAGGAGCGAAGGGGGAGATGTCGGGAAGTGCCAAACGCAGGGAAAGGGTGGAAGGGTGAGGAGCCGTGTCCAGTGGCTGTGGAGGTGGCACGGTGGCAGACGGTGCGGCAACCAAGGGTTGAGAGGGAGAAAGTTACCTGCTGGGGTGGCCGCCACGTCCCTGGGCTATCCGGGTGGCCTTTGGGGGCTTTCCTGGCAGAGACCGAGACATCAGGGAGTCCAGAAGCCACAGGCAGCCAGATCCTGCCTGGCCGAAACCAAGGGGGGGTGTTCAGGGACAGAGAGGGAGCCCCACCTGCTGGCCTCCAGGATGCTGCCCTCAACACGGCCAACCCTCTTCTGGTGGGGTTGGGGCCGATCCTCTCTCTCTCCCCCATCCCCATCTTCTGATCTCTTCAATCCCAGAAAGTCTTGGACTAACCTGGTTGCCAGCTCTGCCTCTCTCGCCCAGAAGGAGGTCCCGCTGATGGGAGCGCTCTGCCTGCCTGTTTTCTCCATGGTCTTCATGCCCCCCATCCCCTGGTTGGGGGGTGGTGGTGGAGATACTCTATGGGCAGTTTACAAGTAAGGCTACACATGCAGCCTCTCTGCCCACTCCCAATCCCAGTGAGCAGGTCACTCATTTTACAGCCCCCTGGAAGGATGGAAGGCTGAGTGAACCTTGAGCAGGTTACTTGGGATTGAACCCCAGGTGGTGAGCACAGCTGCAGCACAGCAGTTTAACGTGCCCGAGGCTCCTACAATCAACTAGTAAAAACCTCACCTAGTGAGAAATCTCAGGTTTTGAGTGACATTACCAGTCACCACCATCAGTTGCACAATCAATCAATCACAAGGACCTTTATTGGCATACATTAATATAAAACAGATGCAACAAAATGTAAGATAAGAGGTAGAAAATAAATAAATAGGTTAAAATGATTAAAAGATTAGGTTAATAGCAGGCCTTGGCCCCAGACAATTTACTAATATGTAAAACAGTGGCCAAGTATTCAGCCACTGAGGCTGTTAATTCCGGAAGTTTGTCCTCAAGAAGATGCTTTGTTATACTCTCCGGAGAACCAGAGAAATTAGAAATATAAGGGGTCAGAAGGCGAAGGCGAAGGCGAAGCTTGTGGTGGGAGGGGCAGGAGAGAAGGATATGAGAGGCTGAGTCAGGTTCCAGTAAACATAGTTTACAGAGTCTCTTCTCAAATGGAACGTTGTAGTATCTTCCTGAAAGAACTGCTGAGGGAAGGATGTTCAATCTAGCGAGCATAAAAGCACGACACAGGCAAGGATTAATGAGATGTTTCATATAATATGAAACCATCATTTGCTTGGTTTGTGTGCGTTAATTTTTACCCCTGTATTTTGGAAGGTTGGGTGAGGAGAAAGATAAAAAGAGTGGCTGGTCTTTTCGCCTCCCCACTATCAGAGCAAGCCAAAGAAACAACCGCCACTGTTAAAAATGCTCCAGAAGGGGTTTAACTCTTGTTTGAGCTTTTCAGTTTAAAGATTCTGACAAAAATCTGTCTGCATTCATCCAAGTATAAAAGCACAAGATTTGGCTGGAAGCTGGTAATTTGATTGTATACATAATGTGGTTCTTTTTTGAGCCATGTAGTCTACAATTAAGTCCCCCTGTTTTCATGCATTGCACATAATGTATGAGTTATGTGATTCCCCCCCCCCCCAAAAAAAACCTGCTGTACATTATATTTCTAAGGGATACCCTACATTTCAAAGTTCAGGGCCTCTGACAGTCTTAATCTGGCCCTGCAGCAATTACTGAGAACTGATTATGGATTGGAATCTAGCCAGCAACCTCAAATAAGGCACCATGTTTTCTAAAAGATAGGAGATGAACATTAAGTTGTCCATTGCTTTGGCTTCCCCATTGTTTTAAACCACGTAGCACTGCTTCCGTCTTCCAACAAAAAAACCAAAAATCAATGCTCCTATTCTGACATAAAAGAAAATATCCAACCAAAGCCCATAAGAACATAAGAAGAGCTAGTGATAATTATAGTCATTCTTTTCTGCACCTTTATGTCTTTTTTAAAGATGTGGTGACCAGAATTGTACTCAGGGAGAGACTTTAAGCCTTCTCGCTCAGCTCTAGAACAAACTTTGCTGGAATGTTCTTAGTAGAATCTGGAAACACGAGTCGCCTTGGGTCCTTTGAAGGAGAAGGGCAGGGCATAAATATTTTAATTGAATTATTTTTTAAAAAAACAATGCTGCTTCTCCTTTTTTGCAACTTGTTTGGACTCTTAATTTGGCCTTTGGGTCAGAGGGTAGAAGCAACTTGTGTAGCTAGAATAACAGGGTTGTTCTAAACAAAAACAAGTGCCCAGATCGCTGCTGGAAAGCTCAGTGAATTAGGTCTCTGACAACGGACACCGAGGTTGTGAGTTCGATTCCCCACTGGGTCTTCCTGACCGGGGAGGGTCCTTCCCAGCTCTGTGGTTCTGAGATTGCCAGGATTAACAGCGCAGCAAGCCACTCCAGTATTCCTGCCAAGAAAACTCCATGGACATGGGCTCACGAAGAGTCGGTCACGACTGTAACAAACGACGCAACACACATACATACACAAGCCCCCTAAGGGCACGAAAGCCACCTTCTAGTGACCTAAGATGGCTGCACTTCAAGGCAGCCCTCCACCCCCAGAGGCCACCCACCCACCTCCTCACTACTTGTGCTCCCTTTCCCCCCTAACTCGAGGCAGGGTATCTAGCTCTTCTTGTCCCTACTTTTAAGACCACATCAGCCCTGTGAAGTAGCCCAAGCCAAAGGTCACTTGGCAAGTGTCACAGCCCAAGCAGAAACCGGAACCTGGCTGCTTCTGTTTCAGTCCAGTCCTCTAACCACTAGACCTGCTGGCTCTTGGTCTGAGAGGGCACAGTTTGGAGACAGCAGGTCAGCAGCATTCCTAGGGCAGGATCCCTCCTGGGCATCGTTCCCGGGGGCTCTCAGCATCCTCCCAAAGACCAGCGGCTGGAAACTTTCCCCGAGGGCACCATTTCTGTCTCTACTGGGTGGGATTTAACTCAGGAAGCCTTTTGGGGGCAGGGGGGCCATATTTTGGAAAGGATGGAGGTCAGACCTGTTGCTTCAAGTCCCCTCTGCCCACCCATCACCCCCAAAACCCCATGCAAGGGGGCTTCTTCTAAGCCTTGAATCCTTCGCCCATTCTTTCCTTGCCTGCTCTCCAGCTTTTAAACACACGTCCCTTCTGCGTTGGCAGCGCTGGTTTGGGTGCTTGGCCCCCCCCAAGTTTGGCAACGGCAGGGGAAGGGCTGGCACAGGAATGGCACGGGGGGCCTTGGGTGGGGATGGGGGGCACCTGGCTCACCAGGTCCCCGATGCGCTGGCGGCCGGATGGGGCCCGCTCACCTCCTCCTGGGTGGCCTGTGGCAGGAAGACCTTATCCATCCTGAAGGTGCGCTCCTTGCCTTTGTAGCAGGTGGTCACCGTGCGATCGTCTGCGGGGTTGGCTTCCACCGAGGCACCCCCGTCTCCCTCCTGCGCCTGCTCCTCCTTGGCCAGGGGCTTCAGGCGGCACAAGACCCGGATGTTCCCTGTTGGCAGGAGGAGAGTGGCAGGACACCCCGCCCTCGGGGTCAGGAGGGCAACCGGGCAGCAGCAGGATCCACCGCCAGGTCTTACTCAAGGCTGAGGAGGGGGCAGGCGACTGGCATTGCCACGCCACTCTCCAGGGGCCAGGACCTGCAGCCTCCAGACCGGCCTGGTCCTGACAAAAAAGGCTGGCACCGAATCAGCCCTTCTACTAACTGGAGGCAGGTCTCAGGGGATGCATCCCCCTCCACTGGGGTCTGTTTGCAGCGATCAGCAGCACTCAGGGCCAAGGAGACCTCTCGCGCGGGGTTTGGGCTCCGCTGCTACCCACAGCGCTCAACACAATGCAGGATCGAGAAAAAGGGGAATCCACGAGAACACATGAGTAATTGTTAGTTTTTCAGGCTGTTTGGCGGTGCTCTCAGAGCACAGAGAGAAACTCATCTGGAAGTTGAGTCATGGCAACTGGACTTCTTTTTCTTGAGAGATAGAAACGTTTCACTGTTTGGATGAGCAGCAAAACGTTTCTATCTCTCAAGAAAAAGAAGCCCAGTTGCCATGACTCAACTTCCAGATAAACTCACCTGGATGACTGAGAATCTTCACAGAGAGAAACTCCTTGTCCCCTTGTAAGGGAGGACATTTGACTAATTATATATTTATAAATATATATGGCTGCTTTACTCACCACAGGTATGGACAAGCCCTCATGTATTCAACAACAATGTATTCTAAGCAATACATATATATATATAGCCACACTAGTGACACGAATAATGTAGTTATATTCACTCAAGCACTCCACGTATATATATACATATATACATATATGTATCACATTCACATGTATCTACATTTGTATTCTTGTAAACTTAGAATCTTTGGTCAAGCCTTTCCGGCTAGAATAGAGAAAGGAACTTCCGCTAAGTCAGCAAAAAGCAATTATGAATTCAAGGATCCAATTAAGTTCCTAAGCTTTGAGGATCACACACTAGCAATTAACGTGTGTCCAAGGCGTACCAGGGAGGCCTTATCTCAGCGTCTGGGGTTTATAACTGTCAAATGTCCAAGGACATAAGGATGATCCTACCCTCCCTGCCTGTGAGGGGAGGAGATCAAACGTACCAGTTAGAACTTTTAGGCAAGTGTCAGGAATACAAAATAAATGACCAAAGATGTCAATTAGTGTTTGATGCATGTAACAAATGTATATGACGTAAATTCTGATGGGCGGAGGGGGAAAAAGTGCTGGAAAAACCTTATAAAAATATCTCCTTTCGTTTTCTGGGTGGACTTCTCACCACCAAAAAGTGTGGAAGTGCCCTGATTGATCAATCAATAAATTCTTTCTCGTCTCCTGAGACTCAGACTTGGTCTTTTGCAGCCCATGAAGCGCAGGCACGCTGGCACGGGACCCTCATAAATTTAAATTCCTTACATTTCTGGTGCATTGGCCGGGAAAAGATGCCACTGCCCCAGCGCTCTTGGGAGTCTGACTTAAATCACAGTAAGAATTCATGCTGACCCTGGAACAAATCTAGTCCGGACCCTCTGATTTTGAGAGGAGACTTGTTCTATCAGCATTGGACACAATACTGTTATTTAAGGAGAAACAAAGCCGGCAGAACAACGGAGGAACTGTAAGAGGACTGCGCAAAAGAAATCTGGTAAGAAGAGAAAACTAGTTGTGGGGTGGCGTGAGTTCGAATCTAACAGCTCTGTGGAGTGGAGAAGATTGCGGATTCTTATGAGTCGGCCCCGGGAGGGAGGAAGACGAGAAGGGACACTTGTGTGTCTCTAGCATCCCGCGGACCAGGGAGGACTAAGAGTTGAGAGACTCTGAGGTCCCCGAGGGTGGAAGAGAGCTCCTCTCGAATAACCCTAGTGTCCCCCTCCCCAAGTGTTTGAAGAATTAGAAGCAGAGCACTGCTCTGGCTTCCTCAGAGGATTTATTAATGTTTGAATATATATGTGGGTGTTAAGTTGAATTATTTTTGGTAACCACAGGGAAGTGGCCATTCCCTGTGTCTTAAGCAGCAGGCAAAGACTGGCAATCTTTGCCCTACAATACCAACGAAGTTCCACCATCTTCGTTTGATTTTAGAGAAGTTAGAAAGATCTATTCTTAGGCAAGGGATCGCAGTTAACTGGGGAAACAGAAATGTGGGAGAGTTGTGTATGGTTGCTGAATCACATGTTGGCGTGTATGATGTGCATTTGATTGTTGAGGTGTGAGTCCGTTTGATGCTTGTGTGGGAGAAATCATAGGAACACAGTTAGACCTTTAAAGTAAACCTATGGGGATAAATTAGTGCAGTTTATGCACCCCCTTTTGATGTGTGATGTGGTAACATTGGAATTCTGCCACCAGAAGTAATGATTTTGGTATTAAATGGAACATGAGTAAGCTTTAAGAAGAACCCCTCTAACTAGGATGAGGCAGGACTTTACCATCTCAAATTAAGATTCTAGCCCTCAGGGAGGACAGACCAATTATGACCTGCTAGCAAGAGGTGTGTGAATGTACAAGGACGTGCTTAGTTAATTAATATAAGAGACTAAAAACTCTGCCAACTAGGAGACCCCTCCAGCAATTTTGATAATACCAGGGGAATATGGGCAGTGAGAAAAATACTTTTGAATACTCAGGGATAAACAACATCCCGCATATTTTGTGACTGGCTGGTCACGCAACAAAATTTACCAGCTGAAGGGATATTTTACAAGGAAAAAAAAATAGTAGAAGGAAGGCAGCAAGACAGAAGTGGGATGGATAGGTATGATGTTGAGGGAACGGGAGGAGAGCACGGAGCATTGAGGGGACAGGAAGTGCTAGATGGGGGATGCGTACCCCTGAATTGCCTTATTCAAGCATTCAGGAGGTACTTCCATCCCGCTACGCCAATGCCCAACTCCTTGGATATGGAAGCTTTAAACAGAACTAAGGGTTGCTATGCACCACATGAGGAGATAGGTAGGGACGTTATTTCTGAACTATTAATAATCAAAAGCAGGGAAATCAAATCAGGGGCTGAGCCCCTTCTGGCAGCTGGCCACGACAGAAAGTAGAATCAATGCCTTTTTTTTCCCCCTTCTCTAAAAGTAGTTAAGAACATTTGATAAAAGACCAGGCATTTTAATTTCAAACACAGGGAGATTCTCAGGACCAAACTGCCAACAACTATCCTACTGCACAAGTCTACCTTTTTTTTTTTAGACGAAGGAAAAGGGGGGAGAAGATCTTAGTCTCTCTCTCTCTATCCGATCTAGGCATTATTTGCCTCCCCAGAGATATACGAGTGAAGGAAGAGAGAGAACTTCTACATGTTCACCTAAGATTTTTTTTTCTCTCCCTCCTGATTTAAGTAGCTCTGTGTATTCATTACAAAAGCCACGCTTCTCAAATTAGGCTTAAGCCAACAACAAGATCAATAGCTACTGAAAGGGTGAATTGCCCCTTTGTTCCAGGGCATTTCACACCTAATACATTACAGAAGTAATTACAGGAGATTATCTGCTTGCCTCAGGCTGTAAAAAAGGCAGCCGCGGGGAATTTAAAAGTTGACAGCCCCTCCTTTCTCTTTCTGCTCTCGGGGCCCCTTGCAGGGCAAGGCAGGATAATAACTCCCAACCCCTCCTTTCTCTCCCAAGCCACTTGATAGAGTTTGGACGCAAAACTTATATTGAACACATCAACCTAATGCATGCATAGCGAAGGGAATAAACTGACCCCTAAAAGCCATAAGCCAGTAAATTTTACAGGCAATGGCCAGAAGGTCACTCCTCTCCACTTACGGGAACGACCACAATTTTCCGTGCTGCCTTAAAAGCATAAAGAGGTGGCTTCTAGCCGACTTGCAGCATTTTTTTCTCTCTCCTGGATAGGGGGAGAGGGAAAGGGGAGTCTATTGTTTAGAAGAGAATCCAGGAATTCGGCCCCAAAACGTCACGTTTTAATTTAATTAAACCCTTGGAATCAAACACACCTATCAGGTATTTTTGCCAAAGAATAAGAGGTGAAAATCTTGTTATCAGAAACTTTAGAATAAAAGAATTCTTCGGAAAAAGGACACAAGAGAAACCTGATTATTTTTTTTTTTTAGGATGTGACAGCACACGAAAGCCCCCTCCCCTCTTTGTAAGCTGTCCTGCAAGCATATTTTTTATTTTTGCCTTTGGAGTAACTTACCAGTCAATCCCAAAGCGTTACAGTTAAGGCAGGCTTAAACACTAGAACTTAAGAGGAGCCTTGCTTGCCTAACAGAGTGCACAAATTTCTTAATTTGATTTTAGAAGATATGTTCAAACGCTACTGGGATAGTGATTTTACTTGCGATTTTAATGACTCTTCAGAATATAAGAATTATCTTTTTGCCATAGGCGGTAAAAGGCTCGCCTGGCCACTAAAATGTGCAAAGTGTATTGGTGCAGCTTTTAAATCACACCTGGTCTCAGGAGCTCCCCTGAGGAAAATGAGGCTTATTTTCTTTTTAGAAAACAATATGGACTTAACGATTTTCTTTTTCCTTTTTTTTTTGTGTGCACATGAAACCTGTATGTAAAGGGCAAGATTCCCTATTTTAAAGGATGGCTCTGCAGTGCACATTATTAATTTGTTCCAAATTTCACAGGGAGCCTAGTAGCGTGGCTATGGAATATTGTTCCAGCTGAACTTGTGCAAAACTACTGAAGTGCAGCTGTGTACTATGGCCTTTTTCATAGCCTGCACTACACTGTGCCATAGAAATCTGCACACAGTGTACTGCATGTAGCACTATCACACCTGGAGATCTGCAGATTGCTTGGCCATTCTTGTATGTGGTTGCTTGTTTGTCTGTCTGTCTGTCTGTCTGTCTGTCTGTCTCTTTCCACACGGGAAGACGCTGGAGAAACACCCTGTTTTGCATCTCATGGATATTCTGCCAGCTACACCTTTTGTTGTCCCCGTGTAGAAGAGCAATTTGACTTGGGGATGGGATCTGTGGTTGATTAGGGACACCTGAGCACCTACACCTTGCAAGCGCTCATTGGAGCCAGCTGAACTTGTGCATATCTCCTGATGTGCAGAGGTGTCCTCATCATAGACCCCCTTACTTCACGTACTGGTTTTACGAAGAGGAAAGCTTCAATCTGCCTTTTTACGACATTTTTTTTTCCCGAGACTGTCAGATAGACTATACCACCCTGCCTGGCAGCACAAGGACAGCTGAGGGGCCGTTTTGTGTGTTTGTGTTCTGTGTTTGTCTGTTTGTGGTCGTGTGTCTGTTCTTCTCTTACCCAGGTACATCCTGGAGGACGGGCTTTTGCTCTGGGGAAAACGCCCACCCGTTCTTTATTTTTGGATCACGGAGTCGGTCGGGTTTGGAAAGCTGACGCCGCCGGTCGTAGATGCTCAGATGGGGACCCTCCTGCCCTCCATTCTGCCATCCCTCCTGGACCTCCCTCCTCGCCTTTGAAGCCTTTGATGATGCCATCTTCGTGATAACTTCGCTCCGCGAGTTCGAGTCGATGTGGGCTCCAGGATCCAGTGATGTCAGCCTTTTCACCCAGCGTGACCCGTACCCCGCGACCGAGAGGGAGTGAGGCCTGACCGGTGACGCCTTCTGCCCTCTGCTGTAGATTGCCCCTATGCCTTAGATGACTTCACCCTGGACGGCGGGCGACAACATGAACCTGACCTGTGGTCACCGCATCCTGCCCATCCTTCCCCAGATGACAGCGTGCGTTTGATACCGGAGGGTCCCAAAGCAGCCTGCGGATTCACTTTCAACTCAGGTTGACAGATTAAAATCCTGTCTTCCTGTCTCTCATTTTCTTTTTTTTTTCTTTTCTTTTCTGTTTGTTTATGGGGGGAGAGAGTGGGTCTGAAACAGCCACTGACTCTTGTTTTGGATTGCGGCCAACAGACTTCACGTCTGCAATTTAACCCCCTTTTCACCGGGACAGAGACTTGGGGTTTAACTACTGCTTTCAGACCTTCATTGATGCCTGTGCGCGTGCCCTGGATCACCATGAACTTGTGTTGCCACACACGCACACGCCAGCCTCCCAGCATCCGACAAGTGAGCGCTTATTTTTTTTTTTTCTCCTGCGCACGGTAGGCTCCAGAGCAACTTTACATATTTACATTACCCTGGGCTCTATTATGATAGTGTTTATTGTCTATTATTGATAGTCACTGTGAAAACTCTTACTGAAGTGCTTCTCTGGATGTGCCTTTTTATGTAATGACCATGCTTGGCCACTGAAAATGCTTTTTACTCACAAAGCATTGAGTGCCAGAGATTATGACTTGCCTTTCTATGCAATTTGTATTGAATGAGAGACATTTTGGTGCCCATGGGTGTTCACGAGCCTTTATACCAAAGAAAAAAGTGGCTTTATGAAGTAGCTATATCTACATTATTTTCTTCACCAAAGACACTGATGAACTAATCTTGGCCCCATGTTTATGGGGCAGATTTTTGTGTGTAAGCTATCAGCCACAGAGACATTTCTGACCGGATTTCAACGGCTCATTCATGACTTTACCATGAGAATGTATGGCGCAAGGTGGGTTTTCTAAGCACCATCTAGATGTGTCTTATGCCTTTTTCAGCCTTCATGATATGTATATTACCTTTATTTAGTATCATTGCAAATGTCTATCAATTGAGAATGCACACACAACTGGGTGATTCTGCACAGCCTGCTATTATCTGAGTTTGAATGCACACCACACACACCTAAATAAGGTTGGAAAAAAAACCTGGCAAAGTAGCCTGGCCCACATATTTCCTTGGTGGGCTAAGAAGGGCATATTTTCCTTATAAGTATTTGGTTTGCAAAATGAACCTACAGTGTGGTGCTTTGTTAGAATTCAGGGTTCTCAGCCTGACTACCAAACACACAAACACGATATCTCACATGTGCACTGCTGTGGCAGGCAAATTAATTTGGGTTTCATGATTGTCCTAAAATAAGGTAATGAACAAATCTGCTGTTTAAAGCATGTTTAATTATCGCTTTGGGACGGGATCGTGATATCCAAGTCTATCACAATATTATCAAAAATTCTTATGCCAGCCCCCTTCAACAGTTGAGAATTTGGGATCCTTGAGAAGTGTACAACATGGCCTGGGAGGTTACCTGATACTGCTGTGACCACGATGCATTTCTCCAACAGGGGAAACTTAAATGCTGTGGTCCATGGAACATATCCATCCGTTGCAGTCTGTGGGTCTGACCAGGGGGGGTCTTCTTACATCCCAAGCATGGCAACACTTCATCTGTTAACTTAACATTTTACTCTAGAAAGTGCCCTAGTGAATTAAGGGGTATTCCTTTGGCCTTCACCTATTTGATGCGTCCCCCTGACTTGAGACGCCACAAATCATTTTATGATAATTCATTTTCTTGAACTGTGCCTATAAGCCCTTTGGGGAAAAAGGACTGAGAATGTTTTTCTGACTGCCCTGCCTAAATTTTTGTCAGGAAAATAGAAAGTCCTTCCATGAGCCATGAAGACCATCTCACCCCAGGAATGACATGGGGGGGGGGCTCACGCAATGTTCACACTTTTGTACATATACCTTTGATATGTTTTGTTCGTCCCTTACAAGTCCATAACGTTTTCTGGGAAATTTACTGGCATAAATTTCCAGAAATCCGTTCAGGGCCGAGTGTAAGGGAGGACATTTGACTAATTATATATTTATAAATATATATGGCTGCTTTACTCACCACAGGTATGGACAAGCCCTCATGTATTCAACAACAATGTATTCTAAGCAATACATATATATATATAGCCACACTAGTGACACGAATAATGTAGTTATATTCACTCAAGCACTCCACGTATATATATACATATATACATATATGTATCACATTCACATGTATCTACATTTGTATTCTTGTAAACTTAGAATCTTTGGTCAAGCCTTTCCGGCTAGAATAGAGAAAGGAACTTCCGCTAAGTCAGCAAAAAGCAATTATGAATTCAAGGATCCAATTAAGTTCCTAAGCTTTGAGGATCACACACTAGCAATTAACGTGTGTCCAAGGCGTACCAGGGAGGCCTTATCTCAGCGTCTGGGGTTTATAACTGTCAAATGTCCAAGGACATAAGGATGATCCTACCCTCCCTGCCTGTGAGGGGAGGAGATCAAACGTACCAGTTAGAACTTTTAGGCAAGTGTCAGGAATACAAAATAAATGACCAAAGATGTCAATTAGTGTTTGATGCATGTAACAAATGTATATGACGTAAATTCTGATGGGCGGAGGGGGAAAAAGTGCTGGAAAAACCTTATAAAAATATCTCCTTTCGTTTTCTGGGTGGACTTCTCACCACCAAAAAGTGTGGAAGTGCCCTGATTGATCAATCAATAAATTCTTTTCTCGTCTCCTGAGACTCAGACTTGGTCTTTTGCAGCCCATGAAGCGCAGGCACGCTGGCACGGGACCCTCATAAATTTAAATTCCTTACACCCTGAGCTCCTTGCCCTCTGAAGATGCCGGCCACAGAGTCTGGCGAAACGTCAGGAAGAAAAACTTCCAGAATAACGCCAAACAGCCTGAAAAACTCACAACAACTATCAGAACCCAGCTGTGAAAGCCTTTGAGAATACACATGAGTAATTAAAACTCCTTCCCCAGTTCTTTGGGGAACGGCCAGGAACACAGGGGGAATGAAGAGCAGCTCTCGAAAAGTGGATTATAATTAATAAGGAGACATTTGAAAAAAAAAAACAAGAAAAGAAAAATACTTTGAGAGTGGTTGAGGCCAGAGAGACGGATGTCCAAGATGCAGATGTTAGCATGCCCGGCCTCAGAACATCTGGAAGTTGCCTGTCCTGCTGTGGAAGGGGGGGCATGCATTGAAAGGAAAAGGCAACCACACGTGTTGTGAAGGGTGCCAAAGGGACTCTGAAATTTATCTCTTTCCGGGGCTGCCAGGTCATTGATAGAAAGGCTCCACCACTTTTCTCAATATGACCCTGCAGCACCAGAAAGAGACAGATTTTACTGTCAGGACGGGTGTGGCAGGCAAGTGACCCCCATGCATCCCCTACTACGCAGAAAAACAACCCGTTGTGTAAGGGAGGACATTTGACTAATTATATATTTATAAATATATATGGCTGCTTTACTAACCACAGGTATGGATCAAAGCCTATAGAGAAAAACCTCATGGCAATCTATATCCCAAGCTATACCCTGTACTATATGGGATATTTCAGGCTATGCCTTGCAAAGTATAAGCCACACAAATTATATATTTAGAGGTAATGATGTTACTAAGCATACATATATATATATATATTTCATTTATATTATTATTCACACATGTATTCTTTATTCCTACAAACGCTGGTCAAGCCTTTCCGGCTAGAATAGAGAAAGGAACTTCCGCTAATTCAGCAAAAGCAATTATGAATTCAAGGATCCAATTAAGTTCCTAAGCTTTGAGGATCACACACTAGCAATTAACGTGTGTCCAAGGCGTACCAGGAGGCCTTATCTCAGCGTCTGGGGTTTGTAACTGTCAAATGTCCAAGGACATAAGGATGATCCTACCCTCCCTGCCTGTGAGGGGAGGAGATCAAACGTACCAGTTAGAACTTTTAGGCAAGTGTCAGGAATACAAAATAAATGACCAAAGATGTCAATTAGTGTTTGATGCATGTAACAAATGTATATGACGTAAATTCGGATGGGCGGAGGGGGAAAAAGTGCTGGAAAAACCTTATAAAAATATCTCCTTTCGTTTTCTGGGTGGACTTCTCACCACCAAAAAGTGTGGAAGTGCCCTGATTGATCAATCAATAAATTCTCGTCTCCTGAGACTCAGACTTGGTCTTTTGCAGCCCATGAAGCGCAGGCACGCTGGCACGGGACCCTCATAAATTTAAATTCCTTACATTTCTGGTGCATTGGCCGGGAAAAAGTGCCACTGCCCCAGCGCTCTTGGGAGTCTGACTTAAATCACAGTAAGAATTCATGCTGACCCTGGAACAAATCTAGTCCGGACCCTCTGATTTTGAGAGGAGACTTGTTCTATCAGCATTGGACACAATACTGTTATTTAAGGAGAAACAAAGCCGGCAGAACAAAGGAGGAACTGTAAGAGGACTGCGCAAAAGAAATCTGGTAAGAAGAGGAAACTAGTTGTGGGGTGGCGTGAGTTCGAATCTAACAGCTCTGTGGAGTGGAGAAGATTGCGGATTCTTGTTGTCGGCCCCAGGGGGGGGTACAGGGAGGAGAAGGGTCGGATACGACCTTAACATCCCAAGGACTAGGGGACACTGAGGGACACTACGACCCTGAAATCCCCAAGGGAGGAGGGGGTTTTTCAGACTGAAACAGGAAGAGAAGAGCGCTGCTCTAACATCCTGGGAAAGTTTGCAAAGCCCAACATCCCTAGGGTCCGCCCCCTAAGTATTTGAAACAGGAGGAGAAGAGCGTTGCTCTAACATCCTGGGGAAAATTTAGAGATATATTAATGCATGGGCATGTGGGATGGTGATTCCACTTTTGAATTTTGCATGTGTGTTTTTCAAGGTAAGGGGCTGTGCCTCTATACCCTGCGTAACCATAGGGAAGTGGCCATTCCCTGTGTCTTAAGCAGGGGCAAAGACTGGCAATCTTTGCCCCACAAGACCAACGGAGTTCCACCATCTTCGTTTGATTTTAGAGAAGTTAGAAAGATCTATTCTTAGGCAAGGGATCGCAGTTAACTGGGGAAACAGAAATGTGGGAGAGTTGTGTATGGTTGCTGAATCACATGTTGGCGTGTATGATGGGCATTTGATTGTTGAGGTGTGAGTCCGTTTGATGCTTGTGTGGGAGAAATCATAGGAACACAGTTAGACCTTTAAAGTAAACCTATGGGGATAAATTAGTGCAGTTTATGCACCCCCTTTTTTGATGTGCGATGTGGTAACATTGGAATTCTGCCACCAGAAGTAATGATTTTAGTATTAAATGGAACATGAGTAAGCTTTAAGAAGAACCCCTCTAACTAGGATGAGGCAGGACTTTACCATCTCAAATTAAGATTCTAGCCCTCAGGGAGGACAGACCAATTATGACCTGCTAGCAAGAGGTGTGTGAATGTACAAGGACGTGCTTAGTTAATTAATATAAGAGACTAGAAACTCTGCCAACTAGGAGACCCCTCCAGCAATTTTGATAATACCAGGGGGAATATGGGCAGTGAGAAAAATACTTTTGAATACTCAGGGATAAACAACATCCCGCATATTTTGTGACTGGCTGGTCACGCAACAAAATTTACCAGCTGAAGGGATATTTTACAAGGAAAAAATAGTAGAAGGAAGGCAGCAAGACAGAAGTGGGATGGATAGGTATGATGTTGAGGGAACAGGAGGAGAGCACGGAGCATTGAGGGGACAGGAAGTGCTAGATGGGGGATGCGTACCCCTGAATTGCCTTATTCAAGCATTCAGGAGGTACTTCCATCCCGCTACGCCAATGCCCAACTCCTTGGATATGGAAGCTTTAAACAGAACTAAGGGTTGCTATGCACCACATGAGGAGACAGGTAGGGACGTTATTTCTGAACTATTAATAGTCAAAAGCAGGGAAATCAAATCTTAGTATAAACCTTTAACAAAAAGGTAGATGGGCATAACTTAATTCAGCTTCTGTGCCCTTTGTTAAGGAACCCTGTGGCAAGATTGGCACATTGCCATAAGGAGACCTGATTTTGATATTGAATGCAACAAATGTAAATTTCAAGAAAGTCCCCTCTGACAAAGGCAGGACTTTAACATCCCAAAGATTAAGTTTCTAGCCCTCAAAAAGGGGAGGGTGGCAAGCCACGTATTGCCTGTTAATATGTCCAGAGGCAGTAAAAATCACCCAAAATGAGAAGACCCCAATTTTATAAACCAGGGGAAGTATAGACACTGCAAGAAGATATTTTTGAATACTCAAGCCGCATGTTTTGTATAACTTAGCCTGGCTTGTTACACAACATAATTCACCACCTATAGGGACATTTTATAACATCATTCCTTAAGATTTTGCACCTAAAAGGCTTAGGGCAGCCTTTCCCCCCTCCCCTTGCAAGTAAGCCCTGGCTGGAACCATAAGACAATTTAATTTGGAACAAGGAGATTCTTAGGAGCAACTGAAAATAGAATTCCCTCCCATCTCCTACCTAGATCAGGACCTTGGAGATGCCATTAGAACGGGGAGAGGAAAGGAGAGAAAGAGACAGAGAGAGAAGGAGGGAATGAGAGAGAGAGAGAGAGAAAAAAGAAATAGTTAAAGGAAACGAGGTAGAAGGAAAGTGTAAGTCAGGGACGAGAATGGGCAGGGTTCATGATGGGCAGACTGAGGCAGCAACCCACAGAACGCACCAGCAATTGAGAAGCAGAGGCTCTATTTGTATCTCATTACATTATTTAATCCAAGCTTTTAGACAGTTCCTATTTCCCCAACAAAATTTGTCTAAATCTCTGAATATGGAATCTTTATCCAAATCCCTTGTAGTACGTCAGCTCCATGAGGAAAACGAAGGGCCTGAGACTTCTGTGCTGGAAGTGGTCCAAAGCAGGGACTCCCCTTCCTCTTTTTAAAGCAGCTGCTAACAGGTTTTTGAGAGCAGGACAAGGTTTTTTTATTTAGAATACGAAGGGGTTCTTAAAAGCCGCCAAAAAGGTAAAAATAACATAAAATAAAATCATTTTTCTTGTTCTCACACTCTGGCTGGAAACGCCTGTGACATTTTTTTTTTTTAAGGCGTATCAATAACGCTGGGTCTCACACTCTGGCTCTTGTTTCTTTGTACGAGAGCCATGCATCCCAAATTAGGCTTAAGTAGATAACTTCACAAACCACAGGGATAATAGGTTGCCTTAATTAGTTTAGTGCCCTTTTTTCACCTAATTACAGGGTAATTGAAGGGGCTCACCTTCCTGCCTCAGGCTGTGTAATGCAGCCTGCGGGGAGAATTCAAAAGTCCATTGCCCCGCCTTCCTTTTTCTGCCTTCACCCCCCTCCTTCCCCTTCACAAAGTTGACCCCATCCCTCTTCCCTCAGGAATTTCAAGCATGCTGGCAACCAGCCTTTTTTTTTTTTTTTTACACCTCTTTCACATCCTATATTCCTAAAAATCTCGAGCAGACGTTCTCCTTTTGACTTAATAATGCTCACCTAGCCTTATTTCCGTCTGAGTTTTTTTTTTTTTTTTAACCCTTTCCTTTCCAAGTAGGACACCTGCTGGAAATAGACTCTTAGTTACTTGATAGCTATTAAACTACTATCAGCCTTTTTCCTCTCTTTCTATCTATGTGTGGTCAAGCAGTTTGTGCCATGGCATGTGTCACTCCTAACCAGCCAGCAGAGACACTAGGAGAGGGCTTCCTGCCTTTTTTTTTTTCCCCTCTTTTTCTCTCTATTGTTTTGTGGGGGGAATGGGGGCTTTTGCAAGCACCTGACTTTTACTTTGAGGTGAGGCTGACAGGCCAGCAACTTCACCCTTTTTATACCCTTTGCGCCAGCATAGAGAACTAGCTGTTTTTGAACCTGGTGACATCGTCACTATTTTTAAACCCATGGCAGATGCCAACATGTGTGAGGCTGTGTACTCGTGGGTGTTTGCATGTATTTTTTTTTCTTGAGTGACGAACCAGAAGAGCTCGTCTTGCCTCGCACACACACACACACCAGCCCCCGACACGCACTAGGACAGATTGGCGCCTTTGCAGCCTTGCAGAGAGACACTAATTCTCTTTTACCATTTATTTTTTTTCTCGCCGTGCCCTTGGGGACTTGGTAGTAATATGAATGTGGTGCCTGCTCCTATTTTTCCCCAATCCTGTATCAGCCGTACTTTTTCCGAGACTATACCACGCCACATTCCAAGCCCATCTCCCCTGGCGCATTTTGCTTCATGCTCAGAGATCACTTTGCGACCCTGGGACATTTTTGCCTGTTCCATTTTTGATTGTCCCCATGTAGCAGAGCTATTTGACTTTGGGGCTGAGATCTATCTCAGGTGCCTGTTTGGGAACGCCTGAGCCCTCGCTTGTGAGATCCTGCGAGATCATCTTGCAAGCACTCATCATACACTGCCGACTACAGATGCGTCCTCACCATAAACTTTGGCTTCCCCCATTCACAGACTGGTTCTACAAAAACGGAAGCCTTATTCTACCTTTTGCAACATTTTTTTCTCTCCTTCCTGTTTTTAAGACTGTCAGATAGACTGTGCCACCCTGCCTTGCAGCACAAAGACAGCTGCGGGGCATTTCGTGTGTGTTTGTGTTCTGTGTTTGTCTGTGGTCGTGTGTCTGTTCTTCCCTTACCCAGGTACATCCTGGAGGTCGGGTTTTTGCTCTGGGAAAACGCCCACCCGTTCTTATTTTTTGGATCACGGAGTCGGTCGGGTTTGGAAAGCTGACGCCGCCGGTCGTAGATGCTCAGATGGGGACCCTCCTGCCCTCCATTCTGCCATCCCTCCTGGACCTCCCCTCCCCGCCTTTGATGCCTTTGATGATGCCATCTTCGTGATGACTTCGCTCCGCGGGTTCGATCGATGTGGGCTCCAGGATCCAGTGATGTCAGCCTTTTCACCCAGCGTGACCCGCACACCCGCGACCGAGAGGGAGTGAGGCCTGACCGGTGACGCCTTCTGCCCTCTGCTGTAGATTGCCCCTATGCCTTAGATGACTTCACCCTGGACGGCGGGCGACAACATGAACCTGACCTGTGGTCACCGCATCCTTGCTCATCCTTCCCCAGATGACAGCATGCGTTTGATACTTCGGAGGGTCCCAAAGCAGCCTGCGGATTCACTTTCAACTCAGGTTGACAGATTAAAATCCTGTCTTCCTGTCTCTCATTTTCTCTTTTTTTTTCTTTTCTTTTCTGTTTGTTTATGGGGGGAGAGAGTGGGTCTGAAACAGCCACTGACTCTTGTTTTGGATTGCGGCCAACAGACTTCACGTCTGCAATTTAACCCCCTTTTCACCGGGACAGAGACTTGGGGTTTAAATACTGCTTTCAGACCTTCATTGATGCCTGTGCGCGTGCCCTGGATCACCATGAACTTGTGTTGCCACACACGCACACACCAGCCTCCCAGCATCCGACAAGTGAGCGCTTATTTTTTTTCTCCTGCGTACGGTAGGCTTCAGAGCAACTTCACATATTTACATTACCCTGGGCTCTATTATGATAGTGTTTATTGTCTATTATTGATAGTCACTGTGAAAACTCTTACTGAAGTGCTTCTCTGGATGTGCCTTTTTATGTAATGATCATGCTTGGCCACTGAAAATGCTTTTTACTCACAAAGCATTGAGTGCCAGAGATTATGACTTGCCTTTCTATGCAATTTGTATTGAATGAGAGACATTTTGGTGCCCATGGGTGTTCACGAGCCTTTATACCAAAGGGAAAAAAAAAAAGTGGCTTTATGAAGTAGCTATATCTACATTATTTTCTTCACCAAAGACACTGATGAACTAATCTTGGCCCCATGTTTACGGGGAAGATTTTTGTGTGTAAACTATCAGCCACAGAGACATTTCTGACCGGATTTCAACGGCTCATTCATGACTTTACCATGAGAAATGTATGGCGCAAGGTGGGTTTTTCTAAGCACCATCTAGATGTGTCTTATGCCTTTTTCAGCCTTCATGATATGTATATTACCTTTATTTAGTATCATTGCAAATGTCTATCAATTGAGAATGCACACACAATTGTGTGATTCTGCACAGCCTGCTATTATCTGAGTTTGAATGCACACCACACACACCTAAATAAGGATGGAAAAAACCTGGCAAAGTAGCCTGGCCCACATATTTCCTTGGTGGGCTAAGAAGGGCATATTTTCCTTATAAGTATTTGGTTTGCAAAAGGCGAAAGATTTATACGATCTGAAGAGAAACCAGAGTTTGCTTGGCTAAAAGAATGAATAAATTTATAGCTAAATATATTAAAGAGGATCAATGTGGTTTTATCAAAGGTAGACAAATGGCAAATATTATTAGAAGGAATTTGAATGTTCTTTATGAAATGAGTAAGAGTACTACTAAAGCTGGGATGTTATCTCTAGATCTTTATAAAGCTTTTGATTGTGTTCAATGGCCCACATTAAAAATATTGTTAAAAAAAATGGGATTTGGGAAATCCTTTTTGGGAGTAATAAATCAACTATATTCAACGGGCACTTCCTCAATAATAGTTAATGATGGATTGACTGAACAAATCACCTAGGCCGAGGAACTAGACAAGGATGTCCTCTTTCTCCAGTCCTTTTTGTATTGTTATAGAGCTCCTGGCAAATGCCATAAGGGACGACAAATTTATTAAAGGTATAGGGAAAGATGGGGCAACTAAAATTAGTTTATTCGCGGACGATGCTCTTTTGACTATTGTAAACCCAATAGAGAATATTCAAAGAGTAAAAACTCATTTAGAAGAATTTGGAGAAATAACAGGATTATGTGTAAACTGGCAAAAATCAGAGAGTTTATTCTTCAATTATGGAAAACATGACTTAAAGATGATTGAAAAATCTGGACTTAAACCGGGAAAAAGCATTAAATATCTAGGATTAGAACTCCATAAAGAATTTACTAAAACTAAAGAAAGAAATATTTCGAAATTAGAAGAGGAGATGAAAAACAAATTAATATCCTACTCTAAACTAAAATTATCGTGGTTTGGCAGAATTGCATTGATAAAAATGAAAATACTTCCAAAAATTAACTTTATTTTTAAAATGTTACCGGTTCAGTTTTTAGAAAAGGAAATTAAAACTCTCCAAGACATGATAAATAGGTATTGTAATGCAGGGAAAAAATCAAGAATAAATAAAAGTCTATGGTATAGATCTCAGAAAGAAGGAGGAATAGGTATACCCAATATAAAAATTATTATATAGCCAATCAACTTAGTTCTTTGGGGGAAATTCTTTTTAAACCACAGAAGTTAATATGGTGGGAGCAAGAGTCTTTGGATATAAAGGGGGAAATAAACACATTTTTATTCACGGAAGTTAAAAACAAAGTAAAGATTGACAACCCCCTATTGAATAGTTTAATTGCTACATGGAGAACATATAGGAAAATCTTGTCTCCGAAGGGATCCCCACTGGCTTTAGTTACTGACTTGGAAAGCTTTCCAGACAACTTGAAGCATTATTTGGAGTTATTTAAAATTAAGAAAATAGCTAGACTAAAGGATTGGATGCTCAAGATTAAAACAATTCAGGATATAAAAAATATTTTGCAACCCAGTGATTTAACATGGTTAAATTATATTCAACTAGGAAAATGGATAAAGGACTGGGGAAAGAGAAATAATCAAATTAGAGAATGCACAAAATTTGAACATTTCCTACTATCGCTTGAGTCTGAACAGGAAAATTCAGAGAAAGGAATAACACGTAAAATATATAAAATACTAGGGGAATTATCAGAAATGAAGGAGTTAAACACCTTGAGAGAAGTTTGGAACCAAGACCTTAATGTACAGATAGAGAAAGAAGACTGGAAAAAAATTTGGAATATGAGAATTTTGAGATCATTGTCAGTCAGGATAAAAGAAAACTACTTCAAATTGGTTTCCAGATGGTATTTAACCCCAGTAAGACTAAATAGAATGAATCCTGCTTACTCTAAGATATGTTGGAAATGTGAAAAAGAGCTTGGTACTTACTTGCATCTTTGGTGGGAATGTGAAATAGTCCAAAGGTTCTGGAAAAAGTGTTTTTAGAGCTAAGTAATATGATTAAGATGGATATAGATTGTAATCCAGAGATAGCATTATTATCATTGTTAACAAGTAAAGATTATGTTGTTACAACAAAGGAACTAATAGCAAATTTTATGACAGCTGCTAGATTAATTATAGCAAAAAATTGGAAGTCAAAACTAGAATTCAAGATGGAAGATTGGTATAAAGAACTTTGGGATATAGCTATAAACGATAAACTCTCCTGCAGTTTAAAGGTTAAACGAGGAGAAATGAAAAAAGACATTTTCTACGATATCTGGGGTAAATTTTTAGATTATGTACTAGTCGAAGGAAAAGGGAAAGAGTCCACGAATATCTCACAACAATTCTGGAGAAGAGAACTTTAAGAAGACTACTAGAAGAATAGAAGATGGAGCAACGAATAAGAATGTATGGATGGACCCGTGGGATGGGGGTGCACTTATATTGTTTGTTGTAGTTTTTTTTTACTTTCATTTTTTATGTCGTTGTATGTAGTTTAAAATTTAATAAAAAAAACATTAAAAAAAATAAGTATTTGGTTTGCAAAATGAACCTACAGTGTGGTGCTTTGTTAGAATTCAGGGTTCTCAGCCTGACTACCAAACACACAAACACGATATCTCACATGTGCACTGCTGTGGCAGGCAAATTAATTTGGGTTTCATGATTGTCCTAAAATAAGGTAATGAACAAATCTGCTGTTTAAAGCATGTTTAATTATCGCTTTGGGACGGGGATCGTGATATCCAAGTCTATCACAATATTATCAAAAATCCTTATGCCAGCCCCCTTCAAAAGTTGAGAATTTGGGATCTTTGAGAAGTGTACAACATGGCCTGGGAGGTCACCTTATACTGCTGTGACCACGATGCATTTCTCCAACAGGGGAAACTTAAATGCTGTGGTCCATGGAACATATCCATCCGTTGCAGTCTGTGGGTCCGACCAGGGGGGGGTCTTCTTACATCCCAAGCATGGCAACACTTCATCTGTTAACTTAACATTTTACTCTAGAAAGTGCCCTAGTGAATTAAGGGGTATTCCTTGGCCTTCACCTATTTGATGCGTCCCCCTGACTTGAGACGCCACAAATCATTTTATGATAATTCATTTTCTTGAACTGTGCCTATAAGCCCTTTGGGGAAAAAGGACTGAGAATGTTTTCTGACTGCCCTGCCTAAATTTTTGTCAGGAAAATAGAAAGTCCTTCCATGAGCCATGAAGACCATCCACCCCAGGAATGACATAGGGGGCTCACGCAATGTTCACACTTTTGTACATATACCTTTGATATGTTTTGTTCGTCCCTTACAAGTCCATGACGTTTTCTGGGAAATTTACTGGCATAAATTTCCAGAAATCCGTTCAGGGCCGAGTGTAAGGGAGGACATTTGACTAATTATATATTTATAAATATATATGGCTGCTTTACTAACCACAGGTATGGATCAAAGCCTATAGAGAAAAACTTCATGGCAATCTATATCCCAAGCTATACCCTGTACTATATGGGATATTTCAGGCTATGCCTTGCAAAGTATAAGCCACACAAATTATATATTTAGAGGTAATGATGTTACTAAGCATACATATATATATATATATATATTTCATTTATATTATTATTCACACATGTATTCTTTATTCCTACAAACGCTGGTCAAGCCTTTCCGGCTACAATAGAGAAAGGAACTTCCGCTAATTCAGCAAAAGCAATTATGAATTCAAGGATCCAATTAAGTTCCTAAGCTTTGAGGATCACACACTAGCAATTAACGTGTGTCCAAGGCGTACCAGGGAGGCCTTATCTCAGCGTCTGGGGTTTGTAACTGTCAAATGTCCAAGGACATAAGGATGATCCTACCCTCCCTGCCTGTGAGGAGGAGATCAAACGTACCAGTTAGAACTTTTAGGCAAGTGTCAGGAATACAAAATAAATGACCAAAGATGTCAATTAGTGTTTGATGCATGTAACAAATGTATATGACGTAAATTCGGATGGGCGGAGGGGGAAAAAGTGCTGGAAAAACCTTATAAAAATATCTCCTTTCGTTTTCTGGGTGGACTTCTCACCACCAAAAAGTGTGGAAGTGCCCTGATTGATCAATCAATAAATTCTCGTCTCCTGAGACTCAGACTTGGTCTTTTGCAGCCCATGAAGCGCAGGCACGCTGGCACGGGACCCTCATAAATTTAAATTCCTTACAGTTGTAGAAAGGGTCTCTCCCCCCACCCCCCGCCCTAACTGCAAAACACCCCCCCCCCCGCTGCATGCTCCCTACATGGACTTGGTAGTACCTTTCAGCTCCAACAGCTGGTCGTGGTACTTCTTGCGAAGCTGCACCTCCCGCTGGTAGCGCTCTTGCAGCAAATGGTTGCCTTGGGACACCTCGTTGAGGGCTGAGCACATCTGAACATAAGAACAAAAGAAGAGCCATGCTGGATCAGGCCAAAGGCCCATCTAGCCCAGCTTCCTGTATCTCACAGTGGCCCCACCAGATGCGTTTGGGAGCACACGAGACTAGATCTCTGTCTCCTGATACCACTCCCCTACATCTGGCCCTTGAAGTACCCTGGTTTAAAGCCTGGAGATTACACATCTCCATCATGGTTTGTAACCTGTGATGGACTTTTCCTCCAGGAATCTGTCTAATCCCCTTTTGAAGGCATCCAGGCCAGATGCCATCACTATCTCCTGTGTCAGGGAGTTCCACAGACTAACAATGCGCTGGGTGAAACAATATTTTCTTTGGTCTGTTCTCACATTGCCTTGATTAATGCTCCAAGTGCAGGCCAACCTGACCCAATGCAGTTCTTCTGTTTACCACCAAGAGGAAAATTCGTTGAGGGTCTGCTCCCACCCTGCAGGCACCGATGCGCCCATTGCCAGCTTGGGGGGGGGGTGTTGTCCCTCACCTTCTGCCGAGCTTCATCGAGGGCCTCTTCGTAACAGTCGGCAAAGTTGCGGACCTGTCTGCGCAAGCTGCTGTAGTCAGCCTTCAGGCCCGCGAGGAGGGGCGGGAGGGTGTCCAGGCGCTTCTGGACAACTGTGGCGGTGGGGTGGGGGAGGACAGAGGGGATAAGGGAGAGGTGGATGGAGGGAGAGGGACCAGTGGGACCTTTGTCCTGTTAGAGTCCCAGTTGTCCCTCCTCTGAAGAGCACGGCGCGTTAGATCTCACACCACTCGCCCTGTGACACAGGTGAGGATCTGCCCCAGGGCATTTAGGATCCTGGGTGCCTAAAATTCCACACACACACCTCCCTCTAATACCCACCAGGTGGATCAATTTATATTTCAGACAACAGCTCCCTAAATCCTGTGGCTATGATGGCTGTGGAGTGTGTGTGTGTGGGGGGGAAATCCAGTAGTCCAAAAATAACACGGAATCGTAGAATCATGAAGTTGGAAGGAGCTTCCAAGGCCACTGAGTCCAACCCCTTCCTCAGTTCAAGAACCGAAGTCAAAGCCGATCTGGCAGGTGGTGGTCCCATTTCCCCTTGAATGCCTCCCCAGCGCTGTAGCGCTCACCACCTCTCCAGGTCATGGGTTTCTATTGTCGTACCGCTCTAAGAGTTAGGAAGTTTTTTTTACTCATAGTCTGCCAAAATCTGGCTTCCTGTACCTTGAGCCCCTTGCTGTGTGCCCTGCATTCCAGGCTGATTGTGAACAATTCCCGCCCCTCCTCTATAGGACAGCCTTTGAAAGTTTGGAAAAGTGTTCTCCTATCTCTCCTCGGTCTCCTTTTCCCCAGACTATGCATCTGGGAGCATTGCCCCTGGGTTCCAGGGCCCCCTTGCTAGCCAGGATGGGTGATAATGATAATGGCATGACAACCGATCCACGATCTCTTACCAGAGGGCCATGTTCTTGTGATTTGTGGGACCTTTCACCGAGCTCCCCCCCCCCGGGTACCTGCCAGCTGCTTTTGCAGATGCTGGAGGTGTTGTTCGGAGCACTGAGAAGCCTCCCGGACCGCCTCTTCCTTCTGCGCCTCCAGCTGGTTGATCTCACAAAGCAGCTGCTGCTGTAGTCCAGCGATCTCGGACTCATAAGCAGAGATCTACCAGGGGAGAGAGGCTTCCCTTCAGCATAGGATGGGCGAGGGTGACATTTACAATTTACTTATGCAAACAAAATCCTTGCTCTGTCCAGCCCTCCATTGGCAGCCTCTCTACACAATCTCTAGCAGGAGAACCTCCTTCCCGGGAAGTCTTTCCTCTCAGTTCCAACCAGGCCTGACCCTGCTTAGCTTCTCAACTAAAGAGAAGATCAGGTCTGCTCAGGGTTGGGATTTCTAAGTCAACTTATGGGATTTTTGTCTGTGGATGTAAAATTTTGTGTGCCTAGAGTGTTAAAATAATTAAGGGGGATAGAGACAGTGCAGGCCTGAAATTGGAAGTGCCTTTAACATTGAGGCTTGAAGAATGGTCTACTATATTCATTGAAAATTAAGAAGGTAGTTCTCCAGCCGAGCAATACCATAACAATCTTGATAGTTGAACATGTTAACTGTATGTCACAATATATAAAAATGGAGGTGGTGTTTGGAGGTCCTGTGGCTACGATATTCAAATGTTCCATGATCTTAGTGTTCAAGTATTGTAGTGAAACAGACCCGAGATCCTTCAAGGTCTGCAAAAATTCTAGTTAAATAATGACGATATCACCCTAATAGCAGCTTGCCAGATTCTAAGTTACAGACCCTCATGTTATAACAGGTGTAGGAAGAATTGGATTTCCTATTCAAAAATTTTATATGGACCTCCAGGCCTCTGGATTTCCAGGTCCCTGGAGAAAATATTGTTTGTAGTTTGGAGGGAAAGGAAATCAACTGAAATAATTATAAATATAGGGAGATAAGGCAGACCCACAAAGGAATTAAACATATCACACCAATGCTCCACGATATTCACACACACCAGATATCAACAACAGGTTTCATTTCCAAAAGCCACCAACAATAATCATCCTGGATTTTCCTCCATAGATTGTAATTGGCCTGTTTAGATGGGCACAGAGAGTAAATGTGCATGTATGCATGTATATGTGAGAATGTATGCATATTTTAATATGCTTAATGGCAAAATATTAGTTGCAATCAAAATGTTTTTTACTTTTTATTTACGTGTTTTAGAGATGCATTAATTGCCTTTTGTTTGTTTATTTCCAACGTGCCTTTTTTAGGCTGTCATTTCCTTTATTTCGAGGTGCAAGTGTGATTTCATTTCTGCCTACAACTTGTTTTGGAGTCGTTCCTTACTTGCAACTTTTCATAGTGGCAAGACTTTGGGGTGCCAGGCTGTGCTTCAGCAACTGCACAACAGCTTTTCCGTTGCTGAAAGACCTTTGGATGGACGTTTTCAAACTCTGAAGTACTGACGTTGTGCCTATGGGACCCATGAACCACATAAATAAAGAAAGCATGTTGAAACCGGCAAGCTGGCATAGCCTGGAATCCCTGCAACAGCAAAACGACTTACACCTTGATACGCAGATCAATTCTGATGCGATTGGAAACCGGTGACTGGCACCCTTCTGCAATTAAACCTTAACTGGGAACCAATGCCAGCTGGGTCTTACATAGGGTTATTTCCCCCCCAGGGGAAAAAGCTGTGGATCCAGCTGTCCTGAAGCCACACAGGGCTCACTGGAACTCAGGCCCAACGTACCTTAAGCCTCAGGCCAGCTGCTATCTCCTCGGAGTTGTGTAGTTGCTCCGTCAGCTGCCGGCACTGCTCCGCCTGGCCAGTGAGTTGCTCCGCCAGCATCCGGTTCCGCTCCTCGGCTTCGGCCACAGCCCGCAGAGCGCGCGGGGAGTCCACCTCCACGGTCTTGGTGACGTACTGTGAGGAGGCAATCAGGAGCTTGGAGACACTGCCAGCTGTGAGCCCATCCCAAACATCTGGGCGATGTGGCACACACAAGGCCACACGTGGTCCCCTTCTGTCCACCCCACCCCAACTTTACAATGACTTGAATGTTTACCAATGAAAGCAGTTCTGCTGCCAGAGAGGGGCGGCAGCAGGGGTGGCGGGGGGGGCAGCATGGGGGGGGGTGGATAACAGGAGGCAGGGACGGCGGTGGCCGGGGGGCGTAGCAGGGGGGCTAGGGCCAAGTTTGGCGACCTTTTTGTGGACATGTTTGGGGGTGGCGGCCATGGGAGGGCGCGGGGGCGGAGGGCGGAAGGCGGGGGGATGGGGGAGGGAGGGGAGGCGGGGGAACGGGCAGCGGTGGCCGGGGGCGGGGGGGGCAGCAGGCTGGCCAGCGCCCCCTCTCCATCTTGGCGCCCTAGGCAATTGCCTAGTTCGCCTTAATGGACGTGCCGGCCCTGCTTCTGGGGCCACTTTGCAACGTGAAGTCAATCGTGTGTGCTGTCCCCGAGGGATGGAGGCCACCAGAGACACCTGGTTAGGATTAGGGTTAGGGTTAGGGTTATCTCTCCCTCACTCAGAGGAGAGGGGAAAGGCTGAGCTTTGCAGGGAGGAGCAGAGAGCTTTCGGAGAATGTCCCATGGGCTGAGGGCACCTTCGTGCCCCCCCCTCTGAAAGGCATCCCTGGTCACCCCCCCTCACCTGCACCTCCGGGGGCCGGTTCTTCTGGGCCTCCAAGGAGATCTGGAGGCCCCGCAGGCGCTCATCCATCTGGCGGGCCTCCTCTTCCTTGCGCCACTGCAGCCGGTCCATCTGGGCCTGCAGGCCCATCAGCTCCTCCACCTTCAGCTGCAGGCTGGCCTCCAGGTGATGCACGTGGCTGTGGAGCTCCGCATTCTCCTGGGAAGAGAGGGCCACGTTGTTGTCTCCCAGCCCCCTGCACTCCCATCTCGTCAGCCGTGGCTGTGCTGGGCCACCCGATGCTTTGGGAGCGGCGGCAAGGGGGGGGTAACCTCCACCTGGCTTCATGAGTCCAAAGTGACCCACCAGGCTGGCCCACCCACTCCCCACTCCCTGGTCCATACAGCCTCTGCTCCCCTACGATCAGGAAGGTGTGCCGGGCTGGGGACACCAAGTGATCTCAAAGTCACAGGAGCAAAGATAGCCTGGGATTCAGCCTCCACCCCAGTCAGTGCAAGAGAGGAGAAACTGCCTCTGGACTGGCTCTTCCCAGGTATCAGCCAAGCCCTTTCTTTATTGTTATTGATCTATTTATTTATATGCCGCCCACCTGGCAATGAGGCCACTTTCACTTAAAGCAAAGTGTTCTGCTTATATACCTCCCCATACCACTTCAAGTAGTCTCTGGGCGGTTTAATTACAGTATGAAGGCTACACATTGCCTGCCCCCTCCCCCACCCCCACCCCCAGCAAGCTGGGTACTCATTTTACCGACTTCAGAAGGATGGAAGGCTGAGTCAACCTTGAGCTGGCTGCTACCTGGGATTGAACGCCAGGTCACAAGCACAGTTTTACCTGCAGGACAGGCACTTAACCACTGTGCCACAAGGCTGTTTTAATACTTGCCCTAAGAGGACCGGGACAGCTGACAGGGGGCTGCCTCTCTAAAGACCCCCTCGGCCCTTTGGCTGTTACTGCATCTGCATCTGTAGCGCTTCTATCCACACCCGCTGCATTAGGACCACCTAGAGCCCAATCCCCCTGAATCGGAGAAGCAGGGAACTGAAGGGTCTGCAGGAAGGGACCTCAAGAGCCCCCTCCTCTGATCCCTGCCAATGCAGGAAGCCCACCCTAAGTATCATTGCCCATGAACACCAACCTCTGCTTACAGCCTCTAGCAAAGAGGATCCACCACCGTGTACCTCCTCGGGAACCTTCTCCATTGCTGAGCACCTCTTGTCATCGGCTGGGCTTCCTAAAGTTCAACTAGAATCATCCCCCTGGCATTTTTACAAGCAACTGCAGCAAGAGCCTCCTGGTGCACTGGTTAAACTGCTGCCCTGCAGCTGTAATTGTGCTCATGACTTCTGGGGTTCAATCCCAGATAGTTGGCTCAAGGTTCATTCAGCCTTCCAACCTTCCCAGGTCGGTGAAATGAGTACCTAGCTCACAAGTGGAAGGGAGGGCAATGTGTAGCCTACGTAATTACTTGTAAACCACCCAGGGAACGCTTTAAGCACTATGGGGCGGTTTATACAGTAAGCAGAAAATTTGGTTTGCTTTGCTTTGCACCAGAAAGTGCCAAAAGCAGAGCTGACTTAAATCTCTCCATAATCTTTTTTTAAAGGGGTGGGGGGTGGGGAGTTTACATGCAGATAAAGGCCACATGCATTTAGTGAGCTTCTTCATCCTATGGGAATATACGCACTTCCCTCAATACATTTTTCTCATCCTTTAAGATTCCTGTACAGAGGAACATTAATTGTTTTGGACCCTTAATTTGTAGAGTTTTCCAAACTCCAGTGCAAAGAAAGTGCTTTCTCATTTCCAGAGCAGCGCAACCGCCTGGCAAGGCAACAGCGGGCATGTTATGGCACCTGCCCACCCACCCACCTGCATGAGGCAGGGCCTCACCTTGACCAGCAGGGCCGGGGGCTGAGCGGTGGACACGGCGGCCAGCTGCTGCAGGAGCCCCTGCGTGATGGTGAGGCTCTGCTTCAGCCCCTCGTTCTCCACCGTCAGGTTGTGGATCCGCTTCTCGGAGTCGGTCACGCCCTGCGAAGGAGCGAAGCCCACGTTCGCTGATGGAAGCCCCGCCACCGCCGCCGCAAGCACCCCCCTGCCCCTCTGAAAGGGAAGGTGTGGCAGCTTCTAGGGCACCAGGGGTGGGCAAACATCATGCCTGGATGGACTGGCCATGGACCTCCAGGCAAACTTAAGCAGGCGGGCACAGCTTTCTCCTTTGTGGCAAGAGAGTGACCCCTCCTCTCCCCCCCCTTCCCAACATTATTCTACCAAGAGAAAGGGACCTGGGTTTTTATCATGGGGGTGTGACCTTGACCCCAGTAGTCTTGGGCCAGGATCCAAACTCCACAACTCTCTCTCCTAGTTTATATCCCCTCCCCCTCCCAGCAACATTTCCCATCAGGTTCTCCTCGGAAGCCCCAGCGGTCAGCAGCGCTGCCCTGCCCAGTGTGGCTCTCCCGGTCCGTCCATCCGTCCGGCAGGCTCTCCCCTCACCGTGCCCAGGCGAAAGCGCTCCAGCTCTTCTTCCCGCTCTTGAATCTGCTGCTTCAGACCTTGGATCTGCCCGGAGAAAAGAGAGGCAAACGCATCACCCCCTACGCCTGCCTTGTCTGGGGCCAGTTGGCCACAAAGAGGCGTGAGCTGGCCGGCCAGGAGCATGGCCAGCTCAGACCAGGCAAGGGAAGTCATCTCGATTCCCAGACCTTTTTGGGGGGCATCCCTGACAAGCAGCCCACCGGCCAAGCAAAGAAGAGGGATGGACTGAGCACTAACCCCACAAATAAAGGGGGTTTCAAATCCAGGGAACCTAGGAGGAGAGTGGCCTCATAAAGTGAGGACTGTCAAGTAATGTCACTTTTAACAAAATGTATGTACAGTAGCCCCCCGCCATTTTGCGGTTCAGGTATTGCGGTCCCACTATATCGCAGTACCTGCCTGGGCTCCAGCTGATTAGCGCTGGGGTGGGGGAGAAAAACCTTTATTTCCCCACCCCAGTGCCAATCAGCTGGAGCCCGGGGTGTGGGGAAGGAGGGAAAAGGTTTAAAAAGCTCAGGCTTTTAAAACCTTTTTCTCCCTTCCCCAACCCCGAGCTCCAGCTTGGTGGTGGATCAAATCCCCCAACGCTGCTCGCCCGGGCTGCTCCGAGAAGACATTCTGACCCTGAGCTAACCCTTCTCCCCGTGGTGCAAAACGGCACTAGAAGCAGTTTGGCTGGCTGGGGACAAGTCAGACGGGCAGCTCAGAGATGGTGCCGAAGGGGAGAAGGGGCAGCATCACCACCGGCTGATGGGGAAAGATGGAGAGGAGAGGGGAACAGCACAAAGGGGCTGAAATGACAGAAGCGATGCGACATTCATATACAACACCACTCTACAGCACTACTAATCCTGCTGTCCTTTGTTGTTGTTTTTGTTGTTGTTGTTGTTGTTAAGGGTCATTTTGTACACAGAACTCCACCAGGCAGCCTTCCCCAAGCTAGCAGTTTTGCGCATGTATAGCCCACCTCCTCTGGAAGCTGAATGCAGCTAGTAGTAAGGAGTCTCACGGCATGGTGAGTCAACTGCAGTGCTGTACTCCAGACTCTGCTCACCACCTGAGCTCAATCCCAACAGGCTCAGGTTTGCCGGCTCAAGGCTGAGTCAACCTTCCTCTTTCCGCCATTAAATGGTATGCCATCCAGATAGCACTTTAAGAGCGAAGGGGCGGTACATAAGCAGCACATTTTGACATATATTGCAATTACCCTAAGGCTGCCAAGGAAACTCTAAGCCAGGGATGGGGGCAAAAGTCAACCCACCCGACCCTGCTGAACTCCATACCCCATCGTTCCTCCCCACCAGCTATGCCTGGCCTGGCTCTTCACAATTGCAGCAAACCACCTGGCAGCACCTTGAGAACTCCTAGGGGTTTTGTTGCCGCTACAAGACACCGTTGCTGCTTTCTAGCTGGGAACGATAAATGTCCCGACTCTGCTCCTGATCTCACCTGATGCTGGAAGCTTCCGGCCAGCCTCTGCTTCTCCTTCTCCCGCTCTTCCGCCTGCTGCTTGAGGCCGGCCACCTCCTCGGCCAGCCGGCTTCTCTCTCCCTGGAGGGCGCTGATCGACTCCACCAGCTGGTGCACGCCTGCCGGGGCCGCCCCCGGGTACAGCAGGCCGGCCGAGGGCAGCTTCATCCCCGGCAGATGGGGAGCAGACGGGGAGCAGATCCCGGGAGGATCTAAGCACGGCCACAGCCCCGGAGAGAGAGAAACATTCCATCAGTGGCAGAGGCCGGGAAAGCGACTCATTTCCGATCCAAGGACAACAGCGAGGTGCTCCAAGCTGTGACCAGGGTAAAGAGAGGGGTCCTGCTTGGGTGGGAAGAGGGCTTCCTTGCCCTACACCACTTAGAAGAGCAAAGGACCTCTTTGGGTAGCCAGGTTTTGCTCTGGCGATTCCTCTGCAGCAAAACGGAAAAACACCCGCTGCCGTGCCTCCCTGCCTGCAACCCTCCTTAGGGCACGGGGAATCAACCTCAGCTCTCCTTCCCAAAGATTTTAGCTTGCACCTGCCTTGATCTGTCACCGATGGCTTTGCTACTGACAGAGGTTTCAAGATTGGGAGGTTGTGGGCTCCTTGCTTGTGAAAAAAACCCTCACAAGGGAAGGGAATGGGCACTTGGGCTGAAGATGAACTCAGACGCAAACTCCCCCCCCCACTGCCGCCATCATCCCCTGGGGCGGCCCTGCCGACTCACCTGTGTGCATCCTCTCCAGGAGTGCCTGCTGCTCCGAGATGATGCCCTCCAGGCTCCCGATGAGGCCGAGCTTGTCCTTCACCCGCTGGCGGTAGGCCCGCTTGAGTCCCCGCAGCTGCTTCCGACGGCGGCGCTCCTCCTGGTGCAGCCGAGAGCGGTACTCGCCGGCTTTCTCCTGCAGCTGCAGCATCTGGCCGTAATGCTCCAGGAAGGAGAGCAGGTGCAACACAACCGAGAGGAGGGGGGACTCCGGGGGCTGAGGGTGCCCGCCGAGTGGGGAGGGTGCAGGTCAGGTCGCCACAGGGGAAAAGAGGGAAGGGGGGGGCAGAAAGAGGTTAGAGCCACATGCCTGGCGGAAGGGGGCAGGAGAAGTAGAAAATGGAAAGAGAACAGCAGCTTGGCAAGCTGGGGAATTCTTCTGGGAAGCGTCGTTCCAATAAAGTAACTTTCCCCTATTCCCAAAGAAACTGACAGACTGATTTCTGGGACTGGCAAGCTGCCTTGGTCAGCAGTCTTGATCTGTCTGCATCGGCTCCCTGGTAGTTGGCAGTAGAGATGGGCACGAAGCAGTTCGTCCCAGTTCATAAAGGTGGCAGCATAAAGGTGCTGCCTGCTCCCTTCCCCCTGCCTCCTCTGGCTCAATCTGCCACTCCCCAGGCCCAGCGTGCTACCTTACTGCACCTCTTCAACTGATCCCCCCAGTCTTGGCAGCAGTTCAGGCTTCTCTGCCCCGACCTCTGGGCTGATCTCCCACTCAAGACAAAAGGACGGGGGCAGATGTGTCTGTGTTCTTGCTTACGACTGGGAGATTAGCCGAGGAGGTGGGAAAAGCAAGCCAGCTGAACCTGGTGAGCGGCGGAGTGGCTCAAGAGGCAGAAGAGAGGAGCAGAAGCATCTGCTTTTCTTGTGGGATCAAAACATTTAGCTCCTCATCCAAGTCTCTTCTTCAGACTGAGAAAAGTTGGTGGGAAGCTTCCAATTTATCAACTTGGTTTTACCCAGGTCTGAATAGCTTGTTAGGTGGACAAAGGCTTTGGATGTGTTAAAGTTACACATATCCAATCCTTCCCAACACCCATTAAGTGGGTGTTGGGAAAATATGCCACCAGAGATATGTCAAGCTCTCTCTCTCTCCTTCCTTCCTTCCTTCCTTCCTTCCTTCCTTCCTTCCTTCCTTCCTTCCTTCCTTCCTTCCTTCCTATCTATGTAGAGGACACAAAAAACTGTGTGTGTGTGAATTGGGAGCAGACACGTGTCTGCGAAGGCAGGCCCGCACCCGCTCCTACGAGCACACGTCAATTAGGCAAGGACAAAATTAGACCCCCACATCCGGCTGCAATCCTTGATATCGTCACAAGCACAATGCAAACAAACCTGGTCCATATTGGCCCAGCCGTCCCCCAAAAAGATATGGCTAAGCCCCGGTTTCTTTCCCTGCAAGCAAATAGGCTTGGGAACAAAGGTTGGAGGTGATTGACAGTGGATTCAATAAGTTGTTTCCCCTGGACATGTGCCCCCCCAGCCTCAGGAAAGTAGAGGGAATGGAGCAACCCCTTACTCCTCAGTAGATCAGACCTTGACATACTTGGGGGTGGGTGAGGGATCATCTCATATTAACCCCCTTTTCCACACTGCATCCTTCCCTGCCCAGCCAAAAGGGCACCAAGAAGTATTTTCTCTTTCCCTTCTCCTCCCCCCCTCTCTCTCTTCCCCAAAATAAAGGTTCCTCCACCTTTCCCCTCTGTGCCCCCCCCCGGTCCTCCAGTAATATCCCCGACCCCTCCATTTTCCCAATTCCTTCTTCCTTCACGTATCTCAAGGCCTGGACAAAGGTACACGTTGCCTCCATGCAAGGGCCACCCCGCCACATGGAAGAACCAGTTCAAACTGCTTGATTCCTCTGAATAGATTTTGCCAGAAGGAATCTTCTCCTTCCTTCACAGAGACAATGGGCTCTATGGGGCACCTTTTTTCCTGCTTAGCCCTCCAGCTTCCAGCTCAAGCACCTGGACATCATCAAATCCCTTCATCTGCATCTGGACCATGGGAAGGTCTGCCATTATTCTACCTCAAGACAATACCCACCCCATTTCTTATCATGGATGACTCATCATTCACCCATTGATGTTGCTTGCTGACCCACCACCCCCTCTCTTTCTCCCATCTTCCTCTCTTCCGCCACCTCAAGCTAGAAGGTCACCCCCCCTTACCTCTCACCTCACCATGTTTTCCCTTCTTAACCCTTTACCCCCCCCTTCCCCGTCTCTCTCTCTCTCTCTCTTCTTCCCTTGCCCTCCCCTTTGCCCCATCTCCTCCTGGCTTTTTCCTATTCCTCTGCACCCCGTCTCACTAAAGGCTAGATGCTTGAAGCCATGTCCTTGTATTCCTCTGCTTTCTGGACCTAAATCACCTTTGGGGCAATAAAGGAGCACCAGCATGGCTGAAGAGGAATAATCCATTGACACTCCATTCCCTCCAAGCGGAGCCAGCACTTACACCCAGCAGATGGGCCAAAGATGGTATCACAGCCTGAGGCACATCATTGTTTCATCTCCACATTCATTTAAGACACAGTCTGGCAGCAAAGGACTTTTCGGATTAGCTTTTCCACCTTCATTGTGATTCCCTCACCCCCCCATCTACCTGTTAATTGTTTTTTGGTTACCCAGGCATTTGGACAATACTAACCTCTCCCCTCTCATTGTCAAATCTCCTGGCCACACATTGAGGGATTAATCCTTGCCTAATCCCCCTAAGCAGAGGTCCGGGCCATGGACTGTGGAACGCCCAGGACCTCCCCCCCAAGAGACTCATGGACTCACCTCATTGGTGACCCCCACAACACCACCCCTAGCCCAACCCTGGAGGAGGTACCACTCTGTGGTGGCGGGAAGGGAGGAAATAAAGTTGGGGTCCTTTTGTCTTGGGGTGCGAAACCGTCTCACTACTGCCTTGGGTGATTCGTGTTCGCCTTACCATCTTTATTAGGCCTAATAAACTGGTAATATTGCCTGGATCTCTCTGTGTTGGATTTTTTCATTGGGTCTTGTGAAATCCAACAGCTTGCAGCAGGATTAGCTTGCTGTGGTCTCAACATCTATGATTCTACAATTCTATTTTTTAGGAAGATGATAATGGCCCAATTATTTAAAGCTGTCTCTAATAACCGAATCTCCACAATGCTGTAAATAACAAACACCACCACCCCTGTCATTTCTAGATATTATAAAAGCATAGAATCATAGAATAGGGAAGGTGGAATGGGGTCTACAAGACCATCAAGTACAACCCCCTCCCCCACTCAATGCAGGAATGGAAATCAAAAGATACCTGCCAGGTGATTGTCTAAATTTCTCTTGAATGCCTCCAGGGTTGGAGCACTCGCCACTTCTTAGGGTCACTGATTCTGGTTCCATACTGCTCTAACAGTTAGGAAGTTTTTCCAGATATTCACCCAAAAGCTGGACTCCCTTAATGTGATCCCATTGGTGTGCGCAGACTACAATCGGCAATGACCTAGTACAGATCCTGCCCCTCGTCTATACAGCAGCCCTTCAGATATTTGAAAAGCACTATTCTATCACCTCTCAGCCTTCTTTTCTCTTGGCCAACCTTGGCCAATTCTGTATCCAATATTTATTGATTCATTCAGGGATTGGGCAGATCTCTGGAGGAAAAGTCCACTGCCGGTGACAAACCACGGTGGGGAGAGGTGTTACCTCCAGGCTTAAAAGGAAGGCACCTCAAAATGGCAGAGTCAAGGGAGTGGCACCAGGAAACAGATCGTTTGGTTGCCTTCAGTGCTCCCAGAGGCACCTGGTGGGGACACTGGGAGATGCAGGAAGCTGGACCAGGTGGCCCCTTGGCCTCATCCAGCAGGCCCCTTCTTATGTTCTTATGTATGTTCATTTAAATTGATCTGTACTTTCCCCATTAGTGCATTAGTGGCAGCTCTTGAGCCACAGCCAAGATTGAGGGATACGGCCAGTACCAGGGTGGAGACCAAGGACTCTGTTTTTTGGACTCCAATGGCCAGATCCAGGCTGGGAAGGTCAGGAAAAGCAGCTTGCCAACCACTGGATGAACACCTGTCCCGATCTACCATTACCACCTTCTCGAGTGGGAAGGAAGAGCAGGGTAGCAAGAGGGATTCTGCAACCCCACCGCCCATCACTGGGAGGGTGGCAGGACCTATTTTACACAGTGCACTTCATGACCCACCAAGGATGGGGCTGAACCCATCTGCTGCCATGCCCGACCCTTGCTACACATCCTGCTAGCTGCAACGGGCAGAGGGGATAATTTGGAAGCCATTCATTCATAGGGTTGCCCAAAGTTAGAAGCCACCTGACACCACACCGCGACAAAATGATTTGGCGTGAGAAGCAGAGGAACCTCAGAGAGGAGGCGGAGGGTAGATATGTGGAATCATTGGAGGGCGCTCCTTCATCACACAGACAGACAGACAGACAGACAGACAGACAGACAGACAGACAACACACCCCTCTGCCATTCCAGAGGTGTTACCTTTACGCTGGGTGACTCTTTTTCCTCGGCCTGCATCTTGGCCAGGGCCTCTTGCTTGAGGGCTCGGTACTCCGTGAGGGGAGTGGGGGCACCCCCCAAGGCCTGGCCTTCCTCATCCTCATCCTCGGTGGAGCTCCCTCCGTCACTGTCGGAGCTGCCTGCCCAAGGAGAAACATGGCAGATCAGAGCCGGCGCTCCGAGAGGTCGGCATGGCTGATTCTGAAAGGAACTTTTGATCACCCGAGTTAGAGCCTTTGTACACGACCCCTAAACGCCGCAGCAAATGGCTGCCAGCTCCGGAGCTTACAATTGTTTCCCTACCAGCTCCGGAGTTTGCAGGAAATTAAGTGCGACCACGCCCACCTAAGCGCGTCCCAGCGCACTTTTCATGTACCTGCTCTAGGAGGGTGAAAATCCCCAGGTCCAGATTTAATCTGGTGAGTGCGGGACTCTCCTCGCTTCTGGTTTTTGTTTTGTTTTTTGCCTCCCACTCCTTTAAGAGAAGGGGCGGGAGGCAAAAAAAGCAAACAAACAGAAGATAAGGAATCAGGACAACAACAGGGCTCCGGGCAGCTTCGGAGGTGAGCCTGCATTTTTTCCTCTCTTTTTTCCTCCCTCCCCTCATGCAGACAGGAGCAAGGAAGTGCGGAGGAGTGGGGACACAGGAAGAGCAACGACCCCCAAGATCCCTGGTCCGAATTTAAGTGGCCAGCGGATCTTAGGGGTCGTGTGAAAAGGCCCTGAGAAGGGAAAGAGAGAGAATGTGGGGAAGCAGTTTCCCCCTGAACCCTTCTGCTCTCATCTTGCCCCACTTTTAAAACACACCTCCTTGGCCCACAATGCTCTGTGCAAGCCTGAAGGGCCACTAGATCCTCACAAGCTATCTTTCATCTTCCACAAGAGGTCAGGAGGACTTCTCGGTGGTGGCACCATCTCTTTGCAATTGCCGCCTGGTGGAGCTACACCTGGCCCCTTTCCACCCTAGTTTTAAGAGGCTGATGAAGAGGATTCTCTTCTGAGAGGCCTGCCTCTCTTAAACTTTCCTCCCCTGCTCCTCAATGTCCTGTACCACCCGGGTTCTGCCGATTGTTCAGGCATTTAATTCATTTTTCCATTGTATGTAAATGACTCAGAATAATCCTGTGAGTTGATGGGGCAGTATAGAAGTCCTAGAACTAACTAAAGAACAAACAAAAAAGAGGGAGGGAAAGAAAACACAAAAAACTAACTAACTAAGAGCCTTTTCACACGCCCACCTAAGCACGTCCCAGCGCATTTTTCAGGTACCTGCTCTCTGGAGGTGAAAATTCCTGATGCGGATATAATGTAGTGACTGCCCGGCTCTCCTTGCTTCTGTTTGTTCTTTTTTTGCCCCCCCCCCGCCCCTTTAAGAGATCTGAATGCAATGCCGGGAGCAAAGCGAGATGGCAGAACGGAGGTGAGTGGCATTCTTTTCTTCCTTTTTTTCTCCCTCCCCTCACGCAGCCAGCAGCCAGGAAGTGCAGAGGGGGTGGGAACGCAGGAACAGCGACAAACCCCCAGGATCTCTGGTCCGAATTTAAGTGGCCAGCGGATCTTAGGGGTCGTGTGAAAAGGCTCTAACTAACTAACTAACTAACTAACTAACTAACTAACTAACTAACTAACTAACTAACTAACTAACTAACTAACTAACTAGAGGAGGCACCGCAACATCTTCTTAGGCATCAAGAACAATCTTCTTGGGATCTGCAATGGCCCCTGACCTGGGGGAAAGCCGACAGGAGCTGTGTGGCATCCGATTCGGAACACCTCATCCTCGGGGAATGAGTTTGGAGAGGGTAGAGAATCACATAAAGATGACATAGCAGGTATTAGCACTGGGAGAATAATGGACTGTGACAGTTCGTCTACTGAGAATAAAAGCTGTGAGGGGAAAAGAACAAGGCAGCAGCTGTTGTTGCGGGACCCACTGTACAGGTGCTTCTACGCCAATGCTCGGAGCCTCCGAGCAAAGATGGGAGAACTTGAACATTTGGCAGCTAGGGATAACATAGATATAATAGCCATAACAGAAACCTGGTGGAATGTGGAGAACCAGTGGGATTCAGCAATCCCAGGCTATAAACTCTATAGAAGGGATAGAGAAGGGCGGGTTGGAGGAGGAGTGGCCATCTATGTCAAAGAAGGGGTAAAATCCAGCAGAATGGAGATTGACAGAGGCTCTGACTCCACCATAGAATCACTGTGGGTTAAACTACCAGGTCCCAGGAGTGATGTGATAGTTGGGGTATTCTATCATCCACCAGATCAAAAACTTGAGGGGGACCTTGAAATGAGGAGAGAAATCATGGAAGTGGCTAAAAGGGATAGGATAGTAATCATGGGGGACTTCAATTATCCCCACATTGACTGGGCCAATGCGAGCTCCGGGCAAGAAAGAGAAAGTGGGTTTCTCGACTTGCTGAATGACTGTGCCTTAGAGCAGTGCTCCCCAACCTTTTTATCCCTGCGGACCGGTAAATTTTTGATAATTTTTCCGTGGCCCGGGGGTGGGGGTGGGGATGGGGAAGGGGGGGGAGATAACGGAATGCGAATGCGGGGTCGGGCCGGGAGAGAGAGAGAGAGAGAGAGAGAGACGCACACACGCACGACCGCACCACCCCACCCCCTCCCTCTCACCTTTGCAAACCGGCCAGTTGGGACTCTTCATTTCCGGGGAGGCCCGACTTTGCTTGGGGACCGCCGCCGCTGACGGGGCCGGATCCTTCCCACAGAGGAGGAGGAGAAGGAGCAGGCGCTGCCTTCGGGTGCCGGAGGAGACACCGGGGAAGCGCGGGGCAGCTGCGGCGGCAGCGAAGAGCCCGAGGGAGGTGGCGGATGGGGGGCCGAGGGGGGCTGCCGCGCGCCCCTCCCCCTCCTCCTCGTGTGGGGCTGCCCTGCGGCGGCGAGGACCCAGTGGGCGGCTTTCTTTCTTTCTTTCCTTCTTCCTCCCTCCTTCCTTTCTTTCTTTTTCTTTCTCTCTCTCCTCTTTCTTTCTTTCTTTCTTTCTTTCTTTCTTTCTTCCTTCCTCCTTCCCCTTTCTTTCTTTCTTTCTTCCTTTCTTTCTCCCTCCCTCCTTCCTTTCTTCCTTCCTTTCTTTCTTTTTCTTTCTCTCTCTCTCCCTTCCTCCTTCTCCCCCTTTCTTTCTTTCTTCCTCCCTTCCTCCTTCCCCTTTCTTTCTTTCTTTCTTTCTTTCTTTCTCCCTCCTTCCTTCCTTCCTTTCTTTTTCTTTCTCTCTCTCTCTCCCTTCCTCCTTCTCCCCCTTTCTTTCTTTCTTTCTTTCTTTCTTCCTCCCTTCCTCCTTCCCCTTTCTTTCTTTCTTTCTTTCTTTCTTTCTTTCTTTCTTTCTTTCTTTCTTTCTCCCTCCCTCCTTCCTTCCTTCCTTCCTTCCTTCCTTTCTTTCTTTTTCTTTTTCTCTCTCTCTCCCTTCCTCCATCTCCCCCTTTCTTTCTTTCTTCCTCCCTTCCTCCTTCCCCTCTTTCTTTCTTTCTTTCTTTCTTTCTTTCTTTCTTTCTTTCTTTCTTTCTTTCTTTCTTTCTTTCTCCCTCCCTCACTCCCTTCTTTCTTTCTTTCTCCTCCCTCCCTTCCTCCCTCCCTCCCTTCCTTCCTCCCTCCCTCCTTCCTTTCTTTCTTTCTTGCGGGGTGGGGCAATTGCATGGGGCAGCGGCGGCGGCGGGATGGGGGCGATTGGGGGATTGCGGCGGCGGCGGTGGGGTCGCGGCGGCGGTGGCTCCTGGGACGGCCCCGCGAGGCTGGTGACGGGGGCCGAGGCCGGGCGGGGGCAGCAAGACGACGGCGGCGGCGGCTCCCGGGAGACAGGCCGGCGGGGGCAGCAAGGCGGCGGAGGCGGCTCCCGGGACGGGGGCGTTTGGGGGGGATTGCGGCGGCGGCGGGGCCAATTACGGGGGGTCACGGCGGCAGGGTGGGGACGATGGCGGGGGGGATGGCGGCGGGGGGCGATTGCGGGGGCGGGGAAAACATCCGGGCCGGCCCGCAACGCCCCCCGCCCGCCCCCAACACAGGCGCGGTCCGGCGGCAACGGCAGCGGGGGGCTCTGCCCTGGAGCGTGGCCGCAGGAAGGGGCCAAAGGGCGCGCGCCCCGAGGGAGGAGGAGGAGGAGGAGGAGGAGGGTCACCCACCTGCTCTTCCGACCGAGGGGGCCCCCTCCTCCCCGCCGCCCCCCCGCGCGCCGGCCCCAAGGGCAGGGGAGTTGGGGCCAGGAGGAGGCGAGGAGGGGCAAGCGGGCCAAACGGGGTTCCTGCTGGTGGTGGTGGTGGTGGTGGTGGGCGAGGAGGAGGAGGGCGGAGGAGGAGGAGGACGCGCCGCCGCCACCGACGGCGGCGGGCAGAGGAGGAAGGCAAAGGCAGCGGCGGCTGCTCCTCCTGCGCTCCTCCAGCCTTCCTCCTCCACCGGCCGCCCGCGGGAGAGAAGAGGAGGAGGAGGAGGGCCGCGGAGGAAAAGGGGAGGAGCCTCCCTGGCCTCCCCAGGCGGCCCGGTGCCGACCGGTCCACGGACCGGCACCGGTCCGCGGCCCGGGGGTTGGGGACCACCGCCTTAGAGCAACTTGTCATGGAGCCCACCCGAGAACAGGCAATTCTGTATCTAATACTGTCTGATACTCAGGACCTGGTCAGGGATGTGAATGTCACTGAGTCTCTGGGGAACAGTGACCATGCTGCAATCTCCTTTGCCATGCATGTCGGAGGAAGTGTGTCAATCAAATCAGACATAAAAACCCTTGATTTTCGAAGGGCAAACTTCCCTCAGATGAGGAAACTAGTTAGAGAGAAATTGAAGTGGAAAGTTAGAAGAATCCAATCTCTTCAGAGTGCATGGAGCCTGTTTAAAACAACAATAATAGAGGCCCAGCACAAGTGCATACCACAACGAAAGAAGAGCTCATTTAAGTCCAAGAGGACACCGGCATGGTTAACGAGTGGAGTTAGAGAGGCTCTAAAGCACAAGGAGAGGTCCTTCTGTAAATGGAAATCCTCCCCAAACGAGGAAAATAAAAAGGAACACAAACTCTGGCAAAAGAAATGTAAGAAGATGATAAGGGAGGCAAAGAAAGATTTTGAGGAACGCATGGCTAGCAATATAAAGGGTAATAATAAAAGCTTCTTTAAATATGTTAGAAGTAGAAAACCTGCCAGAGAACCAGTTGGCCCTCTGGATGGTGAGGGAGGAAAAGGGGAGGTTAAGGAGGACTTGGACATTGCAGAGAAATTGAATGAGTTCTTTGCGTCTGTCTTCATGACAGAGGACCTTGAGCGGATTCCGCTGCCTGAGCCGCCCCTCTTGACTAAAGAATTAAATCAAATACAGGTTAAAAGAGAGGAGGTTTTAGGACTAATCGATAAATTGAGGATTAACAAGTCACCGGGCCCAGATGGCATCCACCCAAGGGTGATTAGGGAACTGAGAAATGAAATTGCAGATCTCTTAATGGTAATATGCAACTTGTCTCTTAAAACGGCCACAGTGCCGGGGGACTGGAGGATGGCAGATGTCACACCAATTTTTAAAAAAGGAAGGCGGGGGGACCCAGGAAACTACAGGCCAGTTAGCCTTACATCTGTCCCAGGGAAGATGGTGGAAGGCCTCATCCAAGAGAAAATCTTAAAACACATAAAAGAACAAACCTTGCTGAGAGAAAATCAGCATGGCTTCTGTAAGGGTAAGTCTTGTCTGACAAACCTTTTAGAATTTTTTGAAAAGGTCAACAGGCATGTAGATTTGGGTGAACCGGTGGATATAGTCTATCTGGATTTTCAAAAGGCTTTTGACACAGTCCCTCACCAAAGGCTGCTGAGAAAATTGCACAGTCAGGGGATAAGAGGACAGGTCCTCTTATGGATTGAGAACTGGTTGAGATCCCGGAAACAAAGAGTAGGTGTCAATGGGAAATTTTCACAATGGAGAGAAGTGAAAAGTGGTGTGCCTCAGGGCTCTGTCCTGGGACCGGTGCTTTTCAATCTGTTCATAAATGACCTGGAGACAGGGATGAACAGTGAGGTGGTCAAGTTTGCAGATGACACAAAACATTTCCGTGTGGTGAAAACCAGAGAAGATTGTGAAGAGCTCCAGAAGGATCTCTCCAAACAGGGGGAATGGGCTGAGAAATGGCAAATGCGTTTTAATGTAACCAAATGTAAAGTAATGCATATTGGGGCAAAAATCCAAACTTCATCTATCAACTCATGGGCTCTGAGTTATCCGTGACGGATCAGGAAAGAGATCTTGGTGTGTTGGTGGACAGCTCCATGAAGGTGTCTCTCCAGTGTGTGGCAGCGGTGAAGAAGGCCAATTCCATGCTAGGGATTATCAAAAAGGGGATTGAAAATAAAACAGCCAACATTATAATGCCATTGTACAAAACGATAGGAAGGCCGCACCTGGAGTGTTGTGTACAATTCTGGTCACCGCATCTCAAGAAAGACATAGTGGAACTGGAAAAGGTGCAGAAGAGAGCGACTAAAATGATTACTGGGCTGGGGCACCTCCCTTATGAAGAAAGGTTAAAACAATTGGGCCTCTTTAGTCTGGAAAAAAGGCACTTGAGGGGGGATATGATTGAGACATACAAAATAATGCAGGGTATGAGTAAAGTGGATAGAGGGAAGCTCTTCTCTCTCTCCCAAAATACCAGAACTAGGGGACATACACTCAAATTGAAGGCTGGGAGACTAAGAACTGACAAAAGAAAATATTTTTTCACCCAGTGCGTTGTTAGTCTATGGAACTCCCTGCCACAGGATGTGGTGATGGCATCTGGCCTGGATGCCTTCAAAAGGGGATTGGACAGATTCCTGGAGGAAAAGTCCATCACAGGTTACAAACCATGATGGAGATGTGTAATCTCCAGGCTTTAAACCAGGGTACTTCAAGGGCCAGATGCAGGGGAGTGGTATCAGGAGACAGAGATCTAGTCTCATGCGCTCCCAAACGCATCTGGTGGGGCCGCTGTGAGATACAGGAAGCTGGACTACATGGGCCTTTGGCCTGATCCAGCATGGCTCTTCTTATGTTCTTATGTTCTTATGTTCTTATGTTCTTATGACCTCATCCCCAGACATTCAGGCAGAGGGCTAACAGGATCAGCCTCTAGCAAGCCAGAGTGAGCTGAGGGCATGGGCATGCTACTTCTTTGGACTACAACAAAGAGGTATTCCAGGAGCCACAGTCCTTAATGCAACTCTGCCAAGCACCGGGATCGGCCGCCGTAATTCTACAAGGCAAAGCCTTTTTGTGATAGTCCAACCGCTGGGGAAGAAGGGGTGATGGCAACAAGGCTGGCTTTGGGGCATGTCCAGAGTTCTAGGCTGCCTGGGCAGAGAGAAGACCAAGACCAGGGTGACCTACTCTCCAGCTGCTCCGTCAGCTCCTTCCAGAAGTCCTTGGGCAGGTGCTTCCTGGTCCTCTTCAGAGGCTCCACGGGGAAAAGAGCAAGGCCCTGCATGAGGTGAGAGAAGAGCAGCCACTTACACATTGTCAATAAAAGAGCAACAGAGGACATTGATTTGCGGAGCCTTGTTGGTCACAGGTCTCATTAACTAATGATAAATCCACAACCTCCTAGACCAGCTCATGCTTTGAGCAATCCTTCTCAGGGTTTTTGATGTATCAGGAAGCAGCGTCATCGTCAACGCCTCTTCCTACTGGTGGTGCTTCTAGGACCATCGTGAAGCTTGCTGAAGACCCCAGAGGCGAGCAGGGCACCTCACTGGTCAGTCACTACAGGTACAACATTGGAAAGAGATTTTCCAAAACTGGAAATTATTTTCCAACTACTGTATTTCCATAAGCGCTGGAAGTGTCAAATGGTAATGACATTTTGGGGAACAGCGTTTAAAGAAATGGAAAAGAATAACACAAAACAGAAGTTTCCCCCATAAATTGCATTATTGGTTGTTTTTAAAGAATAGGATACAGGTGATACCTTTATAGGCCACTAATAAAAGTAAAAAACAATGAACACTGCAAGCTTTCGAGTTTAAATCACTCTTCTTCAAAGCAAGTCCCAGAAGTTCAGACATGGTAAAAGATGTGTTTTACCAGGAGTTTACTTTTAAAGTCCTTGGTTAGATGATGTTCTTAAAGTCCATGACTAGATGGTGTTGCAGCCGAGGCAGGAGTTTTGTTAGAGGAAGAAAGTTTGAGGGCAATAGAAAAAGCTGTTTAAGCATTGGGTTTCACATCCCCCGTTCTTAGTTTAAACAAAGGAACATAGGTCATACACTGCCCTCACTCCCTCACCCATCTCCATATGAGTCTGCGAGACATTAAGAAGAATAGTATGATTGGATTTAGAAAGAAATTAATTATGAGTACTGTAACTGTTGCTAAACTAGTGATTGTGAAAAAGTGGAACCTGAAACATAATATCAATTAATTAAATGTTTGAGAAATAAATATCAACATTAAGTTGACATCGCGTATAAAATTTAAAAGGAGATTGTGAAAGTTTGTTGAAACATGGCAAGGCTTTTTGAGTTATGTGTTAAGGAAAGGTAAAATCTCTTTCTCTAAACATAAAATAATATTGTTGTGGAAGGGTTATGGGGTATCACAACAACAGCATAAATATTGTTCTATCTCTACTGGCCCCTTAACTAATACTGTATTAGTTAATTTTTTTCAAAGTTTATAGCCGTTTTAAAAGTTTTATGGCATGCATATGTAAAACACTGTTGTCTTTTATGTTGTACTTTGTGTTGTAATTGTATTTTTAAAAAAGAAATTATTTTTAAGATTTTGAACAGACCCCCCCCACCGAGTTCACCACAGCAAGGAGGAAGGCAACCAGGTGAGCTGTGCCCCCTGGGGGGGGGTGAGTCAGGTGCCCAGGTACTGCTCACCTGGTTACGGAGCAACTAGCAAATGACAGATCTTCCTTCCCCTTGCTCTCTCTCACTGTGGACAAGAGTGCAGCATTCAGGGGCTGACTGGTCTCCTCTTGCAGGCTTTGGAGAAGAAACAGGGGGAGGGGTGTTGGGGGCACAGATGATGCGGAAAACCAGTTTTCTCTAGTATGAGGAAGAGATTTCCTAGAGAAATGACCCAAATGGCAGAGGGGTCAAAGTCGCCAGTTTAGCAAATGTCATGGGGGGGGCAGAGGGGAGACTACTGGGTGGGGCAAATAGCAACTGCAGAGGAGACATGAATATAAGAACATAAGAAGAGTCATGCTGGATCAGGCCAAGAAGGGCCCATCTTGTCCAGCTTCCTGTATCTCACAGAGGCCCCACCAGATGCGTTTGGGAGCGCATGAGACTAGATATCTGTCTCCTGATACCACTCCCCTGCATCTGGCCCTTGAAGTACCCTGGTTTAAAGCCTAGAGATTACACATCTCCATCATGGTTTGTAACCCGTGATGGACTTTTCCTCTAGGAATCTGTCCAATCCCCTTTTGGAGGCATCCAGGCCAGATGCCATCACCACATCCTGTGGCAGGGAGTTCCATAGACTAACAACGCACTGGGTGAAAAAATATTTTCTTTTCTTACTCTCCCAGCACTCAATTTGAGTGTATGTCCCCTAGTTCTGGTATTTTGAGAGAGGGAGAAGAGCTTCCCTCTATCCACTTTACTCATACCCTGCATTATTTTGTATGTCTCAATCATATCCCCCCTCAAGCGCCTTTTTTCCAGACTAAAGAGGCCCAATTGTTTTAGCCTTTCTTCATAAGGGAGGTGCCCCAGCCCAGTAATCATTTTAGTCGCTCTCTTCTGCACCTTTTCGAGTTCCACTATGTCTTTCTTGAGATGCGGTGACCAGAATTGTACACAATACTCCAGGTAGGGCCTTACTATTGTTTTGTATAACGGCATTATAATGTTGGCTGTTTTATTTTCAATCCCCTTTTTGATAATCCCTAGCATGGAATTGGCCTATGGGAGCACATGAGACTAGATATCTATCTCGTGATACCACTCCCTTGCATCTGGCCCTTGAAGTACCCCACTTTTAAGCATGGAGATTACACACATCTCCATCATGGTTTGTAACCTGTGGTGGACTTTTCCTCCAGGAATCTGTCCAATCCCCTTTTGAAGGCATCCAGGACAGATGCCATCACCACATCCTGTGGCAGGGAGTTCCACAGACTAACATGGCAGAGGATGATCTTTAAAAATCGATCTTGACCTCTATTTCAGAGGTGCCGACATGTCTGGATGTGCTAGGGCAGTGATGGCGAACCTTTTAGAGACTGAATGCCCAAAATGTGATTCACTAATTTTTTTTGCCAAGTGCCAATACAGCCATTTAACCTAAATACAGGTGGTTGTGAAGGGGCAATGTCGAGTGCCCAAAGAAAGGGCTCTGTGAGAGTGAGGTCAGTGTGCCGTCCAGAGAAGTGGAAATGGTGCAGGGACAGAAAAGAATGGAATTGATAGAAACGGAAAAGCTACAGAGACATATAACAAGTCAAGAAACAAGAAAGAAGCAAAACAATGGAAATGATATTGATCTAATGAAGTGGGACGAAGTTAAATGGAAGGTTGAGGGAGGAATGAGAGAAGGGCAGCAGCAGCAGCAGGAGAAATGGGTTGGAGGGTTTCCCTTGATTGACTTGTCAGAGGAGGAATGGAATGTGAAGGTAGGAGGGACACAAGGGGATTTATAGGGGATTTAAAGGACAGTAGAGGGAAGAGCGAGGACGGGGAGGCGGTGGGTGTGACAGTTGGGACTCAGATGGAGAGAGGGAGGACAGCAAGGGTAACAGACAAGAAAAAACAAACAGAGAAGGAGATCATAACTGCTAAAGATGTTGGGTTGCTGTGAGGGTTCGAAGTCGGAGCATCCCGGTTCCGAGTGTAAATAACGATTGTCCATTCCAACCGTATAATTATTCAATAAAGATTTATTGTTTAACTTATAGGATTCTTTCTTACGCACAGTGGGTGCAACATTCTCAATAGGTTCAGTGTCTTTCTTTACATCTTCTTCTAACAGAAACGGATTGAACTGACCAAGAGAGTAGTTCAACATATCTCCACTCTCTTCTCCCCTGGTATTCCCTTGTCCGTTCCTCCTCAATCTGGACCCCAACATCCTGACTCACAGTTGCCCATGCCTATCCCTCCCTGTATCATCTGCCTCGGTAACTAGCAACAATACAGTTACTGTGTCTAGAGGAGGAGGTTACTACTACTACAGCATCTACTTCTGTCTTACTATCACAGCACCATTGAGAGTGTCCTAACTTATGGCATGCTATCATTGTATGGGAGCAGCTCTGTAGCGGACAAAAAAGCTCTACAGAGAATAATTAAAATTGCCCAGAATGTTACCGGGCTCCAGCTACCAACCCTGGATGACATCTTCACATCTCGCTGTTTGAGGAAGTCACACAACATTCTGAGGGACTCTACTCATCCTGCTCACAATTTATTTGAACTGTTGCCTTCTGGCAGAAGATACAGAACAATTAAAACTCGGACCACACGTCTTCTGAACAGTTTTTATCCCAGAGCTATAATTGCACTTAATAATGAACTTAAGAACCACCAGTAGTGAGCACTTGGACAGAATTACCTAGCCTGTTGTGTAGATGCTTGTGTTTTTAAGGGGGGGGGGGGTTGGTGTTTTTAAGGGGGGGGTTGGTGGGTGGGGGAGTGTTCAGGGATTTTTATGTGTGTGTGTTGAAGGTTTTTTTGGTTTTTGTTTTTAATGTGTGTGAGAGTGTTTGGAGATTTGTGTGTGTGCGTGTTGAATCTGGTCTCTGGGTGTCTGAATTTCGTTGTATGTGTATACTGTGTATATACACACAATGACAATAAATTAAATTATTATTATTATTAATTATTATTAATTATTATTATCTCGAGATGGATTCCTGGTTGGGGGTGGGAAACCTCCCTGGAATATGTCAGACACCTTTGCTGTGGGACACGGTGCTCCGGTCCCTTAATGGCGAGACTGATGCAACACCACAAATAAGTCCTTGTAACCCATTCTATGCTGAAACTAATGTTGAAAACAGTTTACTGCAAGGGCAGTGTTCCAATGGTTTTAATGTTTTTCGATGTTACCGTTGATAACCAAGTCACAGAAGTGATGCTTACGAGTTGTACGAATAAAAGTTTACTTTGTTTTGATAAAGAAACAGAGTCCAGTGGCATGTCTCCTCCGGAACCATTGGTACATTTAACGTAACCCTTACAGGCTCCAAGGGCCACCTTTGGCACCTGTGCCATAGGTTCGCCAACACTGCACTTGGGGTTCCAATATAGATTTTTCTGATGGCAAGAGAAAGATCTCCATTTTAATGGATCACACAGGTTAAGCTGGAGGGCTCAAAGGCCCTCGGGGGTGTGTGTGTCCCCTGCTGCCTTCCCCTTCACTCATCCTGGAGACACTGTCCTGGAGCCCTGCTCTTGGCTGCAACAGCAAAGAGCCACTATGACGGCCCTGCCCAGAGGAGCAGCTGCACCGCCAAGTGGCTGCACGGATTGAGGAGGCCCTCTTGGCAGTGCATGGAGGATGAGCTCCATGACCCTGGAAATCTTTGGCTCCTCGCCCTGATGGCACAATTAAATAAATAAACAAACCCTCCACCTGCACACTGTTAGGACCCTTCCTTGCAGATCCTTGGAAGCCCCATGGAGGGTGTGCGCGTGTGCGTGCACACACACACACACACACACACACCGATCTGTAGCAACACTGCCAAAGATGCCAGTTGGGGGCTGAAGCCTGGCACCCCTGCAACACTTGGGAAGGCCACGGCGATCCTACCCGGGTGGCACCACATGGATCGTTCTCAGCAGCCAGTTGCTCAGACGGCTCATGCACCTTCAAATTCTTTGCAGTTGTGGGACATACATGGAAGTGTACCTGTTTCAATGGGATTAGCGGAGCCTGCTGCTGGCGTCATAAACCATTGTTGGTGAACAAATGGCACAGGAAGTTTGCATGGAACTGGGGAAATCTGCATGGAAGCTCAGAAAATTGGCAGTCTATTTTTGCCTCTTCACGTCCCCTCCTCTTCCTGGCAGCTGCCCTTCTGCTGGGATCCGTGCCCTTCAGGTGCCCAGAATACCCAGGTGAGCCTTGCAAAAGATGGCACCCTTCCCTGCCCCATCTTTCCTCAACCACAGAGCTGAGGCCTGGTGGTGATTCTCAGCTCACGTTCAAGGCTAGGCAAGGGGCAGCCAAATGCGCAGCCACTGAAGTGATAAAAGAGGTGCCAATGAAAAAACAAGGACTCAGGGTTGATTGACACTTTTACAAACACATCCCATGCACAGAACGATGACCTGGGCAGAAGCCCTCCCTCCTCCATCAGCCATCGCTCTCTAGTCACCTTAACAGGGAAGCAGCTCTGTTTCCATAGTGACCGGTGGCTATAGCAACATCATCACAAAATGATGGACCGGTTTGTGTGGGCTGTTCTGCCTGCTGAGAAGCAGAGAAGACCCAGATTTATCCTTCTGGTCTGCAAGATGGCCTGAAGTGATCCAGGGGAATGATTTGTGCCAGCTCCATTTTGGAATCTCTTTCTTTTCTATTCAGATTGAGTAGTACTCTAGAATCCCTTAGAAATCTATTATTATTATTATTATTATTATTATTATTATTATTATTATTATTATTATTATTATTATTATTATTATTATTATTATTACACAGCAGACTATGCTGGATTTTGTATTACCAATCACTAGTCGAACGCTTCCCAAGCGTTTAGGACTATGTGATGTATCGGCGAATTATGCGAGCAGATCCCAGTAAGGCGGCTTTCTGCATATGACTGATGGTGACTTTGTCATCTCCAATTTCTTCTAAATACTTGCTTAGCTCCTTAGGCACTGCACCCAGCTTGCTGATTACCACTGGGACCACCTGTACCGGTTTATGCCAGAGTCTCTGAAGTTCAATTTTCGGATCCTGATATCGGGTAATTTTTTCAAGTTGTTTCTTGGTGACTCTACTATCACCTGGTATAGCAATATCAATGATCCACACTTTTTTCTTCTCCACAGTCAAAATATCTGGGGTATTATGCTCCAAAACCCTTTCTGTCTTTATTTGAAAGTCCCAAAGTAATTTTGCATGCTCATTTTCAGTCACTTTTTCAGGCTTATGATCCCACCAGTTCTTTGCTACAGGCAGATGATAGATCTGACACAAATTCCAGTGGACCATTTGTAGAACTACATTATGATGCTGTTTGTAATTATTATTATTATTATTATTATTATTATTATTATTATTATTATTATTATTATTAACCACACATCTAACAAAAATCACCGAAAAATCACATTGTGCAACCCACCTACCCTACCCAGGTCTAGTTCTCTTATTTTTATTTCTACTATACAGATCTACCAATTTCTGGCCTGTAATGCATTGATTCTTCTCCTATATTGTTAGTAAATCCACTTCTTCATTGCTCAGTTGGCTGCTATCAGCCATATTCAACAACGCCACACTTGGGGACATTTGTATCTCTGCCCCAATAATTTGTCTTATTTCACTGGAAAATCAACAACCATTCTTTCTTCCTCTCTTCACATAACTACCACATAGGTATCTGCATCCCATTATCTTTTTTTTAACATATCCAACATAAAGTGGACATATCTTTAATTTCCTAGGATTCTGTTGTAGTAAATACGGGGACACGTGTCACACTTACGAAGCTAGCACCTCTGAGCATAGGAAAAGTACCTTCCTCCCTGTCTTCTCACAAATTATGGGCTCCCTGTACAGAAACCGCCTCCGCGTGAGACACCACGCCAAACTGGCACGGCAATCGTGGCACACAAAAAGTGCAGGACCACGATGACCCCTGAAGCATCCCAGGGCAGAGTGCTTCCCGTGTACAAAGCGTCCAGAGCCGCTGTGAGTGGGTCAGGCCTCCCAGCTTGCCAAAACAAATTTGTTTGTTCACTACATAAGAGCCTAAAAGAAGCATCGTTGAGTGACTTCACAGGACTTGGGGACATCAGTGTCTGGGGATTCTAGGCGTTGTAGTCCAAATACACAACTTCTGCAAGGTTTGTTGCAGCACAATACAGTTCCTGGATCTGAATAGTGGCAAAGACATAGAAATTGCTAGAGGCTGTACGAACCTCGATTCAGCCATCAGACCAAAGGGAGATAGATGGCAGCCAAAACATTGAAGGAAGACAGAGACGGGGCAGCCATGAAGGAACTAGAAAAGATGTCACAGGATGCATCATTGGAGACCAAAATCATCCACACTTGTGTCTATCTGACCACCATGCATGGGGGTGAAAGCTAGATAGGAAAGAACCAAATACAAGACCAGGTGGTGATACCTTTAGGCTACTAGTAAAATAACAAAAAGTTGCTAATATTTAGAGGTCAATGCCCTCTTTTTCAGAGCTGTACCAAAAGTTCAAGCACGGCAAAAGATGGATTTGCCAGGAGTTAGTTCTTAGTTGTGGAGTTTGTGTGAAGACGAAAATAATTGCTAGGCAGTCTCTTACTTGAGGCAGGAAGCAGAGATATTGTCAAGCTGCATCTGAAGTTATGGGTTGTGTTACAGCCCCAGTCCTTCAAACAAAGTGACATAGGCCACGTACACACATTCACACCCCCTCTCCATGGGGCACTTGGAGGCACCTACCCCCCCGCTTAGCCACAGAAGGGGGAAGGTTGGTGCAGAAAGCTCACAAGGGGGGGGGATATTTGTTTGTGATGTGGAGAAGAACTTCGCGGATGCCCTGGCCTGAGAAAGACAAACAAGGAGGTCCTAGATCACACCAAGCCTGAATGACCTCTCGAGGCAAAAAAAAAAGTTGTTGAAAATGAGACTGACCTTTGGGTGAGGGTGGCTTTATTTATTTATTTATTTATTTTGGACAAATCCTGAGAAGGCAGAATTCTTGGGGGGAGAACCAATAATGCTGGGAAAAGTGGAAGGCAGCAGAAAAAGACAGAGAGGGATTATGAGATGGATTGACTCGCTCAAGGAAACCACAGGCTTGAGTTGGCAAGACTTCACTCACTCACAGGGTCACCACCATCAGTTGGAAGCTGCGGGGGGGGGGCACCTGCCACACAGAGCAAACCCATTGCTTCTCTTCTCTGCCGTGCAAACAGGATATGTTTGTTTGTTTGTTTGTTTGTTTGATATACTGACGATCTGATGGGAAGGCACTCTCGGCGGTTTACAAGATAAAACAGACAATTATAATATGTAACCACCATACAAAATCAATAATCAGGCCTTCTTGGTGGACAGTCTGGCTATGTGGAACAAACTGCCTTGCAAGATTTGCCAAGCTGAGCCCCAAACAGCCTTTTAAAGAAGCACTAAAAAGTTGGCTTTTTAAAGAAGCAGACAGCGATCGGTAATGCGTTGTTCCTCCTGTTTTTCGTTATATTTATCACTACCCTTTTAAGCTCCTTAGACTCTTGCTGGGCTTTTGCTTTTGCTTGTTACTTGTTGTTTATTGGTCTGTTTATTGATTTTAATTGCTGCTTATTTATTTGGCTTTCATGTAAACTGCCCAGAGTTCCTTTGAGAAAATTGGAGCGGTCTGGAAATAAATACATAAATAAATAGATAGATAGATAGATAGATAGATAGAAGATAGAAATAGATAATAGATAATAGAAATAAATAGAAATAGAAATAGATAAATAAATAAATAATACAACTAAAATACATAACTAGATGAGCTTCCAGCTTTTGACAGGGCAACGGTTTCTGTGTAAAGCAGCAGCACCTTCGCATCTGAGGATGTTCTGGGCCTTTCCACTGAACTCATTGTTTGTGAGGCATCTTCCTTCAAGAAGCAACAGGCAGATAGGAAAAACAAGGCGCTCCCTCACTGGGAGCTGTCAACTCATGCCACTCACGCTGACCTGGATTCCTTCCTTCCCATGCTGAGCTCCCTGCCTCCCCCACTTCTTCTCCCCACCACCACCACCCTCCAAAGTGGCAGGGCAGCCAAAAAGAAGGGGAGCTCACCCTCACGCCCCCGCCACTGCGCCCGCCTAGCCCCATCCGCTTAGACGTCATGCTGCCCTGTCAGCGGGACGACCCTCGACAAAGCCCTGGCACAGCATCGGTCTCTCCTTCTCCCTCGGTCCGGCAGCAGACAGTGCCTCATTAAAAATGTGCAGACCTTTGAATGAACTCCTCCGTGCCCATGCGCAAATGAGAACCTTTTCCCAGGGGGAAATGGCCCTCCCCGGGCATGAAAATGGGAGCGGGCACCAGCTATAGGCACTGGGCTGTTGAAATCCATGAAGTTATGGATGCAATGGATTAAAAAGCAAAAAGTGGCCCCAAATACTCTTTACAATTTTAATTACAGTGTGCAGGCTACACATTGCCCCCCCAGCAAGCTGGGTACTCATTTTACCGACCTCGGAAGGATGGAAGGCTGAGTGAACCTTGAGCCTGCTACCTGGGATTGAACCCCAGGTCGTGAGCACAGTTTTACCTGCAGTACAGGCATTTAACCACTGGTAGATAGATACTTACTTACTTACTAATTACAGTCAGTGGCTTTGGATAGATAGATAGATAGATAGATAGATAGATAGATAGATAGATAGATAGATAGATAGATAGATAGATAGATAGATAGATAGAACATAAGGACAGCCTTGCTGGAACAGGCCACAGCCCATCCAGTCCAGCACTCTGTCTCACACAGCGGCTTGCCAATTGCTTCAGGGTATTCCCAAGAAGATGTCTTCAACTGCTTACGATTCCCCGCAAATTGCATTGAGAGATATCCTGCCTATCTCTGCAACCTGGAGGTTGTCCTTAGGCATCCATCATGATAGCCATGGATACCCTTGTTCCCCACGAACTTGTCCAATCCTTTCTTAAAGCTGTCAAGGTTGACAGCTGTCACCACTTCTACTGGCAGGGAGTTCCACAGACCAGTGAGCATCTGGATGAAAAAGTACTTTCTTTTATTTGTTTGAGATCTGGCATCCAAAAATTTCATGGAGTGCCCCCTAGTTCTAGTGTTGTGCGATAGGGAAAACAGCTTCTCCTTATCTACTTTGTCCATACCGTGTATGGTTTTATAAACTTCAATCAGGTCACCTCTTAGGCGCCGTCGTTCAAGAGTGAAGAGGCCCAGGCGTTGCATCCTCAGATGGTAAGAGAAGGTGTTCCAGTCCCCTAATTCTTCTGGTTGCCCTCCTCTGCACTTTTTCCATTTCCATAATATCCTTCTGAAAGTATGGTGACCAGAACTGTATACAATACTCCAGATGGGGCCTCACTATAGATTTGTAAAGAGGCAAAATTACACTTGCTGACTTATTTTCTATACCCTTCCTAATGATCCCTAGGATTGAGTTGGCTTTTTTCACTGCTGCAGCATACTGAGTTGACACCTTCATTGAGCTGTCCACCAGGACACTAAGGTCCCTTTCCTGGTTTGTTGCACAGAGTTCAGACCCCATCAGTTTACAGATAGATAGATAGATAGATAGATAGATAGATAGATAGATAGATAGATAGATAGATAGATAGATAGATAGCAATGTTTCTCAAGAATTAAGGGCGTTTATACACGACCCCTAAACTCCGGGGCAAATGGCTCCCAGCTCCGGAGCTTTAAAATGTTTACCCACCAGCTCCGGAGTTAACAGGAAATTAAGTGCGACCCCGCCCACTTTAGCGCGTCCCAGCACAGCTTTCAGGTACCTGCTCTTTGGAGGTGAAAATTATTTGATCCGGTTTAAGGATAGTGAGTGCAGGGCTCCTTGCTTCTGTTTGTTGTTTTTTGGCTCCTGCCCCTTTAAGAGCTACTTTTACAGAGAGAGAGAGGCAGAACGAGGTGAGAGGCATGCTTTTCTTTCTCTTTTTCTCCCTCCCCTCACACAGCCAGCAGCCAGGAAGTGCGGAGGGGGGTGGGGACAGAGGAAGAGCCACGAACCCCTAAGATCTCTGGTCCGAATTTAAGTGGCCAGCAGATCTTAGGGGTCGTGTAAAAAGGCCCTAAGTTAGCCCGAATGCTACAGCTCTTTCTTCAGGGTTGCTATGAGATCAAATTCCTTTACAAGTGGCTCAAAAGAAACAGAGCTAAAATATTAATGGGAACCCAAATTGAGATCTTGCGTGACTTTTAGCCAGCTCCTCCTTCTTTCCCTGGCCTACCTACTGAAAATCCAAGGTTTGATTGGAAAATTAATCAATTTCAGTTTAGGTGGTTTATGAGTGGGTTGGGGAACCACCACCACCCATCCACCCCAAAATGGGACCCATGAACCGGCTCTGGTGTGAAGACTAAAATGGGTAAAAGAACGAATGGGATTTCCACCTGGTAAGGCTCTTTGTGTAGCAACATTGCATGCATTTAAGCTCCTGTTTATAATGTTCAAAATGTTCCCATTTCAATCCAAACTAGATTTCTTAAGCCTTTTACTATTATTTTAATGTGCCGATTCTCCCCCACCTGTGACCTTGATTCCATATGATGTGACTGTTATAACCGAACCAAGTAGACTGGATCATTCATTCCCTTCCATGATGTGTTCCATGATGTGTTCATACAAACGTATAATGTACAAAGGTGCACAGGAATCTCCAATTTCTAAGAGCCCGCTGGCTGCTTATTCATTCCATTCTGCCTAAATAAAATAAAGTTCTGCTTGTATAACGCCCCATTTTTATTTATTTATTTATTTATTTATTTATTTATTTATTTATTTATTTATTTATTTATTTATATGCCACCCACTACCCAAAGGTCTTCAAGAAGTCTCTGGGCAGTTTACAGTTTAATGACAGTAATGCAGGCTACACATTGTGCCCCCTCCCCCAGCAAGCTGGGTATTCATTTTACCGACCTCAGAAGGATGGAAGGCTCAGTCAACCATGAGCCAGCTACCTGGGACTGAAACCCTGGTTGTGAGCCATGATTAGCACAGTTTTAGCTGCAGTGCAGGCATTTAACCACTATGCCACGAGGCTCAGTGGCAGTCACAGAGATGGCTTTTAAGTGTCTGAAAGCAACCTGTGTACCCTACTGGAAATTCCAGGATGACACCACCTCCTGCAAGCAGGACGACACCCCCTCCTGTGCGCTGGAACATGCATGTGGAGAGGCAAGAGTGTCCTTCAGCAGGTGAACATGGGAATTCACATTTAGTGAGCCGAGGCGCGTTTGAGCCACCTGGTCATGCTAAAGAACCAGAACAGACAACGGACAGGCCTGTCCAACATCTTCTATTTTAATTGCCTGGAGGCTTCTCAACAGGAGACCTCAAAGCAACAGAAGAGTAAAAGGCTCAAAAGGTGATGCAGCCCAGCCCCATAGAAAACCAGGGATGAGACCCCCGTTGGGGGTATTTGCAGCCTGCTCCAGGGGCGTTTGACTTATTCCAGACCATCTGCAAGTGCTGTATTGCAGAGGACAGTGGGGCGTTCTCCAGGGTGAGATCAGCAACCAAGAAATCACCTGCTTCCCTGCTTGTTGCTCATCACAATTGACTCTCCCCCCCCCCAAAAAAAAACACATTAAAACGTTTGTAAATGGATGGCCTCCAGCTCTTAGATTTAAGCAAGACCAGGGTGATTTTACTCTGGCCTCCTTTCTGTCTTGTGCGGAGAGGGCACAATTGGCAACCCCCCTCTCCCTTCTTCCCTGGGAAGTCCAGGGTTCTGCCCGTCACTCAGAAGGAGGGTCCGGCTGAAAGGAGCCTCCCTGGGGAGACCACCCTTTGGGTGGGGGCCTTCTGAGTGGGGGGGGTGTGAAGGGGGCGGGCAGGGCGTTTTCGGGCCAACGCGAGGATATTTGCAAAAGCAGGAAGGGATAAACACCTGGAGCGCAGGAGAGGCGCGCGGGGGGGGGCTCTGAGCAGAAGGGGGGGGCTCCCTTCTCCCTGCAAATCTCCGGGAGATGTTCAGCACCACCGCAGCCCCCCCCCCAACCCTGCGACGGAAAGCACTGCGGCAGTCCTCCCGGGGCTTCCCTGCGGGGACCCAGGTGATGGCACCTCCTCTGCCCCCCAAAAAGAGGGGGGGGCTCCTGGCTGAGGTTGCAGCGGCCCCAGAAAGGGGAGGGTCGGTCACGGGGCTGGCCCTGCCCGGGGTGGGGTGGGGGGAGCCGGAGGGTGACCGGTAGAGAAGAAGGAAAAGGCAACGGGGGGAAAGCCCCTGGGCCCCCTCCCCCACGCTGCGCACCCTCCCCTCGGTCTCAGCCGGGAGTCCCCACCCCACCCCGTCGGGGGCCCCGGCTTCTGTGTTCGCCCTCGGTGGGCACCCAGCCCACGAAGGGCGAGGTCGTCCGTCCGTCCGTCGTCCGGCCATGCCAGCCCGCCGCCGGGCACCTTCCGCGGGAGAGGAGGGAGCGGATGCCCTCAAACCCATCCAGAGGCACACCCCCAACCCCAACCCCCAAACCCTCCGTGCCCCCTTTTCTCTTGCCACCAAACCACACACACACACCACACACACACACACACACACACACACACACACACACACACACACACACACACACACACACACACACAAGAGGAGCAACAAAACCGTAAAGGCTCAAAAGGTGATGCCGTCCAGCCCCATAGAAAACACACACACACACACACACACACACACACACACACACACACACACACACACACACAAGAGGAGACCTCAAAGCAACAAAACCGTAAAGGCTCAAAAGGTGATGCCGTCCAGCCCCATAGAAAACCAGGGTAAATCACACACACACACACACACACACACACACACACACACACACACACACCCCACGCCCACACACACACACACGACCAAACACACACACACACACACACACACACACACAAGAGGAGACCTCAAAGCAACAAAACCGTAAAGGCTCAAAAGGTGATGCCGTCCAGCCCCATAGAAAACACACACACACACACACACACACACACACACACACACACACACACACACACACACACACACACACACACACACACGAGGAGACCTCTAAGCAACAAAACCGTAAAGGCTCAAAAGGTGATGCCGTCCAGCCCCATAGAAAACCAGGATAAATCACACACACACACACACACACACACACACACACACACACACACACACACACACACAAGAGGAGACCTCTAAGCAACAAAACCGTAAAGGCTCAAAAGGTGATGCCGTCCAGCCCCATAGAAAACCAGGATAAATCACACACACACACACACACACACACACACACACACACACACACACACACACACACACACACACACACACACACACACACAGAGGAGCAACAAAACCGTAAAGGCTCAAAAGGTGATGCCGTCCAGCCCCATAGAAAACCAGGATAAATCACACACACACACACACACACACCCTACCTGGGGGCTCCCGCCGCCGCCGCTGCCCAGGGATTCCGGGGGGAGCCCCCGCCGATGCTGCTGCTGCTGCTGCTGCCGCCCCGCCAGAGCCGCCGCCTGTTCCTCCTCCTCCTCCTCCTCCTCCTCCTCCTCCTCGCCTCCTCCTCCTCCTCGGTCGCCGCCAGCATCCTTCTTGAAGAGGGTGTAGAAGATGTAGACCAGGAGGGAGTAAAAGGCGTACATGGGGAGGGGGGGGGAGCCGACGGAGCGGGAGAGGGGGCACCCTCCCCCCCGCCGCCGCCGCAAATTCCCACGCACGCACCCCCGCACCCGCGATATCCCCCGCGCCCGCTTTGGAGCCGCCCGGCTCTCAGGCTGGCCTCCCCGGACGAGGATCGCGGCCGCCCCCCGCGCGCATCCCTGCCCGAGCCAGCCGGGCAACGCTGCGCCCGCCCTTCCGCCGCCCACGCCCGCGCCCCCGCCCCCCCACACACACACACACACACACACACACACACACACACACACACACACACACACACACACACACACACACACACACACACACACAGCCGGGAAACCCCCAGCACGGGCGTGTGCCCCCCCCTCACCTCGCTCCCGGCTCCCCAGAGAGAGGCGCCCCCCCCTCCCGGACATTTGATACTTGCAGGCCAAAGGACAGGAGATATACACACACACACACGCACGTGCACGCCACCCCCACCCCCATAGGTCCGGACCGCAGACACACACACACCCGTGACCGCTTCATTGTGCCACCCAAATATTTGGGGTGGGGTTTGGAAACCAAGGGCCTGGAGAGTCCCCTGGGGAGTGGGGGCGAACCCTCTGCCTGGTTTGGGAAGGGGGCAGCCGCCCACTTTGCCCCCTGCAAGGGAGTTCCGCAGGTCAAGGGTGCTTTGTGGCAATGTTGTTTCCCTCCCCCCCCCTTTGCCGGTCAAAAACGGCGGAAGGGGGCCTTTGGAAGGGCAAGGGATGGGCCCCCATTGGAAGAAGCAGAAGCATTTGGGGGAGCACTGCCAAATGATGGGGAAGGCATGGGCTCTGTAAGAGCCTTGCTTCCTCCATGAAACCTTTGGGTGCTAGATCTCAAACAATTAAGAGGAATTACTCCCCCCCCCCCAGGATCCCTGGTCTGTGGAACTCCCTGCCAGAAGAAGTAGTGACAGATGTCAGCCTTGACAGCCTTAAGATTGAATACATTCATGGAGAACAAGGGTGTTAATGGCTGTCATGATGGATGCTAAAGGACAACCTCCAGGTTGGAGAGAGAGAGAGAGGCAGGGCATCTCTCTGCCATCTGCAGGGAATCATAAGCAGGTGAAGACATCTGCTTGGGAAGACCCTGAAGCAAGTGTTGAGCCGCTGCGTGAGACAGAATGCTGGACTAGATGGGCTGTGATGGGCTGTTCTGTTCCTCTGCACAGATCTGAAAGCTGATGGCGGGGGTGAGAGGGGGAATTGTGAATCTTTCATAAATGTGGTGCTAGAGGAGAGCTGTGCAAATGCCCCAGTAGGCCACCAGAAAGACAAGGCCCTACTAGCAGATCAAAGCTCTCCCATCCTTTCTGCCCACCCTACCCCAAGAAGAGGAGACTCAAAGGAGCAGAAGACCATCTTGCCTAGCGGAGTGGAAGGCAGCAGCAGCCGGAGAAGAGGAGGACCAAATACCAGGTGGACTGACTCTGCCAAGGAAGCCACCGCCTTCGGCTTGCGAGAGCGGAACAAGACCCGCTACCCACAAGCCCCGATGAGGCCATTAATTCATCGGCCCTCTTTTGTTAGAGTTGTTGGTGGCACACAAGCAGGACAACAAAAGGGCAAGGCGGGCCTTTTCTGGACACAAACCGAGTTTTTTCAGTGCTTTCAGGTTCAACACAATGCTTCGTGCCTAGCCTTTCTGTGCCAGACAAAAGGGCGGAGAGGCCGGCAGGTCGGGCTTTGTGAAGGAAGAGGTTTGCCTGCCCTTGTCAGGACCAAGGCTCGGCTTCCAGGTCACGTACACGCCGCTCACAAGTGGATGGCGAACTGCTTGTGCCCCTCAGCCTGTCAAACCAGCCTCCCCGGAGTAGGTCAAACGAGACACAGGCGGCTCACGGAAGCCCAGTGTCCAAAGAGGCAGCAATGTTGCCCCTCTGGCACTACTGTATTTGGATTCCCAAAGGACACAGAGAGGACCGTGCGTGCCCCTGCTGGGCAATTCCCGCCCCCCGGCAGGGGAGTGGTGCCAAGCAGAAGGGAACAACGCTCCCTTGTGCTGCTCTTGGCCCGGCATCTCGGGTTGGCAAAGAGGATGCGAGGGCCAGATCCCCCGCGGACCCTGGGCACAAAAGGCGTGCTCAGCTGCATCCAGCTCGCCAGGGAGCCCCCCCCCGGCGGGAGGGAGCTGAGTTTGGCTCCTGGGTGAGCTGGGGAGGCCCCCGGCCAGCCATTCCCACAGCGGGTTGGGTTTACAAGGGGGCCTCCCAGAGAAGGCAGGTGGCCAAAAAGACCACCAGAAGCCCTGAGGTTTGGGGCTCTTTACCCAGGTGCCAACACACATGGTAGCCGGGGCAATGTTCTCAAACTACAGGAAAAGAGATTATTTCATGAGTTAGAGCTGTTCGGCAGTGGAATATGCTTCCACAATGGAGGGTGGTGGAGTCTCCTCCTTTGGAGGTTTTTAAGCAGAGGCTGGATGGCCATCTGTTGGAAATCTTGTGATGGGGATCCTGCATGGCAGGAGGTTGGACTGAATGGCCCTGGAGGTCTCTTCCAACGCTAGGATTCTATGACACGCACCCACCCCACCTCATCTGCTTCTGGAAGTTCAGCAGAGCCTGTCCTGGTGGGAACAGGAAGCTTTGGGCACCCTTGGCAGGTTGCCTGCCCTGGCCCCCACCCCACCCCTGGCAGCCCTGATGGGCACTCTGGCTAGGGGTGCAAGGAGAAGGGAAGCAGGGAGTTAGGGGGGCACACGCTGGGGAAGGTAGGAGTTTGCAGGGAGACCAGCCACACCTGGGAGAGGAAGCCGGGCCTGGGCCCAATTGGCAGGAGCAAGGCATAAGGGAGGAAAGATGAGGGGGCTCGTTGCCCTCCATCACACCGGAAGGGGGAAATTGGGGGGGAGCCAAAGAGGAGCTGGACTTGGTGTTCTGCACCCCAGAAAGCTGAGCTCCCAAGCCCTTGGACCAATGTCTGGGCTGCCCAGTGGGAGAGGATGGGGTGGCAGTGCCCTCAACTTCAAACCATGGGCTTCCCCACCGCTTGGACTGGCCCCATGGAGACCCCAGGGACTCGCCCGGCCTCCACCCTGACCCAGTGGAGGCAGTAGTGGAAGCAGAAGCACCCAAAGGGGTACCACAAACAACCACAGGAAGGGCTGGGGTGACCTGAAGCTATAGGGGACCCACATGGGGCCCTCAAGGCAAGTAGCAGTGGTTTTACCCATTCCTCCAGTGACTTTCCCTGACCGAGTGGAGATTTGAACCCAGGCCAACTGAGTCCTAGTCCATCACCACACTGGGAATCAGCCAGCACCATAAACCCTCCTGAAAGGGACATGCGTAGGTTCAGGGCTGTGCTGAGGACCCACCAGCCGACGGAAGAGCTCACACCCAGGGCCAGAAACCCAGGACCACACAGAGACTGGACTGGACCTGGCAAAGTGGGAGGGTGGCAACGAAGCCATCTCAGCCCGTGCATGAACTAGCAGGATGAACCTAAGAAGAGCCCTGCTGGATCAGGCCAAGAAGGGCCCATCTGCTCCAGCTTCCTGCATCTCACAGGAGCCCCACTAGATGCCTCTGGGAGCACACGAGCCTTACATCTGTCCCAGGGAAGATGGTGGAAAGCCTCATCCAAGAGAAAATCTTAAAACACATAAAAGAACAAACCTTGCAGAGAGAAAATCAGCATGGCTTCTGTAAGGGTAAATCTTGTCTGACAAACCTCTTAGAATTTTTTGAAAAGGTCAACAGGCATGTGGATTTGGGTGAACCGGTTGATATAGTCTATCTGGATTTTCAAAAGGCTTTTGACACAGTCCCTCACCAAAGGCTGCTGAGAAAATTGCACAGTCAGGGGATAAGAGGGCAGGTCCTCTTATGGATTGAGAACTGGTTGAGATCCCAGAAACAAAGAGTAGGTGTCAATGGGAAATTTTCACAATGGAGAGAAGTGAAAAGCGGTGTGCCCCAGGGCTCTGTCCTGGGGCCGGTGCTTTTCAATCTGTTCATAAATGACCTGGAGACAGGGATAAACAGTGAGGTGGCCAAGTTTGCAGATGACACAAAACTTTTCCATGTGGTAAAAACCAGAGAAGATTGTGAAGAGCTCCAGAAGGATCTCTCCAAACTGGGGGAATGGGCTGAGAAATGGCAAATGCGTTTTAATGTAACCAAATGTAAAGTAATGCATATTGGGGCAAAAAATCCAAACTTCATCTATCAACTCATGGGCTCTGAGTTATCCGTGATGGATCAGGAAAGAGATCTTGGTGTGTTGGTGGACAGCTCCATGAAGGTGTCTCCTCAGTGTGCGGCAGCGGTGAAGGCGGCCAATTCCATGCTAGGGATTATCAAAAAGGGGATTGAAAATAAAACAGCCAACATTATAATGCCGTTATACAAAACAATAGTAAGGCCCCACCTGGAGTATTGTGTACAATTCTGGTCACCGCATCTCAAGAAAGACATAGTGGAACTGGAAAAGGTGCAGAAGAGAGCGACTAAAATGATCACTGGGCTGGGGCACCTCCCTTATGAAGAAAGGCTAAAACATTTGGGCCTCTTTAGTCTGGAAAAAAGGCACTTGAGGGGGGATATGATTGAGACATACAAAATAATGCAGGGTATGAGTAAAGTGGAGAGAGGGAAGCTCTTCTCCCTCTCCCAAAATACCAGAACTAGGGGACATACACTCAAATTGAGGGCTGGGAGAGTAAGAACTGACAAAAGAAAATATTTTTTCACCCAGCGCGTTGTAAGTCTATGGAACTCCCTGCCACAGGATGTGGTGATGGCATCTGGCCTGGATGCCTTCAAAAGGGGATTGGACAGATTCCTAGAGGAAAAGTCCATCACGGGTTACAAACCATGATGGAGATGTGTAATCTCTAGGCTTTAAACCAGGGTGCTTCGAGGACCAGATGCAGGAAAGTGGTATCATGAGACAGATATCTAGTCTCATGCGCTCCCAAACACATCTGGTAGAGCCGCTGTGAGATACAGGAAGCTGGACTAGATGGGCCTTTGGCCTGATCCAGCATGGCTCTTCTTATGTTCTTATGTTCTTATCTCTGTCTCCTGATGCCACTCCCCTGCATCTGGCCCTTGATGGGGTGTGTGACTGACGCCTGGTCCTTTCCTGTACCCTGTCGCCCCAAGGCAAATCACACCTAGCCTCGGTAACTTTGGGCGTTTATACACGACCCCTAAGCTCCGCCGCAAATGGCTCCCAGCTCCGGAGCTTAAAAATGTTTCCCCACCAGCTCCGGAGTTTACAGGCAATTAAGCGCGACCCCGCCCACTTTAGCGCGACCCAGCGCACTTTTCTTGTACCTTCTCTCTGGAGGTGAAAATTCTTTGATGCGGTGCAACGATAGTGACTGCGGGGCTCTCCTCGCTTCTGTTTGCTGCTTTTTGGCTTCCGCCCCTTTAAGAGCTACTTAAGAGTTACTTAAGAGCTACTGGAATGTTGCGGGGGCGAGAGGCAGAAGGGGAAGTGAGCCATGGTCTTTCTTCCTTTTTTTTCTCCCTCCCCTCACGCAGCCAGCAGCCAGAGTGGGAACACGGAAAGAGCGACAAGCCCCTAAGATCTCTGGTCCGAATTTAAGGGACCAGCGGATCTTAGGAGTCGTGTAAAAGCGCCCTTTGACAATCTCTAGATAGACTTTAGGGTACTCATAAAGAGAGACGCCCCACTGCTCCTGTCCTGAGCAGGGCGGCAGCACTCGCGCCTGGGGGAGCCTCTGTAGCCCTCAAAGAGTCCCAGGCTGCCTGGACCCATCCAAGCCACCTGCCCCTATCTTAAGGCACAGGCCATCATCCACCCCGCTGCTGGGAAGATCGGGTGTCCCCAATTTAGGATGTCACTCTTTTCTCCCCCACCAAGCTCGGGAAGAGCCATCCAGACACGAATCCCCCACCCCGGAAGCCCCCACCCTCCCATTTCATCCTCCTAGGCACCTCTCAAGCCAGCCCAGGACAGTCATGGTAGATGTCCCTTTGTGCCCCCCCCCCAAAAAAAACCCCAGAAAGCAGTGAAGGTCCATCAGAAAAAAATGTCAAAACCAACCGAGGATACCTTTGAATTTTGAGTACTTACCAACCCCAATGCATTTCAGAGACCCAGGGTTGTTTTCACGTTTATTTAAAAATGAGGCCTGGGGCGTGGAGGCTGAGTGGCGAAGAGGAAAAGACGGATTTGACTCTGAGGTCATTTGCCCAGACAGAATCTCAAGACTGAGCCAAGGGAGGAGGTGCAGTTTTTGGAGTGGCAACAAGGAACACAAAACAAAATAAAACAAAACAAAAGGGGCCGGGGAGAAGGCACTCGCTAGCACCTTAACCATGATATTTTAACACAAGCTTTTGTGGGAAACTGCCCACTACTTCTTCAGCCATATGTGAAAGCTCACATTTTAAAGCCTAAGGGCGTTTATACACGACCCCTAAGCTCCGCTGCAAATGGTATCCGGAATTTGCAGACAATTTTGTGAACGGCAACCCAGCGCATTTTTCATGTACCTGCTCTCTGCAGGTGAAAAAAATTTGATGCGGATTGCCGGGCTTCTTGTCTGTTGTTTTTTTGTATTTCTTTGTTGAGAAGGAACCAGGAAGAGAATCAAGCAGGAAGTGCTGAGGGGTTGAACCCCCAAGATCTCTGGTCCAAGGAGTCAGGGGTGGTGAAAAGGTGAGTGCACAGCCTCCGTTTGCTTTTGTTCTGCTTTGTATTTCTTGTTGAGAGAATCAAAGACATTGGCCAAGGAGTGATGAGTGTGTGTGTGTGTGTGTGTGTGTGTGTGTGTGTGTGTGTGTGTGTGTGTGTGTGTGTGTGTGTGCGTGCGTGCTTCCTGATCACACTTAGGACCAGTGGAGCATACAAGCATCAATGGCCAGAATTCCCTCCTGAAGATATAAAATTCCCTTTTGAAAATACACAATCCAGTGGTTCTTTGGATTCGTCTCCAGCCTTAAGGTTCCTTGGTAGGCAAAGAACAATGATAATTGTGCATATATTTTAGCAAAGCTTGAGATTAATTTTGGAGGGCATTAGATATATTAAAAAAAAGTGCCAACAGAAGCCAAGTGGAGTGGAGTAACATTCAAAGACTCAAGTCCTCATCTTCTCTTTTTCTCCTGTCCTAGCCTAGGATGGATGCTCTTGAATGCCCAGCAATTCCCATACAACGCACGCACGCACATGCACGTGCACGCACACACACACATGTTCTTTGCCTCCTTTCCCAGGTGCATCCAGGTGCTCCTTTTGCTGCTCCTTGCAGGAGGCTTTCTGGTGGTGGTGGTGGTGGTAGCGGCGGGGCGTTGCCATCCAGGGCCTGGGAGAGGTGGAGAGGTAGGAAGCCAAGAAGGAAAAGGGTGGGTTGGTGGGCAGAGGTGCGTCTTCAAGTCCCTCTTCTTCTTCTTCCTGCCATGGTGGGTTTGGGTTTCCTGTGCAGAGGAAAGAACAGGCAAGGCAGAACAAGGACCCATCACTCAGCTTCACGCCAAGGCTCTAGAGCAGTACAAACCACAACACAAGAATTTCACGGCTGGACAAAAGGTTCTGTTTGGGAACACAATGCCTAGAATCACATCGCTGGCCCTGCTGGCTAGATGTGTGTGCGTGGATCCTGGGAGCTGTAGTCCAAGGTCTGCATTGGTTGCGTCTCCAGGTAGTTTTTCACCCCATTCTGTGTGCTGCCAAGCATTCCACATGCCCCTTCTCCCGCATTCCTCATCCCACAAGAAACATGGGGGAGCTGAGACACAGTTGCAGAGATCAGCATATATATTTGAAGGGGTTTTTTGGGGGTCCCAGTCCACCTCCACCTGCCCCGATTTAAGCAGGAGCCCTGGCCTGGGAAGCCCTGGAATGGCCTCTTCCTTTGCCCCGCTGAGGAGGGAGGGAGGGAGGGGGGTCAAGGCCATGCCTCACCTGGCACGGATGTCTCTTGACCTGGAAGAGCTCACGTATCTTGGGCTGCCTGGCGCTGCGCCTGGTCTCAGGGAGAGGCCGCTCGGGCTGGGGCTGGGCACAGGCCAGGCAGCCCTCCCGCCACTTCTCCATCCGACGCCGAACCCGGGTCTCGCTGTGGAAGAGGAGCTTAGGTCAGAGGCTTTCTGCGAGGACGTGGCAGAATCACGGGCTGAAGCAGGTGGGGTGTCAAGGAGGCTTGGATGCACCACGGGAAGGAAGGAGGAGGAGAGGAGACGGGCCCTGTTCCAGCTCTGGTGCCCCAGGACACACACACACACACACACACACACACACACACACACACACACCCCTGAGCTATCCAGAATCTGCAAGTCCAGGAGTGCACAGGGCAACAGAAGAACAGTGGGGGGAGCCTCTGGGCTTCACGTGCCCCCACCCAGGACCTCATGGCAGTGGCTGGGTTTATAAAAACTCCCCAGACCTAAGAAAAAAAGAACCCACAGGTTTTTGGAACTGCTTCCAAATGTTCTGGAAGTACAAATGTGCCCAAAATCTGGAAGGTGGAAGGTGGCAGCTCTCCAAAGATCCTACTGCTGACGCCCCTCCCTACCCCTTGGCCTCTTGGAAACTGCACCCCCACACACACCAAGAGGGTGAGGAGACCTGCAGTACTCAACGGGCAAGGAGAGCCCAGCCAGTTCCCGGCCTCCAGGGATGTTGGACTACAGATCCCAGCACCCCCCACCCAGCTGTCCACCCCCTGGACCAGTCATCCTCCCTTTTAGCCAGAACCACTCCACAGGACTCTTCTAAGTGGCCTCATGCTGAAAGAATGGCAGGGTAGAGATAGAGCTAATGAATTAATCCCCCCTCCTAATGATGATAATGAAGATGATGGGTGCAAAGCACATCCTCAAAGGGCAAGGGCAGCAGGAAAGATCCCGACTTTCTGCCATGCCTCCCCCCCCCAAAGTCCTGCTCTCAATCGTAACCAAATGCCTGAGTACGAGGACGGCCACGCTCCACACGCTGCCTTCCCTGTCCCAGCAGACCCTTACCCCAGAGCTTGGAGAAGTTACTTTTAGGCTGTGCCAGCAGGAGTCATAAAAAGCGACTCTTTCGACCTCTAGACTGGCCGGACAGAGGTGGGCACCCGGTCACAGCGCCAGCACTCACTTCATGTGCTTCTCGTGGGCAAGGAACTGCACCAGTTTTTCCTCATCAGGCTCCTGCCACTCCAAAAGGACCCGGCTCAGCTCGGCCACCGAGGGCTGGAGGAAAAGTCGGCGGGCCCCCTCCAGCTGCCAGTCATCTGGCAAGAGGTATTTCTGCACAGAATGAAAGGCCAGTGGTCAGCCGGCAGGAGGGGCAAGGATACGGCCTTCACACACACACACACACACACACACACACACACACACACACACACACACACACACACGGACACGGACACAGACACGGACACGGACACACACGGACACGGACACACACAGACACAGACACACACACACACACACACACACACACACGGACACACACACGGACACACACACACACGGACACGGACACGGACACACACAGAGACACAATCCAGCAGAGAGCGATAGGACCACCATCCCTCTCCCTGATGGAGCTGCCAGCCCTGTCGGTGAGCCAAGGCGGGTCTTGATTCTGCTTCTTGCACCATTGGTTTGGAGCTACTAGGCTTGGGTTTTAAGAAGACAGAGGAAGGGACAGAGCTGGGCCAGCCCCAAGGGAACCTCTAGTCCTGCAGTCCCTTTGCACAGAGACCAAGCAGGAGCCCACGTGCACCGCTGATCCCATTGGGGAACACAGCCGACACAGAAGCACAGACCTGTATGGTGGGAAGTGATTCCAGAGGCTATCTAGAGGCCATCACGTCCAGCCCCATCTTCATGCAGTAGTAAACTGAAAGCTAAAGCCTCCCCATCAAAAAAGACACCCTCTGTCTAGAAGTCTCTAACTGAGGAGATCCCTCCACTTTCCAAAAAAAGTTGAGCAGCTTTCAGACAGTTTCCACATGCCTAGTGGGGACCTCCTTGCTCACGAGGAGATAAAAGGTGCCTCCCTTGACCAGTGGGAACAGACACCAGGGGTCCCAGTCCCTCTGCCCCACCCCATCCCATTAAAGATTCCGGGCTTTGGGCTACTGCTGCCACTTCCAACTTTTAAGAGGACCCGCTTGGTACCTCTCGGCTGGTGCCCTCCACGATCCCCTTGATGCTTCCGTGCTGCTGCAGCAGCTTCAGCGCCTTCTGGGGGCCCACCCCCTGGATCTTCGGACAGTAATCGCAGCCCAGAAGGATGCAGAGGTCGACAAACTGATGCACGAGGGAAGGAACACAAGTGAGCAAAACACCCCTCAACCCCCCCCCCCCAAGATATGGCTCGGCAAAGACAGCGCCAATTGGGGGAACCTACAGGCAACCATTAAACCAGACTTCCAAAACTCTTGTGCCTACCACAAGCACCAGGGGCGGTGGACTACAAATGCAATCATCCCCCACCTTATACGAACATGGGAGGAAGGCTGGCTGGAGCTATAATACAGACAACAGAAGATGCAACGCTGAAGTTCCGTCACCTAGCTGGATGTCCCACGCATGGCCCATTCAACCCAAAGGAGCAACTCGGATGCTCCACTAGAAGAAAAGAAATGGACCTGAGGCTGCATCCCATGGGACATGAACATGCCATCCATCTAGGGGCATAGCTGGGGGGGGGGAGGAAGGGGGGGACATCTGTCCCCGGGCGCAGCATCTGGGGCCCCCAAATTGGGCATCAAATGGCTCCCTGACCAGGGGCCTTTTCACACGACCCCTAAGATCCACTGGCCACTTAAATTCGGACCAGAGATCTTGGGGGTTTGTCGCTCTTCCTGTGTTCCCATGCCTCCGCACTCCCAGCTGCTGTCTGCATGAGGGGAGGGAGAAAAAAAGGAAGAAAAGAATGCCGCTCACCTCCTGGCAGCATTCCAGTCTCTTAAGTATCTCTTAAAGGGGCAGGGGCCAAAACAACAAAAAACAGAAGCGAGGAGAGCCCGGCACTCACTACGTTACATCCGCATCAGGAATTTTTCACCCCCGGAGAGCAGGTACTTGAAAAGTGTGCTGAGACGCGCTTAGGTGGGCGTGGTTGCACTTAATTTTTTGTAAACTCTGGAGCTGGTGGGGAAACAATTTTAAGCTCCGGAGCTGGGAGCCATTTGCCGCGGATTTTAGGAGTCATGTGAAAAGGCCCCTGGAGTCATGGAAAGGAGTGTTGCAGGCTACATGCCAGGGCTGGCATGGAGGGCTCCCCAGCCAGTGACACCACCAGCATCTTCTCTGCAACGCTTTAGCCCCTCCCCGTCCCTTGTGGGGGTGCAGAAACTGGCGTTGTCCCCAGGGGCTGAAGACCCAAGCTACGCCTCTGTGGCCGTCCGTCCCCCCTCTCCCACCCGCAAAGAAGGACACAGGAGGCTGTCCAACAGGGTGGCTTGCCACTTGTCAGCCTGGGTTTGACACGTGTCCTGGGCCAGCCCACGTTTCTGCAGCTGGCATCATCCAGCTGTGCTGTAGGCAGTAGGAAGCCTTTGCAAGGGGAGTCCTTCCAACCAAGAATGCAGACATGGGGGGGGGGTAGGTCAGCTGACTCAGGGGAGGAGGCAAGAACAAAGGGAAACTGAGGAAGGAAGGAAGGAAGGAAGGAAGGAAGGAAGGAAGGAAGGAAGGAAGGAAGGAAGGATGCGCTGGGATGCACTTGGAGGCACCAGGATTTTATATTTTATACGTGTTTTAAATTATTATATTGGATTTTGTTGAACTCTGCTATGTTTTGTTCGCCGCTTAGAGTCCTAGTTGGAGATAAGCGGGATATAAATATAACAATAAATAAATAAATAAATAAAGGAAGGAAGGAAGGAAGGAAGGAGTGATGAAGAGTGGCCACAACTCGTTTCCATGGGGTTCTGCTTATACCGAACCCTTTGAAGGGAATCTTTCCTTAAACCAGCCCCTTACAGAACAATGGGAGTTAGTAAGGCTCAATGCTGGACATTAAATGAATCCAGCTGCCCCCCCCGACCCACTCATTGTTCCCCAACGCCCCCATACCTGCTCGTGGGTCATCGCCAGCTTTTGCAGAATGACAGGCAAGGAAATCTCTTCCAGGACGCTAAAAAAAAATTAGAAATGCCCAGTCCAATTATTCAGTCAGGAAAGGAAAGACACTCAGTGCGCCCCCAGAGACCGCCTGGTTCCTGCTCATGCGCCAGTCCTGAGCCCTGTTTCAAAAAACAAACAAACAAAGAAACAAACAAACAAACCGCCGGCTCACCCATTTTTAGCGTTGAGATGGCGCAGGAGGCGCTCACTTCCAAAGGGCAAGGCGTCCATGTCTTCCGTGGCGGTGCATGAGGCGTGCCCAGACTTCACCAAAGCTGCACAGGTTGCTTCCGCCTCTGCTGGAGCCTAAGACCCAGACAAAGCAGGGGGAGAACGGCCCTTCCCAGCAGCAGCAGCAGCAGCAAAAGGGCAGAAATAGACAACAACATGCTTTCGGAACACAAACATCTGTCTTCCTGGTGGACCTGGATTTCCCACTTGGCAGTTCCCTATTTTTAGCTCAGTTCTTTTTCAGCTCTCCTGGAACCGTTCTGATGACTGGGACCAAGAGATGGGCGCAAATCGGGAAAATGATGATTCGTTGCAATTTGAGATTCGTTAAGGTCAACGAATCACAAACATATGATTTTTCTAAGACAAATGAATTTGTCTATTTGTTTTGCCTTTTAGAACCCTATAAAACAGCCTCCCGGGTGCCCAGCGACACCAAAATCACAGGGAAGCGTCCCCTGCATGTCTGGTCAAGTTCAGATTTCAAATGTCCGAGTTAGGCATTCACATGCACGCACACAGGAAAGTGAGCCCCTGGGAATCAGTAGAACTCCGGTGTCTGAATGCCAATCTTCACCAAATCTAAAGTGATTGTGGTGTCTCTAGGTGACTAAGGTCCCTATTATAGCCCCACCAATGGACAAATAAAACCCAGCAAATAATTCCCTAAAACTCGCACTCACTGGGGAGGTACTGTATACAAATATAAAACTGAGTTGACAAATTAGCAATGTTTTTAAAACGATTTTAATGTTTTTTTAATTTATGCCCATCTCTAAGCAGGACTATCAACTCCATACAAAACCCTCCATGGCTTGGTACCTGGCAGAGCAGATCACCCAAAGGTCAACTGTGGCCCAACCCACCAGGGCATTGCAGGCTGTTTCACTCCAGGGAGCCAGCCCAAGGGAGGCCCGAAAGGCGTTAACCCACAACGAGGCCTTCTCAGCGGCAGCCCCAGCTCTACGGAATCAACTGCCTTGCGAGATCTGCCTTGCTGAGTCCCTCCTAACCTTCAGGAAAGCTTTAAAAAAACTTTGGTACTTCAAAGAGGCTTTCGGCAACTGCTGATGTTTTGTGGTGTGGTTTTGTTCTGGTTTTGTTACCCCACCGTCCCCCTCTTGCTGGGATTATTTGAAGATTATTTATGTTTGCTATTTTTAATCTGTTATACTATGTTTTATTTGTTTGCTATGCGCTATTGACTCGATGCGCTAGAGTTCCTGTGGGAAAGTCATTGCAGTCATTATTATTATTATTATTATTATTATTATTATTATTATTATTATTATTATTATTATTATTATTATTATTATTATTATATAATTTGGGCCTTAGAAAGAAAAATTGAAAAGCTATGGAATAAGAAAACAAGAACAATACCAATAATAATAGGCACTTTGGGTGCCATCCCAAAAGACCTGGGTCAACATGTGAAAACCCTTGGCATTAACAAGATCAACATCGGCCATCTAAAAATGGCGACATTATTGGGGACAGAATATATCCTACGAAAATATCTCCAGTCATCCTAGGCTCTTGGAAACAGCTCAATCACTGGAGGAGGCCAACTAGCTTAACACCCGGCAGATGTGTTCGCCAGATGATGATGATGATGATGATGATGATGATGATGATGATGATGATGATGATGATGATAATAATAATAATAATAATAATAATAATAATAATAATAATAATAATAATAATAATAATAATAATAATAATAATCCCCAGCCAAAACAAATCCATGGGGCAATGTGATTTTTGAGATCTACACCTCCTTTGTTTGTTTGTTTAGGTGTTAAATCTATTTATTTGCCTACTGGTGTTACCCCTCTGCTTTCTCATTTCACCCCAGGGCCACATGGATAAGAGTCTTCTTTTTCAGAGGGCGTAGGCTGCCATGGACATGGAACCCTAACCCTAACCCACCAGCTTTTGGCAAAACGGCCCTGACCCCACGGGAGAAACAGGCATCGATTAGAGCCCTACAGCAGTGGCACCCCATGGCCTCGAGGAGGTGGCGAGCGTTTGTACCCCTGCCCTGAGCAGGGGGTGGATCTGGATGGCCTCACAGGCTGCTTCCAAACTCACTCTCCTCGGATTTCTGTGTCTACGTTCCCAGACGGCCCAGCCCAGAAGGCTGGCTCCGTCTGGCCCAGACGCAACCCGTGCCGAGCCGTTACCTGCACGCAGGGCACCCCCAAGTAACTCAAAAGGGTCTCGCAGTCCTGTCTGGGGATCCATCGCGCCGCCGGGGCCTCCGAAGCAGGATCTGGAACAAAGCACAGTGGGGCTGTTCCAGGAGGCAGGCCCAGGCTGCAGGTGCTGGCGGCGCAGGGTTCCCATCGCCACTGGACCGCACACTGAGCCTCCATGCGGCTGAGAGGGGGCTGGTACCTTCTTGTCGGGGGCGAGATCCCTGTGCCCCTTGGCTTGCGGCTTCCTTCTGGGTTCCAGTGAGGGCGGCCCGTTTGGCCAGCTGCAGGGGGACAGCCAGGGGGTTACAAGGCTCCCATCCCTTCCCCAAGCCTGACCCCTTCTTTTGCCCCATAGGCCAGGGTCCTTCAAGATCTAGTCTTGTGTGCTCCCAGAGGCATTTGGGGTGGGGGCCACTGTCAGATACAGGAAGCTGGACTAGATGGGCCTTTGGCCTGATCCAGCATGAGGGCTCTTCTTCGGTTCTTATGGCCTCTCATCCTTAGAGTACCCCCGCCACACCAACTACTTCCTTCATCAACAACCTGATGCTCCTGCCCCAACCCGCTCTATGAGAAGGGGGTTGTGTTTATTTCCTCACCCCAGCAAAAGCTGGGGGCCCCGTTTGATCCTTCTGCCCCAGCTCCACCCCAGGGATTCACCTATTATACCCACCACTGGCTGCTTCAGCTCCGGAGGTTTCCCGTCAAACACAAACACGGGCTTGATCCCATTTTCCAGGAGGTGCAGAGTCCGGTAGAAGAGCCCCTGCAAGAAACTGGGAGAAGGTGGCAGCCAGTGAGTAGAGGTTGCACCGCCTAGCAGGCTTGCTCTTTCTTTTTGGGGGAGGGGACAACTAGAGCACGTCCCCTAGGCGCTTCGGATGCAGGAGGTCTCAGGTTCGGTTCCTGACAGTGTCTCCAGCCAGGGATGGGAAAGGTGCTTTCTGCCCACCCGGAAGGGACAAGGACCCATGTCCCTTAAACCAATAAAATACAGTAGGACCTCCGTATCCACTGATTCATTAACTACTGATTCAGTTATCCCCGATTGTCAGAGGAAAATATTAAATAAATCATTCAGCAAGCTACTGTCACAAACAGCAGCCATAAAGCAAGCTACTGTCATAAAACAGCAGTTTTTTGGAGAGTGGGTTTGGTGCTCTCTCTTAATCACGGTTTTCATTATCCACAGGAAGGCCTGGAACTGATCCCCAGCGGATACTGGGGTCCTATGCTACACTATTCTAGGTACCCAAGGCCAGCTGCCCTGCTGGAAACCCACTAATGGAAACAAGACAGCAGGAGGAAGAGATGCCATTAAAGTTGACATCTTTATTCTCGCCTTCACGTCTGTTCAGAAAACTCAAAGCAAGGAGCTTGGCGCTCCTCCTTATAATATTCTCACGATAACCCTATGAGGTTGGTCAGTCTGACTGAGTGCAAGTCCGTCAAGGTCAGACAGAGGGCTTTAGGACAAACTGGGCATTTGATCTCAGGCCTTCCGAGTTCTGGTCTGACCCTGTAACTGTTACACCACGCTGGCATCCTCTTCCCTCCCCCCCCCACCACACCACAAAGGTTTACCTGATGTTTTGCCCATGCCGGTTGATGATCTTGGGTATGGCTGCATGGAACTGGCAAATGGCCACCGAGGCGTCCAGAGCCACCACCTGGCCTGAGCCAAGAGAGAAGCAAGACCAGAGGCCACAATTATTTCCTCCCAAGCTCCACAGGGGATCCGAGGATGTCCCGTTTCCTTCCCCCATGCCCCCCCATCCCTCGTTAGTGAGACCCAAAACACAAACTCTTCCTCCCTGACAAAAATAGGACAACAAACATTTCGTGGCACCTTAAAGGCTAACGGGTTCGTGTCAGAGAGAGCTTTGCTTAGACCTATTAAAACCGATGATCAAAACTTGCCCCTTTGAAAATGGTGATTATGTCTAATTAAGATTAGCTGGAAATCTGCCCAGTCCTACTGCATCCGCTGGAAGAAGCGGAGGGGAAACCACTTCTGATTAGGTGGAAGTTGAGTCACGGCAACTAGACTTCTTTTCTTGAGAGACTGAAACGTTTCACTGCTCATCCAAGCAGCTTTGTCAGTCTGAAGATGAGTAGTGAAACCTTTTATTTATTTATTTATTTATTTATTTATTTATTTATTTATTTATTTATTTGTTATATTTATATCCCGCTTATCTACTTGGTACTCTAAACGGCTTACCAAAAGGCTGCAAAACCAGCAAAAAACAATAAATAATCAGACAGACAACCCTATAAACACCCTAGACACTGTTAAAACCAAATGACACCTCGACTAACGCGCAAATTGAGATGGCGGGGGAAAAAAAAAAGAGGTTTTAACTATCGCCAAAGGCCTCACGAAAAAGGTAGGTTTTCAGCGCCTTTCGGAAGGCCAGCAGGGACTCTGCAGAGCGCACTTCACTGGGGATGGAATTCCAGAGGCTGGGGGCCGCCACAGAGAAAGCCCGGGTCCGAGTGCTCGTCCTCCGGGCTTCCCGAGGGGTGGCGACCCGAAGCAAGTGCGCTCGCGCCTGCCGAACAGGACGGGCCGAAGTTGACCGCTGAGCGATACGCTCTGCCAGGTAGTCCGGTCCCAGGCCATGGAGGATTTTATAAACTAAAACCAGGACCTTGAATCTAATCCGGGCTGCAACGGGCAACCAGTGCAAGCGGGCCAGGACTGGGGTGATGTGGTCGTAACGACGCACACCAGCCACCAGCCTGGCCGCCGCGTTCTGGACCCGCTGCAAGCGCCGGAGAAGATTCAAGGGCAACCCCATGTAGAGCGCGTTACAGTAGTCCAGCCTCGAGATCACCAGAGCTTGGACCACTGCTCTCAAGGAGCTCGCGTCGAGGTATGGGCGGATCTGGACGATCCGACGGAGATGGAAATAGGCGGACCTGGTCACCGACGCCACCTGGTGCTCCATGGCAAGCGCCGGGTCCAGGAACACACCCAGATTCCGCACCCTCTCCGCGAGCTGGAGGGAGACTCCCCCCAGACAGGGAAGAGGGCCACCGTACCCCGACGGCGAGCTCCCGAAGAACATAACCTCCGTCTTCTCGGGGTTGAGCTTAAGCCTGTTCGCCTCGGTCCAGGCCAGTACGGCCTCCAGGCACCCGTCGAGAACTTCCACAGCTTCCACAGCAGAGGTGTTGAAGGAGAGATAGAGCTGCGTGTCATCAGCGTACTATGACAGCAGACTCCAAAACTCCTGATGACCCCCGCCAACGGCCTTACGTAGATGTTAAACAGCATGGGGGACAGAGACGACCCCTGTGGAACCCCACAGGGGAGGATCCAAGGGGCCGATAACTCCCCCCCATGCTGCACGTACTGTGGCCGGCCCTCCAGGAAGGAACGGAGCCAACTGCGAGCAGTGCCTCCGATTCCGACCTCAGAGAGCCGGTCCAACAGGATACTGTGGTCGACGGTATCAAAGGCCGCTGACAGATCCAGGAGGACCAACAGGGAAGAGCAACCCCTGTCGGCCGCCCTGAGAAGGTCATCTTGCAGGGCGACCAAAGCTGTTTCGGTACCCCGGCGGGGCCTGAACCCGGACTGACATGGATCGAGGCACTGCCGATCCTCCAAGTATGACTGCAGCCGGACCGCCGCCACCCTCTCGATCACCTTGCCCATAAAGGGGACGTTAGCAATTGGATGATAATTAGTTAATTCGTCCTGGGAAAGGCCTGGTTTTTTAAGAATGGGCTTTACCACCGCCTCCTTCAGACGAGAGGGAAAAAACCCCTCGCTGAACGAGGCGGTGGCGATGGCAGAAGCCCATTCGGCCATGGTCCCTCTGGCAGCTCTAATTAGCCAGGCAGGGCAAGGGTCGAAAGGAGTGGAGGCAGGCCGGCAATGCGCCATAGCCTTGGAGACCTCGACAGCAGAAACAGGCCCAAGCGCATCCAACCGAGGCGACGAAGGCGGACCAGCAACTGGAGATGGCGGGACAGGACGACTGCAACCGGAGTCAAAACCAGCACGGATGGCCTCAATCTTAGTTCGAAAAAAGGCTGTGAATTGCTCACTACTGAACTCAGTAGGAGGAGGCCTGGCCAGACTAGGATTGCTGAGGTCCCGAACCACCCGGAAGAGCTCCGCCTGGCAGTTCAAGGCCTCAGCAATTCTCAGGGAGGTGAAAGATGTTCTAGCCTCCCTTATCGCGATGATATAGCGACTAGACTGGGCATCAACAGCAGCCTTACTCAACGCCGTGCGGGTTTTCCTCCAGCTGCGCTCTAACCTCCTCCTAGCCTGCTTCATTGCCCTAAGCTCCCCCGTGAACCATGGGGAGGGCCGGGCTCGGCAGCGGAGGAGGCGCTTGGGGGCGATCCGGTCAATGGTGTGGATAGCTGTTTCATGCCAAAGGTTCGCCACACCCTCGGCCGGATCGTCAGTCATTCCACCAGGAAGTCCCCCAAAGAGCTCACTGAACCGCTGAGGGTCCATGAGCCTCCGGGGGCGGGCCAAGATAGTGGGCCGATGGTCCCCGCGGGGAGGAGCCGAGATCGCCAGGGAAAATGAAAGCAGGTGATGGTCTGTCCATGACACAGGAAGGGAGACAAGGTCCCCCACCTCCAGACGCGAATCCCCCGACATGGAGGTAAACACCAGATCCAGGGTGTGACCAGATCTGTGGGTGGGGCATAAAACATGCTGGGACAGACCCATGGAAGCCATGGATTCCATGAACTCCAGAGCTGCACCAACAAGCCCACCATCCGCATGCACGTTGAGGTCTCCCGCAACCAACAGGCGTGGGGATCTCAACAATGCAGCGGAGATGAACTCTGTGAGCTCTGGGAGGGATTGTGCAGGGTTGCGGGAGCTCGGTAGCCCAGCACAATGCCAAATCTGTCCCGCTGTCCCACCAACAGATGAAGTACCTCCAGCCCCTGGCTAACCAATGTCGAGGACCTGCTGACGTGTAAAGAGTCCCTGTAGACGATTGCGGCCCCTCCCCTTTTGACCCCCCAACCTTCCCACTCCCTCTACCAGGTACCCGGGCGGGCAAAGGAGAGAGAGGGAAGCCCCCTCCGTGCCCACCCAGGTCTCGGTGATGAATGCCAGGTCGGGCTTCCCATCCGCAATGGTATCATAGATGAGAGGGATCTTGTTATGAACCGACCTGGCATTCATCAGGATACAGGTAAGGTTGGGGGCGCTAGTGGAATGACTCCCGGGCACGTGGCAGAGAGCCGAGGGGTCAGAACGAGGGACAGACACGAGTTGTCTGGCCCGAGTTCTTCTAGTCTGACATACCCAACGGCTACCAGCGTACCGCCCACGGCCCATCACCGTTGGTATATGAGCCCCTGCATTCATGGCGAGAGAAAAAAAAAGGAAAAAAAATATATATAGGTATTTACAACAACAGCAATGTAAAAATATAAAAATTACAATAACAATGAAAATAACAAAACAATACAAGACAATAATGCACTAAAATTACAAATTGCAAACTACAAACAACAAATTAAAGGGCTGACCGCAGGGCAAATGGAGAGGGACAGGGGGGGACGCAAAGATGGTTCACAGGCAGTGAGTGAGCAGCGATAACTGGTATGGCAGCTGATGTCACGAGTGGGTAAATACAAGCACGAAGTGGGGTCAGGCCATCAACTGTCGGTGGGCCGGCAGCGGCCTCTAGGCCTGGAAGGGCCCAAACACAGCAGCCACGAGCTAACCCCGAGCCTTGGTAGATGGAAGGCCCACTGCCGCCAAACAATCCAGTGTCCTTAGGAAGCAGCACGGAGGATAAGAAAATTAGATGAAAGGGGGAGCGGGATAAGCACCGCACCCCCTAGTCCACAACAGTCAGAGAGAACCAACAGACAAAGGGAGAGAAAAAGGGAAGGGCAAGGGTGGAAGAGGGAACAGTCCCCCTCCATAGCCAAGGCGGGCCCCCACAAAAATTTAAAAGCAAATATAAATGAAAACATAAAAACAGGGCAGCAAAAATAAAAATAGAAAACTAAAAATAGAAAGCGCAAAAATAGAAAACCCTCTCAAGAAAAAGAGGTCCAGTTGCCATGACTCAACTTCCAGATAAACCCACCTGGATGACTGAGAAGAATCTTCACAGACACTTTTGATTAGGCTCGGCCAGAAAAACCTGGAGGTTGGGAGTTTGAATCCCCTCTGCGCCTCCGGGGGAGCCAGCCCTGGGCAAGCTGCACAGTCTTTGGATGTCTATGAAGATTCCCAGTCATCCAGGTGAGTCTATCTGAAAGTTGAGTCATGACAACTGGAATTCTTTTTCTTGAGAGATTGAAAGCTGTTTGGATGAGCAGTGAAACGTTTCAATCTCTAAAGAAAAAGAAGTCCAGTTGCCATGACCCCACTTCCAGATACCTCCACTCCCCCGGAATTTTTTCTCCTCTTTAATGGTGTTCTCCTGGCATCCTTTGCTCCTTGCCTGGGTTATCATTTCTGGTCACTACTTATACCCTTATTTATTTATTTATTTATTTATTTATTTATTTATTTATTTATTTATTTATTTTTGCATTTATATACCATTCCCATTTCCCAACGGGAACTCTGGGCAGTTCACACAAAGGTTAAAAGCAAACATCAGTAAAAAAAATATAAAATGCCACGGGCAAGAGGTAAAACTGGACGACCATGAGTGGGGGGACAGAAGAAGAGAGCCTGCTGCCACATTAGCCATTGCCAAAGGCATCTCTGAACAGCCAGGTTTTAAGGGCCTTCCTAAAGGATGCCAGTGTGGGAGCCTGGCGTATCTCACTGGGTAGCTTATTCCAAAGAGATGGTCCGGCCACCGAGAAGGCCCGTTTCCGAGTTGCTACCATCAATGGCCAATAAGCCTTTCTGCTGGGTCAGGTGCTCCAAGGACCTGGTGCACAAACAGAAATTTCATAATAGGAATTATATAGACTCAATAGACTCGCTGTTAGCTTTCTTCAGACTGACGAAGCTACTTGGATGAGCAGCGAAGTGTTTCAGTCTCTCGAGAAAAGAAGTTCACGTGCCATGACTTAACTTCCAGATAGTTTCAGGAGGTGCCCCCTGCCCCCAAGAGAAGAAGGGCAGGGGGAACAACTTCTAAGTACAATGGACCCTCTATAACAAACGGTTTGTATAACATAAAATCTGTGCAACATAAAAAAATTCCGGAGATACGGGAAATTTGCTTAACAGAATTGCCAATGGGGGCGAATCCGTACAACATAAAAATGGTCGCAATTAGGGATTATTCTATTTTCAATACATTCCTATGGGAAATTTGTATAAACAAAAATTTGCTTAACAGAATTTCATTTGGAAGGAATTAATTCCTTTATACAAGATACCACTGGTACTTAATACCCAGTTGTATTCATAATGAGTTCGAATTGATTATGAGTAGCAGCAACAAATCCATGGACATGGGGTCATGAAGAGGCCTGTGGCCCTTTGTACACGACCCCTAAACTCCGCCGCAAATGGCTCCCAGCTCCAGAGCTTAAAATTGTTTCCCCACCAGCTCCGGAGTTTACAGATAATTAAGTGCGACCACGCCCACCTAAGCGCGTCCCAGCGCACTTTTCATGTGCCTGCTCTCCGAGGGTGAAAATTCCTGATGCAGATATAACAGTAGTGACTGCCGGGCTCTCCTTGCTTCTGTTTGTTCTTTTTTTGCCCCCCGCCCCTTTAAGAGATCTGAATGCAGTGCCGGGAGCAAAGCGAGATGGCAGAACGGAGGCGAGCGGCATTCTTTTCTTCCTTTTTTTCTCCCTCCCCTCAGGCAGCCAGAAGCCAGGAAGTGCGGAGGGGGTGGGAACGCAGGAACAGCGACAAACCCCTAATATCTCTGGTCCGAATTTAAGGGACCAGCGGATCTTAGGGGTCGTGTGAAAAGGCCTAACCCTAACCCTAACCCTAACCCTAACCCTAACCCTAACCCAAATCATACCCGTTTCGTGGGGAGAGGGTTTAGGGCGCGGGGAGGGGGCCAGAGATCGCTAGATTAAAAACCCTTCCCCCCCTCTCCCTGCCTCCTCCTCCTCCTCCTCCTCCTCCTCCCGTTGCAGGCAAGGCGAAGGGCCCGGCGTGCAAACTCGATCCGGGTTGCAAACGGGAGGTCCTGGCGGTGCAAAGCCCGGCGCTTATTCGTCTCCTCGGGGGGTGGGGGTGGGGGCCGTGGGAGGAAAGAAGGGCCCTGCTTGGCAAAAGCTCTGCCTCCCCGTCCCGTCCCGTCCCCCCCCCGCCGCCGCCCCGCTTCGTCTCCTCCCGGGGGGGGGATCCCCGGGGGGGGGGAAATCCCGCCGCTCACCCCGGTAGCGCTCCAGCGGGACGAAGCGGACAGCCTCGGGCGCCTCGGCCTTGATCAGCTCGGCCAGCTTGTAGATGCCCATGGCCGGCGAGGAGGAGGAGGAGGAGGAGGAGGAGGAGGAAGAAGAAGGGGACCCATGGGGGGGGGGAGGCGCCGAGCGCGCCCGCACACGCCCGCTTCCTCCGCTGCCCCGGGCATCAGCGCCTCTGAGCACGGGCAAAGCGCTCCCGGCTCCCGACGCGCGCGCCCCGGCAGCAGCCCACGGCGCACACCCGCCCTTGCCAAATCGATTTGGGAAGAAGGGTCTGGGTAAAAGCCGCCTCTTCTTGACGGATCCCCTTTTGGTTTCATAGGATGCTTGCATGGGATCCTTCCCCCCCCCCAAAAAAAAATCACCATCAAATCCCACGTCTCCTTCACGTCCGAATATTGCACAATAATGATCATGCATCCTCCAGCGCATGGCTCCGCCGTGGCGCAAAAACATGGACCCATTGCATGGAACCACAAGGATTACCATGATTCCCGGTGTGCAATCTATGTGCAGAGACGGGGCCTAGGAAGTGAGATTGGTTTGGGAGCAATCCTGGATGAAAATCTACACGAATCTACTCTGACCTACTCATCCCTGTTGAATTGCATTCTTTTGCTTTCAGCTCCAGTGCTCCAAAGGTCTTTTTGGATTTTGTTTCTGTTTTCCAAGGTCTTGTTTATTCCATCCTATTTTGTGTTGAAAGCAATGCAATTTAATTTATGGGGTTCATCGCTGGCATGCTGTCGGCTTCACAGAATGCAATTAGCAGTCTGAGTCTTTTGTAGACAGAAAACAAATTTATTGGTTGCAACCAGGGAATTCTCACTCTACTCAGATCGAGTGGCAGTTCCAATCGACCCAGAGCAAACATCAGGTCTTATAGAATTACATTTCTGCTCCTTCCCCCTCCCATTTGCATCTTACGTCATATGCATAGGTTACACACATCAAACACTAATTGGTATTCTTGCAACAGCTAAATATTTTAATTGGAGCGTTTGTTTGAACTGGCTAGTACCGAGCTCCACGGATCTGCAAGCGTTTTATGACCCTGGAGTTTGACAATTGATGGATAGCAGCTGTTCTCTCAGCCGAGAGAGATAAGACTTTTCTTGGCTCAACTATGCCTAATTAAGTTGTACAATGCTCCGAGTAGCACAGAAAAACAATCCCACAGGGGCCCCCTTTCTCAAAGTTTGCAGGAATAAAGAATACATGTGTGAATAATAAAGGAAATATATATATATGTAAATACATAATTTGTATGGCTTATACCTTGTTTGTGCCCACATTATACAGGGCACAGCTATAGGCTTGATCCATACCCCTCAAATATGCCTGTGGGCCACTAATACAGCTATAGGCTTGATCCATACCCTCAAATATGCCTGTGGGCCACTAATACAGCTATAGGCTTGATCCATACCCTTCACTTCCCCCTGACGCGCGTTTTGGAAATTTACGCCAGTAAATTCTCCATAGGTTGCCCCCTGTGGCTCCTGTGATAAGGGGCAAAGAAACATATCAAAGGTGTATGTACAAAAGCGTGAGTATTGCTTGAGCTTCCTGCTTACCATTCCCTTGAAGAGGGGTGTCATCATGAGTGACTTTTTCATTGTTCCTGACGAGAGTATCGCAGCAGTGCTGCCAGGAAAACTTTTCCCACCCTTTTCCCAAAGGGCTTATAGGCACAGTTCAAAGAGAAAAAAAAAAATGAATTATCACAAAATGATTTGTGGCGTCTCATGGTGAGGGACGCATTTGAATAGGTGAATGACGAAGAACTACCCCTTAATCCACCAGGGCACTTTCCGTAGTGAAATGTTGGGTTGACAGATAAAGTTTTGCAATGTCTGGGATTTAAGAAGACCCTCTGGCCAGACCCGCAGACTGCAATGGATGGATGCGTTTCACTGACCATAGCATTTAAATGTCCCCTGTTGGAGAAATGCAACATGGTCACAACAGTATAAGGGAACCTCCCAAGGCCATGCTGCTCACTGTTCAGAGACTCCAAATTCCCAACTTTTGAAAGGGGCTAGCATAATATTGTGATAGACTTGGATATCAAGATCCCCGTCCCAAAGTGATAATCTAAACAGGCTTTAAACAGCAGATTTGTTCAGTACCTTATTTCAGGACAATCATGAAATCCAAATGAATTTTCTTGCAGCAGCAGTGCAAATGTGAGCTCTCGTGCTTGTGTGTTTGGTAGTCAGGCTGAAAACCCCTGAATTCCATTTAGGGTCAGTTTGCAAATCAAACACTTATAAAAATATGGGCAAGGCTCCTTTGCCAGCCTTCTCCCTTTTGCTGTCAAATGGCTTTAGACCTCGAAATATGATTGTTCATACTGTCATTTTTCATAAAGATACACAAACATGAATACCTGATTTCATAAAACAAAAATTATGACATGATTTCCAACCTTATTCAAGTGTGTGGTGTGCATTTAAGACTTAGATTATAGCAGGCTGTGCAGAATTACCCAGTTGTTCATGTAGGCAGGATAACCCAGATGATAGACAGTAGTTTCAGAAAAACCAATTTGTAGCCATAAACCATAATCAATAGGTATAGTCCCATGGTAGAGTCAAGGATGAGCTATTGAAATCAAGGCAGAGCTGTTTCTGTAGCTGTCAGCGCACACACAAAATCAGCCCTGCAAATATGGGGCAAAAATTAGTTCATCATTGTCTTTGGTGAAGTAAATAATGTAGACAGCTATTCTAGAAAACCATTGCTTTGTGGTATAAAGTCTCGGAGCACCCATGGGTGCCAGAATTTCTCTCATTCAATGTAAATTGCATAGAAAGGCAAGTAATAAAAAAACATTTTCAGTGACACATCATGAACATTATATGAATTATGAAAGGCACATTCAGAGAGGCACAAAATTTTTACAATGACTATCAATAATAGGCAGTAATATCATAAACAGTGACCCATAATTAACGTCCCTATGCAAGGCTTCAAAATAAGCGCTCACGTGTGGATGCTGGTGTGTGTGTGGCGACCCAAGTTCACAAGTTCTTGGTGGTCCAGCACATGGTGAAGGTCTGAATTTGAACCCCACCAAGTTTCTGTCCCGACGAAAAGGGGTGAAATTGCGGGCGTGAAGTCTGTTGGCCGCAATCCAAAGCAAAAGTCAGTGGCCTGTAAGCACCTTCCGTCTCCCCCCTCAGAGACAGACAGAGAAACGAAAAGGAAAAGGAAAGGAAATCAGGCAGACAGGAGGTCAGCCCATCAACCAGAAGCTTAGGGGGAAATCAGCAGACGACAGCGGGGCTCCCCAAAGTGGCAAATGAAAGGCTCCCCCAGGACCAGGGGTGATGACCACAGGTCAGGTGCAATTCGGCATCCTCTGATCGGGGTGAAGTCATCTAAGGCATGAGGCATTCTCCAGCAGTGGGCAGAAGGCGTCACCGGTCAGGCCTCTCTTCCTCTCGGTTGCGGAGTGCGGGTCACGCTGGGTGAAAAAGGCTGGCATCACCGGATCCAGGGGCCCACATCGATCGAATTGGCGGAGCGAAGTCATCTCAAAGAGGACATCACCGACATCAAAGGCATCAAAGGCTCCAGGAGGGATAGCAGAATGGATGGCAAGAGGGTCCCCATCTCAGCATCTACGAAGGTGGTGTCAGCTTGCCAAACCCGACCGACTCCATGATCCAGAAATAAAGAACGGATGGGCGTTTTTCCCAGAGCAAAGCCCGTCCTCCAGGAGGTACCTGGGTAAGAGAAGAACAGACACACACACAACCACAAACAGACAACACAGAAGACAAACCCCCACAAAAGGACCCTCAGCTGTCCTTTTGCTGCCAAGCAGGGTGGTATAGTCTATCTGACAGTCATGACAAGGAAAAAAAAATGTTGAAAAAGGCAGACTGGGGCTTTCCTCTTCGCAAGACCAGTACGTGAAGTAAGGGGGCAAAGTCTATGATGAGGACACCTCTGCCCATCAGTAGATATGCACAAGTTCAGCTGGCCCCAATGAGTGCTTGCAAGGTGTAGGTGCTCAGGTGTCCCCAATCAACCACAGATCCCATCCTCAGTCAAATTGCTCTCCTACACGGGACAGCAAAAACAAAAACAAAAAGAAAATGTAGCTGGCAGAATATCCAGGAGATGCAAAGTCGGCTCTTAGCATGAACTAAATTGTTGCAGAGGGAGTTGGAACTGGTATGGGGAATGATAAAGTCACGGCTGGCCACACTTCAAAACAAAAGTCAGTGGCTGTTTTAAATCCACTCTCTCCCCCCATAAACAAACAGAGAAAAAAAAAAAGAAAAGAAAAGAAACAGGAAGACAGGATTGTAATCTGTCACCCTGAGTTGAAAGCGAATCAGCAGGCTGCCTCGGGACCTTCCGAAGTGTACGCTGTCATCTGGGGAAGGATGCCTCAGGACGGAAAGTGTTTCCTCCAGCGTCTTTCCGAGTGGGAAGAGACAGACAGACCGAAACAGACGAACAACAAACACACACACAAAAACGGCCACGCAATCTGCAGATCATGGCCTCGTTCTCCAGGTGTGATAGTGCTACATGCAGTACACTGTGTGCAGATTTCTATGGCACAGTGTAGCGCAGTCTATCTGAAAGTCTGAAGAAGGGAAAAATGTCCCAAAAAGGGCCATAGTACACAGCTGCAATTTAGTAGTTTTTCACAAGTTCAGCTGGAAGGATATTCCATGGTCATGCCACTAAGCTCCCCGTGAAATTTGTACCAAATTAATAATGTGCACCATAGAGCCATCCTTTAAAATGGGGAATCTTGTCCTTTACATGCGGGTGTCATGTGGACAAAAAAAGGAAAAGAAAAATCGTTAAGTCCATATTGGCTTCTAAAAAAAATAAACCTCAATTTCCTCAAGAGAGGGGGGCTTCTGAGACCAGGCGTGGGTTGAAAGCAGCACCAACACGCTATGTACATCTTACTGGCCAGGCAAGCCTTGTACCGCCTATGGCAAAAAGATAATTCTTATATTCTTAAGAGTCATTAAAATCGCAAGTAAAAGCACTATCCCAGTAGCGTTTGAACATATCTTCTAAAAATCTCATTAAGAAAGCAAGCAAGGCTCTTCTTAAGTTCTAGTGTTTAAGCCTGCCTTAACTATAACGCTTTGAGATTGACTTGTAAGTTACTTCAAAGGTAAAAATAAAAACATGCTTGCAGGACAGCTTGCAAAAAGGGGAGGGGGCTTTCGTGTGCTGTCACATCCAAAAAAAAAAAAATAATCAGGTTTCTCTTGTGTCCTTTTTCCCAAGAATTCTTTTATTCTAAAGTTTCTGATAACAAGATTTTCACCTCTTATTCTTTGGCAAAAATACCTGATAGGTGTGTTTGATTCCAAGGGTTTAATTAAATTAAAACGTGACGTTTTGGGGCCGAATTCCTGGATTCTCTTCTAAACAATAGACTCCCTTTCCCTCTCCCCTATCCAGGAGAGAGAGAAAAAATGCTGCAAGTCGGCTAGAAGCCACCTCTTTATGCTTTTAAGGCAGCACGGAAAATTGTGGTCGTGTTCCCGTAAGTGGAGAGGAGTGACCTTCTGGCCATAGCCTGTACAATTTACTGGCTTATGGCTTTTAGGGGTCAGTTTATTCCCTTCGCTATGCATGCATTAGGTTGATGTGTTCAATGTAAGTTTTGCGTCCAAGCCCTATCAAGTGGCTTGGGAGAGAAAGGAGGGGTTGGGAGTTGTTATCCTGCCTTGCCCTGCAAGGGGCCCCGAGAACAGAAAGGGAAGGAGGGGCTGTCAACTTTTAAATTCCCCCGCGGCTGCCTTTTACAGCCTGAGGCAAGCAGATAATCTCCTGTAATTACTTCTGTAATGTATTAGGTGTGAAATGCCCTGGAACAAAATGGGCAATTTCACCCTTTCAGTGGCTATTGATCTTGTTGTTGGCTTAAGCCTAATTTGAGAAGCGTGGCTTTTGTAATGAATACACAGAGCTACTTAAATCAGGAGGAGAGAAAAAAATCTTAGGTGAACATGTAGACTTTCTCTCTCTTCCGTCACCCTTATATCTCTGGGGAGGCAAATAATGCCTAGATCGGATAGAGAGAGAGAGACTAAGATCTTCTCCCCCCTTTTCCTTCGTCTAAAAAAAAAGGTAGACTTGTGCAGTAGGATAGTTGTTGGCAGTTTGGTCCTGAGAATCTCCCTGTGTTTGAAATTAAAATGCCTGGTCTTTTATCAAATGTTCTTAACTACTTCTGGAGAAGGGGAAAAAAAAAGGCATTGATTCTACCTTCTGTCGTGGCCAGCTGCCAGAAGGGGCTCAGCCCCTGATTTGATTTCCCTGCCTTTGATTATTAATAGTTCAGAAATAACGTCCCTACCTATCTCCTCATGCGGTGCATAGCAAATCTTAGTTCTGTTTAAAGCTTCCATATTCAAGGAGTTGGGCATTGGCGTAGCGGGGTGGAAATACCTCCTGAATGCTTGAATAAAGCAATTTAGAAATGCACATCTCCCGCCTAGCACTTCCTATCCCCTCAAGGCTCCGTGCTCTCTTTGAGTTCTCTCAACTTTATACGTATCCATCCCCACTTCTGTCTTGCCGCCTTCCCTCTATTACACTTCCTCTTCCCATCTGTCCCTTTCCATACTTCCGCAGTCCACTGTCCTGCCTTCCAGCTCCCACACTTCCTCTATTCAACTGTCTTTTTCTACACCTTTTTCAGTTTACCATCCTACCTTTCCTTCCATCATCTTTCAGGTTTCCTACCCAGTTTTACTAAAAATGCATTACTCAGATACCCTATGCTGTTTTCCCTGTAAAATGTCCCTCCAGCTGGTAAATCTTTTGTGTGACCAACCAGTCACAAAATACATAGGATGTTGTTTATCCATGAGTACTCAAAAGTACTCTTCTCACTGCCCATTTTCCCCTGGTGTTATTAAAATTGCTGGCGGGGTCTTCTAGCTGGCAGAGTATTTAGTCTCTATATTATTTAACTAAGCACGTCCTTATAAATTCACACGCCTCTTGCTAGCAGGTCATAATTGGTCTGCCCTCCTTGAGGGCTAGAATCTTAATTTGAGATGGTAAAGTCCTGCCTAATCCTAGTTAGAGGGGCTCTTCTTAAAGCTTACTTTTGTTCCATTTAGTACTAAAATCATTACTTCTGGTGGCAGAATTCCAATGTTACCACATCGCACATCAAAAGGGGGTGCATAAACTGCACTAATTTATCCCCATAGGTTTGCTTAAAAGGTCTAACTATGTTCCTATGATTTCTCCCACACAAGCATCAAACGGACATGCACCTCAACAATCAAATGCACACCATACACGCCAACATGTGATTCAGCAACCATACTCAAATGCACATCATACACGCCAACATGTGATTCAGCAACCATACACAACTCTCCCACATTTCTGTTTCCCCAGTTAACTGCGATCCCTTGCTTAAGAATAAATCTTCTTAACTTCTCTAAAATCAAACGGAGATGGTGGAACTCCGTTGGTATTATGGGGCAAAGATTGCCAGTCTTTGCCCCTGCTTAAGACACAGGGAATGGCCACTTCCCTATGGTTACGCAGGGTATAGAGGCACAGCCCCTTACCTTGAAAAAAAAAAAAAAAAAACACACATACAAAATTCAAAAGTGGAATCACCATCCCACATGCCCATGCATTAATATATCTCTAAATTTTCCCCAGGACGGCGGAGCAACACTCCCCTCCTGTTTCAAATACTGGGGGTGAACGCTAGAGATGGTGGATTTTGCAAAAATCCTCTCCTCTCTCGGGGATTTCAGGGCCTCAGAGTCCCTAAGTGTCCCCTGGTTCTCGGGATGCTAATGACGCATTCGTCATTTTCGTCTCCTACCCCGGGGCCGACAATAAGAATTCGCAATCTTCTCCACTCCACAGAGCTGTTAGATTCGAACTCACGCCACCCCACAATCGGTTTCCTACCGTACCAGAATTCTCCTGCGCAGTCCTTCTCAGTTCTTCCCCTTTTTGGCCGGCTTCTGTTTTCTCTCAAGTATGGCAGCCCATTCAGTACTGACAGAGTGATCTTCCTCATAAATTTGAGGGTCCGGACTAAGACCAGTCAATCAGCACGAACTTCTTACCATGCCTTGAGTCAGACTCTGCAGCCTCTTTAGCAGCAGCGGTGTCCCCGGCATCTCCACCAAATGAAAGCAATGCAATTTAATTTATGGGGTTCATCGCTGGCATGCTGTCGGCTTCACAGAATGCAATTAGCAGTCTGAGTCTTTTGTAGACAGAAAACAAATTTATTGGTTGCAACCAGGGAATTCTCACTCTACTCAGATCGAGTGGCAGTTCCAATCGACCCAGAGCAAACATCAGGTCTTATAGAATTACATTTCTGCTCCTTCCCCCTCCCATTTGCATCTTACGTCATATGCATAGGTTACACACATCAAACACTAATTGGTATTCTTGCAACAGCTAAATATTTTAATTGGAGCGTTTGTTTGAACTGGCTAGTACCGAGCTCCACGGATCTGCAAGCGTTTTATGACCCTGGAGTTTGACAATTGATGGATAGCAGCTGTTCTCTCAGCCGAGAGAGATAAGACTTTTCTTGGCTCAACTATGCCTAATTAAGTTGTACAATGCTCCGAGTAGCACAGAAAAACAATCCCACAGGGGCCCCCTTTCTCGAAGTTTGCAGGAATAAAGAATACATGTGTGAATAATAAAGGAAATATATATATATGTAAATACATAATTTGTATGGCTTATACCTTGTTTGTGCCCACATTATACAGGGCACAGCTATAGGCTTGATCCATACCCCTCAAATATGCCTGTGGGCCACTAATACAGCTATAGGCTTGATCCATACCCCTCAAATATGCCTGTGGGCCACTAATACAGCTATAGGCTTGATCCATACCCTTCAGTGTCACCTGCAGACTTGGTGAGCATTCCCTTCACCCCCTGATCCAGGCCATTAATAAAAACGTTGAAGAGCAACAATCACTTCAGAATTCGAGTGATTCTATGAAGACCAAACCACCTTCAAAAATGTTGGGAGGGCAAGGGGCCGGCGGCTGCCTTTCCAACAAGTGAAGCCCTGGCAGGGCATTTGAGTAGATTAGATTCGAGTGCCAGGGGTTGGGAGTCCCTGTCTTGATTTTAAGTGCATTGCCTAGAGTTGTTTATACAAGGTGGCTGGCGGTAAATAAATTGTAAATAAAGTAAAAATTCCAAACCCCGCCCCGGACTCCCAGACCCTCTTCTGGCTCGTCTGTCGAAATCCGCTTCAGAGCCGCCCAAAGCTTGCTCCTTCTTAAGGGGCTGGTTTTTAGTATTGCTTGTGTTGACCATCATGTCTCAGTGTCTTTTGCTTGTTCCTTTTTTAATGTTGCTGTATTAGTGCTTTTTTTTAAAAAAGCTGTAAACGTCGCCTTTCAATGATGTAACCCGCTGTAGGTCTTTTTAAGGAGAAAGCCGGGGTGCAAATAATATTTCAAACAAATTGCTGTAACTATTGTAATCGCAAGGCTGCGGAGCGCGTCCCCCCCCCCTCAGCCCCACGTTGGCCCTCCTGATGTTTTGGACTGCAACTCCCACAGTCCTTTGCCATTGGCAATCTAAACTTAGACTTCTGGGAGTTGTGGTCCAAAACATAAGGGGGGCTGAAGTTTGGGCATGCCTGCCCGGGGCTTCCTTTCTATCGCTAGGGGCCGCTGTGAGGCTTCGTTCCTGTCCTCCCAAGGCCTCTTCTACGACTCCATCCTGCGACTCTATGGCTCCCCCTCCTCCCGTCTAGCCTTGTCGTCTCTATGGGCCCGCGCGTGTGGTGTAGTAGGCGCTCGCCGTGCCGCTCTAGCCCGTGGAAACTCTCTTCCTCGGGCTTGGCGGACCGCTCATCCCCCGGGGGAAGAGACGGGGCAGGGTAGGGAGCGGGGGACGGGCAGGGGGGTCGCGGGGGGGGGAATGCAGGATCCTGGGGGGGGGAGAAGGAACCCTCCCCAAATTACCCCCTGGTGGCCCTTGCCCTCTGGGGTGGGGTGGGGTGGGGGTCTTGCCTCCCCTCTTGCCCCTCCCTTGGATCTCCGGGGATGCTGCCCCGCCCCTTCTGAACGCCCCCCCCCGACAAGGTAGGACCCATCCTCTCTGTGCCGTCGCTGCGCTCTGGCGCGCTGCCATGTACTACAACTCCCAGCATCCCCTAGCTTGCAGGGAGCCCGTCCGCAGGGCTTTTGGATGGGGTGGGGTGGGGGTGGGGGACGTTTTGGGACTCATTGCAACGGCGGAGACGAAGGCACCGAATGGCTCCAAGCCTGGGGGGGGGTGGGGGGAGGGAGACCCCTTTCTCGGCTTGCATGGATTTTTTTTCCCCAGGCTTCGGGTCCACCACCCGTGCTTGCAGCAGGAGCAGCGCCGGCGACAGGGAGGTGGATGGACGCCTGGAGTTCTCTGCAAAGAAAGCGTTGCACGCGCGTGCATGCGTGCATATGTGCCCGTGTGTGTGGGGGGGTTTACTGATCCATCCTCTCCAAGGGGATCCCCGGTGCACGCGGGGCCAGGCCAGGTGAAACCCACCAGCACCACCTGGGCTGCTTATGCCACCCCTCTGCGGGTGCAGGCAGAGGAAAGGGAGAGGAAAGACCCCCCCCACCCCCCACCCTGCGCGTGCTTGACATCTGTTGTGAAAACAGGACCCTGGAGGAAGGGAAACCAGTTCGTTCCAGATGTGGCGTTGGACGCCTGCTCCACGGGCACCGTCGGCTTCAGAAAAGACTAACCAATGGGTCCTAGATTACATCGAGCCTGAACTTTCTCCAGAAACTAAAATGAGGCTATCATACGTTGGGCAGGTGTTGTTAATCTGTGGAACTCCTTGCTGCAGGTTGGGGGGAATGGCATCTGGCCTGGATGCCTTTCAGAGGGAATTGGACCGATTTCTGGAGGAAATGTCCATCGCAGGAAGGTATGATGGGGAGGCATGTGTTCTCTCCAGGCTTAATAAGGAGGGTAACCCCAAAGTGGCACCTGGAGACAGGTGTCTCATTGCCCCACGTGCTCCCAGAGGTATCTGGCGGGGCCACTGGGAGAGATAGGAAGCTGGATTGGATGGGCCCTGGGACTGGCCCAGCAGGGCTCTTCTAATGTCCCATCATGAGAAGACAGTGGTGGAAGGCAGTAGGAAAAAAGGAAGGTGGGGGATTCACCCAGTGAAAGGAAGCACATCCTTTCATTTGCAAGACCTGAGCTGAGCTGTTAATGGATAGGGCCTGTGAGCGGTCTTGAATTCATATCTATGCATTAAGCCGGGAGGTGGATTTGTAATTGGTTGACTGATTGCACCCAAAGGGTGATCATAATATGCAACTTGTCTCTTCAAACGGCCACAGTGCCGGAGGACTGGAGGATAGCGGATGTCACACCAATTTTTAAAAAAGGAAGGAGGGGGGACCCAGGAAACTACAGGCCGGTTAGCCTTACATCTGTCCCAGGGAAGATGGTGGAAGGCCTCATCCAAGAGAAAATCTTAAAACACATAAAAGAACAAACCTTGCTGAGAGAAAATCAGCATGGCTTCTGTAAGGGTAAATCTTGTCTTACAAACCTTTTAGAATTTTTTGAAAAGGTCAACAGGCACGTGGATTTGGGTGAACCGGTGGATATAGTCTATCTGGATTTTCAAAAGGCTTTTGACACAGTCCCTCACCAAAGGCTGCTGAGAAAATTGCATAGTCAGGGGATAAGAGGGCAGGTCCTCTTATGGATTGAGAACTGGTTGAGATCCCGGAAACAAAGAGTAGGTGTCAATGGGAAATTTTCACAATGGAGAGAAGTGAAAAGCGGTGTGCCCCAGGGCTCTGTCCTGGGACCGGTGCTTTTCAATCTGTTCATAAATGACCTGGAGACAGGGATAAACAGTGTGGTGGCCAAGTTTGCAGATGACACAAAACTTTTCCATGTGGTAAAAACCAGAGAAGATTGTGAAGCGCTCCAGAAGGATCTCTCCAAACTGGGGAGTGGGCTGAGAAATGGCAAATGCGTTTTAATGTAACCAAATGTAAAGTAATGCATATTGGGGCAAAAATCCAAACTTCATCTATCAACTCATGGGCTCTGAGTTATCCGTGACGGATCAGGAAAGAGATCTTGGTGTGTTGGTGGACAGCTCCATGAAGGTGTCTCCCCAATGTGTGGCAGCAGTGAAGAAGGCCAATTCCATGCTAGGGATTATCAAAAAGGGGATTGAAAATAAAACAGCCAACATTATAATGCCGTTATACAAAACAATAGTAAGGCCCCACCTGGAGTATTGTGTACAATTCTGGTCACCGCATCTCAAGAAAGACAGTGGAACTGGAAAAGGTGCAGAAGAGAGCGACTAAAATGATTACTGGGCTGGGGCACCTCCCTTATGAAGAAAGGCTAAAACAATTGGGCCTCTTCAGTCTGGAAAAAAAGGCGCTTGAGGGGGATATGATTGAGACATACAAAATAATGCAGGGTATGAGTAAAGTGGATAGAGGGAAGCTCTTCTCCCTCTCTCAAAATACCAGAACTAGGGGACATACACTCAAATTGAGTGCTGGGAGAGTAAGAACTGACAAAAGAAAATATTTTTTCACCCAGCGTGTTGTAAGTCTATGGAACTCCCTGCCACAGGATGTGGTGATGGCATCTGGCCTGGATGCCTTCAAAAGGGGATTGGACATATTCCTAGAGGAAAAGTCCATCACGGGTTACAAACCATGATGGAGATGTGTAATCTCTAGGCTTTAAACCAGGGTACTTCAAGGGCCAGATGCAGGGGAGTGGTATCAGGAGACAGATATCTAGTCTCATGCTCTCCCAAACGCATCTGGTGGGGCCGCTGTGAGATACAGGAAGCTGGACTAGATGGGCCTTTGGCCTGATCCAGCATGGCTCTTCTTATGTTCTTATGTTCTTATAAATGGCCTCTCTTCAGCTTGGAGAGACCTGACCAGTGCCCCTGGGTTCTGTTCTGGGTCAGGTGCTGTTCAATATCTTTATTAATGACTTGGAGGAAGGAATACAGAGTATGTTAATTAAATTTGCAGATGATACCAAATTGGGAGGGGTTGCTAATTCCCTAGAGGATAGGATGAAAATCCAAAACGACCTTGAGTGCTGGGCCAAAGCTAACGGAATGGATTTCAACAGAGGGAAATGTAGGGTGCTACATCTAGGTAAAAAGAATGAATTGCACAGATACAGGATGGGGGATACTTGGCTGGAGAATAGTACCTGTGAAAAGGATCTGGGAGTTTTGGTGGACCACAAGTTGAACATGAGTCAGCAGTTTGATGCGGCGGCCAGGAAAGCCAATGCAATTCTTGGTTGCATCAACAGAACCATAGTGTCTAGATCAAGGGAAGTGATAGTACCACTCTATTCTGCTCTGGTCAGACCCCACCTGGAGTACTGTGTCCAGTTCTGTGCGCCTCAATTTAAAAAGGATGTTGACAACCTCGAGCGGGTGTAGAGGAGGGCGACCAGGATGGTTGAAGGTCTGGAAGAAATGTCTTATGAGGAATGGCTTAGGGAACTGGGAATGTTTAGCCTTTCAAAAAGAAGGCTGGGAGGGGTTATGATAGCTATGTTTAAATATTTGATAGGATGTCACATTGAAGAAGGGACTGGTTTATTTTCCATGGCTTCAGAAACTAGGACTCGGGGCAATGGTCTCAAACTACAGGAAAAGAGAGTCCATTTGAACATTAGGAAGAACTTCATGATGGTTAGAACTGTTCGGCTGTGGAATAATAGGCTGCCACAAAGGAGGGTGGTGGAGTCTCCTTCTTTGGAGGTTTTTAAGCAGAGGGCAGGATGGCCATCTGTCAGGAGTCCTGTGATGGGGATCCCTGCATGGCAGGGGGTTGGACTGGATGGCCCTCATTGAGGTCTCTTCCAGCTCTAGGATTCTATGACTTGATGGCACATAAAGAGAACAATGATATCCATGAGCCTAAATCTGGATTTTACATTTCAGCTGCTTTGTGCCCTGAACGTCTGGGAAGCTCACCATCGGAGCATGAGAGCAATGGCTTTTCCCTGGTTGCTTCCCAGGGTTTCTCTCCCTGGAGGTTCTGTGCAACTACTGGGTTGCGGCTGAGCCAAAACATTATTCCAACCCTGTAGGGGATCTTAGAGAGGTCCTCTGAGATGATGGTGGTGGTGGTGGTGGTGGTGGTGGTGGTGATGATGACCATTCCTCTCTTGGTCTTCCCTTGCAGACACCAGCATCTGCCCCAATGTCTGGCTGGCCTGACGAGGTGGCCGGGGTCCTCTCCAACCTCCTGCTGTGTGCTGTGTGCCTTGCCTCTGCCGTGCAGACTTTCCAGGTAGGGAAGAGAGTGAATCCCACTTGCCAGGAGGGAGTATTTCTGCCTGCCTGCCTGCCTTTGCTAGAGAGCCATTTTGCTGTCAGACTCAGAGGACATGGGCCACCTTGCCTGGCCGTGGGCCACCTTCTGGAGTAGGGGGAAGCCTGCAGAACCTGTTGGTGGCCACCCAGCCTCCGCATTTGCTGTGGCCACCCAGTTGGTGTTAAAATTGGGATGCGGGCAGATGTCTGAGCATCCTCCCGCAGCAAGGAACAGCAGAAATCGTAGCACAAAGGAGCTTTTCCACTTCCAAGGATAGGGAGGGGCAGGAAGGGGGAAAGGGTGCTGCCCCCTGTGTTGCGGGAACAGGATGGGTCAGATTTCGGGAATGCTGGGGAGGCCTTGGGGGCCTTTGGGGGAAGCTTGAGAAAGAGGCAGGAAGGCTGGTGCCAAGGCTGGGGATTTGAAGCACCCTTTTAAAAAGGATGCATCAAAGGCCATAGAGCTCCGTTGGGAAGTACAGTATAACAGGCAGGCAGCTTTATGTGCCATGGCTAAGCTGGTGATTTTCTGTAAATGCTGTAAACACTATGCCCATTTAGCATCTCTCGGAGTAGCATTTGATTGTTCCTTTTAATATTTGTGCACTTATTGTTTCAGGTTTAATATTGTCATTTAATGGTATAAACTGCTTGTATTAAACTCATTGCCCTTAGCGTCAAATGTTGTCTTTTCAACAACATTAAACATTTAAACAACATTAAACAATGGCAGTAAACCACCATTGTAAACTCATTGTTTGTAGTGTCTAAATGTTGTCTTTTAAGGATGTGAGCCGCCTTGGGTCCTTTTCAAGGAGAAAGGTGAAGCAAAAATATTTCAAATGAATAAAACATTTCCCTCCCTTTTTCTTGCAGATCAATCGAGGGGCGGCGGCTGGATTCCTCCTTCAGGCCCTGATCTCCATGGTGGAAGCCGGCACCCTCCTGGCCACCCACCTGGGCCTCGGTGCGGAATGGGCCAAGTCCCCGGCCCAAGACGTGGCCTGGGTCTCCACCGTGGCGGGGCTCCCCCTGCTGGTCTTTGGCTTCCACTGGCTGCACGGAGACTGCTCCACCGCCAACACCCTCTTGGCAGGGGCCCTCCTGCTGACCGGAGGATGGGGCTCCTTCACGGAGGAAGGCAAGGTCTTGGTGGCCCACTCGGTTAGTGCCGTGGCCTCCATCACCATCCTGATTGTCTCGGTTTTTACCGGGAACCCCTGGGGGATTGTGGGGAGCCTCCTGGTGGGCTTCTCGGGCCTGCTGACGGGGACTAAAGGCCCGTGGCCCCTGCTGCCGGCCCTGAGGAAGAGGGGCATCCTGCCTTGCATCACAGCCGTAGCAAACTTCGCCCTCCAGCGGGCGCTCCAGAAACAGCAGCGGGAACTGGAGCAGGGCTGCGGGGAGCTCTTTGCTGCTGCCTCTTGACTGATAGGATGTTGGGGAGGGGGCAGCAGCCCTGATCATTGAACAGAGGGAAGGCTAGCTGGGGTGTTGGGGACAAAAGGAGCAGTGGCCAAGTTCAGAGGACAGGGAGGTCCAAGCAGTCTCTTCAGTGTTGGCATCTCACCCTGGAGCCACAGGCAGGGCCCTTCCCAGGATGGCACAACGCCCTGGAGCACCCCTTGCAGACTACATGTGTACTCTTGGGAGATATTTTTGGAGGGAGGGAGGGAGAGAGTGATGGGTGCTGCAAGGCCAGCGCTCGTAGAAGGGACCCAGCAGCATTAAAGAAGTGCCTGTGTTTCCGCCTGGGGTATGTAGTAGGAGGAAAAGAAGAGCCCCCTGGATCTCACGGAAGGCTGAGGTTGTCTGACGTCCGGTCTTCCCTGTGGGCAGACCAGGTGTCCCAGCCCAGGTAAGAAGCTCTGACAGGGAACGTGTCGTTCCTCAACAGCTGGCCGTCGGAGGTGTTCCTGCCATAGTGCGTAGCCATCAGGAGCTGCAGCCTTTGGCCCCTGTTAATCCTCTTCACCGTGGATTTTTTTCTGAGTCTGTTGTAAAGCTTGGTTGGTGGCCCCCGCCTGACATGGGAGAGTAGCGAATTCCATAATTCAATGGTGCGCCTTGTGAAAATGTGGTTTCTAACATCCACTTTGAATCAGCTGTGCTGGATGACCCTGCTGGGATCCATAATGATAGGTTCCTCATCACTTTGGGAGAAGAGACATCATTAAAAATTATAAATAAATATTAAAGAAGATTTTTTTAAAAAAATGTACCCTCCTCCTCTGGTCTGTTACACCTCCATCGCACTTGTAAAACTTATTCTTAAACCTTAAAGCAGAACACTTTTACTCTGCATTTCCACCTTTCCTCCAAGGGAGGGGACTCCAGATTGTAGTTTGGGGCTGGGAGTTCCTGCTTCCCCTGTGCCTCCGGGGATCCTACATCCTATTTGTTTACACTTGCAGGAGCTGGGAGACTAAGCTGATTGTGCATCCCTTTGCTACTTTTACTTACTTACTTACTTGGTACAACTCCAGGCGGTGTACAAGGAAAGTTAAAACAACAAAATAAAAATAACATTTTACATATATCAAGTAAACATAATAAATGTATAGAGCAAGCAAATCATAATAGTCAGGTAGGTGGCGAGTAATGTGCAGCATTGTCAAAAGCCTCACGGTAGGGCCAAGTTTTTAAAGAATTCTTCTTAAACAGTGCCACAGAAGGAGCTAAACGGATGTCAACTGGCAAATTTGTTCCAAAGAGCAGGGGCGGACACTGAGAAAGCCTGGTTCCTCGTAACAGTTTTCCAGGCTTTCCTAGGGGGGGCCACCTAACTGCCAACACTAAAGAAGATCTAGTTGGATGGGCGTGTATTAATCTGAGGGACCGATGCTCTGTCATATATTCACGTCCCAAGCTGTGGAGGGTTTTTACAAGTTAAAACCATCACCTTGAACCTGATCCAGGACGCAACAGGTCGCCAGTGCAGGTGAGGCAGGAGGGCTGGGTGGGGTGGGGTGATGCAGTTACAGAAGGGAAAGGCAGGGTAGGTTAGTACTGATTTCAGGAACCTGGCAGATCCAAGAAGCCATTCCTTGTGTCTGCTGGGGGACACAGCCAAGGTGGCCACACATGGTGGCAGCACAAACTGTGCTTGGCCCCCTCTCCTGCCCTCCGCTAGTACAGGGTTGCCACAAGTCTGGAAATCCTGGAAAAGTCAGGGCAAAGAAAAATGGTTTGGAAATCCTGGAAAAGTCAGAGGAAAATGTAGATAGTCATGGGAAAAATTGGATGTTGACTAGAGGTGGGCGTTATCGCTAATCTTGGACATTGTTAATCACCTGCTAACCATAATTACCATATTTTTCAATCTATAAGATGCACTCCCCCTCAAAAGTAGTTATTCAATTGTGTTAGGATTACCAACATAAGGAACAAAGAATCGATCATTTTTGGATGGAACTCCTTAAAGGGCACTCCGAGTATGAGAATCTGTGCTGTTTTGTTTTATTTCAGCTCTATAATATCAATGGGTTGTTTCATATGTTCAGAAAAGTCAATCTGCTGGTGCTTTTAAGTAAAGAAATGGGGAAGGGGGGGGGAGTCAGGGAAAATCTAAAAATTTGTCCTGGAAATCCTGGTAAAGTCAGGGAATTTTGTGAATAGAAATGTGTGGCAACCCTGTAGTACAGTGGTGGAGAACCTTCGGCTCCCCAGATGTTTTTGGACCACAACTCCCACAGTCCTCTGTCACTGGCATTCTAGACTGGGGATTCTGGGAGTTGTGGTCCAAAACGTCTGGAGTGCCAAAGGTTTGCCATCACTGCTGTAGTAGATGCTCCTTGCTCTGCAGGTCACCATGGGGTCAGACTCGAGGACCCTGGCAGGCCACAGGTAAGGGTGTAGTGAGCTTGATGGCCACAGGTAGAGACCATCCATGCTTCCGATGAGGCACCCCACGTGGCTGGCTAATCCGGTCTTTCGTCCAGTGGCCCCAAGAAAGATATCTGCGGGGTAGCCAAAGCCACCTAGCAAGGGTCCGACAAGGACAGGCCATCGGTGAAGACCAAGGCTTGGGTTTTTCCAAACACGGAGCTGATTTGCTCTGGCCATCCTCTGAATCCCGGCCTGTCTGCCTCACATTCTTCCAGGTTTCTAAGTCTCTATGTTGCACGGTGTGACATCAAGAGACTCATAGCTGTAGAAACTCCCATCTCCCCCTTGAAGGGTCACACGGCATCCCTGTGGGTGGCCTAGCAGGGGGTTCTCCTGCAAAAGGCTCCTAGACACACTCACAGAGAGAGACACACACACACACACAAAGGCCTAAACTCCCTGGCCGTGTCCGGGCAGAATCGGTTTGGACTCAGAACAAGGAATCCACATTCCTAGCAAGGCGGGGCAGGATTGCATCCGGATAGCCCTTGTTCTCATTGAGTTTGGACTTTGCCCACGTCCACCCGGACTTAGGTCTCGGTCACTAGCTGGCTGGCCCTCCCTGCCTCTCCCCAAAAGAGAGAGAGAGAGAGAGAGAGAGAGAGACCACTGCCCGCTGGATCCTCTTGTCCACCACTTAGCAACCTCAAGAGCCCTTCGTCATATGCAAAGAGCTCTTGCATTTCTTGGCTCCCAGATGGAGCTTTCCTCGGTGTGGGAATGGAACCCAAGAGCAAGCCCTCGTGTCCTCGTGGCCGGAGTTGTACCCGTGAGCAGCCTGCTGGCGTGCCCTCTGTGGTGGGCTCTTCAGTGACGCATCTCCTTCTGGCCGTCCACTGTTGGAAGCCAAGAACCAAGTTGGGCCACAGATGAGTGGCCGGACAAAGCCGGCCTGGCAGGGGCTGCACCCTTCTGTGCTAGCGGTGGGACGGCCTCTTGAGAGGTCCCCTGAGACGGTCAGATGGGCCCTTCCACCCACGCCCCCTCTTCACCCTCCGAGCCACAGCATGACTTGCATGTGACTCCCAGGACGGAGAGGCAGCCGCAGCCTCTGCCTTTGGAGTTCTACGGAGCAGGGCGCTTCCTGGCTTCAGCTGTGCACGGACAGACCCACCCGGGGGCAAGGTAGAGCCGTGGTGCCCTTTGCCAACAAAGCTTCTTTGTTGGGCGTTTTGCGTGTGTTACAGAAGGACCTGCAGGCACAGAAGGGGATGCCGAGCCACCCATCTGCTGCGGAGCCAGGCTCCCGGCATGGGGCCAAGGAGATCTGTTTTAGAGTTTTGTTAGCATCCCCTTCACACAGCCAGGAAGCACTGCGGGGGTGGGGGGAGGGGTGGGTGGGAGATCTTCTTTCCAGCACAAGAGGTGGGATGGTAGGACCACAGACTGAAGGAACCCAGCAGATCAGTTTGCCGCCTGAGGGCCCCTGCCTTGGCTGAGAACACATTGCATTTTTGCAGGGCAGGTTAGTGGCTTCCAGAATTCGGTCAAGGGAGCCACCCGGGGCAGGTGTACTCCATGCTGGCCAGCCATCAGTAGAAGGATACAGAAGTACCTAACCAGGGTCCTTCAAGGGCCAGATGCAGGGGAGTGGTGTATCAGGAGACAGAGATCTAGTCTCATGCGCTCCCGGACGCATCTGGTGGGGCCGCTGTGAGATACAGGAAGCTGGACTAGATGGGCCCTTCTTGGCCTGATCCAGCATGAGGGCTCTTCTTATGTTCTTATGTTAATGAAACGGCCACAGTTTGCCAACGGGGACTGAAATGTCTGAATGGAAGGGGAGGCGAACAGCTTTATCCATTGCCCAGGGGAGGCGGGGAGGCCGCCTGGCTTGTGGTTCTGTCTTTGGTGAGGCTTTTGCAAGAATAGAATCATCGTTGTGGTTCGATCTGGCGATACCAAGGGTTTGGACCCCCAGGCTGTCGCTGTAGGTGAGTGCAATGCTTTTGAGGCATTGATCTGTTCCCATTGCCCGTCAGTCTTGCTGCTCAAGGTCCAGGGAAGTCTCTCTCTCAGGGCAAACCAACCAGATTTAACATATTGGAATAATCAGACTTTGTGGTACAAAAAAAACGTTCAGGCTGGGGGAACAGCATGTTCCAGGTCAAAATTAGGTCCCGAGGCCCACTTTCCTGGCCAGCGTTAGGTTTTTTTTTTTTAAATCATGGTCACTGGATCCATGAGAAAAAAAAAAGAAAGAGAGCGCGGTGAAGGAAGAGGCCACGGGTGGGTGAAGTTCCAGCAGCGAACTAATTGGAGTGAACTTGCTGGGCAGAAGTTTGCTGTTTATATATTCCACCCCCTAATACTTAAAGCACTCTTTGGGTGGTTTACAATTTAATTTGCAGTCTACACTTTACCCTCCCCACCCCCACCCCCAGCAACCTAGGAACTCACTTCACTGACCTCAGAAGAAAGGAAGGCTGAGGAATCCTTGAGCCAGCTACCTGAAACCAATTGGATTGAACTCAGACCGTGAGCAGAGTCTTGGCTGCAGTACTGCAGCTTAACCGCTGCACCACAAGGCCTCATCCCAACCCAATGGCATGTCTTTGCAGCCCGGCCAATGATCCACTATTGCACGTTGGCCTGGCCTCCTCCTCCTCCTCCTCCTCCTCCTCCTCCTTCGCCTAGAAAGGCATTTCTAAATGGGGTGTACAAAAAGTATTAGAAACCCATCCTCATCTGTTTCCTTGGCGAGGGTCAGGTGGCAAGCACTGGAAGCTCTACCTAGAAGCCCATTCATGGATCCTGGAGAAACATCCCGGTAAAAGGAGACTGAGCTAGGATATTAAGATAAATCTGAGCCGTGGATGTGACATTCCTGGACTCCTAACCCTCCCCCCACCCCAAGGGAGTTGATGTCCGTTGAATTTTGCTGCTCAAAAGCACATTTTTTTTTCTTTTTGTATTCTACTAGCAGTGACACAATTTATACCATTGTCTAGCAGAGCCTGGAAGACTCCGGCTTTGGACCTCAGAATCCTCCAGGCATTCTGCACTGGAAAATTGTACACACACACACGAGAGAGAGAGAGAGAGAGAGAGAGAGAGAGAGAGAGAGAGAGAGAGAGAGGAGTGGCTACACTTTCAAAGCCTTAAACGCTTGGATCTAATTCTGATCAACTAGCAAGGAACACCTCTTTCTGGTGCACTTTGGGGTGATCTCACTTACCTGACTGCTGAGACCCTCTCTCTTCCCAGCTGGCTGGCTGGCGGTGTCCAGAAGTTGTCATCCAGAGAAGTAACTTTTCTAAGCACTAGTTTTCTAGAGGCAGGATTCAGGAGTGGATGGGTTCGTTTGGGTCTCATTCAGCAGGCCTCGTCTAATGCAGAGGATCTGCTACCAAAGTCTGCCTCCAGAAAACTACAGCTAAGTTACTGCAGTGGTTTTCACCCTGTGGGTCCCCAGATGTTCCTGGACTGCAACTCCCAGAAATCCTGGCCAGCTCAGCTAGTGATGAAGACTTCTGGGAGTTGCTGTCCAAGAACATCTGGGGACCCACCAGTTGGGAACCAATGCTTTAGAGCTTCTGAGCTCCCCTGGGACCTCCCCCCACTTGTCCCTCACCATCTTTCCTGAGACAAATCCTCCTTCCTTCTTTCCTCCTTCTGGTCCAGCAGATCTGTTTGCCTACCAGCACCCTGGCACCTGCCAGAAGGAGAGGTTGAGCCCCCAGGCAGAGAGGAACCCACCATGGCCACCGCTTCTCCCAGCCTCAGGTTCAAGCTGATCCTCCTGGGTGACTTTGGGGTGGGGAAGACCACCATCTTCCACCGTGTCCGGACGGGGCACTTTCTGGAGGAGGCCCACACTCTCGGGCGGCATGTGAGCGTGTGTGAGAAGATGGTGCCGTTGCGACACGGCCGGAGCAGCCCCCAAGCGCAGGTAGGAGCCCCGTAGCAAAAGCCGGCTCTTGCTACGCCAATGTAACCCCCTGCCACAGGAGGACATGGCCCTCTCCATGGGCCCTGAGTCACACTCTGCACCTGCCTACCTGCCTCTCTACCTACCTGTCCATCTATCCATCCATCCTGCCTCCCCTTGTGGGACCCAATGTCAAGATCACAGCCAGCTAGTCCCGCTGCAAGATGCTGGATTTCGCAAGATCCAATGAGGAAACCCAACACAGAGAGATCCAGGCAAAATTACCAGTTTATTAGGCCTAATAAAGTTGGTAAGGCGAACGGATCACCCAAGGCAGAAGTGAGGCGTTCAGCAACCCAAAACAGGAAACCCACAATATTTATTTCCTCCTTTCCCCCACCCACAGAGTGGCACCTCCTCTGGGTTGGGCTAGGGGTGGTGTTTTGGGGACAACCAATGGGGGTCAGCTCAGGAGTCTCTTGGGGGAGGTCCTGGGTGTTCCTGATACCCTGGAACAGGACCCCTGCATGGGTGCGATTAGGCCAAAACCAATCCTTTAATGGGTAACTAGAGGGTTAACAATAAGGGGGAAAGAGTCAGCATTGTCCAAAAGCCTGGGTAATCACAAAATAATTAACAAGTTGATAGGAGATGGAACAATCACAATGGGGAGCTGAGAAATCACAATGGGGGACGGAAAAGCCGATTGGGAAAGTTTTTGGCTGCCAGAGGGATCCTGGGCGAATGTGGAAGCAGGACAATGGAAATGCCTTGGGCTGTGATTTAATCTTTGGTCCATCCGCAGACCAGACGTGCTGGGGTCGTCTTGGAAAAATGGAGGCTGCCTGAAGATTCTTCCTCCTTGCCACGCGGTCACCACCTTGCCCAAAGATGGCTCAGGTCCAGAGAGCAGGAGAGTGTAGGCACACAGTTTAAGCACGCCCAGGGTTACTGGGGTGGGTGAAGAGAGAGAGAGAGAGAGAGAGAGAGAGAGAGAGAGAGAGAGAGATGGAGAAAAGGAGAGAAGGGAAAGGAGAGAGAGAGAGAGAGAGAGAACGGAAGGAGTGGAGCACCCTTGGAGTCAGGAGTCTGGGGGTCCAAGCTAGGTAGAGGCAGTGGGACCAGGTTTCAGATGCTAGGGAAATCCCTGATCCCTGAGAATGATGGTTGAAAATCATTCTCCTTACTCGCCAGAGCAGGGAGGAAATAATCCCTCGATTCAAGAGAGATTTGCATGAATTGCGCCTCTGGCTGAAACTTTAAAGGCGGGGGGGATGGGGGAAAAGGAGCAGAGAATGGGTTAAAGAAAGAGGGCATGAAAGGGTTAAGAAAGGGCAGGAAGGGGTTAAATGAACTTCAACTAGGGACATCCCTGACTCCTTGGCTGGAACCCCTGGAATTGGTGAATTAAGATTTCCAGGGGTTTCCGCAAGCAGGGAAGCCCTGTTTGAACTATTCAAAAAAGGGTACCGGTCTACCCTCATAGGAAAACACTGAGACGGAAAGGCTTCCATAGGAAAGCATTGAAAACGGAAGGGGGGGTTGGTCTACCTCTATAGAGGAACCTGACCGGGAAGAGGCATGAATTTTATGGAACTGTGTCTCGGGTAGGGAGTAGTGAGAGGAGTCAGTCCCCTCGACCAGCCTTCCCCGAGTTCGTGGAACTGTGTAGCGGGAGAGGAGGGTGGATTCGCCCTGCTGGCGCTGTCGGAAGACTAGCCGCCCTCTTGGAACTCGAAGCGGCTAGAGATTTTGAATTCGCCCAGGGAAAGCGTTTCGGTTCTTTTGGGGGCGGTCTACTAAGCCAATTCAACGGATTAGGGTTCCCCGCTGCGCCCCCGTCTGGCCGTAATTAATTTGACAGTGATTGATTAGCCGGGGCGCTGATTGGACAAAGCGCGCAGGAGAGCTTATCTTCGCTCCCCTGCTGTTTAATGGAGTCTCTGCAGAAATTGACTGCGGCAAGAGACTTGATACTAAGTAAACTTTTAAACGAGGTGCGAATTTGCGGCTTCCGCGGCCGAAACTCCACTCGCAAAGCCTCTCAGCCAGCAGCAAGAGGCGGCTTGTATTTCTCCCGATATCTCGGGAACGGTTTGGAGTTTTTGAACGGGGAAAAGAGTGTCGTGCTTGTGACGGTGTGAGGGCCATGTGGATGGTTCCGATGGGTCTCAGAACCGCTCCAATTATTTATGAATTTTGTTTTTCCATTGTGACTTCTCACCAAGGTGGCACACAAAAATATTTAAAGCAACAATGATGTAAAACCAACTGACTTGGATTCAAAGCTATACTATGCATACATTCAAAACATCATTTTAAAAACCTACACATTTAAACATTTTAAATATTACTTTTTGGAGTACAGATGCCACAATCCCCCCAGGTAGCAGCCATGCTGGCCGAGGGCTTCTGGGACTCGTAGTTGAAAGAAGTAAGCTTCCGAAGGGCAGGCATAGCTGTCTATGTACAGTCATGTGGAGGGAGCCATGGCCCTCCGGAGGTGTGGGGAGCCCTTAAGTCATTCTTCAACAAACAAAACATCAAGACAGCTAGTAGAAGTTATTCTGCATTTTAAATGCAATGGGATTCTCTTGTGTTGCTACTTTCTGCTATTCTATTCCAAGACCTCAAAAATGTATCAGGGAATCTGGTGTCCAATTAATTCATCGATCAAGTTGCACTCCACCTGGTGCGGTCCTTTTCCTGATCTTGTTCTCTGGCAGGGGAGGGGATTATTATAAACTTGCATGTGCTGCCATTTCAAGTGACAAGGAGTCCCCATCCCCACCCCTGCACACCCCTTCTCCCCCTGTCCTCTGTTTTATTTTCTCTGTCCGTGCAGGTCTCCCTGTGGGACACAGCAGGCGAGGAGCGCTTCCTGTCGCTCAGCAGCTGCTACTACAGGAGTGCGGACGCAGTGCTGCTGGTTTACAGCCTCCAGGGCCTCCTCTCCTTTGACAGCCTCTCCCACTGGCTCTATGTGGCCAGGCAGTACTGCACAGATGGTAGGTGGGAAGGAAGGAAGGAAGGAAGGAAAGAAAGAAAGAAAGAAGGAAGGAAGGAAGGAAGGAAGGAAGGAAGGAAGGAAGGAGCTGGAAAACACACACAACTCAAAGGAAGGAAGGAAGGAAGGAAGGAAGGAACGAAGGAAGGAACGAACGAACAAATGAACGAACAAGCAAAGGAAGGAAGGAAAGAAGGAAGGAGCTGATGATGGAAGGAAGGAAGGAAGGAACAAGGAAAGGAAGGGAGGAAGGAAGGACCTGATTGGGGGGAGGAAGGAAGGAAGGAAGGAAGGAAGGAAGGAAGGAAGGGAGGGAGGGAGGGGGAAGGAAGGAAGGAAGGAAGGAGCTGATGGATGGAAGGGAGGGGGGGAGGGAGGACCCTTTTCTTGGCTCCCATACCTTTAAGAGCTGGTTGGAGAGCTGAGTGGTACAGTGTTGGGATCTGGCTGTGGAGCCAGAGGCTGGGAGTTCAATTCCCCCTATGATACTTGGGAGAAGAGCCAGACGGTGTGGCCTTGGATCAGTCATCCCAGGGCACCCCTAGAAGAAGGCGATGGCGAACCACTTATGAGGACTCTCTACCAGGAAATCCCTGAAAAGGGTTGCTATAAAAGCCATTAAAATCCATCCTGGACAGCCTCATTTTGGAAGATGTGATACATTAGGAGGTCTCCTGGAGCAAAATACCAGAGGGCTTTATAGAGATGCTTTTATAAATTCAGGAAAGAGAAAACTTTTTAAATTTCTCAGTGGTAATCTGGCGTTAAAAGCACAAAGCAAATTAAAAAGGGTGCAGGGTTAGACATGTTGGTGGAAGAAGTCTTGTAATAAATTCTGAACCTACAGCGACAACTTCCAAACCCATTTATGTCGCTTTCAGTTGGATCCAGATGTATCTGGGAGCAGATCCACCAAATGCACCATTTAAAAAAAAACACATGGAATTACTAAGTGTCATGAATTTTATTGGTTCTTTCCCAAACAGAACAAAACCAGGGTGCAACCACTGTCTCAAACAAAATGTGATTACACAAAGGGATAGAAAGGTTATATTGGTGTAAAAGGGCTACCTCTAAATCAGAGCCACAGGGGGAAGTTATCAAAGGCACACATACCGCCCCTCCATTAAAAACCGATTTAGTCATAATTGTATGCACACTTTTAAAAAACCCATTTCCCCAGCCTAGAGAGCTATAGTTTTGTTCTGAGCTCAAAAAACAGCATTGATGAATAATTCTGTAATGAGAGTTATCGGGTCAGAAGCATCTGATCCCCTCCCATTTTATGGCCAAAACCTGGAGCCTGAAAAGTGGGCACTTGTGAAATCACATCTGCCGCACATCCCAGCAACAACTGCAAATGAAGAGAGGGCAGGCTTGTTTTCCATGGCTTCAGAGACTAGGACTCGGGGCAATGGTCTCAAACTGCAGGAAATGAGATTCCATTTGAACATGAGGAAGAACTTCCTGACAGTTAGAGCTGTTCGGCAGTAGATTATGCTGTCCCACAGGAGGGTGGTGGACTCTCCTTCTTTGGAGGTTTTTAAGCAGAGTCTGGATGGCTGTCTGTCGGGAGTACTTTGATGGGAGTTCTTGCATGGCAGGGGGTTGGACTGGATGGCCCTTGAGGTCTCCAGGATTCTATGATTCTAAAGACAATGAGTGTAGAGTCTTTGTTTATTAATCTAAAAGCTAGTATATAGGTTTTAAGAAGCCCAAAACCCAGAGAATGTTCCCCAAACCTGAGTTGTTTGGGATCAGAACCTGGGACCTGAAAAACCCTAGTTTTCCGTAGCAGAATCTGGGCTCTGTTCGCGGTGTGTGGGCACCTACTTTCCACACCTTGGGGCCTCCTGCCTATCTCGTGGCCCTGCTGTTCCGGCAGAGGCCCCTCAGAGGCCTCTTTTCTCTCCGTAGCTAACATCTTTCTCCTGGGGAACAAAAGCGACTTGGAGAACCGTGTCCCCGAAGAGAAAGCCGAGAGGTTTGCGGCAGAGCATGGCGCATCCGGGAGGTTCAAAGTGTCCGCCAAGACAGGTAAGGAGGCTTGATGCTCTGGTCCTTTGCACTGGCCCAGATGGAACCCAGCCAGGCCAGGAGGAACGGGACAAGACAACGGAGGTGGGGTGGCCAGTTTTAGATCACCAATAAGGACATTCAGTGCTAAAAAGAAGGGGGAAAAGGATGTTGGAAATGACCTGACAAAGATATGTATAGAATTGCAAATGCTAATGTTTACCTACAAATGTGAAATTAGAAAATCTTTGCTAGGGTAGCTGCAGAACGGCAGTCCATTGAGCCCAGGCGAGGAGGGGTGCGTGCTTGTTCAGTGTGCTGCCCAGGTGCTGCTGCCTCATGGGATGTGGACTGTCAAGGGTCCTGCCTGCCCTCATTTTCATCTTTGATCTTTGGAGTCAGATGGGCAGCACTTAGGCAGATGTTGGGAGTTCCATTCCCCGGTGGGCCTCCTTGACACTGGGTGGACTCACCAATCCATAAGATCCTTTCCAGCACTGAAGTTCTAAGACGACAACTGTTATGTTAAAACAGAGAATGGTCCTCCCTAGAAGAAGGCTCATGGGGCTGTCTCAACACATCATTGGCCCGACGCATGAGAAAAGCCATACTCTGGACCTGGTCTTCTCAACAGGACCGGAGGATGGTCATTCGGATGTGGAGGGGCTGGCCTTGACCCCATTGTCATGGTCAGACCATTTCCTGGTCAAGTTTAGTCTATTAGCTTCTTCAACCGCCTGCAAGGGTGGGGGATCTATTAAGATGATCCGCCTGGGAGACTAATGGATCCCAATGGTTTCCTCAAAGCTCTAGGTAGGGGGTTATCCGTCTGATATGGTTGGCGCTCCTGTAGAAGCTCAGGCCACCCTATGGAATAGGGAAATGACCCGGGTGGTTGACACAATCACACCTAAGCACCCTTTCCCTTTATGCAGAGCCCGGACAGCTCCCTGGTACACATCTGAGCTGCGGGCGATGAAGCGGGAGGGGAGATGGCTGGAGCGCTGGTAGAGAAAATATTGCTGTGAGTCTGATCAAACACAGCTTAGAGCCCACTATCGGGCCTATTCTGTGGCAATACAGTTGGCGAAAACACAATATTTCATCAATCATCTTGCTTCCTCAGAGTGTCACCCAGTGGAGCTGTTTGGGGTGGTCCAGGATCTTCTTCAACTGGGAGATATGGTGGAGATCCTGGACCACTCGCTGGCTCACTGTGAGGAGTTTGCTGTTCACTTTGAGGGGGGAAATCGCTCAGATTCACAGTGAATTGGACTCCACCATTGGAGCAGAATCAAAGGATATGTCCAGTGTGCCATGCTTAGGTCCACTGTTATTGGATGAGTTTCAGTTGTTGAGACCTGAGGATGTGGACAGGGTGCTTGAATCTATCTGCTCTACCACCACGTCTTTAAGAAGGGGAGTGGTCCCTACTGCCTTGAAAGGGGTGGTAATTAGACCACTCCTTTAAAAAAACTGACCTGGACCCAGAGCTGGTGGTTAACTACTGACCAGTAGCCAACTTCCCTTATTTGGGCAAGGTGTCGGAGCGGGTGGTGGCTGGACAGCTCTAGGCGCTGCTGGATGAAACGGATTTTCTGGATCCATTTCAATCTGGTTTCAGGCCGGGTTTTGGAACAGAGACTGCCTTGGTCGCCCTGTACGATGACCTTTGCAGGGAGAGAGACAGGGGGAGTGCGACCCTGTTGATACTCCTGGATCTCTCAGCGGCTTTCAATACCATCAACCATGGTGTCTTTCTGGATAGGCTGGCCAGGTTGGGGGTTGGAGGCACTGCTTTGCTGTGGTTCTGATCCTTCCTGGCTGGCCGTGTCCAGAAGGTGGTGCTGGGGGACAGTTGCTCTGCCCCATGGCATTTATGTCATGGGGTTCCTCAGAGCTCTATACTGTCTCCTATGCTGTTCAACATTTACATGGAACCACTGGGAGAGGTCATCAGGAGGTTTGGGCTGAGGAGTCAGCAATATGCTGACGATACTCAGCTCTACCTCTCATTCTCCACCAATCCAGGTGAGGCGGTTTCTGTGCTGAACTCATGTCTGGGCCAGATAATGGACTGGATGAGGGTTAATAAATTAAAACTCAATCCAGACAAGACAGAAGTGCTGTTAATGGGTGCTTTGCCGGACAGGTTAGAGGGCCATCTTCCTGTCCTGGATGGGGTTGCACTCCCCCCTAAGGGACAGGGTCCGCAGCTTGGGGGTGCTCCTGGACCCCAGTCTAACTCTGGAAGCTCAGGTGGACTCGGTGGGCAGGGGTGCCTTTCTTCAGCTGCAGAAATTATACCAGCTGTGCCTCTACCTGGAGGAGCTGAGCCTCATGACAGTTACACATGCACGAGTAACATCCTGTTTTGATTATTGCAATGCGCTGTATGTGGGGCAGCCTTTGAAGATGGTCCGGAGATTGCAACTGGTCCGGAATCATGCAGCACATCTGGTAAGTGGTGGGGCGGCCAGAGACCATATCATGCTGATTCTACGTTGGTTACCACTTGCTGCCCTAGCCCAATTCAAAGTGCTTGTGTTAACATATAAAGTTCTTAGCGGTTTAGGCCCTAGTTACCCGAAGGACCGCTTCCTTCCATATGAACCTACCTGGCAGTTAAGATCTAGCTGGGGGAGAACTTTTGAAAGGGCCATCCCTCAAGGAGCTGAGAGGGATGCCCTGTAGATATAGGGCCTTTTTGGCAGCTGCCCCCAAGCTATAGAATGCCCTCCCGATTGAGACCTGCCTGGCGCCGACATTGATGACATCTCGGCTCCAGGTAAAAACCTTCCTGTTCCAGCAGTTCTTTAACTGATACAACATAAGTTTGTGGGTCCTGGTGGCAATTTTAGTGCATTGGTTTTTAACATATTTTAATTGTTTTGTATTGTATTTTAATGTTTTAATTGCTTTTAATTGTTCATTTTAATTTTGAATTGTAAGATGCCCAGAGACCTTCATGTAGTGGGTGGCATATAAGCTAAATAAATAAATAAATAAATAAATAAATAAATAAATAAATAAATAAATAAATAAAGGTTACTGTAAACAGAGGCAGAGAGAGAAAAATGAAACTTGAGCAAAACTTGAGACACATTGTATAACAGCTTTGTGAGCAAGTAGCAGGGTTTTTATTTTCTATTTTTTTGGAGGGAGCAGAAGCTCAGTTTTTTTAATGATAAATACTGTACTAAAATAGTCTTTATTAGCTGGTACGGCCCTGCACGAACCTGCAGAGTTTGTCATCAAGGACCTATTAACTCGGTTGGAGACGAACACGGGCTCTAGACTCGTGAAGGAATGTGCATCTGCAGGTCTCAAGAGAGACATAATGAAGGGATGCGAAACACGTTCTCTTTTTGGACTGACAAGTGCTAATAAAGAAGAAGGCTTTGCTGTGATTAATACGGACATGTTTTTCTGGTGCAGCAGATTGGGTGGGGCAGTGATGGTTCCATGCCGGTGTTTCTCCTGTCTTTGGGGCACCCCCAACCTGTCTAAGGGGCTCCCTAAACCACACCAGGATAGCCAGATCCTGGACAAGTGTTGGGTGACAGTTCCGTTTGATTTTAAGGCACCCTAAGGGTACTATTTTGGCCTTTTGTTACCTGTGAAAAAAGATACTAACACAGCTGGTTCTTCTGAAATCTTGCAGGTGAGAATGTGGATCGGTGCTTGCAAGAGATAGTGGAGCGGCTTTTCCTGAAGAAGGAGGTGCAGTGCAGCAGCCTCCATGCACCCCTTCAAGAAGCGGGCTACTACAGCCACTGTGGGTGCTGAGGTGTTGGGGGGGCAGCCGGCCTCCCAGGGAAAACCTCTCCCCCTCTGCAAGAATGGTGCACTGTACTGTCATTTCAGAGGATGACCCAGCGGAGTCCTGAACTGTTGGACTCCGCGGCCGATGCCAAGAAGCCTTTCTCTGCACATGTGCTCTATCGCCTGGGTATGTCCCAACCGCTGGACAGAGTCCCCTTGAAACCATCAGACGTTCTCTGCTGAAGGCCTTCGCAGTTTTAAATGGAGCTTGGAAGGGTGACCTCTGGGACAACAAGTGCCAGAACCTTCCTGCAAGCCACGAGAAATGTAGTCCAACTTTTTTTTTAATGTTTTATTTCCAGGCTCAGCCTCAAACACCCCAGTGCTTGTTTGGGAAGCATCTTAGAGCCTTTTCACACGACCCCTAAACTCCGCCGAAAATGGCTCCCAGCTCCGGAGCTTAAAACTGTTTCCCCACCAGCTCCGGAGTTTACAGAAAATTAAGTGCGACCACGCCCACCTAAGCGTGTCCCAGCGCACTTTTCAGGTACTTGCTCTCCGGGGGTGAAAAATCCCTGATGCGCATCTAATGTAGAGAGTGCCGGGCTCTCCTGGCTTGTTGTTTTTTTGCCCCCGCCCCTTTAAGAGATCTGAATGCTGCCAGGAACAGAGCGAGACTGGCAGAACGGAGGTAAGCCGGCATTCTTTTCTTTCTTTTTTTCTCCCTCCCCTCACGCAGCCAGCAGCCAGGAAGTGCGGAGGGGGTGGGAACGCCGGAACAGCGACAAACCCCTAAGATCTCTGGTCCGAATTTAAGTGGCCAGCGGATCTTAGGGGTCGTGTGAAAAGGCTCTTAGTGATCCACTCCTAAAGCTCATTCTACACCTACAGCTTCCATAATGAGGAGTCATTAAGGGCACGATGTTGGGTTGGTAAAACCAGTGCCATCCAGATGAGCTGGCTAGTGTCTCTGACAATCCTCCAGCCAGCCCAGGTGAAAGGCCAGGACCTCTGGAGGGCACCAGGTGGGGGAGATCAGGCCAAACAGAAACTTATCAGGCTGTCCTTTTCTCTGCCTATAACATTCCATCCCAAATCCATCCTGTTTTATACCACAGCTCAGTCAAGTTGCTTTCTTGAACTACAAGTTCCAGTCTCCCCAGGTGGAATGGTTGGGGCCCATGCAGTATTTTCAGGATAGCAACTTTAAGTGCTTTATGATGGAGCTGTGCTAATGACAGACATCCCAGGGAGTCCCTCTTAAGAAAACGGGCAATGCTCTCACAGTTATGCCTTGGTTAATAAACCCTCACAGCTGTTCAACCATTTCCTGAAAAGAATCACATCCCGCTCATGCACTTTGCACTTCAACAGTTAGTATTTTGCTGATTCTGCTTGGCTTTTTTTGGGGGGGGTGTTGGTTGGTTGGTCTTAGTTGCACTTTCAGGAAAGACAAGTTATAAGACATGTCTTAGTGGACTGGCCAGCTGCAGAAGCAGAGAGAACATGCTGTGTACAAAGAGGCCTGCGTCTTTTAGACCCTGTTGGCTGTCCCAACTTGGAGACCAACTAATTCAACGCGATTTTGCTTCTATCTTGCTGGATATATACTTGATGGCATGTTGTTAATTAGTTAGATAATGCCTTTTCTCACCACTGTATCCTTGTTCTGTTCACTGGTATTACATGTAGTTTCACTGTTATTCCCTCTGATGTCTCATAAATTGTTTCTCAGGAACACTCTCATTTCAGGTGTTCATTCTAAGCTGGGATGCTGGTTATGGCCCTCATCATACTGCCAGAAGGCATCTCTTTTCTCTGCCCCCCCCAGGCCATCTTCCTTCCACGCTGCCACCTGTTTGAGCCTCCAAGCTCAAAGAGAGAGTTGTTCTATCACACATAGGTATCTCTGACCCAGGAACCCAACCTGAGATTAAACTTGTCAGCCTTCTTTTCCCTGCCTTCTTAATCGGCACCTGCTCTGTTGAAAGCAGGTGTTATAAATATGCTCAGGTGATGATGGAAGAGAACGCCACTGCTCCTGCAGCATGACCTGCCTTCTCACAGGTCAAGGCATCCTAATCCTACCAGATCCACCAGAAGAGAAGATCAAAAGGATGAACCTTGTGCACTTTGGCTGATTGTCTTTCAGCATTGCTATCTTTCCCCCTGAAAAGCCCCCCTCCCAGGAGTAGGTGTCAGCATGATGGGGTTAGCTGTTCTTTCTGTTTACTTGGCAGGCATTTAGAACTGGCTGGATAGCTCAGTGGTTTAGGTCTCTGGCTGGAGAGCCAGAGGTCAGGCGTTCAAATCTCCTCTGGGCCTTCTTGGGAGAGGCTGGCCCTGTTGGCCCACAGTTGGTTCCTTCCAACTCTTAAGATGCTGATGGGGACAGTGACGGCGGACAGCGAGTGATTTCGCCAGAGGTCGGGAGTTGGATTTCCCACAGGCCTCCCTGACAGGGGCTGGACTTAATGGTCCATGGGATCTCTTCCAACATGATGATGATGATGATGATGATGATGATGATGATGATGATGGACAGCTCAGAGGTTTAAGTGTCTGGTTGGGAATCCAGTTCTCCAATTGAGGTGCCTTCTTGACAAGGGCCTGATACCATGATTTTTGCGGGGCTGTTTGCAGCTCTGCAGTTCGATGATGATGATGATGATGATGATGATGATGATGATGATGATGATGATGATGATGAGAAATTATTCGTTCGATATTATAGTTCGATATCCACGGGATCCCTTCTGCTTCTGCAGTTCCATGATGATGATGATGATGATGATGATGATGATGATGATGATGATGATAAAAGAACGAAGCCCAAGGAAACCGACGACCCCCCAGCTAGCCAGCGTCTCCCCGAAGTCGGCGGTGCCTTGGATCGTGGGAACGGAGGCGGGGCTCTCTGGGGTTCGGAGGACTTGCGCTTGACGTCTGGCTGTCACGTGGCGCCGGTCACGTGCCCTTGGCAAGTCAGAGACGACCAAGTCGGGGGAGGCGGGGGGGGGGGGGGGGAGGAGAGAAGAGTCCAAACACGTCTCAAGCTTACGTCACACACCCGCCCGCCCCGCCCCGCCTCCTCAGACGGGGGCGGGGCTTCGCTGGAGCGGCCGCCTGCGATTGGAGTTTTCATCACCGCTCCACTACACCCCCCCTCCCTCCGCAACCGGAGGAGTCCCGCCCTTCGCGAACGGCGATTGGTCAAGCCGGGGAGGTAAAGGGGGGGAGGAGCGCGGGCCCCTGCCTGTCTCGGGCGGGCAGCGGGGATTGGTGAGGGCGTCTGTCTGTCCCCCCTCTGTTCAACAGCAAGACGGGGGGTGGGGGGAGACCCTTGACGGGCGCGGCGGTCTCGGCCGGCCTGAGGGGAGAGCGGCGGGCGGGCGGGCGGGCGGGGATTGGCGGAGCGGGCCGGTGGGCGGGGCGTCGGGCTCCTCCTCCTCCTCCCTCCCTCCTTCCCTCCGAGTCGGGGAAGGAGCGCAGAGGCGGGACAAAGATGGCGGCGCCTGAGGCGGCCCGGGAGACCCTGGAGGAGGCGGCGGCGGCGGTTGTTGAGGCAACAGAGGCGGCGGCGGCGGCGGCGGCGGCGGAGGCAGCGGCGGCGGCGGCGGCAGAGGGCACGGCGACCACCGGCTGAAGCCTCCCCGTCTCCCCCGCATCCAGCACCACCACCACCACCACCAGCAGCAACATGTCGGGGCCGGACGAGCGGGAGCCCGGAGGGGTCGTGGCGGCGTCTTCTTCGTCGTCGTCGTCTTCGGGCGGGGTCCCTCTGGCCCTCGGGGAGGCGGCGGGGCCCGTCCCGGGGTCGGCCTCCGAGGAGCCGGGGGCGGCGGCGGCCCTCCTCTTCCTCCTCCTCCTCCTCTTCCACAGCAGCAGCCGCAGCAGCATGTCGGGTCGGGCGTCGGCGTCGTCGGCGGGTCTCGACAGCCCGAGCCGGGCGGCGACCGGGACTCCGACGCGCCCCCCAAGAAGCGCCTCAAGGTGCCGGGCGGGGCCGAAGGAGGAGGAGGCGGCGGCGGAGGCGGCGTGAAGCTGGAGGAGCGGCTCTACTCGGTGCTCTGCTGCACCGTCTGCCTCGACCTGCCCAAGGCCTCCGTCTACCAGGTGCGCCCACCAGGAAAACCCCACCCCCACACACAAACACACCTTTCCCCCTTCCCCCCCTTTTCCCCCTTCCCCCACACTACCATCCGGGCGAGGCGTCGTGGGAATGGCTGGCCGAGGGGGACACGTGTCGGGGCAGCCTGTGAATGTGCGTGCATGCGTGGGTGGGGGTGGGGGGGACGACGACGGGGCAACGCGTGCCAAAGGGCCGGCTGTGACCCCCCCCCCTTCTCTCCTGGAGGGTCTGGGTTGCAACTCCCATCATCCCCTGTCAAGGCCGCCGCCAGTGCTTGTTGGAGGGCGGGAGCCCTTAGTCCGACCCCCACCCCCCCACCCCGACCCCGTTCCTGGTCACTTAAAAAACCCTCCTGGAAGGCTGGTTTTTAACTCTCCTCCTCTTCTCAAGCTTGGGTCTTGAGCGAAAGCTGCTCTGAAAGGTCTAAAAAAAAAAAACACTGGGAGGAGAAAGAAAAATAACAAGGCTCCCTTGAAGAAAACCCCAAGCTGTATAATGCCTTGTTTCTTGTCCTCCTCACAGAGGACTTAAATAGCCATCAGACATTTACAATGCCCAACCTCCTGGACCCTTATGGCACTTAATTTCACCAGGGCAAACCCATTGGAGCCTTGGTGAGTCAGCTGCTCCATACGGTCCATGGATTCAAGCGGGCCTCCTCTATTTATTTATGTACCAATAGGTACAATTTACCACTCTGATATTTATTTATATTTATTTCACATTTATATACCGCGCCTATTTCCCACATAGGGGACTCAGGGCGGTTTACAACAAGGGAAAGTAAAACAGGTAAAACAGCTACAAACAGTAATATCCAAAATGAGATTAGCAAGGCGAGCAGGCGGGCCAAGGAACAGGATTTTTAAGGGATGATTGCTCAGTTGGTGAAACATCACATTCCATATTTCTGGGCAGCCTTGGGGGCATGAGAAGCACAAAATGGCTAGGGCCAATAGTTCCTTGTATGGGTACTGTAGACATAGAGGGTATGGATGTAACTGTGCAGATGGTGAGCCAGTTTTATTTTTGTCCCCTTGAGAGTACATTCACCAGATAAGGTTGTCCATATTTTGCATGTCCCTTATATGCTACGTGCTAAGGCTGCCCTTGTTGTGCCACATTTCTATAAGCAAAAGGAAATGTGATAGCAGACCAACTCCTTGCCTTGCCTTTTTTTTTTTTTTTTTTTGGCTGTTTGAGGTCAGCCAGGACCAAACCATACCTCTTCCTCCCCCTTGTGTTTCCTGGCCTTTTAAGGCTAACAGGTTTAATTGCCAGAATTTTAACTCCTGGTGTCACCACTGGTCTTTCTGAAAGACTGCCACCCCCACCCCCACCCAAAAGGTAGCATGCTGCTTTGATCAGCTTTTGGCCCATAATATTTTGCCTGTTCTGAAATTTGTAGAGGAAACCATGTCATGCAGCTAGCACGTTGAGAAGTTAGGCATTGCACACTTTAGCCTCATGTGCTCTTTGTTTAATTTTGGTTTAGAACCATTTCTGGTATTCTTTGGAGGGCTGTCCCTCCCCGCCCACCCCCACCCCCACCCCTTTTTTTTTTACCCTGGTCGTCTTTTTCCCCTGTGTCTGAGGAGTCTTTCACTTGATAACGAAAGGGTCCTTAAAGACAGCTGGTGCAGTATAAGATCAGTTTTTCATGAGACTAGAGCACATGTCATTGGATGACAGGTAGGGTGTAGTTTGAGAGTGTATACCAGAGAAAGCCTGTTTATTAGGTCTTTATGGGCTACACAGGACTCCTTTTCCCCCCCTTTTTTTTTTTTTTGCAAAGGCCCAGCAGTGCTGTGCACCTGCAAAATGCTTTCCTAATTGCAGCCTAAGTGAGACCAGGTTAGAACATAGCAGTTGATAAGACTGCAGTTGTTGCTGCACCTCACAAATGCACGAAGTCTCCCAGGTTAGTCGTTAGTCACTAAAATTATCAATAAGAAACTTGAGCCTCTGCATTTTAAAAAAAAGGGTGTATGTGGGAGTGGGGGAGGTTAACCAAAATGGAGGCTGGGAAGTTGTAGAGCCAGGTTTACAAGCAAGAAGTGCTTACTCATGAACACAGGTTCTTCACCGTGTAGCAGAGCAGGTTTTTTTATAGTACCTCATTCTGCTGGTACGCTTGTGAGCAAAAGCAAAATACAGTGGACCCTTGTATAACAAAGTGCTTGTATAACCAAATCGGTACAACATACAAAATTCCGGAGATAGGGGAATTTGCTTAACAGAATCACCTATGGGGTGAATCTGTACAACATAAAAATGGTCATGATTAGAGATTACTCCATTTTCAGTGCATTCCTATGGGACATTTTTATAAAGGAAAATTTGCTTAACAGAATTTCATTTGGTATGAATTAATTCCTTTATACAAGGTACCACTGTAAAGCAAAGTCTTCTGCTTATATACTGCTCAATAGCACTTCAAGCACTCTCTGGGTGTGGTTTACAGTTTAATTATGCAGGCTACACATCCCTCCCTCCCCCGCAAGCTGAGTACTGATTTTACCAACCTCGGTAGGATAGAAAGCTGAGCCAACCACAAGCCGGCTGGCTACCTTGGATTGAACCCCAGGTTGTGAACTTGCCTGTGGGCTAAGCGAAGCCCATAGGCAAGATGGGAGAGCCATAGTTTCTGTCATTGCAACCAGTGGCCATTGAAAGCACATTTGGTATGTGAGGTGGGCCGGCCGTTGTTGCCTTGGTCCTTTGGCCAGAGCACCAGCATATGACGAGCTTCACAGACCCCTTGCCTCCTGCCCTTTGTCATCTTTCTTTTCCTATGGTAGAGCAGCTTGGTGGTGCAGTATGGGTTAGCTGGCCGTGTACTGGAGGTGCCTAGCTCCTGCCACAGTGTCAGTCTGCAAAACTGCTCTCTTGAAGGCTCACTTTGTTTTTGCACAAGAAGGGAGTTTGTCCAGTTGTGCCGCAGGGTTGGCTGTTCCGCTGCATGAAAGCCGCCTGTTTTCTTCTCCAGTATTTGCACTGAATTGGTGCAGAACAGAGACTTGAAGTAGATGAAGCCAAGTGAGGAACAGAAGAACATGTGATAGCAGCATGTGACTTGTTTTAGTTAAGTCCCCAAATGCAAAGGTCATCGCCTTGGTGATGTTACACTTTAATGATTGCACCCTAATAGTATCTGGGTCGTGGTCTCTGCAGATTATAGCACAAGAAAATGCTGGAAGTGTGCTTATGCCCAAAATCCTTTGCTGGAAGTAAAAAAAAAAAAGAAATAATGCTGAAGAACAACAGATTGCACAGCAAAGGGGAAATTACTTTTTACATTGCATTTTTGGTAGGCAAAGATTACTGTTAGTGTTTACAGATTAAAAAGACTCAGGATCCCAGCGAATGTTATGTTGGCAGGTTTGGGAAGATTCTCATGGAGAAGAAACACTGTGTTAATAATCCAGCATTTATTTCTGTAGAATAGTTAGAAGCCTAGAATTGGGACTTCAAGGGTTACTATGTTCAGCCTCTGCCCTTGTAGGAAATCAGCAGCTAAACCATCCCTAGCCAGTGGCCACCTAACCTCAGCTTTAAAATCTCCACTTAGGGTGAGTCCTTCACCCTCAGAGGCCATCATCCCTTTCCTCATTTGGGATTAGCATCCAGACCATTTAACCATTCTTACCACCCTCCTCCTCCTCCTCTACACGTGATCCACCACTTTCTCAAGTGGTCTGGGGAAGGGCCTTGCGGAAAAGTGCCTATTTTGGGACCAGGCCACCTTGGTTCCTAACCTGTAGGAGTGGGGAGGACCCTGGGAAGGCTCCTGCCAAGTCAAAGCACTTAATAATAACAGGGCTAGATAGAACAATGGCAGGGCTAGACTAAGGCAGATTTGTTCCTATGACAACAAGGGCTTGTGGGATGGGTTTTTTTTTAAGAGCTTTTATAAGCAGCCATGAAATCTTCCACATCTTGGCAAAGCAGAAAGCAAGTAGACCCTGCTTCTTTTCAGAAGCCTTGGATGCTTCCTTGTGTGTAGAAACTGCTTGTGGCAGGTTGGGTAGGAATGGGCATGGCAGGTTTTGGGGGTCACTTTTCGTGGACCTCAGGCTTTGTCCTTTGCTCAGCTTTTCTGACCCGTTGAAGGGTCGCACTTGCAGCATCTTTTTAAGATGCTTCATTTGGGAAGTTGTCTGTGCCCAGGGCTTGCGGGGGGGCGCTTAGGCCTGTCACTGCTGCCCTGAGCACTCGGATCCAGTTAAAATGGAAGTGGTTTGCGCTGAACACTGGGAGGGACGTGAAGCTTTTTAATAACAGCTAAAAGGTCTTGAGCTGGCTGGATTTTGCAGTGAATTGGGCATCAGTAAATTGGAGAGCCAGAGGTTGAGAACTGAGTCCCCCCCCCCCACTGGGCCACCCGGGAGAAGAGCCAGCCTGGGTGTCCTTGGGAAAGCTGCCCAGTGGTCCTAAAGTTCCCCCAGAAGAAGGGAGTGGAAAACCATTCCAATACTCTTTACTCTGCCAGGCCTGAGAAAGGTTGCTAAAAGTCAGAATTGACTTGATGGTTCATTATCACCTTCGTCATCATGCCTTTATTTCCTGTAGCACAGTAGTGCCCAACCTGTGGGTCAGGACCCCTTTGGGAGGGGAGGGGTTGAAGGACCATTTCACAGGGGTCGCCATGAGCCAGTGAAGAAAAAGGCACCAACGGCTTGGGTCTGAAGGGAGGGAGGGGGAGAGTGACTTACAGCTTAATAGGTTGGAGGGGATGTCAGTCAATGGCACCGGAGGCTGCAATTGGCTGAAGGTGCCTGTAGAGGGAAGTTCTCTGTGGCACCTGGGGCAGTGGCCTTTTCCCAGCAGGGCAAGGGGTCACCAAAGCACGAGGAACGGTATTAAAGGGTCACAGCATTAGGAAGGTTGAGAACCACTGCTGTAGTGTCTGTAAGTGACTACTTAATTGGTATGATTTTATCTGGTTCAAGATGCAACCTGGTAATCCTTTGGTGACTTAAAAAAGATCAAAAGGGCCTTCCATCTTTTTTCAACCCTATGATAGTTCTTACTTCCAAACCTGTGCCGCCCCTCCCCCAATTATTCTTATATTAATTCTGGTTTGTACCTGATTGTCTCTGAAGGTAACAGACAAAATCTCATTTATCACACCATTAAAAGAATCAGGGCTAACAAATGAGCTTCTGACCTAGTAACTCTGCAAAGATGAACAGAGGAGCAGAATGCAGTAGTTTGTGTTCAGACCAAGTAGCCATTTTGAGTGCCGTTGGTAAAATGGAAGAAAGGCACCCAATGTGAGGTACTCTCCAAAAGCAGAGTAACACCCCTGTTAGCAAAACTTGGGTCTACTTACAATGTCCATAAAACTGTCCTGAAGCTGTCGGCATCAACTTTTTCAGATGCAGGTCCCACATTTAATCTCAATGTAAATTTGGAGAAGGACTTCTTAAAGTTTATTACCAGAGAGAGAGAGAGAGAGAGAGAGAGAGAGAGAGAGAGAGAGAGAGATTTACGTGGCAGCGGTGGTGGCAGTACCGTGATAGTGTGTCTTAGGTGGGACTGTAAACCAGTACTGTCTTTCCCAGATTTGGGTTCCCACATGTTCTTATACTACCAAATTTCAGAATCCTTGACCACAACTAGTGGTCTAGGCTTTTGGAATTTATAGTTCAAAAACAGATGGCCTAAGATTGAGAATGCCTGCCTAAGGCACATGGAGCAAACCCGAGGAAAGGAGGTGCTTCCTTTGTGAATTGTGCAAAAAAAATTATTGTTTTATAACACTTAGGAGCAGGAAGGGGTGTGCCTTTAAGACTGTACATAGAATAATTACTGATTACTGTACCTTGTTGTCTAGTAGCCCTAAGTGTTGTGAAGGTTCAAGAAAAACTGATTTTCCTCAACAGAGCTTGGGGCCCATAAATCATTATCTTTGCTTACCACTTATATAGAGTACTATTGGAGCCCTTTGAAATCTTTTCAACAGCAGCCTTGTTGGCTTATTTGCTCTTGCTGTTTTACAAATGGGAGAACTGGGAGGTCAGAAGTGGTCATGAGTCTCAATTGGAAGTTGGAGTGGAATGTCCCTTGGTAGGAAAAAGCCTCCCGCTCCCTATGATTGGTCATGTTTCTCTGATAAGCCTGCTGGCCTAGTTTGGCCTTCCTTGTTTGTCCACAGAGCATAGGCGATGTTTGTTTATCTGCTGCCTTCCCTTCTGGTAGTTTAAGAAGGATGTGTTGCATTCGGCACATGCAACACTCCTTGTACTTGAGTTGAGGCTTTTAACGTGTGTCTTCCATGCTCAGCCCCCCAAAGCTCATGTCCTGGTCTTGAGTTTCCCTGGAGCTGCTCCTGTCTCTTTGTGCCTCGGATTGTAATGCCTTCCCTTCTTCAGCTATCATGTGATGATGATCCACTGCACTTGAGCCTCCCTCCTTAATCTCCCGAGTTCGAAGCAGTCAGATCTGTGGATTATAGCTCCCTGAGTATCCAAGCCGGAAGGGAAATCCTGGAATTTAGTCCAAAATTAGGCACGAGGAAAGAGCATTGCATGAAGCGCAGTGGCTGGTGTGTGAGGATTGTCTGGGTGGCCCTTTGGGAATCCTTGTACAAACATCAGCTCAGCCATGCTGGCTGTTACCCCTCTGAAGTCCAATGGGTTCTGCATGTGTCTGCCATGGTACAGTACTGCCATGTGTGAGAGTAAATGCTTTCTACAAATGGAAGGAAATAGCCATTTCCTTAATTTCTTTTTGCTGGTGGTTTGGCTAAGGAAGCTGAGCTCTGCTTTGATTTCTGCCCTGCTTTGGAAAGTAAAGTGCACTCTTGATAGCAGAAGGTTCAGGACTAATCCCGACTCTTGCTAGCTTTGGTAGTGTTTCCTCGGCCACAGAGAGTTCCTCTCCTTCTCCGACTCCATGCCTACCCGGTTGTCTGTAGAGAGCGGCATAACGCTGGCGTGGTTGTGTCCACTGCACAGATGGCCTCTTTCCTAGCACTGAAGTGGAACTTTGCAGCGGGGCAGAGAGCAGCCTGTGACCACATCATCTCAAAATCCTGACACGTGCAATTGGTAAATGGAGAAGAGCCACCATTCTGTATTATTTGGGGAGTCATTGCTGCTACCTCAGTGTGTACTGATGGTGGCCCATTTTTGAATCATTGGGATGAAAAGAGAGAGGAAAAGCATCTCTTTCAGTTCCATAAAGTATCAGAGTGCTTAGGGAGCTTATACAGTACGGTCTCCAACGTGTTGGGTCTCGCTGGTGTAGATGATGGGAATGGATCTGTGGGCTTTTCTGGGCCAGACCAAAAGGAGCCACTGTTGTTCACTAAGACTATGTACAACAAACAGGAAAACTGGGAATGAAACCACCATGCAAGGCCAAGATGCTGTGGAGATAAAATATGATGCTATCCTTCACTTGCTCGTCCCTTGTATCTTTTTTTTCACTGTGCCATTCTTGCGTGAGGCAAAGGACTAGAGGGTTGAATTACAACTTTTTGCCCAGTTCCTTTTTTTTCCTGTTAGATCCCTGGTCAGTTCAGTCAAAGCAAGCTAAATCCTTGCCACTGTCAGTGAAAAAAGCAACACTCTGCTTTTACCTCCCGCACTTCAGTATGTACATGCTAAATTTGGAACCTTGACATGCACCCTTCTTGTGTGGGTTCTTCCTTACTCTTTTAGATGCTGCAGCTTCATAGATATTTTGCTTTAATCCAGCAGATGTATTGATTTGGAACTGCAGAATAGGAATCTTAGTTGGGAAAGTTGTAGCCTCATTGGGAAAGACCACCAGTCTTCTGCAGGAGACAGGTGTGTTGCCATAACATAGCAGATATTGTTCCAGATGATCAGGGAGGCACAGAGGTCCATATGTGTTTTCCATTGTCATTATGTCATCTTAATTGTGCCAAGCTGGTCTGTGGTTAGTACTGTGATGGGGGTTCCTGCATGGCAGGGGTTGGACTAGATGGCCCTTGAGGTCTCTTCCAACTCTATGATTCTATGATTATCGCTGAAAGAAAAGCACCTGATTTTAAGAGTGGCCTTGGGTAGGAAGAGTTTGTGATGTTTCAATGGCCTAAGCCAGCTTTTCCCAGCTCTGGTCTTCCAGATAGTTTGGGTTATGGCTCCAATCATCTGCAATCATTGTACCTGCTAGCTGTAGGTAATCGGAGTAGCAGTCCAGAACAGGCGAGGAGAGGCTGGTCTGAGCTTTTAAAAATTACTATTTTGTCTGAAGAACAGGTGTGTGCAAACGGCGGCACATTTACGTTGCCAACACTTAAGTGGCCCAATTTAAAAAGACCACCAGATCCATGCAGAAACAGCTGACTCTGACAGTCCCTTCAAGGAAGAGGTGGGTGTTCAGCTGTGCTCAATGTTTCTTCTCTTCATACAGAGTGCAACAGTGCTGCACATCTGTCCAGGGGGCTTCATCTGTAAACTGTGATGAAGGAAAGAAGATTAAAGACACATCCATAGTGGCATCACTTGATTTGATGGAGGTTAGGGTCTATTGCCACATCCCCCCACCTGCTGCCCAGGTGTTCTAGGACACACCTTCAGAATCTGGAAGTTGGAGGCCTCAGGAGGACACCAGGTTGAGGAGTTTCTTTCTGCATCATAATTGGATGCTGTAGTGCAAATAATTGGTTGAGGCTTACCCCTCCAACTTAATGATGGCCGTCTGCCACCAGGACTACATTATCCTGGTGCCTTTTAACGTGTGGGCACGCCTCCCAGCAAAAATCATTTGCTGTGCTCATGCTAAAATATAATTACTGTACTCTGTTCTTCTCTATATTTAGGGTTGTGAAGCACCATGAGATCCTTCGGGTTAGCATAAACAGGAAAAACCAGCCTCTTGTTTCCCAAACCACCTGATTTCTCTCCACAATGACTTGCCAGAATAAAGGGAAGGGCAGGTGTGTTGGATACAGTACACAGTCTGGCTCTTAAAGCCTCGCACATGTATTTGGCTTGTTGCACACCTCTTGACCTACTTGCAGGTCTTGTAGTTGCAGGTGAGCGGGTGGTTGGGGTGCATCAGAGAAGGAAAATAAAATGGGGTGAGTTGTATGCAGAATGGAAGTACCAGTGGGGTATGTGTTAAAATGATGATGTGGCATTGCTGGAATCTGAGGCATGCAGATAGCTACATGTGAAAGTCCATCTTCACCATGGTTTTAAGAATTTATTCTGCCTTTATTGCTACACTGCTTTGAACATTGGTTTCCCGTTTGAGATAGGAAACTACTTCTGCTTGTGCACATTTGTCTGTATTTGGCCCAGATGGGCTCCATCTCCAAACAGCAATACTGGGCAGGCTGCTGCCTTTTAACATATGGGTCCTTCTCAAGTGGACCATGTAGTGGTGGGCTTTTCTGCTTTAATAAAACCTTGACACAACGTCCAGAGCCAAGAGTGGAGCTGGCAGTCCAGTCTTCCCATTTATAATTGAGAGGGCTTTTTATCACAGTCCCAGACAATTTCACTTGGGCCCACGTCCAGGGTGACGGGATCTTAAGCAAGGACTAAAGTGACAAGCCTATTCTATTCTATTATATTCTTGCGACTGTCTCTTAGCACAATCCTACACACGTGTATTTGAATTCAAGCCCTCCTGTGCTGAATTAGACCTCCTGTGGTGCTAGTGTGAGAGACAGTGTGGTGTAGTGGATACAGTAATAGCGTAGGACTCAGGAGATCTGGGTTCAAATCCGTGCTTCGCCATGGATACACCCCTCTGTGAGTAACTGGTGAAACCACTCCTGAATCATGCTGCATATTTTGGAAAATGTATGAGAATTGCCACACATTGGATGGAAACCTGGTGACACACAAAGCAGAAGGCGCATAAGGGCTGTAGTTCAGTTGTCGTAAAAATATTTCTTCTTTGAGTATGGACTACCTCTGTTTAAGTGAATATGCTGAGATGTATTATTTTACCAGAGATTATTAAAAGGTGGAGGAAGGAAAGGCATTGTGAGTAAATCTTGTAAGAAGGGCACATCCTGCTGTTCCACATTCTTTTGTGGCTTTCTGTTCAGTGTACTTAATGTAGTAGTATTTATTTACGGTCTTAGACCAAAGTAAGTGTACTTAATGAAATTGTGCTCATTGAGATTCAGTGGGTGTTATTTGGAGTGAAGGCTTCTCTCATTTGAAGCTCCATTGTTCCCTTGTCTTCCTTTCCACCCTGCTTTCAGTATTATTCCCATTTGCAAGATGGACTAGGAGTAAAACATAACCCTTTACAGTTTGAAAAGAGTGACTCCCAGGTTGGGAAACACTGGATTGTAGAGACTACTTGGGGCTTTATTTTCTGCGGACGATTCCTGCTCTGCCACCTCCTGTGCACACGGAATCCAAGGAATGTGTGTGTTCTATCCAGTAGCATCCAGCTTGGGCTGTGCTTTTTGAAATGTCATATCTTTGCAAGGTTTGTTTTGCTTGCAGTGCTTATTTAGAAAATAGCCCCTTGGAACCAGGAAAATGGTACAAGTGCAGATATGGAGAGGAGGAGGAAGAGGAGGAAGGCTGCATTCCTTGTCCTTTGCCTCTCTTTGTTTCCCTTTCTCGGTAAAGGTGGTTCAGTCTTCTTCCCTTTGTAGTTTTGTTCAGGACTGTAGTCTAGGGCCTTGTCAAGCAAGCACCACTTTTAAAGAGGAAAGACCTGGAAAATGTCATTGGGGTGGTGGTGGTGGTGGTGGTGGTGGTGGTGGTGTAATTCATAGAGGTCGCCTGGCTTTCTGAGGCATTATGGGATAGACATACAAATCAAAACCAGCTGCAATTCAAGCACTGTCCAAGAACGGGGTGGACCTAAGGCCTCTGAAGTTCTGGTTTCCATTTCCCTTGCAGTGTACAAACGGCCACTTGATGTGCGCTGGGTGTTTCATCCACCTTCTGGCAGATGCCCGGCTGAAGGAGGAACAGGCTACGTGCCCCAACTGTCGCTGTGAGATCAGCAAGAGCCTCTGCTGCCGAAACCTCGCGGTAGAAAAGGCCGTGAGCGAGCTGCCGTCGGAGTGTGGCTTCTGCATGCGGCAGTTTCCTCGCTCCCTCCTGGAGAGGCATCAGAAAGAAGAGTGTCAGGACAGGTATGCCCGCCTGGCTCCCTTGTGGTAGCATCCCCTTTTGCCATTGGGAGTACGTTCCAAACGATCTCAGAAAATGTGCCCTCCTAGCAGGGCTGTGGAGTCGGAGTCGAGGAGTCGGAGGAAATTTTGGGTACCTGGAGTCGGAGTCAGAGTCGGCAAACAATGCACTCCGACTCCGACTCCTACTAAATTTAGATTGGAATTTTTTAAAAAGCAAGTTTGAATGTCCCAATTCACAAAAAGTTATAATTAATGACTTCTCTACTGTAAGAATAAAGACCAATGCATGCTTTTCATGTGCTTCACTATATGGCACGCAATGCACAAGGAGGAGCGGCAATACTTATACTTTCCACAGTGTTGTGTTCTGCTGTTACGCAGCGCCCATGGGTAAACTAGCCTCTCACTGATAAGGGATTAAGTAAATATGTTTTTTGCAGGACTACAGACACTTGTATAAGTGAAGGGAATGGAGGGTCAATAGTTCAAGACTGAAGCTGTAAACCATTGGAAAAACTGCTGTATAAAAATGTATAAAATACATTCGCATATTAATACAGAGGAGTCAGAGTCGGAAGTACAAAAAAACTTAGGAGTCAGAGTCGGAGTCGGAACATTTATCTACCAACTACACAGCCCTGCCTCCTAGCCCTTAGGGCAGGCATGTCCAAACTTTGGCCCTCCTGATGTTTTAGACCACAACTCCCAGAGTTCTAACCTTAGATTGCTAATGGCAAAGGACTGTGGGAGTTGCGGTCCAAAACATCTGGAGGGCTGAAGTTTGGGGATGCCTGCCTTAGGGGGTAATGTCAGGCGTGGAGCTGCACCCCAGTCCATGCTGAACAAAGTGGGCTGGGTTCTGGGACTACACTGTTCAAAAGAGGGGGTTGAAACTTTTTTCCTCCTTAGGTGGGAGGCTTCTAAGAAAGAAAGGCTTATAGTAGTTGTGTTTTTTTTTTTGGCTTGTTTGGCCGTGTTCTGCAAGTTGTTATTTCTGACGTTTCGCCAGACTCTGTGGCTGACATCTTCAGGGAACTAGGAGTTTCTCTCTGTGCCCTGGGGTATAGAGTGAGTGAAACTGGAGTTTTAAAGTTGTGGGAAAGGGGAAACTTGTCCTAGAATAGGTGTTAGTCATTCTATTGTGATGAAGGGATTAAGAAGTTTCACTGCAATCAATGGTAGCAAGGATCCTTGATGGGTCTTGTTAGCTGTTCTGTTGTGTGAAAAAGGCTTCTTTCTTAAAATATGGTTGATCAATTGCAGGTTCAGGGAGGGAGGGAGGAAGGAAGGGAGGGAGGGAGGGAGGGATTGATCAATTGCAGGTTCAGGGAGGGAGGAAGGAAGGAAGGGAGGGAGGGAGGGAGGGAGGTCTTGTACCAAAGAATGGGATGCATTCCACTGGGCAAATGATGAGAGGGACCTCTGGGAAGGCAGTTCCTATAGCCCTGGAGGCTCTCTTTATCTTCCACCATGCCTTCAGAGGCAGCTTGCAGGAGGTCTTGTTCGCCTGAAGGCCCTTCCAAAGCTTGCAGTGGGTGGTACTGAGGAACTGCTTCTTTGGGACCCTCTCCAGCTTTCCTTTCCATAGTTAGAGGAAGTTCCCAACACTCAATCAGTCATGTCGCGACAGGACACTATGCTGTTTCTAGCATTTGCCAATATGCTTCAAACTTACTGTGTAAATGACATTTTGCAGAAGCATTCCAAAAGAGCTGTGCAAACACAGTTGTTAAATTCTCTTAAATGAGAGAAGAAAGAGCCGTGGAGAGGCAAGAGAGAACTTGGATAGTCTGTGACACAAACGCTTGGTTTAAGTAACACTGACAGGCATCGTCCTGGACAAGGCTTGGCTTCTCTGTTCTGAGGCCCGTGAGGCCTGTCACAAGAAGTTATGGCCGCTGCAGCCCTCCTTTGGAAGGAAAAGGGACACCCAGCCATGGATCCGAAACCCCATGGCCTTCTTTCACATACTCTATAGCTTCACGTTCTGCTTGGCTGGATGTTTGTTGGGCTTGATGCCTTTATGCCGTGTACGCTGTGCTCTTGGTGTTCCACTCCAGCGCTTACGTGAGTGTTGCCCTCTTTTTCAACTGCAGGGTGACTCGGTGCAAGTACAAGCGGATTGGGTGTCCGTGGCAAGGCCCTTACCACGAGCTCACTATCCACGAGGCGGAATGCACGCACCCAGCCAAGACTGGGAATGAGCTGATGGAGATACTGGACGAGATGGACCAAACCCATAAGAAGGAGATGCAGCTGTACAATAGCATCTTTGGCCTGCTCAGCTTTGAGAAGATTGGCTATACAGGTAATGGCTGGGATTCCGTCAGGCTATGGAGAAAGGCTACTGATGTCGTGCTAGTTTATTATCATTATTATTCATTTTTCTCCCTTTATACATTAGTGTTGGTTGTTTACTGATGACCCTGTTTCTCTTATGCCATGTACAGTGACTATTCCTCTAGATAGCAAGTAGGGGATTTGGCTGAGCAGACAGGGCCACTCCCTCAAGGATCCACCCCAGGGGACCCCCTCTTGCCTACTTCCCAGTTCAGACCTAAGGGTGCTTGCATGTTTAAAATGTTCCACGTGACCTTGAGGGAGGAATAGGGAGGAACGTGGCAGGAGCAAAGTGAACGCAGGCAGCACTTCGGAACGCAGGTCCTGCTGCTTGCGCAGAGGCGGGCTCCTTAGGCAGGACCCGTGGGTTCTTCGGCATTCTCCTCGCTGGTTAGCTCACAGGGGAGCGCTGGTGTCAGGTGGAAGAAGAAGAAGAAGAAGAAGAAGACCCTTCCTCCCAGCAGGTAAGGCTCTGCAGCTGCCTGGCAGTCGAAGCCACAGGGGTTAGGATTAAAACCCATTCTTGGATCCTCTATTGCCTCTCTCTGTATGTGTGTCCGTATGCTCTGAATTGTGAATTGTCTCTGGTTTGGGGTGCTGACATTAAGCCATTGCACTTGGGTGGCAACCTAAGAGCCTGTCCTTGTGGAGTAAAATGTTTCAGCATTTCTAGCTTAGGATCCAGTGGCTGCCTAGTGGATTAGCTCTCTGTGTGGTTTCTGTGTGGATGCTGAAAGATCTTGTGGCGGAGGTTTCCCCTCCCGTGGCAGCTTGAAGCAATCCATAATTTTCCAGGATAGAGAACACTTCTTGTTTTCTTGACCTCCCGCATAAATCTCTCCTCTGTGTGTGTGTGTGTGTGTGTGTGTGTGTGTGTGTGTGTGTGTGTGTGTGTGTGTGTGTAGTTTATGACCATAAATGACACAGAGTTCAAGGGGCAGAGGGGGGAGCTGGCATTTAAGCTGAAGGAGATAAAGTGCCTCTGCAGGTAAGTTTCTTGTTGCTCTCCATCCTTACCTAAGGCTTGAACCCTTCTTTGGCAGATTGTGCGGAAAAGCTGCTCTTTAATGCCTGTAGGGATTCCTGAATGTGGGAGAGAGAATCGTTTCCATTTGCTTCCCCCCCCCTTCCTACCTAGAAGATGAGCCTGGGTTTAACCTGCTGTCTCTAGTCCTAAGCGGAGGTGGATTCTCCCCCTCGATCCAGCAAGTTACTCCATCCTGAAATGGATGCCTGTGTTTGTCATAGCTGACCTAGGGAAGGTGTTTTAGAGCTTGGGAAGCACAGGACCCACAGAGTCCAGTGGTGACCAGCTGCCTCCTTCCGGAGAGGTTGGTTACTACCAGTGGACACTTGGTGAGGCAGCTGGAAGTGGGGCAGCAGAGCCCTCGCTTTGGGCATGGTGATGCTGCCAGAACTGAGTGGCTCTGTGGTGAGCCCGGTGGTGGTGCCTTGGTGGTTGTGGCCGAGGGGTGGGGGCGGGATTCAACCTGCGTTAAGTTGAAAGTTGGGTGCTGAGCCTGGCCTCCACCTACCCAATGCCTTTGGACATTGGGCAGCTTTTGTGACTGTGAGAAGAGAAGAGAGCTAGAGATCTTTCTGTGCTCTCGAAGGGAGATGACCTCTGTCCTCCGGAGAGGCAGGTGCTACTTGACATGGAGAGAACAAAAGTGCTGAACCGGGCTGATTGTGTGGCTTGAATAACTCCATCGCCTCCTTTGTCCAGGTGTCGCTGCCGTGCCCTCGTAATGGTCCTCGGGAAACACCGAAGAATGCATAAATGCATACAGAGGGTCCCTGCCCCTGAGTTTGTGCTGTGAGATCCCATGGGTTTTGTCCACCAAAGACTTTAAAACACTGAGCCAGCAGTTATGATAAGCCTGAACAAAACAAAGCCCTTCCTTGCACTTTGGACTCGGCTGAAGAAGGGTTTTAACAGACTTGAGACTGGACTATGCTAAACCACTGGGGCCTAAAACTGACTAGTTTTGTTCTTTCTCTTCGTATATCTAACCCCAGGATTTTCTGCACTGTGAAAACCTGAAAGTGTTTTCTCTTCTACCTACCTCAGCATCCAACCCCACCCCCACCTCATTGCTCGGTTTACATTGTGGTGATACACAACTGTGCCTTGCTTTTCTAAAGATTGTAATATTGATTCCGATAAAAATAAAAGGAGTTGTGTTACATGAATTTTATTGTCTGACTTGGTCTTTATATACCCATGTCTTGGTATGAACCTGTGTAATGCATCCCAGAGCCACCTGCCTCTTTCCTGCAATGCTGAAGGACCCTGCACCTTCTCCGCTCCCTGTCCGTGCATCAAGACATCCTAAGGCGGTCCCTGAAGAGGCCTCCCTCCGCCTTGCTGTTCTCGAGGGCCTGCCTTGTATCTGAGGGCTGAGATGTCCTTGCGCCCTCGCGGCCGCTCTCTCCGGCTTTGAGGAAGTGGCCTGTGTGATAGGAACCGTTCTAACCTCCCGCACAGGATTGGCACAGAGAATTTGAGCATCAGGCCAGAAGACTGAAGATAAGACCTCTGTGGTGAAAAACACCTGCCACACCCCTTGGATGAACCAGTGTGGGTTAGAAACGCCTTTGTTTCCAGACACACCTGGCCACTGGAATGTTGGTTCTGAAATTGATTACTTGGAGCGCGGCTGCTGCTGCTTCTGAGTTTTCCCATGGCAGAGAAGCCACGGGTACAGATGTGAGGGTTGCCATTGTGAGGGTTGCATTAATCATACTGAAATTTCATTGCCACCCTCTCTCTCTCTCTCTCTCTCTCTCTCTCTCTCTCTCTCTCTCTCTCTCTCTTTCTCTCTAATCTTGAGCAATCGTGAAACTGGTTTTTAAATGATATAAATGCATTTATGTTTTTATCTCCTTTTCTCCTCTTCCCCACCCCCCCTCCCTCCAAGAAGCCTAGGTGCTTCTCCCCCTAACTAGCACTGAATGGCTACTCTCACCCTTGTCTCCTTGCATCCTGGCAAAGAAGGCCCCACCCAGTAGCGACAGGTAACGTGAGCTTTCTTTTTTCCTGCCGCCGGCTTTCTCCGACCTAACTGTTTTGTGCCCTCTCCCTTTCTTCCACCCCCCCTTGTCTCGCTCTCTTGCAGAGGTTCAGTTCCGTCCGTACAGAACGGATGACTTCATCACCCGGCTGTACTACGAGACGCCGCGTTTCACCGTCCTGAACCAGACCTGGGTGCTGAAGGCCAGGGTGAATGACTCGGAGCGCAACCCCAACCTGTCGTGTAAACGGACCCTATCCTTCCAGCTCACCCTGAAAAGCAAGGTCAACTCCCCCATGGAATGCTCGTTCCTGCTGCTCAAGGGACCGTACGACGACGTGAAAATCAACCCCGTCATCTACCACTTTGTCTTTACCAACGAGAACAACGAAACAGACTACGTCCCCCTCCCCATCATAGACTCGGTGGAATGTAACAAACTGCTGGCGGCCAAGAACATCAACCTGCGTCTCTTTATATTCCAGATACAAAAGTAAACGTAAGCAGCGCTTCTTCGCTTTCCAGGAGCGTGACAGAGAGAGAGAGAGAGAGAGAGAGAGAAAGCGAGCGAGCGAGATAGAATGCACCACTGAACCAGAGTTACCTCGTATGGCTGCCTCGGCCCCTTTATGTTCCAACACTTATTTGGTTATTTTAAAGAGAACATTTTTTCTGTGCATGTGTGCTTACACAACAGCATTGAGCAGTTGCTGCCTTCTCCATTTCCCTCCCCCTGTTTCCGCCAGGATCAGGCAGCTGGGAAATCAGGGTGATGCAGGGGTGACGAAAAGGCCCGAGGATTGTGTTAGGTGGGCAAGCTAGCAACCACCGCTAGTCAATACATTACGAAAAGGCTGCCTCTGTGTCATGGTTGTATTGTGGTCTCCACACAATACAGTGTTGAGGTGATTGGGGGGTGGGGTGGGGTCAGGCCCTCTGCGTCCTTCTGGCCTGGTGAGTGGCGGCCTGTTTTTGATAGCAACAAGCATCATGCAGAATCTGGAAGTGGTAGGTTCTGTCCTTATTTTACTGGAATAAAACAAATGTGGAAGGGAGGGGAAAGTACAGCAATTTCCACAGGCGAGACATCTTCAGGGACCCCAGACCAAAAGGGGATTTTGCCACCAGGCTGCTTCTGGCTGAGGCTGTCATGCCACATTCCAAGGGTAGCAGATTCTGCGGAGAGATGGTTTTATGTGGCACAAAAGAGCTGAGCATCCCGCCCTCGGCTGTCTGTGGATCAGAAATCCAAGGATTCTCTCCTCCAGCTTTTCATTTGTGTTTAAACTGCAGCAGGATCATAGAGCACGCAAAATGAAGTTACTCATAAAGAAGATTAAGAAACAGATCACAAAAAAAAGGTATTGACCCTTCTAGCAGGACACGGGCAGCCTCAGCGTGGCTTGAAGTGCACTTCACACAAAGAATAACCTAGAGATCCCTTTCCATAGTTCCCGGTATGGGCTGGTATGTTTTGTTCTGCCCCTCTTTCCCCCTCAACAGCAGGCTTGATACGAATTTATCATAGAATTGACCCAAATCAGTGCAGACTTCTCGGAATGCAGGGTGACTAATTCTGTCTGTTTTGGGAAATTTCCCAACACTTTGAAATATATTTTTTTCTCCGTGTGCAAATGAATTAACAAGCTCTTCTAGTAATTATGCAATTTTACAATGATTTTATGTATGTAAAATATATATATATATATAGCAAGATTATGATGAGGATAGTCAGGCCATTCGCCAAATTTCAACGAGATCTACAGGGATATTTTGCTTGATGCTGTTAAACATGTTTTAAAGAGGGGCGCGGGGTGTCGGTGAGGGGACAAAGACCATGGCTGGAATCCTATTGCTAGTCCCAAGTTAGATCAGTTGGGACAATTGTGGAATGATGAGTAAATCCCATTTATTTATGTACATCCCATTTATTCAGTATACTCTAGTATGGACTAGCATTAGTATTCTAGTCTATAATGTATCATGAGGAACTCATATGTTAATACTGTGCATTCAAGGCTATTTTCTTTACTTTCCTTCAGCTTCCTCACTCCAATTTCCCCCCAATAAGCTATATTTGGTGGCAATTTACACTTTATATGAACTAGTTGGATCAGGTCTTTTAAAAAACAAACATGCAGGTGCTTTCCTTCCCGGGACTCATGCTATTAAGGGGTAGAACTCTCTCGGCTACTTGCTTTCATGCCCCCTCTTTCCCCTGCCCGCTCCTCTTGGATGATCCTTAAAGTGGCGAGCGACCTTTTTAAAGCCTGCTTAGAAGGTTGAGGAGGGGGTCTCTCAGGTGGTCCTGCCCAGCTGTGACTGGCCAAGCCTTGTGTGCAGGCCATCAGCAACGTGGTGTGACCTTCCTCTAATGTGGGCTGGCCCGAGCAGGGCAGCAGATGCTTTTTCATTTCCTACACGGAGCTCCCTTCAGTTGGGGGGGGGGTGTCTCGGAGATTGCAGGCCAGGAGTGGGAGGGTGGTTTTAGCAGATCCCTAGAAAAAGCGAAGCTTGCCCCGTGTTCCAACGATAAGAGGGAGGCCAGGCGTGTCAGCGCGGTGTTGCTAGGATGCATTTCTTGGTTTCTGTAGAGGAAGTTTTGGCTTGTGTGACGATGGTCCTCCAGTCTTCCCTGAAGCATGGAGGAGTATGTGGAGCGGACCTCTGTCCTAAAGGTCAGAGGGTTTTGTGTGTAGCTGGTCTTGGCTTTGAAGAGCTCTGTGCTTCAGGGGAAGGTTGAGCCAATTGTCTAGTACATGGGGTAGGCAACTGTCAGCCCTCCAGATGTTCTGGACCACAACTCCCAGAATTCTGAGCCTAGACTGCCAGGGACAAAGGACTGTGGGAGCTGTAGTCCAGAACATCTAGAGGGCTGACTAGTAGCTTTTATTCAGGCCAGGGGTCATTTGGGAGGCCAGGCAGGTTCATTACTAGGCACAGTTATCAGAGCACAACATGGCAGGCGTGTAATTCTTTTTGCCCTGGCGTTTCACCATAATGGCTGAACTGAGAACTACCTCTCAATCTCTGGTCATGAGGTTGTCTTGAACTTCCATGCATCTTTCCCAGGCACACCTGGAGAAGTAGTTTCCTGAACAGCTGAACTTTAAAATAGTCTGTGGAGGGCAACATTTATAGTGCTTTAGACTGAGCAAGGGTATCGAGTGCAGGCTCCTGTGCCTGTGAAAGTAATGTCCTTGTTTTTAGGAAAGAAAGCCCTGTCTTAGAGATCCTGAGCTAGTTTAGATCCTAAACCTGGTCCTGAACATTAGAACTGAGGTGTCATCCTTAGGCTGAAGTACAAAAGGAAGCTCACCACTCACCTTTTGAGGAGCAGAGGTTTGAGGATGCTGATCTCGAGGCTGTTGCGTGGAAACAGAAGCCCCTGTCAGTAAGAGGTTTCAACCGTAAATTGGACTGGGTGGCCCCTTTCTTGTACTGCAGTTGCTGGAAAGAGAGAGAGCCGTGCATGCTACAGACATTTTGCTGGTAGAAGATGCTCGCCTCTGTACTCGTGTTCGACACAGAAGCAAGGGGTTTGCTCGGAACGGGATAAAAATGTTTTAGAGACAAACCTGGTTGAGAGTTAGCCTTAATTTCTGAGTAAAAATGAATGGGTTCTGAAAAAAAGAAAGAAAGGGGGGGCTACTGCGAATAGGTCTGCCTTTCTCCGCCACCAGTCTCAAGAAGGCCAATGGGAATTTTTTTTCTTTAAAAAAAGTTTCTTTTGGTGTAAATTGAAAAGGTAAGCTGTCGTTCATTTCCTAGAGGCTATCGGTGCTTTTCGTGAGACAGGCAAGTTCTCTGGATGCCTGCGGCGTGAGAGCTGCTGTGTCCCTTGTGTGAATGAGTAACTTTGGGAGTAGGTAGCTATCTTGCAGGTCTGATATTGCCAGGGTTTCTGTAAGCTGCCACCAAAGTTAAGAGGAGGTTTTCCTTGGCCTGACGGGAGCTGCTGAGGTGCGACTAGGGAGCCCTCCGGAGAGAAGCAGAGGAGCCAGTGGGGGCCCTGAAGTGTCCGGAAGGGACCGTGGTGGAAAGATGGGTTGGCTCAGCCTTTCATTTGGGATGGGGTGGGGTGGGCAAGGCAAAGGCAGAGGAGCCTGAGCGAAAGAACGGATTGGCAGAATGTGGTTCTTCCCCTCAGCAGTGCCTTGGGATCCGATCAGACAAGGTCATTCAGCGTTTTCAACACTGGGTGTGGCTGAAGAACTGGCCAGTCATGCGCTGGAGTTTGCCTTCCATAGACTTTCTCAGTGGACAGCTAGGTACCGTCCGCTTTTTCAACAAATGCCTTTTGGCTCAGATACAGACTTCTGAAACCCCGGGCTCTCAAGCTGCGTTAGACTGAACAATATGACTGGGGAGATTGAGATATTAGGCATTGGCCAAAACCAACAGGTTGTAACACCACTGAGTCTTGCCCTGCTTATAATGAGGGGGTCTGTTGAGGTGGATTAACCACTGCCCAGATCTTGGGAGCAGGTTGAAATGCTAAGGTTTTTCATTGATATTTGTTATGGGGCAAGAAACCGGGTGCCTGGCTGAACCACCTTTGGCTTTGGGAACCATGGGTGGGTGTCCCTCCTCTGTATGTAACTCTTGTGGAGGCTGCAGCCTCTGCAAAAGCAGCCATGGGGTTTTGTTTTTTTTTTACAGTGTGCTGCTTTCCCCGGGCATCTCTCTCTCTCTGAAGCACAAAGCCTCTTTTGGCTCCGCAAACACCTGAAATGAGAGTACGAGAGACGTTCAGGGTAGAACCATCTACTTGTTTGACAGAAAACCTTGCTGGCTGCGGGTGGGTGGACTGGAGAGCTAGCTGGGTGTGTTGTGAAGAGGTGGCCCTCACCCCCTCACACACACACACACACACACACACACACACACACACACACACACACACACACACACACACACACACACACACACACACACACACACACACACACACACCTCTGCTGAGGCCTGCTGCCCAGTATCATGGTACAGTCTTTTCCATCCAGACACTTTGGTTGTGGCCCTCACCCCCTGACACACACACACACACACACACACACACACACACACACACACACACACACACACCCCTCTGCTGAGGCCTGCTGCCCAGTATCATGGTACAGTCTTTTCCATCCAGACACTTTGGTTGTAGCCAGTGTCACCGAGTACATTCAGCCTTGTAAAAACTAGCCCACTGCCACACCCAGAATGGCTTCCTCGGTTTATCTGAGCTTCCTCGGTTGACGGCCTTTAGCTTTCTCCTGAAAAAGAGGTGGTGTACTATGTCCACGGGAGGAGTAGGGCTCACTCTCTTGCCAGGCTGCCGAATCCAGCATCTTGGTGTGTGTGCGTGCGTGCGTGCGGGGAGAGGTGGATCAGTGAGATCCCAACAGCAGTGGCAGGTGTATAGCGAGGTTCGTTCTGGTTCCCTTACATACATACTAGTTAGATGCTGTCTCATTAGGGTGATGGTTAATTCTCTCTGGAAGCCAAGCCCGAGGCAGACACTCCTCTTGATAATTTCAGATCTTCAGCCTGAGACTTGGGAAGAATTTGGGGGAGGGGGAGGGGGACGACTTTGCCTTGCACTTTGCCTTTCAGAGAGAAACAGCTCTCTGATGGAGAGTCTGTGCAGTGAGTCAAGGACGGGGTGCTTGGAAAAGGGGCGCCAAGCAGCTGCAGAGCCTTCTGCATTGCCAGGATAGGACTTGTGGCAAGAGCCAGCCTCCTAGGACAGGGGTGGTGAATCTTCGGCACTCCAGATGTTTTGGACCACAACTCCCAGAATCCCAAGCCTGTATTGCCAATGACAAAGGACTGTGGGAGTTGTGGTCCAAAACATCTAAAGTGCCAAAAGTTCGCCACCACTGTCCTAGGATGTGATGCCTCCTGTCAGAAACGGTTTAGGCAGGGTGTGATGGTGCCTCCCGGGGCTTCTGCCCCCCTCCCCCCACACTGCCAGCAGAATCTTTTCCTTCTCCTTTCCTTCTCCTCCTTCCTCCTCACCAGCTCCTCCTCCTCCTCCTCCTCCTCCTCCTCCTCCTCCTCCTCCTCCTCCTCCTCCTCCTCCTCCTTCACGGTTGCCCTGTACTTGCTACGGGACTCTCTGTCCAACTTCTACTTGGTAGCTGAGCCTTACCTGTCTAGTTCTGTGCTAGACACCTAAAGATTGTAGCATGCTTCTCTCCCTGCCAGGACCTGGCAACTGGCAGACCACAAACCTCCTTACAGTATTCACTGTGGGTAATTTATTTAACTAGCGAATGTAGAGTTTAAAGTAATTTAAGAAAAAAAAAACCCTAATGGTTTGTTTGCAAGATGGTCTGTCCCTTGTACTTGGTCTGATTTTCATTATTTGTGTTTCTGTTCCTTTGGTTTGGTTTGGTTTTTGGTTATGGAGAGAGGGTTTCTCTCTTGGACATTGGGATCCAGGTGGAAGCTCCTGCCAGTGTAGAGGAGAAGAAGAAAAAGAAGACGAAAGAAGAGGAAATAATAATGGTTTGGGAGGGATGGAGTTTCGGTCTCTAGGCCCTTGGATATCGCAGGGCTGCCGCTTCTGTCATCGCCACCCACAGGTTGTCTAGGGAGACCTGGGGTGAAGACCAGCAGCAACGGGTGGTGCTTGCTCCAGCACTCCGGTCCATTCCACCGTGTGTCTCCCCCCCCCTATTTTTTGTGAGCACTAAACATATACCTAAATGGCTTTTTAACATGAGGAATGGTTTTAATGTTGTTGGGAATGATTTCTTTTGTTCCTTCGTGGTCTTTGTTTGTTTGAAATTTCTGTATGTAACGTAGTTTAAAAAAAAAACATTGCGAAACCATGCCTGCCGTCTGTGTGTATGTGTGTGTGTGACTGACCAAATGGTGGCTTCTTTCCAGAACTTGGCTAGAAGATGCCACGGCTGACTTGGGCGTGGACTTCCGAAGGGTACCTCCTGCCCTGGGCACAGGGCACACCCAGGGCAGGCCATGCACGGTGAGTGCGTCACCATCTTGGAGAACAGCCCTCCCTATTCTGAACGTGAGATGTGTTGGCCTCTGGCTGACAGGAAGGAGTGGACAGTGGAAGAAGACTGCAGAAACCACCAGTGGGTCCAAAAAATCCATGCCCTCTTGACTTCATTTTTGACTTTCTCTCTTTCTAGACCCAAGTTAACCTCTTGTCCCAGTTACTTTAAAAACAAAACAAAACCAAGTACTCTTGGCTCCCTGAAGACACTCAAACTTGTTGGGCTGTGTATCCAAGAGCAGGAAGATGCAAGTAGCTCAAAAAATGGTTTGAGTTGGGGTTTTTGCCTCACTTTTTTCATTGAAACTCTAAAGCAGAAGAATGGGGCTGTGGAGAGGAGAGATGACCCTCTTCCTGTTTTCTAAAAGCGCTTCCTTCTGAATTATGGAGCCATAGGACAAGTTATCCACCATGTTGCCAGTGCATGAATAACTGTTATCAAGCCGCCCACCCCCAGCATCCACTTGCTGCTCAGGATCGGGTGCCGAGGATCATCTCTGCGTCTTCCATCCCCCAGCAGCCCCCCTGGGGATTGAGGTGGGCCTGCTCCTGCTTTGTGGCTGTTGCCACACTGGTTGTGTGTGTGCTTGTGTCGCCCATGAGCTCCCCCCCCCTTTTTTAATCCCTCAGGTGGGCCAGAAATACTGGTCCCTATTTCTTGGGCCTGTCATCACATTTCAGCCCACTCCTGTGGCCTTCAGTCTCTGGCTTTGGTTGCATTTAGCTCTTCTGCCTGGTCCAGAATCTGATTAACTGTCGTCCATTAGAAAAACCTTCCCTGGAAGTCGAACCCAAGCCAAACATGCCCTTATTGCTGCTCATTTTTGACATCTTCCAGTAAAAGCCCCAAGGAGGTGGAATTGCCTGTTGGTCAACTACACATCCTGTCCCACGTGGTGGTTCTGTGGCATTTTGTGTGCTCCGGAATGACTTCTAGATCATTGCAGGACAACTTTAAAGCAGGTTTCCTTTCGACCAGGAACAGGAATGGATAACCAATGAAGAGGGACAATACAAAGTGTTGCTGTTCAACATCCAGGCGCCCCTAGGTGTTTTCCACCGGCCTTCGTAGAAGAACAGGTGGTACTTGGCCAGTGTTAGCCAGGGGACCCTACGGAACGGCATGGGACCCTTGGCTTGTAGGTCTGCCAAAGGTGACAATTTTTTTTTCTAGAGGTGTCAAAAGATTAAATGCATCTCTTCACAAATATTTGAAAGTTGCTGTACCAGGTTTCCTACACCGTATTGAACTTCAGGCTGATTTTACTAGACAGCAGAGACCCTGCTTGTCACCACGGCCCATTTAGAGGGATGAGGTTCTGTTTGCAAGCACCCACCCTACCTTTCCCAGTCCTCGTGGTTTTTAGAGCTGGATTGAAAAAAAAATCCTTTAATTGTTTTCCAATGTTGAGAGTAAAATGGACAAAAGAGAGGAATAAGCCAGGCTAGCAGATGATGGGAGGCAGACCATCCTACTGAGAAGGGCCTCAAGAGTTCATCTGGAACCTACTCCAAATCAAGTGGAATACACAGTCCCCTTAAAAGATGAAGTGGTTGAATGTGAAGTGGGTGTAGGCTCCCACCGTTATACGAACTGGTTTGGGAAGAATGGTTTCATTGTCTGTCCCGGACAGTTCAGAAATGCCATTTGCCTTGCAGTGGAAGGGAATCTGACGATCCTGAAGGCCCCTTCACGTGCAGCAGGGCAAGTAGACCTTCCCTGTGGCCTTGAGCTTTTGCCTGCAGTGGCAGGGAGCGATCCTGACCCCTTCCGTGGGCCAAGCGCGTTCCCTGTGGTTGAGCTTGGTGCCTCCTCTCTCTCTCTCGCTCTCTCTCGGGGCTGCATTTTGCCGCTTCTTCAAAGAGGAAGCGAGAGCAATGCACTCCAAAGCACTCATGTTCCATAATATAGTATGGCATACAAAACCACACAGTTCTGGCTGCTCAAAGGTCACCTTTTGTACAGGAGGAGCAGGGTTGAGCTACAGCTGCCTCCTAGCTGTATTCATAGAATCACAAGAGTTCGAAGAGACCTCAGGGGCCATCTAATTCAACCCACTGCCGTGCAGGAACCCCCATAATTCTCTGTAGGAAAACAGGACTGCTTGCAAGTGTGGTTTGGGTTTGGGTTAGGGTTAGCTGCTCCCAAACCACAGCCCCTTGGATGCAGTCCAAGAAATAGGGTCAATTAATGGAAGCCCATTCCTTTGCAGCAGAAGCTAAGTGACCAGCGTAGGACAGCCTAACCTGGAGGGCACCACTGTGCCCTGGGTCTCTCTCTGTTGGCATTTAGGAGATGGGGGACACACGCGGGGAGAAGAGAGAGAAGAACTGGAAGCCGCGGCTGATGGCAGCCCTCCAGGTCCAACAGGGCTTCCCCAGATGTTCTTGGAGTGCAACTCTCAGAAATCCTGGCGTTGAAGGCTGCTGGGAGTTGTAGTCCTAGAACATCTGGGTACCCATGGTTAAGAGTCAAGGAGAAGGGCTGCTTAGCTAAGTTCCACCCATCCATTTTTTTCTGGGATTCTGTAAGCTGGAAGTGGTGGGTGGAGCAGGCCACACTGGGTCCTTCCAGAGAGAAAGGCGGGATGCAAATATTTTAAATAAATAAATTCACTCTGCTAATCTTTCCGTTCTACAGGTTAACAGAAACGATCCTCTGTGAAGTCTGATGGACTCACTGAGTGTTCCGTCACAGGTCTTTTGCTGTGCTCTTCCCCCAGTTTCTAAACTGTTTGCACTCCTGTATTTTTTTTTTTTGGGGGAGGACAGGTTCCACCTGGGCCTTTGACCCTTCCCTCATGTTATTAAATGGACCCCTCTAAGGCCATCCTTTGCCTGGCTGGCTTGACCATTGGGAAATAAGGGGGTGAAATAAATTCATGCCAAAACAAAAAACAGTGTGTGCTGGTTATCTACCGACCTTAAAAGCACTCTCTGGGCCCTTCACAGTGATGCAGGCTACACAGTGGTTAAATGCCTGCCCTGCAGGTAAAACTGTGCTGACGACTTGGGTTCAATCCCAGGTAGCAGGCTCAAGGTTCACTCAGCCTTCCATCCTTCCAGGTCAGTAAAAATTGTAAACCGCCCAGAAACTACTTGTAGTGGTATGGGGCAGTATATATAAGCAGAACACTGCCCCCTCTACAGACACACACACACACACACACACATGTGCTCATTCTACTGACCTGGGAAGGATGGAAGGCTGAGTGAACCTTGAGCCCACTATCTGGGATTGAACCCCAGAGGTCGTGAGCACAGTTACAGCTGCAGGGCAGCAGTTCATCCTCTGGGCCAGGAGCTGTGCCAGGTGTGGAAAGCAGAGCCCCAGGAATTAAAAACGTGCAGGAGGTAAGACACAAATCCTACCAGCACCTCAAAAGGCCCCCGATGTTTCCTCTCCAAGGAGCATCCAAGGACCAGAAGATCCCACTTGGGGGGGGGGCAGGAGCCCTGGGTTCAAAATCCTCCCTCGACCCTGGAAACCCAGTGGGGGGTGGGGTGGGGAGCATCGCTGGTAGAAGCCAACCTCGCCAGCCCTACGAGGGTGGCCATCGGTCAGAACCGGATGAAGGCCACCCCCAAAACAGCAAAACGGGATAAAATCAATCAAAGCGGATGAGGTCCTTGGCGGAGGTGGGGGTGGGGTGGGTTCAATGTGTAGCCTGCATACTGCAATGAAAAACTATAGACCGCCCAGAGACTACTAGACGTGGTATGGGGAAGTATATAAGCAGAACACTTTGCTTTCAAGGGGGCCACGAATTTCCTTCGGTGCCCTCCAAAAAAAGCAATTCGCACCAGGGAAGAAGAAAAGTCGGTTTTTGCGGGCTGCATCGCCCCTCACTGGGCCAACTAGCGGGTGCAAAGAGAGTTGGGGGGGGTCGCTATGGACGGAGCGGAGCAGCCGGAGGGGCGGTGGGTGCCTTTCCGAGGGGGTGGCGGAATGGGGGGGGGCAGCCAGAAGCAATCTCGGCTTCGGGGCGGGAATCTCCCGACCATCCTCCTGCCCGCAGCTTTGGGCGACTTTTCTTCTATATACAGAGGACCCTTGTATAACAAACAGTTTGTATAACATAAAAGTTGTACAACATAAAAAATTCCAGAGATAGGGGAAATTTGCTTAACAGAATCGCCTATGGGGAGAATCCGTACAACATAAAAATGGGATTACTCCGTTTTCAATGCATTCCTATGGGAAATTTGTATAAAGGAAAATTTGCTTAACATAATTTCATTTGGAACGAATTAATTCCTTTATACAAGGTACCACTGTATATGTATATTCCTTTCCAATTTGCCGCTTTGCTTTCCAAGGAAGCCGCCACAGAAGTCTTTCTTTTTTTGCAAGCGGGGGAATAAAACCCATTAAATTTAATGAGACATGAAATCCATATAGGGCAGTGGGGGCAAACCTTCAGCACTCCAGATGTTTTTGGACCACAAATCCCAGAATTCCGAGTCTAGATGGCCAAGGACAAAGGACTGGGAGTTGCGATCCAAAACCTCTGGAATGCAGAAGTCTTTTTTGCAAGGGGGGGGGAATAAAACCAAGCAACCCTGGTGCGCCCTGAAGACCTCCAGTCTGTCCCCCATTTTTTGGGGGTGGAGGTTGATTCCTTGGCTGCCTTGGGCTGCTGCTGGTGTTGGCGGTGGCGGTAGAGGAGCAGCACTTGATACTCAAATCTGCCTTTAAAACGAAATTCCCGAGGCGGCTTCTCCTTTTTAATTGAAAATGTTTGATTTATTTATTTTTACCCCGCCTTCCTCCATAAAAGTGGCCCAAGGAGGCTCCCATCCTTCGTGACACGACAAGGCATGCCGGGAGTTGTAGTCCAGAACGGAGAACGCGCCGAGCGACGGGAGGCGCAGCCCACCCACCCAAAGCCTCTCTGGCGCGCGGCCCCCCGCCCCTCGAGAGGGGGGCGTGGCCTGAGGATGGGCGGGGAGGGTGGCCGGTGGTGGTGGGGAGCCGCGTCCCATTGGGCAGGGGTTCAGCCAATGGGGAGGGAGCGGGGTATCGCGGGCCAATGAGAAGTGGGAGGAGGGGTTTCCCGGGCAGCCAATCCGCGGCCGCGCGGGAGAAAGGCGCGGAAGCGGGCGGAAGGCGAGCCCGCGAGCGGACGGGATGGGCGGCGCGCGGGATCGCGAGATCCGCCGTGAGTGAGCAGGGGATCCGTCCCGGTGTGGGGGGTGTGGGGGGTGGTGGGAAGGGGACCCCCTCTCCGTCCCCACCCCCGGGAGAGTCACTTTCTGGGGCGAAGGAGGGTTTTTTTACTCCCTCCACTACAAATCCCAGAATCCACCGCCAGCCTGTGTCTTGTCGGTGGATTTTTGAGGTGTAGTCTTTAAAAAAAGAAAGAAAGAAAGAAAGAAAAAAAAGCCGCCGCTGCAGCCTTTTGGGACTCGCCCGGGGGCCGAGACGTTGGCGGGGGGGGTCTTCTCTGCTCAAAAGCCCCATTCGGAATCCTAGGACTACACCTCCCATCGTCCCCCGGTTCGGCGGTGGGGTGGGTGGGCGTCAAAGTTCTGGCCCATTTCCTTGACCGCCAGCTCCGGGCCCAGGAAAGAGGGCTCAGCCTTTTTTGGGGGGGGTGGGGGGTGGGGGGGGACCTGCCCTGGGCTCTTTTCTCCTTCCTCTGCTGCCCCATTCCAGGCGCACACGCGTGTCTCCCTTTCCCCACCCGCCCCGGATCTCTCCACGACACGTGTTGGTTGGGGAAGGCCCTCCAGGTCTCTGCTGCTGTCCCGCTGAAGGCGAGAACCGCCAAAGATATGAGGGGGGAGGGGGTTTTGACCCTCCAGCTCGGTTGTCGAAGCGATCGTCCAGGGAGGTGGTCCTTCTGCCGACCGAGGTTCAGACGACCAATGTGGGACTTTCTGTTATCTCTGGGCACAGAGAGAAGTTCATATTTGTCTTAGAGAACAGCCTTTGGCTACACGGGTCGTGTGCAAACCAGGCAGGTAGGTAGGCAGGCAGGCAGGTAGATAGATAGATAGGTAGGTAGATAGATAGATATGAAGATATGAAGATATGAAGGAATAAATAGATAGAAAGGAAGGAATAGATTAGATAGAAAGGAAGGAATAGATAGATAACATAGATAGATAGATAGATAGATAGATAGATAGATAGATAGATAGATAGATAGATAGATAGATAGATATGAAGATATGAAGATATGAAGGAAGGAATAGATAGATAGAAAGGAAGGAATAGATAGATAACATAGATAGATAGATAGATAGATAGATAGATAGATAGATAGATAGATAGATAGATATGAAGATATGAAGATATGAAGGAAGGAATAGATAGATAGAAAGGAAGGAATAGATAGATAGATAGTTAGATAGAAGATAGAAGATAGACAGACAGACATATCAGAGTTAAAACTAAAGATAGACAGACATCAGAGAAAGTCACAAGGCTCCTGGCACTGGAATGACTTGGATGGAACGGAAAGAAGCGGTAAGAGAGAGAAAGACAGGGAGAGCCTGGATCCACTAATAATAATAATATTATTGGATCCAAGACTGAACGGATAGAAGAAGAAGAAGAGCAAGGCTTCTCTGCATGGTCCTCAACCGGCCCTCCTGCTCTGTGTCCCAACACACACACACACACACACACACACACACACACACACACACACACACACACACACACACACACACACACACACACACACACACACACACACACACACACACACACACACACAGGGAAGTCCCTGAAGTGTTCCGTGAACTCATCCTGTGAGGCAAGCAGATTTGCTTCTTTGTTGTGACCCTTTGTGACTAAAAACACACCTTCACGGGCGAAGGAGACAAGTCACTTATTCGTCAATGAGCGACCACAGTATTATTATTATTATTATTTATTTAACTTTTGTTTTGATTGACTATACAATCAAGTGCATTTAGCATAGCTACCTCTTTGAGAACTGGATTCTTTTAAAAGAAGAAACACAGCATCAGTGTATTTGAAGTAAATAAAAAATAATACATTGATGCTGCAGTTCTGGCTAGGTAAAAGTTGGGAGTTGATTCCCTACTGTGCCTTGCCAAGCCAGCCTGCTTGGCCTTGGCCAAACTGCACAGACCTGGGATGCCCCCAGAATAAGAGAAGGGTGAGTTACTTCTGGCTACTCTCCACCTAGAAGACCCCGGACAAATCTGTCTTTCCCTGCTGGGTTGCCTTCCATCGACTGGCCTATGGCCTCTAAATCTGTGGTTCCCAAACTTGATGCTCCAGATTCTCTTGGGCTAGAGCTCACAGAAGCTGCTTTGGGTCCTTTCAGGGAGAAAAGCAGCATAGAAAACATTTTAAATAATTATAAAAAAATAGTCGGGATGATCAGTGGTTAGGGCACTCGGGACTTGTAGTCCCAGATCATCTGAGACCCAGGCTTGGGAGCCTCCATCCTGGCTGCTGACGAGACGGATCCTGTGCAACTGAGCCAGTCCCCCATTTTGTGGCTGCTGTATTTTGTGGTGTGCGTGTCTTGTGGGCTGCCAAGTCAGAATCGACTTACAGTGACCTTAACAGAGCACTCAAGGGATGTGAGATAACGATGCATCTGGTGGGGCCACTGTGAGATACAGGAAGCTGGACTAGATGGGCCCTTGGCCTGATCCAGCAGGGCTCTTCTTAGGTTCTATGTAAGGAGTGGTTTTGCTAATTTAATTCCTGAGCACTACTTCTGTGTTTCCGTATTTGAGCAGCAACATTCTCCTTTAAGCTCCAGTCTTAGAAGCCATCCCTCTGTCCATTGCACGCTGTTCAGCAACCTGAGCTTCTTGCAACAAATTTGTTTTACTCTTTTAAGATCCTGCTCCTGTTGTCTGCCAGCCAGTTCTGCTGCTATAGCTTTGAGAAATGTGGGGTTCCTAGGCAGTAGGAATCCTGTGATGGGGGTTCCTGCATGGCAGGGGTTTGGACTAGATGGCCCTTGAGGTCTCTTCCAACTCTAGGATTCTATGTGTTTCCGAATCCTGGGGAATGGGTGGATTCCAAGCCTGAGATTTCTCTCCCTCTTCTCCTGCAGAACTCCAGAAGGAGAAGGAGAAAGCACAACGGAGGGGGGACCTGAAGGAGGAAGCGGCCCTCTGCAACCAGCTGGGGGGGATCTTGGCTCAGCATGGTGAGTGTCCTCCAGGGTGAATCAAGGCCGAGGGCACTGCCTTCCCCACCCCGGGGGGGGGGGGGCTGCTTTCAATTGCTCCCCCTATGCTGTGATGTCTGTTTCTACGAGGAAAAGCATAGCCAAAGGCACTGCTATGTGGGGCTGCTTCTGAAGTTTTCAGAGGCAAAGAAAGCATTACATGAGGGGTGTCTAAACTTTTTGCAAGGAAGGCCAGATTTGGTGAGGTGAAAATGTGTGGGGGGCCGGCTATTCGGCCACATTTGGCCACTGAGCCAGACATTGTACAAGTCTCTATAACAGGCCTGCCCAAAGTCCGGCCCAGGGGCCAAAACCAGCCCGTCAGGCCATTCTGAGTGGCCCGTGGCTGGCTGGCCCGCCCCTCCCTCCCCCTCCTTCACCCCATGTTTTTTGGTTTTTTTAAAAAAATCTTCCGCCAACACTGACACTGCCAGGAGGCTTGAGGGGCTGGGCCGGCTGGCCGGCCAGTGAGCAGAAACTTGTGGGGCTGGGCACTCACGCGGGCCGCCACCACCGGCATCACTGTGAACCTTGTGAAGCTAGGCACACGTGCGCCCTCCCTCCCTTCCTTGTTCCCTGCCTTCCTTCCTGCGGGTGGGGTTGAAAGGGTCAGTGGGTGGGGCTTGCAGTGGGGTGGCAGGGTCGGGGAGCATCCGGCCCCTGACACATTCTCAGTCACCAAATCTGGCCCTCCTTACAAAAGGTTTGGGCACCCCTGCTCTATAACATGCAAGGAGGTAGGGAGGATGCTGCAGCAACGGACCTGGGGGCGGGTAGGCTGGGAAGGTGGCTGGGTGGTGGTGGATGGAGGCAGGGAGGGCAGGCAAAACATAAAACTACAAGCTGATGCCTCCATACACTATGGGGAAGGGCCAGCTGGCAAGGATGCATAACAGGCTGAGCCGGCAGGGAGAAGAGGCCACGGGCCACCTGAAATGTGTAAATGGGCCGCATTTGGCCCCCGGGCCTGACTTTGGACATGCCTGCATTACATCCTCCAGGTATCATATGGTGGGTTTCTTTTGCCGCAGGAGAGATGGTCTTAACCCTTATGTGAGACACTTTTCCTTGCTCAGAACAGCATCCTGTACCCAGGCTGCCTCCCCACCCCCCAGCGAGTTCTGTGGAACTCCTTGCTCCAGGAAGTGGTGATGGCACCTAGTCTGGATGCCTTCAAAAGGGTATTGGACAGATTCCTGGAGGAAAAGTCCATCCCAGGTTTACAAACTCTGTTTCTTTTGAGCCACTTGTAAAGGCATTTGCTCTTATAGCAACCCTGAAGAAAGGGCTGTAGCATTCGGGCTAACTTAATTCTTGAGAAACATTGCTAGATCTATCTATCTATCTATCTATCTATCTATCTATCTATCTATCTATCTATCTATCTATCTATCTATCTATCTATCTATCATATTTATATCCCACCCAACTGGTGTAAAAGGCCACCCTTGGCCCTACTCTTAGCAGGCTGCTGAATGTGTCTGCATTAAAGTGAGTGAGAAGGTTGCCCGTAGAACCGGGTTCTTCCACCCCTGCGGCATTAGGCCCTCTGTATCCTCAGAGGCCTGAAGCTGATTCCAATGCCCCCTCTCCCACTTCCCACCCCTGCCCGGACAGGGCGCTTCCAGGAAGCCCTGGAGGAGCACCGGCTGGAGCTGCGTCTCCTGGAGGGCGTTGAGGATGTCATTGGCTGTGCCGTCGCCCACCGGAAAATTGGGGAATGTCTGGCTGAGCTGGACAGTTATGAAGCTGCCCTCAAGGTAGGCAGGCCTGGCAAGGCGGGGGGGGGGTTGCCCCTCTTGTCCAGCCAGCAGAACTGTTCTTAGGCCAGGGGTGTTCAGCTTTTGTGTCGGTTGTCCCACCAAACACTCATGCCCAAGCACCTGGGCCTGAGTGTGGTACGAAAGCCAGCAGCCTACTTTTTCTAAGAGGAGAGCTTAGATGTTGACAGACTTTCTCCTATTGTGTCTGCCATTTACGGACAATTTACTTTGGCGTTCTTCAAACTAAGCTCAAACGGAGCTCCCTGTATAGCTGAAAGTTCTAAAGCAGCTGTGGAGTAGACACTTGAATGTTGCAGTAACCGCAAACCGCCAGCGTGGCAAAAGGGGGCAGATGGATGGCCTGAGGCAGACGGGACGGGACGGGCGTACCCCATGTGCAGGAGGACGGAGGGAGTGGGGGGGGTCCTTGTCATTATGAAAGCCTGGGATTCCGCCTAGATTGTTCCCGTCCTCCCTCCACCACTGTTTGAGAATGGTTGGAATGAATATGGGTAGCTTTGCAAATGAGTGACTGATAAATCACCAGAGAAGGACCCTTCATGCTGGAAAGAGGGTGGGAGGGCCACTTGAGGGCTCCCCCTGGACGTCTTCCAAAATACACGAAACTGGTGTTGTTAACTTTGACATCAGAAGGTCCTCTCTCTCCCCCTGCCTTGCCCTGCCCTGCCTTGCCTCACCAGCACCAGCGCTGCCACCTGGAGCTGGCCTCCTCCCTCGCCAACCACGTGGAGCAGCAGAGGGCCTGGGCCACCATCGGCAGGACTTACATGTTCATGGCCGAGAGCAGCCAGTCGGGGGGCGGCGAGGAGGCCCTGCAGGAAGCCGAGAAGGCCTTCATGAAGAGCCTGTCCATCCTGGAGGAAAAGCTGGAAGGTACAGCCTCTGCCTGAGGTTCGCCGGGAGGCTGGTGGCCTAAGGGGGTCCTTCCTGTATGGCGAGGGGGGGTCCAAGGCCTGCCACGTGGGGCAGGAGCCCTGGCATGAGCAGCCAGCCGCTCCTGTCTTTCTTCTGGGGTGGGGTGGGGGTGGGGGGGAGACCCCCCTCCCTTCCCCTCCCACTCTGTTAAGGCAAGGGGATTCAAGAGAGGGGCTCTTCCCAGGTGCTGGAGGGGTGGGCTGGCATTTGAGGGGGGGTGTCTGCTGGCAAGCAGCGCCCTGCTGGCTACCAAGGAGCTTCTCCCAGGGGAGGTGCCGCAGCGGGAGCTGAGCGAGATGAGGGCCCGCCTCTACCTGAACCTCGGCCTGGTCTACGACAGCCTGAAGAACCCAGCCAAGCACACATATTACATCAAGAAGAGCATCTACCTGTCCAGGTAAGGGCTGGCCTGGCGCTGCAGGTGGTTTTCCCACCAAAAGTTGAACACGGCCGCCTCCTGCTCCACCCCTCTCTACCCCCACCCCTTGGTGCCTGATATATTTGAGCTCAGAGCTTTATTTTGGATATTTTAATAACCTTTCCAGGCTGCATTTTAGAGCATATTAAAACTCGTCTTTAAGCTGTCTAGATGCTCTAAGCACATCCAGTCTCGCCTGATTTCATAAGCTAAGCAGGGTCGGCCCCGGTTAGTACTTGGATGGGAGACCTCCAGGGAATACCAGGTGCTGTAGGCGCCTGGAGTAGGAACTGGCAAGCCACTCCAGTATTCCTGCCAAGAAAACTCCATGGACACGGGGTCACGAAGAGTCGGTCACGACAGTAAGAACACAAAACAGACACACACACAAAATCTCTCTTGAGCATTTAAGAATATTTGAAAAGCAAAGTAAAGTGTCCTGCTTATGTCCTGCCTCTTAGTGCTTCAGAATCTCTCTGGATGGTTTTCGGGTTAATTATTCAGGCAACACGTTGCGTCACACACCCTGCTCAAATTTGTCCACCTCTGGAGCAGGAGCCAACCTTGATCCAGCTCCCTGGGCCCATGGGGGGAATTGAACTCAGGTCCTGAGCAGAGTCTTGAATACAGGACTGCAGTTGAACCACTGCGCCCAGAAGCTGCAGACGTACGCCACTTGCAGTCTTGCGCGTTTTACTTTCTTGAGATTACAAGGGGTGGGTTGGGGGGAATTGAAGATGCTTATAGCGGTGCTTCTAATACTCCACTTGCTTGAAGAGCTGTGTGTACAAAATCTCTGGGTTTCCTTGGCAGTAGTTGGAACAGTCCTGCATCTTCCAAACCCCAAGCCAGCATGGGAGTTGTAGTCCCCACCCCAAAAAGGGAACTGTTCCAAAATTTACTCCTATGCATGCGTGGTGTTGTCGGCTTCTGTGGATTCGGGGAGAGTGGCTTACGAGCTCCCTTTTCCTGCATGAGTTGGTGATTTACTGCTCCATCTGGCCCGGAGGCCGCTCTGAGCAGGTTACAAAGCTTAAATATAAATAATGCAATAAACAGTACACATAATGGACATAATAAAAACTGCAGTTAATAAGTGATTAACAGCAATAACAAATCAAAAGAACAGAGGTGGAGGAAAAACAATCTCCACTCTTTAATCCTTGGTGTGTAGGGGCTCCTTAGGGCTGTTGTCCAGCTCTCTGCACATGCCCAGAGATGCGGTGGAGCCCGCTGTTGTAGGCGGGAGAGGAGCTGAGAAGAAACACGTCCTTTGGAAGTGAAGCCCTGTGATCATATATGCTGACTTCCAGGTGTGTGTGTGTGTGCGTGTGCGTCTGTGTGTGTGTGTGTGTGTCTTAATGGCGAAAGGAGGGGATCCCCTTTATGGAGGAGTGGTAAGGTTGTTGTCCCACCCCCCAATTTCATTGAGCTGAGGGCCCTTGGCTTCCACTTGTTTGTGGTGTTAATGTTGGAAGACGATTCCTTTTGGAACTCATCTGCTCCTCAGGGGAGGTCCACGTTTTCAGGGAAGGAATTTTGGTGGGGGGTCGTTCCAAGAGGAGGAGGGTTGTGTGTCCAAACTGCAGAAGTCAGAAGGAGGTGCCGGGTGGTGGGGAAGAGGCAGTTCTGTGCTCATTAAAAGAAAAGGGGGGGGGATCAAGGAAATGTTTTGTGTTTCCCTGTAAATCATTTTTAATAATTTTATTTATTTATAAAATAACAGATAAAACAAGCAAAATGACATAAGGATAGAAAATAACAAAAATATAACAGACATAGACCCAGTGCAACCCACCCCCCTCGGGACTTGAAGAAGATTACGAGATTTACAGTTTCCCTGTAAACCAGATAGGCAGGAGAGCTCTGTCCATGCTTCCCCTGAGTTGGAAGTGTCTCTAGTCCGTGAAGGGCAGGGCAGGAGCCATGCCGGGCCTGATCCTGGGGGAGCCCTCCGGCCTGGGCTGTATTTCGGAGACCTGTTGGAATGAAACCGAAGGAGCTGCTCTGTCTCCAGGTTCTTCCCACCAGGATTCTCAGTGCACCAGCAGCAAGCAAGAGCTTTGGAAGGGGGGGGTTGCAGTGTCCCTGTTGCGCTTCTGCTCCCCCCCCACCTGATGTCCTGTCCTTGAGTCGGCAGCAGGTTGGGACAGAGCAGGGGATCTGTGGGTGTCCTGGGTCACCCTCTTCTCTGCAGCCCCCCCCCCCCAGCCTGAGACAGCTGTGTTGGTGGCAGAGTTGACGACAGCATCTCTTCGGCTTGAGGGCTGGGGGGCTTTAATGTTTATGCTGACAAATCGTGCCATTAGGAGCGGGTCAGGACCCCAGGCTTCCCAGAGCGGCCCTGTGAGGAAAGAAAGGTGGGATATTCAACTAATGAAATCACCGGAGTAGTGCAGTGTCACTAATGGGTCCAGTATATATACTGGACAAAAACTGAATGACAATAATTGACAAAAATAGGGATGGGGTTTTCGTTTTGGAACCAGTCGGTTATGAAACGAATCACACAAACCCAGGTGGTCTCCGTCTCGCGCAGGGTTAAAATCCAACGAGGATGCATGCTGTGACATCATCCGTGCTAGATCTGTGATGCTGGCCAATCAGGAGCTGTGCAGGCACAGGCATCATCTCGCCTCCCTCTCTGATTGGCTAGCAGCACGAAGCAAGGAAAGATGATCACATCGTGCTTCCTCGTTGGATTTTAACCCTGCGCGAGACAGAGGAAGGTAAAGCAGTTGGATCTGCGTGTATCAGCCGGTTCCGAGGACCACCTGGGCTCACATGGTCCATTTCGTAACCTACTGGTTCCGGAACGAAATGCCCATCCCTAGAAATAAATAGATTATATAAGCTTCTTGGCTTGATTAACCTGTTTTTCCACAGGTTTGGCTTCAGATTGAGTTGAGTTCGGAAGGGGACTGGTGAGAAAGCCTTGGCTGATGGGTCAGGCGGTTGTCCACAGGGCTGACGGGGCGGGTTCTCCTCTTTTCACCCTCCTCCCCCAATTTCCAGCCAGTCACAGCTGCACGAAGACCTCTACCGGGCCTACTTCAACTTGGGCACCATCCACCTGCGGGAAGGGGAGCATTCAAAGGCCATGCGCTGCCTGGAGCGAGCGCGGGAGTGCGCCTGCAAGATGAAAGAGAAGCACATGGAGAGCGAGTGCTGTGCAGGCATCGCCCAGGTGAGGGCAGGCTGGCTGGATGGCTGCTTTTGCAAAGATTGGCTGTGTATGCACAGAGGCACACATGCACCCCCTGTGTGTGTGTGTGTGTGTGTGTGTGTGTGTGTGTGTGTGTGTGGTTTCTGCACTCCTTTGGCCCAGCCGAGGGAGCCGGATGCCACAATGGGGCTGGATGGTGCCTTGGTCACTCTTGGGGTACTTCCTTTTCCCTTCTCCTTAATCCCTGTGTGAATATTTTTAACACACTGACTGAGTTGTGTCAAAAGCAAAGCAAAAGCAAAAGCAAAGTGTTCTGCTTATATACCGCCCCAAACCACTACAAGTAGTCTCTGGGCGGTTTGCAATTTTAATTACAGTAATGCAGGCTATACATTGCCCCCCCCAGCAAGCTGGGTACTCATTTTACCGACCTCGGGAGGATGGAAGGCTGGGTGAACCTTGAGCCTGCCACCTGGGATTGAACCCCAGGTCGTGAGCACAGATTTACCTGCAGGACAGGCATTTAACCACTGCGCCACGAGGCTCCTGCAAGGGTGTGGAGGACCCTTTGAGGCTGTTCCTGGGTTTTGGACTCCCAGGATTTCAAGACAAGCACTTCCACAGCAGCACAAAGGTGTCCTGCACAGACCCCCCCCCCTTTCAGCGATGGAAAAATGTTTTTGGGCGGGTGTCAGGAATCCCAGAAGGGAAGCCGCCTGGCAGAACGGGCGGCAGAGGCAAGGACGGGGCTGAGCTCTCTTCTCCGTTCAACCCCGGTTGGGAAATTCTCAACGAGGACCAGCTGGACCCCTTTTAACCTTCAGGGATGTCTGTGAGGGGAAAGGAGTCAGTGGCACCCTGCCTCCTCTGAGTTCATGTGCCCAGCCCAACGGCCTCTGAGTGTTTCGGGCTGCCGCGCCCTCCCGACTAAGAAGGGCAGTGGCGAGGGATCTTGTGGAGATGAAGTCCAGAAATTCAGAGGAGAGGCCCCAGGGTGGGGGAGGAGGGTCTGTAGTGCTCTGCTGATAATTGTAGGAGCGGAAAAATGCTTAAGAGAAATCTCAAGGCGGAACAATTTAGCTTTCAAAATGTTCAGCTCTTGCATCTCATGGCTCTTGGGAGGAAGCAGCAGCCTGGTCTCTAACAGAACCACGGTGGGATTTCAGAGACCTCTTAATTGTCCTCTAATGAGGAGTCTCCCCATTACAGGGGGAAATATGAACCCCTTGCAGCTTCTTGGGGCTCCCTCTGGCCTCTTTATCCCCCCCCCCGCAGGTGCTGCTCAGCCTGGGGGACTTTGTGGCGGCCAAGCGGGCCCTCCGGAAGGCCTACTTGCTGGGATCCCAGCAGCCTCAGCAGCGGGAGAGCGTCTGCAGCAGCCTGCGCTACGGTGAGAACGAGAGGGGCCTTGCCAGTTGCTCGCCTGCCCGGCGCAGAAGGCGCGCCGTGCTGTTGTGTGCTCACTGGGGCGCTTTCTCCCTGGCAGCCACAAAAGTGAGCCGGCTGCATCAGGCCCTGGAAGAAGCGGAGGCGGCCGGCAACCGGGAAGCAGCCCTGGGCCTGTGTGAGCAGCTGGGAGACCTTTTCTCCAAGGCGGGCGATTACCAGCGTGCTGCGGAGGCCTACGCAAAGCAGGTGAGGCCAGGTTGCTGCTCGGGAAGGTCTGCAGAGCGGAAGAGGGTTGCCTCGGGACAGGTGGAGGGTGATTCAAGAGCTGGCGGGAGCTGGCCTGAGATCTGAGGCATCGTGGAGGTGCTTGCCCTTTGGCAACGGACAGAGACCCGGCCAAGGACTGAGCAGGGCTGTTGCTTTATCCCGAGGGAGACCACTGGCCTTGTTTTCTCCCCCCGTGTCTTACGCTGTGGCCTGTTTTTGGCCTCTCCCTCCTCGGAGTGGCAGAAGGTGGGCTGTTCCCAGGGTTGTTGTGCTCTTTAAGGCCCTTGCGTCGAGGCAAAGAGGGGAAGGTGGGCATCCCTGTGGGGTGAGAGGATCTGCTTGCGAGGACCCGATGCCTTTGTCCGCTCAAGGGCGGCCCAGGAGGCAGGGCCTCTGAACAGCCTCAGGGAGAGGCCTTTGACTCGCTCGGCAAAGGAAACAAAGCCAGTGCCAAGACCAAGGCGCCTGACTGCCCAGAGGAGGCTTGGAGCCAAACGGGCGGCACAGAAACCCAAGACAGGAGTCCTCTAGAGACACTTAACTGTCCACCCTAGGAGGCGGGAGAGCAGGGCTTTTCCAAAGGGCTGAAAGGACGGATGCAGAAGCCTGAGAAAATTGGAGGCAGGGGAAACTTAAAAGAAGGTTGGAAGGGAAGTTGGGTTGGACACAGCAAGGCCAGGGGTGAGAGGGAGGCGAGGGGATGGTGGGATTGGCAGAGGGCAGCGGGAGAGGTCAGGTGGGCCAGGGGTGGGCCGGCCGGCCTTGCCACACACAACCTTGCGGGATGGTCTCGTTTCAGCTGCGCCACGCCCGGGCCCTGGAGCGTTCTGCCCAGGAGCTGGCCGTCATCCATGTCTCTTTAGCGGCCACCTTTGGGGACCTGAAGGACTACGCCCGGGCTGTGCAGCACTATGAAGAAGAGCTGGCACTTCGCAAGGGGAACCCCCTGGAGGTAAGGAGGGCCCCGAGCATCCTAGTCAGGGAGGCGGGCAGTGCCAGGTGCCCACTCGGGACCCCTGGATGCTGAGCCCCCAGTTGAGCCGGCAGATCAGAGCTTGGCCATGTTGCTTTTTCAGGCGACAGCCTTCCTTCTCCCTCTGGGAGTTGGCATTTGAACAAAGCAAAAGGCCTCCCCCCCCCGGGTCAGGCAGGGGGTGACGGTGGGGGTTCCGGGCAATGACGTGGTCTTTGCTTCTCCCTTCCCTGCTCAGGAGGGGAGGACGTGGCTCAGCATCGCCCTGGCCAAGGAGGAGGCCAAGGCGAGCTACGCAGAGGTGGAGCCCTGTTTCCGAAAGGCCCTGGATTGCGCGGACGGGGCCGGCCACCCCAAGCTGCAGGTGAGCATCCAGGTGGGACGGCTGGACACACAGGGGGGTGGGGAGTGCTCTCCCCCCTTGGATTGGAGGAGGAAGAAGAGATGGCCAGAGGCAGAAAGGATGCGCTCTCCCTCAGGGCTCTGCCTCCCTGCCAGCCCAGACCTTGGGAACATGATGACAAATGACCCCTCTTTGTTCTGTCCCATGCTGTTGCGCTGAGTGCATTATTGGCTTCAAAGCATTATTTTGCACATTTTTGCTTAAATGATACAAAATCCTTCTTTGCTCGTCAAGAGCTCCGCCAGACCAGGGCTTGCAGGTACAATGGTAGCGTGCTTAGTCGACTTGAGGGCCAAGAGTCAAGAGCAGGGTTCTCAGGGTGTAGAGCTTGTGGGGGGGAACTTCATCCCCCCCCTGAGGTTTTGGAGCAGTTCCCTCCAGCCTTGATCCCTGGCTATACAGGCTTGGGATTCTGGGAGTTGTGGTCCAAAACATCTGGAGGGCTGTATGACCTCCCCTTGGCAGAAGCATGCCAGTAGCCAGAGTGGTGCTGTGGATAGAGAAGTGGGCTAGGAATCAGAGGAGTCCCGGGTTCAAATCCCCGCTCGGCTGCGAAGACTCACTGGGGTGGTTGCGTAAAAACGCTCCTTGAACGTCTCATTAAAGTCCCATGTGGGTTGATTTAAGTTTGTTCCAATTGGGCAAGGCCTAAAGCAGTCCTCTTAACGACCTCGTTTTTTAACCATTGCCTCCCTGTTGGTCAGCGTCAGATCCTGCAGCACCTCCTCGCCTGCCAGCAGAGACGTGGATGCCTGGGAGCAGCGGGCACGCTTGCCAGGCTCCAGGACCTCTGCCGTGCGCAAGGCTGGCCCTCCGATGTGGAAGTCAGCGAGGAAGAGGAGGAGGAGGAAGAGGCACAGAATAGCGAGCCCTTGGATGTGAGTGACCTGGAGCTCTCGGAGAGCGGTGAGTGTATGAACGTGTCGGAACCAATGTCTCCCAACAACAACCTGGATCTAGGGGTGCAGGGGGCGCTGATCAGAGATGCAGAAGACCCAAAATGGGGTGGGGGAGCTCATACCCTGGAAGACAGAGACAAAATTCAAAAGGATCTAGATTGGCTTCAAGACTGGGCTGAAAACAACAGAATGGAATTGAACAGGGATTAATGCAAAGTTCTAGACCAGAGACCTAAGCACACTGTTACAAAAATGGGGGACATTTGGTTTTGTAATTCCACGAGTGAGAAGGAACTTGGAAGTGTTGTACGCTACAAGCTGAATATAGTAATACCCCGCAAGATGAAAATTAATTTGTCCTGCGGGTCGCTTCATCTTATGAAAGTTTCATATTGCGAAGTGCGGTTTCCCATAGGAATGAACAGGAAACCGATTAATCCGTTCCAGAAATTCCCCCCAAAAGGTCAAAAAAAGCCTTTGTTTTTGTTCAGACCTCTTTACAAAGTTCACTTTAAAGGCAAGCAGATCCGGAACACACCCTCCCCCGTAGTGCAAAAGGAAGCACCAAGATTGTGTGTCTGCAGTTTGCAGTTACTCACCAAAAGTACAATCAAAAACAATTCAAAAGCAAACAAGCAAGCACTCAACAAGAAGCCCCAGCCCGTTCCTGCCTGCACAGCTATCCAAAACAATTCAAAATCAAAAAAGAAAACAAGGAAACCTCCGCTCCCTACCTTTCCAAGTTCTAAATGTCCAAAAACTGCTGCAAAAAAAAAAAAAAAAAAGAGTCCAGAATGGCTCCAAAACTTGATGGAAAAACTCCCACCACTTCACAAACTACAGGAGTGCAGTGGCCCCTGGGTACACTTGTTTCATAACATGGAATGAATTTTCATCTTGTGAAGCATTCCACAGGAAATTTTTGTTATGGGAAGTAACCCCGTTCCCGGGCATTTTTTTACCTTGCAATTTTTTCGTCTTCTGGGGCATTCATTTTAAGAGGTATTCCTGTACTACATTGCAGACGGCTAGGGTGGTACGCAAAGGAACCAGATACCTTGAGAGATGGTGGGTGCTCCAACACGGGCAGCATTCACGAGGAACATGGAGCCCCCCCCGCACACACCTGTCCAGTCTCCTTTGATTTGGGTTCCTGCCTGGAGCCAAAGGGGGTTGGACTGGATGGCCTCTGAGACCCCTTCCAATTCCATGATTCTGTCAGCCTATGAACTGGAAGCGCAAGTGACACCTGGTGCCGCCTTTGGCTGATGGGGCGAACACAAGATGATTGGCCCTGGCACGTCACCTGCAATACTTCCCACGCTCTACCTCCGGAATTGTACAGATTTTATGTTATACAAAACATTTGTTATACGAGGGTCCACTGTATAAACATTCATATCCACATACGCTGTGCATTCTGTTTGGCATCCATCCATCCATCTCTCCCCCTCTTTATCATCCCTAAGAACATAAGAACATAAGAAGAGCCATGCTGGATCAGGCCAAAGGCCCATCTAGTCCAGCTTCCTGTATCTCACAGCGGCCCCACCAGATGCGTTTGGGAGCGCATGAGACTAGATATCTGTCTCCTGATCCCACTCCCTTGCATCTGGCCCTTGAAGTACCCTGGTTTTAAGCCTGGCGATTACACAGCTCCATTGTGGTTTGTAACCTGTGATGGACTTTTCCTCTAGGAATCTGTCCAATCCCCTTTTGAAGGCATCCAGGCCAGATGCCATCACCACATCCTGTGGCAGGGAGTTCCATAGACTTACAACGCGCTGGGTGAAAAAATATTTTCTTTTGTCAGTTCTTACTCTCCCAGCACTCAATTTGAGTGTATGTCCCCTAGTTCTGGTATTTTGAGAGAGGGAGAAGAGCTTCCCTCTATCCACTTTACTCATACCCTGCATATTTTGTATGTATCCCTCCCTCCATCTCTTCCCCCTCCTTTATCACCCACCCAGCCACCCACCCATCCATCCTCCTTTCTGCCGCCCTCCCTCAGCACCACCTCCCCTAAAAAGCAGCTCGAGAACAGGATGCGGCCAGGTGTTGGGGGAAAAGAGTGGAAGGGAAGGGCACCTGCAAAAAGCACCTGCCCTGGCTCCTTCCCTCCTGGCACTGCAGGGCGCTTGGGCAGCAGGCCGTGCCTTGGAGGGCTGGGAGATCTCGGCCTGCCCTGGGGGTGTCTGTGGGCCACGCTGGAGGGAAGGGAAGGGAAGGGAAGGGCAGAGGCCCACCTGCAAAAGGGCCCTCACCAAGTCCAGCTCTCTTGCAGAGGGGGAGGATGACCTGGAGGGCTACAACAAAACCGTGCCGGGCCAGCGCAGGACCAACAAGGTAGGGTGGGCCCCGAGGCCAGCAAGCTCTTTCGGGCCAGGGACACCTGCCTGGCCTTTGCGGGCGGAGGTGGGTAGGGCACTGCTGCTGCCGCCACCCAAGCCAGTGACCTCCTGTTTGCCCAGAGGTGCCGGTCTTTGGTGCTGAGACGTGCTTGCATTCTGGAGCCTGGTTTTTTTGGGGGGCAGTGGCACCCCTGTGCCACTGTTCACCCGGGGAGCCCAGGGACAGCTGGAAAGCTGGCATTTTAAGGCAGCCAGGGTGGGCTGTGATGGGGGCCTCCCGCTCATCGCCGATCATCCCCCAGCACCGGTGAGGACTCAGCGACATCTGACGCCGGGGTCCACAGCAGCATGCAAGATCATTCAGTGGCAGGCTTGCACAGCGAAGACCCTGGTCTTGTTCCATACCATTTTTTTGAGGGGGGGGTGAACAGACCCCGAGGAGCTAAAGAAGGAGCAGCCCCTTCCTGGAGACCCTGCTGACACTGGCCGGGGGGAGGGAGAGAAGAAGGTCAGGGTAAACAGGGAACCAGCCTGGGTGTCTGCAGAGGCATGGAGGGGCCAGTCCCGACGCCCGGGGGACACACTCGGATGCCTGCCCCAGAAGGAAGCGAGCGTCTTTCCTGGAGGGGAAGAGGCTGCCGTGGTGGGACCCTGGAGCTGCCCACAGCAGGCTGGAGGGGCGAGCACAGTCCAGCTCAGCCAAGCGTGAGGCCCTCCCTGGTGCCTCTGACCCCAGGGTCGTAGGGGCCGAAGGGGCAGGCCTCTTCCTTGGGTGGCCTCCCTCTGCCCAGCCTGTGTGGGAACCTTGAGTGGGAGGTGCTGGAAGAGGAAGCTGGGTGTGGGAGGCAGGATGGGTGGCGGCAGGGCTGGGCCTGGGCCTTCTGCCTGTGTGCCCCCCCCCCGCCTTAAGGCTGTGGTCAGCTGTTGGCTTCTGGCCGGGGGGGTGGGTGGGCAAAGGGGTGGGGGTGGGGCGTCTTTCCCTGACCACCGTCCCTGCTCCTCCCCAGTGGAACCAGCGGAACGACAAGGGGGAGACCCTGCTGCATCGCGCCTGCATCGACGGGAACCTTCGCCGCGTCCAGTTCTTTGTGGAGAAGGTGCGCCCAGGCCGGTCCGGGCCTTGGAAGGGGGGGCAGAGGAGGGGGGAGGAGTCCAGGGCCTGTAGCCACCAAATGGGGAGGGGGTCGCCTTTCCCTCTAGAAAAGGATAAAGGTAAAGATAAAAAGATGACATTTTGGAAAGGGCACAACGGCCCACGTTGCCTCCTGGGCTTGTTTGTTTGTTTTTCTGTCTCTGCCTTGAAGGAAGAGGGAAACGGGCTTACCTTCTGCAGGATCTGTCCTCTCCACATCCCCTTCCACGTGGGAGAGGGGAGCAGAGAGAAGAGAGGGTGATCGGGGGGAGAAAAGTTGTGTCCCAGCCTCAGAGTCTTCTGGGACTCCCTGACACATGTCTCTTTTGCGTCTTTCTCTCAGGGGCACCCTCTGAACCCCCGGGATTATTGTGGCTGGACCCCCCTGCATGAGGCTTGCAACCACGGGCATCTCGGTGAGTGGTGGTCTTCTGCTAAGAAGTACTGTTTATTTTGAGTGGGGTGGGTGGGTGGGGGAGACACCTGCAGGCACTTTTTTTGGGGGGCAATGGAACCTAACCATTTCAAGGCTGTGTGACCACGAAGGGCAACCCTTTGCACTCTCCCCGCAGAGGTGGTGCGCTTCCTCTTGGACCACGGGGCTGCCATTGACGACCCCGGGGGGCCTGGCTGTGAGGGCATCACCCCCCTGCACGACGCCCTCAACTGTGGCCATTTTGACGTGGCAGAACTCCTGGTCCACCGGGGGGCATCGGTCCTCCTCTGTAATGCCCAGGTGAGGCGCCGGTTGGGCTGGAGCCCGGGGTATCCGCGGGACTTGGAGGGAGGGATGCGACCTGTGGGGGTGGGGGGAGGAGAGACACCTGGGCCCCCATGGCTCCCAGGAGTGGGGGGTTGAATGGGGTTGTCTCCCAGGCTGAGAGGGGAGGGGAGGGGGTCCCAAGCTGCTGCTTCTCAGTCCCTGACTTGGAGGGAAAGACCATCCCTGCCCAGCCGCCGCCTCCTGCTGTCCTCCTTACCTTGCCTCCTGGGAGCCTGCAGGTGTAGGAGATGGCAGCGGCCTCAGGGAGCCCCAGGCAGGACAGGCGGATCCGTCTCCCCCCTGCCCCCCTTGAGCCCCTTCCCTTTGGGGAAGCACTCGCTGGCCATTCTGAAGAAGGTTGCTTTTCTGGTACAGCTGAGATCTCCGACCGTCTCCTTTGGTGGGTCTTTGCCATTTTGCCCCAAACCTGGCAGGGTGGCCATTCCTTCTTGAATGATTTATACACCCATCCCTGCCCCTGCTGGGTGTGGCTTGCTGACACTGGCTCTGGGCAGGGCAAGTTCCCTTGGGACTTGCGGGTTTGTTCCGGGCTTCCCTGCCCTTGGCGTGGGAGGGCCCCAAGTGCCCCCCGCCCCCAGCAGAGACGGTGGCCAGGGTGGCTTCTGTTCCTGGCGTGCCAAACCCTTCTCCCCCCTCCCCCCGGGGCCCGCCCTGATCCTCTCTCTGCCCATTGGCCGGTATGTTTAGGGACGGACTCCTCTCGGCACGCTGCAGGCGTGGGTGCAACTGTATGGCAAGGATCTGGACCGGGAGACGAGGGACCGCTGCAAGGCGATGGAGGGTCTGCTCCAGAAGGCCATGGCGGGCCGAGGTGAGGCTCAGGGAGGCTGATCGGCTCTGGGGGTTGGGGGTGGGGTGGGGGTGGAGGGTGCTGGTCCCGGCAATACTTGGCCAGAAGCAGGCGGGCTGGAATCCGACTCTACCCTGTCCGTCTCTCCTTTCCCTCGGAGGGTCTCCGTGAACCGGTGACAACGAATTTGGTGCAGGACAGGAGAGCTCCCCAAGGCTTTGCCCACTTTTTCTTAAACAAAAACCCACGGCTCAGAAGCTTGTGGGAACGAGGACAAGAGTGCCGGTGCTCAAGGCTGTCTCTGCACCCCTCCTGCTGCCCCCAAGGGGCTGGTGGCGCAGGAGGAAGCATACATAAGAACAAAAGAAGAGCCCTCATGCTGGATCAGGCCAAAAGCCCATCTAGTCCAACTTCCTGTATCTCTCAGTGGCCCCACCAGATGTGTTTGGGAGCGCATGAGACTAGATATCTGTCTCCTGATACCACTCTCCTTCCGTTCTGGCCCGCCCCCGCAGGCTTATGGACCCCCAGCGGTTCAGTGAGCTCTTCGGGGGCCTTCCTGGTGGTACGACTGGCGCTCCGGCTGAGGTAATGGCTAATCTTTGGCATGATACAGCTGCCAACACCATCGACCGGATCGCCCCCAAGCGCCTTCTCCGTTGCCGAGCCCGGCCCTCCCCATGGTTCACGGGGGAGCTTAGGGCAATGAAGCAGGTTAGGAGAAGGCTAGAGCGCAGCTGGAGAAAAACCCGGACGGCGTTAAGTAAGGCTGCTGTTGATGCCCAGACTAGTCGCTATACCAACGCGATCAGGGAGGCTCGAACATCCTTTAACTCCCTGAGAATTGCTGAGGCCTCGAACCGTCAGGCGGAGCTCTTCCGGGTGGTTCGAGACCTCAACAATCCTAGTCTGGCTAGGCCTCCTCCTACTGAGTTCAGTAGCGAGCAGTTTGCAGCCTTTTTTCGAACTAAAATAGAGGCCATCCGTGCCGGCTTTGACCCCGGTTGCAGTCGTCCTGCCCCGCCATCCCCAGTCGCTGGTCCGCCTTCGTTGCCTCGGTTGGATGCGCTTGGGCCTGTTTCCGCTGTCGAGGCCTCCAAGGCCATGGCGCATTGCCGGCCTGCCTCCACTCCTTTCGACCCTTGCCCTGCCTGGCTAATTAGAGCTGCCAGAGGGACCATGGCCGAATGGGCTTCTGCCATCGCCACCGCCTCGTTCAGCGAGGGGGTTTTTCCCCCTCGTCTGAAGGAGACGGTGGTGAAGCCCATTCTGAAAAAACCTGGCCTGGCGGTGGATGACTTAACAAACTATCGTCCCATCGCCAATGTCCCGTTTATGGGCAAGGTGATCGAGAGGGTGGCGGCGGTCCGGCTGCAGTCATACCTGGAGGATCGGCAGTGCCTCGATCCTTGCCAGTCCGGGTTCAGGCCTCGTCGGGGTACCGAAACAGCTTTGGTCGCCCTGCAAGATGACCTCCGGGCGGCCGACAGGGGTTGCTCTACCCTGTTGGTCCTCCTGGATCTGTCAGCGGCCTTTGATACCGTCGACCACGGTATCCTACTGACCGGCTCTCTGAGGTTGGAATCGGAGGCAGCAGTTGGCTCCGTTCCTTCCTGGAGGGCCGGCCCCAGTATGTTCAGCATGGGGGGGAGTTATCGGCCCCTTGGATTCTCCCTTGTGGGGTTCCACAGGGGTCATCTCTGTCCCCCATGCTGTTTAACATCTATGTAAGGCCGTTGGCGGGGGTCATCAGGAGTTTTGGAGTCTGCTGTCATCAGTACGCTGATGACACGCAGCTCTATCTCTCCTTTAACACCTCTGCTGTGGAAGCTGTGGAAGTTCTCGACGGGTGCCTGGAGGCCGTCCTGGCTTGGACCGGGGCGAACAGGCTTAAGCTCAACCCCGAGAAGACGGAGGTTATGTTCTTTGGGAGCTCGCCGTCTGGGTTCGGTGGTCCTTTTCCTCGTCTGGGGGATCCCCTCCAGTTCGGGAAAGGGTGCGGAATCTGGGTGTGCTCCTGGACCCGGCGCTTACCTTGGAGTCCCAGGTGGCATCGGTGACCAGGTCCGCCTATTATCATCTCCGTCGGATCGCCCAGATCCGCCTGTACCTGGACGCGAACTCTCTGAGAACAGTGGTCCAAGCGCTGGTGATCTCGAGGCTGGACTACTGTAACGCTCTCTACATGGGGTTGCCCTTGAATCTTCTCCGGCGCCTGCAGCGGGTCCAGAATGCGGCGGCCAGGCTGGTGGGGGGTGTGCGTCGCCACGAGCACATCACACCAGTCCTGGCCCGCCTGCATGCCCGTTGCAGCCCGGATTAGATTCAAGGTCCTGGTTTTAGTTTATAAAACCCTCCATGGCTTGGGACCGGACTACCTGGCAGAGCGTATCGCTCAGCGATCCACCTCGGCCCGGCCGGCCCGGCAGGCGCGAGCGCACTTGCTTCGGGGTCGCCACCCTCGAGAGGCCCGTAAAATGAGTACTCGAAATCGGGCTTTCTCGGTGGCGGCCCCTAGCCTTTGGAACTCCATCCCTCCTGAAGTGTGCTCTGCAGAGTCCCTGCTGGCCTTCCGGAAGGCATTAAAAACCCATCTGTTCCGGGAGGCCTTTGGCGATCGTTATTAATCTCTCTCTCTCTTTTTTTTTTTCCCGCCATCGTATTGCGTATTACCTATAATGTTAGGTTTTAATGATTTGTTGAGGTGCCTCTAGGTTTTATTTTGTGTGTTATGCTGTTTTGTCTGTCTTTAATGCATATTGTTTTTGCTCTGTTCTGTAATACTTGTAGTCCATTGTTGTAAGCCGCTTAGAGTTCAAATTGAAGATAAGCGGGATATAAATATAATAAATAAATAAATAAATAAATCTGGCCCTTGAAGTACCCCGGTTTTAAGCCTGGAGATGACACATCTCCATCATGGTTTGTAACCTGGAATGGACGTTTCCTCCAGGAATCTGTCCAATCCCCTTTTGAAGGCATCCAGGCCAGATGCCATCCCCACCTCCTGTGGCAGGGAGTTCCACAGACAAGCGGCTTCAAGCAGTGCCAGGAGATAGAAAAAGAGGAAGAGAGCCCACAGGGAAGTACTGGCATTGCCAGTTTGGCAGCCATGGGCTCATCATTGGCCTTCCTGTCGGCTCTGTCCTGCCCCAAAGTCACTGCTCTTGGGAATGAATTGTCCTTGGGGGTTTTCCCCTCCAGGCGCTGGGCTGGCGGCTTCCCGAGAGAACCCAGACAGTGAACTCTTTGATGCAGAACTTTCGGGGACCCTGATTTGCAGCTCTCCAGCCTCCGTCGGGAGGTCCCCCAGTCCCTGTTGGGACCCGGAAGAAGAAGGGGGCGACATGACCCCGCTGAGGCCGGTCAAGAAGAGACCCCGGCTTGTCGGCCAGAGGGAGGACAGGATGCGGTCCCTGGATGCGGCTGAGCCAGAGGGCTCCAGGACGTCTGCCCCCGCTGAGTACCAGGCGGCCATCCGGGGGTTGGGCAGCACCGCCCACTCCCGCCCCCTGCCCATCCCGGAGCAGGCCAGGCCCCCCGGCAAGCCCGCCCTGATCCCCCAGGAGGAGTACGTGGGGGACGACTGGTTGGAAGACGACTTGGCCCCCAACGCCTCCCGCAAGCGAAGCCGGCGCAGCCCCGCCGAGGAGTCGGGCTCCGAGTCTGAGGGGAGCCCGGAGCCACGGGGCCACGGCGGTGGACTCCCCTGCCCGTCCCCGGGGGCCACCAGGATGAGGCGGCGGAGGGCCAGGCAGAGCCGCCTCACCCAGATGGTGGACAGAACCCCCCTGGGCCGGATCCGGGGGGCAAGTGTGGTGGAGGCCCCGGAAGCGATGGCCGATCCCCACGACCTGTGTGGCGCAAGTGGCGGCAGCCGTGGCAGTGGGGCAGCTGTGAATGGAGAAAGCCCACCTCCTGGGCTTGGGCAGGTAAGGTCGCCGCGTGCCGGCTCACCTGTGGACCTGTTTCTGGCCTTTGGCTCGGTGGTCTTTATGGAAACGGAACAATAAGGGTCCTGGTCAGCAGCGGACCTCTTGGCCAGCCTCCCTCCCTTCTCCTCGGCCAGGGGGTGAAAGGGGCAACGCTCTTCCATCCCACATGGAAGGAGGGAAGGGGGCTTCATGGAGCCCTTGTGGCCCTGAGGTTAAACCGCAGTCCTGCAGCCAAAACTCTTCTCATGACCCAGGTTTTTATCCTAGGAAGCTGGGTGGAGGTTCGCTCACCTGTCCATCCTTCTGAGGTTGCTAAAATTACTGAGTTTGCTGGGGTGTGCGCGCATGTGTGGAATGTGCAACCTGCATAATTAAATTGTAAATGGCCCAAGAGAGTTTTGCACTGACCTACGGAGAAGGGGGGGGTCAACCTCTGCCCAGGTTATACGGCAATAAATCAACTCTCAGCTAATCGTTAAAGCAGAAACCCGGAGATTTATAACCCCTTCCCAAAATTAGTGTGAGTCCTTTTCATGTTCTCCCAGCCTAGCTATGAAGGAAGATCACAGTTATCAAAACAGAAATCAAACAGGTGTCAGGCACCTTGGCTATTAAGGCACTTAGGATTTCACAGTAATATTTCTCTACATTGAAAATAATAAAAATGAATCTCTTCCTAGTTACATATTGCTTGTCTAAGAATCTCAGAGGCTGTGCTTCTCCCCACCATTACCTTCTACATTTTTAGTAAACTCCAAGGAAAATACCAGGCAGAATAATTCCAATGGAATGATTACAAGCTTTAAGTGCTGTGGGGCGGTAGATATGCAGTATGCTTGGCTGTTTTTTTAAAAAAGGATTAAACCTGCAGGGTGTACAGCCTGCTCCTTGTGAAATCTTTACAGAAGAACAGCCTTGCCGGAACAGGCCACAGCCCATCCAGTCCAGCATTCTGTCTTACAGAGCGGCTCACCATTGGCTTCAGGGTATTCCCAAGCAGATGTCTTCACCTACTTAGGATTCCCCGCAAATGGGGCAGAGAGATATCCTGTCTGTCTCTCCAAACCTTTGATAACTGTTTGCATGTGAGAGAGAGAGAGAGAGGAAGAGTGTGCACGCTCACAGTCTCCTTGATGTGTTCTTGTCTCCCGACTGCAGCTGCCTGCTCCACCACCCCCGATTCGGGTGCGAGTCAAAGTCCAAGACAACATATTCCTCATTCCCGTGCCACACAGGTAAGGAGTGGAGTGGGGGACCTGCCTCACCCTGTGGATTTTCTCCTCCCCCCCCCGCCCCTTGTCTTTCTGGCACCCTGGGAATCCACTGGCCAGGCCATCCAGAGGGGCTCGTCCCACCCAGGCGCCTCCTTCGGTGGGCAAGCAGCACCTGAAGGGAACGGACTCTGGTTTGCACAAGGTTGCTGGCTAGAACCATGAAGCTGGAAGGGGCCTCTAAGGGCATCCAGTCCAACCCCCCTGTAACTCAAGGCAGGAATACAAACCAAAGCAGACTGGACAAGTGGTTGTCTAAATTTCTCTTGCATGCCTGCACAGTGCTGTAGCACTCAACCACCTCTCCAGGTCATGGGCTCCATGGTTGTACTCTTCTAACAGTTAAGTTTTCTCTGACATTCTGCCAGTTTGTAGAGTGACTTGTGATGCCCCCCCACCCCGTGTCTCATGGAAATCCATCCTGAAGTGTCCAGGGTGACTCCTTTGCTCAGTGACTCTTCTCTACACAGCCTGGCTCCCATCTCTTTCACCATTGCTGCCTTGCGTGCATTTCACCGCCTTACTCTTCTTCTCTTGTGCCATTTACTGGGAGCCTTGCATAGACCACATTCCCAGTGTGGACGATGGGTGATATCGGGCCGCACCTGCAGGCGCCTTCCTTTTGCTCACCTGGACAAAGCCGCCTTCGGCTGCTTTCCGCTTTCCCACCAGACAGCTGACTTTGATCGGTCCGATCTGTCAAAATCATCTGTCTGGCGGGAAAGAGGAAAGCAGCTGAAGGCTGCCCTTGATTGAAGGAGATGCATCTTGGAAGGGAAGCGCTTGCCTTGCAAGGTGTCCAGGCTGGGCGAAGATTACAGGGACCATGCTTTGCTCACCAACTTGCTGGGTGTCCAGTATCAAAGTAACCAAGAAGGAGGAGGAGGAGGTGATAAGCAGGGAACACTGCTCTCTGCTCCACACGACCGGTGACTTTGACAGGCTGGACCTGTCAAAACCAGCTGTCATGCAGAAGAGAGAACAACATTTGCAAGTCGAATTATTCGGTTGTCGAAGCAACTGTAAGTCGAGGTCCACTGCATATATTTCTGGGCACAGAAATCCCAGGAATTAGCCTGGGGAATTTTTGGAGAATGTTGTGCATGGGAGAGTCCAAAACAGAATGAACAGCACACCCCTAGTTGGGAAGTTTGCCAAGGGAGCCCAACGTCCTTGTGGGGGGGGAGGGGGGAGGACAAAAGGTCTTGGTTCACCGTGACCTCTGATCTTTCCCTCTTCCTTGAGGGGCACAATCTGAACAGGGGGCGGTTGTCATGTCTTGAGGGGGTGGTGGGTGCCCGCGTGCCTTCTGGGAAGCGGTTCCAAGAATTTCAGGGTTCCTGCTCTGTGGGTGGGTGGGGGGAGGGACAGAACGGGGAGACACGCTCCTTTGGTATCTCTGTTACGTTGAGAGCCTGGGAGGGTGCCTATAAGTTGGTGATCCCCGCCACCACCACCACCACCACCCCGAGAAGGGGAGAAGCTCCGTCCGACCGCCGGGCGAGGGCTCGGCCACCTGCAACGTCCCTCTCTCCTTCCCGGCAGTGGCTGTGAGAGTCGCCCCGTGGCCTGGCTGGCGGAGCAGGCCTCCCAGCGCTACTACCAGGCCTGTGGCCTCCTGCCACGCCTGACCCTGAAGAAAGAGGGGGCCCTCCTGGCTCCCCAAGACCGGATTGTGGACGTCCTGCAAAGTAATGAGGAGGTGAGCGGCAGGAGGAGGAGGAGGAGGAGGAGGAGGAGGAGGAGGGGATCATTGGCCCAGCCCGTGGTGAGGAGGGAGGAGGAGGAGGGGGCTGTTTTTGATGATGCCAAAGGAATGGGGGGGGGGCGTAGAAGCAAGGGGTCGTGCCCAAGGGGCCCAGAGGTAGGGGTGCTCCTTGGCTTCCTTGCACCTGCCTTGCACGGCACCTCCTGCATCTTCCCGTCGCCAGGCTGGTTGGTTTCTGTCTGCCGGAGCAGGCAAGGTGGTGTTTGGAGGATCCTGGCAAAGGGCCTAGAACCTAGACCAGTGGTTCTCAACCTGTGGGGTCCCCAGATGTTCCTGGACTGCAACTCCCAGAAGCCTCCAGCACTTTCTGGGCTGGAAGGGGTTTCTGGGAGTTGCAGTGCAGGAACATCTGGGGACCCACCGGTTGAGAGCCACTGGTCTAGATGGAATCCTCCACTGGAGGAGTCCCAGAAAGAGGCGTGGGGCTTCCGGGAGGCAGGCTCATTGGGTCCTGCTTGGGGCACCCCCTTGCAAAATGCTTCCTCCTCCTCCTCCTCCTCCTCCTCCTCCTCTCCACTTCTGGTCCCAGGCTTCCCTCCCCCTCCTGGGGTTTGCTGAGGAGGAGGAGGAGCACATTTGCTTCCCTCTGCATTTCCCCCATGCCTCTCTCTGAAGGGCCTGCTGAGATGCAGGAAGAAATGGGGGGGGGGTTCAGGTGGACACTCCCTGGTGTGTGTGTAGGAGCTCCAGGCTCTTCCTTTCGGGGTGGGATGGGGGGTGGGTGGGAAGCCAACTCTCCAGCGGTATCTCTCCCCCCTCCCCAGGTGTTGGCTGAGGTGCAGTCCTGGGACCTTCCCCCTGGCCGAGAGGTATCGCAAGGCCTGCCAGAGCCTCCTCCCTGGGGGTAAGCGTCCGTTCCACTTTGGGGGTGGGGGCTGAGGAGCTTCCCTGTGGGCAACCAGGGTGGATAACAAAAGGAGTGTTTTTTTCTTTTTAAAAATCAAATTGATTTAAATCATGATTTTTTAAAAATGATTTTAAAGATTTAAATCAACAAAATGGCCATTCGGGGACAGGCAGGCAAGCAGGGCTGGGGCCTCTCTTTTTGGGGGGACCCTGCCCTGCCCCCTGCCTCCAGCCAGCCCACTCCCTCGTCTCCTTGCCTGCAAGCTGCGTGTTGGGGCGGCCCCGGGAGCATGTCCTCTTGCTTGCTTTCGGCTTCCACCAGGGCCGCACCGACTCCTCCTGAAGATGCTGGAGCGTCAGGAATCCAGCCCGTCGTCCTTCAGCACCGCCGGCCTCGCCCTGCGCCCTCCCCACCTGGCCCCGCTCCTCCGGGCCCTCAAGCTGCAGACCTCCATCCAGCAGCTGCTCCTCTCCGGGACGGGCCTCGGGGACGACTCGGCCGAAGACCTGCTGGCCAGCGTGGCCACCATGCCCGCCTTGAAGCGGCTGGACCTCTCGGCCAACTGCCTGGGCCCCGAGGGGCTGCGCAAGCTGGCGGCTGGACCCTCGGGGCCCATCACCTTCCAGGTAGGGATGGAGGGGGGGCAACAGTGGGCGGGGAAGAGCCACGTGACAGCGCCTCCCACGTGGGGCCCGGGGATGATGGTTTCAGTGGGTTTGGGGCATCGGGACAGGTTCTTTCGTGCTGGATGTGTGTGAGGAAAACGGTTCGAGACTTGATTTGGGTGGGGTGGGTGGGGTGCTTTTGTAGGCAACGCCATGGTTTCCAGAGAGCCAAACTGTCACACTCTCGCTCTTATGTTTGCTTCCCTTGACTTTTTACTTTGATTTTCCTCTCTGTGGCTTGTTGTTTTGCCCCTGGGTTTGGCCCCTTTGTCCTCAGTTTTCCTTACCGCATCTTACGTCACCCTGAGGACTAGAAGCTTGCTCTGATGTCCTTGGGCATTTGAAACACCACTCGGGTCTTCCCTGATGCTCCCGGCTCGGTGTGCAGCCTCTGCTTCCAGGTGCCCTTCTTGTCTGGCGTTTTCGTTCATGATGAGGCCAACTGGGCTGGTCTCCTGTTGCCCCCCCCCCCCCCCGCTTCTTTGTTTCAGAGCCTGGAGTGGCTGGACCTGAGCCTGAACCCCTTGGGCGACGGCAGCGGGCAGCCCCTGGCCTCCCTGGTCCAGGCCTGCCCTCTCCTGAGCACCCTGAAGCTGCAAGCCTGCGGCCTCACCTCTGCCTTCCCGCAGCACTACCGCCCCCTGCTGGCCAGTGCCCTGAAAGGTGAGCGCAACAGGTGGCGGGTGGGTGGGGGCTCCATGGGGCAGGGCAAGCTTCTGGCTTCCCTGTGCATGTGTGCGTGCCTTTTGGGTGCCTGCCCTCTGCCCACCCCAGAATCCGGCATAAATGAAGCACCTCTTCCATTCAGTTGCCTGCAATTTCTTCCTGTGAGTCAAAAGAAACATAAGAACCGAAGAAGAGCCCTCATGCTGGATCAGGCCAAGAAGGGCCCATCTAGTCCAGCTTCCTGGATCTCACATTGTGGCCCCACCAGATGCCTCTGGGGGCACCCGAGACTAGATATCTGTCTCCTGGTCCCACTCCCCTGCATTTGCTCCTTGAAGTGCCCTGGTTTTAAGCCTGGAGATGACACACATCTCCATCATGGTTTGGGGCTCTTTAGTCTGGAAGAAAAGGCGCCTGAGGAGGGATATGATTGAGATGTACAAAATAATGCAGGGCATGAGTCCAGTGGATAGAGGGATGTTCTTCTCCCTCTCACAAAATACCAGAACATCCTCTCAAATTGAGGGCTGGGAGAGTGAGAACAGACGAAGGAAAATATTTTTTCACTCAGCGCGTTGTTAGTCTGTGGAACTCCCTGCCCCAGGAGGTGGTGATGGCACCTGGCCTGGACGCCTTCAAAAGGGGATTGGACAGATTCCTGCAGGAAAAGTCCATCCCAAGTGACAAACCATGATGGGGAGATGTGTAATCTCCAGGCTTAAAACCAGGGTACTTCAAGGGTCAGATGCGGGGGAGTGGTATCAGGAGACAGAGATCTAGTCTCGTGCGCTCCCAGAGGCATCTGGTGGGTGCACTGTGAAATACAGGAAGCTGGGCTAGATGGGCCTTTGGCCTGATCCAGCATGAGGGCTCTTCTTAGGTTCTTATGTCTGCCTTCCATCCAGCCCTCCCCCTCTTCTCATGCATTGCCTGGCTCTTTTCTCCCCCAGGAGCCGTGCACCTCAGAACCCTGGTGGTCTCCCACAATGCCCTGGCCGCCTCTGGCCTCGAACTGCTCCTGAAGAGCCTGCCCTGCGAGACACTCGCCCACCTGGAGATCGGCTCGGTGGATGCCGGCACAGGGGACCGGCAGCCTCTCTGGAATGCTGTGGCCCAGTACCTGGCCCAGGTATGACGACGGGGGAGAGGGGGAGGACTTCTCCCAAGAAAGAAACCAGCCCTTCCAGCGTCAGGCCTCTTCCTTGGCTCCTTGGGTCCAGCTACGTGAACGGCGTAACAGGCACGATGGGCTCCCCTTAAGGGGAAGCCGAGACCCTGGCATGGGGGCTCCAACCTCCCCGGCCTCCTCCCTTAAGCAGTTCTACTGGAGGATTGAGAGCAGTTGCTTCTGCCGCCAATTCCAAATCCTTCCTTTTCAGGCCAGCTTTCCCTGAATGAGGGACTACTGACTAGGTGACTTTTAGGTGGATTACCATACATGATTGCATTGACTGATTTCACAAGAACAGCAGTGTTTTCCTTGTTAGTTTCCACCCCTCATAATGGATTCTTCTTTTCTTTTTTCCGTGCTGTTTGTACCTTTAACGTTACCTTTGAATGTTCTAAGATGCCTCTCCTAATTCCCTGCCCTTAACTTGAATATGTCTTAAATATTCTGGGCTGTATAGTGTCCCTCTTTATTGCAAGCCATCTTGGGTCCTTTTCCAAGGAGAAAGGTGGGGTCACAAGATTCAAAATAAATAAATAAATTTCCTTTCCTCGTCGTCGGGTCACAGGACGGCTGTGCTCTCGCTCACCTGACGTTCTCTGGGAATCGCCTGAATGATGACGCAGTTGAAGAGCTGGCCAGGTAACCGGCACCCTTCCAGCCCAAACCCCCACAACCTTGGGGTGGGAGGGTTGAGGGTGGCTATTAGGTCTGTGCCTCCATCCCACCGGTGAATGTCCAAAAGCCCTGTGCAGGCCTACTGAGTGGGGGGGGGGCATTTCCGTTCCCCGCTCGTGCCCCGATGGCCGAGGCTGGATGTGACGGTCCCTCTAGGGTAGTGATGGCAAACCTTTTAGAGACCGAGTGCCCAAACTGCAATTCAAAACCCACTAATTTTTCCGCATAGTGCCAGTACAGCCATTTAATCCGAATGCAGGTGGCTGTGAAGGGGCGATGCTGGGTGCCCACAGAAAGGGCTCCGAGGGCCACCTTTGGCACCCGTGCCATAGGTTCGCCAACACTGGTCTAGGGTCCCTTTCCAGCCCGGCAGTTCCAAGACAAGGATTCCCAGGAACAGCAGGTCCCCATGGATTCGGATGCAGCCAGGGGGCTTTTCCGCAGAGGAGATGGCAGGGCACCCACCACTCCCATTTTCCTCCTTTCAAGAAGCATGGATAGGCCAGGTCGGGTTTGCTGTGCCTGGCCCTCCAGGGCAAGGGGCGGGGGGGCTTTCAGGGCGCAGACGAGCACCGTGTCCCTGCTGTGCGCTCCCTTCTGGAGCATAGGTGTCGGCACACAAAACAGACGAAGGAACCCAAGCGCTCCTTCTGCTCGGGGGCCTTTGCTTAAATCACTGGGAGTGATGAGTGGCAATGGGGGGCTGGGGGGGCAGTGGTTCAGGCTCTTCCCTCTTCAGGTGCCTCCCTGTTTGCCCGTCCTTGGTCTCTCTGGATTTGTCCGCCAACCCCAAAATCAGCATTGTGGGGCTCCGGGCGCTGCTGCTGGCCCTTGAAGAGAGGACGCCTGGCCTCCAGTTCCTCAGCTTGGCAGGTGAGCATACGGCTGACTCTCCCCCCTCCACTTCCCCCTTGGGGTAGCCTGCCCCTTGCATCGCCCCCACCATCATCCACCCCCCAAAATGGAAGGGCCCAGGTGGGAGACAGAGCCAGACCGAGATCAGCCCTGGGGGGAGGCTCGGGGGTGGGGTGGGGGAGCTTCAGCCGGCCTGGAGCAGCGCGAGGCCCTGGGACTGGCAAGGGGCTCCGAGCCCACGCTGACCCCCGCCCTCTTGGCCTCCTCTCTCCCCCAGGTTGTTCTGTGCAAGGGCCTCTGGACCACCTGGCATGGGCCAAGCTCTCAGCCCAAGTGGCCCACCTGCAGCTCTGCAGCCGCCACCTCAGCAGAAGCGATCAGCGGGACGTGGCGGCCTTGTGGCGTGGCCCGGGAGGCGCCTCCTTCTGCTCTGTCACGCGGCATCACAAGCTCTTCTGCCAGTGCCTTCCCTAGCGCTGGCCTGGCGTGGCTCTCTCAGTCCTTGCTAGCCATGCCCAGGCCCAGGAGCGGGCAGGAGGCGGTGCTTTGGAAGGGGCTGCCGAAGGCCCGAGGAGCGTGTGTGAAATTTTGGGGGCGAGGGTGGGGCTCCACACGGTCCCATACAGGGCCCTTCCCTTGGGATCTCGTGGTGCTCTACATCCTGCTCCTGACGGGCAAACCCCAGCTGAAGGGGCTGCCTCCCCCTTTGTGGAGGGAGGGGAAGGAGGAGAGGCGGCTGGAGGTGGCGGCAACTGGAAAGCGGCTTCATCCTGGTCCCCTGGCCACATCTCCCCGGTCGGATGAGGCCGGCTTCCTTCTGCGACACGGAGAAGCGCAGGTCTTACGAGAGTTCTCAGCTCAAGCGCAGAATCTGAATTTGTCACATTCCCCCCCCCCCGCCAACAGATAAGACAGCTCTCTTGCTTGTCCTTGTAATGTACCCTGTTTTTCTGCTGCCTGGAAAACAGCACCCCCTCCCTCTGTAAGGCTCTGGCCTGCTCCTTATTTATTAAATGCAACCCCTTCTCCGTCTTGCCTCGGAAGATTTCGCCTCTTTCCTGGCGCAACCTGCACCCTTCTTGGGTTTGGGTCACTTAGCTTTCTGAAGTGGGGTTTGTTTCTGGAGGGAGAGAAGGAACTCGGAGGAGGCTCCCGATTCCCTCCTCCCTTCTGAACCGTGTAGCTGCATAGGAATGACACCTGACATTCTTACTAGAGAAAGTGGATTTATTTGCTTCACGCCTGTGGAGGCGGCCTCTCTGAGGCAAAAGCAAGACTCTTAATAAATACACGCCCCTCCTGGGCCTCGACTGTCACCAAGGTCACCCTCGGACACTGGTCCAGCACCCCGTTACAACATGGACACAAACACGAACAGGCAATGAAAGAACTCGCAGATAGGCCAGGAAGCTTATGAATGAACAAGAGCCTCCCTTGTTTTCCAGAAGGGTCCCGTCTTCCGAAGGTCAAGGGGAGGCAGGTACATTCAGCAGCCTTCACGATGGCCTCGCAGCTCCGGGTGGCCACCCGCTGGGCTCGTTACACCGAGGAAGGGGGCCGTCCAGGCCCTGCCTTGCCCTCACGAGTGCAGGAAGCGGTTGAAGGCGTTGTAGGCCGACTCCAGGTCAAAGAGCATCTGCCGGACTTGAGAGTCGTCCAGTTCATCAGAGGCCGACATCCCGCTCAGGGTTTGGAGCCTGGAAAGAGAGAGGAGGAGCCACCATGGGAAGGAGGAAGAGGGGAGGCCACTCAGACCCAACACAGCAGCTGAGCAACAAGGGGTCAGGTAGGTGAAGATGGAGAAAAGAGGAACCTTGTGAAGAACGCCGGCGTGGAAAAGGAAACCTGCGTGGAGCTCTTAAGAGACCAGGCGATGCCACTAGGCCAGTGATGGCAAACCTTTTAGAGACCGAGTGCCCAAACGGCGATTCCAAACCCACTAATTGTTTTGCAAAGTGCCAGTACAGCCATTTAGCCTGGATACAGGTGGCTGTGAAGGCGTGATGTCGGGTGCCCCCAGAAAGGGCTCTGAGTGCCAACACTGCACTAGGCTGACCACAGGCTATTTGCTGGCAGAGAGCAGTATGAGTCCCACAGGGGCTCCTGCTCCACCTTTGGCGAAGACGCCGAAAGAAACGTGAACGAGCTCTTCCCTTGACCTGGACCTGCTGCAGTCCTCGCACCTGACCTCTCACCCCATTTTAGAACATTACTATTTTATTTATTTCTATGGCACTGAGTGTTATTCTGGGTGTTTTACAAAAAATTATACAAGAATGGAAGGGGAGAGGTGGCACAGAGAAACTGGGCACGGAAAAGGTCACAATCAGCAACAGGAAAAACTCACCACTGGTTCACTTTCTGTCGCCCTTCGAAGTCCGGAGGCAAGTGACTCATGCGGTTCATGGTCTCCATCAATTCCCGAAGGTCGGGCTGGATCTGAAGGAGAAGAGGGGACCGTTCAGTGGGCACTATTGGCCTCCTCCCCCTCCACCTCCAGCCTCCCTGATCGTAGCGGCGTTCACAGATGCCTTCCAAAAAAGACAAAGGACCTCCTCCAAAGCAACAGAGAGGACGCGAAAGGCCGCTGCCACCCACCTCGTCCATGGCCCGGATCTCCAAGCGCAGCTTGTCCATCACGGTGATGAAGAGCTGAAAGGAAAACCACCTGCGGTTCAGCACGAGGACGGACCGGCCGTGTGGCGAGACCCACCAGGGAAGGAAACCGCCAAAGGGGATGCTCCCGCCCTGCTCCCCACCAACCTACCGAGACGATGTCTGCAATGCAGCGGTTGAGGTTGCCCTTGTCGTCCTTGATGGTGATGGGTCGGTCTTCCTTGATCCTCTCCATGGCCAAGGGGCAGTCGAGCTGCAGGCGTGTTGTTAACAAGGGGAGGGCGAGCCAAGATGAGCGCCAGGGCCCCACCTCAAGATCCCCCACCACCACCACCCCGCTTGATTCCCCCAGCATCTCAGATCCAAGGGCAGATGCATCAGCCTCTTCTGCTACTGGGCTTCCATGGATGGGAATTCCACCTTGACAGCAGCACAGCAGCCGCTCGAGGTCCACCCGGCTGCCCCAGAGCAGCCCACACCGCCCGCCCGCCGTTCCACTTCCTACACCACCTCCGGCGAGTGGCCACTTACCCGGAACTTGCGGCAAAAGTCATCAATGGAATTGATCTCCAGCCCTTGCACCTGCTTGAAGGCGGCCTTGTACTGGACCAGAAGGCGAGAGCAGGCGGCCGTGTACCTGCAAGGGAGGCGAGGCACCTGAGCAGCAAGCGGGAAGGGAAGGGGGGCCCCTGCCCACAGCTCCCTTCCGCTCAACACAGGCCTCCGTGGATGAAGGCCACGCCCACTGGGGGAGGACAGTGCAGAGGCAGGGAGTGCCAGTGGTCACAAGAAATAGGGGAAGTGGCAGCTGACTTGCTTCACATAAGATAAGAAGAGCCCTGCTGGATCAGGCCAAGAAGGGCCCATCTAGTCCAGCTTCCTGTATCTCACAGGGGCCCCACCAGATGCGTTTGGGAGCGCACGAGACTAGATCTCTGTCTCCTGATCCCATTCCCCTGCATCTGGCCCTTGAAGTACCTTATTTATTTAAGCCTAGAAATCACACATCTCCATCATGGTTTGTAACCTGTGATGGACTTTTCCTCCAGGAATCTGTCCAATCCCCTTTTGAAGGCATCCAGGCCAGATGCCATCACCACATCCTGTGGCAGGGAGTTGCACAGATTAATAACGCACTGGGGAAAATTCATTGGAGAACAGGTCCGTCCCAACAGTTGAGGCTGAGAAGTGCCTTTGTGGAAACAGTGTAATAAGGCCCCATGCTCAGACATTTGGCCTACACGGAAGCCCTACCACCACCACCACCGCCCCATGAAGAGCAACCTCTTCCTTCTTGAGAGAAGACCTTGTGCTCCAAATGCCCCACCACTCACTCGTTGGGAGTGACACAGTCCTTGATGTAGGCTTTCTCCAGGGCCTGCATTGTCTTCACCACAGCAAACAACTCGGCCATGTTGTCGTACCTGAAACCCAATTTGCGTCTATTGGCGGAAGGTCCTTAGCCAACATTTTCCCGGTAAAACAGTGGGCTCTGGTGGATCTCCTCCAGAGGATCTCCTCCCCCACCCCACCCCGAGTGGTCCCTGCCAATCATCAGGCCTATAGGGTCCCTCCCTGGGTACAGAATGACTCACTTTGTGTATCTACATTCTGCAGCTCCACCACTGGCTACTCCGGGTCCCAGCCCAAATCCCACCCTACACACAACTGCCCCAAACTGGCTGTCCCCAAAGGTGAGCCACAGGTCTGGGTGTCCCTGGACGTGGCACTCACTTCTCTCGCTCCCGGGCATTCTTGTAGAGTTTCACTTCCTGCAAAAGAGGGAAAGCAGGGAAGCAGCCCCCGCTTGAGGTCTGCACCAGACAAAGCACACGGGACAAAGGAGCCTCTTGGGCTCATTGGAAACCCCACCCCCACCCCCACCCCCACCCCCATGGCCTTTAGAGGAGCACCCGTGCGCAACAGGAACAGCCTGCCCTCCTGACTCTCAACGGCAAAGCAAACAATTCATTCTCTGTTGCTGAGTCCTTATCAAGGAGGTATTACTGGTGGCTACTGCAAAGAAAACACGACTTGCCTCATAGAGTTCCGGCTTGTTACCTGGGGCTGAAAACGAAAACGAACAGAAGGGGATGAGCAGATGCAGCCCATGGTACCCCAATGCAGAAGCCCGCCCACCGCCATCCCGAGAGAACCCAGCTGAAAAAAAAACCTCCAGCTCCACGGAGGGGAAACACGCCCTGGGTCCTTGGCCCACCTCAGAATAAGTACATGCAAGGTGGGCAAAGGATGCAGACGTAGCGGCCAAGGCTTTGAGCCTAAGTCCTGAGGTATTTAGTCTGCCCTCCCCTCTCCGAGACTTTTGTAACTGGGGCTGCGCCCATGCAGTTGAGGCTGGTGCACAACCAGGGCCAACGGACCTTCCCACTCTCCTCTCTGGGGCTGGCCCCCTTGACTCAGTGCACCCACCCGCCTCTCATCAGCTGGGCAGCCCATGCATGGGCAGAGGTGGTGGCTGGCGGCCTCTCCAGGTGGTGGTGGTGGTGGTGGTGGTTCATCCCAGAGGAAGGCCTTGCCGTGCAGGCTGGGGGCGGGGGGGGAGCAGTCCTTGAGTCGTGAATCAAGTCCAAGGGTATCTGGAAGTGGAGTCCTGGCTACTGGACTTCTTTTTTGAGAGAGAGAAACGTTTCGCTGCTCATCCAAACAGCTTCATTGGTCTGAATACAGCTAGTGCGAATCCTCCATCTTATAGGCAGCTTTGACCTCTTGTCACCCTGGCCTGAATTAGGCTCATAAGATGAACAGTGGCCTAAATAGGCTCGTTAGGGAGACAACAGTATCCATAGCCTTAAGGTGAACAATGGCCTAAGGTGCTGAAACCTATAAAATATGGGTTGTTAGCTATGGCCTTGGTGGTGAAGGCTTTTTTGATTTGTCTGGGTATTGTTGAAAGCACCTCCTGATAAGTAGCAGATAGACTATTGGTGAAGCTGTTTGGATGAGCAGCTAAACGTTTCTATCTCTGAAAAAAAAGAAGCCCAGTAGCCAGGACTCCACTTCCAGATAAACTCACCTGGATGACTGGGAATCTTCACAGACAAGTCCAAGGGTCTGCCCCCCCTCCTCCCCTGCAAGTGGAGTCACTGGTGCCACCTGAGTCGGGCTTGGCCAGGTGTGGTTGTTCAGAGGCTCTTGACCACCACCACCCCTTTGCAACACTCACAGGGGTCACAAAGCCCTACATGGGTGGCGTGCACGGGTGTGTGTGTGTGTGTGTGTGTGTGAACTGTCCGCCCCCCCCTGGGGACCCCCACACCCCCCCACCCTTGGCCCCGCCAGCCCCCACTCACCCCCCATGCCAGGCGTGGCTGGGATCCCGTGAAACATGCTGGCTCCTTCCGTGGGGTCGGTGGGTGTGTGTGTGTGTGTGTGTGGGGGGGGGTGCCGGTGGTGGTGGTGTGTGTGTGTGGGGGTCGTCGTCGCCGCCGGGCTCCGGAGGAGGAGGAGGAGGAGGAAGGGCGCCGCCGTCCAGGGAAGGAAGAGAAGGGCCTGCGAGGGGGGGGGGGACACGGCCAGGAGGAGGAGGAGGAGGAGGAGGAGGCATTAGGGTTAGGGTTAGGGTTAGCCTCAGCCCCCTTCCCCCAATCCCCTCCCCCCCCCCCTCTCCGCCCCTCCCCTCCCCCCAATTCCCCCCCTTTTTTGGGGGGGGGCTTCGCCTTCGGGGAGGCTCCGAGGCCCCCAAACGAGGCCGAGGGCGAAAAGGGGGGGGTTCTCCTTGGGCGCGCCAGACCCTCCCCCCCCCAAGAGTGGGGCTTCCGACGCAGGGACCCCTCCCCCCCGACCCCCCACCACCACACACACACACAGCCCGGGACGATGGGAGCTGTAGTCCCGCGGCACCTGCCAGCCGCTACGTGGCCTCAGGAGCCCGATTATTATTTTGGGGGGGGGCAATGGAAGGCAAAGCGGATCTTTTCTAAGGAAAAGTGACACGGGGGCCCCCCTCCCCCCCGGTCCCCCCCCCGCGCTCCAAAGGGGGCCCCCACCCCCACCCCGCCCCGCCAGGCACCAGGAGGGGCTGCCTCTCCCCCCCCCACCCAGCCACCCACCAAGAGATGGGGGGGGGATGATGGCAGGGATGCCCCGTCAGTCTGCGCCGGGGGGGAGGAGGAGGAGGAGGAAGAAGAGGAAACACAGCCACGGTGGGGAGGGGGGGGAAAGGGCCAGGACACCCCCAACCCCCCACCCCCACCCTTTCGACGCCTCCCCCCCCATTCCCCCCTCGCCCCCTCGCCCCCCCCGCCGGGAAGCCTCACCCGCTCGGCCGCCTTTGTCGCTCGCGACTTCCGGGAAAATGGCGCTGGGATCGCATCGACCGCTCGGCACGCCCAGGCTCGGCGCTCGATTAGCCGCGTCTCGGCCCCTTAGAGCTGCGAAAATAGACTTCCGCGCCGCACGGAGATTCCGAGCTCCGTCGAAAAGTTTTTTTTTTTAAAGTTTGTTCGCTCTCTTTTATCCCCCCCCCGCCCGCCTTTTATTTATTTATTTATTTATTTATTTATTATATTAGATTTATACCCCGCCCATCTTCCCAGGGGAACTCTGGGCGGCTTACAGAGCTGATCAAGTCAGCAGAATTCACAATACGGGTACAACAAACAGGACAATACACATAATAAAATCAAGGAGCATAAAAGCACCCTTTGAGTTTCAAAACCTCGCTGGTAGAACAAAAAGACACTAAAAAGTAGGCAGTCGATGGCGGGAGAAACAAAAAACAACAAAACTATTAGGCTAGGTCACCCAAGGCCTCGCGGGGCCGGGCTGGCTCTCAGGGCCCTTTCTTTTCTCTTTCCTTGTTCCTCCAGCGCTTCTATTCCTCTCTTTCGGCTCGTCTGAAGAAAGGACGGGATTTGTGGAAAACCACTGTTTTATTTTGCGTTGATGCTTGTGTTGACCGTAAAGAATTTTAGCAAACTATTGGTTTCCAGTTCGCGGTGTCATCTTTATTTTTAGTGTGCCCACCCAGTTGTAAGCATGGACCCATCCTCGAGACGAGGAAGGCCAACCTCGGTAGCCCTTTTGGACTTGTTGGGCTAGCTAGAAAATGCCCCGAACCACCCCCCCACCCCCACCCCCACCCCCCCCCAAGGGCATCCAGAGAGGCACCGAAGTGGCAGGAAAGCCTCCCTTGCCTCTTATTTATTTATTGACTTATTTGCATTTATAAACCGCTTTGAGTTTCCCGTGGGAACTTCTCCGCAATGCTTCGAAGTCGAGTGAAGGTGGGATTCCCGATGCCCCTCCAAGCGCCGCCACCCCTCCCAGGTTCCTTCTCATTCCCCCCCCCCCGAAGCACACCTGGCGATCCCCCCCCACCCACACACACACTGGCAGGGAGGATCCCCCTGGCCCTAAAGCCCCCCCCCGGCCCCCATGGGGTGAAGACGGGCTTCCCCTACCCCGATTGCTCAAGGGCACTTTCCGGGGGGGGGAAAGAGAGCTCATAACTCAAGGATTATGAGCTGAACCCCCCTCTTGTAGAGCAGTCAGTGGTGGCGAACCTTCAGCACTCCAGATGTTTTGGACTACAGCTCCCAGAATTCCAAGCCTAGAATGCCAATGACAAAGCACTGTGGGAGTTGTGGTCCAAACATCTGGAGTGCTGACTACAGAGTCAGGGAAAGCACGCCTGCACTTTTGGTGTCTCTGGGTGCCTTGGGGGACATTTTATAAGGTTTTAAAGTTGAATATGAATCCATTTGTCATTATTTGTAAGAATTCATAAATGTGTGATTCACGATTTGTCCACCGAGACCGGCCACCCTTTTCCCGATTTGTGCCCATCTCGAGGTCAGAGAGAGCGCCCCCCCCGGCCCCCCATGCAGTGGAGAAGGATTGGGACCAGAGGGAGGGCCATCACGACACCCCACTTGGTGCTGGAGGATCTGCTCCCTAAACCCAGTCATTGGTCGGGACCAGCAGCTGAGCCAGGCTCATGCACGCAGCCACCCCACCCCACCCCACCCCACCCCAAGAGGCACAATCCTGCCTTGAGGCAGCAGCCCCCCCTCAGAAGACCACAGGCACTGGCCACCTTGGCCCTAGGACCACTTGTCTGGAAAGGGCCTAGCAAGGCAGGGAAGAGAGGGTTTGGGTTGGGGGGGGAACCTCCAGCAAGTCCATTAGCTTATGTTGTTTCCCACTCAGTTTGGTTCAATTTATTGCTTGCACAAGGAATGCACAGTGTTCTTACATGTAGTCAAATGGCTCATGACAGAGAAAGTGCAGTGTAGATACCTGTATATATATAAACAGTAAACAGACAACCTCAGTTGCTCACAGACTACCTTTTGTGTCATTACAGCTTTCATTTACACCTTGAACGTAAACTGGTACAAAACAACAACAACAAGCCCTAAGTATCAGGCGAAATGCCCAAAGTGTGGGCTGGAACAAATACAGCAGGATTCCAAACATTTCAGACTGCTTGGACCAGGCATGACCAAACTTTGGCCCTCCAGATGTTTTGGACCACAACTCCTACAGTCCTTTGCCATTGGAAACAAAGGCTTGGAATTCTGGGAGTTGTGGTCCAAAACATCAGGAGGGCCGAAGTTTGGACATGCCTGGCTTGGACCCTCGTCACAATCAAGCACAGCTGGTCACGTGTCTTTTGGGGTGGAAGTTCACGCAATGGGTTGGTTACTTGAAAGGAACAATTGCAGAATCGGACACACGGCGCTATCAACATCCAGTTCAGCTTTTCCCTGGACCAACGTAGGAATGGCTCCCAGGATAGTTTCTGAGGCCTTTATGGTCTCACAGTGAAATGAACTGCTTTCAACGCCGTTTTTCTCCATTCTGTATCTCTAGCTAAGGGAGTTCTTGCCTGCTTCCCTCCCCGCCTTCACCTTTAAAGGCTGGAAATGGTCTGGAAATGTGTACGCCCATTGCAGCTTAAATTAATGAACATTTAACGCAGCTGAGTCTTCAAAATAATTAGGGTGCGGAAGGCAAGGCTATCGTTGTATGCCAGAGGGTGGAGAACCTTTGGCCTTCCAGATGTTTTGAACTGCAACTCCCACCGTCCGTTATCATTGGCCACATAGGCTCAGAATTCTGGGAGTTGCAGTCCAAAACATCTGGAGGGCTGAAGGCTCCCCACCCGTTGTATGCAGAGCCAAGTGGGAGGAAAGAGGTATCACGGCACTGACTGGTGGACTGCAGGAATGTAAATCAAAGAGCATTCTTCCTTGCTGTGACATTTTAGGAAAAGCATGGGTGATCTCTTTTCTATGTGCAGCAACCTTAAGTTGTGGGAAGTTATGTTTCTCTAAATAATTATATATTACCCTCTGGTGCAGGTCAAGTTTTGCACACAGAAGGGGCCGTGTCGTTATCCGCTTAAGAACTGGAACTGAGCTGTCCAGCTGAAAAGACAGCCCTGGTTACAGGCACAACTGGCTTTCAAAAAGACAGGGAAAAAGAAGAGAACTCACTTCTGTCATTCTTCTTAAATAAAATAAAAGCCCGAACTTGTTTTCAGTATTTTGCACCCGGACAAGCCAACTCCCTGCGATGTACCCACACCTCTGCTGGCAATTAAGGGTTACAAGCAAACTCAACTGTGGATTTGTGATGAAAAACATATTTTCTGAAATAGAAGCAGGCAAGGAGAAAGGGGTGTGTGTCAAGTTTTCAGGCGACTCCTGCTGGCTCAACTACAACTGGCTTTCTAAAGACAATTTGTGGGACAAACACGTTTAAAAATCGGTTTGTGCATGGTTTCCCCGGTGATGGAGAGGCATCAAGGAAAGGTTAACCACCGAGCCCCCCCCCCAACTCCCTGGAATGCACAGACCGAGAGAGAGCTTAGTTAGTCCCTCTTTCATCTTCTGAGGAGGTAATGAGGCTAAAGAAAATTCAAAGCAGACCATTTCTAAATTGCAAGTACTGTGATGAGGAAAAATGCATACCCCTATAACATCTTTTAACCACTCAGCTGAGCTCCTTCTAATATTTTTTCTTTCAGTTGACAAAATATTTCTAAAAATCTACATCACTATATTATGGTGATAAATATTTCACAGAATAACCAGCTTCTCCTTTAGCCTTTTACAGAGAAATTGCAAAATTGTTGTCATTTTAAAACACTACTTGATCCCTTGTGCTACACCAAATATATATTCTAGAGATCTTCTTCGGGTATTCTAAAAGCATCGCAGCAAAAATAGAAGCGTTTTTCTTACAAGCATAGCAGGAACTAAATATTTTAAGACATCCTCCAATACTTTGCAGGGGCGTGTCTTTTGCTCAAAAGGCAGCAGAGCGGATGACATGAGAAAGTGCATGTTGTCTACGGCACTTCCGGGAGGCCTGTCACATTCGGATTTACTGCCGTGAACAAAAAAGAGGCGGCTTCTTGTGTGCCATTATCGTTGAGATGGTGGAGTCAACTGTACGGATTGCATGGACCACTGCTGGAGTCACCACACCTCCCAGCACGGATTAAGGCGTTTGAGGCTCACGTGGTACAGAAAGATTTTGCTGTCTGGCTCATCTAGACAGGGTGGCACCACAGAGCTGCTGGCATCTAGTCTAAAAAAATCTCTATCCACTGAAATATTTGGCAAAATAGGTAGTTATTAGACTTATCCTTTTGCACAGGAGAAAGAAAAAAACAGCGCTATAACTTGACCACAGCATCAAGAGCAGAAGGAACAGAACGAGTCATGGGCGCTTCGAGCCCCACCCCGTGTGTGTGTGTGTGTGTGTGTGTGTCCGCGCATGTGTGCAAAGCGTCCTCTGACAAAGCGGCGTGGCCTTGTGGCCACAGAAAGGACATAGGCTGCACTAAAACCTCCCCAGGAGCTTCACACTGAGGGCTCCAAGGCTCAAGTTATGCCCGGCAGAGGCCCGAAGAGTCTTAATACACGCAGAGGTCTGGAAACTTCATCTCGTAAACCGGAATGGACTGGTAGTGGGGATGTCCAGCTGTGATGGTCAGGGTCCCCGAGGGGCTGGGAGGGGGGCTGCAAGAGAGAGGCATTAAAGAGCGTCAAGACATCACCGTCACCACCATCCACGTTGGTTTCACAAGAAGCACTGCCTTCCCTGGACGCCCCAGACGACTCTGGGCATGCGGCTCCTAATGGGGCAAGATCCAAGTTGACTCCCTTGAGACTTTCCCCTTTGCTTTTCTTCCTCCACGGCCTGCCCTGCTGCCCTGACCTACAGATGCTGAAGGCAGCTGTCGCTACTGTGTCCTACGAAGTCTATTCAGACCCACGGAGACCTTTTTCCAGGGTTTTTCCAGGTAGAGCGTACCCAGGTGTGGTTTCCCCTCCCATTCTTCTTGCAGCTTGCCCATGGCCAAGCAGGCTGGCTCTCCCCCGCCCCCCCTCCCAGGAGGCATAAAGGGGAAGGAGGGGTGCGCCAACCCCTGTCTCTCCTCCCCCAGCAAATGACACACACACTAGGCGCACTGCCTCTGATGCCAGAAGCATTAACCATCTGGGCGGGCAGACACGGACAGCCTCATCGTCCAAGGAAAGATCTAACTTGGCTTCCCCGGGGAGTGGGGGGGGGGTGTTCCCATTTGGGGCCGCCCCTGTATTTTAAAAAATAACTCCCCCAGCTCTGAGCAATGTGCCATTCTGCCCTTTGATCTGGCCTCTAGGTCCCACCCCTCACTTCCCCCGAGGACCTCTTTTGGGTTCTCTGATTCAGCCCCGAGGCTCCTGGCCACCGAGGCACTGTCCTCCAGATGCAAGATGTTCCTGATTACAGGGCTGTGCAAAGACCCCCCTGCCTCCCACCCCCTGCCCTCTGAGGCAGAGAGTGTCTCTCCCACCCCCCACCACCCCCACCCCGCAAATGGACCTTACCGAATGGTGAGCTCCAATATCTGAGCCAGCCGGTCATGAAGGAGGTTCGCCTGGAGGGAGAGAGGACGCACTTTTACTAAGGCCCTGAGCGCCACCCCCTCCCCCTGTGAGGGATGGCGTCCTGCCTCCTGCCCCTTCCCAGGGGAGCCTGCCTCATGAAATCCCACCCTGGGGGCAGTGCAACAAGGCAAGAACAGGGGTTCCAGGCAGCTCCTCTCAAGGGGGCAGGAAGGAGCCCAACCTCCTAGAGTTTTCTCTCTCTCCCCCCCCCCACACCCCCAACAGCCAGGAGGAAGGAAGATGGGCTTAACAGCCAGCAGGCAGGCCTCTTTGGTGCTAAAGCAGCAAGTGAGTGCCTCTCACGGTGGGAGGTTTTCTATCCTGCCCTCTCTCCGTGCCAGTTGGGGTCATTCGGAGCCAGGGTGGCCCCACCCCAGGGAAAAATTACAACCGACTGAGCCGCCACGACAGGTGCTACTATGGCGTTGAAGAAGCCCCGAGTGCAGTCAGCAGCCTAGATTCTCGTTCCACAACATGCCTCCTGTCCAGGACCCTTCGCGTCCTGGCCACCACTTTTTTGAACTGTGGCCATCTGGCAGTAGATATAGGACTCTTTAGGTCAAAGACAAATAGACTAAAGAACACTTCCTTGCAACGGTTTTAGCATCCTCCTAAGAAGTAGTGCTTTAAATATTGTAAGTCGTTTTTAGAGTTTTTAGTATCTTTTATGGTTGTTGTGTTTTGTATGGTGCCTTTTTGTTTTGAGTGTGCAGCGAAACAGCACTCTAATTTCGTTTTGCATATCTTGCATATGCATGATGACAATAAAACTCCTATTCTATTCTATTCTATTCTATTCTATTCTATTCTATTCTATTGTGTCGGTCCAAAAAAACCCCAATGCCAACTGCCTGGACTGCGCATGCTCCCTTCCCGGATGGGTGAGAGAAGGCCAGGGGGGCTCACAGCCAGCCACCCAGCGCTAGAGAAGAGGGTGATGCCATGGAGCAGAAACGTCCAAGCCCAGGCTCCAGAGGAGACCAGAAGGGAGGAGGCCGTGGATTCCCATCCTCGTTCTCCAAAACCCTCCATCCCTAAAGCCCTTTGACCGTCTTCCTCAGGCCCCTCATGCTCACCAAACAGAGGGGCATGGACACTGCACACACACACACACACCCAGGCCTCCTCTACACACACAACACACACAAACTCACTCACTTTGGTCTCACACTGGGCTGCGATCTCCTCGAAGGGACCCTTCTGGAACTTCTCAATCACCAGGCGCCTCTTCTCCTTCTCTTGCTCTTCCAGGCCAGTGTTATCTTGGGGGAAATTCGGGGCAGAGGAGGAGGAGAGAATTAAAGAGTACCGGCCACAGGCTTAAGCGAGCGGCTGAGATCCGGTCGGCTTTGCAAAGCAAGTCGCATTATAATCGGCCCACGGAACCCGAGGGGACCTGACGCGGCAACTCCTGTGGGTCAGCTGCTCCATTGATTCAAGCGGGCCGACTTTAGCTGACCACGCTCACTTTGCAAGGCAGGTAGCAACGGAATCAGTGACATTTGTGGAGGAGCTGAGCCACCCAATCCCCAATGACTCACTGGGCCAATTTCAGCGAAACCCTAAGCCCACCAGGTCTCCGTCAATGGCTGGGCCCGTCTAACTGAACGCAGCCGCCTGAGCCCCCGCAAACCACCTGTTCCGCCTGCCTACGCAGCAATGAAAGGGCTCACGTGAAGCCTCAGAGCGGCCACCGGGCATGGCCGGCTGTGGGCCAGATGGGGCCCAGGTGGCCTCTTTCAGAACAAGGCCAGCAGAAGCCAACAAGATGCTAGTGTTGTTTTGATGCTAGTGTTGTTTTGACAAGGCCAGCAGAAGCCCAAAAGATGCTGGTGTTGTTCTGACCCCATTGGTGGGTTAGCTTCTTCTCACAGACTTGGAGGGGGGAACAGGAACAACGCCACACTACAGAACGGCATCAGAACAAAGCACAGGCCCCAGATGTTTTGTCACGGAGGGAGCCAACTGGAAACGGCTTGTTCCGACGGAGGGATAGGCTGCGGCGATTCAGGGGATTCAGGGGATTCAAGGCTGAACGCACCGTCACGTGGGGGGGGGGGTATGGTACCAAGCCTGTGACTGCGTTTGTGGAAGACGACCTGACACAATCAGGGGGCGAGGGTCTGTGAGAACACGGGACGGGTTCAACTAACAACAGCAGGCAGCTCTCGGGGACAGAAAGGGTCACGGAAAACCGATTTCACAAGGAGCCAGCCGGGAATTTACCAATGGCTTTCTTCAGGGATTCAAAAGTGATTTCCTCCGTGTGGTAGACCTGAAAGAAAGACCAAGGCTTGCATTAATTCAAACCACTCCAGTGGCAGAGACATGAAAAAAGAGAGAAAGAACTCACCCCCTGGATTGTGGGCTCTTCAGCCCTAAGCCCTCCCGCCACCCTGAGGAGTGTCTTTGAGAAAGCAGGAGGAGGCTGAGAAATGCAAGACAAGAATCCCAAGGGGCAAATGCCCTTCTTGCACAGGGGGGAACGGGGGGGGGGCATTTGCACGAATATCATAAATGCCCACATTTGTCCTGGTGACCCCATTAGGGTGACGCCTCTCGTTTAACCCCTGACTCTCCACCACCCTGCTGCCCTCCTGCAAAAAGGCACTTCGAGGGGGATATGATTGAGACGTACAAAATAATGCGGGGCATGAGTCAAGTGGATAGAGGGAAGCTCTTCTCCCTCTCACAAAATACCAGAACTAGGGGACATCCACTCAAACTGAGGGCTGGGAGAGTGACAACAGGCAAAAGAAAATATTTTTTTTTCACCCAGCATGTTGTTAGTCTGTGGAACTCCCTGCCACAGGAGGTGGGGATGGCATCTGGCCTGGATGCCTTCAAAAGGGGATTGGACATGTTCCTGGAGGAAAAGTCCATCCTAGGTTACAAACCATGATGGGGAGATGTGTCATCTCCAGGCTTAAAACCGGGGTCCTTCAAGGACCAGATGCGGGGGAGTGGTATCAGGAGACAGAGATCTAGTCTCGTGCGCTTCCAAAAGCATCTGGTGGGGCCACTGTGAGATACAGGAAGCTGAGCTAGATGGGCCTTTGGCCTGATCGAGCAGGGCTCTTCTTTTGTTCTTAAGAGGCTACGCTTGGGTGGTTGCCCCGTAATGAAGATCCGAGGAGGAAAGCAGACAGCCTCTGAAGCAAATGGCCACCAGTGAACAGATGGAGCAGGGAGAGCAGCTAGAAGCAGAGAAGATATGTCCCTTCACACGCCTAGAAATCCTCCATCCCTCTGATGCCAAGCAAAGACGAAACAACCGGCAGCTCGAGGCGCTGGGTGAGCAATGGCACAAGACAGGATATTACGAAACCAGCCTCGAAAGACTGGAATCGGCAGCTGTTTAGTAAAGGGATTCTTCACAGAGGAACAACACACTAGGAATCTCAGAGGAAACTTAGGAACAGCAGAGCCAAGACGGAAACCACTCTTACAAGGAACAGAAAGAGAACATTTACTAATTATCCTACTCAAAAGAAAAGAAAAAGATCAAACAGGATCTCTCGTATCTCTCTCTATGTATTTTGCAATGTGTACCCGCCACAATGAATTAAGAATTTGCACACAGAAACACAGAAAATACGTATATACATGCACAGGCATGTCTGCAACATCCCCTACAGTTTTGAGGCCGTCTCCAAAGGCAGACTCCTATAAAATGCAGATTAGACTCCAGCACTCTAATCTGCTGGACATTTCCAAAGTCTAGATGATTACTGTGGCCAAGAGAACCAGCCGCCCCAGACTTTGGGGTGTGTTACCCTGAGAAGCCAGCCCACCCCCATTTCTCCCTCGGAGGTCAGGCAAAGGGTTTCTTCAGGCAGCCCTTTACGGATGCTTGTGCTGGGAGGAACTGCTGCCTTAGGAACACTTTGGTTTTTCAGATTACAGATTTTAGAACATTCTTAGAAACTGCTCTTAACCTTGCTTTTAATCATGTTTATTATTTAAAAAAATACAGTGGTATCCCGACTTAAGAGCAGCTCGACTTAAAAGAGAAATTCAGCTTAAGAGCAGTAAGCTGTCGGCGCTTTAATTGCCGCCTTACAAATTTTATTTTATTTTTTTAAGTATTTATTTTCTGGGTAAGGGACATTACAAGGAACAAATTAGGAATTAGGTATGTTGGAAAAGGGATTAAAAAGAAAGGGTATGGGTAAGGGAAAATAGGGGGGGTGCAGGTTTGGCAAGGCACATTACACTTCTTCAGTTTCATATTTCATAGTTATACATATCAATTAGGACTTATATACAATAGCCCGTATCTACAAACAAAAGTTTCTGGCTGTTGACATGTTTCAAATACTAACATAATTATCTTTTTTTCTTTAACCACAAATAAAACTTCCCCCAACTTTCCTGATGTTTCTGTTTCCGTGGTGCTCCTAACCATTCCGACAGTTTGTCCATTTCTGCTGTTTCGAGGATTTTTGCTATCAACGCTTGTTCGTCTGGGATTACTGGTTCTTTCCAGTGTTTTGCATAAATAACTCTTGCTGCTGTTACAATGTGTGTGGCTAAATACACTTTCTGTTGGTCCAGTTTACCTGGCATTATATTTAACAGGAAAAATTCTGGTTTTAATTCCATAGAATTCCCAAAAATTTCTTCCAAAATCTGCCTTATTTTATTCCAAAATATTTGTGCTTTTTTACATAACCACCACATATGATAGAATGAGCCTTCTTTTTGTTTGCACTTCCAACATAAAGTTGATATATGGGCATTCATTTTAGCTAGCTTTGTCGGCGTCATGTACCACCTATAAAACATTTTATATATATTCTCTTTAAATACAACTGATTTAGTGAGCTTTATATTAGTTTTCCATATTTTTTCCCATTGTTCCAATTCTATATTATAACCTAAATTTTGTGCCCATTTAACCATACATTCTTTCACTATTTCTGGTTGTGTATCAAAGTCTAGTAGAAAATTATATAATTGCTTAATATGTTTCTCTTTTGTCTCCAACAGAATTCTATCAAAGGGTGTGCTTTCTAGGTAGAACCCTTGCTGTTTATCTTTAGTGTGCCTAGAGTGAATCTGAAAACAGGCCCACCAGTCTAGTCCAATTCCTTGCTCAGCCATTTCTTGTTGGCTTTTTAGATTTCCATCTGGATTCAAAATCTCGTTGTAGCGCACAGTTTTTTTATTTTCTCTCAAAATTGGCATAGCGAATGCTTCTGTTGGAGTCACCCAATATGGAATCTTTATGTACATTTGCTTTTTTATTTTCTTCCATAACCAAAGTAGTGCTCTTCTTAGTATATGATTGTTGAATTGTTTAAAATCTTCTATTCTGTCATACCATACAAAGGCATGCCATCCCCATTTCAGATCGTGTCCTTCCAGCCTCAAGAGTCTTGTATTGCTCAATTCTATCCATTCCTTGATCCATACTAAGGAGGAGGCTCTGTAGTAAAGAAGCCAATTTGGGAGCCCCATTCCTCCTCTTGATTTAACATCTTGCAGAGATTTTATTTTTATTCTTGCTTTTTTCCCCTGCCAGACGAATTTAGAAATGCATTTCTCCAGCTCTTTAAAGATTGTTTGTTTTAAAACAATTGGGATAGTTTGAAATAAAAATAATATTTTTGGGAGGATATTCATTTTAATTGTGGCAATTCTCCCTAATAATGATAATTGTAAATTTTCCCATTTAATTAAGTCCTTTTTAATCTCATCAATCAATTTCAAATAATTGTCCTTCAGAAGGGTGCTTGTCTTATTTGAGAAAGTTATGCCAAGATATTTTATCTTCCTTCCTTCCTGAAAATTTGTAAGCTCTAAAAGTTTCCTGATTTCTTGTTGTTGCATATTTTTGGTTAGAATTTTTGTTTTCTTATGATTTACTTTTAGACCTGCCATTTCTCCAAATTCTTTTAACTCCTTCAACAGAGGTTCTATTGACTCTTGTGGCTCCTCCAAGACTATGAGTAAGTCATCTGCAAAGGCCTGTATTTTGTATGATTCCCCTCTCAATTTAAGACCCTTAATTTTCTCAGAGCTTCTTATTTGCTGCATTAATATTTCAATCACTAACAAGAAGAGCAATGGTGACAATGGGCACCCTTGTCTTGTGCCTTTTAGTATCTGAATTTCTTGAGTGTAGTCTCCGTTTACTCTGATTTTAGCCTTTTGTTGGGAATAGATTGCCTTGATAGTCTCAACAAAGCTCCGTCCTGCTTCCATCATTTCTAGCTGTGTTATCATGAAATTCCAATTTACATTATCGAACGCTTTCTCCGCATCGATAAAAAACATTGCCATTTGCTTTTCGGGATGGGCCTCATAATATTCTAGAAAGTTAATAACATTTCTCACGTTTGATCTTAAGTATCTCTTGGGAAGGAATCCTGCCTGGTCTTCATGGATGATATCAACCAATATTTTCTTTAATCTCGTAGCCAAGATTGCTGCAAATATTTTATAGTCTACATTTAAAAGAGATATTGGTCTGTAATTTTCGATTTTTCTGGATCTGTGTCTTCTTTATGTATAATTGTAATCACAGCCTCCCTCCATGTTTTGGGTATTTTCCCCTCTTGCTGAATTTCATTGATCATTTTCTGAAACGGCGCTGCCAAAACATCTTGAAATTGCCTGTAGTATTCAGCAGAGATCCCATCATTCCCTGGCGATTTCATCGTTTTCTGTTTTGCAAATGCATCTAGAACTTCTTGCATAGAATATGGCTGATTTAAAATTTCCTGTTGTTGTTTAGTCAGCTTGATATGGTTCTTCCTTTGGATATATTCTTTCTGTTCCTCTTTGGATTCATCTTTTTCACTGTAAAGTTGTTTGTAGAAATTATCTACTATTCTTTTAATCTCTTCTGGTTTCACAACAGTTTCTCCATTGTGATTTTTCAGTCTTAATATGAAATTTTTGGTTTTCTCCCTCTTTAGTTTCTGAGCCAACCATCTTCCAACTTTATTGGCCTTTTCAAAATATGTTTGCCTAACAAATTTCAGTTTAGTAGCAATATCCTCTGTTAATAAGATATTCAGTTTATGCTGCACCATTTGGATCCTCTGTTTTAATTGTACAGCTGTTGGGTTTTCTTTCAATTTCATCTTTGCTTTCTTTAGGTCTAATTCGAGTTCAATATACTTTTTGTTTCTTTCTTTCCTTGCTGCTCCTGTAGTTCTCATTGCTATGTCACGGAACACTGTTTTACCAGCTTCCCATATTATTTGTGCTGACATGCCTTGTGTTGAGTTTCTTTGAAAATAGTCTCTCATCTCATCTCTTATTATCTTGACTGTGTCTTCATTTCTGAAAATATTTGTGTTTAATCTCCATTGTGTTGGTGGTTTATATGTTTGCAATTTCAGTGTTACTATACAATGATCTGATATTGTTCTAGGGAGGATTTGTGTCTCTTTTACATTTTTCATCCATGTTCTGGGGATCCAACATGCATCGAATCGTGACCAGGATTGGTGCCTATCTGAAAAGAAGGTATAATCTCTAAGTTTCGGATAGCTTGTTCGCCATGCATCTACTAGGGTTAATTCCTCAGCCAACATGAGAAATGCTTTAGGTAGTGAGGAACGATTTTCTTTTTGTTAATTTAGTAGAATCTATTTCTCTATCAAAAACTGCATTGAAGTCACCTATTATACAACATTCCTCATATTCTCTTAGGTTCACGTTTCTGTACAGCTTTTCAAAAAATGCCTTCTGATTGGAATTTGGTGCATAAATGTTAATAATTAAAACTCTTTCTTTACCTTTGGTGACTTCCACCATTACAACTCGGCCATCTCCTGATGCATATATCAATTTTGGATGCAATACTTCTTTAACATAAATACCTACACCATTTTTCTTTTTCCCTTCCTGTAGGGCTAAGAATACTATTCCTAGTTTTTATTTTCCATCAATCTTGAATCCTGTTTTTTCAGGTGCGTCTCCTGGAGACAAATGATATCCATATTTAATTTCTGTAGGTAATAAAATACGTTTTCCGTTTTTGTGGTGAATTTAAACCGTTCACATTTAATGAGCACAAGTTCCAATTTCCTTTAGTCATTTTTGGATCTTTTATTATCTTTATATTTTTCTTGTTCCTTGGTTTTTGCTCTGGTTCTTCTCTTTGGTTTTGGTGCTGCTGCTCCTCTCTCATTTTCTGAAACTGAATCCTCATCTTGCGATCCCTCTTTTCCTTCTTCTCCTCCTTCTTGGGGTTCCTGGATCTCTAATGCCTCCTCTGACTGTAGGTTTATCAGGATCTGTTCTGCCTTCATTATTGAGTTGACATAGAATCTCTGCATTGAATATTGAAATGTCAAGCCTTCAGGTAGTAGCCATATGTAAGGGATCGACTTAGATCTGAGAAAGGTAGTTAACTTAACATATGATTTTCTTTTCTCTCTAACTTTCCAAGGAGTATGTTTCAGTACTTTCACCGATCTTCCGTCACGTATGAGCTGTTTATCACCAGTTGCTCTCAAGAGTTTGTCTCTATATGAGCTTCTAATAAACTTAACCTGTATTTCTCCCGGTAAATGATTTTTCCTTGTATAAGCTGAGGAAATTCTCGAACCATATCTATATTTCCTTCAATTTCGTTTCTGCTACAACCAGACAGTTCCGACAAAGTATCTATCGTGACCTCTGATATCTCCTCCTCTTTAAGATCTGGTACATTTTGCAATCTCAAGACATGTGATGCATGATCCATTTGGATCTGCATTATTGCGATCTCATCTTGTAATCTTCCTTGTTCAGTTTTTCTCAGACCTTCTTCATTTTGTTCTGCAATTTCCTGTGCTTTTTGGCAATTACAGTTAGATCCTGTGTGGCTTGTTTCTGAGTTGAGATCTCCTTTGACATTTCTGCTATTTGTGAATTAAAATTTTGAATGTTTATTTGCATTGCTTGCATTGTATCGCTCATCACCTGTATCCTTGAGTTCATATCCTGATTTTGTTGTTCTTGGCGCGCAAAGAAGGAGGCTTGTTGCTCTTGAAGATTCATCATAGTAGCCATAATTTTATCAAACATCTCTTGTGTGGTCATTTGAGGTTCCTGGGTGATCAACTTGGTCAAGGTGGGTTCCACTGCAGGTGATGATCGTCCACTTCCACCCCTCCCTTTTGCAGCCATCTTCCAAACTATATCCCCTATAAAAACAGCTATAGACACAGCTGCCGACCCCAAATAAGTGTCCAATACTTCACTCAGGCCACTTCCCCCTATTCCCCTCCAATTACAAAGTCTTCAAATACTCAAATCAATAGGCATCAATATACAATATGATATTCAATGCTCAATCTTCAATTATCAGGTCCAGACAAAGTGGAGGGGAGAAGGGGAGGGGGAACCAGGGGGTGGGAATGCTACTTATATGAACAGAGGAATATCAGCGAAGGGAAAATTGGGAAACCTCTCTTCTGGGTGTAGCTCTGGATGCAATCAAGTCAAAAATCCATAAGATGACAGTATCCTTCCATATACGCCTTCCTTTTTCTTTCTCCCCAACGAAAAAGGGAGGAAAGAAGATATTCTTAATTGGAGGATTCCCACCTTCACTGTCACAATTTTCCCTTTGTCCATGAGATGAAAGCAACAGCTACCAGCCCCAAATATATGTCCAGGGCTTCACTCAAGCCACTTCCCCCTGATCCCTTCCTATTACAGGATATTCAACTACTCAAATCAATAAGCATCAATGTTCAGATCCAGACAAAGTGGAGGTGAAAAAAAAAGGGGGGGGTGTAAGGCAAAACAGGGGGGAAGAGTATTACTTATATAAACAGAGAAATAATATGAGAATAACAGCAAAAGAGGATTGGGGGATCTCTCTTCTGGTTGTAGATCTAGATGCAGTCGGCTCAGAAATCCACAAGATAGCAGTGTTCTTCGAAGTACGTCTTCCCTTTCTATCTCCTCAGTGAAGAAGGGGGAAGGTATTCCTTGACTGGAGAATCCCCACTTTCTCTGCTCTCTGCTGCAAATTTCTCTTATCCTTGAAACAAAAGTAACACAGAACTCCCTTCTTCTTCCTCTTTCTCTGCTCAGTTTTGTATATATCTGTATCCCACCACAAATGTGCCAAGTAGACAAATCAGCTGGTAAATGGAGGAAACTCTCTTTGTTCCGCCTTAACAGACAGTCTTAAAGCTCGAGAAGCGAAGGGTGGGGGTTCCACCCATAAAGGGAAAGAGAAAGCAAATCTTCAGTTAGTCCTTATGAGAGTTCATGACTTTAAAACATCTGTGTTGCTACTCCGAGGATCTTCAGCAAATAAAGCTTAATTATGGTTAAAGTTCCATTAATGGGGGAGTGGGGGGAGTTTCTCAATGACCTTCAGGACAGCTTTGCCAGGAGGTGGGAGGTAGGATTTTTATTGCTTTTATTGCTATTTAATTATTATTTGTACGTCTCCTTTGCCCACATGTCCGGACGGCTTCAGCGTTGCTTTTCCTCCCCCTCTGCTTTCCCCTCTCTCCCCTCTCAGTCTCTCAGTCTCTCAGTTTCCTTATCTCAGTCTCTTTTTACTGCATTTCTTTACAATCCAGTTCAGCCTTCACAAAGAGGAAGATAGTAGACTGTTTGTTCTTACTGTCCAGACATCTACCGAAATAATTTCATGCCTTCCTCCCCTGCTGCTTTTGGACTGACGCCATCTTCTCTGGCTCCACGAGGAACTTTGCCACAGGAGTATGCAATGTCCTGGAGTCTAGGGGTCACCAAAATGATTTCTGATACCCGACCCAGGTGCCTCTCCTTTTGGGGATCTGCACCCCTCTCCTGGGGGCAGATTAGGGTTATCTCAGACCCTCAAAATTCCCTTAGGAAGCGGAATCTCAGGGGGACTTCCCAGAGATAAACCACTCACCGTCCTAGGCTCCTCCTCCTCCCCGCCTTACAAATTTTAGATATGGTCTGCTCGACTTACAAATACTTTTTAAAAAAAAACGTTTATTTTTAACTTTTTAATTTTTTTTTTAGATAGGTACCCCGACTTAAGAGTAATTTGACTTAAGAGCACGCAATAGGAACAGATTAAATTTGTAAGTTGAGGTATCACTGTATTTTTTAAAATCTGTTGATTGTTTCATAGCTTTAGGTGTTGCGAGCCACCTTGGTCCCTTCGGCCCGATATGAACAAGGCCAGCCTTGCCTGGGGCAGGGATGGGGGCAGATCTCCCGCAAGACTCGATGGGGCAACACCTACCTTGTCGTCTGTGCCATTGCCCGACAGGATGTCCACCTGGATGGACACGGTGTCCACGACACTCTTCCGCCGGGACAGCCTGTCTTCATCTGCAGGCACAGAGAGAAAGAGAGACACACACACCACCGTCAAACCATAAAAAGGTTTTCCTTGTGGGAAGGAGGTGCCCTTCCTGAGGCATCTGCAGGGCTAGCAGAACCCCCTACCACACACACACACACACACACACAGACACAGAAACACACACACACACACACACACACACACAAGGAAGCCACTGTTCCAATAAACTTACACAAGATTAAACACAAAATGTTAATTCTTTAGAAGTGACCCACTTCCCCGAAGGGGATAAAATGGATATTTTTAGTTCCTAGTTTGAAACAAACAAACACCACCACAATAACCCAAAACTACTTGCCTCTGGCCTTGGCTAAAAGCCCGCTCTGCTCTTCTGTTCCCCTCAACACCCACACACTACTGAAGTAACTAAGGAGTTACGTTGGGAAAGACATGGAGTTATTAAGTCACCAGATTACATTAAGTATGTAATCTATATCTGGAAGTTGAATCCGACACATATTAAGACAGAGAAGAGGGGCCAGGGAAGCCATTCATGTGAGTATGGAAAACCCCTCTCTCTACAGAGGTGGGGAGCCTCAGGCATAGTCTATCTGCTACTTATCAGGCAGTGATTATAGCAATACCCAGACAAATCAAAAATACTTCACGCCTCCACCACCAAGGCCATCGCTAACGACCCATATTCAATGGGTGTTGGGAAAGGTTGCATAGGTGAGGCTTTCACGCACCTGAGGCCACTGTCTGCCTAACAAGCCCATTCAGGCCACTGTCCACGTAAGGAGCCTGCTGAGACCAGGATGATGTGAAATCAAGGTGAACTATAAAATGGAGGCCTCGTCACTAACTTTCCTCAGAATGACGAAGCTGCTTGGATGAGCAGCAAAACCTTTCAATCTCTCAGTTGCCATGACTCAACTTCCAGATAAACTCACCTGGAGGACTGAGAATCCTCACAGACATGTGTAATCTCTACTGCATTGATTACTGCAATGCTCTTTACATGGGGCCGCCTTTGAAGACGGTCCGGCAATTGCAACTGGTGCAGAATCGTGCTGCGCGGCTGGTGAGTGGCATGGCCGCCAAGGAACACATCACGACGATTCTGCGTAACCTGCATTGGTTACCAGTTGCTGCCCGAGCCCAATTCAAAGTGCTTGTTTTGACATATAAAGCCCTAAATGGCTTAGGACCTAGATACCTGAAGGACCGCCTCCTTCCATATGAACCTACCCGGCAATTAAGATCTAGCCAGGGGGCCCTCCTGGGAGAGCCATCCCTCAAGGAGGTGAAAGGGATGGCTTGTAGGAAAAGGGCCTTGTCGGCAGCTGCCCCCAGATTGTGGAACGCCCTCCCAAGCAAGACCCGCCTGGCGCCAACGTTGATAACATTCCGGCGCCAGGTAAAAACCTTCCTCTTCCAGAAGTTTTTAAATTAATGATTGTGGGTCCTGATGGGAATTTTAGGGTTGTGTTTTAATATATTGTATTTATATGTTTTTATTGTTTTAATTTTATTGTAATTTGTATGTTTTAATTGTTTATTTTGATTGTGAGCCGCCCAGAGACCTTTGGGTAGTGGGCGGCATACAAGCTATATAAAATAAACAAATAAATAAATAAATAAATAAATAAATAAATATTTCCTATTCAATCAAGGGAGCAGTTACAAATAACTAGTTATGCACACTGAATTACATCCAGGCTGTGGGCGCTGTGAGCCCAGAGGGCCTGCAGCGTCTGTTATAGTCTTGCAGGGCATTTAAGCTTTTGACTAATTAGCCACCCAGCTGGGGGAACGTTGGTTGGTTGGTTGGTTGGGGAAGAGACCTCGAGGAACGAATCTGTTTCATGCCTCCAGAGACCGGCTGATCCCTGCCGACCATCTCTGAGGCTCTCAGGGCAGCCGACCGAGGGCAGGAGCCTCCCACCGGCCGAAGGACGCCCCCCCCCGGCTCACCTGTCACTTGTGGCACGTAAGGCACGGACAGCCTCTCGGCGCTGTATCCGCTGCCACCCAAGGACTCGGCAATCTTGTGGGTCAGGAAGAACAGGCTCTTGTCATCCTTGTCAAACGTCTTGGGGAGGCTGTCAAGAATTGCACAGGCAGAAAATAGGGAAGAAGTGGTGAGCCCATCGCCAACGGTGGCTGTGTTTTAAGGTTTCAGCTGTCCAGTGCAGCTTTCCCCCCGCAGCACCCACCCCAAACCACACAGCCCCGCGGGCTCTGCACTCTGGGGCCACCCAGCCCTCTCTTTGTGGGGTTTTGCACCTGATAAAAATTGGTGGTTCTTAAAAATTGCCACACAAAGAATTAGTTCCATCTAGTTTATTAGACAGACATAGAAACTCAGAGTTATAGGTAATATACAGCAAGAATAAAGCAAGCAAGTATTACATACAAAGCAAAGGTGTTAGTGGGGGTCCAGTACAGCTTGAATTGGTCCATAGCGCGGACCAAAACCCTGCTGATCTGAACCTCCTCATAGTGGTTTCTTATGTTTTTTATACCTTTTTCGTGACCGCAACTTACGCATGTTGTACGTGTTGTTTTCAATGCTTTCTCAGATCATACCCAGTTAGTTATCAGAATTTTAGAATGACCTGACCCTATTTTCCTAGTTCAAAGTTGGTTCCTTATTCCTGGCTAACCACCCTGTTGTTGTTCTCAGCAAATTGACACCTCCGCACTGTGAGAGAGTGCCAACAGTCTTAGAGGATGGGTCACCGTGACCATAGTCTTGTCTCCTACTTCCTAGCTTGGCTTCGTTCTAGCTAACCACAAAATATTGGCTGTTCTTCATAGACTGGCACCCCCGCAATGTGCTTATGCCAAGCCTTGGCTGTTATGCCAAGTTTTGCTGGGTCATTTTGACCCTATACCTTGTCAACATATTTGAGTCTGTTAATATTTTAATGCTTATAATATATTTTGATTTTTTTCTCATGCTTATAAATCCTTATCACACCTTCATTAGTTCTTAGACCCCACACTCCTGGATGGGAGGAGGGAGGCTGCCGTGTTGGCTACCTAAGAATCATCCCTCAAAGGGCAAGACGGCTCTCTTAAGATTCCGGATGCCAACTTCTACCACCCACACCAGGAATGAGAAACTGTCTGGTGGCCCAAAGACCCAATTCCATGCCAGAGAAGGCCTCTTCACTTCTTTCCCAGGGCAAGCCATTGCAAAAGCTTTGCCACCAAAATGGTTCCCGGGCAGTGCTTGAATCAGAATTAGGGGACATCCACTCAAATTGAGGGCTGGGAGAGTAAGACCAGACAAAAGAAAATATATTTTCATCCAGCGTGTTGTTAGTCTGTGGAACTCCCTGCCACAGGAGGTGGTGATGGCATCTGCCCTAGATGCCTTCAAAAAGGGATTGGACAGATTCCTGGAGGAAAAGTCCATCCCAGGTTACAAACCATGATGGAGATGTGTAATCTCCAGGCTTTAAACTGGGGTACTTCAAGGGCCAAATGCAGGGGAGTGGTATCAGGAGACAGAGACCTAGTCTCATGCGCTCCCAGAGGCATCTGGTGGGGCCACTGTGAGATACAGGAAGCTTGGACTACATGGGTCTTTGGCCTGATCCAGCAGGGCTCTTGTTCTTGTGTTCCTCCTGCTCTTTGCCATTTGCGTCTCCTCGCCAGTTCTTAGCAAGTGTCTCGCCGCAGCATTTATGGCCTGGGGCAAACTCAGCTTCCAGATGAAAGCTGCCGGCAACCTGAAAAGATGCTCTTCCTCTCGCCTCCTCTACCCTGTGGAAGTCTGTTTCTGGAGCTCCCTTTAAGAGAGGGGGTGGGGAAGGTAAGATTTGAAGGTGCCGGAAGAATAGGTCAAGAGGGAAGCTGAGAGTTGAGTCATGGCAACTGGAGTTCTTTTCTTGTGAGATTGAAACGTTTCACAACTCATCCAAGTAGCTTCGTTAGTCATGAATGTGAAACATTTTGCTCTCACAAGAAAAGAAGTCCAGTTGCCCTGACTCAACTTCCAGATAACCTCACCTGGCTGACTGAGAATCTCCACAGGCTCAAACGGGAAGGAACGGAAGCCGCTCAAAACCCTAAACTAACATGGAGATTCAGTATTCCTCATATTAAACTCCGACACCCACTGCCATGCCAAGAGAGCGGAAACATTTTAGCCTCCAATTTTGCAAGGGAAATTCCTGCATATTCACCTGCATTTATCTTGGAACACCACTTCTGGCAAAAAGTACGGGGCTTCCAGGCTTCTTGTTTCAATGACCTCAGGAGGAGAAAATAGAAACAGATAACTGAATAGAATGGAAAAAATGACATGTAGAAACATATTTATGTTCATTTTTGTCTGGAGGGAGACCATTTTGCATTTCGCAATCCACCATCACCTCAATTCAGCAGAAGTTAGCAGAAAGCTCTAGGTGTTGCAGCACCCCCAGCAAAAGGATGGCAAATGCCCACACTTTCAAGAGCCAGGTTTTTAATTAAACACCTGAATGGGCTGGGAACCCCTGGTCAAGGCAGTACAGGTGGCAGTCCTCAGAGGATAGCAATCTGGGCGTCCAGGCGGTGCCACCATGTGTGCTAACAAGGAAAGTGCCAAAAACACACACACACACACACACACACACACACACACACACACACACACACACAACCCCTGGGAAAAGCAACCCACCAGGTCTCCCAAGTCCAAGACAAATACACTCAACAGGTTGAGTCTGGCCCCTAATCCGGTCTGTGCTGCTCCTGCACTTTCTATCAAGTGTTTATCAAGGCATTGCAAAATAAATCTCAGCTGTAATGAAACGAGCATTGTTTTCTATTGTGGCATGTATACAAACGTGACAGGAAAGAGAGAGAGAGAGAGAGAGAGAGAGAGAGAGAGAGAAAGCTTGCATAAAAAATGACGTCACATGCTTTAGGCTATGTATGCAGTGTCATGACCTCCCACGTGTAAATTTGTTTCCTGTTACATGTGCATCCTGTCTTTTTGTCAAGAAGCTTCAGGTAACTTGCACGGTTCTCTCTACAAGAATCCCATAACGTAGAATTGAACTGAAAGACAGGAGTTTCAGATCACTCGATCCCAGTGGGAAATCCGAACCTCGGACGGTGTCCGTTTTTCCTCCAAATTAGTTCCAAGGCAGCTTACGGAACCAAAAACATCCCAGAGAACAACAATCCAGCCTACATTTTGCTCCCCCAAGGTGGCCAAGAGAGGCTCCCAGGAATCCTTAAATGGGGTCCTCGTCCCATCTTGACCGTTCCACCCCCAAATGGAAAGCGCGAGGGGAGGCGCCACAGCCCACCTTGGTGATGTGCTGGCAGAAGGCTGGCACGGCAATCATCTGGCTCAGGAAGTTGAGGTAGGCAGCGCCCAGCGCCATGATGCTGCAGCGGTGGAACATGGGCAGGCAGTCTTCGTTCAGAATGGCAACATCCTGGAGCAGGAAGAAAATAAACCACGGCCTTCCGTCTCTGGGCTGTTCAAGGACAGGAGCTTTCAGGGGCCCCTGGCATTCAAAGCACCCCTGAAGGCACCGAAAGACAACAACAGACTCTCCAGCAGGCAAGGTGCGTCAATGACGGGGCACGGATGTTCTTTCTCGGAGCACAACACCACGCACGCTAGGATGTACCTTGTGTATTTCCAGGGGAGAGGGGAGGAAACACAACTGGACTCTCTCTCCCTCCCTTGACCCCCCCTCCCTGCAAAAAAGACCCCCTCCCCCCAATACCTGCAGGGCCACGGCCAGGCGGATGAGGTCGGTGACCACCTCTTCGTTGGCGAGCTCTATGGTGATCAAGGCCAGCGAGGTGTAGAGCAGCTCAAAGTTCTGCCGCACGTTGTCCACCTCTTTGCAGCCCAAATAAACGTGCCGATACAGCTGCTGGCCGTGCTGCGGAGGGCAGGGGGAGATGGCAGCGAGGGGGAGGATCTGTCAGCACTGCAAACACCTGCTCCGCAGCCTCCCCCCTCCTTCCCGCTCTCACACACGTCCGTGCACATGCATTCTTCTTGGGAAGATGTCCATTCCTGCTCTGGCCATCCCACTGCTAAGAGAAGCCTCCCTTTGGGTTCCGACTCTACCCCTCCAAAACCTGGCAGACCGCCATCCTGCCCAGGAAGCCTCTGCAGAGCCTGAGCCCCTGCCCCTTCCCCAGGTGAGAAGGCATCCCAGGGAGAAAGAGGAGAGGCACCCAACAGGTGCAGCAACCCTGGCCTTCTGGACGGGGCAGGAGGCAGCTGTGTCAGTGCATAAGGAGGGGTCCCTCTGCTTGACCACCTGCCATCTCTCTGTTTGCAACTGCCTTCGTCTACGGATCAGATTCCCCGCGCCCCCGGGCCTCTCCGATCACTTCGAGGAGGGAGGGGTAGAGGCCCAGGCCCTGGCACCTTCAGACGGGGGAAAGCCTGCAGCTGCCAGGAAGAGGCAGCCCCTTTGAGCTCGCGAGACAAAACCTGTGACTCCCGTGTTCGGGCAGCCTCGTATCTCCCCAAGAACAGGGAGGCCATCGGGGACACATTAAAGGGACGGGAAAAGCACCCCAGCAAAGCATGGGCAGCCGTCAGTGCCTTTGGTCCCAAACGCTGCGGCTCCTGCCATGAATTACCTTCTTCATAAAGCTCACATCTTGCCGTGAAATCTTGTCTCGCTTTATCTTCAGAGCAGACACATCAGGGATGATTCTAAAATGGAAGAGATGCCCATTTCGTAATAAAACAACTAACTCTGGAGTGCAGCAGAGGGTGGAAGGTATTCATGATCACTGCGACTCTGTATTCATTTCCTTCAGACTCCTGCCTGTTTCCCACCAGTCCCTGAACACCTGCCTCCTGCCCTTAGAGACCTCCCTGGGGCAGCTTTCAGGGAGGGCCACGTGCCGAGTGGCTGGCAGGAGTCCAGCTGGGATGGCACGGAGGCAATGCCTGTCCTCTGCTGACCGAGCCACCTCTGGAACGGAGTGGAGACGGCTCATGGCCTGAGCTTCTCTCGCCAATGGCAAGTGGCTTGGGCCAGCGGCTGGCAGTTTGATTTGCCAGTGGGCCTCCTGGGAGCAGAGCCAGATGGTGTGGCTTTGAGCTTGCTGCACAGCAGTTCCAGAGCACCCCCAGAAGAAGGGGAGGAACCATCGAATCCTAGAGTTGGAAGAGACCTCAAGGGCCATCCAGCCCCCAGCCCCACCCCACACACACACACCATGCAGGAACTCCGATCACAGGATTCCGGACAGATGGCCATCCAGCTTCTGCTTAAAAACCTCCAAGGAAGGAGACTCCACCACCCTCCTTTGTGGCAGCATATTATCCCACTGCTGAACAGCTGTAACCGCCAGGAAGTTCTTCCTAATGTTTAAATGGAATCTCTTTTCCTGTAGTTTGAAACAATTGCCCCGAGTCCTACTCTCTGAAGCCATGGAAAACAAACCTGTTCCCTCTTCAATATGACATCCTTTCAAATATTTAAACATAGCTATCATATCCCCTCTCAGCCTTCTTTTTGTAAGGCAAAAGATTCCTAGATCCCTAAGCCGTTCCTCATAAGACATATGTTCCAGACCTTTAACCATCCTGGTTGACCTCCTCTGCACCCGCTCGAGGTTGTCAACATCCTTTTAAAATTGAGGTGCACAGAACTGGACACAGTACTCCAGGTGGGGTCTGACCAGAGCAGAATTGAGTGGTACTATCACTTCCTTTGATCTAGACACTATGCTTCTGTTGATGCAACCAAGAATCACATTGGCTTTCCTGGCCGCCGCATCACACCACTGACTCATGTTCAATTTGTGGTCCACCAAGACTCCCAGATCCCTTTCATGGGTACTATTCTCCAGCCAAGTGTCCCCCATCCTATATCTGTGCAATTCATTTTTTTAAATGAATTGCACAGATAGTACCCTACATTGCATTACCCTACATTTCTCTCTGTTGAAACTCATTCTGTTAGCTTTGGCCCACCACTCTACCAGGCACGTCCAAACTTCGGCCCTCCAGATGTTTTGGACCACAACTCCCAGAATTCTAAGCTTAGATTGCCAATGACAAAGGACTGTGGGAATTGTGGTCCAAAACATCTGGAGGGCCGAAGTTTGGACGTGCCTGATTAAGCAACCCCTCCTACAGGTGGGAGGACGTTCTCCAGCCAGGTGTCTCCCATCCTATATTTATGCAATTCATTTTTTTTTCTGATTGGGAATACTCAGGACTCTCCACCTGGAACTGCTGGAGAGCTCAATGCTTCAGGCATCTACCTCTGAAGCCAGAGAAGTTGGGAGTTTGATTTGTCCCACCTCACCCCCCCTCCTCCGCCTCCTCCCCGGGCCTCGTTGAGAGAGGCGGGACAGGACCATCCCGAGGGTCCCTTCATGCTCTGCAGTTCCAAAGTGATCAAGTGGCCCTCCAGGGAGACGGCACAGCTAGCCAACCCCTTCTACCACATGACCAGGTTTCGCCACCCCAGAACATCCTCACGCATGTGGGTCAAACCTCGGCTTGTTTTTGCCCTCATTGGTCGGCAAACTGCCTCCGGAGGGCTGTACCGAGATGGTTGTGGCCACCCCGAGGCAAGGCAACCCTGCCTCCTTGGGGCTGCCGGGGAAGCTGTGTTTTTCCTACCTACCGGGGATGTCCACCTAGCTTTTTTTTAAAAGAAAATGATTACATTTTGCAACCCTAGTTTATGCTGAGTAAAAACTGTTCTCCTTTTTTTTGAAAATCATCCCATTTCCCGCTTGAGCCATGACAGAGGTGGCCAGGGCAGCCTCCACCCTACCTGATCCCTCGGAGCTTGGCTCGGTTGTCGTGCCGATCAATCAAATTGTGGAGGACTTCCAGGACCAGCTGCCGGAGTTCGCTGTCCTCCATGAGGGAAGGGGACAGCAGCGGGTCGAGGAACGAGGACGAGAGGACGGTCGCGATGCTCTTGGCGTGGTACCCTGACGTCACCTGCCCCGTTTGGGTTCCAGGCAAGGCCCCGGGAGGTTAAAAGAGAAGATGTTTTAGGACTAATTGATAAATTGAAGAGTAACAAGACCCCGGGCCCAGATGGCATCCACCCAAGGGTTATTAGGGAACTGAGAAATGAAATTGCAGATCTCTTAACGGTTATATGCAACTTGTCTCTTAAAACGGCCACAGTGCCGGAGGACTGGAGGATAGCAGATGTCACACCAATTTTTAAAAAAGGAAGGAGGGGGGACCCAGGAAACTACAGTCCAGTTAGCCTTACATCTGTCCCAGGGAAGATGGTGGAAGGCCTCATCCAAGAGAAAATCTTAAAACACATAGAACAAACTTTGCTGAGAGAAAATCAGCATGGCTTCTGCAAGAGTAAGTCTTGTCTGACAAATCTGGTAGAATTTTTTGAAAAGGTCAGCAGGCATGTAGATTTGGGTGAACCGGTGGATATAGCCTATCTGGATTTTCAAAAGGCCTTTGACACAGTCCCTCACCAGAGGCTGCTGAGAAAATTGCATAGTCAGGGGATATGAGGGCAGGTCCTCTTATGGATTGAGAACTGGTTGAGATCCAGGAAACAAAGAGTAGGTGTCAATGGGAAATTTTCACAATGGAGAGAGGGGAAAAGCGGTGTGTCCCAGGGCTCGGTCCTGGGACCGGTGCTTTTCAATCTGTTCATAAATGACCTGGAGACAGGGATAAGCAGTGAGGTGGCCAAGTTTGCAGATGACACAAAACTTTTCCATGTGGTAAAAACCAGAGAAGATTGTGAAGAGCTCCAGAAGGATCTCTCCAAACTGGGGGAATGGGCTACGAAATGGCAAATGCGTTTTAATGTAGCCAAATGTAAAGTAATGCATATTGGGGCGAAAAATCAAAACTTTATCTATCAACTCATGGGCTCTGAGTTATCCGTGACAGATCAGGAAAGAGATCTTGGTGTGTTGGTGGACAGCTCCATGAAGGTGTCTCCCCAATGTGTGGCAGTGGTGAAGAAGGCCAATTCCATGCTAGGGATTATCAAAAAGGGGATTGAAAATAAAACAGCCAACATTATAATGCCATTATACAAAACAATAGTAAGGCCGCATCTGGAATATTGTGTACAATTCTGGTCACCGCATCTCAAGAAAGACATAGTGGAACTGGAAAAGGTGCAGAAGAGAGCGAACAAAATGATTACTGGGCTGGGGCACCTCCCTTATGAGGAAAGGCTAAAACATTTGGGGCTCTTTAGTCTGGAAAAAAGGTGCCTGAGGAGGGATATGATTGAGATGTACAAAATAATGCAGGGCATGAGTAAAGTAGATAGAGGGAAGCTCTTTTCCCTCTCACAAAATACCAGAACTAGGGGACATGCACTCAAATTGAGGGCTGGGAGAGTAAGAATAGACAAAAGAAAATATTTTTTCACCCAGCGCGTTGTTAGTCTATGGAACTCCCTGCCACAGGATGTGGTGATGGCATCTGGCCTGGATGCCTTCAAAAGGGGATTGGACAGATTCCTAGAGGAAAAGTCCATCACGGGTTACAAACCATGATGGAGATGTGTAATCTCTAGGCTTTAAACCAGGGTACTTCAAGGGCCAGATGCAGGGGAGTGGTATCAGGAGACAGATATCTAGTCTCATGCGCTCCCAAACGCATCTGGTGGGGCCGCTGTGAGATACAGGAAGCTGGACTAGATGGGCCTTTGGCCTGATCCAGCATGGCTCTTCTTATGTTCTTATGTTCTTATGAGGGGGGGGGGGAGACAGAAGGTAACGCCCTCCACAATATCCAGATCAAAAGCACTTGGAGCAAACAAATAACCCTTCCCTGTCACGCTGAATGTGGGGATTTCATACCCCGATAGCTGTGAACCCCAAGAAATGGGCAAAGCACAAAGCGCACCTAGAGGAAGCTGAGGACCTGGATTTCCCAGAAATCCCCAGGGCCGAGGAGGCACCCCGTGTGCAGCTAAGCTGATGCTGATCGAAGCATAGGTCAGGAGGACAGAAAAACAGGATATCAGGATACATCTGCTCAGGACCAAGAGCTCTTCCTGTCCTTATCAATAATCCCTCACTAGCTAGGGAGCATTTTCCCTCCCACCTATGGAATGTATTTCCTCTGCCATTGTGTACTTGTTTACTGTGTATGGTCTCATAGATAAGGCGTGCATTCCCCTCCCACCGAGAAACATCCTGCTGTATCTATTGTTCTCTCTTACTAATTAAAACACTGGTCGCTCAGGCAGGAGGAGAATAAGAATCATCACACAGAATCATCACACACATCATCATCACACGCACGCACGCAGCCCAGGGAGAGAGACAGAAATGCTGCCTGAGCACCAGATTGCACCCCGAAACTCTGTGTCCGTGTGATCCATAACGCAACAGCTGAAGCGGGGGGCTCCTGGTGCCAAGGAAGTCAATTTGTTTATTTATTTATTAAATTTATATACCACTCCCATCTAGCTGCACGGCAGCTCTGGGTGGTTTACAAGGCTGAACAAATATCAATCTAGACACACAATAAAACAGCAATCCAATAATAAAAACATAATAAGTAATAAAACAACATATATCAGAGCATCAAACAGGAACAAGATGGCCTAAAACAGGCCCAAAAGAAGGGCACAAACGGCAAATTCTTAATAGCATATATTAATACTCAGGCCATATTGGTGATGGCAAACTCTCTAATTTGGTGCCCTCTAAAACTCCAACTTGGCATTCTGGGAAAATGTTGTCTAATACATCTAGAGAGGACCTGACATTGGGCAGGAGCAGCTGTTTATACAGAGACACGTCTTGCATTAGCATCTGCCTCCATCTCAGCTGCACTGCGCCAGATGTGACCCAGAAATGAATCCTGTATGATCCAACCAAGGGTGGGTGGGTGGCTTCTGGGCCTCTGGTGGTCCCCATTTTGCCCTACGGGTTCCCCCAGATGGCCACCTCCCCATTCTTCGGCGGCTTCCTAACTGTTGTATGTTCCCCACACCCACCCCATCTTTTTGGCAGGCAGGAAGAGCTTTCAGGTAAAAGAAGCTGCTGGAATTTTAGGTCCTGCCCATACCTGTCAAGTGTCCCATATTCACCAGGAAATCCCGTATTTTACCCCTATTTCCCACTGTCTTCCCAGATATATTATTTTCCCGGAAATGTCCCGAATTATATAATTATTTTAAAATCCTCTGAATGGCATGGGCACCGGCATGTTGGGGGCAGCTATTCAGCATGCTCAATAGGTGGTAGGGGTGGGGATACTGTGACCACAATCCCTTATTTTCAGATCCAAAACTTGACAGGTATGGTTCCCCCCCCCCGGAGTGTGGTCCTGAGGAGCTTCTTTGAAACCGAACGGAGAACTCAAGACAAAAGCTCTTCGCTTATAAACCATGTGGAGCAGAGGGAATGTGCACAGCACCGTGGAGCTAAGAGAAGGATGGGAGGGGGCATCATGAAACACTTTGGGTTTCCCCATTTAGAGAGGCAGCACTCCCAAAAAGAAAGAGGGAGGGGAGGAATCTTAAGAATTTCAAGACTGGACGCCACATCCTACTGGGGGGGGGGAGGCCCAGACCCACTTCTCCCAAGCCAATGGCCTTTAGCCGACAACTCCCCTCATGCCCATGGCAGAGGCAGGACTGGAAGATGATGCGTCAAAGCACCCTCAACCCGAACCAAAGCACCCTCAACCCAAACCCGTTTGCTTACCATCAGCAAAGACCGGAGCAACATGATCTGAATCCTCCTGGTTCCCAATTCCCTGAGGGGAAGGAAAGCAAAAAAAAAGGGGGGGGGGAATGAGTGAACAGAACCCGAGAAAAAGATTGCTGCTCTGCAGTTTGCCAGCTGCGCTCGGGGGACAGGCGTGCTTCTGCCAAGGCCAGCAGACCACCACATCCCCTCCTCCTTTTCCTTGAACTCTTGAGCTGGAACTCTCAGGTTAACTCAGCCTTCCAACCTTCCGAGGTCGGTAAAATGAGTACCCAGCTTGCTGGGGGTGGGGGGTGGGGCCAAGGTACAGCCTGCAGCACTGTAATTAAAAAAACTGTAAACTGCCCAGAGACTACTTGAAATGGTACGGGGCGGTATAGAAGCAGAACGCCTTGCTTTTTGCTTTCCAGAAGACAGGTTTCATCTTTCAAGGCCAGCCACAAGAACCCTAACCCTAACCCTGAGCCTTCCTTCTGAACCAACTCTAAAACCAGCTCTTCTGTGCCTATCCACCCCACCCCGTCTGCCGTCACCCTCCATCCCCGCCACCTCTCCCTCCTGTCAACCGTTTGCACTGTGAGCTCCCTGGGACAGAGACAGGTCACTGTTTGGCTTTCCTAACTCTGTAAAACCTGGAGAAGTACTTTCGGCTCAGGGGAGGGCGCATGAGACCAATAACGGATCGATCCCAAGCGCCTGGAGAGCGGAAGCTCCGCCACCACGGCCTCAAGACGGAGCCACAAGACGAGAGGGAGAGAGATACGCACCCGAGCTGGCTGGTGTCCAACGCCTGAGGCCCTGCCGCAAAGACAGGGACCTTTCCCATGATGAACATCATGATTTCAGAGCGCTGGTAGTCGGGAAGGTTGCTTCCAAAGAAACCTACACAACAGAAAGGAAAGGCATGGAGCATCTCGAATCGCCCAATCCGACTAGGAATTCGCAATCGGCCCCGAGCCCTCCTGGCCTGGCCTGGCTCCCTCTCCATGCTTGCTCTTTCTGCCCTGCTTTTGTTCCTCTGGTGTGCCAGTTCAAGCCCTGCCTGGAGCCACAGGTTCCCATAACATCCCGTCAGGAAACTTGGGCAACTCTCGGCTGATGAGCGCGCCAAGTAGGGGCAGATTCTGGGTTCTTATTTTGGCTAACAACCTGCCAACGAAGGCAGGGTTTCTGCATTGGGCTCTGGGGGGGAACGTTTGGCATCAGAGTCAAAAGCCAGGGCGAAGGAGAAGCCCCTCGCCACAAGAGTCCTTCCTGGTTTCCAGCAAGCAAAGGATTGAAGCCATCTGGAGCCAGGGCGCCAAGGGTCTTTTGGAAGAGGACTTAGACTGGGGGTGGGTGGGAACAGCTTGAGTTCTAGGCTCCCCTGGACCACGACGCTTAGTGGACAGACGTAGACCAGCTACGACTTATTGCCTTGGCCTTCCCAGCAGGGCTGTTGTGGGGACAGACTAAGGCATGGGGATGACTCTTCCAGGTGCCCTGAGCTCTCCATAAGGCGAGGAAGAAAAGGTAAGCCACCAAGACCGCCTCCCCCTGCCACGAACACAAGGTTTCAGTGGCTAACGGAAGGGCGTGGGGCCGACTCACCGATGGTCTGAATGATGGCATTCTGGACAATCTTCTCGTCGTTCTCCTTGGGGTGGGCGCCCTGGCCAGCGCTGGCCTCCAAGTCACCCCGGCTGCCCAGTTCCAGGTCCACGCTCAGGCTCAGGTGCTTCAGCAGCGTGTTGAACACCTCCAGGACGGTGGGGCCTTGGCAAAAGGGGGAACAAATGCTGCCGTCAGGACCTCGGAAGAGGAGCCTTCGCTGCCTCAAAAGCCAGAAGCACAGGCAAAAAAGCTACACTGGTGGTTTCCAGAGCGCCTCCCATCTGGCCTGGAACCACCTGACGAAGCCTCCTCCATGGCGGTGTAACCCAGGGCACCGGTTCATCTCCCACCTGCCAGAAAGAGCTGGCCCTTGCCTCTCTGGGGAGGGAGGTTTCAGCTGCTCTGACCTGGAACAAGTCCTCACACATTTTGCAGGGAGTCCCCGCCAGAGCGGAAACAAGGAACCAAGCAGCCTATGCTGCGGCAGCTCATCTGCACGAGGAGTAACAGGATCCGGGCGAAAAGAGCAAAGCCAGCGCCCGCCAGCACGAAAGGCTTCCCAACAATCACGCCCAAGGATCCCGGGGACATCACAGAGGCCATGGGGGTGAAGCGACTGGAGCCACGGAGTTAAATGTTTTGATGCAAGTGGATGCCCCTGGAGCAAGAATCGACAGGCAAAACCTCAGAAAGGGAGGGCTCTCCTCTCTCACCCCGGGGTCAGTAAGCCAGCTAAGGATGACGGGAATCCAACAATAACAAGGGGGGACACAGGACCCCTGGCTCTGATTTCCTGGATTGCAATGAACTGAATGCCTGCCTGCCTGCCTGTCGTTCCAGTAATACCATGGTTTAAGAGCATTTTGCAAGACAAGCAAACATTTCTTCTAAATTTTGCCTCGATCAACATATAAGTAACTGGAGCATGTCACCTCATCACAAGTGAGCCAATGGTGACTCCCTACCCACCCACCCACCCACCCACCCCGGATTGCAGGTGACTGACTGTCTGGAACGTTCCCTCTCTGGCAGCCTCCAAAGCAGAGGGAGGAGAGAGGAAGGGAGGTCTCCCTTGCACCAGCCAGGAATGTTTTCAAAGGGGAGTGCAGGTTAGGGTTTTTTTCTTTATTTGTTTTCAACATCCTTATTTTTTCAAGCCACTTCTAGTCATGGGGCAGCTAGTCAGTTGTGTCTAGGGCTACAAATTGCACGTTATTATTGTCACATTAAAAACACAGAATAAAATCCAGTTGTTAGTTCAGAGCACAGCAGCAAATTCCACAGCCAGGTACCTAAACCATGGCGTGGATGTGGACTTCTAGCCAACGTGCTACTCTTTCGGAATCCTCATTCCTGGCTTTTCATTTGTTTTTTTTTAAAAACCAAGTTTCAGTGGCATTTGGTGCTTAGCTGTTGAACGGGAGGTGCCAGGGACCTTCAGCATGAAAAGGCGAGACTCCACCAGCATATTGGGTGGATTGGATTGTTGTGTGTGTGTGTGTGAGAGAGAGAGAGAGAGGGGGAAGAGAGATGAGACGCACTTTGGACGACAACTAGTGAAATGAACTCCACTGCCAGAAGAACCACAGCCACAGTTCACAAAGACAGTTTATGCTTGCTTAAAGATAAACACAATTGCCATCACAAAGATACCAACATCCATGTTTTCTACTAGAATTTGAGTTCAAGGCAGCTGATGGCATGGTGCTAACACAAAATTATCAAAACCCATCAAATAAAAACATACTAATGGGGGGAAGCAGCACCCATCAGGTTCAAATCTATTTTAGCAAAACAAACAAACAAACACACACACACACACACACACACACACAAATAAAGCAACCCTCCGAAGTCAAGGCCGCCAAAGACTTTGGTTCTCCTCCTCTCTTTTGATCTCCCATAAATCTGACTTTGCGACTGATCCGCTTTCTCTGGCAGCCTTTAGTTTTCCGACGGCAGCCTCGTTCTCAGATGGTATCACTGCAGGAACAGGTTTGTTCAGCTGACATTCAGAGTCTCCCATAACCAGGCGAGGCTTCATCAGCATATGCTGTGATTTCCCGTCCCAGTGTGTTCCGGGCTGCTTCTATTCTCCAGCTGCTGCGTTTGAAATCGGGTTCATGCTTTGCTTCTATGTCAAACCTTGGCGCCCCATCAAGACCAAAAAAATGTCAAGGCACGGCTTAAACAAGTCAGTCCTGCACACAGACGGTTGTTTTATCGACGAAATCTAGAGCGGTTTCTGTTCTTCAGTTCTCCTTCTGCTCTGCCATCCCAGCTCTCTAGGGACAATAACTTTGCTAGACGGAGAACAGGCCACTAATACCATGTGGTTATCGCAGAACAAAGCGACAGCAGGCAGGTTCTCCCAGGGCCACTGGTGGCTGGACAACCACGCCCAGGGTTCCTGGTCTTGGGCCAGGCTGGGCGTAGCTCCTGGGAGCTGAAATCCCGCAGCTTTCTGGGGACAAAACCTTAGGAACAACCTGCTTTCAACCACGTTATTCACAGTCCGATACGATGCCCAGGCGGAGCCTTAGTCTGCATTTGGAAGAGGTGGTGCAGGGGGCCTGCACTTCATCAGAACCCAAACATTGGTGGTACCTTACTTTTAAAAACAGAAATAACCAAAGGCCCACAGACATCAAGATTAAAGAGCATAAACCAAGACAAACAGGGAATGAATTCCCACGCAGCGATAGCTAAAGCTCAGAATACTTTGGCGGCTGAGAGCATTTCCTCAGCCCCCCTGCCTGGGAGCAACTATCCTCCTTTCAGGGCACACACCGGTCAGACTCGGAAGCAAAAAAAATAAAATAAAAAGGGGGAGACCAGTCACAGCAAACAGGAACCCCTGGTCAAAACCAACCAGCAGCGTCTCAACTCCTCAGCAATCCCGTTTTAGTGCAAGTCTTCCATTGTGAAAGACAAATCCAGGAGAGAAAAGGCACTCCTGGCCACCAACGGCATGGAGTTCCTCCTGCCTCGCCATTAGCACGATCTAGCCACTGGTCCTTTCAGGGGTGTGGCTGTTCTTACCATCGGGGCATCTAGCGGCCCCGCCGTCTCCCTCGGGTGTCTGGCAGAGCAGGCGGTCGTGACGCTGCTTTTCCCGAGGCCCCATTATCTGCCCATTTGCCTTGACTGTCCCTCCTCTCCAAGCACGGCTCGCCCCCTCTTCCTTCACGATCTTGCCAGGTTGGTTCTCTTCCCCTTATTTCGAAAAACCCCACTCTTTCTGCCAGGACGGTTCCGTCCTCGTCCCGAGGCCTGAGCCTGCACAGCCGGCATTTTATCTCGGCTGGCAACTTCCACCCGCTGAGCACTGCCTCAGGAATCCCTGCCTTCAGAGGATGATGGGATGGCCCCTGAAAAAAAAAACCCGGCTGCCTTGTCACGCCACTGCAGATCAGAGCTGCTTCCTGTCACAGCTTAGTGACAAAGAGAAACCAAGTATGCCATGCAAAAGAGAGAGACTCTGGGCTGAGGAGTGAGCAGGTGGTTTCTACTTGGAGGTTTTTTCCCCAAGAGTTATCAGGGCAAAGCATGACTCACATGGGGATGGCCTCTGTGTGGCACAGAAACCAAAGAGTTGGTGGCTCCCAAAGGGTTAGGTTTCAAAAAAACATAATAGCTGATACTCACCAATGGACCCTTTAGCCGCGATGGCCACGGCCTCCAAAAGGACCTGGATGATGCCAGCTCGAACCCGGGGGGAGTCTCGCTTGCAGCAGTCCAGGTGCCCTAGGATTTCCTGGATCACGTGATGGGAATACTGGGCCTGGAAGGAGGAGGAGGAGGAGGAGGAGGAGGAGGAGAGCGGCCGGTTTTTCCCAGGCTGCTTCGCAAGGGAAGCAGTGGCTTCACCACCGAGCGTCACCTCCGCCTGGCACGCTGTCATACGACTTAAGAGGCCATTTGCACAGTACCAGGGAGGGGGGGGCGTGCCCAGAGCACAGCCAGAGTGTCTCTGTCCTGCCAGGTGGCTTTACAAGAGGCCCTCGAGGAAGGAAGCAGAAAGTGGGAGAAAGAACACCAGTTCACAGCAGAGGATTCAGGGAGGATGGAAAAGGCAGCGTGGGTTCAGGAACAGAGAAGAACAGAAGAGGAATCCTCTTAAAACAGTAAGACAATGTACCGCAAGCCCTAGGCCAGTGTTGGCAAAGCTACGGCACAGGTGCCAAAGATGACCCTCGGAGCCCTTTCTGTGGGAACCCAACATCGCCCCTTTCACAGCCACCTAAAATTGCTGTATTGGCACTCTGCAAAAAAAATAGTGGTTTCTGAATCACAATTTGGGCATTCGATCTCTAAAAGGTTCGCCATTGCTGCCCTAGACCTTACTCTCAGGGAAAATTAAAACTCCATTCTTAGAGAGACAGCAAGGAATTATAAACCAGTTTGCTTTTTCTATTATTAATAGATCGCTTAATGAAAATTCAGGTCCTGAAGTTGATGAATGTTGATGGCTTTCAAATTAAATTTCAGCCATTACTGGAATTATGTCATGAAAAATTCAGAATAAGGGCCCACTTTAAGTATTAATGCATACAATTTTTTTTACAAGCATAAGAACATAAGAACATAAGAAGAGCCATGCTGGATCAGGCCAAAGGCCCATCTAGTCCAGCTTCCTGTATCTCACAGCGGCCCCACCAGATGCGTTTGGGAGCGCATGAGACTAGATATCTGTCTCCTGATACCCCTCCCCTGCATCTGGCCCTTGAAGTACCCTGGTTTAAAGCCTAGATATTACACATCTCCATCATGGTTTGTAACCCGTGATGGACTTTTCCTCTAGGAATCTGTCCAATCCCCTTTTGAAGGCATCCAGGCCAGATGCCATCACCACATCCTGTGGCAGGGAGTTCCATAGACTTACAACGCGCTGGGTGAAAAAATATTTTCTTTTGTCAGTTCTTACTCTCCCAGCACTCAATTTGAGTGTATGTCCCCTAGTTCTGGTATTTTGAGAGAGGGAGAAGAGCTTCCCTCTATCCACTTGACTCATACCCTGCATTATTTTGTCGTCTCAATCATATCCCCCTCAAGCGCCTTTTTCCAGACTGAAGAGGCCCAATTGTTTTAGCCTTTCTTCATAAGGAGGTGCCCCAGCCCAGTAATCAGGCTCTCTTCTGCACCTTTTCCAGTTCCACTATGTCTTTCTTGAGATGCGGTGACCAGAATTGTACACAATACTCCAGGTGCGGCCTTACTATTGTTTTGTATAACGGCATTATAATGTTGGCTGTTTTATTTTCAATCCCCTTTTTGATAATCCCTAGCATGGAATTGGCCTTCTTCACTGCTGCCACACATTGGGGAGACACCTTCATGGAGCTGTCCACCAACACACCAAGATCTCTTTCCTGATCCGTCACGGATAACTCAGAGCCCATGAGTTGATAGATGAAGTTTGGATTTTTTGCCCCAATATGCATTACTTTACATTTGGTTACATTAAAACGCATTTGCCATTTCTCAGCCCACTCCCCCAGTTTGGAGAGATCCTTCTGGAGCTCTTCACAATCTTCTCTGGTTTTTACCACATGGAAAAGTTTTGTGTCATCTGCAAACTTGGCCACCACACTGTTTATCCCTGTCTCCAGGTCATTTATGAACAGATTGAAAAGCACCGGTCCCAGGACCGAGCCCTGGGGCACACCGCTTTTCACTTCTCTCCATTGTGAAAATTTCCCATTGACACCTACTCTTTGTTTCCGGGATCTCAACCAGTTCTCAATCCATAAGAGGACCTGCCCTCTTATCCCCTGACTATGCAATTTTCTCAGCAGCCTTTGGTGAGGGACTGTGTCAAAAGCCTTTTGAAAATCCAGATAGACTATATCCACCGGTTCACCCAAATCCACGTGCCTGTTGACCTTTTCAAAAAATTCTAAGAGGTTTGTAAGACAAGATTTACCCTTACAGAATCCATGCTGAATTTCTCTCAGCAAGGTTTGTTCTTTTATGTGTTTTAAGATTTTCTCTTGGATGAGGCCTTCCACCATCTTCCCTGGGACAGATGTAAGGCTAACGGCCTGTAGTTTCCTGGGTCCCCCTCCTTCCTTTTTTAAAAATTGGTGTGACATCCGCTATCCTCCAGTCCTCCGGCACTGTGGCTGTTTGAAGAGACAAGTTGCATATTACCGTTAAGAGATCTGCAATTTCATTTCTCAGTTCCCTAATAACCCTTGGGTGGATGCCATCTGGGCCCGGTGACTTGTTAATCCTCAATTTATCAATTAGTCCTAAAACCTCCTCTCTTTTAACCTGAATTTGATTTAATTCTTTAGTCAAGAGGGGCGGCTCAGGCAGCGGAATCCGCTCAAGGTCCTCTGTCGTGAAGACAGACGCAAAGAACTCGTTCAATTTCTCTGCAATGTCCAAGTCCTCCTTAACCTCCCCTTTTCCTCTCTCACCATCCAGAGGGCCAACTGGTTCTCTGGCAGGTTTTCTACTTCTAACATATTTAAAGAAGCTTTTATTGCCCTAGGCCGTTCCTCAAAGTCTTTCTTTGCCTCCCTTATCATCTTTTTACATTTCTTTTGCCAGAGTTTGTGTTCCTTTTTATTTTCCTCATTTGGGGAGGATTTCCATTTACAGAAGGACCTCTCCTTGTGCTTTAGAGCCTCTCTAACTCCAGGTTAACCATGCCGGTGTCCTCTTGGACTTAAATGAGCTCTTCTTTCTTTGTGGTATGCACTTGTGCTGGGCCTCTATTATTGTTGTTTTAAACAGGCTCCATGCACTCTGAAGAGATTGGATTCTTCTAACCCTCCCCTTCAGTTTCTCTCTAACTAGTTTCCTCATCTGAGGGAAGTTTGCCCTTCGAAAATCAAGGGTTTTTATGTCTGATTTGGTTGACACTCTTCCTCCGACATGCATGGCAAAGGTAATTGCAGCATGGTCACTGTTCCCCAGAGGCTCAGTGACATTCACATCCCTGACGAGGTCCTGAGTATCACACAATATTAGATCTAGAGTTGCCTGTTCTCGGGTGGGCTCCATGACAAGTTGCTCTAAGGCACAGTCATTCAGCAAGTGAGAAACCCAGTTTCTCTTTCTTGCCCGGAGCTCGATTGGCCCAGTCAATGTGGGGATAATTAAAGTCCCCCATGATTACTATCCTATCCCTCTTAGCCACCTCCATGATTTCTCTCCTCATTTCAAGGCCCCCTCAAGTTTTTGATCTGGTGGACGATAGAATACTCCAACTATCATATCACTCTTTGGACCTGGTAGTTTAACCCACAGTGATTCTATGGCGGAGTCAGACCCTCTGTCAATCTCCATTCTGCTGGATTTTATGCCTTCTTTGACATAGATGGCCACTCCTCCTCCAACCCGCCCCTCTCTATCCCTTCTATAGAGTTTATAGCCTGGATTGCTGTGTCCCACTGGTTCTCCACATTCCACCAGGTTTCTGTTATGGCTATTATATCAATGTTATCCCTAGCTGCCAGATGTTCAAGTTCTCCCATCTTTGCTCGGAGGCTTCGAGCATTAAGCACTTGTACAGTGGGTCCCGCCTTTGTTCTTCTCCCCCACAGCTTTTATTTTCAGTAACGAACTGTCACATTCCGCTATTCTGCCAGTGTTAATACTTGGTATGTCATCTCTATGTGATTCTGACCCTCTCCAACCTCATTCCCGAGGATGAGGTGTTCAACCGGATGCCACACAGCTCCTTCGGCTTTCCCCCAGTTATCAGTTTAAAAGCTGCTCTGCTGCCTTTTTGAGGTTGAGTGCCAGCAATCTGGTCCCATCATGATTCAAGTGCAACCCATCCCTCCTGAAGAGGTTTGGCTTGTCCCAAAATGTTCTCCAGTTCCTGACAAATCTAAAGCCCTCCTCTCGACACCATCGCCTCATCCACGCATTAATGCGGGACCTGCACGAGGAATTTGGAAGCCCGGGACTTCAATCTTCTAGCCCGGGACTTCAATCTTCTTAGCAAACAGAATCCAAACTGAAATGCTGATCCAATGGAAAGGTTTTCGGGCAGAGACGGAGCACCTTGACAGGAGGACCCTCAACATTAACTTAGAACATTTTTCCATCCATGACATCATCAGATCACTGGGATCCAGAAACGAGAGCATTAAACTGTGTAAGCTACTGGGAAGCTGAGACTAAATCTTTCAGTAACATGAAAAACAGAAAGACCATTCCGGGGCGGGCGGGGGGGGGTTCCTTTTCCTTAAGTCCATTCTGATTTCAGTGTCACTATAAAATCTTTAGCTGCCTAGATGCCCTAAGCACATCCGCTCTCGCCTGATTTTGGAAGCTAAGCAGGGTCAGCCCTGGTCAGTACTTGGATGGGCGACCACCAGGGAATACCAGGTGCTGTAGGCGCCTGGAGTAGGAACTGGCAAACCACTCCAGTATTCCTGCCAAGAAAACTCCATGGACATGGGGTCACAAAGGGTTGGTCACGACTGTAATGACACAACACACACACACACATAAAATCTTTGTCTGATTGTGAAAAAAAAAAAAAAAAGCAGGGCCAACTTACCTGGATGGAGTACATAATGATTTTAAAACAATGTACAGCAAATTCATTGGGATCCCATAGTTTGTGATGGTCCAGGTGTCTGTTAGAACAAAACGGTTAATGATCTTCGTTAAACCTCAAATCGTTATATAGAATCTCAATACTTAATCCTAAAAAGCGGCCCAAAGGAGGTTGATGGGTGATAACCTTTATGTCTGAACGAGAAATTCCGGCAAATTTTAACAGACCGCGCACATGTCTAAGGACATTTGCCTCTCCTCCCTATAGCATCGACGGAAGACTCGAGGAATCTCTTGTGGGCAGAATTACGGCACAGGACTGATAAAAGCTCCGGTCCTCTGTTTCTGATAGAAGACACAGGCTGGAATCCTGAGCCTCACAAACTTTGGCGCAGGAGTCAGAAACGCTGAGTTTCTGAACATTTCCTGCTAACACCATCAGCCTCATGGAGTGTACATTACACCAACAGGATTTCAGCCATGGTCTCTTACATATACCTCTTGGAGTATTTTTCCTAATGCGCAGAAATATAAAACATGCATATCTTGTGCCTGTTCTGAAAAGGCCATGATTGTGCAGTTTGAAGTCTTCTTTTTCAAAACACTCAAAGGGGGTGATCAAGAAAAGACTCGGCCCCTACACAAGCTTCTAGAACATGTTCAGAGAAAAACCATATAGCCACATTGGGTCCTTTTAAGGAGAAAGGCACAGTACAACTATTTTAAATAATTAACATAATTAAAAGTACTTACAGCATTTCAGAAATGCATGCAAAAGAAAAAAAAAAAAAAAAGCAAAGTGTTCTGCTTATATACCATCCCAATACCACTTCAAGTAGTCTCTGGGTGGTTTACAGTTTTAATTACAGTATGCAGACTACACATCCCCCCCCCCCAGCAAGCTGGGTACTCATTTTACTGACCTCGGAAGGATGGAAGGCTGAGTCAACCATGAGCCAGCTACCTGGCATTGAACCCCAGGTCGTGAGTGACAGTTTTACCTGTAGTACAGGCATTTAACCACTGTGCCATGGGGCTGTATAACAATTAACAGTATTCTTGTAATCTAAGAGTGGGGAGAGGTGTACAGATGTTGTTATCCTTTAACACCCCTCTATGATTATAGCCCAAAAGCAAGGCATTGTGGGAATTGTAGTCCAAAGACTGCTGACTCAGAAGGATCCCAGGTATTATGCATGATACCCCCATCATAACAATGAGCTATGTGCACCTTTTGCGTTTGGCCATAAGCCTGGGAGTACAAGAAGACCCTGTTAAGAAACTTCCATTAAAACATAAATAAATAAAAGCTCAAGGACCAGGATGCATCCACCTTTGGATCCACCGACGAGCCCACGTGCACAACCAAACTTCACCTACGAGCCACAAACGTGGAAATAAATGTCCTCGGGCCTTTCTGAGAAATGGGGCCTGATCCAGAGGTCCCTGCCCAGCCTTTGAAATGGCTCACGGCTGTTCAGGCTGAGGGCCAGCCTTTGATGGGTGAGGCATCTCAAAAGCCAAGCACCTGGTTTTCAACCGTGGGCCAAAAAATGCAAACGGCTCATGAGAAGCCCTGAACGGCTCACTGTGCCTGCCACACGAGGACAGGAGGGGGAAATACGACCTCACAAATGCGGACGAGCTTTTGCAAATCCACCCATGGACACAAAGGGGACAGTCACCCACCCGGCATTAAGCCAGGCACAAACCTCATGTTCGCAAGAGGTCTCCAGGCTGTTCGTGTCACCTCGAGGGTTTCGTCCTATTCATGTTGCCTTTTGCCTCCACGGAGGCTCACCGTCCTCCATCCCTCTCCAAAAATAGCTTCCCCTTCAGAAAAGGGCAGCTGCCACATCATTTCTCTCCAGGGTTCTTAGCCAAGCCCAGAAGTGCTCCCAGCCGGGTAAGACGTAAGGGATGCTGTGGAGCAACACACTTTGTGGGCGAGGCCTGTAGCCCGTGGGGACCATCTCCCCAATGCAGCTGCATCTGTTCCCGTGAGTAGCAGAGGCAGCTCTGCACATGCATGGAGGTGCAAAATTTCACGCCCTGAAGCACACAGGTGTCCTCCACACCATCTAGGATGTGGCACCAACAACGGTGTCCTTTTTTCATTTTTCCTGATTAAGGGAGGCGAGGAGCGGGGGAGTTTTGACTCTCCTGATGACTCGGACTATGACCCCCACATTCCTTGCCCGCTGGCTTCTGGAGGGCCAGAGCTTCACTGCCCTTGCCATACAGGCGAGCGAGTCTCTCTCTTCAAAGCTCCACGTTTGGATGGCAAGGAAATTCCCTGCAGCCCAAGTCCAGATCCGCTCAAGGTGCCATGGCGGCCTTCAGTCACTTAGCCTTGACACATCTTTCAGGCTGCTTTCCAGCTACCCACACAGAGGGGATTCAAATGCAAGTGGAATTCCACCCCCCCCCCCACCGCCGGGCAGAATCCGGATGGTATTTCAAGACCTACTACTTACGCAAAAACCGGCCTGACGGCGTGATTCATGTTCCCGTAGGTAGCGCGGCCCAGCAGTTCCCGGAAGCAGTTCTCGGCCAGCATGGCCGGATTCTCCTCTTTGTCGCTGCCTGTCGGAGAGGCGGGTGGCCCGATCCGACTGGAACAGAACAGAGACTTGGGCAGGGCTGCCAGGCGTCACAAGCCTACCCCATGGGATTCAAATGCTCCGTGGCCACGAGAGAGGAGGACACACTGTGGCACTTCTCGCACACAGCCCACCACTTGCCTCTGGCTGGACACTGTCACCCCCGAGCTTATTTTTATTTTTTTATTTTTGCATTTGTATATTGCAGCCAATTTTCCCCAAAGAGACCTCTGGGCGGTTGTTGCTACCTGACTTCTAGCAAAGGTGGCAGTGGGGTGTGGGGTGAGGGGTGGGGGTGGGGGGCAAGACCAGGCCACCAACCCACCTGTCGACATCTTCTAGTTTCTGCATGTTGAAAAGCAACGAGGGCACAATCTTGTCCATGTGCTGAGGCTCCCAGATGGTGGCTTGGAGCTCGTCGTTCACCGTTTTGCGAACCACCCCCTGGATGCCCCGGATGCCAGCAATCCGGATCCTGGCAGGAAAAGCAATGACATTTTCAGAGAAAAAGGAAGTGGTCCAGGAACATCCGTTCCGGAAATGTCTTCCACCCACCAACAGCTGAGCTGAGAAACTTGAATCCCCGAGATTTTTTTTTGTGGTGGTGGTGGTGGTGGTGGTGGTGGGGAGGAATGCCTTCCACACAGCCTCATGTTTGATGAGGTTACAGCAGAACTGCACCAAGAGGTGCCAGGTGCCAGCTCCCTTGCTTTCGTCACCCCTCTGGGGTGAACAATCTGTACCTTCACTTCCTTCGCAAGCAGCAGATTCAATGACCCGTAACCATGCCTGTGAACCCGTGGCTGAATATTCGCCAAGAGACAGACAGAGACAGAGACTCGAGGTCTGGCTGCCACACACGAACTCCTTAAGAGACCAATGTTTTACGGAACGGCTCCCCGGAGGTGCTCCCACCTAATCCCGAGTGCTGCCACTTACTCATTCCGTATTTCCGGGTCACCGTGGCAGGAGTGACACATGGCACTGAAGCGAGACACAAAGAAGTCGTAGCGGCGGTGATAGGAAGGCGTATCCTCCTCGATGTTGGCAAATTTGACAAACTGCAGCGGAGGAGGGACGAAAGAGCAGGGCCACCGTCAGCCTCAAAGCAGGAGAACAACCTGATCTACTTAATGCCGGCCGTTTCATGCATTGCATGAAATAATGCAGTGTTTCCCAATCAGGGTTTAATTTTCCATCCCAAAAATGGAAAGTAGAAAGTGTTTTACAGTTTCTAAAGGATACAGCAGAGGTGGGGCAGAACACAGAATGATTCCATCATGGTCTTTGATGACACTATTAAAACATTTTTGGATAAATTTTCTATCCTGCATTTGGTTCTGCCCCTCTCTTTGGTGAAAGTGTGGAGATGTGAGGCTTCCGAAGGGGACAATTTCTGCTCAAGGTCCCACATGCGAAGGGCAAAGAAAAGCAACAGCAGCAGAAATATCAGGAACCAGGTTTCACCTTACCATGGCAAGTCTTTTAAAGGGATCTTTGCAAATCTAACATTTGCCAGGTGTTTTTTTTTGGGGGGGGGGATGATAAATTTGCCTGCCCCTATATAAATCCACGCAGCCATGAGAATCTTCACCAAGGAACTTTCTATGGATCCTTCACTTTTAGGAAAGAACTAAAGGTGGAAAAGTGGAAAAAGAACTTTTCTGCAACTGCATCTAATCAGCAATGAAGTTGACTTGACGGTTCCCTTAAAATGTTACAACTAAGTTGTTGTAGCAAAGCAAAGTGTTCTGCTTATATACCACTTCAAGTAGTCTCTGAGTGGTTTACAGTTTAATTACAGTATGCAGGCTACACATTGCCACCCCCCAAGCAAGCTGGGTACTCATTTTACTGACCTTGGAAGGATGGAAGGCTGAGTCAGCCATGAGCTGCCTGCTATCTGGGATTGAACCCCAGGTCGTGAGCACAGTTTTACCTGCAGTACAGGCATTTAACTACTGTGCCCTATGTTAAGCTCTGTCCGTCTATTTTCTAGATCCAGCATACTGGCATTATTGCATTTAAATGATACAGTATTCTCTCTCATTAAGTTTTTCAGACGCTGCCTTGAAAATCTCTTTAAAATTAAAAGGCAGGCTACAGATGCTTTCAGATAGATGGGAAACGAACCCAAGGGAGATTCGAGCGGCACTGATGCAGCAGGAGATCAGCCACAAACCTGGGCTTCCCAAGCTGCCTTCTCAAACCAGTCCTACACGCTCCCCCCCCCCGAAAAGTTCCTTTATGCCAAGCACAACTTGGTCTCAAGCTCCCAAGTCCACGTTAGATGCTCCGAGGCCAGCTGCAATCCAAGGCTGCTCAATGCAGCCTTTTGGAGACAGGGCAGCCGGGTCCTGTTACAGTGAAACTGTATCACCAGCTGCAGCAGGGTAGGTAGGGCTGCAGACGCCAAGGAGAGCTCGGTGCTCATCTCTAATGCACCAGGGACAAGGTGGTGAGACAATACCCGGCACTCAGCAAATTATGGCAAACGGTGCTACTCTTTAGAGGCCAACAAGGGGCCGCTGCAGAGGAAGGGGAAGGACAAGTCGCTACCCCTTGCAGCAGGTTAGCACAGAGATATACAAAACACAGGGAGGGGGTGGGGGTGGCCAGTTGGGTCCCCATCATCACCATCATCATCTCCACTACCACAACTCATATGCTTTGGACAGGTTCCTGGAACCCCCGTTGGGGGTGGTGGTGGGGTGGGGGGTGGAGTGACCGATCCCCTGGCTCCTCTGCGTAGAGGAGACCCAAGCGGCAGGAGGGAGGCCAAGAGAGTTCACTCACCGAGTTGGTTCCCAAGACCTGAAGGCGGGGCTCTCCAGACTCCAGCAGCTTGGCCACCATGTGGAGAAAGCTCTCCACAAAAGGTTTGATGCTCTGGGAGTGGCAGGCCATCAAGAGCTGGTCCAGGGCTTCCATGGCAATGAAGACGTGCCTGAGAGGAGCCGAGAGGAGAGACGCTTGCGCGAAGCCAGGAGCCCGCCTCCGCCCCCAAACTCTACCGGCAGCTGGTCTGGTACACGCGGGCCTCCATCCAGCTCAGGAACGGCCTTTCCCCCAGGAACAAACGCACCCCCCCAGCGCACGCACGCACACACACGCACACACACGCACACACACACACACACACCAGCTGCTGACTTTGGGCGCCATCCTGAAAGGAAGCAAGCCGTTTTCTGCTCAAAGAGCTTGTTGGAACGACAAACGCAGCCAGAGGGAAAAGAAGCAGCCCCATTTGAAGGGGGACAGGAGACGGATCGGGGTCTCACCCGTAGCGATGTCTGACCACATCCCGGCTCAGCCTCTCGGCTAAATAGGCACCGATCCGGTCAAGCTTCTCCGGGGCAGAGACGGCGTAGAAGGTCAGCTTCTCCATATCGGCTTTGACAAGGCCATCCTAAGCCAAAGAGAGTGCCAGACAATCCTTTCCTGACAATAGCACTCTTATTGTTTTGTTCTAAATGCCAAGACAGTTGGAACCCCATAGCTGTGGTTTCACAAACCCCCAGTCAACACTATTAAACCCCCAGAAATGTGGTTACCGGAACTGACCACTAACTGTTCACTATAAAGGTTTTTGGTATCAGCAGAGAGAGAGAGAGAGAGAGAGAGAGAGAGAGAGAGAGAGAGAGAGAGAGAGAGAGAGAGAGAGTCAAGGGGTAATGGTTAAGCTACTGTCACTGTCATAACCTGCCCTGGAAGTTTAGGTTAGGAAGATAAGGTGTGTTAATCATTTAAAACAATCACTTATATGCAGGTCCAGCTCCAGTCATGTTTCTAAATGTTTGATGTTTGTCCCATATTCTTAAACGGCTACCCAAGTGCCCGTGGGCTCAATTGGTATCCTAGGAAGCCTGGTGTGCTTCTAAGAAAGAAAGACAAAAATCCAAACTTGCAAAAGATGGACAGCATTCCAGGGTGACGGCTGGAGATCCAAGACTTGTGCCACTCATCTGTCGTGCTGTTGGGAACCACGATCAATTCAGAGCCTGTGACCCATGCGCAGCTCTATTCCTTGCAGCGTTAGCACTGCAGTTGAAGCACGGGGGCGGCGAGTGGAGCATGAGTGTGTGTGTGTGTGTGTGTGTGTGTGTGTGTGTGTGTGTGTGTGTGTGTGTGTGTGTGTGTGCGTGCGCGTGCATTTTCTCAGCGAGAAATGGCCGGGGAGGGATTGCTGATAAAACGCAAGTGTCCTCAACAAAAAAGGGGCTGCCTAAGAGGAACCCCGCTGTGTCTCCTGCAACCAACGACCACAGGCTGTGTGCATCCATGGCGGGAGGTCTGGGCAGGGACAAGAAGATCAAGGACCTCCACTTGGGTGCCTCTTGCCTCTGGAGTTCTCGATCAAGGGCTGCTCAGCTGGGCTGATCAGCTCCTGTCATTATTTTCTGCCTTCTATGTGCTGGAAAGGTACAGGGAGCCTATGGAAGATTGATACAAGCTGTTTTTCATTTACTGCTGCTCAGGCTGCTGGTTTCTCAGTACGTTGGGATAAGACCTTCACATTCTCTTGAAATGGGAAAGCTCAGTTTAAGCATAGTATGCACTGTATATACTCGAATATAAGCCTAGTTTTTCAGCCCTAATTTTGGGCTGAAAAAAGGGGCCCTCGGCTTATATTCGGGTCAATACTCTTAGCCACTGAGGCAAGTCAACTGTGGCTAAAAGTCATTTTAAACATTGCATGCCGCTTCTCATGACCCCCCTCTGCATCACAGGGGAGCGGCACACAATGTTTAAAATGACTTTTAGCCACTGACCCAAGAAGCACTTGCATCAGTGGCTAAATTTAAACATCACACACCACTCCCCCAGCTCACAAAGGAGGAGCTGCCAGGCCCTGCTGCATTTCTCACCCTAGACTTATACTCGAGTCAATACGTTTCCCCAGTTTTGGGGGGTTAAATTGGGGGGCCTCGACTTATACTCGGGTCGACTTATACTCGAGTATATACGGTATTTTAAATAAATAACATTTAATTATCATAAAATATATTAGCATGCATTGTGTGTAAAAGCTCCGCGATGTATATGCCTATATCAGTGATGGCGAACCTATGGCACGGGTGCCAAAGGTGGCCCTTGGAGCCCTTTCTGTGGGCACCCGACATCGCCCCTTCACAGCCACCTGTACTCAGGTTAAATTGCTATATTGGCACTTTGCAAAAAAATTAGTGGGTTTTGATCATCGCAGTTTGGGCACCCGGTTTCTAAAAGGTTCGCCACTGCTGGCCTATCTCCATGCCTATCTCCATGCCCACCCTGGTCGCAACTGGAGATGTTAAGTCAAAATGTTAAGTTAAATGCACATTTACAATGTACTCAGCTGGCTGCCTTTCTCTAGAGACAAATATAGGGGCGTGAAGCTCGACTTACCTTGGGGTCTTCGGGGAATATATTATCCACCAGTCGCTTGTAGCGAGGACGCAAGGCAGCACAACAGCAACAGACTTCTGCAAACACAACTGCAATTGAAAATGGGCTTCCTGAGAGTCAGGGGCTTTCCTTCATAAACAAATCCCCCACTAATGGAATGCCATTTATAGCCATTAATTGCACTTTGTAGGGTATATCTTAGGTTTGTTAGAATATGACTCAAACACGTGGAAATCTCAAGGAATTTAACCGTGCTTAACTAGGGGACATCTACTCCAAATGAGGGCTGGAAGGGTGAGAACTTGCAAAAGAAATTTTTTTTTTAACCCAGAATATTGTTATTTATTTATTTATTTATTTATTTATTTATTTATTTATTTATTTATTTATTTCTTGCACTTATATACCGCTCTATTTCCCATAGTAGGACTCAGGGCGGTTTACAACAGTAAAGGTAAAACAATAATCAATACAACAGCTAAAACAGCAATTTCCAAGAATAAATAGATCGGCGGGTGTAAAAAAACAAAAAAACCCACACAATTGGGTCCCTAGAGATAGCCAAAGGCGTCGCGGAAAAGAAAGGTCTTTAGTTTTTTTCTAAATGATAATAAATTCACCGGGAAGTTTGTTCCACAATAAATAAATAAATAAATAAAATACGGGCCTCCTGTGACTGTCCTCAGCGAAAGGGCCACTGAGGAGCGGGTGGGTTGGGCTAGAAATTGTCGGGAAATATTTTTTCCACCAAATATATTGTTGGAGGGTTTTGTAAACCAAAACCAAAACCAACTAACTACCTGTTAGTCTGTGGAACTCCCTGCCACAGGAGGTGGTGATGGCATCTGGCCTGGATGCCTTCAAAAGGGGATTGGACAGATTCCTGGAGGAAAAGTCCATCACAGGTGACAAACCATGGTGGAGATGTGTCATCTCCAGGCTTAAAAACAGGGTCCTTCAAGGGCCAGATGCAGGGGGAGTGGTATATCAGGAGACAGAGATCTAGTCTCGTGCGCTCCCAGACGCATCTGGTGAGGCCACTGTGAGATACAGGAAGCTGGACGAGATGGGCCTTTGGCCTGATCCAGCAGGGCTCTTCTTAGGTTCTTCTTAGGTTCTTATTTTGATGGTGTAAAACAGGGGTCCTCAACCTAAGGCCCCAGGGCCGGATGCGGCCCCCCAACGTCCTGAATCCGGCCCCTGGGACCAATTGCAACCTCCCACCGACCCCCTGTTTTGTGAGCAAGCCAGCCTCCGCAGCTGCTTTTGGACTGTGATCCGGCCCCTAGTGGTGTCTGGGTGGTGGTGGACCGGCCCACTGTTTGAAAACTTTGAGGACCCCTGGCGTAAAACAAAGCAAGTACTAGAGATACAGTTCTTGGTGCAACAATGAGGACATTCGGGTGCTAGATTTCTCTCCAGGTCTTCCTCACCATGGATTCCTAACCACAGCACCATGGGGAACAATATGCTGCTTTAAACCCATTTCACGTAAAACGTGGAAGAGCTTTAACATGCTTAGAAATGTGCCTCCAAAGGGAGAATGTGATGCAGACTCACATCCATGGGTGCCGAAGCACAGGCTTACACATCTAGGGTTACACCTTTTCTGGGGTTGAGGGGGGGGGCAAGGTGTACACAAGCACACATGGTGGTGCTTCAAATGAACTGCACAATAAACCAAACTCCTGGAAAGACTATCTGCAAGAATGCGAAGGCAGCAAGCAGGAAGTTAGAAACGCCTTTGGATCGCACGGGAGCTGCTTCACATGTCCAGAACAAAGGCCTGCCCTAAATCCATCAGCGCTTCAGCAACCACTTACGAGCATGACTGGACTTTCCTCTCAATCTCCTACAATGGCAAAAAAAAATTTTTTTTTAAAATAAAACGCTCAGCTCTGGAGGGCTGCTCTTGAGCGAAAATGAGGCCGGCAGCAATTCCTGTCTACGTGAAAGAGATGACGGATGTTTCCCAAGTTAAACCTGCTTGGACTTCCAGAAGACTTTCAAGCATGCAAATACTATGTGCTTGATCGAAAAGTATACTGTACCTTTTTTAAAACAATAAGTTGTTTATTCTGGCAATTGTGAACTGTTCTTTAATTATCAAAATAAATTAAAAAAAACTCTTGATGGCACTAGCAACGGATAAGGTGTTAGAAACATCTCAGAGGTATCACACGAGCCTGGAAATTCAAGCCCTTGGTGTCAAGTTTATTTGCCGGAATTGGAAAACACAGCAAAGAGAGATATCGAATATCAATTATTTTATTTTATTTAGAGTATCTTTTTAACCTCAGCATTCTCCTTGGAAAAGGACCCAAGGCAGCTTATGGTGATGTGGGAACAGCCACAAAAGTGAGTGTTCTCATTCTTTGGATTAAGTAAACCATTTTAAAGCCCTTGTTTGTAGAAACCAGAAAGCCCCTTAATAAAAAAAACAGTTGGTTCTCTAGAACAAACTGCTCCTATGGGGTCTAGCACAGGGACTAAAAAATAATTTCAAAAAGGTTAACCTTAAAGTACATAGGCGTCCTTCGACGTATGCCTTGCCCCTACTCCTCTCAACACATTTCTAACCTCGGGTTATAGGTTAAGCGGTCCAACTAGGTCTCAAAAACAGTGCAGTTCCCCAGTTTTCAAGACAAAAGACAGTAGTAGAGGCATCAAACAAGCATCTATTCTACCAACCAAAAACACACACATCAAGGTCAACAGTAGGTAGGGATGTCAAGCAGCACACTGAGCAATTAGTCCACAACGGTAAGAGAACACATATACCTGGAGAGAACGCGTCTGGAGGACCATGTACCAGGAAACAAACAGAAAACACTTGGAATTACATGTGAAGGAAAATGTATTACACAGCCTATCTGTGTGAAAATTCTGCAAACGAGATTCCTGCCAAAACAGTTCTTTAAACTCAACATGACCTAATCCTTTCCCAGAACAAATAATCTAATAGGGTAGGGTCCTTTCCAATTTAACCACAGGAGTGGAACGCATTAAGGGCTATTGCCCGGCTTCTCTGGAGGACGTTGTGCTCTCTCCTGAGCATCAACGGGTGCCGAATGTGTGTGGTCAGGCTGGTGGTGGGTGCTCGGAGATTCGATCACATCACCCCAGTTCTGGCTCGCCTGCGTTGGCTGCCCGTTGTCCTCCGGATAAGGTTCAAGGTCCTGGTTTTGGTTTTCAAAACCCTCCACAGCCTGGGCCCTGAATACCTGTCGGAGCATATCTCCTAGAGATCAGCGGAGGCCAGGCCCACTCGAATGTCGCAGGCACGCTCACTCAGGGTGCTCACTCCCAGGGAGGCACGGAGGTCGACTCTGTGGTGGGCCCCTCGGTATGGAACCACCTCCCGAGTGAGCTGTGCCTTGCACAGTCCCTGCCCGCTTTCAGAAAGGCTTTGAAAACCTTGCTTTTCAGGGAGGCATATGGCGACCTTTAATTTAATTTAATTTATTTAATTTAATTTATTTTTCTTCTCTCTTCTCCCACCCATTGTTCCATCTTGCAAGGGTTTCCCTTTTTTTTGTATTGTAATGCTTTTAACTTGTAAACCGCCCAGAGTTCCATATTGGAAGATGGGCGGTATAAAAACAAACAAACAAACAAACAAACAAACAAGTAAATATCAAGCGAGGGGACAGAGGAGTGGGTGGGAGAGAAGGAGGCCGGAGAAATCCACCTACCAAAACACACACAGGCACCCGGTTCCCATTCGGGATTGTAATCATAGGATTTCTCTTGCTCAGCCACCGGAACGGCCACGTAGGTCTCCATCTTATCTTTCCCGGCTCCTGCCGATCCACCTTTCTTTCGGCAGCTGCCTCGAGCCAATTCCCCGTCTCTTCGCAACCCCAGCTTAGCAACGCCTAATCCCATGCAGGTAACTGACACTTACCTATCTATCTGCCTGTGAGATCAACACCCAGGCACCCAACCCACCAGAGATCCAATTCCCTGAACAAAAAGACCGGCCCTGGGAAAGGAAAGAGGCCACGCGGCCTGGGCCAGTCCGTATGGCAGGCATCTGATTCAGCCCGGTTGTAATCACAGGCACTCCAGGGAAAGAAGATGCTCTAAACTAAGGGCAACATCCACAGACACATCTATTATTCACCGGCAAAGGGGACCCAAGAAAGACCACCAGCAACTAACTCACAGCTGCTCTCTGGATGGCTTAAAGAGAAATTTCTTCCCTGGTTTCTCAATGAGAGAAACACATTTTCAGCTTATTTGCATGCTAACTTTACGGGAAATCTCTCCAGGCGATTCACAAAACGTGTCTTATTTTATGCGCTGCCAAGCTGCAGGTGACTTATGGTAACTCAAGTGGGACTATCAAGGGTGGTTTTACCACTTCCATACCCACAGCGCATTTTCACACCTCAGCAGGGATTCCAGCTCAGCCTTCCTCAGTCCTAGTCCATCACTCTACCCACTACATCCCACTGGGGATCAATGCTCTCAAAACATTATAGGAACATTCTAGTTGGGGATGGAAGTGGGAAATAGCCATGCCTGTGGAGATTCTCAGTCATCCAGATGAGGTTATCTGGGAGTTGAGACAAGGCAACTGGACTTCTTCTCTTGTGAGACTGAAACGTTTCACTACTCAGCCAAGTAGCTTCTTCAGTCTGAGGAAGGTTGATGTGAGGCTTCCAATTTACAGTTCACCTTGTTTCCCCCCCACCTGGTCTAAATAAGTGCATTGAGTGGACAGTGGCCTGGAGTCCGTGAAAGTCCTACCTATGTAACCCTTCCCAACATTCATTAAGTATTCACATTCTTCAGAGTGAAGAAGCTACTTGGATGAGTAGCAAAACACTTCAATGCCACAAGAAAGGAAGTCCACTTGCAACTCCAGGGAAGAACCCTGTTTGTCTTGTTAGGGCAAAACCAATGAGGAGTTCTGTAGCACCCTGAGGTCAGTTTGTCAAAAGTTTGAGCTGACTTCATGAGTACATAACAAAACACTGAAGTTACATGTAGAACTAACCATGAATCAAACCAGGTGGATCGTAAAATGATATGCTCTGCCTCAAAATACAAAATATTAATTGAAAATAATCATTTAAAGAAGCAAATGATGATTACAGACAACTCTCTAGTCCCTAAGGAACAGTATTCTTCTCTGCAGTTTTCGTAGCTCTAACTAGGAACGTTCCTGCTGATTATTATGGTCATAAAGTCCATTATAAACCACCTTCTGAGGAGATCCCTATTTTAAAAGCCTGAAAATACTTCAAGTAAAGAAATAAATTTTACTCCTCTTGAGAAAAAAATGTAACTCTTTGGCCAGCTTCACATGCACAAGTGACAAGATCATGGAAAGTTTAATACTGTATGCAGTATATACTTGGAGGTGACTCTGCTGTGCTGCATGCTCATGCAGCCACCTAATATGTCTGAGTACAATTAAGGATGGCGGTTCTAAAACAGAAGATCAATGTATTTCATAGAATCATAGAGTTGGAAGGAGACCTTGAGGGCCATCTAGTCCAACCCCCTGCCATGCAGGAACCCCCATCACAGTTCTCTCGACAGACGGTCATCCAGCATCTGCTTAAAAACTTCCAAAGAAGGAGACTCCACCACCCTCCTTTAGGGCAGTGTATTATTCCACTGCCGAACATCTCTAACCGTCATGAAATTCTTGCTAACGTTTAAATTGAATCTCTTTTCCAGTAGTTTGAAACCACTGCCCCGAGTCCTTTTGAAGCCATGGAAAACAAACCAGTCCCTTCTTCAATGTGACATCCTTTAAAATATTTAAACATAGCTATCATATCACTTCTCAGCCTTCTTTTTGTAAGGTTAAACATTCCAAGCTCCCTAAGCCACTTCTCGTAAGACATATGTTCCAGAACTTTAACCATCCTGGTCGCCCTCTTCTGGACCCATTTGAGGTTGTCAACATCCTTTTTAAACTGAGGCGCACAGAAGTGGACACAGGACTCCAGGTGGGGTCTGACTAGAGCAGAATAGAGTGGTACTATCACCTCCCTTGATCTAGACCAGTGTTGGCGAACCTACGGCATGGATGCCAAAGGTGGCACTCGGAGTCCTTCCTGTGGGCACCCGACATCGCCCCTTCACAGCCACCTGTATTAAGATTAAATTGCTGTATTTGCACTTTGAGAAAAATTAGTGGGTTTTGAATTGCAGTTTGGGCACTTGGTCTCTAAAAGGTTCGCCATCACTGATCTAGACACTATGCTTCTGTTGATGCAACCCAGAATATCTTGACCGCCACGTCACACTGCTGACTCATGTTCAATTTGTAGTCCACCAAGACTCCCTGATCCCTTTCACAGGTACTATTCTCCAGCCAGGTGTCTCCCATCCTATATCTGCACAATTCATTTTTTTTTACCTAGCTGCAGCACCCTACATTTTTCTGTTGAAACCCATTCCGTTAGCTTCGGCCCAGCACTCTAATCTGTCAAGGTCTATTACTAGAAGTGTCAGTAATTAGAATGGCAACCTGGACCAGTAAGTTAATTTGCCCACAAAAAGCAAAAAATAGACCTAAATACAATTTTCTATAGCAACATGTGCCATCAAATTAAAGCAAAGGGTGCTGCTGATATCCAGCCCCATAATGCTTAAAGCATTCTCTAGGTGGTTTACAACTTATTTATTTATTTATTTTATTTTGAATAGTTTTACCCTGACTTTCTCCTTGGAAAAGGACGCAAGGCAACTATGCACTATGTAGGTGACACAATGCCTGCCCCCCCCACTAGCAATCTGGGTACTCAATTTACTGACCTCAGAAGGACAGTAGGCTGAGTCAACCTTGTGGCTGTCAGAATCAAACTTAGAGACTGTGAGCAGAGTCTTTGCTGCACTACTGCAGTTTAACCATGGTGCCACGCGGCCGCAGCAGGAGTGTGGGGGGTGAGAATAAGACACTCGTTCCCACCCCATGCTGCTTCAAAGAGCCTTCTGCTGTTGGCCGGACCAACAGAAAATGCTGCATTAAGCTTGACAACAAAAGCTCACAGTACCCACTTCAAAGCAATGGGAAAGGGACGCAGGCCTTCTGAAGAACGGAAGTGAGTAGGACTGCCAGGCCACAGAAGCACTACAGAGGTTGCCATCAGCCATCTTGACACCCTTCCTCGCTCCCCCGGGCCCAGTGACCCCATCTGCAGTGTATCTATCCATCTTGCAGTATCCCAAGATAACAGGTGCCTGAAGAAACAGAGACATCCGGATCAGCTGTGCACAGGTATGGACGTCTGTTTAGGAAACCTACTGGAGCCCGCTGCTCATTCTGACAGAGATAGGACTGGACACTCCTATTGCACAGTATGAATTGTTCCGTTTGGTTCAAGCAAAGCACCTGTGCAAGCTCCACTCAAATGGCCTCTACTGCAGCTCTACTCCGGCCTTCCACAAACGTGCAAATGCTGCATTTCGGATCTCTTCCATGCCATGCTGCTCTCGGCTTCAGGGAGTTCTCTCCCTGGCTCTCAAGCAGGATGCGAGGCACATTTAATTTACACAGCCAGGGACAGGAAGGACTCATTGGCCCTTGAAAACTGGCAAGGAGAGGTTGAGGAGAGTTTTCCGGTGTGGCCACAGTGTGAGTGAGGCCAGATTGCCTAGAGAAGGCCAGGCAGCTATGGGGCTCTCCCAGAAGGCTGGCTTAGTGATACCTCACATGCGACGAGTGTGACAGAGACCAAATACTTCTGAAACACTCAGGCAGGAAGAATTTTCCCACAGAAAATTCAACCTCTCTTCAAAAGGGAGTGTTTGGCAGGCTGTTTTTGTGCGTTTCCTTTTCAAATACATAGATCACTTAGAAAACAGAAAAGCCAGGCTGCCACTCACTTCAGGTGCCATTCTCTCTTTTGAATAGAGGGGACTGTCTTTTATGGATTTAAGCTTTTGACTAAAACCTGGAAATTAAAAAAAAAACCTTAGGAAACTATTGATTCAGGAGGGAAACCCAAGGCCATATAATCTGGCATGTATTGGGAGGATGAGGAATTCTTGCTGCTTTGACCATACAGTGTTCCTGGCCAGGAAATGTCACATTAAGCATTTGATTTCTGTACCCATTTAATCATAACAGCCACATGGATGGATGGCTCATGATTTCGAATGACTGCTGTATAATAGTACAACCATTTCTCTCCTCCATCAAGCTTTTTACTGTGGATATTTATGTCTTGATTGGTTTCACCCTTATAATGCCCTTTGATTTTAAAAGAATTAGTCACATTTTAATAAAAAAGCATATATTTTACTTTATTTTTTTGGTGAGCATTTTAACCCATCCTGTTTAAGTTTGCCTGGAACTGCAGTGGTTCCAGCTGCCTCATACTTTCCAAACAGCCGGAGACTCAACCCTAGTCCCAGCTAATAAGTCTGCTGCTGCTTCACACGTCCGCTGCCAATGTTAAAGCTCTAATTTCTAAGGCCCCTATACCACGTCCCTTTAAATGCAGATTAATTTTGTAGATAAACCGTGATGCTGTCCCCACGGCCACCTGGCTTTTTGAAAAAAAGAAAAGAAAGAAAACCCATTAACGCCCCTTAAGCGGGGTTTCCAAGACTTAGCGGAGAGGTAGGGAATTGTTTGCCTCGTTTAAAAAATCCACCTTTTAAGGAGGCAGACATTGTGGGACCATGCAGATGATCCAGTTTTCTTCTTTTTTTCTCATAGTACTGACTGGCTGTTTCTGGGGCCGATCGGGCACTGTTTTTTTCTTTTTTTCTTTTCACTTACCCCCACCCTTAGCGCCAGTCAGATGGTCCTCTGGCTGGTATGGCACTGTTTTTTTTTTTTTTCCCCACCCTCCCAGCGCCAAGCAGCTGGCTGATCGGGTGCTTCCCCCCCCCCAGCACCAGTCAGCCAGTCCTTTTTAAAAAAAATCCTAGCGCCACCTGCTGACCATGGGGGCTGAACTGCGCTTTTAAAAACCCTTTGTACATGGGAACTGCTATCCCACATCTTCAGTCACATGACGGGAGGAAGAGAAAAAGCCGGACCTTCCGAAGATCAGGATCTCCCCAGGTGAGATAGCAGCCTAATACAACAATGGATGAAGACACTGGCAACCGTCACAGCACCTCAAGGCCTGGAAGCCAGGTCTCCCTCTTCACAGGGGTGTTGGTCTTGCCACTGTGGGCCTCATTTTTATAGAAGTGATTTCTTCCCAACATCAGGATCCTGTCCCCACCATCCAAGTACCTGACGTTTCCCTTCACACACGATTGACAGCTTGCTGTACTTACTGCCAGGCATCGCCGAGGTTTGGTGTGGCTTCTATTTTCCACCATGTGGTAAACTGCTAGGAAACAAAAAAGAAAGATGTTCTGTTAAAGTTAAGTAAGAGGTCAGACAACCATTTTCAAATATCTTGGCAACATTTCCTGCTGGATATGCAATGCAAATGATATTCCATGGAAAGCAGAGCTGTGCAGCTTGCCAGTCACCATCCCGGTTCTCAAGTCTTACAAGACACCTTTGATACTATCCCAGCAGTTGAACGGCTTCAAGGCTGCAAACAATGGCCACGACAAATGATGCATACATGTAGGCAGATGGGGTACCTCACCTAGCCCTCAAGATCTAGGATTTGACTAATGAATTGTCCTTGCTGTTAAACACAGAGAGAGGAAAGCAGACAAACAACCTCACAGCACTCCATGCCTTGACCCCTGGGTGTGAGAAGGGCTATAAAGGTGTGAATGTCCCACGCACCTGGCCACTGTCCATCCACCAAGCCTATTCAGACCAGGGTGAAATGGAACCAAGGTGGAGGATAAATTGGAGGTCTCCTACCAACATTCCTCAGACTGAGGAAGCTACTCAGATAAGTAGTAAAGCATTGTGACGTAAGAAGAAAAGCAGTCCAGTTGCCATGACTCAACTTCTGGACGAACCAACATGCTTTCAAAATTCATCCATTACTGTGAATACAAACCACAGCATTATCTAATCAAGAATTTAAAGTATGTTTAGTCATCAAAAGTTTGGGACGCATACCAATCATTCTGGTCCTGTGGCCCTGATAATCACCACATAAAAATGGGCTTTGATTGCAGAACAAGTGCAGAGTCCATGAAATGGCCAGAAGAAAATGTTTCCCCTCTTTTAATATGCTGATGTATCACAACTCGTGCAGGTCAATTGTGAGCTGCCAGTTTTCGCTGCCTGCCTTTGCATTCAAATGGAGAGGTATCGTTGGAGCTTTATGAACATGAGTTGAAAACCCTGAGCTTGATTATGACCACAAGAGCGGAGCATCTTACAGAAGTGTTCTCTAGTAGACTGGAAGAGGAAAAACACCAGAATAAGCAAAAGAACAAGTGTTTTTGCATTGCGTGGAAAAAGTCCACTGCAGAGATATACAGAACCAGTCACCTGACCAGGTAGCTGTAAGGAGATACAGCACAAGGAACTGACAGACCTCCTGTCCTCCTTCCGGGCTTTCTCTTTGAGCCCCCTGTGAGAAAAAGGATCCCACCCCGGAGAAGCCTTCACTCTGATACAGGAGGAGTTTTACATCCTTACTGTGCCTTCAGAAATCCCATGCCATGTCCATCATGGTTAACACGGAGAGGTGGTGTGCATCTATTCATCTTAAACTCTGCTTAGCAGTACAAGGAGCCTCGCGGCACAGGGATTAAACTGCTGCACTGCACCCAAAACTCTGCTCACGACCCAGGGTTCAGTCCCAGGTAGCCAGCTTGTGGTCGACTCAGCCTTCCATCCTTCTGAGGTCAGTAAAATGGGTACCCAACATTTGTGGCATATAAGCAGTCCACTTTGGCTTGCTTACTTCAATGGCTTCCAATACAGTTAGAAAAAACGGGGTGGTTTTGTGTGCTGTTTCTTTTTAATCCTAACCTTCTGGGTATAGTTCCCCCAAAAAAAACCCCTGGGCTATCCACTAATGCCTTCTTTTCACAAGAAATGCCTCCAAGGTAAACTTTATTTTCTAACCGTTCAAAATCCATTAGACCGATCTGCAAATCTTTCCTGCCTTGTGCACATTTTCCCCATGGGTGAAAACCTCATGCCATCGCATACTTCCTACTCCACCATCAGAAAAGTTACGTTTTTATCTCACACACAACCCTAGAAGTCCGACAACACGTCCTACAAGGCTACGGGGAAGTGCACTGTCTCCTGCAGCTAGGATATCATCCTGGAAGACACCACAAGATAAGGATTCTGCCACACACTCTCTGGCCCTCCCTGCAATGTTGCGGCTAGAGAAACACCACCTTGACAAGGACACCTGGTCTGCTCGTGAGTCATTCCCCGGCGAAGCAGTAAGAGACACACTTAGGCAGCCAAGGACATCGCACCATTCCCAGCTCCAAAGCCTGCAAAACAGTTATTTGCTTTTCCCGGTGCTGCATTAGCACCTGCCAGCCTTACAGCTCTGGTGATCAATTTCACTGTGTACTTGGACAGGGAGTAGAAAGGACCACAAGTGGGCCAGAAAACCATTTTCATTGCTAAAGGGTCACCCTGACTAAGAGCTCAATACGTTGATGCCTGTGCATCAGCCTTACATTTCTAGGGACCCTTGCAACACACCAAGCCGACTCCGGCCTTATCGCAGTAAAGACCCAGCCACTCAGCTAAGACGGAAGCGCCCTCTGAATACATTCTTTGATCAATTATTTCAGTGTTGAAAAATACACACCTAAGCTTCTATACAACACATCCAGCTTCCTCCTTTTGAGGACACAGTTCTACCATGGACAAGGGCTCCAGCTCTCCAATCTCCTAGCCAAGAGCTGTCCCCTGGAGGTGGTTCGTTAGCATCCCATCTAAGTGACCCATGAGCAACAAAGTGTTGCTACACCAGTCTCTTCTATCTTTAACTGGGTATATACTGGTTCTTGTAGGATTACAGGGAGGGGTAGCTTAGCTACATCAGAGTTCTAAGCCTTTTAAAAAAAATAAGGGAGAGATTATCATGAAGTACACACCTTCCACAGGTTAGCTATGTCAGACTGCTGAAGCAGAACAACTAAAAACCACGAAATGTTTTTCAGACCAACAAATTGCAATTTGAGTTTTCCTGGAAGCAAAAGTCACCGCTTCCGATGTATGAACTGCAACCTCAGGGCTTCATTTCACATTCATTTCAGGGTAAAGTCGAATGGTTAGTCCGCCATGGAATAAATGCAAGAGGCACCATGTTCCATGCAGCTGGATATTTGCTACCTGTCCACTGACTTTTCCGAACATTATCAAAGTGGCTAAAAAGGGGCAAGAAGATGGGTGTGAATCACCCCTGTGAGCCACGACTCAAGCAAACGGAGAATCCCAGACTCTCTCCAAAGCCTGAAAACAGGGAACAGGAGGTGTTTATTATTTATTCCCGGCAGCAGCTACTCAAGGAAGGTGCCTTTGCCTGGCTTTTTAATTTCATACGCAATTCTATTTCATTCTCTGCCTGCTGAGAAGCTGCCAAGTATCCATCCTGGCTGAAAACTTTTGGGTACTCTGTGGAGTTGCCAAGAGATCGGCCACCATGAGCACCAAATCAAACAACAGGACACCAGGACAGAAAAGTGGTCATCACTTACAAAAAGTGTGCGCAGAAGCGTGACTGCAGGCAGTGTCTCGCCTTCTCACAGCAGACGCTGGCTGAACCACGGGCTGTTTGGCATGCAAAGGAAAGGCCCATTCCAATGCCCTAACCCCCTTAACAGGACTCTCTCTCACACACAAAGCACCCTCTGCCTTTAAAACAGAAGTGGTGCGAACAACGCAACACACCAAGGTCACTGCTGCTGGTGGGAGAGGAAGGCACAGAGAGGGTGCCACCACCTTCTCTGGGGTGCAGGGGCTCAGGGCAGTGCTGGCAGAGATAGGAGGGGGGTGCCAGACGCAACTGAAGTTGCTCTGCCCCCTCCTTAACCATCACCTCTTGCAAACAGATAAAAGGGATGGGTGGGTGGAACCAGGAATACTCTGGATGAAGCCACACCTCCAGCTCCTGGGAGGGTTTAGAATCATACAATGATGGAGTTCGAAACCGGCGATAAATCCATCAAGTCCAACCCCTCTGCTCAAGGCAGGAACACAAACCAAAGCAGAGCTGACAAGTAGTGGTCCCATTTCCCCTTGAATGCCTCCACAGTGGTCATGGGTCCCCTTGCCCTACTGCAGTGATGGTGAACCTTTTAGAGACCGAGTGCCCAAACTGTAATTCAAAACCCACTATTTTTTTTTTTGCAAAGTGCCAATACAGTAATTTAACCTGTATACAGGTGGTTATGAAGGGGCAATGTCGGGTGCCCACAGAAAGGGCTCTGAGTGCCACCTTTGGCACCCGTGCTGTAGGTTCACCATCACTGCCCTATTGCTATAATAGTTGGGAAGTTTTTCCTGAAATTCAACCAAAATCTGGCTTCCTGTAACTTGAGCCCATTGCTGCGGGTGCTGCACTCTGGGATGACTGAGAACAGATCCTGCCCTTCCTCTGTAGGAATAAATATTTGGAAAAGAGTTATCACTGCACTTTCCTGCAACCTAGACCCCACCCCACCCGACCCCACCCCCAAGGAAAAGTCACGTTTTGGACTACAGCTCCCATGAACCCATCAAAAGGACCAACGGCAGGAGTCCAAAACATGTAGACCCCCCCCAAAAAAACACCCCACTACTACTCTGTTGGGGGAAGGCAGGTGGGGCCATTCCCCCCCCCCCACAAGCTTTGCACAAGGAAGGTGGAGGTCCCAAATGGCTGAGGCCACGTTGAAAAGAGATGACTGGGAAGGGGTTCAAAAGAAAGCTTGTTCATCACCATCACTGTTATTATTCTCATTCATTTCTACTCAAATCTAGTAGTACAGAACTCTAGAATCCCTTGGAATTCTATTTATCATCATCATCATCATCATCATTTATTATTATTATTATTATTATTATTATTATTATTATTATTATTATTATTATTATTATTATTATTATTATTATTACTACTACTACTACTACTACTACTACTACTACTACTACTACTACTACAGCGGACCCTGGTATAACAAACGGTTTGTATAACATAAAATCTGTACAACATAAAAATAATGGAGATAGGGGGAATTTGCTTAACAGAATCGCCTATGGGGAGAATCCGTACAACATAAAAATGGGATTACTCCGTTTTTAATGCATTCCTATGGGAAATTTGTACAAAGGAAAATTTGCTTAACATAATTTATTTTGGAACGAATTAATTCCTTTATACAAGGTACTACTGTATTATTATTATTATTATTATTATTATTATTATTATTATTATTATTATTATTATTGCATAAGACTTCTCTCTCCCCCCCCCGCCGCCTTGAACCCCGAAACCTCAGCATCCGTGGGGCTGGACCTGCTGCTGGCTATGGGGTGTGGGTGGAGAGACGGGGGTCCCGTTCTGTATGCCTTCTCATGTGTCTCTGTGTGTGTGTGGGGGGGGTGTCTGCCCCCAAAGTGTGGGGCGTGAGGGACGGAAGGCGCCCCCCCCCCTTGATCGATGGGGGAAACTAGAGACGATCTCTAAGGGAAGGGCGCCGGTTTCCTCTCCGGGCCCCCTCCTTCGCCAGGCGTGGGAGTTCCTTCAAGGGTCTCCCCTACACTTGCCTCAGACACGCCCCCCCCCCGCAGTGAACCCCAAATTAGCCCCGCCAGGAACGACACTCACCTCCTCCGCTTCAGGGCCGCCGGCGCCGCCATCTTGTTCCCGCCCACCCGTCGGCTTATAAAGCCTCGGTCGCGGGGCCTTGTGGGCGTCGTAGTCCTCGCGGCCGGCGCCGCCATCTTGTGTCCCCGCCCACCTGCCGCGTTTAGTAAGCCTGGGCCGGGAGCGCGGGGCCTTGTGGGGCTCGTAGTTTGGGCGGCCGGCCGGCGAGGCAGGCTTTCCAACGACGACGTCGGTCGGCTCTCTCTCTCTCTCTCTCTCCCTCTCTCTCTCTCTCCGCGCAGTTCAAACGGCCCCCGCGCTCGCCTCGCCTGGTCTTGGCTCCCCCTATCGGGAGGGAGGGCGAACCAAGATTGGGGGTCCCTCCCGGGGCTCTCTTGGTTGCGGGTAGGCTTCCAGGCGACGCAGAGCTCTTCGGCAGCCCCCGACCCCCCCACCCACCACCACCACCACCAAAAAAAAAAAAGGCACTGCTTGGCATGGAGAGGAGGGGGTCCCCAGATGCCTTCCCCCCCCTCCTCCTCCTCCTCCTCAGGAGCAACAGCAGCATTGCCCTGGGTGGCTGCTATATGGACCCCAGACCCCATCATGGAATAATAAGGCAGAGCAACCTCGGATCCCCCCTGTGACCTGGGCTGTGTGTTTGTACCAGCATGCCATGGGTTAGGGTTAGGGCTAGCTCCAGCCTGAGCGGGGCAAAAGCCACCCTATGGATTACACAGCTCCCCACCCCAATCCCCAAAATCCCATTTCCCAAAAGCCCATTTGTCCCTGCAGGCTCCAGCAAAAAAAAAAAAAAAAAAAGGGGGGAGGTCTTCCTAAATTATTCTCCCCTAAATTATACCCAGTGATACCCAGGAATTGCATGCACACGCCCCTGCGTGTTAAAATGCATTGCAAAAAGCCAATTTTGGGTGCCCGGCGGGTGGGTGCTTGGGGTGACAGGATGGCACAGCTTCTGGTGGTGGTGGGGAGGGAAACCAGCAGGGCTGCCATGGAGCTACTGGAGCTTGCCACCCCCCCCCCAGGGCACCTGACTCTCCAGGTGAAGCTCCCCTTGGGCCTTACTAAGGAGAAGAAGCACCAACACCTTCCAGCCCTATGCACTCTCCTTTTACATTTTTGTTTTTAAATTGCAGCATCTATTTTTTTTTTTTGGGGGAGGGAATGCCACCCCATTCTCCTGCTCCTCTTCTTTTCTGCCCACAGCTCCTGGCCGATTGGGAGGGAGATGGGGCCACTTCCCTCGGATGCGGAAAAGGTTGCAGCAAGAGGCCACTAAGCTCTAAAATGCTCCAGGTGCAAATTATTCATCAGGTGGGACCACCTCCACCACCCCAGAACTAGGTTAGGGGCCTTCGCAGAGAGACCTATAACCAAAGCTAGGGAGGCCACTTGAAGAAGGACAGATAGACAATGATATAACAGTAGGGTGACAATGCTCTGGGATCCAGCCCTGCTTGGCAATGGATGGGTTTTAGTGTGTTATCCATACAGTCATGGCTACAAGGAATATTCCTTGGCTTCCCAGCAACAGTCCTATTAGGATAAGCCACAAGCCTCTTCCTACGTTTATTTATTTATTTTAGAGTATTTTTACCCCACCTTTATCCTTGGAAAAGGACCCAAGGTGGCTTATAGTAACAAGGGGTAATATGCAGTCCAGTACAGTTAAGACATGCTCAAGTATTTGAGAACAAGGAATTGAGGGACCTCTTACAGCATTAATTGGCAACATTAGATTAAAGTGTTCGTCTTGTGTCTTAATAAGAACAGGTCTTGACCTGGCAACACAATTAGTAGTTTTGGTCAGTTCCATGACCTTTCCTGCAGAGTTTAATAGTAAATTGATCCAATCAGTGAATGTAAAAAAAATTCTGATAAAAGACGAAAAGGCACCTTGTTTGCTGGGGAGCACTCCCCTTCTCACTCTGTTTATACAGCATATACATTCACTAGAAGTGTTAATAAAACCTGCTCATGGCTTTCTCACTCACACAGGTGGGAACTGCCTTGGCTAAGAAGGCCCCAACTGGTCCACCGGAGTGCATCATCTAAAACAATGCAAGTACTGTATGCTTTTTGCTCCAGAACAAATGTTTTTGTCTTTTTAACTTCTATGAAAAAAACAACTATAGTATGTAACAAGTTAAACTAGTGTAATTCCCCTATCCGCTTTCCAGGAGAAAAATTCTATTTAACTCTTAGTTTATTTACTTCTGAGCAGGGTGGATATAATTTAAATCAAATTGATTTCAGTTTTTAAAATTGGATATTTTGAGGATCTTAATTTAAACATAGCTCAAGGGATTTCTTTTTTTTTTTAATTATTTAAATTAAAAAATGATTTTAAAAAAATCTAAAACAAGATTTTAACCAAACTGACTTTGTACTATTGATTTTTATCCACCTTGCTTCTGACTAGATATATCTGTGGTTGTGTTAAAACAGCAACAACCACCAGGTGGTTCATGGCCAAATAACAGACTGACATATTAAAACCAATAAATTATCTTTTGACTTACCCATATTTTTCCATTTATAAGATGACCCATGTATAAGACAACCCCCACTTTTCTAACCCAAAATTACAGTTTCACAACCGGGTGGTTCTCTCCTCGGCTTACTTCAGTGTATAATAAGACAACCCTCAATTTTTAGCCTAACAATTTTAGACAAAGATATAATCTTATACATGGAAAAATACTACACTTTGTGGATTGCAGCCTAGGCGTGGCTGGTGAACTGTGGGTGTCTTCCCTCAAAATATTTGAGCAGAGGCTTGTAAAGCCACCAGTTATGAATTACAACCCATTTTTTAAGACGCTGCCACCAGAGAAATAAATATACTTGAGTCTCTTGATTGCAAAAAAAGCTTCCCCCCCCCCCCTGGATTTGCTGCCACATGCGAATGTGGATATTGTCCTGGAAATGTTTACAGTGATGAATGGACTAAGCTTAAATCTTGTGTCTTTGTTCAGAACAAAGATTCGTAAGCAGCCTTGACTTGTTGACATGTGTGAATAGGAGGTGTTGTACAGGTTGACGCAAATACAGCCTGACAGAATTCAGAGCAGCACGGATGGGGGAAATCCCAGTGTGGAGTGTCTCCTCTCAATGTGGTGGCATGGTGGTGGGGGAAAACATAACCTTGGGGAAATTTCCTTCCTTCCTGCGCTATGGCATATTTAGAAAAGTTGTAATCTTAAAAGTGCAAAAGCTGGGAGGAATCGAACCGCCAGCCTCTGGCTCTGCAGCCCTAAGACCTAAGCCACTGTGCTATCCAGCTGTTCACAGTCACATATTGAGAGGAGAGACGTGCTTTATTTTTGATGCATCTTGTTGAGAGAACGGTGTATGAAGGCAATGAAGCCAGATTAAAGACGGATGTTTGAGTATCTAATACGGAACTCCTAAGAAACAAGGGTGCTTGTATTAAGGCACCAACCCTTAGGAGACTTGCAAAACCAGATTTCCTGCAAAATACTTAATCTAATATAAAGATCAGTATTTCTTTGAGACTAGATTGTTAACCCGCAGTGCTATAAATATTCGCCAGTGTGTCATGGTATGCTTGGTAAAGCTGCACCTGTTGAATGCTGTCTTCTTGTCATGATAGTTCAGGAGTAGAGCCACAGAGCTAGAAGGGGAGTGAAGTGCATTGAACAAAGGGGTGGTGGTGGAATCAGCTGTGTTCTGTCCTGTTCACCACAACAGCACAGCCTTTGCTGCCACCCAGAATCAAACAACTGGGCACCCAGGCTGAAACCCATCAGGGCCAGAAATCTCCTAGGGCAGCATCCTTAAACGGTGCCCATCCAGCCTGTGCTTCAGAGGTGCAAGTAATAAAAGAGAGCCCCCCCCCAATACCTCCGGAGCCTCTCGGCACCACCGCTCCACGGCTCACCCTGTGCCGCCTCCTGTCCTGGCAGTTAAGAACATAAGAACATAAGAAGAGCCATGCTGGATCAGGCCAAAGGCCCATCTAGTCCAGCTTCCTGTATCTCACAGTGGCCCCACCAGATGCGTTTGGGAGCGCATGAGACTAGATATCTGTCTCCTGATACCACTCCCCTGCATCTGGCCCTTGAAGTACCCTGGTTTAAAGCCTAGAGATTACACATCTCCATCGTGGTTTGTAACCTGTGATGGACTTTTCCTCCGTGAATCTGTCCAATCCCCTTTTGAAGGCATCCAGGCCAGATGCCATCACCACATCTTGTGGCAGGGAGTTCCATAGACTTACAACGCGCTGGGTGAAAAATTATTTTCTTTTGTTAGTTCTTACTCTCCCAGCACTCAATCTGAGTGTATGTCCCCTAGTTCTGGTATTTTGAGAGAGGGAGAAGAGCTTCCCTCTATCCACTTTACTCATACCCTGCATTATTTTGTATGTCTCAATCATATCCCCCCTCAAGCGCCTTTTTTCCAGACTAAAGAGGCCCAATTGTTTTAGCCTTTCTTCATAAGGGAGGTGCCCCAGCCCAGTAATCATTTTAGTCGCTCTCTTCTGCACCTTTTCCAGTTCCACTATGTCTTGCTTGAGATGCGGTGACCAGAATTGTACACAATACTCCAGGTGGGGCCTTACTATTGTTTTGTATAACGGCATTATAATGTTGGCTGTTTTATTTTCAATCCCCTTTTTGATAATCCCTAGCATGGAATTGGCCTTCTTCACTGCTGCCACACATTGGGGAGACACCTTCATGGAGCTGTCCACCAACACACCAAGATCTCTTTCCTGATCCGTCACGGATAACTCAGAGCCCATGAGTTGATAGATGAAGTTTGGATTTTTTTGCCCCAATATGCATTACTTTACATTTGGTTACATTAAAACGCATTTGCCATTTCTCAGCCCACTCCCCCAGTTTGGAGAGATCCTTCTGGAGCTCTTCACAATCTTCTCTGGTTTTTACCACACGGAAAAGTTTTGTGTCATCTGCAAACTTGGCCACCTCACTGTTTATCCCTGTCTCCAGGTCATTTATGAACAGATTGAAAAGCACCGGTCCCAGGACCGAGCCCTGGGGCACACCGCTTTTCACTTCTCTCCATTGTGAAAATTTCCCATTGACACCTACTCTTTGTTTCCGGATCTCAACCAGTTCTCAATCCATAAGAGGACCTGCCCTCTTATCCCCTGACTATGCAATTTTCTCAGCAGCCTTTGGTGAGGGACTGTGTCAAAAGCCTTTTGAAAATCCAGATAGACTATATCCACTGGTTCACCCAAATCCACGTGCCTGTTGACCTTTTCAAAAATTCTAAAAGGTTTGTAAGACAAGATTTACCCTTACAGAAGCCATGCTGATTTTCTCTCAGCAAGGTTTGTTCTTTTATGTGTTTTAAGATTTTCTCTTGGATGAGGCCTTCCACCATCTTCCCTGGGACAGATGTAAGGCTAACTGCCTGTAGTTTCCTGGGTCCCCCTCCTTCCTTTTTAAAAATTGGTGTGACATCTGCTATCCTCCTGTCCTCCGGCACTGTGGCGTTTTAAGAGACAAGTTGCATATAACCGTTAAGAGATCTGCAATTTCATTTCTCAGTTCCCTAATAACCCTTGGGTGGATGCCATCTGGGCCCGGTGACTTGTTAATCCTCAATTTATCAATTAATCCTAAAACCTCCTCTCTTTTAACCTGTATTTGATTTAATTCTTTAGTCAAGAGGGGTGGCTCAGGCAGCGGAATCCGCTCAAGGTCCTCTGTCGTGAAGACAGACGCAAAGAACTCGTTCAATTTCTCTGCAATGTCCAAGTCCTCCTTAACCTCCCCTTTTCCTCCCTCACCATCCAGAGGCCCAATTGGTTCTCTGGCAGGTTTTCTACTTCTAATATATTTAAAGAAGCTTTTATTATTACCCTTTATATTGCTAGCCATGCATTCCTCAAAGTCTTTCTTTGCCTCCCTTATTATCTTTTTACATTTCTTTTGCCAGAGTTTGTGTTCCTTTTTATTTTCCTCGTTTGGGGAGGATTTCCATTTACAGAAGGACTTCTCCTTGTGCTTTAGATCCTCTCTAACTCCACTCGTTAACCATGCCGGTGTCCTCTTGGACTTAAATGAGCTCTTCTTTCTTTGTGGTATGCACTTGTGCTGGGCCTCTATTATTGTTGTTTTAAACAGGCTCCATGCACTCTGAAGAGATTGGATTCTTCTAACCTTCCCCTTCAGTTTCTCTCTAACTAGTTTCCTCATCTGAGGGAAGTTTGCCCTTCGAAAATCAAGGGTTTTTATGTCTGATTTGGTTGACACTCTTCCTCCGACATGCATGGCAAAGGAAATTGCAGCATGGTCACTGTTCCCCAGAGGCTCAGTGACATTCACATCCCTGACGAGGTCCTGAGTGTCACACAATATTAGATCTAGAGTTGCCTGTTCTCGGGTGGGCTCCATGACAAGTTGCTCTAAGGCACAGTCATTCAGCAAGTCGAGAAACCCAGTTTCTCTTTCTTGCCCAGAGCTCGCATTGGCCCAGTCAATGTGGGGATAATTAAAGTCCCCCATGATTACTATCCTATCCCTCTTAGCCACCTCCATGATTTCTCTCCTCATTTTCAAGGTCCCCTCAAGTTTTTGATCTGGTGGACGATAGAATACTCCAACTATCACATCACTCTTTGGACCTGGTAGTTTAACCCACAGTGATTCTATGGTGGAATCAGACCCTCTGTCAATATCCATTCTGCTGGATTTTACGCCTTCTTTGACATAGATGGCCACTCCTCCTCCAACCCGCCCCTCTCTATCCCTTCTATAGAGTTTATAGCCTGGGATTGCTGTGTCCCACTGGTTCTCCACATTCCACCAGGTTTCTGTTATGGCTATTATATCAATGTTATCCCTAGCTGCCAGATGTTCAAGTTCTCCCATCTTTGCTCGGAGGCTTCGAGCATTGGCGTAGAAGCACTTGTACAGTGGGTCCCGCAACAGCTGCTGCCTTGTTTTTCTCCCCCCACAGCTTTTATTTTCAGTAGACGAACTATCACATTCCATTATTCTCCCAGTGTTAATACTTGCTATGTCATCTCTATGTGATTCTCTACCCTCTCCAACCTCATTCCCCGAGGATGAGGTGTTCCGAACCGGATGCCACACAGCTCCTGTCGGCTTTCCCCCAGTTATCAGTTTAAAAGCTGCTCTGCTGCCTTTTTGAGGTTGAGTGCCAGCAATCTGGTCCCATCATGATTCAAGTGCAACCCATCCCTCCTGAACAGGTTTGGCTTGTCCCAAAATGTTCTCCAGTTCCTGACAAATCTAAAGCCCTCCTCTCGACACCATCGCCTCATCCACGCATTGAGGCTTCTGAGTTCTACCTGCCTGGCGGGACCTGCACGAGGAACAGGTAGCACTCTGAAAATGCTACCTTGGAAGCCCGGGACTTCAATCTTCTACCTAGCAACCTGAATTTGGCTTCCAAGACTGACCGCTTGGCCTTCCCGACATCATTGGTACCGACGTGTACCATGACCACTGGCTCCTTCCCAGTTCTCTCTAACAAGCTATCTATATTTCTGGTGATGTCTGCAACCTTTGCACCCGGCAGGCAAGTCACCATCCGGTTATCATGCTCCTCACAAATCCATCCCTCCGTATTTCTAATGATAGAATCCCCTAGCACAATGAGCTTCTCTCCTGCAGCCTGCTCATCAACATGTACCTGATCTTGTATCTCATCAATAGTGATGAGGGAGAGATCCTCCGGCGGAACCACTTCTTCCTCTATGTGTGCCTCATGAGGTGTGCTGAGGGAAAGAGCTTCAAATTGATTGTGCAAGATGAGACTCTCTGAGCGATGCCTTGGCCTTCTACTCCTTTGAGTCACATTCCTCCACCCATCCACCTCCTGAGTTGGGGGAGTGACTTCGTCCTCTGAAGTGTGCCCTGTCTCTTCTTGGACCTGGATAGTCTCTTCCGCTCTGTCCAGGAACTACTCAAGCTCCTTAATATGTTGCTGGTCCACTATGCGAGCCTCTAGCTGCTGGACCTTCAGAGATTTTAATCCCAGCCTCCTTCCTCGATAGAATCCTCGAATAACGGAGCTGGAAAGCTCTTGAGCCCATCCCTTGGTCAATTCAGGAATCCAAATTAACATATGAGCCTTCCCCACGTAGACCAGTGGTGGCGAACCTTCAGCACTCCAGATGTTTTGGACCACAACTCCCAGAATTCCAAGCCTGTACTGCCAATGACAAAGGAGGACTGTGGGAGTTGCGGTTCAAAACATCCGGAGTGCCAAAGGTTTGCCACCACTGATGTAGACCCACTGGCCTGGTTCTTACTGTCTGAAGCAACAGCTGCAACAAGCAAAGCTTTCTCCGCCCTCTATTATTATTTATTTGATCCATTTCTATCCCACCTGTTTGCCAGCCTCTTCTCTTCGCCAGCTGGCACGTGGCTCTCCTGACCTCCTTTTTTTACCCTCACAACAGCCCTGTGAGGGAGGTCAGGCTGAGACTGTGTCCCTGACTTGAGATGACCGACTAAGTGGAGGGCAACAGACTGCCCCTCACTTCATGTGCAAGTCAGGTGAAGGACATAGAGCTCACCTCATGCTTTAAAAAGATACTTAATGGGGACTGATGCAGAAGAGACCCTGCCCTGAGCACCTGAGGGCCTTTTCACACGACCCCTAAAATCCACTGGCCACTTAAATTCGGACCAGAGATCTTAGGGGCTTGTCGCTGTTCCTGCGTTCCCACCCCCTCCGCACTCCTGGCTGCTGGCTACGTGAGGGGAGGGAGAAAAAAAGGAAGAAAAGAATGCTGCTCACCTCCGTTCTGCCGTCCCAGCACTGCATTCAGATCTCTTAAAGGGGCGGGGGGCAAAAAAAGAACAAACAGAAGCAAGGAGAGCCCGGCAGTCACTACTGTTATATCCGCATCAGGAATTTTCACCTCCGGAGAGCAGGTACAAGAAAAGTGCGCTGGGACGCGCTTAGGTGGGCGTGGTCGCACTTAATTATCTGTAAACTCCGGAGCTGGTGGGGAAACAATTTTAAGCTCCGGAGCTGGGAGCCATTTGCGGCGGAGTTTAGGGGTCGTGTACAAAGGCCCGAGTTGCATCATGCCCTGGATGGATTTATTATTATTATCTTTTGACCTGTAACAGCTCTCCAAGGTGCAGGCTGGCGGAGGGGGGGTCTTTTACATCTGCTGCTATGTGATCCTTTAAAGAACTGGAGATGCTGAGGGCTCAACCGAGACCCTTCTGCACGGGAAACCTGCACGTCATTACACAGCCACCCTCGGGCAGGAACAGCTGCCTTCGCAGATCTTTCCGATGACCTTTCTGCCCCTGATGACCCTCCAATTATGCAGTCTACAGACGCAGTTTCAATAGTGCCAGCGAGAAAAGAGAACTCCAGTGCAGGTCCTTCAAATGAGGGCGAAACGTGGGAACGGCAGGCAGTCCATAAGAACGCAGCGCAACCAGCGTGCAGCAGGTCCCCTGCCCCACAGTGCTTAAAAGCATTCTCTGGGTGGTTTGGGATATAATCATGTAGGTCCACCCATGTAATACAGTAGGTCCCCTGTATCCACTGATACATTTTCCACTGATTCAGTGATCCACGGGTGTCAGAGGGGAAAAATTAAATAAATAATTCAGCAGCCGCAAAGCAAACTACTGTCACAAAGAGCAGCTGTAAAGCAAGCTACTGTCCCAAAACAACAGCTGTAAAGCAAGCTACCGTCACAAAACGTTTGGGAGATTTGGGGGCTTTCTCTCTTATCCACGGTTTTCATTATCCACGGGAAGGCCTGGAACCAATCTCCAGCAGATACTGGGGTCTTACTATCAATAAGATTCATGTGCCATCAGGTCAGTTCTGACTAAGGGCACCCCTATTCAGAATTTTCCCGGTAGAGACTCCTCAGAAGTGATTTCCCATTCTCGTCTTCTAGGGTGCCCTGGGACTAGGTACAGCCTGCCCAAGGCCCCCCAGGCTGGCTCTTGTCCCAGGAGGCACCCCTGGGGGGGGCGGGTATTGAACTCCCCACCTCTGGCCCCACAGCCAGAGACCTCCACCACTGAGCTCTCTGACCAGGCAGTCCATTTAGGATGGTTGATCTATCCTCCCCCCAAAGGCAGTGTTATTGTTTGCAGTAACGTGTTTCTTCTCTTCGTGTGTTAGAGTTTTATTTATTCTTTATTTGACTTTTATACCACCCATCTACCTCCAGGGTGGTTTACAAGTTTTAGTTGGATGATACCCTGGGCAGTTGACAAGTGTACAAGTTTTAACGATTTTGGATGGCAGTTGTGATTTTTTTTCGGGCTGTTTGGCCGTGTTCTGGAAGTTTTCCTTCCTGACGTTTTGCCAGACTCTGTGGCCGGCATCTTCAGAGGGCAAGGAGCTCAGGGAACAAGGAGTTCTCTCTGTGCTTTCTGTGTTCTCAGGGCTCTCTATACCCCAGAGCACAGAGAGAACTCCGAGTTCCCTGAGCTCCTTGCCCTCTGAAGGTGCCGGCCGCAGACTCTGGTGAAACGTCAGGAAGAAAAATTTCCAGAACACGGCCAAACGGCCCGAAAAACTCTCAACAACTATTGGATCCCGGCCGTGAAAGCCTTCAAGAATACATTTTTGGATGATATTTTAATTATTATGTTTAATTGGCTTTTTTTGTCCACTTTGTGATTTATTGTGGTTTTAGCCTAACTTGTTGTGACCCGTTGTAAGACACCTTGGGTTTGTCCCTCACAGAGAGAAAAGTAGCCTAGGAATGAATTAAAGAGAACAGGGGAGTGGGGCCCCCACTCCCTTCCTTTGGTTTCATGCTAAGCAGGCAGCTTGTTTTCTGTACTATTTATGCAGGATACACGAACCTGCCGTTAATCTTGGGCTTGGCTCCTTCCCGGCAGTTGAAACAAAAGCACAACTCCCGACCCAGGTGGGACTTGAACCCACAATCCCCAGCTCCGGAGGCTGATGCCTTATCCATTAGGCCACTGGGCCTGTGTGGTGGCATTAAAGAAAGGCTGCAGGAGAGAAGCCAGCCGTTGCATAAGAGCTGACCTTGAGTGGGGAATGATGCATTGGTTCACCACAGCAGCAGCAGCAGCAGCTCCACCACCACGTCCTCTTCCTCCTCCAAAGCTGTTAATCGTAATTTTTGCATTTTTGCAAACAAATAAATAAATCTAGGGCAAGGGGCATTGTCTCCTGAACCCTCAGGCATGACCTCTCCTCCCTTCCAGGAACCCCCTTGAAAGAAAAAGATAGTTTTTGCCTTCAAAAAAGTGACCGGAACTAGAATATTTTTTTTAAAGTTTATTTTCCCAACAGCCATGGTTACCTCCTCCTGTAGATTACGGCACTCTCTATGGGCCTTTTTACACAACCCCTAAGATCCACTGGCCACTTAAATTCGGACCAGAGATCTTAGGGGTTTGTCGCTCTTCCTCTGTCCCCACCCCCCTCTGCACTTCCTGGTTGCTGGCTGCGTGAGGGGAGGGAGAAAAAAAGGAAGAAAAGAATGCCGGCTTACCTCCGTTTTGTCCCCGGCAGCATTAAGATCTCTTAAAGGGGCGGGGTGCAGAAAAAGAACAAACAGAAGCCAGGAGAGCCCCGCACTCACTATCCTTACACCGGATCAAATATTTGTCACATCCAAAAAGCAGGTACCTGAAAGCTGCGCTGGGACGTGCTAAAGTGGGCAGGGTCGCACTTAATTTCCTGTTAACTCCAGAGTTGGTGGGTAAACATTTTTAATCTCCGGAGCTGGGAGCCATTTGCCCCGGAGTTTAGAGGTCGTGTATAAAGCCCCGAGAGATACCCTGGAGCGAAACCCCAGTTAGAGCCTTGCTGCCTCGAAAGAAGCAACGCCTCTTTGAGATTATGCGAGGTTCTCAGAACACTGCTGGCGCCGTTTGTTGTTTTCTTGTGTCGCTGCCATTCTCTTTGCAATGACAAGAGTGCCAAAACAAACAAACTCAAAATCCTGTGTTAATCTGCTGCACGAAAAGAGTGTGACAAGGAATGAGTAACAGGAGGTACATAGCCCCCCTGGGAGTGCCCTACCTGGGGCCATCCTGAGAAGGCAGATTTCTTTCTGATAAAACAACCACAGTCATGCTGGGAAAGGCGGGAGGGAGCAGGGAAAGAGGAAAACCAAGCACAAGACGGACCAACTCCCTAAAGGAAGCCACAGGATTGAATTCACAAGAGCTGAGCAAGGCCACGGAGGACCTTTGGGAGGTCACTCATTCACGGGTTTGCCATGAGTTGAGGACCAGTTTGCAACATGTAGCAACAGCATACATATTGTTGATATATTTTGGCGGCATAAACGGAGCACAATTTCATTTTGAAAGAAATGAACCAAGTGGAATTGAGTTACTTTGGGGATACAGGGAATAACTAGAACTCCCAATGTTTCGTTTTAAAAGGACCTCGTCATCCTTGCGAAGATGGCACAAGTTACTCTGTGTACTATCTGTTATTCATCTGTTGTTTATAACTGGCTGGGTCGCTCAGTGGTTTACATATCCAGCTGCAGAGCCATGTTTGAGAGTTTGATTCTTCATTGGGCCACCCGGGAGAAGAGCCAGCAAACTGCACTCATGGAAAGGGTTGCTGTAAATTGTTGTTGTTGTTGTTGTTGTTGTTGTTGCTGCTGCTGCTGCTGCTGCCTTGTCAACTGCCAGGTAAATGGGGTGAGGTACGTGTTGGTTCCCTCTAATGGCCAATTCTGATAGTACACCTCAGAAATGTAATGAGTAATCAGTTACTTCCAGTTTGGCTGTTAGTTCCTGATTACAGAATTTGTCAACATTTTGGGCATCCTTTTAAAACCTTGACCCTCTTCTGCTTCCCATTCCTCTTTCCTCACCCCCACCCCACCCCAAATGGAATCAAGGCCTCTTCTGGCAGGTTCTTTTTTATGCCAGGTCGGGCCTTTTGTCCCTGTTGTTAATCTTGGTCATCAGAAATAAAGGATTTGGGTGCTCGGCCTCGGCCACAGAGTGGCTCGCAGCTGGCCGCCATCCTCCTTGTGCTGGCTCACCTTGCCACTTGGTGAGATGGATTCATCAGTAAGCACCAGGCAAGGGCAGGAGTCAGCCAGATCATGTGCGCACGCACCCCCCCCCAAACACACACACACATAGTTCTCCCCTCATTGCTCCTGAGAGGTTTCGGACCACAACTCTCGAAGTCCTTCATCACTGGCAGTCTAGGCTTGGAATTCTGGGAGTTGTGGTCCCAAACATCTGGAGTGCCAAAGGTTCACCCCCACTGCCATAGGCTGTCTCTCCCACCCCCAGCCCCGGCCGCCCTTCCTGCAATATTCAGAACTGGGAGCGGGGAAGACCAATTTGGAGCTGAACAGAGGACCCGTTGCGGAGTACGCAGCTGCCTACACTGTCTCGTTCTTTTTGTGGTGTTTTTTGTTGTTAATTTGCTTTTACCATTTAACACTTTGAGCCTAGAGAAAGCAGTGTGTCGATTCAACTTCAGACCAGAACTGCTGGAGAGCTCCGTGGTTTAGGCATTTGGTTCCCCGCTGGCCCTCCTTGACAAGGTCCGTTTCCCCCCTCTCTCTTACATCCTTCCGGGGTAGGTTTTGGGCACCACCAACAAGGGGTATTGGGAGGAAAAACCCTGACCCAGCCACGCGTGTTGGCTCGGAGTGACGTCTCAGCGAAACAGTTAATGCCTTCTCTGAAACAACAAGCTAACCCAGGGTCATCACCCACAAAAAAACAACAACCCCACCCACCCTCCCTTTTAGCGTGGCCCTGCGCTGATGATATCTTTATTGGGGCCCGTGACCTTCAGGGCTCCCTCTGGAGCCCCGTCAGCTGCCGAGAGCCCGAGCCAGAATCGGGCCCAAAGGAATGTTTTTATGAGGCACACTATCAGAAACTTCTTGGGGGGGGGATCTGATATCAAGGGCTGATGATGAGGCAGCGGGCAAAGGGCAAAGGTTTCCCAAGTGGTGGTGGTGGTGGTGGTGGGGAGACCTGAGATGAGAGAAGGATCAGATGAGGACACAGGGCCAGTCGGAAAGGAGGCCCTGGCTGCCACGGGTGGGCCAAAACTCCAGGAGAGGGACAAGACAGGCACCAGCCCAGGAGTCATCTTCTGCCTCGGCTCTGGTGGTCATGGCAGGGCTCAGGGCTGCCTTTGCTTTGCGTCTGGTCACTTGCGCTGCAAGCAAGGATGAGCCCAGCCCTGCTCTCCCAAGCCATGCTCATTGCGATGCTCAAGGGAACTGGGAATGTTTAGCCTCTCTAAAAGAAGGCTGAGAGGGGATATGATAGCTACGTTTAAATATTTGAAAGGATGTCATATTGAAGAGGGAGCAGGTTTGTTTTCCATGGCTTCAGAGACTAGGACTTGGGGCAATGGTTTCAAACTCCAGGAAAAGAGATTCCATTTCAACATTAGGAAGAACTTCATGACAGTTAGAACTGTTCGGCAGTGGAATATGCTGCCCCAAAGGAGGGTGGTGGAGTCTCCTTCTTTGGAGGTTTTTAAGCAGAGGCTGGATGGCCATCTGTCGGAAATCCTGTGATGGGGGTTCCTGCATGGCAGGGGGTTGGACTAGATGGCCCTTGAGGTCTCTTCCAACTCTATGATTCTATGATTCTATGATTCTATGATTCTATGATTCTATGAAGCAGGCTGTGAGAGTGAGAACAGACAAAAGAAAATATTCCCCCAGTGTGTAAAGCCACTCCTTAAAGGTCTGCCTTCCCCTTCTTAGGGTTGCTCTAAGTCCGTTCTGACTCGACGGCGCAGAGCAGGGTCAGCACATCTATTTTGCATGTTCAGGAACCGCATCCTCAAAATCCCATGGATTTTCTGGAATGCTTTTTTCCTTTTATTATTTTTAAAACTGTATCTTCAGGCCCTCAGTGGATACAGGGCCTGCGGATAAGGCAGTCCTATTGTATTTGGCTAACGTCCCCAAGAAGAAAGGGCCATCTCTCTCTCACACACACATACACACACACACACACACACAACATTTGGCAGTGCAAACCAGAAAGTCCCCCCCTTCTTCCCTAGGTTGGGGGCCCACCTGCCATTCCGAAGTGATGCATGAGGTGAAAAGAAAAGAAAAGAAACGGTGTGACTCCGTTTCTAATGAGCACCGTGTCGCCTAATAAATCATCAGACAAGAAATGGGAACCCTGCCTCCTCCTGCTCCCAGCAACTCCGAACATCCGCTTTCGGCCAGGACTTGGTTGTTTGTGGGGAAAGGGCCACGGGGGGCTAGAGCGCTGAAGCTGTCGGCTGCAAAGTTGGCAGCTCGGCGGTTCGAATCCTGAGTGCCAGCAGAGTGAGCTCCCGCTGTTAACCCCAGCTCCTGCCAACCTAGCAGTTTGAAAGCATGTGCTATGCAAGTAGATAAGCAGGTACTGCCATAAAAAGTGGGAAGGTAAACGTTGTTCCCTGCACAGAAATGCCTTCAGCCATGCCGGCCACATGGCCACGGATTTGCCCAACACTGGCTCTTTGGCTTAAAAACAGAGATGAATCCCCCCCCCCAGAGTCATACATAACTAGCACGGAAGTGCAGGGGAGGGGGCCTTTACCTTTTTACTGGCAAAGCCACTCCTTAAAGGTCTGCCTTCCCCTTCTTAGTGTTGCTATAAGTCCGTTCTGATGCAACGGCGCATTGCACGGTCAGCACATCTATTTTGCATGTTCAAGAACCGCACCCTCAAAATCCTATGGATTTTCTGGAATGTTTCCCCCCCCCCTTTTAATATTTTTAATATCTTCAGGCCCTCAGTGGATACAGGGCCTGCGGTTAAGGCAGTCCTGTGGTATTTGGCTAATGTCCCTGAGAAGAAACGGCCATCACACACACACACACACACACACACACACACACACATGCACGCATGCATGCATACACGCACGCACGCACACACACACAGAGCATTTGGCAGTGCAAACCAGAAACTCCCCCGCCTTCCCTAGGTTGGGGGCCCGCCTGCCATTCCGAAGTGATTCATGAAGTGAAAAGAAAACGGTGTGATTCTGACTCTAATGAACACCGTGTCTCCTAATAAATCATCAGACAGGAAATGGGCACCCTGCCTCCTCCTGTTCCCAGCAACTCCGAAGGTGCGCTTTCTGCCAGGACTTGGTCTTGGTTGTTTGTGGGGAAGGAGCCACTTGGGGGGGGGGCAACCTCTGTGGCCGGACCCGAACAAGCGTAACCCAAAGGCCAGGAAACCGTGCCCGGCTTCTGAGCCCTCCAGAGCGTTTCATGCCACAGAGGGACATCGAAACAGTGGCAGGAAAGACAGTGGGGCCAGGCAGCCTTCTGTTGAAGACAGTTTGAGGCCGAATCATAGAACCCTAGAGTCGGAAGAGACCTCAATGAAGGTCATCCAGTCCAACCCCCTGCCATGCAGGAACCCCCATCACAGGGCTCCCGACCGATGGCCATCCAGCCTGTGCTTACATGGCCATCTTAAACGGGTGTTACAGGTATTCAGGTTGATTCCTGGGCTGGGGCGCCTCCCTTATGAGGAAAGGCTAAAACACCTGGGGCTCTTTAGTCTGGAAAAAAGGTACCTGAGGGGGGGATATGATTGAGATTTACAAAATAATGCAGGGCATGAGTAAAGTGGATAGAGGGAAGCTCTTCTCCCTCTCACAAAATACCAGAACGAGGGGACATCCGCTCAAACTGAGGGCTGGGAGAGTGAGAACAGACAAAAGAAAATATTTTTTTCACCCAGCGTATTGTTAGTCTGTGGAACTCCCTGCCACAGGAGGTAGTGATGGCATCTGCCCTGGATGCCTTCAAGAGGGGATTGGACAGATTTATGAAGGAGAAGTCCATCACAGGTGACAAACCATGATGGAGATGTGTGTCATCTCCAGGCTTAAAACCAGGGTACTTCAAGGGCCAAATGCAGGGCAGTGGGATCAGGAGACAGAGATCTAGCCTCATGCACTCCCAGACACATATGGTGGGGCCACTGTGAGATACAGGAAGCTGGACTAGATGGGCCTTTGGCCTGATCCAGCAGGGCTCTTCTTATGTTCTTATGTGGTGATGGCATCTGGCCCGGATGCCTTCAAAAGGGGATTGGACAGATTCCTGGAGGAAAAGTCCACCACCGGTTACACAAACCGTGATGGAGAAGTGTCATCTCCAGGCTTAAAACCGGGGTACTTCAAGGGCCAGATGCAGGGGAGTGGTATCAGGTGACAGATATCTATCTATCTATCTATCTATCTATCTATCTATCTATCTATCTATCTATCTATCTATCTATCTATCTATCTATCTATCTATCTATCTATTATTTATTTAGAAATCTAGTCTGATGCGCTCCCAGAGGCATCTGGTGGGGCCACTGTGAGATACAGGAAGCTGGACAAGATGGGCCCTTGGCCTGATCCAGCAGGGCTCTTCTTAGATTCTTATGGAGCAAAGAAGCCATGGTTGGTCCCAGCCGGGTACCCCTGGCACCCCAGACCCCCTCTGTGCACACCCACCCTCGGAAGGGGAAGGTACTCCATGTTGTGCCAGCCGTGGGATAGTTCTGCCACCCCCAGCCGTCCGAGCATCCACCACTGGAGCCATCACTCTGGGAGCCGGGAAGGGGGGAAACGGGCCCCGTCCAAGGACCACGGGGGAGGAGGGACAGCTTGCCTCCCTAAACACCCTCTCTTTACCCCGTTTGCCCCTACCTTGGAGGCACAGGACAGGGGCCAGTGGCACCCTGCCGAGACAGGCAGGGTGGGGGATCCTTGCCGACAGCTCCACCGTCCATCTCTGGCTGGGAATCATCCAGGGGCTGCTTGAGGCTGGGTGCTGCATTGATCAGGGATGGAAACCAGAGTGAGGCGTGCATGCATCGACGTGCCAGGCCCTCTGCCCCGCTGACGTGCATGCATCCCTTTGAAAAAACATTGGCATGCTGGTGAGGTGGACCCCGTCAGAGAGGTCTGAGAGAGAGGAGGAACATGGACAAGGTCCCTCCCCAAAGTCAAGGGCCATAAATCCTGCCATCCCTGGAAAATGGAGCAAAGCATCCCTCAGGGCACACCCCACAGCCTCCTCAGGCAGGCAGCCCACTCCCCTGAGACCTCAACCACCCCGCGCCTGGTGCCCTCCAGCTCTGCCGACAACGCCCATCGACCCTAGCCCTCTCAGGCTCATCTTCGGCATGTGCGTCAACGAAGCATCCCAGTCTTGCGCACCATGCTTTGCCTTCAGGGAAACCCCGGTTGGGAACCCCCCCCCCGTCGGATGAGGGAGGTGGGCCTGGGGGGTGCGGGCGAGGCCCCCAGGCCAAGAGGCCATGCCTCCGGCGCCTCTCTGACGATTCAGAACGGGGCGCCGGCACTCTGATCCCGATAAGAACATAAGAACATAAGAACATAAGAAGAGCCATGCTGGATCAGGCCAAAGGCCCATCGAGTCCAGCTTCCTGTATCTTTCGGCCCCCCAGATGCCTCTGGGAGCGCATGGCTAGATCTCTGTCTCCTGATACCACTCCCCTGCAACCTGGTTTTAAGCCTGGACATTACACATCCCCATCATGGTTTGTAACCTGTGATGGACTTTTCCTCCAGGAATCTGTCCCGCTCTTTGAAGGCATCCAGGCCAGATGCCATCACCACATCCTGTGGCAGGGAGTTCCATAGACTTGTGGCTGGGTGAAAAAATATTTTCTTTTGTCAGCCACAATTTGAGTGTATGTCCCCAGTTCTGGTATTTTAAGAGAGGGAGAAGAGCTTCCCTCTATCCACTTTACTCATACCATGCATTATTTTGTATGTCTCAATCATATCCCCCTCAAGTGCCTTTTTTTTCCAGACTGAAGAGGCCCAATTGTTTTAGCCTTTCTTCATAAGGGAGGTGCCCAAGCCCAGTAATCATTTTACGCTCTCTTCTGCACCTTTTCCAGTTCCACTATGTCTTTCTTGAGATGCGGTGACAGAATTGTACACAATACTCCAGGTGCGGCCTTACTATTGTTTTGTATAACGGCATTATAATGTTGGCTGTTTTATTTTCAATCCCCTTTTGATAATCCCTAGCATGGAATTGGCCTTCTTCACTGCTCCACTCATTGGGGAGACACTTCATGGAGCTGTCCACCAACACACCAAGATCTCTTTCCTGATCCGTCACGGATAACTCAGAGCCCATGAGTTGATAGATGAAGTTTGGATTTTTTGCCCCAATATGCATTACTTTACATTTGGTTACATTAAAACGCATTTGCCATTTCTCAGCCCACTCTCCCAGTTTGGAGAGATCCTTCTGGAGCTCTTCACAATCTTCTCTGGTTTTTACCACATGGAAAAGTTTTGTGTCATCTGCAAACTTGGCCACCACACTGTTTATCCCTGTCTCCAGGTCATTTATGAACAGATTGAAAAGCACCGGTCCCAGGACCGAGCCCTGGGGCACACCGCTTTTCACTTCTCTCCATTGTGAAAATTTCCCATTGACACCTACTCTTTGTTTCCAGGGTGCCTCTTGGCCACCGTGACATAAGGCGGTCCAATCCGGCTTGGCGCTGAGCCGCTCTTGGGGAAGGAGCAAGGAGGCAGATGTGGCTTATCTTTAGCCACTGACCAAAGTTTCCAGCTGAGCTCAGAGAGCGAACGGGGAACTTCCAGCACAGCGTCCTTGGCACTCTTCTAAAGTCAACACACCTCAGTCTCAAATACAGTAAACATTTCCCCTTCTGTTCAGGGGCCGAACGAGGCAGGTCTCTCTCCCCTCAGCACCATACGACTTAGGTTCAGCAGGAGAGAGGGTGGAAATGATATATATATATTTAAATTAGTGATATTTATGTCTTGCCCAGGTTAATGGGACCACTGCTATGGGCGGCCATCCCAGTGTCCTACTTCCACCCTACCTCCAGCTTCAGAAAAATAATCTCCAGGGGACCAGAATGACCCAAAGAGGCCAAGGGAGAGAAATAGCCTTCCGTTGGCCAAGGGTGGAAAAGCGCACTAGGCGTCCCTAAATAGCATTGCTTTTAGCCATTTTTTTAAAACCTTGGAGGGAGGGGGCCCTTCCAAAGTGAGGGGGGCCACTACCAAAAAGGCCCACGTTCCACGGGAGGCCTTGCTCGCCTCCTTCCCGCCGTGTGGCCACCCACCCGCCCGCCTGCCCGCAGCCGCAAACACCAAGGAAGAGCGACTCTCTGCAGGAGAGCGGCTACAACGGGCAGCGACGCCTAAGCATGTCCAAACTTTGGCCCTCCTGATGTTTTGAACCGCAACTCCCAGAATTCTAAGATTAGATTGCCAATGGCAAAGGACTGTGGGAGTTGCGGTCCAAAACATCTGGAGGAGCAAAGTTTGGAAATGCAGGGAGGCAGGACTAGAGGCTACACCTGAACGCAATATGGTGCCCTGTGGGCAGGCTATGGCTGAAATTCCCCAAAAACATTAAGATGGCTTTCTCTGGGAAAGACTTGTTAAAACAAATAGATGACATCAATGAATGTTGACGATCCCTAGGATATTTGCCTGTTGGTATTCATCCATTCCCAGAGACTCCCAACGCATGCAAAGGGACAGATTTGGCCCCATTTTATTCGCCCCTTCGTAGGGCTTCCCTCTCGGGATCAGCAGATTCTCCGGGCTGGGGGGGAGGGGGGTGTGGCACAGGGAAATCCCTTCCCGGAGCCCACAGTCTGTCCGATCAGCATATCACACGGGTGGAGCCCCCCCCTTTCTGGGAACCCAGGCAAGCCTGGCTGGGCTCCCTAAAGGGGTTCCCCACCCTGGCATTGGGGGGGGGCGGCGGTAGGGGGGGCAGCAATATCCCTTTCCAGGAACCCAGGTAAGTAGCAGCCAGGGAGCCACCCATGCCGGCCCTGGCAGGTCCCCCATGACGTGCCTTTAGCCGTTTGGCACCCAATTTGGCTCCCCCATATGCTGTGTCCGGGGACAGATGTCCCCCCCTTGCTCCTCCATAGCTACGCCACTGCAAAGAAGGGCATATCAGAGTTTGGCTGGTGGTCCGGGGGCCCCCACCATGGCTTCCAGGCCAAGGGCTTTCTTTGCATGGGCTCCCCTCTCTGCTTTGCCGTAAACAGCAAGAGGGATCAGAGTGTACACCCAATACCTCCACCACAGCTTGCCCCAGGGATTGGTCTTGTCCCTTGGAGAGCCCTGAAACTGCCCCCCACACACGGGCATTATGCAATCTTGTATCTTTGCACAGTCCCTGCCCGCCTTTGAAAAAAGCGCTTAAAACCATGCCTTTTAGGGAGGCATTTGGCAACCTTTAATTTAATTTAATTTATCTAATTTAATTTTTTTTGGGGAGTTGTTCCCCCCCGCCACCTTCTTAACACCTCTTGCTGAGGGTTTTCCCTCTCTCCTTGTTTTGCCTTATTTGAGATGATTTTTTTATTCTTTTTTTTTCTTGTATTGTATTGTTGATTTTAACTCTGCTGTAAACCGCCCTGAGTTCTACTGGAAGATGGGCGGTATAGAAATAATAATAATAATAATAATAATAATAATAATAATAATAATAATAATAATAATAATAATAATAATAATAATAATAATAATAATAATAATAATAATGGGGAGACTGCCTTATACACACACAGGTGGTTGGTGTGTGGATTACGGGCTGTGTAGTCCAGCAGAGGTGGAGAAGGTTTTGGGGGGTGTGTCTGAGGCTCAGTTAAGCATACATGCATAGACATTTGGGTCCCCTTATTAGGAGACGCAGAGGTGCCAGGAAAGGGGGGGGAGGCAGATAGTTTACCTGTTCTCTCCCCATCTCCCTGGTTGCTCAGGTGGGAGGGGGCTGCCCGCATGGCCCAAGCCATCCCAGCCATGAGGAAATGAACTCCAGGAGTCTATTGCGGGGGAATTCCCCCCCCTCCTCCCCAACGTGCATCCATCCACTTTATCTTCTTGGTATTACAAGTTCTCCCATTAAGTCCCCCTGAATGAGCAGCTCCGAGCAAGCCAAGCCTTGCCTTTCCCTTCAGTGGATAATGTGTGTAAACACACAGAGAACAAAAACTCAAGCCAGTGACAAGACAATGGGAACTTTAAAAAAAAAAGGGTGCGGAGGGGGTGCCGGGGAGGGGAAGGAATGGACCCTTGGCCCTGGGCACAAATGACGCTGCTTCTCACTGCTGGGTGGAGAAGGGCGTATTTCTCGCCAGCCCGGCCAGGACCGCGCTGGCTAGCACATTCTGCAATGTTATTTTATTCTTGCTTTTTTTTTTAAAAAAAGGTGACTTTCCAAATCCTGCCCCGGGCCATCTCTCCTCCTCCTCCTCCTCCTCCTCCTCCTCCTCTTGGGAGCAGTTGAGCCACAGGGATTGGGCCCATCCTGGCCTCAGAAGGCTTCCAAGGCAGGGAAGAGTTGGAGCCACTGAAAACAGCACCAACCGACCCGCTCTTTTGGGTGTTGGTTTTGGCCGCCTCCTTTATTCCACCTGTTCTGAAGCATCTGGGCTTAGAGAAGAGCCCATCCGAGGAGTCAGGGTGGAGGTGGGGGGGGAGGCTCCTTGGCATTCAAAAGAGATGCCCTTGAAATGGCTCTGGAATCTCCCAGGTCCTCTGGGAAGTACTCGGCAGGGGCGAGGCTGGAATCTGACGCTTCCCCTGGCCTGTTAGCCTCTGCTCTGTAAATAAGATAAGCCCTTCCGGAATTTGACGAGACAACACAAAACTATTACAACTTGAGTGTGGGAAGGGGCCCTCGGGTACATGAAGTCCACAGCTGAAGCCCCCCCCCCGGGGGGGTGGGGGTGGACCTCCATCCCCTGTGTCAAGACCCCCGGGGGTGGTGAGAACACCTCCGTCCAAGGTAGTCCCTTCCTCCTCTCAGAAACCTTAGGGCTAGATGGGCGGTATAAAAGGCAAATAAATAAATAAATAAATAAATAAACAAGTTTACTTGTAACTGCTTTCTTGTCATTTAGATTGCTTAGCTGGGGTGCCCCTCTCTGCAGCAAGCTTGCCCCCCGTAGTCTGTGGGACCCTGTCCACAAACTAACCCGACAAACTGGGCTCAAGTTTCAGGGAGCCAGGTTTCAGCGGTTATTTCAAATCTCGTTTGTCCCTCCTTGCTGTCCCACTTGGGACCAGTACAAAAAAAACTTACTTCACGTCCATAGTGTGACAGCAAAAAGTTGTCTCAACCACGGCCCTGGAACTGGGAACAGAGCGTGACAAGCCGTACCTGCCCCTGGGCTGGGGAATTCTCTTGTCACAGTTTGTTCCTGGTTCTTGTTCCGAGACAAGGGACCGTAGGGTAACAACTGTCACGCAGCAACCAGTGTCCACCTAGTGGTCAGCAGCTGAAGCGGCATTCCATATTAGCTTCCCTGTGAGAAACACCATGCAATGCAAATGTTTATTAAAGAAAGTGATGAAAATTCTGTAGCATTGACGTGTAAATCCCAGACGACCAGTAAATCGAAATATCGAAAAAGTTTTATTTACGAGATTTTTAAAAAGGGTTAAGAAAGCAAGACAAATTCAGAATTTTTCACGGAACAAGACCGTGAAGTAACAGTTGTCACGAGACAAGTAATCACGCCCATGGGGAAACGGAAACAGGGACTGAACAGGGACAAAACCACATGACCGCGAACAACGCTGTCACGGTACAAACGGAATCGCCGAACAAAGTAGGACGTGAAGTAACTGAAGAGGAAAGAGGGGCGTCGTTAGCCTTAAGAAAATGAGAGTGGTTAGGAGAGCACTCCTCAAATATGCACAAGGAGGAGGGGCAGGATCTGTTCTCTGCCGTTGCAGAGTGCAGGATATATACCTCAGTGGGCTCAGCTGAACCTCGAGGGAAAAGCATCCTGGCTGTTAGAGCTGTCCGACAATGGAACGCATGACCTCAAGACGTGGCGAGCGCTCCAACGCTTGGAGGCATTCAAGAGAAATTCAAGCCGACACCTGGCAGGTCTCCCTTGACCTGTCTTCCTGACTTGAGCACGGGGTTGTACCCCATGGACCTGTAGGTCCCCTCTGTTTGCCCGTGGTTCCATGGTCGGTGGGAAAGATGGCTTTTTTAGGTAAGTGCACCAGCCCCTAAAGCTGAAGCCAGCCCTGCCGAAACTCCGCAGAGTGGCCCCAGCGATCAGTGGCAGGCACTCTTGATTCTGGTCTGACCAGTGCCTTTGCCAACGCCTGCTGGTCCCATGCGCGCACCACCCTTCCAGGTGTCAGCATTTTTTGAGAAAACAACGGCTAATCCGCCTTTAAACGAGCCCTTTGTGAGACGACCCCACGGAGACCACATCGCATGAAGGGCTTTCCTGCTGGTCTCTGTGTGTCCTCCTGGCCAGTAGGCCAAGGGCAGAAATAAATAAATAGTTGCCACCAGGACTCCTAACTTCTGAGGAACAGCTGCTGGAGGATCCAGAGCATAGGTGTGTGGCTTTGATTCCTAGCAGATGAAGGGGGCGTGCGTAATACCACTTAGGTTACTTCACATCCTTCTTTTGTTCCGCAACTACATTTGTACCGTGATAACGTTTGTTGCGATGACGTGGTTTTGTCGCTGTTCCCGCGTTCCCATAGTCGCGGTAAGTTGTTACGTGACAAATGTTACCTCACGGTCTAATACCGTAACAAAGTGTTGACTTTTTTCCATCGTTTCCCTATTTTATTTTATTTTATTTTATTTTATTTTATTTTATTTTATTTTATTTTATTTATTTTTTTGGGGGGGGATATTTTCTCGATATTTCGAAAAACCAATTTTCTGTTTTTTAAACACCATTACAGCTGGTGAACCAGGTGCTGTCCTGTTCTTGTTCCCTGGGAGACCCCGTGAAGGAAAAACAAAACAAAACCCAAAGGGCTCTTCCCGTCTGGGTAGGAGAGATGGAAGCAAAAATGGCAGGTGCACAATTATTCCTGAACAGCCTTTCATCACTGAGAAAGAACTAAGGGTATACAAGATGTTCTTTCTGAAAGCATAAAGGGTTTTTCTAGAGTCAAACAAGGAAGAAAGCCAGCAGCAGTAACCCAAAACCTTATGGGCATGGATTTTAAACATACTTGTTCTTTTGTTTCATTTGGTCAGCCTCTTTTTTTTTTTTTTTTTTTTTTTTTGGTAAGGACTCTTTTAAAAAACGTTTTGTGTAATTGTTTGTCGCAGCTGGTTTCAAACGTTCTAGTGCCCTGTGCTGATTGCCTCTGAACATGTGCTGAGTGCTTCCCCAAGAAATCATTTTTTTTTTAATGGAACAAATGGAAAAAACATTTTGAAGCACAGGCGAAGCAGCTACCTTTGAGAGGCCTCCCGTCATCTAATAAGAGCATCTTATCCTCTGCAAGCCGTTTCCTCGTTGACAGGGAAAAAATACAGTAATTAAGCCCAAAATACCTGTCATGCAAGCTTCCTCGGCTTCTGTGTTCAGGCTGTTAATAACTTTATACATGTTGTTTGTTTGCTGTTCTGTGTTGTCACCTCCAGTTTATGGCGACCCTATGAATAAAGGTCTGGAAGAAATGTCTTATGAGGAGCGGCATTTTTGGGAATGTTTAGCCTTAACGATAGAAGGCTGAGAGGGGATAGGATAGCTATGTGTACATATTTGAAAGGATGTCATATTGAAGAAGGGACTGGTTTGTTTTCCATGGGTTCAGAGAGGCGGGTCAACGGTCTCAAACTACAGGAAAAGAGATTCCATTTGAACATCAGGAAGAACTTCATGACATTTAGAGCTGTTTAGCAGTGGAATAATATGCTGCCACAGAGGAAGGTGGTGGAGTCTCCTTCTTTGGAGGTTTTTAAGCAGAGGCTGGATGGCCATCTCTCGGAAATATTGTGATGGGGTTCCTGCATGGCAGGGGGTTGGGCTGGATGGCCCTCGAGGTCTCTTCCAACTCTTATGATTCTGTAATTCTAAATGATCGTCCAAATGTCCTGTCCTTAAGAGCTCTGCTCAGTGCTTGAAATCTCAAGCTTGTGGCTTCTTTTAGGGAGTCAATCCATCTTGTATTGGGGCCTTCCTCTTTCCCTGCTGCCTTCCCCCTTTCCTCGTGTTGTTACTGTTTATTCCAAATAATCCTGCCTTCTCATGATGGGCCAGGGGCAGGACAGCCACAGATTCATCATTTTTGCCTCCACAGGCTGTTCACACTTGATTTTTTTGTTTGTTTGTTTTGTTTTGTTTTTTCTTCCCGGCGGCCCGGCATATCTGTAGTGCTCTCCTCCAGCCCTACTTTTCAAACAGATCAATTTCCTTTATTCCTATCAGCTTTCTTCCCTCTCCATCTCTCACACCCATACATGGTGTGTGTGTGTGTGTGGGTGTGTGTGTGTGTCAGAAATACCAATTGGTGGGTGGGCTTGCCCCCCAGTGACACATCTGTATGCTTGGGAACACCGTTGGTGCCTTGTGTTTCTTTACCCCTGCTTCTGCTCACCCCAACTCCCAAAGGGAGATTGAAATGGTTACAAATAAATTAAAAGACACCTCTCCTGCCAGGGATTTGGGAGCACCGGAGGTCCAATTCCGACTGAAGGGAGACGGGAGGATCAGGGTCGCAAAGGGCAGACCATCCTCGTGGCATTTGCAACGGATAAAACCGTCAGATGTGGTTCTTTTGAGAAAGAGCTGCCCCCTCGGAAGGAAGTCATCGCAAAACTTAGGGGAAGTCCCCCCCAACTGTTTTTAAGAACATATCCCAGAATCTTCCCCCATCCAGGCTGTCTGTCTGTCTGGAGTTACAGTCCCTTTGCCCACCCACCACCCTCTTCCTCCTTTTCCTCCTCCTCCTGCTGCTGCTGCTGGTCGTGGCCTGGGGGGTGATGCAAATCTGGAACAGGCTCTCCACTCCAGACAGGATGGACGTTGGGGGCAGGACGGGTCGGTGAGGTCATCAGCCCGGTTGGGCAAGCGGAGAGAAGCACCAGGGAAGGAGGCAGCGTGAGTGTCTCCTTCGTTCGTTTCCTCCCTGGGCGTGGATGGCCCGCCTGCCTGGCGGTTGCCTCTCCCGCAGCGCCTGGGGGCTGCCTCCTCCTGCCAAGAGCTGACTCTCCACCTCTCTCTCTCTCTCTCTCTCTCTCTCTCTATCAAGGTACGAGATCTGCAGCGCTGGACAGGTCCTGTGGAATGGTTAACCTGAGGCCGTCTCCCCCGGAGCCAATCATAGCCGCCGTCCAAGCAGAGAAGCCCAGGGACTAAAGCGCCCGGACCCCTGGCCACGGACTTTCCCAGCAATCGCAGCCGCAGCCGCAGCCGCCCAGGCAGCCAGGGTGCCTGGAAGGTTCAGGACGACTCCTGCCTCCCGAGATAGCAGCCTTTCGCCACCGCTCGTCCGTCCGCCCTCGACATGGTCCTCTCCGCGTTGGCCCCCATCGCCTTGCTGCTCGTCCTGGCAGGGACGGCGACGGTGGCGCGAGGGCAGAGCGCGAGCCTGCCCAGCCCGGAGCCAGCGGTGATGGAGCTGGGAGCCCTCCTGTCGTCGGCCACGGAAGGCGCTCTGTCCCGGGGCACGGCGGAGGCCCTGTTAAATATCGCCGTGGCTCGTGTGCAGTGCCCAGAGGTGCCGTGTGAAAAGGTAAAGAGAGGGTGCCACCTGCCCGGCTCTCCCAGGGAAGATGGCTGGGTCAAACTCCAGCCCTGGGGGCAAAGGGCCCCCGGGGTATAAAAGGAAGGAGCATCCCTGACGGCAGGACGCTCTGGGCAGGACAGCTAAGGGTGGAAGGACGGGCACGATGCCCCCAAACAAGCAGGAGGAAAAGGCAGACACCTGCCCTCCATCTGCATTGGGCTCAAGATCCCATTATCCCCAGACTATGGCTGCTCTCATGGGAGTCATATTCAGCTGGGTCAGAGCTGCTGTTGGGACTAATGCTTGGGGAAGCAGCTGTTTCTTTTTATGGCCGTTTCCAGAATGCCCCAGCCAAGCACAACCACTGGGCTTGCTAGGTGTGTGTGTGTGTGTGTGGGGGTGCTGGGAGCTGGGACCTCCCTGAGCTCTGTTTTTAAACAGTCCCCATTAGGGTCAGGACCTCGTGTTGTATGTCTGAGGTTTTCCACCTTCCCCCCAATGAAGAGGGACGTAGCAGTGGTGCGAGTTTGTGTGGATGCCTTAATGCCTCTTTTCTTAAGCCCAACAAATAAATTCATTCGCACTGGTGTTAAACTGCAACAATCACAGCCCACAGGCTGATTCTGTGCAGTTAATAATAGGTTGGAGAACAATGCCCTTTTGCCAGAGACCTTGCACTGGAAAGATCAAACAGCTGGAGCTCTTGAAGGAAAGAGGAAGGTGCCAAAAAGCACAAGTTGCTGGCACTGGGAGGGGGTTGGGAGCATTTGCCCCAGGGCTTGTGCGTGCGTGTGCGTGTGTGTGTGACTGCTTCAGTCCATGGAATCAGAATGTTGGGGGATATGAAAGACCGACTGACTCACCCGAAACCGGAAAAGTTACTTTGGGAGATTACAACATCCAGGATCCTTGGAAAGCAGGGCCGTGGGCTGCATTTATTTATTTGTTTTAATTTATTTTAGAGTATTTATACCCCAGCTTTCTCCTTGGAAAAGGACCCAAGGCAGCTTACAGTAATGAGGGACAAGATACAGTCCAGTCATGCATTGTCTGCATGATTCAGGGAATCATTCTTCAAAAAGTAAACCGGCAAAGTTAAAGGGGAAAGAGAAGTCATAAGGAAAAAGCAAAACACAGTGGCACTTTTGATGACTTAGCGGCATTGTTTCAGAGTGAGCTTTTACGAACGAAATCCAGTTCTTTAGACGAAACAAAGAGGACAAATATTACGTATTTCAGACATTCATATAAAGTATGTTTCTGTGCCTGGATCCCATCCTACCTCTGCACAGCTGTCTGAAAAGGTCACTCACAACACAGGGTGGGGTTCCTTGTATTCCTGAAGGCTTTCAGGGCCAGGATCTGATGGTTGCTGTGAGTTTTTTCAGGTTTCTTGGCCCTGTTAGGGTTCCCTGAGCTCTTTGCCCTCCCAAGATGCCAGCCACAGAGTCCGGCGAAACGTCAGGAAGAAAAACTTCCAGAACATGGCCAAACAGCCCAAAAAACTCATGACAACTATTAGAGGTTCCTCTCTCCCCTTCCAGCTTTTGTTGTATGGTAAAATTGGGACTTCCCGCAGCCTGGATGCAAGGAGTTAACATTTAAAAGGAAGAAGAAAGACTAGAGATTTAAGGTTTGGTGCCTGAGAAGGAATGTCAACAATTGAGAAGTGGGTGCCTACAATTCTTTGGTATCCAGGTGGGCGAAGCTTCTCCCTCCTTCTGCCTCCTTCAGCCCTACTTGCTAGACATTTGTCTCTTGTGTGTTCCTGGTCATTCATTAACAGCTCCTCCAGACCCCCGCCTGCCTCCCCCCTTCCCCCAACGTGCAGCTCTGGGCTTGCAAGGATCTCCCCCACCAAAGCCTTCCTGATGGTGGCTCTCTTGTTGTCTGTAGTCGGCATTTGGGCTGCTCGGGTCCTGTACTCCTGTTGTTTTGATGCTCGTACGTTGCACTGTTTCTTTAGAAAAAGCACCCAGGCAGGAATGGAGAGCAAAAAGTCTGCCCTAAGCATGATGGAAACTGCAGGGGAGGGGTGGAATATCCTACAGGTGACCCCCCCCCCCACAGGGCAGGAAAAGAATCTAGCCCCTTCCCAAGCCTCCTCGTAGTTGGAATGGCACTTCTTCTGAAACGGATGTTTTTTTTAAGTAATCCCCCCCCCCAATTCAAGGAACTGGAGCAAACCAGGTGAGGGTGCTGCCTCTCCCTCTAGGCCAGTGATGGCGAACCTTTTAGAGACCCAGTGCCACCCAAACGGCGACTCAAAATGCACTATTTTTTTCGCAAAGTGCCAATTCAGCAATTAAACCTGAATCCAGGTGGCTGTGAGGGGGCGATGTCGGGTGCCCCACAGGTAGGGCTCCGAGGGCCACCTTTGGCACCCGTGCCATAGGTTTGCCAACACTACTCTAGGACCTCAGGTCAGGATATAGACAGATTTGAACTGCTAGTTCCCTCGGTGGTTCTTTGACCTGACAGGGGCTGAAGAACCACAGGGTCCCCACCAGCGCTGCAGTTTTGGGATTATTATTATAATATGATTATTACGTGGATACCATGGGAAATCAGGCAAAAATCAAAGAAAAACAAAACAAAACAAAAGACACAAAACATGTGGGCACCTTAAGGACTAACGCTCATATTTTAATGTAACGTTTCGTGGACCGCACGTCCACTTCTTCAGACAGAGAGCAGCAGAACGGGAAATCAGGCATCAACGTGTTGTCAGGCCGACTCTGATCCATGGTGCCCCATTTCAAGGTGTTCTAACTATGGAGTGGTGTGTCCCATGCTACCTGTCTTTTCTGGGTGTGCTCTGGGATCCTTGTACAGCCTTCTCCGTTGTGGGCTCATGGCGCAGTGGTGAAATGTCTGTCCTGCAGCTGTAATGGTGCTCATGACCTGGGTAGCCGCCTCAAGGTTCACCCAGCCTTCCAAGGTCAGTAAATTGAATACCCAGCTTGCTGGTGGGGGGGAAGGTGTAGCCTCCATGCTGGTAATTACTTGCAAACCACCCAGAGAGTGCTTTAAGCACTGTGTGTGTGTGTGTGTGTGTGTGTGTGTGTGTGTGTGTGTGTGTCCTTACAGTCGAGACCGACTCTTTGTGACTCTATGCCCATGGCGTTTTGTTGGCAGAAATACTGGAGTGGTTTGCCAGTTTCTATTCCAGGCGCCTACAGCACCTGGTATTCCCTGGTGGTCTCCCATCCAAGTACTAACCAGGGCCAACCCTGCTTAACTTCTGAGACCAGGCAAGATTGGATGTGCTTAGGGCATCTAGGCAGCTTATTAAGCACTCAGGAGGTATATAAGCCAGGCAATGTCCAAAGTTAGGCCCGGGGGCCAAATGCGGCCCATTTTCAAATTTTGAGCAGCCCACAGCCTCTTCTTCCCGCTTGCTCAGCCTGTCACGCATCCCCACCAGCTGGCCCCTTCCCATACTGGATGGAGACGTCAGCTTACAGTTTTACAGTTTGCCTGCCCTCCCTGACTCCGTCCCTCCCGTCCTCCGCCCCCCCCCCCACCACCTGCCCAGCCTACCCACCCCCGGCTCTGTTGCTGAAGCGTCCTCTTTGCCTCCTTCTAGAGGTTTGTCCAAAGTCCAGCCCGGTGGCCAAATGCAGCTGAATGGTCGGCCCCCACACATTTTCACCTCGCCAAATCTGGCCCTTCTTGCAAAAAGTTTGGACCCCCCCCCCCCGATATAAGCAGAACACTTTGGCTTTCCTCAGGCCACACAGGCTGGCTCTGAGAGAACCACATAACAATTGAGTTGGAAAGAGCCCATTAAGGCCACCAAATCCAACCCCCTAATTCTCACAAGAGGCACCAGAGGAGGGGTGGGGGACATTGAATGGCCAACCTCTGGCCCCACGGCCAGACAATTAAGCTCTCCAGCCCCCTCGGTGAGGGCAAGGGCTGCCAACGTTTTCTCCACTCTCTGCGCTTCGAAGGCACAGAAAGCTGAGAGGTAGCAGCGGGCCGTTTGTTTTTTCTCCTTTCACTCCATGGCCGGGTGCGTTTTCCTCTCTCTGCTGGTCTTGCACTGGTCAGTTCAAACCCCCTCCCCCCAAGATGCATCAGGTTAAGTGGCTGGCAACCCATGAAAAAGGGGGCCTGATAAAACATGAAGGTGCAACGAGGTTCTTTCCTGGATTTGATCCTTGCTAAGAGCATGTTTTTTATTTATTCTCCCACCCTCTTCTTAAAAACTATGGAGTCCCTTCCTTGCATACAAATGATCCAATAGTGGCCAATCCCTGGATCCCCGAGCATGGTGGTGAAAAATCTGTGTGTGACACCCCAGGAGCCTCCTGCCAGCTACTCCTGACCCAAGAAAGCTTGCGGGGGGGGGGGTGTTCTCTGACCTCAGCTGGTGTAGGGCGAGGTCTTGCATTGGAATTGAGCATGCCACTTCAGGATGTTTAGAATTACTGATCTGCGTTTGTTTTTTTCAAGTGTCATTGTTTCTCAGGTCGGGTGCCCCATGAGATGAAACCTTTAGATGCCAAGAGGCCTTCTGGCTCTGAGTCAATGGGGATACAGGCAGACAGAGGATGCCTTTGACTACAGAAACCACGGGCACTAGCGGGAGTAGGTCTAAAAGTGTTCTGCTTATCTACCGCCCCATATCGCTTCAAACACCAAATGCCTCTAGGGGCACAGGAGACTAGATCTCTGTCTCCTGATACCACTCAGGAGATCATACATCTCCATCATGGTTTGTCACCTGCGATGGACTTTTCCTCCAGGAATCTGTCCAATCCCCTTTTGAAGGCGTCCGGGCCAGATGCCATCACCACATAAGAACATAAGAAGAGCCCTGCTGGATCAGGCCAAAGGCCCATCTAGTCCAGCTTCCTGTATCTCACAGTGGCCCCACCAGATGTGTCTGGGAGCGCATGAGACTAGATATCTGTCTCCTGATACCACTCTCCTGCATCTGGTCCTTGAAGTACCCCGGTTTTAAGCCTGGATATGACACATCTCCTTCATGGTTTGTAACCTGTTATGGACCTTTACTCCAGGAATCAGCCCAATCCCCTTTTGAAGGCATCCAGACCTCATGCCATCACCACATAAGAACATAAGAAGAGCCCTGCTGGATCAGGCCAAAGGCCCATCTAGTCCAACTTCCTGTATCTCACAGTGGCCCCACCAGATGCGTTTGGGAGCGCATGAGACTAGATATCTGTCTCCTGATCCCACTCCCCTGCATCTGGCCCTTGTTTTTTAAGCCTAGAGATTACACATTCCCATCATGGCTTGTAACCTGCGATGGACTTTTCCTCCAGGAATCTGTCCAATCCCCTTTTGAAGGCGTCCGGGCCAGATGCCATCACCACATAAGAACATAAGAAGAGCCCTGCTGGATCAGGCCAAAGGCCCATCTAGTCCAGCTTCCTGTATCTCACAGTGGCCCCACCAGATGTGTCTGGGAGTGCATGAGGCTAGATATCTGTCTCCTGATCCCACTCCCCTGCATTTGGCCCTTGAAGGACCCTGGTTTTAAGCCTGGAGATGACACACATCTCCATCATGGTTTGTCACCTGTGATGGACTTCTCCTTCATAAATCTGTCCAATCCCCTCTTGAAGGCATCCAGGGCAGATGCCATCACCACATCCTGTGGCAGGGAGTTCCACAGACTAGCAATACACTGGGTGAAAAAATATTTTCTTTTGTCTGTTCTTAACTCTCCCAGCCCTCAATTTGAGTGCATGTCCCCTAGTTCTGGTATTTTGGGAGAGAGAGAAGAGCTTCCCTCTTTCCACTTTACTCATACCCTGCATTATTTTGTACGTCTCAATCATATCCCCCCTCAGGTGCTTTCCCCCCCTCTCATAGAGTCTCTGCTGCCTTCTCTTCCCAAACAGGTTGCCCTTAGAGGTTGTTTGTTTGTTTGTTTGTTTGTTTTGGCTTCGAGCCTCGGTCTAATAATCCTTCCGCCTTCACCTCCTGCTGCAGCGTTGTATGCCGTGACTTTTTTTGTGACATGACAAGGGCCCACCTCACAGCAGGACGAAGACCTGCCCAATGGACCCGTCTTTTGCCCCTGAACTCGGCTCTGGGACTTTAGGGGGCTACTGGCCGGGTAGCCTTCATTTGGAATCACAGCTGACAGATGCCCGGAGCCCGCCCGGAGGGGGTCGGTGGCCTTGGCAGCTGTCTCCTGAGAGAGAGGGGGGCTGTTGTGGCTTGCACCCCAAAAGGCGCCTCTCCCAGGGCCTGATTCTGCGCAAGTGACATTCCTCCCCAGGAAAGAATACAGTTTGTTTTCTCCTGGGGGTGGGGGGGGGTTGAGGTAGGGGGCAGGAAGTTTGGGCTAAGACAGGCACCTCTTTTCCCCAGACAAATCTACGCCCTGGAAATGGGGGGGGCATTGTTCCTTTGAAGAAATCGATTGCCAGCGTAGGAAGGCCTGGAGGCTGGGAGTTGCGGGGGGGGGTATTTGCAGTATTTCAGAAAAACCAGCCAAGCCGCTGGTTCTTGTGGGGCTCCTTAAAGATAGCCCTGTTGGCAGCAGGGGGTGGGGTGGGGTGGCATAAAAGACAGTGGGCTGCAGCCTATAGAGAGTGGGGGAACACCGTTTGGGGATCAAGAGGGGCAAGCTGCCCTGGAGTCAACCAGAGGGGCAGAAGAATCCAAAATAAAGCCCTGTCCTTCTTTGCCGGGCCAGTCCCCCCCACCCCCCATCAGACTGTTCCCCTCGCCTTCACCTTTTGGAATGCTTGTCTAGCTACCCCCTCTTCACTTTCCGCTCCTACATCATTCCCCCTTTTCCCTCCTAGCCAGCCACTTGGGGGAGCAGGTTCCTGAAATATCAGGTCAGCCCCACTTTACGGTGACCCCTGGTTGGGTTTTCAAGGTCTGCAAGGTTTTATCAGTCCCCCTGCTGAGTGCGCTAACTGTAGCTGGGCAGGGATTTGAACCCAGGACTTTTGGTGACTGGGGGGCACATTTGGTTCCTTTCCTAGAGAGGAAAGAGGTACAAGGTGGTACCTTGTATAAAGGAATTAATTCATTCCAAATGAAATTACGTTAAGCAAATTTTCCTTTATAGAAATTTCCCATAGGAATGCATTGAAAACAGAGTCATCCCTAATCACAACCATTTTTGTGTTGTATGGATTCGCCCCATAGACGATTCTATTAAGCAAATTTCCTCTATCCCTGGAATTTTTTTATGCTGTACAGATTTTATGTCATATAAACAATTTGTTATACGAGGGTCCACTATATATGAATAGGCCGAGAAAAACAAAACGGTGAAGGTTTCTGCAGAACAGTCCCAGGTGTTTGGAATTGCTTTGAGAAAAGTCCCTCTTTCGGACGAAACTCCCAGCCAGCCCAGCGGTGGGAGGCCATGCCTGTATCTGGATGGGGATTTTGGGAATTGGTATGCCCTAAGCACATCCAATCTCGCCTGATTTTGGAAGCTAAGCAGGGTCGGCCCTGGTTAGTACTTGGATGGGAGACCACCAGGGAATACCAAGTGCTGTAGGCGCCTGGAGTAGGAACTGGCAAGCCACTCCAGTATTCCTGCCAAGAAAACTCCATGGACATGGGATCACAAAGAGTTGATCACGACTGTAATGACACAACATACATACATACATGCACTCAGGGTACTTCCCGCCTTGCAAGAGTTCCTAGAAGTGGACTCATCGGCTGACAAACGGCTTTTTGAGCCTAAACACTGGTCGTCCTCTTTCCTCATTCATGTCAGCCAGCTTTCAGGCATATGTATTTCAGCAACCCACGAGGCATCGGTGACAGTCGTTTCAGAAACGACCCACCACTTCCTACTGTAATCCAACAGTGCAACGTCCAAAAATAAAAATAGAGAAGTCTCTGCACCAAAGAAAAAGTGGAGTCACCGTTTAGGGCTCCTTCACCTGATTACATCTAAAAATCATTTGCTCAGGAAACAACATCTCTGTGCAGAGGTCAAGGGCTTATATGCACTTCCAAGTAAAATTACCCAATTGCTTCCTGTTTTGAGTTCAGTTTTAAATGCTTATTATTCAGTTTAATTTGCCAATTTAATTTTACGAACTTGATTATGCCACCTTTGTTTGCTATCGTTATTGTTTGAGAACCACCCAGAGGGACCATTGGTCAGATGGGCAGTATAACAATCAATCAGTCCGTCTGTCTGTCCTACCATTCACCCACCCATTCAACCAACCAAACCAACCAGGCAGGCAGCCAATGGAGATGGGTGGTATAACAGTCAGTCATCCATCTATCTATCTATCCATCTATCAATCCATCCATCCATCCATCCATCCATCTATCCATCCAACCATCCATCCATCCATACCGTACATATTTTCAAACAGGCAAGCTTCCAAGCCACACAGAACTCTTGCATCAGGGATCACAACTCTGCCCTGTGTCTCTCCCTTACAGTGCATCACGATGGCCAAAGTCTTCGCCCTGATCGGGAAGAAGGTGCCTAGCGGTGCCAGCAGCATCACCTCCTCAGAGCTGGTGGGATTCTCTGCTGGCCTGCTGTTCTATCTCACGGATCCGGCCGCGGCCTGCCAGGCAGCAACAGACAGCCTCTGGGTGGACAAGGCCCGTGCTTTTCAGACCCGATTCTCAACCGGAAACCCAGCATCGGGACCCACCAAGGAGAAGGTGGCCGAACTGCTAGGGGCACTCCAGCAAAATCTCAAGGAGAGCGGAAAAGAAACAGAGGTAAGAAGGCAATGTAGCCTCATATTGGGTGTACAGATCAGATACTTGTTCAGAGCCAAACGTCCCCAAAAGACCTTTGAAAAATTACTTTTTTGGACCATAGCTCTGGCTTTGCTGGGGGATTCTGGGAGCTGAAATCCATGAAAATGTTTCCCCCCCCCCCAACCCCAAGCTATATGGGTGAGCCTTGTTTGCTGACATGCATCCCATCTATACTCACAACAAGGCCATAATACATTCTCCAAATACATTTGTCCCATAGGAAAATTCTTTGATTCCATAGTGCGATGTAGATTTTTCAAAGCAATGGCGTTGATGAACTAAATAGGAGGTCAGAACCTTTTTAATGAATTTTGTATCAACACGCATGTTTGTGGCGGAGTCTGGGGGAAAATGTGGATTTTTCCATAATAATCGTTGGTGCTTCCTAGATAGAGGAGAAAAGCTGGTTGAGGTTTATAGGTTGCGAGACCAGGTTTCAGCTCTAGAAAAATCAGCTTTTCTGCTTGAATATACTGGTTCCTGCCAGCTAGGAGGAGGAGGAAGATGAGCGAAAGGAACTTGAGCGAAAGGAAAGTAGTGTCTCAAAAATGACACGCTTCAAACCCGAGACCTGTGCCACGTTACTACATGCAGAACTCAGCCGGGAACCCACACCCCTGAAACTAACACAGAAATTCCCACTGAGTTGCTTAATCACAGTGTTGCTCCACTTTGATGTCAAAGGTGTGTATAAATCTCAAGCGTATACAGAGACCTTCTTGGCTCAAGAATGACTTTCAGTAAATGTTCAAGATTACTCATGGCACAGTTCTTTCTTGTGACAAATGTAATGTATTGGTTTCACTGCTTCCTTACGGCAGGAGAGATCTAGTTTTTACTTTTTAGGATGGGGGACATAAAAAAACATGGCAAGCTTTCTCGTTGTGTTTTTTCCTGTTCCTCTTTCCTCCGCTGCCAGTTCTTGCTATTCTTCTACCATTTCTCATTCAAAACAAAGGGTGCACTTAAAGCCCTCTCTGGGCTGTTTACAGTTTAATTCTGCAGGCTGCACACTGCCCCCCTTCTTCCCAGCAAGTTGGGATCTAATGCTACTGACCTTGGAAGGATGGAAGGCTGAGTCTACCTTGAACCGGCTATCTGAGCTTGTCAGGATTGAGCAGAGTCTTAACTGCAGTACTGCAGCTTAACCCCTGCACCACGAGCCCCCCCCCCCCCCCAATTCCTCCATAGCATCTCTCTGCCTCTCTCTCACCATGGCTCTTAAGAGTGGCTTGCAATAAAATGGGGCCACATAAGAAGAGGAAAAGCAGATCCACCCAGCATCTACTGCCTTTTTGACTTTTTTCATTTTCTTTCTTATTGGTTTCACTTACAAGCCTGTGGAATAATCTTCCACCTGATATCTGCCTGGCCCCCTCTTTGGCTGTTTTTTTTAAAAAAAAACTATTGAAAACCTGTTTTTTTTTAAGCAGGCATTTTTTAAAACTTAACATAAATCTCGTGTCCACCCACTAAATCACATTTTTAGCTGATTTGCCTGCCAATAATATTATAATTTTATGGATTTTATATATTATTTATGTTGTTTACTTTTATTTTTGTTATTTTAACTGTATTTTATGTTGATCTTACATTATTGTATGAGTTATATGTTTGTTTGTTTTAGCATTGCATTTTTGTTGTATTGATTGTTGTTAACAGCCCAGAGCGGCCTCGCTGCCAGATGGGCACTATAAAAATCCAATGAATAAGCAGAACTTCTCTTCCTTGTCTAGCCCTGTGCAGAAGTGGCCCAAATCCTTCAGCAGAGCAAGCTGGTTTCCAGCCACGTCGCCTCCGACCTTGCCGGGCAGGTCCTTGCAACAGTGGCCCACCACGTACTGAAAGGGGGCTGCATCCACGTCCTCCCACCCGTGGAGTATTTTGTGCAGTATGTCTTCCACCGCTTCGGCAATGACACTAACTTCTCCATTACAGGTAGGTTGCGACATCTTCCCTTTGTTGGGTAAAGGAAGCAGAGCCTGCGTGCCTCTGGTCCTGAGGAAGAGGAGGAGGGTCTGGGCAAGGATTGGGCAGGCCTGTCATTTCCTCCCTGGTTTTTTTCCAGGTCCTGATTGTCACAGAGCCCACCCAGGCTCCCTCTGCCCCAGAAGTGTACATTTAGCAAGAACAAATGATGTGTTTTGCCCCTGGATGGGGGGGGGCACAGGGTCTCCATCCCTCTTCCCGATAACAATTGGAAATGGATCACCAGTTTGGGTGGTGTAGCACATGGGGTGCTTTTATTCGGGCCTGGCAAGTCTGCAGGGGGTGCAAAATTGGGTCCAGGTGCACCAAAGCTGCCTATCCTTGGCTCAGACACACTGGTTTCTGTGTCAGCCCAAGACATTTGTGTCTTCATGAAAGATTGTTTTACACGAATTCTCTGAAGTGCTCTGAGGCCCTGAAGGAACCCTACAGAGGAGCCCACATGACCAGGCCTTCAGTGATGCTCCTCTCTGGCCATCAGCCTTTCCATGGACTCAGAAGGGAGAGTTTACTTACCAACAATTACATTTATAAACTGATGGGCTCTGAACTCTCTGCAACAAACCAGGAAAGGGACCTGGAGGACAGCTCAATGAAGGTGTCAACCCAGTGTGCTGCAGCAGTGAAAAAAGCCAACTCAATGCTAGGGATTATTAGGAAAGGTATAGAAAATAAGTCAGCAAGTGTCATTTTGCCTCTTTATAAATCTATGGTGAGACCCCATCTGGACTATTGTATACAGTTCTGGTCACCATACCTCCAGAAGGATATTATGGAAATGGAAAAAGTGGAGAGGGGGGCAACCAGAATGATTCAGGGACTGGAACACCTTCCTTACCACCTGAGGCTGCAACGGCTGAGCCTCTTCACTCTTGAACGACGGCGCCTAAGAGGCGACCTGATTGAAGTTCATAAAATCATACACACTGTAGACAAAGTAGATAAGGAAAAGCTGTTTTCCCTATTGCCCAACACTAGAACTTGGGGGCACTCCATGAAACTTTTGGGTGGTAGATCTCAAACAAATAAGAGGAAGTACTTTTTCACCCAGCCGATCACTGGTCTGTGGAACTCCCTGCCAGAAGAAGTGGCGACAGCTGTTAGCCTTGACAGCTTTAAGAAAGGATTGGACAAGTTCATGGAGAACAAGGGTATCAATGGCTATCATGACGGATGCCTAAGGACAACGTCTGGGTTGGAGAGATAGGCAGGAGATCTCTCAATGCCATTTGCAGGGAATCGGAAGCAGGTGAAGACATCTGCTTGGGAATACCCTGAAGGAAAGGGTGAGCCACTGTGTGAGACAGAAAGCCGGACTGGATGGGCTGTGATGGCCTGTTCCAGCAAGGCTGTCCTTATGTTCTTACATTCTTAAGGCAGAATTGCAGCCAGAATTAGTTCTCCCGGAAGAACCTCGGCTGCACAATTCGGGTAGCGGCAGTGGTGGATGTTAGTCCAACATTTTAAAAAAGGAACACGGCTCCCAGGTAGCCTTTGGGAAACGACGGTGCCCCCCCTCCTTAATTTCAGCAGCATTTGTTGTATGGGAGGTGCACAGCTTTTCACCAGGGGGCCTCTCTCAAGGTGTCGGTCTGGGCTAGCAGCCGCAGGTGTTGGGAAAAGGCTACCTTTTAGGACTAAGATGGCTCCCACAGATGCCAAAAGTGTGTTTGAGGGGCCCCAAAATGACTTATTTTGTGGGGCACCAGGGAGAGAGCCAGCAGCAGCGGCAGCATTGGCAGAGATCCTGGGAAGAAATGACAGGCTGCGTGTCCTTTCTGTGTTTTTGCAATAGCCTTGGCCGAGCTCATGGAGCAGCTGAAGATAGGCCCCAAGCCTGAGCACCACGACCATGGGCATGACCACCACGGCCACGACCACCACGACCACCACCACGACCACCACCACGACCATGACCACCACAGCCACGATGGCCACGTGCATGGCCACGCCCATGTCGCTACTGCACACAATGATTCCGACACCCCCCTGCATGGCAACGCAACGGAGCTTTCCCCACTTCATGACGACCACGGCCACGGCCACCACGAGGAAATGGAGTCCCACCACAGAACCACGACGGGGGGAATTCTGTCTCGGAAAAGACGGAGCGTCACAGGGGCCGACCACCCCAGAGTCTGGGACACGGTGAGCAGCGTTCCCTACTTCATTGCCGTACTTGGCAGACTGACGGTGCCAGCCGTCGCTCGACCAGTGGCCGGTAGATTCCCCCTTCGTGGATGGAAGGGCCTTCTCCTGTGGCACTGCATTCAGGTGGTGGTGGGGTGTGTGGAACAGAGTCTTCGCCGCAGGACTGCTGTTCAGAGGCTTAGCTGGGATTCGGAGCGCCTGGGGGCAAAGTTCGTTTTTTGCACCCTACTTGCTGCTCCCCCACATTGCACCCACCCAGCAACAGGGGGAAGAATCCTGCAGGCATGGGGTGGGTGGGTGCGTGTGCAGGTGTGTGTGTGTGTGTGTGTGTGTATCTCCCACCAAGGCAAGGAAGAGGAGGAGGAGGGCGCCATGGGCACCGCACTCCTGCTGCTTGCCGGCCTGCCTGCTTTGCCACTTGTCTAGCGCATGGCGGCAGAGGTGGCGGAGGGGGTGCCGTCGCCAAACCTTTAGGGGAAAGGAGGACTGCTGGGCGGCGGGAGGGTGCATAGTTTCCTCCTGCTGCTCCCCCTCCAGGCACCCCCAGATTGCTGCGCCCAAGGCAGATGTACCCTTCTGTGCCCCCCCCATAGCTACGCCCTTGCTGCCGTTGAACTACCGCGCCACAAGAACACTCATGATCTTGTCGAGAGAGTGATGGGGAGGGGGGGTCTGTGGGGTGAGGAGCCTCACCCCCTGAATCTAACCCCCAGGATTCCAAGGAGAGCCAGATGCCCTTATCTAGGCTGGGGAAAGTCATGTCGCCATAAAAGACGCACTTGCGGGGGCCGGTTGAGAAGTTGGCAGCCGCGGCCTCCTTCAACTCGACCCGTTCCTCACGTGCTTTTGCTCCTCTTCCCCCCCTCCCCTTTTGTTCCAGTTCTGCCTCAGTCCGAATGACGTGTTTGAGGTTTATGAGCTCGACCCGGGCATTGGGATCTCCAATGTGGACTTCACACGCTTGAGCCCAGCTTTGGTCCAGCAGCAACTCAGCAAGGCCTGCTTGACTTCCCGCAGCGCCCCGGCCGGGCGGCTCACCACCTTAGAGAGTGAGTCGGTCTTCTTCTCCTCGAAATGGCCTTCCGTGCATCCCGGATGAGTTCCTTAGGGGCGTGGAGTCCTGTCACCAGCTCCCAATTTAACATCTGAGTTGGGGATGGCGGAGAGCAGGCCTTGCCCCTCTTCTGTAGGGCGGCCTCTCAAGTCTTTTGGTCAAGTGCTCACTTGTCTCCCCCCCCCCCAGCCTTCTTTTCTCCAGGCTAAACAGGCCCAGTTATTTCCTCCAAGGGCTTCGGTTCCAGCCCCCTGACCATCCCGGTCGCCCTTCAGGTTTCCCCCTCCCCAACGCCTCCATTACTCGGCTTGCAACTCAGAATGTACCACCCCTCCTGTTTTTTTGGGGGGGGGGTCTTTATTTTCAGCAGGGATTCCATCTTATTTTATTTATTTATTTTTATTTTTGAATATATATTTTTACCCCACCCTTCTCCTTGGAAAAAAGGCCCAAGGTGGCTTACAATAAAATGAGAGACAACATACAGCCCGGAACATTTAAGTCATATTCAAATTAAGAACAGGGAATTAGGAGAGGCATCTTAGAATATTAAAAGGTAACATTAAAGCTGCTAAGGGCATGCAAAAACAAAAGAAAAATCCATTATGAGGGGTGGAAACTAACATGGAAAACATGGGTGTCCTTATGAAATCAGTCAATGCAATCGTGTGTGTGGGGGTGTTGTTGTTGCACCATTACAGTTGTGACCGACCCTTCGTGACCCCATATCCATAGAGTGTTCTTGGCAGGAATACTGGAGTGGCTTGCCACAGTTCCTACTCCAGGCCCCTACAGCACCTGGTGTTCCCTGGTGGTCCCCCATCCAAGTACTAACCAGAGCCAACCCTGCTTAGCTTCCGAAATCAGGAGAGCATCTAGACAGCTGCAATCATGTATAGCAATCCATATAAAAGCCACATAGTAAATAGTCCCTCATTCAGGCAAGGCTTGCCTGAAGAGGAAGGTCTTTGCCTGCTTCCAAACGTGGTACCAAAGAGTTGCCAACGATCCTGGCAGCAGATGTGAGGAAGGACCCTTCTCTGCCTGAGAACTGCGAGCCAGGGTAGCCCGCCCTGGCCAAGCGGGACTAGTGGCCAGCTTCTGGGGCCACTTGGTGGGAGTGCGGGTCACTGCCCTCGTCGCCTGCCCTTTCTCTCTGGGTGGGCCTTGATTACTCTTGACGGCTCTCCTCCCTCCCGCCCGCCCAGAGTACGTCTACGGCTCGTTGGCCACCCTGGTGGTCTGCCTCTGCTCGGTTTTTGGCATCGTCCTTCTGCTCTGCACGGCCTGCATCACCGCCTACCAGTACGTGATCCAGCTCTTTGTCAGCCTGGCCGTGGGATCGCTCACCGGCGACGCCATGCTGCACCTCATCCCGACGGTCAGTGCGCACATGCTGCGGAGGGGGAAGGTGGGCAGGAGGCTTTGAGGCTGGGCAGCGGCAGTAGTGGGGGGGGGGTGGAATTCATGGCAGAGTTGACCTACAAGGCCCTATAAACGGTTTAGGACCTCCATCCCTGGCAGAAAGCCACTTTCCAGTAAGGCTGTTACTTCACATCCTACCTTGTTCTGCGATTACATTTGTACCGTGACAGTGTTGTACACGGTCATGTGATTTTGTCCCTGTTCAGTCCCTGTTTCCATTTCCTCACAGGCGTGATTACTTGTCTCGTGACAACTGTTACCTCACATCCTTGTTCGGTGATAAATTCTGAATTTGTCTTGCTTTCTTAACTCTTTTTTTTAAAAATATCGTAAGTAAAACTTTTTGATATTTCGATTTACTGGTCTTCCGGGATTTACACATCAACGCTACAGAATTTTCAGTACTTTCTTTAATAAACATTTGCACTGCATGGTGTTTCCCATGGGGAAACTAATGTTGAATGCCGCTTCCGCCGCTGAACACTAGGTGGACACTGGTTGTTACGTGACAGTTGTTACCATACGGTTCCTTGTCTCGGAACAGGAACCGGGAACCAACCGTGACAAGAGAATTCCCCAGCCCAGGGGCAGGTACGGCTTGTCACGCTCTGTTCTCGGTTCTGGAGGTGAGGTCGAGACAAGTTATTGCTGTCATGCTATGGATGTGAGGTAAGATTTTTTTTGTACCAGTCCCAAGTGGGACAGCAAGGAGGGAAGAACGGGATGTGAAATAACAGCCTATGATTGGCCCAACCGGTTTGCACATTCCAGGCCAGCCGGTCCAGAGCACGGACCCCCAAGAGAAGCCCAGAAGGAGAACAGCAGGAACCGGGCCTTCTTGGTGGTGGCTCCCCACTCGTGGGGCAACCCCTTGCCCGAAATATGCCTGTCCCCTTCCCCCACCCATGGAGATTTTCAAGGGATCTTTGAAAGCATGGCTGTTCAGACAGGCTTTCTCAGATCTTGGACCATCAGAAGGCAGGGATGGAGCCACCACTAAATTTGATTTATTATCTTCCTGTCCTCCTTTTTATTTTGCAGTTCTTGGGCCTCCACTCGCACTCGCACGACGCAGGCCACGTCCACGACCACCACGGGGCCGAGGACCCGACCACGCTGTGGAAGCTGCTGGCCGTGCTGGGAGGGATCTACTTCTTCTTCCTCATTGAGAAGTTCTTCATCCTTCTCGGCCACTGGGACTGCGAGGTGAGCCGGCCGCCCTTTTGCAGGAGGGATGGGGTTGGGTGTGTGGGTGTTCGGGATCTGCCCTGGGAGCGGTCATGGCAAGGGGTTGGGGTGGGGTGGGGCTGTGTTCCAGAGAGAGAGAGAGAGAATCTGGATGCATGTGTCCCCACCCCCACCCCTACATATCTGTGGAAGGTGAGGTGGGAATGGAGAGCCTAATAGTCGGGTCACCTGGAACCCTAACTGAGTGGTCAAGGCCTCAGGAAGAGCCCCCCCCGGGGGGGGGCAAAAGAGGGCAGAGCTGCCCCTTCATAGAGCCTCCACGTTGCTGGTAGGGAACCCACCACTCTCCCTACATGCAAACTCACCAGGAGCTCTGGGCTCAGGTTGCCCTGGCTGCCACCTTTCCTTTCCTTTTTCCTGTTTTACATTTATTTCTTATATACAAGGGTACATAGGGGATGGGATTGAGTGGAAGGAAATAGGTTAAATACAAATCAATACTTGATTTGAAGCTTACCATCACCTCTTTGTCTAACCACCATTACAGTAATTCCATTAAGTCACCAAGATACCTCTCTCATAGAGTAATGGAGTAAAGCAGAAAAAAAGGGAAAGTATCTACTCATGACACTAAGGCTTTGTAAAGTCCAAGGTTATTTACATACTCTGGAGCCGCAGCTGAAAACCATTCGCCATAACAGCCGCTGGACTTCCCCCAGCAGGGAGTTTAGGCTATTTCTGGAACTGCAAAGTTTGACGCCGCATTCTTCGCAGCCCCCAGATGCTGCCTCTCTTCACCCCCCCCTCCAAGGGGGCTTAGGCTTACCCTTATTCCAGGGTCCTGTTTATCTGGGGAAATTCAGTTTGATAAGCCGGAGGACTTGTCAAGGCATCTCGCTGCGGCAAACCAGAAATTGGAAGTCTCCTTTTTTTCTTTTTTACATTTATTTCTTATATACAAGGGTACATAGGGGATGGGGTTGAGTGGAAGCAAATCGGTTAAATACAAATTAATACGTGATCTGAAGCTTACCCTCACCTCTTTGTCTAACCCACCATTACAGTAATTTATCGAATTATCCTTCAGTAGCCCATAAAGAATTATTCCAAATCGCATTCTAAGCCTTTTAAATAAATCCTAGAAATCAAAACCACAAACCAACAAATTGTCATTTCCTTTTTTAAACACAAGATCCGCAGTAATCAAGTCGGGACAGATGCAGAGCATTAAATTACTCCACTGTCGTTGGGACGCTAACTGCACATCAAACATCACGTGACCACCCGAAAAAATAGTACGCATCAAATTAAGATGCACAGAAAATTGTAGTGAGACTGTGGCCTTAAATTTAATAATTGATCTATCCTCAATTAATACTGTCAGTTTCACCACTTTTGCCAGTTCCAACACCTTAAGTAACCAGTCTTCTACTAAGGGTAGTTTGTCCGTCTCCCAGTATTGTGCAGGAGGAGCCTGTTGTTGTTGTTGTTCAGTCGTGTCCGACTCTTCGTGACCCCATGGACCAGAGCTCGCCAGGCCTTCCTATCCTCCACTGCCTCCCGGAGTTTTGTCAAATTCATTTTGGTTGCATCAATGACACCGTCCAACCATCTCATTCTCTGTCGTCCTCTTTTCCTTTTGCCTTCGATTTTTCCCAACATCAGGGACTTTGCCAGGGAGTCCTCTCTTCTCATGAGGTGGCCAAAGTACTGGAGCCTCAGCTTCAAAATCTGTCCTTCCAGTGAACAATCGGGGCTGATTTCTTTCAGGATGGATAAGTTTGATCTCCTTGCAGTCCAGGGGACTCTCAAGACTCTCCTCCAGCACCACAGCTCAAAAGCATCAATTCTGCGGCGATCAGCCTTCTTTATAGTCCAGCTCTCACTTCCATACATCACTACTGGAAAAACCATAGCTTTAACCATCCTGACCTTAGTTGGCAAAGTGATGTCTCTGCTCTTTAGGATGCTATCTAGGTTTGCCATTGCTTTCCTCCCAAGAAGCAGGCGTCTTTTTATTTCGTTGCTGCAGTCGCCATCTGCAGTGATCAAGGAGCCCAGGAAAATAAACTCTGTCATTGCCTCCATTTCTTCCCCTTCTATTTGCCAGGAGGTGATGGGACCGGTGGCCATGATCTTAGTTTTTTTGATGTTGAGCTTCAGCCCATTTTTTTCACTCTCCTCTTTCACCCTCATTAAGAGGTTCTTTAATTCTTCCTCACTCTCTGCTATTAGAGTAGTATCATCTGCATATCTGAGGTTGTTGATATTTCTTCCGGCAATCTTAATTCCGGCTTGTGATTCATCCATGATTAGGAGGAGCCTAGTCATGAAATATCTAATAAGAATCACTTTATTCTTTTCTACCCGATTGTCTGTCAAACCTAATAAAAACAGTTTTGGTTTAAAGTGAAAATTAATATTCACTATCTCATGCATTAGAGAATTAATTTGTTTCCAAAATTTAACTGCCAGTCCACATGTCCACCGCATATGGTAGAAAGTGCCTTTCCTGATGGAGAACCTCAGCACCTTCACTCCAGGTGTGATGATGCCTGCACAAAATAGCCACCAAGAGTTTGGGGACATCACCTCTTTCTGCGGACAAGCCGTCACATCTGTTCTGACTTGTGAGGATCCTCTCCAGGGTTAGGGTTAGGGTTAGGGTTAGGGTTAGGTTGTGTCATGCAGCTGCAGGTGCTACTCCCCTTTCTCTCTTCTCAGGTGGCCTCTGCACCCAGCAAGGATAGCCAGTGTGAGCACGCCCTGGCCCTGCAAGTCTACCAGGAGGAGATGAAGAAGAAGAAGGAGGAGGAGAAAGGAGCTTCTAGTGTAGACCTGGTAAGGCTCCCCATCCTGTGGCGAGGCTGCCCCTTCCTGGCTCCCTAGCGTTCCTCAGAGGCTGGGACCAGTGGAACAACCCGAGATGAAACCAATGCACGCTGCTGGGCAGAGGGGTCCCCAGTGCGGTGCAGTGGATCGCATGATGGGCTAGGACAGTGATGGCGAACCTATGGCACGGGTGCCAAAAGTGGCCCTCGGAGCCCTTTCTGTGGGGCACCCGACATCGGCCCTTCACTAGCCACCTGTATTCAGGTTAAATTGCTGTATTGGCACTTTGCAAAAAAATTAATGGGTTTTGAATTGCAGTTTGGGCACTCGGTCTCTAAAAGGTTTGCCATCACTGGGCTAGGACTCTGGAGAATGGGCTTTCAAATCCCTGCTGAGCCGCAGGGGTCCCGCTGGGAGAGTGGAACCATCTCCTTAAACATCTCATGTGCCTCGAAAGCTCTGTTAGGGTCTCTTTGAGGCTGCAGTCATGCTGGCCATAAGAACCATGCTTAAGCCTCATTTAAATTACTTTTAGATTTCATTGTTTTTATTTCCCTCAATTGTCCGATGGTGGTATTATTATTATTATTATTATTATTATTATTATTATTATTATTATTATTATTATTATTATTATCATCAGACAAGATAACTACACTGGATTTTGTATTATAAATCACTAGTCGAACGCTTCCCAAGTGTTTAGGACTATGTGAGCAGATCCCAGTAAGGTGGCTATCTGCAGCTGACTGATGGTGACTTTGTCCACTCCAATTTCCTCTAAATACTTGCTTAGCTCTTTAGGCACCGCATCCAGTGTGCCGATTACCAATGGGATCACCTGTACTGGTTTATGCCAGAGTCTCTGAAGTTCTGGCATAAACCGGTACAGGTGGTCCCAGTGGTAATCGGCACACTGGATGTGTTGCCTAAAGAGCTAAGCAAGTATTTAGAAGACTATTATTATTATTATTATTATTATTATTATTATTATTATTATTATTATTATTATTATTATTATTATTATTATTATTATTATTATTATTATTTACCATGGCCATCTGGCCACTCTGTTTTGTTTTAAAAAATACGCCACTTCTAAATTCAATTCCATTCGATATTGTTTTGTGGAAACGAGTTGATTTCAGCAGCGCCGGCAGCAAAAACAGTTGAAATCACCAGAAATAAATCAGTTTCCATTCAGTGCCTGTGAGTTAAAAACCACATGACCTGAACCTGGTTTTGAAAAGCCTGAACAGAAATCGGTTCCGATGGGCCACTGTGGGCATGGCCTCTGTCGGTTCTGACCGGACCGCAAGAACACACACAATGTACAGAAGAGGACGGATGCTTTTTAAGTCCAAGCAACCATCCAGCTGTTGATGGTGGTTACTTTACGTCCGTTTTGTCTCTGTAGTTGTTGCGCCTAAGAGCAGTACAAAAAAAAAGTTACTTCATGTCTGTCTCGCAACAACTGAAATTTGTCTCAACCACGTCCCTGGAACGGGTGCTATGGGCCTTTTCACACGACCCCTAAGATCCGCTGGCCACTTAAATTTGGACCAGAGATCTTAGGGGTTTGTCGCTGTTCCTGCGTCCCCAGCCCTCCGCACTTCCTGTCTGCTGGCTGCGTGAGGGGGGGAGAAAAAAAGATAGAAAAGAATGCCGCTCACCTCCATTCTGCCATCCCGGCACTGCATTCAGATCTCTTAAAGGGGCGAGGGGCAAAAAAAGAACAAACAGAAGCAAGGAGAGCCGGGCAGTCACTACTGTTATATCCGCATCAGGAATTTTCACCTCCGGAGAGCAGGTACCTGAAAAGTGCGCTGGGACGCACTTAGGTGGGCGTGGTCGCACTTAATTATCTGTAAACTCCGGAGCTGGTGGGGAAACTATTTTAAGCTCCGGAGCTTGGAGCCATTTGCGGCGGAGTTTAGGGGTCGTGTACAAAGGCTCTAAGAGAGACAAATCTGTTCCTAGCGCCGGGGTTGGGTTTTGTCCCTCTTCTGTTCCGCTTCTTGTCCCGGTTAAGAGGAGGTGAAGTAACAGCTGTACTGGTAATCTGGTGGACACTGTTAGCACAGCTTTTGTGTCCATCTAGTGGTTAGTGGGTGAAGTGACATATGTCATTAATTTCCCTATAGGAAAAACCATGCAACTCAAATGTATAAGAAAGAAAACATTACCAATGCTGCCACATTGGCATATGAAAACCAGATTATCAGTAAATCAAAGTATCGAAAAATAATTTTTTATACCCCCACCCCCAAAAAGGAAAAAGGAAGCTAGACAAATTCAGTGTTTGTCACGGGACAAGATCGTGAAGTAACACTTGTCACGAGACAAGTTATCATGACCGTGTGAACACTGAAACAGGAACAAAACCACATGATCGCGACCAACGCTGTCACGGTACAACACTAGTTGCGGAACAAAGAAGGACGTGAAGTAACCGCCGATGATGGCTGCAGTCCCCTCACCTCTTAACGCCTGATTAGCAACTGCTTTGTTACTTTACTAGTAGGCTAAAAGGGATCACAGGAACTGTAGGAATATAGCTGCGTAGCCCACCCCCGCCACCTTCCAGCCCAAAGCAAAAAGCCAGCATGAAAGGGAGGTTTCCTGGAGTACTTCTCCGCCCTCTCTGGGCCTTTTCACACGACCCCTAAGATCTGCTGGCCACTTAAATTTGGACCAGGGATCTTGGGGGTTCGTTGCTCTTCCTGCGCCCCCACCCCTCCGCACTTCCTTGCTCCTGTCTGCGTGAGGGGAGGGAGGAAAAAAGAGAGGAAAAAATGCAGGCTCACCTCCGAAGCTGCCCGGAGCCCCGTCGTTGTCCTGATTCCTTCTCTTCTGTTTGTTTGTTTTTTGCCTTCCGCCCCTTCTCTTAAAGGGGCGGGAGGCAAAAAAACAAACAAACAGAAGCGAGGAGAGCCCCGCACTCACCAGATTAAATCCGGACCTGGGGATTTTCACCCTCCTAGAGCAGGTACAAGAAAAAGTAGGTGGGCTGGGATTTCCTGCAAACTCCGGAGCTGGTGGGGAAACCATTGTAAGCTCTGGAGCTGGCAGCCATTTGCTGCAGAGTTTAGGGGTCGTGTGAAAAGGCCCAGAGAGGGCGGAGAAGTACTCCAGGAAACCTCCCTTTCATGCTGGCTTTTGCTTTGGGCTGGTGCAGCTATATTCCTACAGTTCCTTTTCTGATCCCTTTTAGCCTACTAGTAAAATAACAAAGCAGTTGCTAATCAGGCGTTAAGAGGTGAGGGGACTTCAGCCATGGTTAATTCACATCCATTTGCTGCGGAGTTTTGTTCCTGTTTCAGTGTACAAAGTCTCTCTGTCCGTGACAAACACTGCATTTCTAGCTTCCTTTTTCCTTTTTGGGGGTGGGGCAGAGAAAATTAATTTTTGATACTTTGATTTACTCTGCATTTCCTTATGCAGAGACCAAAGGGGGCTGTTGCTCCCCATCTAACGGAGGAGGGAGGGATAGTCAGAGGCATGGGAGGAAATGTAGGGATGCCAGAACCTGACCCTTTTCCTCCTAGGCAGACGAGAGCTCCCGCCTTGACCCAAGCCTAAGGCCTTGGCCTCTCCTGCCTCTTGGGGACCCTGGGAGGACTTGAGAGAGGTTGGGGTGTGTTTGCAAAGCAGGTGTCGCACCCCTCAGCCCTTGCCCCTCCCTTGATATTGATGCACCTGCCAAACCTCAGGATGGGGAGGAGGAGGAGGCCGGTCCAGGGCACTGAGTGGGGAATGGCCCTGTGAAAGGGAGAGCCATGAGATGCAAAAGTTCATGGTGATGCTAGAGAAGCACAGGGCTGCAGAGCAATGGGTGTGTTCTTCGCCAAGCCACGTCTTCTGGGACTTGAACTACTTTGATCTGGGTGCTTAGCGGGAGCTTTTGTGGGGCCACAGTCAACTTGCTTGGACACATTTCAAATTGTTCAACAAAACAAAACCATTTGTGCCAAATGGTTCCTCTGGGGTTTATATTATTCATTCATTCATTCATTTATTTTTGCATTTGTATACTGCAGCCAATTTTCCCTAAAGGGAACTCTGGATGGTTTACATAAAGCACCATAAGAAAGGACAACAACAAATAATAATAAAGATAAAAAAAATAATGCCAGGCCAACAGACAGACAAACAATTTGAGGGTTCAAATTGACCCCCGCATTGCTGATTCCCCAGAAAGGGGGAGGAGGGTGTCATCAAATAACGGGGCCATTTAGAGGGTGGCTGGGGGGGGGACCGATGTCCCTTGCTGCTCAAGGCATCACAAACAATACGTGGGTGTGGTTTCGACGCACCTGCCTCCCTCACCCCAACCGGTGGCCTGTCTTTTGGAAGGACAGCCTTCTCCAGGCTGTGGATGGAGAGCCAGAAAATTGTAACCTGCACCATTTATACGGACGGCTAAGGGTGTTCCTCTTTAGGCACTGTGTGTGACCTTCGCTCCAGGCAGGTATATTGGCTTTGTCCACATGCACATGCAGGCTGTGTGCAAAAGATTAATTAGAAGGTGCATCCATTATGGAACTAACTATCCAGTGATGCAGAAGTGGTATATTGTCTTTTGCGGTCAGAGTTTCATAGGTGTCAGGAGAGTCCATCTCCGTTTTTCATTAGATGTGTTTACATCATACTGAGAGTTCAGAAACAGTACCTATAAAATATCCTTGTTGGGGGCTGATGATTCCTAGTTTCTCCAGCCAGTCTGGTGGTAGCAGGGATTCCTGAGTTGTACCCCCACCCTACCCCCACCCACTCCCCATCCACCTCCCCCCAAAAAAAAAAATGACAAACCCCACACCAACTTTTCCAAGCTCTTGTTACCAGGTTTTTTTACAGATTATTTTTTGAGTCCGTGCTTGGCTCAGAACCAGTGTCCAATACAGTGGACCCTTGTATAACAAACAGCTTGTATAACATAAAATTTGTACAACATAAAAAATTCTGGAGATAGGGAAATTTGCTTAACATAACTGCCTATGGGGAGAATCCGTACAACATAAAAATGGGATTACTCTGTTTTCAATGCTTTCCTATGGGAATTTGTATAAAAGAAATTTTGCTTAACATAATTTCATTTGGAACGAATTAATTCCTTTATACAAGGTACCACTGTAATTAAATTCAAATAAAGTAAGGAAGCTCAAACACTGAACTGTTGAAGTCTGATTTATTGAAGCTAAGCCAAATAACAGTCAGTGGTCTCACCCTGGATGATGTGAGCGAGCCCTGAATGTTTGTTCAACATTAGTTTTTATACATACAAACCAGTTCAAGGTTTCCCTAGAGATCTGCATTGGTGGGCGATTGTTCACCTTTGCCCTGATGATCCAGTTTCCTGTGCCGTCAAGCTCTTGAGGGTCCAAATCCTTGAGTCAATGTCCCATAGATTGGTGTGCTGTTTTTCAACTGGGCCCAGTCTGGCAGAGACTGGGAAGGTGGAACTCCAGACCATGGGACCATCTTCTGTCCCTCACAGCCACAGTTTACCTTGGGGAATAATCCTCTCATCCAGGTGTTCTGCCACTTCCTGAAGTCATATACTTCCAGTTCATTTACATTCTTAATGTATTGCAGTTCCTATAATTAAATTTAGCTAGAATAAATGTTTTGGAGCCTGATTTTTCATGGTATCACTCTGTTCTGAAAGGGTATCCCCCCCCCCCCTGAAAGGCCCTGTCTCCTGCTCATTCCTGCTTGCCTCTCCTTTCCTGCAGATTGCCGGGGAGGAAACCAACATGACCCAGCTGCGGAAGAAGGAGCGCAGTAGAGGTGAGCAACAGGGGAGGAGGAGGAGGAGGAGGAAGAGGAAGGCCACCCTGCTGGAATCATCCTCTCTCTTTGGAGGCGTTTCGGGGCCAAGAAGCTGCTTTGATGAAATGCCCCCGCCACTCTGGGAACAGAATGCTTCATATCTAGTCTCGTGCGCTCCCAGATGCATCTGGTGGGGCCGCTGTGAGATACAGGAAGCTGGACTAGATGGGCCCTTCTTGGCCTGATCCAGCAGGGCTCTTCCTATGTTCATTTATTAGATTTATACTCTGCCCATCTGGCTGTCAGGCCACTCTGACCCCCCACACGTTGCAGCTGCTTGGAAGTGTGTGTCTCTGGCTACCCTTCAACCCTTCTTCATGCACAAGCCCTCGGAATGGGACCAGCCCAGGGAAATTTCCTTTATTGGACCATAATTCGCAGAACCCCACAGGCAGCGTTCTTTCCAGCTGGAGCTTCTGGAAAATGTCCTGTACTCTCCTTTTCTGTCAGTGCTGTTTCCACACCCTCCTCCTCCCCCCCTTAAAAAAAAAGTCCTGCTGGCTCCCCGCCAAAAACCTGTCACATTTTAGCTGCTTCCACCAGCATCCTTAGCACGTTTCCTCCTTGATTTCTCCCTCTCCCTCTCTTGATGCCTCGGTTTCCCCCCCGTAACTCAGCGGATCGGCTCTTTTCGGGCATGCGTGAATTTGTGCCTATTTAGAAATAAAATAAAAAAATAAAAATAAAAATAAAAATCAGGCCGACCCAGATGGGACTTGAACCCACAATCCCCAGCTCCGGAGGCTGATGCCTTATCCATTAGGCCACTGGGCCTAACCCATACCAGGGAGAACAAAAAGGTGCATTGTATGACAGAAGGGAAGCCCCAGCCTTGGAGCCCTTTGGGAGGCTGGCTGACATCAATCGTTCGGGATTGGCTTCTGCACAGCTGAAAGGGACAGAAGGCAGCGGTGTGTGTGTGTGTGTGTGTGTGTGTGTCAGCCACGGGACACACCGCCAGCATCTCCCTGACCTCCTCCCTCCCTGCCTCCTTCTTGTCTCCCTGCAGAGCTCCGGATGCTGCCGTACATGATCACCATCGGGGACGGCATCCACAACTTCGCTGATGGGCTGGCGATGGGAGCCGCTTTCTCCTCTTCCTGGAGGACCGGGCTGGCCACCTCCCTGGCGGTCCTGTGCCACGAACTGCCCCACGAGCTAGGTGGGGGGGGGCTGTTTGAGAGTTTGCTTCACGGCAGCTGCATTGAGGGCCCTGGCCTTGGCGGCGGGGGGGGGAGCGCTGCCAGGGCTGGAGGGTGTACGTTTTGGGCTACCCTCTCGGCTTACTTTTCCTGCTGTCCCCAAGACGATGGAGAGCACCAGCACCGAAAACCCACGTGTGTGTGCGTGTGTGTGGGGGTTAGTTAGTGGATGCTGAAGGAGGTTTCAACTGCTGGTCAGTTTTCTCTGCTTCTGAAGTCATCCGACCTGTACCAGGCAGGTTTCACACCCTCCTTAAGGAATACTCAGAAGTCTTGAGTATTCTACCAGGAGGAAGGATGTCATCTTTAGAATCTGTGGGACCCAAATTTTAAATTAATGCTACAAACCGAATTGGAAGCTTTGTGACTATGGTACCTGTGGACTCTCCTATAACAAGCTGTTTGTTTAACAGAAAATCCACTTAAAGGGGAAAAAAATTGCTTAACAGAATTGTCTATGGGGCGAATCCGTACAACAGAAAAATGGTTGCAATTAGGGATTAATCTGTTTTCAATGCCTTCCTGTGGGAAATTTGTACAAAGGGAACTTTGCTCAGCAGAATTTCATTTGGAACAAATTAATTCCTTAATTAATTAATTCCATTAATTAAATTAAGTCCAATGTATTTGCTTTTGAAATGGGCTTTGGAAACAACAATGGAGCAGAACGATCTATAATGACCAACAAGCTGCTCTGCACACGTCTATGTACAGTTGTGTGCTTGCATGTGCGCGCACGCGTGCAGACACACACACACACACACACACACACACCAGTCCTTTTGCAAACTAAAAGAGAGGAGGAAGAGGGACCATGCAAGTAGTTCTTGAAGTAGTCTCGCACATGCGTGCATGATTTTTCTTGCTTTCCTGTTTTAAAAAGCAAAGGAAGCAACATGCAAAATTCATCCACAGCAGCAACAAATTGCATCAGAATTAGTTATAACAATCATGTGTTGTCAAGTCAATTTTGGTATTTCTTTCAGGGTTTTCCAGGTAGAGAAAGCAGAGAAGCGGTTTCCCCGTTCCCTTCTTCTGGGAATGTACCGAGGGCTGACTTTGGGGGTGTCACAGAATGGTGCAGCTTGGCCAGGGCCACCCGGGCTGGCTCTCCTCTTATAAGGCCCAAGTGGAGGGTGGGGGTGGGAGGGGAGGACCAGACTCCCAGACTCTGGGTCTGCAGCCACATGCCTAAACCACTGAGCTCTCCAGCAGTCTCTGTAGTTTTTAGACGACCCCTAAGATCCGCTGGCCACTTAAATTCGGACCAGAGATCTTAGGGGTTTGTCGCTCTTCCTGTGTTCCCACCCCCTCTGCACTCCTGGCTGCTGGCTGCGTGAGGGGAGGGAGAAAAAAAGGAAGAAAAGAATGCCGCTCACCTCCGTTCTGCCGTCCCGGCACTGCATTCAGATCTCTTAAAGGGGCTGGGTGCAAAAAAAGAACAAACAGAAGCAAGGAGAGCCCGGCAGTCACTACTGTTATATCCGCATCAGGAATTTTCACCCTCCAAGAGCAGGTACATGAAAAGTGCGCTGGGATGCACTTAGGTGGGCGTGGTCGCACTTAATTATCTGTAAACTCCGGAGCTGGTGGGAAAACAATTTTAAGCTCCGGAGCTGGGAGCCATTTGCGGCGGAGTTTAGGGGTCGTGTACAAAGTCAAACCCAGGGGTTGAGTCATGGCAGCTGGACTTCTTTTCCTATGGTAGAGGTGGCGAACCTTTGGCATGCCAGATGTCTTTGGACCACAACTTCCAGAATTCCAAGTCTATAATACCAATGACAAAGGACTGTGGGACTTGTGGTCCAAAACATCTGGAGGGCCAAAGGTTCGCCGCCACTGCCCTATGGGATCAAAATCTTTTGCTACTCATCCATGTAGCTTCCTCACTCTGAATAACGTTGGTGGGAGGCTTCCAATTTAGAGTTCACCTTGGTTTCACCCCAGCCTGGTCTGAAGCAGTTCGTTAGGTGGAAAGTGGCCTGAATAGGGCTCATTAGGCATACAATGGTGTGGGGTGTGTGAAATGTAATGCGATACTTAGTTGCATCAACAGAAGCATAGTGTCTAGATCAAGGGAATGGATAGTACCACTCTATTCTGCTCTGGTCAGACCCCACCTGGAGTCCTGTGTCCAGTTTTGTGCACCTCAGTTTAAAAAGGATGTTGACAACCTCGAGCGGGTACAGAGGAGGGCGACCAGGATGGTTGAAGGTCTGGAGGAAATGTCTTATGAGGAACGGCTTAGGAGCTGGGAATGTTTAACCTTTCCAAAAGAAGGCTGAGAGGGGATATGACAGCTGTGTTTAAATATTTGAAAGGATGTCATATTGAAGAGGGAACAGGTTTGTTTTCCATGGCTTCAGAGACTAGGATGTGGGGCAATGGTCTCAAACTCCAGGAAAAGAAATTCAATTCATACTTAAGGAAGAACTCCCTGATGGTTAGAGCTGTTTGCCAGTGGAAGATGCTGCCACAAAGGAGGGTGGTGGAGTCTCTTTCTTTGAAGGTTTTTAAGCAGAGGCTGGATGGCCATCTGTCAGGAGCACAGGGGTTTGGACCGGATGGCCCTTGAGGTATCTTCCAACTCTAGGATTCCATGATTCTATAACTATCAAATGTAACACTACCATCAAAAACAGGTAGTAGTAACCCCATATGGACTTGGATGGCCAGACAGTGTAATTTTTTTGATATTAAATTTCCAGGGCAGGGGCTCAGAGCAGGTCATGGCAGCTTTTTCGTGAGGATGGTTGCTCAATGGTTTGGGTGTCCGGTTGCAGACCCAGAGATTTGATTCCCAGCCAGCCTCCTTGATCAGGGCTGGACCGGATGATCTCTGAGGTCCCTTCTAGCTCTGCAATGATGATGATGATGATGATGATGATGATGATGATGATGATGATGATGATGATGATGTTTGTTCTCTGCCCACTGGCAGCTTTGGCCTGGGACACGACGAGGGTATGAAAGGGGATGTTCTCTAAGCCCATTCTTACACTTGCAGGGGTGGCCTGTTTCCAGTGAGGGTGGGGTGGGGGATGAAGAGAGAAATGTAGGACCCAGGACATGGGAAGCCGTAATCCCAGGTCTCCCCCCCCCCCAGGATATGTCGCTGCCTGGGGTGAAGGATAAAAGGTCAGCCCCGTGCCCGCAGCCCACGTGGGAGCCACCCGGAGCGAAGGTTGTCTTTTACTCTACAGTCTTGGCAAAAGGAATGCCCTCCTTCTTCACATCTCGGGGGCAGCACTATCGTTTATCGGGCCCTGGGGCCACTCGAGCATTTCGCCTTTGAACCCTTCGTGGCTGCAGCAGCACCCAACGTTTCCCACTTGAAGGGCCAGCCTGATCCTGAGTCCGGGCGGGGGGCTTAACGCTAGCTGCTGGGCCCGATCCTCCCTGGGACGTGCGTACGTCTCCTCCAAGCCTTCCTGACCTCATGATGGCTTTTTTCCTCCGTTCTCCACCCACAGGGGACTTTGCCGCCTTGCTGCAGTCTGGGCTGAGCGTCCGGTGGGCCTTGCTGCTGAACTTTGCCAGCGCTCTCACGGCCTTCTTTGGCCTCTACATCGCGCTCAGCGTGAGCACCGGCCCCGAGTTCGAGGCGTGGATCTTCACCATCGCCACCGGCCTCTTCCTTTACGTGGCTCTCTGTGACATGGTGAGTCAACAACAACAACAACAAAACAACCACAACCACACAAACACACAAACACACAAACACACACACACACACACACACACACACACACACACACACACCTTCTTCCACTCTCTGGACCACTGCATCACCACCAATTCAATGGCTTTTTATGCTTCTTCCTCTCCAAAGACTCTCAAGAGATGGTACATAAGAACATAAGAACCTAAGAAGAGCCCTCATGCTGGATCAGGCCAAAGGCCCATCTAGTCCAGCTTCCTGTATCTCTCAGTGGCCCCAACAAATGTGTCTGGGAGTGCACGAGACTAGATCTCTGTCTCCTGATACCACTCCCCTGCATCTGGTCTTTGCAGTACCCCGTTTTGGTTTTTTTTAAGCCTGGAGATGACACATATCTCCATCATGGTTTGTAGCCTGTGATGGACTTTTCCTCCAGGAATCTGTCCAATCCCCTTTTGAAGGCATCCAGGCCAGATGCCATCACCACCACCTCCTGTGGCAGGGAGTTCCATAGACTAACAAGGCGCTGGGTGAAAAAAAATAGGTCTGCGTGTTTGAGATTGGCCACCTTAGGCACGATTCTGGGGAATAGAACTCATTCGGGATAGAACTCATTAAATCAAAACGAGAAATGTAGAGATATCACAGTTGGAATTCCCATCCCCCTTTACCGCAAGTGTCCAGGATTCTCTTGGAGAAGCGGTACCGTACAGGAGGGTCACCCTTTCGCCCCAGGTCCCTGGTTGCTTTAATAGCTGCCTGTCTGAGCTCAGAGGGCATGTGGGTGTCCAAGTGATCTAGTCCTTTTTTTTTCTGGCTGAAGGAATGCCACGAGCTGCAGTCCAGAAACACACGTTTGCCCCATTTGTGTGTCTGTGTGTGGATTTTTGTGAGGCAGGGCTTTGTGCCCTCCCCCTCCCCCTCCCTCCAGTCACTAACCCTTCCCTGCTCTTGTCCTTCTCCCGTTGCAGCTCCCGGCTTTGATGAACGTGAAGGACAAGCGTCCGTGGCTGCTCTTTTGCCTGCAGAACGTCGGCCTCCTGGCCGGCTGGGGCATTCTCCTCCTGCTGTCGCTCTTTGAGGAGAACATCACTATTTGAACCCTTTGACCATGACCCTCTCGGAGACCTTGACCGGCCCGGGAGGAGGCAGCCCCCCCCCACCCCACCCCAGGGATCCACCGATGGGCCTGGCAAGGTCTAGGCGGCGCTTCCTCAGTGACAGGGGAGAACAGGTGCCGGAGGGACTGGGAAGGGGAGGTTAAGGGTCCCTGGAAAGGCCCTGTGCCAGATTGTAAGGATTGTGGTTCGGAGCGAATCCAGGTGCGTACGGCCCCTCACACACATACGGAGCTTTCCCTGGGGGATGTTCATGCTTCCCTTTCCCTCTTCATCTATTTATCATATTTATTATGGTTGTACCTGTCCACTCTTCCCACCCACCCCCCGTACCCAGGAACCCCAGGAAAGGGGGACCTGCACTCCATAAGGTACCTCCTGAGCCCTGTTTCCTTATAAGCTGCCTTTTCTGATCGTAGGCAAGTGAGGCTGGTCGGGTGTCCCGTCCAGCTTCCCTGGCCTTGAATGCAAGAGGCAATGACTGCTTTGCAGAGGGTGGGGTGAGCCTCATTCCCAGCCCCCAAATTACCTGTGTTGGGCCACAAAAGATCCCCCACCTATACATGTTTTGTTCTTTGATTGTCAGAGATTTTTATGGAGGGTTTGGGGTATTGGAGTCCCTAATGAGAGTTTCGGAGCTCACGAGACAGAGGGCACTAACGAAATTTCTCCTGCATGTGCCCTAGCAAGGTGGCTCTTGGGAAGGAACCAGATGTAGAAACATCATCTTGCAATGATGAGGAGGCTGGGGATGCTGGGTGTTTTATTCCGCCCCCCCAAAAAAATTTTAACTTCTATGCTCTGGCAACCCCTTTTGTGGGGGTTTAAATATTTGCCAAGGGCATACGAGTCCAGACCGGAAGAATCAAAACAAAACCCCAGAAGCCAAGCCACACAACTTAGTGATTAGGCCATTGGTTCCAGAAGAGTTTTGGTTCTGAGGGCTGGTTTCCCCCTTTCCTGTGCGTGGCCGAGTGTCAAGCGCCGTTTCCATCTTGTGTTCAGTCCTTACCACACCCCCACAACCCCGCCTCAAATAAAAGGATCTCAGGCTGGGAAAGAGGCCGCCTCGTCTGCCCTCACGGTCACTCACAGGAGGAGATGGGTGCCGGGTTAGGGAGACCCTTAAGGTCAAATTAGACCACCTCCAAGACTCCGTTTTCTAGATCGCACCACGTGGTTTCTGAGGAAAATGCCACATCCTGTTACCTTTGCCAACTCACCAGCTGCACTCGGCCTTTTTTTTTGCAAAAGAGGTGTGCTGCACCTCAAATCTCTGTGGAAACTTCACCGCTGGAGGTGAAAATCTGCTTCCCTCCATGCCAGATATCGGAGGGAGGTCTGTGAATCGAGAAACATCTTGCCTTCTTGCTTATTACTGAACACCAAACACAAGTCCAAAATCCAGATACTGTATCGGGGAGATACCTCTGTCAGATCAACATTGTTTAAAAAGACACAAGATGGTGCATGAGCATTCAGAGTTACACAACCAGGAAACCTCACCTGACAAACAGGCTGTGGGTCTGAAAGCTTGCACACTAACCCCCCTCTCTCTCTTTTTTGAACATTAGCCATAATGATGCCCTATTGCTCTCATATGGCATTTGGATTTAGGACACTAAATCCATGTGCGCATGCTCCATGGCACTCTTGCCAGAAGATGCATCTTAAGCCTCATGAAACAGTGAGGTTCACCCTGTCTCAACACATGCCACAGATTCCAAGGGTAGATCTGAGAGCCCGTGCTTTGGATTCCCTTCCCTCGAGAAACACACATTGCTGTGGCCGCACCGACACAGTGGTGTCTCCAACCCGTCCTCTTGTCAACGGGCATCATAGCGGGCATGCAGTCGGGCAGAACTGGTAGCCACAGCATTAGATCTCCACGGTGTGAGACCTCGTGGCATCGTGTCCCATGAGTAGCAAATAAAACGTATGGATTTTAAACATTTCATGCCTGGCTTTGTTGTCATTACTTAGAACAGAGGGGCCAAAATTTGGGAGCAGCGCAAGGAAGAGAAGGCTTTGGGAAGTGGGGGGGGGTGGACCTACATTCCACAAGCCTCGAAGCCAAAAGGGAATTAGGCTTGAGCTGAACCACTTTCGCCGTGATGTGCCACCCAGTCAATGCCGTCCCAAGGCAGACTTCCCTTTTTTAGGGGTTTCCAGGCAGAGAGTTCTTGGGAGTAGTTTCCCCTCTGCCTTCTTTTCCAGGTGTGCTCTGGGACCACCATGGTATGTTTGCCCAACAAGGCGACCCAGGCTGGCTCTCCTCCCCCAGGAGGCCCAGTGGAGAATTGAACTCCAAACCCCTGTCTCTGCAGCCAGAGACGGCTGCGACCACTGAGCTGTCCGTCATTGTCCTCTTAGAACTGCCCCGTGAAGACGCCCGGTGGGGAAACGAACTCTCAACCAGAGAATGAAACCACAGAGCTATCCATAATATCATCCTACTTTATTTTATTTTATTTTTTACCCCACTATTCTCCTTGGTGGCTTACAGTAACAAGGGACAACATCCAGTCCAGTCCAGTCCCATTAAGACATATATTCAAGTACAGTGGTGCCTCAACTTACGAATTTAATCTGTTCCGAACCCATGCTCTTAAGTCGAACTACTCTTAAGTCAGGGTACCTATCTTAAAAAAAATTGAAAAAATAAGTTTTAAAAAAAATTTTTAAAAATGGAAAAAATGTAAGCTGAGCAGACCATATCTAAAATTTGTAAGGCCGCAGTTAAAACGCCAACAGTTTTCTGCTCTTAAGTTGAACTGCTCTGAAGTCGAGGCACCGCTGTACAGTATTGAGAAACAGGGAATTGAGGGACATTTTAGGCCACAGGAAAGCGAAAAGAGAAGGCGACCAGTTGTAAAGGGACTCGAGAGCGAGCCCTGGCCAGGGAGACCCAGGAGGGATTCGAACTCGGGACTTCTGGCAGCTTGCCAGAGGCTTCAGCCCCAAAGCAGAGGCTCCACCGCTGGGGAGAACCTGAGGGGGGGCGGGGAGGGGGTGCCTCCCTTTCCTGGAGCCCAGGAACCCCTCCCCCACCGCCCCTCAATCCCCGGCGGAGGGGGCGCTCTGCACACGCTCAGAGGGGCCCTTGCCACGGCTCCCTCCCCCTCCCTCCCTCCCTCCCTCTCTCTCTTCTCCCCGCCCCTTCTGCTCCTGCGGGCCAATCAGGAGCTCCTGCGACTCCTCCCACTCGGGCGACTCCTCCCCTCCCTCCCTCCCTCCCTCTCTCTTCTCCCCGCCCCTTCTGCTCCTGCGGGCCAATCAGGGGCTCCTGCGACTCCTCCCACTCGGGCGACTCCTCCCTCCCTCCCTCCCTCCCTCTCTCTTCTCCCCGCCCCTTCTGCTCCTGCGGGCCAATCAGGGGCTCCTGCGACTCCTCCCGACTCCTCCCCTCCCTCCCTCCCTCTCTCTTCTCCCCGCCCCTTCTGCTCCTGCGGGCCAATCAGGGGCTCCTGCGACTCCTCCCACTCGGGCGACTCCTCCCTCCCTCCTCCCTCCTCTCTTCTGCCCCTTCTGCTCCTGCGGGCCAATCAGGGGCTCCTGCGACTCCTCCCACTCGGGCGACTCCTCCCCTCCCTCCCTCCCTCCCTCTCTCTTCTCCTCCCACTCGGGTGGCTCCTGCGACTCCTCCCCTCCCTCCCTCCCTCCCTCCCTCCCTCTCTCTTCTCCCCGCCCCTTCTGCTCCTGCGGGCCAATCAGGGGCTCCTGCGACTCCTCCCCCTCCCTCCCTCCCTCCGCCCCCACCCCCAGGGCCGCTCTAGCCGCCGCCTCTCTTCTCCTCCTCCTCCTCCTCCGCCGCCGCCGCGCCGAGGCTTCCGGGCGGGGCAACTGTTTCCGGCCGGACCCGTCGCGGCGGTGCTCTTCTCCCCGCCCCTTCTGCTCCTTCGCCGGCGGAAGTCTGCTCCTGCGGGCAATCAGGGGCTCCTGCGACTCCTCCCACTCGGGCGACTCCTCCCCTCTGACCGGTCTGGGGCAGGGGGGGAGGTAAGCCTCGGGGTTTGGCGGGAAGGGAGGGGGGGGGGAGGGCAATCAGGGCTGTGGCGGAGGAGGAGAAAGTGTGTGTGTGTGGGGGAATCAGGCGACTCCTCCCCTCCCTCCCTCCCTCCCTCTCTCTTCTCCCCGCCCCTTCTGCTCGGAGGCCAATCAGCCCTGCGACTCCTCCCACGGGAGCTCTTCCGGGGCAATCAGGGGCTCCCCCCTGCCCGACCTCCCCTGTCCGTCCTCCTCTATTTCCCCCTCTCAGTTTCCTCCCAGCCGGGCCGGGCCGGCCTTTTCCACGAGCCTCGAGGCGGGAATCCAGCGGCGCCTCGCTCTGGGGGGGGGGGAGGCGGAAAAAGGCGGGCCGCCTCCTTTTCCTCGCCTGTCACTGACGGTACCGGGACTGGTGGGGTGTGTGTGTGTGTGTGTGGAGGGTGGGGAGAGCCCTGGTGGAAGCGGAGACCGGGGCCCCAAAACGGGGCTGGCTTGGCCCCCCCCTCCGCCCCCTCCCCGCCTTCCTGCCTTTTCATTTACGGCCGGACCGCGCCGTGTCCGCGGAGGATCGGGCCCAAGGCGCCCGTCCCCCTCTTTCGCGGATAGCGGAAACCGCCGAAGAAGCGAACCGGTACTGGTAAAGACACCCTGGAAACACATAAACACGTATTTCTACGGTTTTTTCTTTAACATTTTCCGGCACGGGACAGATGAAATCAAGGGATGCGGATCCTCTGTCTCTCTCTCTCTCTCTCTCTCTCTCTCTCTCTCTCTCTCTCTCTCTCTCTCTCTCTCTCTCTCTCTCTCTCTCTCTCTCTCTTTCTCTCTTTTCTCTCTCTCTCTCTCTCTCTCTCTCTCTCTCTCTCTCTCTCTCTCTCTCTCTCTGCTGGAAGGGGGGGGTTCCTACTGTATATCCTTCCCATCTAGCAAGAGAGCTGTTCTGGATGATGCAGAGTAAAGCAAAATGTTCTGCTTATATACCGCCCCCGACCACTACAAGTAGGCTCTGGGCGGTTTACAGTTTTAATTCCAGTAATACAGGCTGCACATTGCCCCCACCCCCCCAGCAAGCTGGGTACTCATTTTACCGATCTCGGAAGGATGGAAGGCTGAGTGAAAGCCTCGTGGCGCAGTGGTTAAATGCCTGTCCTGCAGCTAAAACTGGGCTCACAACCTGAGGTTCAATCCCAGGTAGCAGCAGGCTCATGGTGGACTCAGCCTTCCATCCTCCCGAGGTCATTAAAATGAGTACCCAGATTGTGGTGGTGGGGGCAATGTGTAGCCTGCATTACTGTAATTAAACTGTAAACTCTCCAGAGACTACTTGAAGTGGTGTGGGGCGGTATATAAACAGAACACTTTGCTTTTGCTTTTGGGATTGAACCCCAGGTCGTGAGCACAGTTTTACCTGCAGGACAGGCATTTCACCACTGTGCTACGAGGCTCAGTACACCAACAAATATATGATCTACCACAGCCTCCCTCTGGACAGATCTCATTTTATGCGCAATCATGACATCCAGGCTTCCTGATCCTTGCAGTGGTTTGCTCTCTCTCTCTCTCTCTCTCTCTCTCTCTCTCTCTCTCTCTCTCTCTCTCTCTCTCTCTCTCTTTCTCTCTCTCTCTCTCTCTCTCTCTCTCTCTCTCTCTCTCTCTCTCTCTCTCTCTCAAAATCTCTTCATTTTTTTGATGGTGACATGGGATACAACCTCCGTCAGGCCTGTGATGTAAAACTCTGGTTTGGCTTATGTCTGATGTTTTAAAATTGTTTTATACTTTGTTTCTCACATCAAGTATAACCTCAAGTAGAAAACATAAAGTATAACATTATGAAACACAAAATATAAACATAACATGCCACAAAGTAGAATATAACATAAATCTAAGCATAAGCATAAGATGAATAAAAGCAGAACACTTTCGAGATATAAACAATATAAACATAACATAACAAAGTATAAGCATAGCATAAAATATAAAATAATAATAAAATTTATCATTGTACAAATAAGTCACGAGACAGGCAGCAAAATCAGAGTTTCGCATCCCACCTGTCCATTAAAAAAGAGAAATAAAGCTTGAGGAGGCTTTAAACGTTGGTGAAAGCAAACCACTCCAATAATCAGGAAGCCTGGATGTAATGATTGCATGTAAAACGGGACCTGTCCAGAAGGAGCCGCAGCCAATTCCCCTTAGAAGAGTGACCTGCCTTTGGCCAGTGCCTGTCGTATCCTAAAGTGACACCCTCCATGACCCAGCCCTGTTTTGGACTTAAGCCGCCAGCCTCTGTGCCAGCCTCGCGGCCTCCCCTTCCTGAGCCACACTTCTTTGCAGGGAGCCAGCTGCCATGTATGCTGTCTACAAGCAGGCCCACCCGCCCACAGGGTTGGAGTTCTCCATGTACTGCAACTTCTTCTCCAACGCTGAGCGGAACTTGGTGGTGGCCGGAACTTCCCAGCTGTACGTTTACCGGCTCAACCACGACTCCGAGGTACTCCGAAACCCCTCTTTGTGGGTGATGTGAGCTAGGGTGGTGCCTCTTGGTCTGTTCCCATGGGGCCCTATTAGATGCCAAACGTGGGTCTTGGAGTGGCCGGACTGTGGGCGTGAATGTTAGAGGTGTGGAGGCCTGGTGGTGGCAGGAAGCAAACCGCTAAATACATGCCCTGTACCTTTCCTGTTCTGGTCCTGTATATGACTTTGCAAAGCTCCCTGGAACTCAATTTAAAAAGGATGTTGACAACCTCGAGCGGGTGCAGAGGAGGGCGACCAGGATGGTTGAGGGTCTGGAGGAAATGTCTTATGAGGAATGGCTTAGGGAACTGGGAATGTTTAGCCTCTCTAAAAGAAGGCTGAGGGGGGGATATGAGAGCTATGTTTAAATATTTGAAAGGATGTCATATTGAAGAGGGAACAGGTTTGTTTTCCATTGCTTCAGAGACTAGGACTCGGGGCAATGGTTTCAAACTACAGGAAAAGAGATTCCATTTGAACATTAGGAAGAACTTCATGACGGTTAGAGCTGTTCAGCAGTGGAATATGCTGCCACAAAGGAGGGTGGTGGAGTCTCCTTCTTTGGAGGTTTTTAAGCAGAGGCTGGATGGCCATCTGTCAGAAATCCTGTGATGGGGGTTCCTACAAGGCAGGGGGTTGGACTGGATGGCCCTTGAGGTCTCTTCCAACTCAAGGATTCTATGATTCTATGAACTCCTGTTCTTCTGAGCGGTCAGGATGTTCTATGCTGGTTTTGTAGAAGTCCCAGGAAGGAACAATTTGGGCCCTGCTGGGGCCATTTGCCGATGCAGTTTTTGGCAGGAGTCTCAAAGTTGTGTCATGGCAACTGGAACCTTTTTTTTCTTGCTGTGTGAAACTGTTTGGATGAGGAGCAAAATATTTCAGTCTCAAAAGAAAAGAAGTGCAGTGGCCACGACCCAACTTCCAGATGACCTCACCTAGATAACTGAGAATCTTCACGGACTTTTCAGGAGGAAGGATAAGGAGAATGGGCTACCTGGTGGTGCTGGGCAGAAGAGCTTTGTGAAATGCCAAAGCTGATCCCCCAAAGTCACGCTTGATTCATCTAGAAATGTTTGTTCTTAAAGCCAGAGGAAGCATCCGTGATCTAAATGGAGAAGCATCCATGCAGGGTGGTTCAGGAAAGGGGAACTCCAGAGCCCAGAGCTGGCCTTGAGAGTAAACTGCAGTGGGGAGGTGATTTTTTTTTTATTCAATCAGTAAGATGCTGGGTCAAAGCAGTAATTGGGGTGAAGGACACAAGATGCGTGGCTGAATGTTTCTGTAGTGCTGCTGTTTCCTCTCTCTCTGGAGTGAGCATCGGTTTCGCTTTGAGGCTGCTGTCAATGCTTGTGGATTTGGCACCTTGCTCCAGAGAGAACGAGAGCAGTGATGCCCTGAGCATCAGCTGGTGCAGTGCGACTGCAGTGCACCTGCGGGAACTGACGTTGCCTGTCTGCTTCTCTTCCAGACCTCCACCAAAAACGACAGGAACACAGGTGAGTGGAGAGTGAGATGTGAGGGCGGAGGGAGGGTGAGCTCCATCGAGGGGACTGCCTGTGGGGTTGTCCGAGGAGGAATTGGGGGGGGGGCACCTCAAGAGACAGTCACAATCCCTGGTAACACACCAGAGAAGGGCCATCCCAGGCTCGGCTGGTGTCTCTGCTACACCTTCAGGTCAGGCAGGCTCTGATTTTCCTGCCTGGCTGGACTTAGATTGTCTCAGTTTGTAGACCCTTGGTAATGTTGGTGGAAACTTCCGGGGCCCAAGATCTGTCCCTGCTGGAACCGAGGAGCTGCCTGTGGTCAATGCAGCCAAGAGGCTCCTAGGGTCTCTTCCCCACTGGATCCTGATGACTAGTCCAGAAATGTCAATTGGAGCTCGGTGTTAGAGATTGGGAATCTCAGCACCTTCTCTTCAGAAAGATTTCCGCGTGAGAGACAGAGATGATCCCGGAAACTCCTGGGGTCTCTGTGCCACCTGTTCTGAGATGCCGGTGCCATCCCTTCCTAAGCTTTGTCAGCCAGAGGAGCTGTTGGAGGAGAACCACGAGGCCTGTCCTTTTCCTGTCTTTTCAGTGTCCCAGCTTTCTGCGTTAAGTCTGTCTTTTCAGTCTTGACGGTATAGAACGGAAGCCATGTACAGTGTTGCCTCTCCTTATGACAGTGGTGGTCAAACTTCAGCCCTCCAGATGTTTTGGACTACAACTCCTAGAATTCCAAGCCTGTATTTTAAACGACAAAGGACTGTGGGAGTTGTGGTCCAAAACAACCGGAAGGGCCAAAGTTTGGCCACCACTGCCTTACGAGTATAATCTTTTCGAAATGCATGCTCATAAATCGAACAAGTAGAGCAGCCATATCTGAAAAAATAAAAATAAAATTAAAAAAACGTAAGTAGTGCAGACCGCATCTAAAATTTGTAAGGCAGATGTTAAAACGCCACCAGTTTTCCGCTTGTAAGTAGAGATGTGCGTAAGTAGAGGTACCACTGTATGTGGAAGCAGGCAGAAGGCGTGGGGCCAGAGCTTGGTAGCACAAAGGCCTATACGGGGCAAGGTGGCAGTTCAGATGTGCAAGGAACTCCTCATCCCCCTGGCATGCCCTCAGTGAGAAAGTCTTTGTGTGGACTGAAACGTGGAATGGCCTTTATCATTGTGGTGGTGTCACTGAACGTGGGTGGGCTGAAAATGGCCTTTGGGGACGATTCTCTATAAGACTTAGGCCAGGAATCTCCCTTTGGGGAAAAGGGATGGCTTGGGATGACGGAAGGGCCGGTGCCCCCATGGGTGCAGAGCTCCTGGGCATTCCGTGTCACGCGACCTCGCTTGTCTTGCTCAGAGGGCAAAGGTCACAAGGAGAAGCTGGAGCTGGTGGCTGCCTTCTCATTCTTCGGCAATGTCATGTCCATGGCCAGCGTGCAGCTCGCAGGAGCCAAGAGGGATGCCCTGCTTCTCAGCTTCAAGGACGCTAAGGTGGGTCTCTATGCCAGCAGGCCCAGATTCCTGAGGGTGAGGTGCTGTGCGGGGGGACGGGACGGGGGCAGGAGGAGAGGCCGCTGCCGTCAGCCTGGCTGCTCCAGAATCTCCCTTCCTCCTGCCTGCTGGAGGCCTGAGAGGCTACCAATGCTGTGCAGACACCTGGCAGGCGTCTCGAGTTAGATGGGCAGTATACAAATCAAATCAAACAATGAAATAGAGTCCCCAGGATTTGATAGAAATCAAATGGATTTATATCACAATTTACATTTTTTTAAAAACCAGACCTTTTTAATGATTCAGATTTTTTTAAATTTTAAAACAATCATTGTTAAAACTTAAATCTCAATTCCATCAACTGGGTATTGCTTTTAAAGCCATGTATTATTGTCCTCCCTAGTCCTTGGGTCCTTCTCCTTCTGTTTTGCCCACATCTTGGTAGAATAAGCTTTGGGGCAACGAAGATCCCTGAGTGTACTCCCCCCCCCCAGTCAGCGTGGCTGGTGGGACTCACAGGTTTTGACCAGTAGTGGCCATTTGTGTGAAATTGTGCACATGACATAAGAAGGAGAGGGAATCCTGCCCTTACCCTCTGTTCTGGTCAACCGGCTTACCCCCTGAGATGATGATGATGATGATGATGATGATGATGATGATGATGATGATGATGATGATGATGATGATGATGATGATGATGATGACGACATCAACAACAACAACAATAATAACCTTTATTGTCAATGTACAACCTGTGTACAATGAAATTGACTGAGCCTCCCTCCCTCCCTCCACACCATCCCACTCAAACATTGCTCCGTCTCATTCCACTCGTGTGCTTGCTGCCCAACTCGCCAACCCACATGAGTCTATCAAGGTGGGGATCCAGGTGCCCGGGCTGCCCCACTCACCTGGTCCATGTCCGTGCCTACGGCTCCCCATCACACCAGGAGACAGGGGGAACCGCTGAGTGGATGGCTCTGTGTATAACGCTCCTTTTCTGCCTCCCAGCTCTCGGTGGTGGAGTACGACCCCGGCACCCATGACCTGAAGACGCTTTCCCTTCATTACTTTGAGGAGCCAGAGCTGAGGGTAGGTCCCAGAGGGCTTGCGGTGGAGTGGCAGAGGCCGCTGGGGGACACTCATAAGAACCTAAGAGGAGCCCTGTTGGATCAGGCCCAGGGCCCCATCCAGTCCAGCTTCCTGGATGCCTCTGGGAGGAACAGGAGACAACCAGAGCCCTGTCTCCTGAGGCCAATCCCCTGCCTCTGGCACTTTGCACCTCGATTTAAAAAGGATGTTGACACACCTCGCGGGCGACCAGATGGTTGAAGGCCTGGAAGAAACGTCTTAGGAGGAAAGGCTTAGGGAACTGGGAATCTTTAGCCTTTCAAAAAGAAGGTTGAGGGGGGATATGATAGCCATATTTAAATATTTGAAAGGATGTCACATTGAAGAGGGAACAGGTTTGCTTTCCATGGCTTCAGAGACGAGGACACGGGGAAATGGTTTCAAACTACAGGAAAAGAAATTCAATTCATACTTAAGGAAGAATTTCATGACAGTTAGAGCTGTCCGGCAGTGGAATAATATGCTGCCCCAAAGGAGGAGGGTGGTGGAGTCTCCTTCTTTGGAGGTGTTTAAGCAGAGGCTGGATGGCCATCCGTCGGGAGCACCCTGATGGGGATTCCTGCATGGCAGGGGGTTGGACTGGATGGCCCTTGAGGTCTCTTCCAACGCTATGGTTCTGTGATTCTGAGGGACCCCCCCCCTTTTAAGCCCGGAGAGAACACCTATCCCCACCGTGGCTTAACATAAGAACTTAAGAAGAGCCCTGCTGGATCAGGCCCAGGGTCCATCCAGTTCAGTGTCCTGGACCTCCTGGTGGCCACACTAGATGCCTCCGGAAGCCCATGAGGCACCTGTCTCCTGAGGCCACACCCCCACCGTCTGACACTTCATGCTCCTAGAGGTCTAGAGACACCCGCCTCTCGTACCTCCGAGGTTTCAGCTGCGGCTGGCATTCCCGAGAGCTGCCCTTCTCTTCCTCTGCCCTGCCCTGTGTGTCATCCAGTGGCGGTTTGAGGAGACCAGAGGCTACGGCCCATTGAGGTGTGCGTGTGGGGGGGGCACTCAGGGGGGACCCTCTGGAGACACAGATGGTGGGAAGGTACCTCTCCTCGCTGCCTCCCTTGCCGGCTTCCATGCTCCAGTGAAGAGGCCCTTTTGTGAGAACTGGGGTGGGTGGGTGGGTGGGTTTCTCACTTCAGTGTCTGGAGGAGCCCTTGGCCGGCCGGCAGCAGAGAGGAAGGAAGGGAAGGGAAGCCCATCAGGGTCTGGGTTGTGGTTCGGGATTCACGTTTCTCTCCCGCCGTTCTTTCCCCTTCTTTCCCTTCTCCTCCCCAGGACGGCTTCGTGCAGAACGTTCACATCCCCAAAGTGCGGGTGGATCCGGACGGGCGCTGCGCGGTGATGCTCATCTACGGCACGCGGCTGGTGGTGCTGCCTTTCCGCCGGGACACGCTGACCGAAGAGCACGACGGGGTCGTGGGGGAAGGGTAAGGCCGGCCAGCCCTGGTGGTGGTGGTGGTGGTGGTGGTGGTGGTGGAACACTCGGCCTGGCCTCGGTTGAGGGGTGCAGGCATCGTCAGTAGGGCGCTTCAGAAATGGTAACAGAGGCAAGCGGGAAGCCCAAGGGGTGGCCCTGCCTCCAGTGAATTTCACCTTTCCGGGAACTTACGGTTCCTGTGACCGAGGCTTCCCGTGGCCAGGCAGTGGAGCCACGGGGGCTGTCAGGTCTAAATCAGGGCGACCCTTTCTGGAAAATCAGGCCAATTGTGAGGAAAACGTTCCCAAGTGTGGTAGTTCAATGTATGGGCCGCGTAATTAACTTGTAACCTCCTGCGGGTGGGTGGGGGCTGCTTCAGGACTCTGGGGTGGTATATCAGCAAACATGCCTTTCTGTTTTGCCTCGGGGACTTCCTCGCCACTCGGGTTTGATCCTTTCCATGGCCTCCAAGTGGCCCTTCCTCGTAGTGTGGGCCTCCCCAGGAGATCTCTGTGGTTGCTTCTCCCCCACACACACACGAGCTATGTGGAAGGGCCTCCTGGTGACTTTCTCTGCCCTCCCCCTTCCCCTGTGGGTCTCCCTCCTTTCAGCCAGAAGTCGAGTTTCCTGCCCAGCTACATCATCGACGTGCGGGAGCTGGACGAGAAGCTGCTCAACATCGTCGACATGCAGTTCCTGTACGGCTACTACGAGCCCACCCTGCTCATCCTCTTTGAGCCCAACCAGACCTGGCCTGGGTGCGTCCCCTCCTCTCTGCCTCTTCCTCTTCCTCCTCCTCCTCCTCCTCCTCTGAGGCCAGCCTGTGAGCCCCGTGCCAAGGGGGAGGGGTGTCGGCTGCCCTTGCCCTGGCCTGCCTCTTGGGGAAGCTGAACAAAGTCTCCAAAGAGGGGGTGGTGGCAATAAAAATGGGTCAGGGGTGGGTTGGGGAGATGAGACGGCGGCCCTTGGAATGTTGCTGGACTACAGGTCCCATCAGGGTGAAGGATATTTGGGGATCCCCGCTGGGCCACCGGGGCCATTGAGCCGGTGGGGCGGAGGCTGCCAGGAGGCTGCTTCCCCTTCCCGGGCGTTTCTTGGGGTGGCGGTCAGGACCAGGACCAGAGGCTTTGGCCTCCGCTGCTGAGGGAGAGCCTGGCCGTGGGAAGGAGGGGCAGGCATGGGGCGGAGATGGAAGCGGGAGGCCTGGGCTGACGAGGCCCGGCTAGAAGGAACAAAGAGGGGACGCGGTATAGAAGGGCTCCCCATGCTGGCAATGGGTCCACGAGAAGGGGTGGCCTCCATAGGGTATTGTCCTTGCTGGCAGGCACCATCTCCTTCTGCCCTCCTAGGGTCGTTGTGTCCTCGTAGGAGGTGGCCAAACTCTCTTGCACTTCTGAATGGCACAACCCGATTGGCACAAGGCGGTTGTAAAGAGGGGATAGATAGTGCTTCTGCAGGGTTCCCCCACTCCCCTCTCCAAGTAATTCCCTGTCCATTGGAGGCACGCGACCGGGGCCACTACCTCTCTCTCTCTCTCTCTCTCTCTCTCTCTCTCTCTCTCTCTGTGTGTGTGACATCACCGAGGGTCAGGAAGGCAAGACAGAACCCCTTTCCGATATGGAGTGATGGAAACAGCCCTGGGGCAAGCCCAGCCCCCTTGCAAAACCCCCACTTGGCACCTCCTTTCCGTTGGCTCTGACCCTGCTGCAAAGAGTGCTCTGCAAATTCCAAAAAAGTAACTCTTGGCCAAGCTCTGCTCCTCTGAGGATGACACGTCAAGTGAATGGGCTCTCTTTTGGTGCGTCCTAATGGCTTCTCCCCTCCACAGGCGAGTGGCCGTGCGTCAGGACACCTGTAGCATCGTGGCCATCTCCTTGAACATCATGCAGAAGGTCCATCCGGTCATCTGGTCCCTCAGCAACCTGCCGTTTGACTGCACGCAGGCCCTGGCCGTGCCCAAGCCCATCGGTGAGCACAGAAGGTCTCCTCCTGACGTGGAATGTGTGGGGTGGCATCTGGGCATAGAACTGTGGGTTGGGAATTTGTGGTGGGGGTAGGGGTGGGGGGGCTTGCTCTGAATGAAGTCCCAAAGGGATGGCAGAGGTGCTTGGGCCAGGTGGGGAAGCCCAAAGCTTCATGGGCACACAGCCTGTGGATCCGTGGGGGCTTCAGCTCCAGCCTGCATGGTCTCCGCTGGAAATGAATCATAGAATGATGGAGTTGGAAGGGGCCCACGAGACCCATCTAGTCCAGTGGTTCTTAACCTGTGGTCCCCAGATGTTCCTGGAGTGCAACTCCCAGAAGCCTCCACTAACTGTGCTGGAAGAAGCTGTCTGGGAGTTGCAGTTCAGGAACATCTGGGGACCCGCAGGTTGAGAACCACTGATCTAGTCCATCCCTCTGCTCAAGGCAGGAACACAGAGCCCGGCAAATCAGACAAATGGTTCTCCGGTTTTCCCTTGAATACCTCCAGTGTATCCACCACTCTAGATAATTAGTTGTGTTGTCATTCTGCGCTAACAGTTAGGATGTTTTTCCTGATATTCAGCGTACATCAGGCTTCTTGTAGCTTGAGCCCTTTCTTAGACTCATAGAATCATAAGAGTTGGAAGGGACCTCAATGAGGGCCATCCAGTCCAACCCCCCTCCCATGCAGGAACCCCCATCAAAGTGCCCCCAACAGATGGCCATCCAGCCTCTGCTTAAAAACCTCCAAAGAAGGAGACTCCACCACCCTCCTTTGGGGCAGCAGATTATTCCACTGCCAAAGAGCTCTAACCATCAGGAGGTTCTTCCTGACATTCAAATGGAATCTCTTTTCCTGTAGTTTGAGACCATTGCCCCGAGTCCTAGTCTCTGAAGCCATGGAAAACAAACCTGTTCCCTCTTCAATATGACATCCTTTCAAATATTTAAACATAGCTATCATATCGCCTCTCAGCCTTCTTTTTGAAAGGTTAAATATTCCCAGTTTCCTAAGCTGTTCCTCATAAGACATTTCCTCCAGACACTCAATCATCTTAATCGCCCTCCTTTGGACCCGTTCAAGGTTGTCAACTTCCTTTTTAAGCTAAGGTGTGCAGAACTGGTGGGGTCTGACCAGAGCAGAATAGTGTGGTACTATCACCTTCCTTGCTCTAGAAACTGTGCTTCTGTTGATGCAACCAAGAATTGAATTGGCTTTTTTGGCCGCCATGTCACACTGCTGACTTGCACATCCTGCAATCTGGGATGACTGAGACCAGATCCTGTCCCTCAGGGTTTGAAATATATCAGTCTCCTTTTCTCAAGCCTCTAAACATGCCCGGTTCTTTCAGTCTTTCTGTGTGGGGCTTGGTCTCCAGGCTTCGTTCTGTCCTTGTTGCCCTCCTCTGAACCTCTTTGAATTTGTCCGCATCCTTCTTGAACTGGGGCATTTAGGTCATCTGCCCCGAGACCGTGGGTAGCTTCTCCAAGTCAAAACAGACCGTCTTGGCCTGGAAAGGGCCTGGGGCCCACACAGTGTCTCTGTCTACGTGTGCGTGCACGCGAGAGCCCCCCAACCACCCAGGAGGGAGCTGCTGCACCTCCGTCTTGCCGAGGGACCAGGCCTTCCTGAATCCCCTTTCCTTCCCTCCCTCCCTCCTTCTAGGTGGCGTTGTGATCTTTGCCGTGAACTCCCTGCTCTATCTGAACCAGAGTGTGCCCCCGTACGGCGTGTCCCTCAACAGCCTCACCAACGGCACCACCGTCTTCCCGCTAAGTACGCCTTCGTTCACTAAAACATGTTGGGAACCTCCTGAGACATGGGAGGAGGACCCCTTCGGAAAGGAGGGGGAGGCTTCACCCTTCACTACACATGGGGAGGAGTGGGGGGAGGAAAGCGGTGAACAGCTCCGGACCCTGGATCCAAATCCAAAATGCTACGACCGGTGCAGTGCCATAAAAGATTCTGTCAGCTCTACGGGTTCATAAAGAAGGTTTTCGAGTCATTTCCATGGTTTAATTGTATTGGGAAGGAAAAGATGAGAACAATATAGTTGTTCTATACAGTAAGACCTTGCTTTAAAAACTCCTGTTTTATTTTATTTATTTATTTATATATTTCTATACCACCCGATTTTCCCGAATGGGAACTCAGGGCGGTTAACAAGTATAACATACAACAATTAAAAAAATAATAATAATCGGTTCCACAAAATGACATATAAGAAAATCAACAGGAAAGAGTAGAACCCGCATTTAAAAAGCTAAACATTCCAGATAAAAACTGAGGCAAGAGGGCGAAAACAAACGGACATACAAAGTAGTGATCCCTGCTCAGAATAAATCAACCTCCTTGATGGCCAAACACGGATGTTTAGAGCCAGGTTTTTAGCAGCTTCTTAAATGCCGAGAGGGACTCCACAGTCCTGATTCCACTTGGAATGTTTAACGTAAAAAACCCGCTTTACGCATTTCTCCCCGAGGGACTTTGTTTCCCAGGATGCATTGCATCGCATTGCACCCCATCCAGATCTGCTTTACATAATTTCCACTTGATGGAATGTGCCAGAGAACAGATGGTTTCCGTAAAGCGGGGCCTTACTGTACTTATAAGTATGTTGGTTTGATAGTAGCTTCAATCATTGTCTTTTAATGATGTAAGACACATTTGTATACTCTGTAATTATTTATATTTATATTTATATTTATTTATTAGATTTTTATACTGCCCCTCTGGCAGTGAGGCCACTCCGGGCCGTAGCATTAAATATTATTTTTTAAAATGATGTAAGCTGCCTTCGGTCCTTTCTAAGGAGTAAAAATTCCTTAAATAAATAAGGAACTCTCAGGATTTCCCCAAACTTTCTCTGTAACACCAAGGGCTAGAATCATGCTATCTAAAATACTCAGTACAGATGAGATTTTCTGCGTGCACGTACAAAAAGCTGAGCCCTCCAGGTTCTTGCGTTCTTATCCGGTTCATCAAAACAAATGCATTGCTTGAGCCCCTCTTGGGCAGGGGAGCGTGGCGGTTTCCTTCATCCTTCAGATGATCTTCCGCTTGCCAAGCAGGGCGGTGGTTGCTCCCGGTGCCCTCCTGGCCCCTCGTGGCCCTGTCCCGTTGCCCTGGGCTGGGTCTGACCGCTCTCCTCCGGTCTCTCTTCTTGGCAGGGGTCCAGGAGGGAGTGAAGATCACGCTGGACTGTGCCCAGGCGACGTTCATCTCCTACGACAAGATGGTGATCTCCCTGAAAGGCGGGGAGATGTAAGAGCGCGCCTTGTGTGTTCTCGCGTAACCCGGATCAGTCGCCGGCTCACTCGCAGGCCGCTTGCTTTTGGCTCGGCGTGCGTTTGGCTTTGCGCCTGGTGGACACTCCAAGGCTGTTCCTGGCTCTCAGGTGCCCTTGGAAGGCTCCGAGCGGGAGGAGGGTCCACCTTGGCGGGAGAGGGTCACTGCCCTCCTCCAGGGGTTGAGTGAGAGGCTCTGGCAGGCAGCCCTGCACAGCCCTGGGGACCCCCTTGCCTCGGGGGGGGGGCAGGTATGTGTGTGTGTGTATGTGTCGGTATGTCAAGATTTCATGGGCCAGTAGAGAAACCCAAAGCCTAATAAGACAGTAATAATAACACCTTTATTATCAATGTACAACATGTGCACAATGAAATTGGCTGAGTCTCCCTTGCCCACCCCCAACCCCATCCCACTAGCAACCACTCAGTCTTATTGCGCCCTGTGTAGTTGCCCAAACTTCGGCCCTCCATATGTTTCAGACCACAACTCCCACAGTCCTTTGTCATTGGCAATACAGGCTTGGAATTATGGGAGTTGTGGTCCAAAACATCTGGAGGGCCAAAGTTTGGACACTACTGGCCTAAGAGGAGCCCGAGGGGGGTTAGGAGAGATGAGATGAGTCGCCATAGAGAGCCTCAAGAGGTACATATTGTGGCATGTTGTCTGTCTTCAATGCATGATCTTGACAGCCTTTTGAGGAGGTCTCAGTTGACTTCTGTGTGCCCAGGGAGCTGTTTGTTCACAGGCTTGGTCCACGTCTCATACAGTCACAAGAGCATAAGAAGAGCCCTCATGCTGGATCAGGCCAAAGGCCCATCTAGTCCAGCTTCCTGGATCTCACAGTGGCCCCACCAAATGCGTCTGGGGAGCGCACGAGACTAGATCCCTGTCTCCTGATCCCACTCCCCTCCATCTGCTCCTTGAAGGACCCCGGTTTTAAGCCTGGAGATGACACACATCTCCATCATGGTTTGTCACCTGTGATGGACGTTTCCTCCAGGAATCTGTCCAATCCCCCCTTTGAAGGTATCCAGGCCAGAGCCCATCCCCACCTCCTGTGGCAGGGAGTTCCACAGTCATCCAGGGTCCGCAGTTGCCTGAGTTGCTACATTTCTGTAGCATGTCTTACTAGTGACAGAAGTGGAGGGCCAGACCTGTTCTGTTAGGCTCGTTCTCCTTCACTCTGATTTTCTGGGGCAGTGAGGAATATCAATTCATTGAATGGAGAGTGGAGCCCCTCCAATAAGTGAGGGCCCAACAGTTGGTTGCCCCCAACTGGCCATGGCTCCACAGAACCATAGAATCGTAAACCTGGAAGGGGCCCACAAGGCCACCTGGCTTCCTGTAACTTGAGCCCATGATTGTGTGTCCTGCGCTCTGGGATGATGGAGAGAACAGACCCCGCCCCTCCTCTGTGTCGTCCATTTGTCCCACAAGGCAGCTGCAGGGATGAACACCGGGCCGAGGGCAGAACGCCTCTGGTAGGACTCTCGCTCAGAGGTCGGCCACCCCTGGGTCCTCCGGCACTGATCCCCCCTTGCCTTGGCCTTCTCCTCCTTTCCCAGCTACGTGCTGACTCTCATCACAGATGGCATGCGCAGCGTCCGGTCCTTCCACTTTGACAAGGCAGCGGCCAGCGTCCTCACCACTTGCGTAAGTAAGGCTGCGTTCCGCTGGGGAGGAGCCGCGGGTGCCGGTGGGGTTGGGAGGGGCCAGAAGCGGAGGGGAGCAGGGGCTGGCGAGCGGGCAGGGTGTCGGAGCAGCTGCCCTCCTTAGGCTTGCTGGTCGGGGATGGGGGCACCTGCTGGCATTCAGCTGCAGATCGGTCTGGGAGAGGCCTGGGGCTGGTGTGGCTAGCGAGTGGACTCAGTTGGCCCGCCCAGGCCATGGCCCTTCCGGCCAACCCCTCCTAAGGAAGACCCAGGAATGCTCTACTAGAAGTCGGGGCCTTCTCTGTGGTGGCTCCACACTCTCGAACCCACTGCCAGCGGAACTGCACCTGGCCCCCTCCCTCGCGTCCCACAAAAGATCTTTGAAAACTCTTCTCTACAGAGAGACCTTTTTTTTGGCAACTTTGCAGGATTCCCCCACCCCTCGCCGCCTTTTGTGTTTATATGCCTGCGCCCTGTTTCATTCCGTATTCACTCCACTCAATATGTTGGTGGTTAGTTTGTGCTTAGTTTTAGTACTATTGCTTTAAATGAATTTAAAGCACCCAGAGTTTGGTGCAGTGATGGCGAACCTTTTAGAGACCGAGTGCCCAAACTGTGATTCAAAACCTACTAATTTTTCACAAAGTGCCAATACAGCAATTTAATCTGAATACAGGTGGTTAGGAAGGGGCGATGTCGGGTGCCCACAGAAAGGGCTCCGAGTGCCACCTTTGGCACCCGTGCCGTAAGTTCGCCAACACTGGTTTAGTGCATCTGCATGAATGGGGCACTGTACTGGATGGATGGATGGATGGATGGATGGATGGATGGATGGTGCAGAAGTTTGCCAAAGGAGAGAAAAGCTAGGGCTTTGGGGAAGCCCCTCAGGCTGTTTCCTTGTCTCTGAGCGCCCCATGCTATCTGCCTGGTGACCATCTGTCTGCCTGACATCTTAAATTCCCCTCTCTTCCCCTTCTCTCTCTCTCTCTCGGGCCTCAGATGATCACCATGGAGCCTGGCTACCTCTTCCTGGGCTCTCGCCTGGGTAACTCCCTCCTCCTGAAATACACGGAGAAGCTCCAGGAGACCCCCTTGAGCATCGCCAAGGACTCCACAGAGAAAGTGGTGAGTCGGGCTGGGGCCTTGCCGTCCCCTCGGCGGACAGAGTTGTCGGAGGCTTGCTCGGCCATCGGGTTGAACCTCCAGGCTCACGACACTCAGGTCCTGGGAGAGGAAGAACCACTCGGGTGCCCTTTTGGGAGGAGAGGCCAGTTCAGATGCAGAGCAGCCGCGTCAGCCAATCTGCTGGCCTCCCATGAGCACACATGGGGTCACCTTCCAAGGGTAGCCGGAGCCAGGGCGTCAGAGAGAGAGTCTGGAGACGGATACCTTGAAGGAGGGTCGTTTAATTCTCTGCCTGCGTAGGAGCCCCACTGCACCAGCCCCCGCAAACAATTGGCTGCCGTCTCTTCCTTTTTAAAACCTCCCTGGAAAGGGTAGCCCGCAGCCTTTGGGGTGAGCTGCTCTCCTTCCCAGCCGTTCAGAATGTGTTAGAAGAACCATAGAAGAAGTGAGTGGGAAGGGGCCTACAAGAGTCCAGCCCCTGCTCAAGGCAGGAATACAAATCAAAGGATGCCTGCCAGGTGGTTGACTGCATTTCTCTTGAATGCCCCTGGCATTGGAGCATTCACCAACTCCCAAAGAAATTGGTTCCCTTGTCATACTGCTCTAACAGTCAGGAAGTTTTTCCTGATATTCAGCCTACATCGGGCTTCTTGTAGCTTGAGCCCATTGTTGCGCGTCCTGCCCTCTGGGATGGCTGAGAACAGATCCTGCGCTGCCACCTCTGTAGGACTGACTCCCTTTCAAGGACTGTAGTTGAAAAGGGCCATCAAATTATCTCCCTCGAGCCTTCGACGCCCAGCGTTCTAAGCTTAGATTGCCAATGGCAAAGGACTGTGGGAGTGGTGGTCCAAAACATCTGGAGGGCTGAAGTTTGGACACGCCTGCTCTAGGGCGTCCAGTTCTTTCAGTTTTCTCTCCTAGGGCTTGGTTCCCATCCCCCTTGATCATCCTTGTCGCCCTCCTCTGAACTTGTTCCAGCTTGTCAGCTTCCTCCTTGAAGAGTGGTGTCCAGCCACAGGACTCCAGAGGAGGCCTCACCTGCGCTGAATAGAGTTATGAGTTACCCTTCTTCGTAGCTCAGACCCAGTGGTCTGTTCTCTCCCCACCCCCCACCCCCGAAGCCTCTTGTCCTGTCTTCCCTGTGGCAACCCTTCCCATCATCCGAACTGAGGCTCCCGGGAGGGATGAGGAGCCAAAGGCACGTAGTAACGCTTGTCGGCCTCTCTCTCTCTCTTTCTTCCCCCGCCAGGAAGAGCCCCCCATCAAGAAGAAGCGCGTGGAGCAGCCTGCCAACTGGGCCGGTGGGTGCCTCGACCCCAAACGACTTGGGAAGGTCCTGGGGATGGGGGGGGTGTCCCATGGTGTCACGGCAGGGCTTCCAGGGTCCTCCGTGGACTGGCCTTGGTGGAGGGGGAAGGGCCGGCCATCTCCCCGTCTCCTTCGGTGCTGCCATCTTTGCCTTCGCCTTGGACGGCTTGTAAGAACGGTCCACTCTCTTAGCCCATGGATGTTCATGGCGGGGGGGGGACGGGGGCTGAGAATCTCCTCCCAGTCCCCTTGCTGAGTTGGGGTCAGGTCCTTCCCAGCCCAGCCACCGTGACCGTTCTTCTTAGACTATCAAATGGGCAGGAGGGCAGAAGGGGACTCAGGGAGGGATTTTTGATGGATGGGCGGAGGTCAGGGAAAGAGAGTGTGGGACAAGGACAGCTGCAAGGGAGTTCCCTGTGCATGTTCTCTCGTCCTTCCTTTCCAGGGGGGAAGTCAGCCCCGCAGGACGAGGTGGATGAGATCGAGGTGTACGGCAGCGAAGCCCAGTCCGGGACCCAGCTGGCCACTTACTCTTTTGAGGTACCCTTGGCTGCCTCCGGCTCAGGGAAAAGCAGGGGGGGGGGAGACAGACAGGAGGTTCAGTGCCGTGAAGGCCATTCAGTGTCCTGGGGGGTCAGCAGACCCTTGGGGTTTCCCCACATCTCTCCTCACTCTCCGGGGCCTGAGGGTTCCTTGGGCCCTGGCCAATCTGAGCCCCGTGGCGCAGTGGTTAAGTGCCCGCACTGCAGGTAAAACGGTGCTCACGACCTGGGGTTCAATCCCCAGTAGCTGGCTCATGGTGGACTCAGCCTTTACATCCTTTTGAGGTCAGTAAAATGATTACACAGATGGTTGTTGCTGGCGGTGGGGAATGTGTAGCCTGCATAATTAATTTTAAACCTCCCAGAGAGTGCTTGAAGTGCTACAGGGCGGTATAGAAGCAGAAGGAGAATCAGTTCCTCCTTTTCCCCCTCCGATGGTGACAGGTGTGCGACAGTGTCCTGAACATCGGTCCCTGTGCCAATGCTGCCATGGGAGAGCCTGCCTTCCTCTCTGAGGAGGTAAGTGCACTCACACACACACACACACACACACACACACACACACACACACACACTTGCCTCCCAGCTCCTATTTCCAGTGGCTCCTTTGTGTGGGGGGGCAGGAGGGAGAGGCGGATTCCTGCCATTGATCCTTGCCTGGTGCCCATAAGAAGAAGGGCCAGGCAGGGCAGAAAGAGTGGGAGGGGCGGCTCTCTTCATTGGGAGACTTCCACGCAGAGTCCTGGGAACTGGCGGGGATGGGGGGGGGGGAGTTATGGGGTAGGGTAGGGGACCTTTGGAGGAAATGAAGGGGGGGGGGGTTGGATGGCTGTCACTCCTCACGTGGGATGCCTGTTCCTCTCTCCCTCTCGCGCCCAGTTCCAGAACAGCCCTGAGCCCGACCTGGAGATCGTGGTGTGCTCCGGCTACGGCAAGAACGGCGCCCTCTCCGTTCTGCAGGTGAGGGGGCAGGGAGGGCCCCGTGGGGGGGGAGGGGAGGGGGAGGCCGGGCGGTGGGAGACGCACTGTGCGAAGGCTTGCGCTGGTGAGGGGAGTCTGGCGCAGGTCCGGGACCAGTGCCACAGCAGCAGCAGCAGCAGCAGGGCCTAGGCTTACCGGGGCTGCCCCAGAGACAATTGGAGCAGCCTGTAAACGCCTAGGGACAAGCGGGGGGGGGGGGAGAGCAGAAGGGGGGGGTCCGGCCTCTCCCCCTTGGCCTCTTTCGGGCAGGCCAGCTCTGTTTTGTCCAGGACGGAGCACACCCTGCAGCTCAGACCAAATGCTCCTGGGTTCATTGTCAAAGCTCTTGACTGTTTCTCTCTGCAGGATAAACCTTCTCCTTCTCTCTCTCTACTTTTCTCCTCATGCTCTCCTTTGGCTCTGGTCTTAGCTCAGTTTTCACCCTCAGCCTTTGGGGAAGGGAGCTCAGAAGACCATTTGCAGCACGGGTGGATCCTGGCCTTGGGCTGTTGTGCTCTTGGAGGACCTGGGGCTTTTAAACGCACCTCTCGCAGAGAGCAGGAGGGTGGCAGTCAAGGGGGAAGAGGGCTGAGGAAGGGGTGGGCACTGAGAAGGACGCGGGAGCTAGCTGAGGTCCCAGAGAGGAAAGGCCTAGAGGTGGGGCTCTGCGTTATGAAGGAAGAGGAGGGCCCCCCCTTCCCTGAAGAAGGCACCAATTGCCTTTCCAATAACAAGAATGATGCCTATGAGCTGTGTATGTTTTCCAGCTCCTTCCTTCTTCCCTCTCTCATTCATTCCTTCTTTCCATCCTTCCTTCCATCCCTCTTTTCTCCCTCCTTCCCTTCATTCCTGAGTTGTGTCTGTTTTCCAACTCCTTCCTTCCTTCCTTCCTTCCTTCCTTCCTTCCTTCCTTCCTTCCTTCCTTCCTTCCTTCCGGCTGTTGTGTCCAGAGGTCCCTGACAGAGGCAGCGTGGGAAGCTCTGCTCTTTGCACCCTGCTGTGATGATTGAACCCAGAACCTCATAGAATAAATGCAGAAAAATAAAGGGGGAGGGGAGAGAGAATCTACATTTATGCAAGGGAATTATTTGTCAGTGTCTCAGAATTCCACTCTTCTTGGTAGAGATCCAAGCATATTTGAGAGCAGACCTTATTTCTGGTGGCTGGTTTCTTTGACCGTTACGAAGTTCCATAACTAGTTCCATAATCGCGTGCTAGCCAGCCACTTGATAGAATCCGAATCGGGTCCTTGCGAGCTCTTTTTCCCCAAGCAGGAGGGACGCCTTGTGCCTCAGAGAGGGGGACAAGGATTCCTGAGGCTGACTTGGGCAGACCTGCCTTGTGGGCTGGAGTCCTGATTAGACCTTTCTTCCTTCTTCTTCTTCTTCTTCTTCTTCTTCTTCTTCTTCTTCTTCTTCTTCTTCTTCTTCTTCTTCTTCTTCTTCTTCTTCTTCTTCTTCTTCTTCCTCCTCCTCTTCTCCTCCTCCTCCTCCTCCTCCTCCTCCTCCTCCTCCTCCTCCTCCTCCTCCTCCTCCTCCTCCTCCTCCTCCTCCTCCTCCTTCTTCTTCTTCTTCTCCTTCTCCTTCTTCTTCTTCTTCTTGACAGAAAAGCATCCGGCCGCAGGTGGTGACCACCTTTGAGCTCCCCGGCTGCTATGATATGTGGACAGTGATCTCACCCCAGAAGACAGAAGAGGTGAGGGCACTTGGGACCAGAGTTCCCCGGGCATTTAGGGGCCCCAGAGCTGCACGGGGAGGCTGCCTGTTTGCCGGGCTCCCACTTGCCCCTCCACAAGTGGAACCATGCTGGAGAGAGAGAGAGAGAGAGAGAGAGAGAGAGAGAGATGGGGACACCTCTTCTCCCA